>OY997272.1:438032153-439383377 GCA_963921465.1 Triticum timopheevii
AGCTTAAACCCTAGTTTATGCGTTGCTTCGTAAGGGGCTGATTTGGATCCATATGTTTCATGCTATGGTTAGGTTTACCTTACTACTTTTGTTGTAGTTGCAGATACTTGCAATAGAGGTTAATCATAAGTGGGATGCTTGTTCAAGTAAGAACAGCACCCAAGCACCGGTCCACCCACATATCAAATTGTCAAAGTACCGAACGTGAATCATATGAGCGTGATGAAAACTAGCTTGACGATATTCCCATGTGTCCTCGAGAGCGCTTTTCCTATTATAAGAGTTTGTCCAGGCTTGTCCTTGCTACAAAAAGGATTGGGCCACCTTGCTGCACTTTATTTACTTTTGTTACTTGTTGCTCGTTACAATTTATCTTATCACAAAACCATCTGTTACCACTTATTTTAGTACTTGTAGAGAATACCTTGCTGAAAACCACTTATCATTTCCTTCTGCTCCTCGTTGGGTTTGACACTCTTACTTATCGAAAGAACTACGGTAGATCCCCTATACTTGTGGGTCATCAGTATCCACTATGTTCTGAGACTGATGTTGCTATGACTTTGCTATGCTTAATGCTTGTCACTAGGGCCCGAGTGCCATGATTTCAGATCTGAACCTATTATGTTTTCATGAATATATGTGTGTTCTTGATCCTATCTTGCAAGTCTATAGTCACCTATTATGTGTTATGATCCGACAACCCCGAAGTGACAATAATCGGGATACTTCTGGTGATGACCGTAGTTTGAGGAGTTCATGTATTCACTATGTGCTAATGCTTTGTTCCGGTTCTCTATTAAAAGGAGGACTTAATATCCCTTAGTTTCTGTAAGGACCCCGCTTCAACGGGAGGGTAGGGCAAAAGATGTCATGCAAGTTCTTTTCCATAAGCACGTATGACTATTTACGGAATACATGCCTACATTACATTGATGAATTGGAGCTAGTTCTATATCATCCTATGTTATAACTATTGCATGAGGAATCGCATCCGGCATAATTATCCATCACTGATCCATTGCCTACGAGCTTTTCACATATTGTTCTTCGCTTATTTACTTCTCCGTTGCTACTGTTACAACTACTACAAAAACCCAAAAACATTTATCTTTACTTTTGCTACCGTTATCATTATTATCATACCACTTTTGCTACTAAACACTTTGCTGCAGATACTAAGTTATCCAGGTGTGGTTGTATTGACAACTCAACTACTAATACTCAAGAATATTCTTTGGCTCCCCTTGTGTCAAATCAATAAATTTGGGTTGAATACTCTACCCTCGAAAGCTGTTGCGATCCCCTATACTTGTGGGTTATCAAGACTAATTTCTGGCGCCGTTGCCGGGGAGCATAGCTCTATTCTCTGAGTCACTTGGGATTTATATCTGTTGATCACTATGAAGAACTTGAAAGACGCTAAAACCAAGATTTTGCCCTCAACTACGAGGGGAGGTAAGGAACTGCCATCTAGCTCTGCACTAGATTCTCCTTCCATTTTTAGTAGGCTTGCGACACCTAAACCTGCTACTGCTATGAATTCTGATATGTGGCATGTTATTGATGATGCCACTTCTGCTATGCATGATGAAACTACTTCTATGCGTGATACTACATTGCCATTAGGTGAATTTCTAGATGAACAACTTGCTAGAGTTAGGGGGAATGAAAATATTGAAGAACCTATTACTGATGATAGTGATGATGAAGGTTCCCACAATGATTATGTATTACCTGTTGTTCCTAAGGGTTATGTTATGAATGAAGCAGCTGCTATGGAAATCCTTGCTTGCAATGATAGAAATGATCTTAAGAAATTATTAGCTAAATGGAAGCAGCAGTCTGTTAATGCTAGAATGAAACCCGATCCTGCTTTTGCTACTTCACCTATCTGTGTTACTGATAAGGATTATGAATTCTCTGTTGATCCTGATATTATTACTTTAGTTGAATCTGATCCTTTTTATGGCCTTGAATCTGAAACTGTTGTGGCACATCTTACCAAGTTGAATGATATAGCTACCCTATTTACGAATGATGAGAAGTCTCGCTATTTATATATCCTTAAGATATTTACGTTCTCATTAAAGGGTGATGCTAAGACTTGGTATAATTCTCTTGCTCCTGGTTGTGTGCGTAGTCCCCAGGATATGATTTATTACTTCTCTGCTAAATATTTCCCTGCTCATAAGAAACAAGCAGCTTTGCGGGAAATATATAATTTTGTGCAAATCAAAGAAGAGAGTCTCCCACAAGCTTGGGGGAGGCTTCTCCGGTTACTTAATGCTTTGCCTGATCATCCTCTTAAGAAAAATGAAATACTTGATATCTTTTATAATGGACTAACCGATGCTTCCAAGGACTACTTGGATAGTCTTGCTGGTTGTGTTTTCAGGGAAAGAATAGTCGACGAAGCTGAGTTATTATTGAATAATATGTTGACTAATGAAAATAATTGGACTCTTCCTGAGCCAGTTCCTGAAGCAAGCCTATTCGTAAACCCACTCTGAAGAAGAGAGGTGTTTTATTTCTCAGTCCTGAAGATATGCAAGAGGCAAAGAAATCAATGAAAGAAAAATGTATTAAAGCTGAAGATGTTAAGAATTTACCACCTATTGAAGAAATACATGGTCTTAATTTACCGCCTAAAGAACCACATTGTCTTGATAACCCGACACAGGTAGTAAAGGTAAATTCTCTCTATAGATATGATAAAGTTTAAATACCCTCTACTAAATTTCATAGCCCTTGCTTAGATGATTTTGATGACTTTATGGCTAGACAAGAAAGTTTTAATGCTTATGTTGGTAGAGAGTTAAAGAATAATGCTTTCGAGATAGGACGCGTAGGCGATAATCTGGCTAGAGTTAAAGATGAACTTCACCGCGTTAGCAAATATGCTTCTATGGTTGCTACTCAAGCTGAGCAAGTACTTAAAGCTCAAAATGATTTGCTTGATGAATTAAATAATAAAAATGACTTTGCGGTTAGAGTGGCTACTAGAACTGGTAGAATGACTCAGGAACCTTTGTATCCTGAAGGCCACCCTAAGAGAATCAAGCAAGATTCTCAGAGAAATAATTTAGAGGCACCTAGTTCTTCTAAAAAGAAGAAAAAGCAAAATGATAGGACTTTGCATGCTTCTAGTGAACCTACTGTAGACACACCTGAGAATCCCAATGATATTTCTATTTCTGATGCTGAAACACAATCAGGTGATGAACATGAACCTAGTGATAATGTTAATGATAATGTTCATTTTGATGCTCAACCCAACAAAAACAATGATGTAGAGATTGAACCTGCTGTTGATCTTGATAACCCACAATCAAAGAAACAACAATATGATAAGAGAGATTTTGTTGCTAGGAAGCATGGTAAAGAAAGAGAACCATGGGTTCAGAAACCCATGCCCTTTCCTCCTAAACCATCCAAGTCAAAGGATGATGAGGATTTTGAGCACTTTGCTGAAATGATTAGACCTATTTTCTTACGTATGCGCTTAACTGATATGCTTAAAGTAAATCCTTATGTTAAGTATATGAAGGATATCATCACAAATAAAAGAAAGATACCGGAAGCTGAAATTTCCACCATGCTTGCTAATTACACTTTTAAGGGGGGAATACCGAAGAAACTTGGAGATCCGGGTGTTCCAACTATACCATGCTCTATTAAAAGAAATTATGTTAGAACTGCTTTATGTGATCTTGGAGCCAGTGTTAGCGTTATGCCTCTCTCTTTATATCGTAGACTTGAATTGAATAAGTTGACACCTACTAAAATATCTTTGCAAATGGCTGATAAATCAACTGCTATACCTGTCGGTATTTGTGAGGATGTGCCTGTTGTTGTTGCAAATGTCACTATCTTAACAGACTTTGTTATTTTTGATATTCCCGAGGACGATAGTATGTCTATTATCCTTGGTAGACCTTTTCTTAATACTGTAGGGGCTGTTATTGATTGCAACAAAGGCAATGTCACTTTTCATGTTAATGGTAATGAGCACATGGTACACTTTCCGAGAAAACAATCTCAAGTTCATAGCATCAATTCTATTGAAAAAGTTCCAACTATCATTTTTGGAGGTTTTGAATTTCCTCTCCCTACTGTCAAGGAAAAGTATGATATTCTTATTGTTGGGGATTTTCATATCCCCGTTGAGGTAACTTAGTGTTATTCGAAATTTCTCCGGTCCCGTGTTATTCGGAGTGAGTTTGTTAACAAGACTTGATCAACCTTGTTAGTGGATTCATTTTTATGATCACGAGATGGATGAAACTAGAAGGCACAACATTCTTTACCCTCTCTTTACTTTCTGTTATTTAGATTAAATAAAGCAAAAATAGTATTATCTGTCTGTTTTCTGAATTATCCGTGCATTAAAAAATAGTCCAAAAATAAAAGTGCTCCAAATGCCTTGCAAATTTAGTATGATTTTTTATGGAATATTTGAGGATTTTAGGCACTGAAAACACTGCAGGAGGGGCAAGCACCAGGCCACGAGAGAGGAGGGCGCCCCCCTGTAGGGTGCGCCCCCTGTCTCGTGGGCCCCTGGTGGCTCCCCTCCACTTATGCTAGCACCCACACACTTCATCTTCTACCCAAAAAAATCCCCATCCAGCTCAAGCACGAGTTCTAGCTCGTTTTGCTGCAATTTTTGATCTCTTAGCTCAAAGCTCCATTCACAAAACTGCTTTGAGAGATTGTTGCTTGGTATGTGACTCCTCCATTGGTCCAATTAGTTCTTTTTCTAGTGCTTTATTCATTGCAAATTTTTGCTGCATAGGTGACCATGTTCTTGAGCTTGCATGTTAAATTTTTGAGGTCCCAAGCAATTCCAATGCATGATATAGGCTCTAAGCACTTGTAGGAGTAGTTGCTATCAATCTTGTTTAGTTTTACACTTTTATTTTGAAGTTACTAAAATTTCAGAATTTTCAGAAAAAGAAATATGCTTAGAAGAATGTACCAAGGTGGTTCCTCGGCAAAGAAGGGGCCAAGGATTGCTATACGTGAGCAAGATGTTAAATTGCCGAGGGACGCAAATGTACGGGCTTGTGAGTGGCCATCCGATGATTTTATGGTCGAAGCAGGCTTCAAGGAGGAATTTGACGCGTACGTGCGTAATGCCGAGCTGGAGGACTTCTTACAAGATAAGTGTTCTCAATATTATCAATTGACCGATTCCTTTGTGCGGAGGTTCGAATATATTTCTGTGCGTAATTCTCTTAGTGTCATGTTTGATATTTATGATACATCTTATACCATGGATTTAGAGGATTTCACAACTGCTTGCAAACTCCCGCAGTGGGGTAATGTTAATGATCCTCCCAAATCTGAATTTAGAGATTTTCTTGCTAGTATTACTATGGGAGAATCTAGGGACATAACACAAGCTACCATAGGGAGCATTCATTTTCCTGCTATACATTATTTTTCTCTCTTTATTGGTAGAAGCATTAACGGTAAGGACGAAGCATGTCACATGTATGTCCCTGATCTTTATGTCCTCAAGAGTGCTGTGTCAGGTTATAAAGGTTACAACCTGGGGGCAATAGTTGCACGTAGCTTGCAGAATAATAGTAGAAGGAGTAATTTCTTTGGAGGAATTTATGCAACCCGTGTGGCTAATTTTCTTAATATAGCTCCACGAGAGGGGGATATGATTGTACCTCCTATTTATTTGGATAAAGAAGCTATGTTTGATCATAATTTTCTTGAGAGGAATGCACAATTCCTCCATTATCGACTAATCTATGACAGGCGCAATGTCGTCCATGTTACTCTTCCTGCCCCCTACCTTTTTGATTATTAGGCAAGAGGAAGATACGTTGTCACCAGGGAGGAAGCAACTGAATATGAGAGGGGAATGGAGGCACCTCGCCAACACGCTGCTGCTCAAGAGGCTGTTGCCTCTGCATCTCAGTACAACCCCAGTTTCACTTATGGATATCAGCCAGGCGACCATTGGTATTAAACCAACTTAGGCCAAAAGCCTAAGCTTGGGGACGTACGTATTTCTCACCAACTTTACATTCATGTTCACACACTAGTCGTCGGTGCTCATACTCTTTCATTGTATTATCCATGTTAGTTTAAATTTCTTTTTCTAGTTTTCTTCTTGTGTGTTTGATAAATCTTAAGAAAAACCAAAAAAATTAGTTAGTTTAATTTCCTTGCTTGTAGTAGGAATTAAAATGAAAACCCAAAAAGATTTCTAGTTCTTCTTCTTACTTGTTGGGAGCTTTCCCGTGTAAATAGCTTTATTTTCTTTTCTTTCTTTTGGGGGTCGAGAAGACCATATTAAAAATGCTTAGTGGCTCTTATATGCATGATTGTTTATTTAACTTAGAGCCTATATTACTTGTCTTCTCTCTTGAGTTGAATGCTTGCAGATTCCAGCTTAGTCCAATGCACGTACACTCTTATTATTATACACATCGTTCGATCATGCAAGTGAAAGGCAATAATGACAATATATGATGGACTTATTGGGATGAGAAAAGCTGGTATGAACTCGACCTCTCTTGTTTTTGTAAATATGATGAGTTCATCGTTCCTGAGTCAGCTATTATGAAGTAAACATATTTGCAATGACATTTAGAGATTATAGTTGCTTGTGCCATGCTTGATTAGCTATGAGTTATAATGGTTTACCTTGCATGCCAACATGCTATTAGAATGATTATGATGTGATATGATGGGATGGTATCCTCCTTTAAATGAATTGAGTGACTCGACTTGGCACATGTTCACGCATGTAGTTGAATCAAATCAACATAGCCTTCATGATATTATGTTCATGGTGGATTATATCCTACTCATGCTTGTACTCGGTGTGAATTAATTTTAATGCATGTTTACGACTGTTGTCGCTCTCTCAGTTGGTCGCTTCCCAGTCTTTTGCTAACCTTCACCTGTACTAAGCGGGAATACTGCTTGTGCATCCAAACTCCTTAAACCCCAAAGTTATTCCATATGAGTCCACTATACCTTCCTATATGCGGTATTTACCTGCCGTTCCAAGTAAATTTGTATGTGCCAAACTCTAAACCTTCAAATGAAATTCTGTTTTGTATGCTCGAGCAGCTCATGTTACAACTAGGGCTGCCTATATCTTCCATGCTAGGTGGGTTATTCTCAAGAGGAGTGGACTCCGCTCCTCATTCACGAGAAAGGGCCGGTAACCGGGATGCCCAGTCCCATGATCCAAAAGATCAAAGCAAATCAAAATAATTAAACAAAACTCCCCCAGGGCTGTTGTATGTTGGAGGCACTCGTTGTTTCGAGCAAGCCATGGATTGATGCTTGTTGGTGGTTGGGGGAGTATAAACCTTTACCATTCTGTTTGGGAACTGCCTATAATGCATGTAGTATGGAAGATACAGCCATCTCATAGTTGTTGCATTGACAGCGAAAGTATGCCGCTCAAAATGTTATTCAATCTCTATTTTAAAATCGAGCTCTGGCACCTCTACAAATCCCTGCTTCCCTCTACGAAGGGCCTATCTATTTACTTTTATGTTGAGTCATCACCTTTCTTATTAAAAGCACCCGCTGGAGAGCACACTGTCATTTGCATTCATTATTATTGGTTTATATTGGGCATGACTTGGCTGGATCTCTTTTACCATGAATTACAATGTTTAGTCAGTCCTTGATCTTTAAAGGTGCTCTGCATTTATGTTTTGCGGTCTCAGAAAGGGCTAGTGAGATACCATTTTGTTATATCATGTTATAATTATTTTGAGAAAGTGTTGTCATCCGAGTTTTATTATTATGGCTCGCTAGTTGATTATGTTATTGATATGAGTAATTGTGAGAGCTAAGTGTTATTGTGAGTATGGTTAGTTCATAATATTTGCTGAAACTTGAATGCTGGCTTTTCATGTTACAACAACAAGAGCAAACAGAGTTTGTAAAAGTTTTTCTTTATCACTTTCAGTTTATCAACTGAATTGCTTGAGGACAAGCAAAGGTTTAAGCTTGGGGGTAGCGTGCCAACGGCGATCACATCGACTTTGGAACCATTTCCCACGTGCATCGTCACCTCGTCCTTTGCCAGAGAGCCCTTAATCCGTAGTCCCTGTTCCGAGTTGCAAATATTAGCAACAGAACTAGTATCAAATACCCAGGTGCTACTGCGAGCTCTGGTAAGGTACACATCAATAACATGTATATCACATATACCTTTGTTCACCTTGCCATCCTTCTTATCCGCCAAATACTTGGGGCAGTTACGCTTCCAGTGACCAGTCTGCTTGGAGTAGAAGCACTGAGTCTTAGGCTTAGGTCCAGACTTGGGTTTCTTCTCTTGAGCAGCAACTTGTTTGCCGTTCTTCTTGAAGTTCCCCTTCTTCTTCCCTTTACCCTTTTTCTTGAAACTGGTGGTCTTGTTGACCATCAACACTTGATGCTCCTTCTTGATTTCTACCTTCGCAGCCTTTAGCATTGCGAAGAGCTCGGGAATTGTCTTGTTCATCCCTTGCATATTATAGTTCATTACGAAGCTCTTGTAGCTTGGTGGCAGTGATTGAAGAATTCTGTCAATGACACTATCATCCGAAAGATTAACTCCCGAATGAATCAAGTGATTGCAATACCCAGACATTTTGAGTATATGTTCACTGACAGAACTGTTCTCCTCCATCTTGCAACTGTAGAACTTATTGCAGACTTCATATCTCTCAATTCAGGCATTTGCTTGAAATATTAACTTCAACTCCTGGAACATCTCATATGCTCCATGACGTTCAAAACGTCGTTGAAGTCCCGGTTCTAAGCCATAAAGCATGGCACACTGAACTATCGAGTAGTCATCAGCTTTGCTCTGCCAGACGTTCTTAACGTCGTCAGTTGCATCTGCAGGCTGCAGCAGGCCTGGCACCAAGCGGTGCTTCCAGTACGTAATTATTCTTTGCAGCAATTAGGATAATCCTCAAGTTACGGACCCAGTCCGTGTAATTGCTACCATCATATTTTAATTTTGCTTTCTCAAGGAACGCATTAAAATTTAACGGAACAACAACACGGGCCATCTATCTACAACAAACATAGACAAGCAAAATACTATCAGGTACTAAGTTCATGATAAATTTAAGTTCAATTAATCATATTACTTAAAAACTCCCACTTAGATAGACATCCCTCTAATCATCTAAGTAATCACGTGATCCAAATCAACTAAACCATAACCGATCATCACGTGAAATGGAGTAGTTTTCAATGGTGAACATCACTATGTTGATCATATCTACTATATGATTCACGCTCGACCTTTCGGTCTCAGTGTTCCGAGGCCATATCTGCATATGCTAGGCTCGTCAAGTTTAACCTGAGTATTTTGCGTGTGCAAAACTGGCTTGCACCCGTTGTAGATGGACGTAGATCTTATCACACCCAATCATCACGTGGTGTCTGGGCACGACGAACTTTGGCAACGGTGCATACTCAGGGAGAACACTCTTGTCTTGAAATTTAGTGAGAGATCATCTTATAATGCTACCGTCAATCAAAGCAAGATAAGATGCATAAAAGATAAACATCACATGCAATCAATATAAGTGATATGATATGGCCATCATCATCTTGTGCTTGTGATCTCCATCTCCGAAGCACCGTCATGATCACCATAGTCACCGGTGCGACACCTTGATCTCCATCATAGCATCGTTGTCGTCTCTCCAACTATTGCTTCTACGACTATCGCTACCGCTTAGTGATAAAGTAAAGCAATTACAGGGCGATTGTATTACATACAATAAAGCGACAACCATATGGCTCCTGCCAGTTGCTGATAACTCGGTTACAAAACATGTTCATCTCATACAATAAAGTATAGCATCACGTCTTGACCAATCATATCACAACATGCCCTGCAAAAACAAGTTAGACGTCCTCTACTTTGTTGTTGCAAGTTTTATGTGGCTGCTATTGGCTGAGCAAGAACCGTTCTTACCTACGCATCAAAACCACAACGATAGTTCCTCAAGTTAATGTTGTTTTAACCTTCTCAAGGACCGGGCGTAGCCACACTCGGTTCAACTAAAGTTGGAGAAACTGACACACGCCAGCCACTTGTGTGCAAAGCACGTCGGTAGAACCAGTCTCGCGTAAGCGTACGCGTAATGTCGGTCCGGGCCGCTTCATCCAACAATACCGCCGAACTAAAGTGTGACATGCTGGTAAGCAGTATACTTGTATCGCCGACAACTCACTTGTGTTCTACTCGTGCATATAACATCAACGCATACAACCTGGCTCTGATACCACCATTGGGGAATGTAGTAATTTTAAAAAAATTCCTACGCACACGCAAGATCATGGTGATGCATAACAATGAGAGGGGAGAGTGTGTCCACGTACCCTCGTAGACCATAAGTGGAAGCGTTAGCACAACGCGGTTGATGTAGTCGTACGTCTTCACGATTCGACCGATCAAGTATCAAACGCATGACACCTCCGAGTTCAGCACACATTCAGCTCGATGATGTCCCTCGAACTCCGATCTAGCTGAGCTGCACGGCGGCGTGGTGACAATGATGATGTTCTACCGACGCAGGGCTTCGCCTAAGCACCGCAACGATATTATCGAGGTGGATTATGGTGGAGGGGGGCACCGCACACGGCTAATAGATCTCAAGGATCAATTGTGTGTGTCTCAAGGGGGTGCCTTCCTCCCTGTATATAAAGGAGTGGAGGAGGGGGAGGGGGCCGGCCACCCTTGGTGCGCCCCATGAGGAGTCCATCTCCCACCGGGAGTAGGACTCCCCCTTCCTTGTTAGAGTAGGAGAGGAGAGGGAAAGAGAGAGGGGGAAAGGAAAGGGGGGGCGCCGCCCCCCCTCCTTGTCCAATTCAGACTTGGGGGGAGGGGCGCGCGGCTGCCCCTTGGCCGCCTCTCCTCTTCCACCACTTGGGGCCATGAGGCCCAATAACCTCCGGGGGCTTCCGGTAACCCCCCGGTACTCCGGTATATATCCGATAACCCCCGGAACCATTCTGGTGTCTGAATATAGTCGTCCAATATATCAATCTTCATGTCTCGACCATTTTGAGACTCCTCGTCATGTCCATGATCACATCCGGGACTCCGAACTACCTTCGGTACATCAAAACACATAAACTCATAATATAACCGTCATCGAACTTTAAGCGTGCGGACCCTACGGGTTCAAGAACTATGTAGACATGACTGAGACACGTCTCCGGTCAATAACCAATAGCGGAACCTGGATGCTCATATTGGCTCCTACATATTCTATGAAGATCTTTATAGGTCAAACCGCATAACAACATACGTTGTTCCCTTTGTCATTGGTATGTTACTTGCCCGAGATTCAATCATCGGTATCTCAATACCTAGTTCAATCTTGTTACCGGCAAGTCTCTTTACTCGTTACGTAATGCATCATCACATAACTAACTCATTAGCTACATTGCTTGCAAGGCTTATAGTGATGTGCATTACCGAGAGGGCCCAGAGATACCTCTCCGACAATCGGAGTGACAAATCCTAATCTCGAAATACGTCAACTCAACAAGTACCTTCGGAGATACCTATAGAGCACCTTTATAATCACCTAGTTACGTTGTGACATTTGGTAGCACGTAAAGTGTTCCTTCGGTAAACGGGAGTTACATAATCTCATAGTCATAGGAACATGCATAAGTCATGAAGAAATCAATAGCAACATACTAAACGATCAAGTGCTAAGCTAACGAAGTGGGTCAAGTCAATCACATCATTCTCCTAATGATGTGATCCTGTTAATCAAATGACAACTCATGTCTATGGTTAGGAAACTTAACCATCTTTCATTCACGAGCTAGTCAAGTATAGGCATACTAGTGACACTATGTTTCTCTATGTATTCACACATGTATTATGTTTCCGGGTAATACAATTCTAGCATGAATAATAAACATTTACCATGATATAAGGAAATAAATAATAACTTTATTATTGCCTCTAGGGAATTTTCCTTGAATATCTACTATAGGATTGACGTTCGACCTTTCGATCTCAGTGTTCCGAGGCCATATGCTAGGCTCGTCAAGTTTAACCCGAGTATTTCTGCGTGTGCAAAATTGGCTTGCACCCGTTGTAGGTGAACATTGAGCTTATCACACCCGATCATCACGTGGTGTCTCGGCACGACGAACTGTGGCAACGGTGCATACCCAGGGAGAACACTTGTACCTTGAAATGTAGTGAGAGATCATCTTATAAAGCTACCGCCGAGCTAAGCAAAATAAGATGTATAAAAGATAAACATTACATGCAATCAAAATATGTGACATGATATGGCCATCATTATCTTGTGCCTTTGATCTCCATCTCCAAAGCATCGTCATGATCTCCATCGTCACCGGCATGACACCGTGATCTCCATCATCTTGATCTATATCAATGTGTCGTCACATGGTCGTCTCGCCAACTATTGCTCTTGCAACTATTGCTATTGCATAGCGATAAAGTAAAGCAATTATTTGGCGCTTGCATCTTATGCAATAAAGAGACAACCATAAGGCTTCTGCTAGTTGCCGATAACTTCAACAAAACATGATTATCTCATACAACAACTTATATCTCATCACGTCTTGACCATATCACATCACAACATGCCCTGCAAAAACAAGTTAGACGTCCTCTACTTTGTTGTTGCAAGTTTTACGTGACTGCTACGGGCTGAGCAAGAACCGTTCTTACCTATGCATCAAAACCACAACGATATTTCATCAAGTTAGTGTTGTTTTAACCTTCAACAAGGACCGGGCGTAGTCACACTCGGTTCAACTAAAGTTGGAGAAACTGACACCCGCCAGCCACCTGTGTGCAAAGCACGTCAGTAAAACCAGTCTCGCGTAAGCGTATGCGTAATGTCGGTCCGGGCCGCTTCATACAACAATACCACTGAACCAAAGTATGACATGCTGGTAAGCAGTATGACTTGTATCGCCCACAACTCATTTGTGTTCTACTCATGCATATAACATCTACGCATAAACATGGCTTGGATGCCACTGTTGGGGAACGTGGTAATTTCAAAAAAATTCCTACGATCACGCAAGATCTATCTAGGAGATGCATAACAACGAGATCGGGAGTGTATCTTCATACCCTTGAAGATCGCAAAGCGGAAGCGTTTATCAACGCGGTTGATGTAGTCGTACACCTTCGCGATCTGTCCCGATCAAGTACCGAATGTATGGCACCTCCGCGTTCAACACACGTACAGCTCGATGACGTCCTCGCCTTCTTGATCCAGCAAGACGAGTAGTAGATGAGTTCCGGCAACATGACGGCGTGGTGACGGTGTTGGTGAAGAACAATCTCTGCAGGGCTTCACCTAAGCACTACGGAAACTATGACGGAGGATAAACTAGAGGGGACGGGGTTGCCGGCACACGGCTTGGTGTTTCTTGATGTGTCCTTTGTGCTAGCCATGCCCCTCTATTTATATGTTGAGCTCTGGGGTCGAAACTTGGAGCAAAAGCCTCCTCAAAGTCGGTTTTTCCCGAAAGGCAAGAGTCCCACTCGGATTCCAGGACCAAAGCCACAATCCTTGGCGTCTGGTCCAGACGCCATGGGACTCGGCGTCTGGCCCGTGGCCAGACGCCAAGGTCTCCGGTGTTTGGCCCCCTGGCCTCTGCAAAACTCCTTTTGCACCGACTTATCACCCCGTGGGCCTGACCCCTTGGCCTAACCATATCATCCAATATATGAATCTTTACCTACGGACCATTTCGGAGCTCCTCATCATGTCCTTGATCTCATTCGGGACTCCGAACAACATTCGGTCACCAACATACATAACTCATATAATACTATATCGTCAACGAACGTTAAGCGTGCGGACCCTACGGGTTCGAGAACTATGTAGACATGACCGAGACACTTCTCAGGTCAATAACCAATAGCGGAACCTGGATGCTCATATTGGCTCCTACATATTCTACGAAGATCTTTATCGGTCAAACCGCATAACAACATAAGTTGTTCCCTTTGTCATTGGTATGTTACTTGCCCGAGATTCGATCGTCGGTATCTTAATACCTAGCTCAATATCGTTACCAGCAAGTCTCTTTACTCGTTCCATAATGCATCATCCTGCAACTAACTCATTAGTCACATTGCTTGCATGGCTTATAGTGATGTGCATTACTGAGAGGGCCCAGAGATACCTCTCCGACAATCGGAGTGACAAATCCTAATCTCGATCTATGCCAACTCAACAAGTACCATCGGAGACACCTATAGAGCACCTTTATAATCACCCAGTTACGTTGTGACGTTTGGTAGCACATAGTGTTCCTCCGGTATTCGGGAGTTGCATAATCTGATAGTCATAGGAACATGTATAAGTCATGAAGAAAGCAATAGCAACAAACTAAACGATAAAGTGCTAAGCTAACGGAATGGGTCAAGTCAATCACATCATTCTCCAATGATGTGATCCCGTTAATCAAATGACAACTCATGTCTATGGCTAGGAAACATAACCATCTCTGATTCAACGAGCTAGTCAAGTAGAGCCATACTAGTGACACTATGTTTGTCTATGTATTCACACATGTACTAAGTTTCTGGTTAATACAATTCTAGCATGAATAATAAATATTTATCATGAAATAAGGAAATAAATAATAACTTTATTATTGCCTCTAGGGCATATTTCCTTCATGGGTGTCAGGAGAGCATCAAGCATGCACTTCTGTTCTGTGTCCACGCTCGGGCTGTTTGGGATGAGATCAAGTCTGTTTTTGGGATCAAGTTGTTCTGTTCTTCTTTCAGCTCTCCCAGGCAATGGCTGTTTGACTTGCTCGCGCGAGGCTCCGATCGAGACATTTCCATCATCACAGTGGCTTTGTGGCACATTTGGGAAGCCAGGAGTTCTGCCCGTAATGAGTCGGTGGCTCCTCCAAAACGCATAATAGCGAAGGCGCGGTCTTACACGGAGATGATCTTTCAGCATCTTTTCAAACCTGGGCATGCAGCTCCTCGGGTGTCATCGGCCGCTACTTCTGGGTGGTATCCTCCTCCACAAGGTACACTACTTCTATCTTCTAATGTGGGAGTGGACTTGAGCGGAACACGACGTCGGTGGGTGTTGTGGTGCAGGACCAGACCGGCTAGTGTGTGGCGGTGGCCTCTGAACCTCTCCCTGGTGTCTCTTCCCCGTAGCTGAATGAAGTGTTGGCCCTTCGACGGGCTGTCCTGTTGGCTCGGCAGGAGAGTTACTCGCATGTGATCTTCCATTCTGATTGCCTCTCAGTGATCCAAAGGCTGCGATCTTCGAACCGGGACCGGTCCATGGTGGGATCGATCATTTCTGACATCAAGGCAGCCAGTGGAGCTCTGTCGTCTGTGTCTTTCCAGCATGTTCGTCGGCACCGTGTTGTCTTAGCTCATGTACTAGTTAGGTCTAGTTTCAACTCTTGAAGTCTTTGTTTTTATCACTCTGCTCCGGATTGCATCCGGAGACTCTTTGTAATATGTTTGCAGCTACTACCCCTATAAAGGGAAGAGAGGGCGGAGAACCAAACAATCAGACCCGTCCATCAACAAGATCTGATGGACATAATCTTTGTGTGTTTAATGCAACAAACCACACATTAAGCCATTGCAATCCATCGATCGCTAATCTGCCCCCCGTTCAAAAAAAAACGCTACCCGCACCGCGCGACCCCTCGCCCCGTCCTCCTCTACCGCACGACTTCTCGACCCTCCTCCTCCTCCCATGCCCTTCTGTCCATACGCTCGGCCTCACCACCGCTCGGCCCCTTCCCACCGCCGCGCCTGCTCGGCCCCTTCCCCCCGCGGCGCCCACGGCAGCCGTCTTACTCGCGCTCACTGCATCGCTCCTTCCCCACCTACCGCGCTCTCCCTCCCTGTCCTAACGCAATCCTTCAAAGGCAAAATCTCTAGCGCCCGAGAGGAGTACGTGAGGCAATGGAGGTGGGGGCGGTAGGCTGATGATGAACATGAGCCTGCTGCGGCTGTAGTACTACTGCGTGCTGGGTGCGGTGGCCGGGGCCATCTTGTTCTCCATGCTCTGCTACATGCCGGCTGTCTGCAGCGGCGCGGCCTTCTCCACCACCTCCGCCCTCGCCACTGCGCTGGCGCCTGCCGGAGTCATGCCGAGCGAGCACAGGAAGAGCAAGGGCATGGCGCCGGTGCCGGCGAAGGCGCCCGCGAAGGTGGTGACGAAGCCGATGGAGGTGGTGGTGTTCAACTTCGGCGACTCCAACTCGGGCACTGGTGGGGCCGCGGCGATAAGGTGGCTCTGCATCGCGCCGCCGGAGGGGCGCACGCCTTCTTCCCCCAGGACTTCATCTCTGAGTGCCTCCCCGTTCCCCTCCTCTCTCCTTCCGCCATCAATTAAGTAGAAATTTGTTTCGAGAAAATTTAGTGATGAAAAGTTTAGTCAATTGGTTTTGTTTTTCATGTGATAATTAGTTATAGTTGGTCACATTTGGAATAGTTTGCAGAATCAGAAGCGTGTTGACAGTTTGCAGAACTGGAAGCGTGTTGACAGTTTGCAGTAGTTGCCGGCTGGTGGCTACTTATGTGTTTTTTGAGAAACGCATGTGAATAGCGTGACAGATCGGTGGAAGACAAGTTCAAGCAGGCCATGCAGAAGTCTTCCTCGGTTACATCATGTTCTCCACGCAAGATGCCAACGGCTCCCTCGGCTACAAGTTTCTTGCTCTGTACCTTGGTAAGTAGTCTGCTGTCATGATGCAACAATGAAACAGTTGCTCCTAGTTTAGTCATAAATTATATTCTAAAAGGATTACCAGTGTATTAGTGATTCAAGTTTAACCTTTGGCAATTTAGTATGAAGTGTTTGGAATTAAACGTTCAGGTTTTTGTTACAATATCATTCACGTAATTCATTGAATTTTGAGCTCCTACCAACTACTACTACATCCAATTCTCAACTAGAATGAACATTTGCTAATACAAACTAAAGTTAGTAACTTATTAGCATACATACGGGAGATATACTTGTTGACAACATTTCTGTGTGCTGCTCCTGGCGACCTGGCCATTATATGCATGCATCCACAGTTCCACACAATTCAAGTTTATATTCTGAATGGATGTTGATCCACCAACCTGGTAGTAATTGTTGGAAATATGCCCTAGAGGCAATAATAAAATGGTTATTATTATATTTCCTCATTCATGATAATTGTCTATTACTCATGCTATAATTGTGTTATTCGGAAATCATAATACATGTGTGAATACATAGACCACAACATGTCCCTAGTGAGCCTCTAGTTGACTAGCTCGTTTATCAATAGATGGTCACGGTTTCCTGACCATGGACATTGGATGTCATTGATAACGGGATCACATCATTGGGAGAATGATGTGATGGACAAGACCCAATACTAAGCATAGCACAAGATCGTGTAGTTCCTTTGCTAGAGCTTTTCCAGTGTCAAGTATCATTTCCTTAGACCATGAGATCGTGTAACTCCCGGATGCCGTAGGAGTGCTTTGGGTGTACCAAACGTCACAACGTAACTGGGTGACTATAAAGGTATACTACAGGTATCTCCAAAAGCATCTGTTGGGTTGACACGGATCGAGACTGGGATTTGTCACTCCGTATGACGGAGAGGTATCTCTGGGCCCACTCGGTAATGCATCATCATAATGAGCTCAAAGTGACTAAATGGTTGGTCACAGGATCATGCATTATGGTACGAGTAAAGTGACTTGCCGATAACGAGATTGAACGAGGTATTGGGATACTGATGATCGAATCTCGGGCAAGTAACGTACCGGTTGACAAAGGGAATTGTATACGGGATTATTTGAATCCTCGACATCGTGGTTCATTCGATGAGATCATCGTGGAACATGTGGGAGCCAACATGGGTATCCAGATCCCGCTATTGGTTATTGGCCGGAGAGTCGTCTCGGTCATGTCTGCATGTCTCCCGAACCCGTAGGGTCTACACACTTAAGGTTCGGTGACGCTAGGGTTGTCGAGATACTAGTATGCGGTAACCCGAAATTTTTTCGGAGTCCCGGATGAGATCCTGGACGTCACGAGGAGTTCTGGAATGGTCCGGAGGTGAAGAATTATATATAGGAAGACCAGTTTCAGCCATCGGGAGAGTTTCGGGGGTCACCGGTATTGTACCGGGACCACCGGAAGGGTCCCGGGGATCCACCGGGTGGGGCCACCTATCCCGGAGGGCCCCATGGGCTGAAGTGGGAAGGGGAACCAGCCCCTGGTGGGCTGGTGCGCCCCCCTTGGCCCACCCTGCGCCTAGGATTGGAAACCCTAGGGGTAGGAGCGCCCCACTTGGCTTGGGGGGCAAGCCACCCCCCTTGGCCGCCGCCCCCCCTTGAGATGGCATCTCCAAGGGGGTCGGCGCCTCCTGGCCCCTATATAAAGAGGGGGGAGGGAGGGCAGCCGCACTCAAGTCCCTGGCGGCTCCCTCTCCCTCTGCAACACCTCTCCCTCTCGTAGAGCTTGGCGAAGCCCTGCCGAGATCGCCGCTACTTCCACCACCACGCCGTCGTGCTGCTGGATCTCCATAAACCTCTCCCTCCCCCTCGCTGGATAAAGAAGGAGGAGACGTCTTCCCCAACCGTACGTGTGTTGAATGCGGAGGTGCCGTCCGTTCGGCACTAGGATCATCGATGATTTGGATCACGACGAGTACGACTCCCTCAACCCCGTTCTCTTGAACGCTTCCGCGCGATCTACAAGGGTATGTAGATGCACTCCTCTATCTCGTTGCTAGATGACTCCATAGATTGATCTTGCTGAAGCGTAGAAATTTTTTATTTTCTGCAACGTTCCCCAACAGTGGCATCATGAGCCAGGTCTATGTGTAGTTTCTATGCACGAGTAGAACACAAACTTGTTGTGGGCGTAGATGTTGTCAATTTTCTTGCCACTACTAGTCTTATCTTGCTTCGACGGCATCGTGGGATGAAGCAACCCGGACCGACCTTACACGTACGCTTACGTGAGACAGGTTCCACCGACTGACATGCACTAGTTGCATAAGTTGGCTAGCGGGTGTCTGTCTCTCCCACTTTAGTTGGAGCGGATTCGATGAAAAGGGTCCTTATGAAGGGTAAATAGAAATTGGCATATCACATTGTGGTTTTACGTAGGTAAGAAACGTTCTCGCTACAAACCTATAGAAGCCACGTAAAAACATGCAACAACAATTAGAGGACGTCTAACTTGTTTTTGTAGTATATGTGTTGTGATGTGATATGGCCAAAAGGATGTGATGAATGAAATATATGTGATGTATGAGATTGATCATGTTCTTCTAATAGGAATCACGACTTGCATGTCGATGAGTATGACAACCGGCAGGAGCCATAGGAGTTGCCTTTATTTTTTGTATGACTTGTGTGTCATTGAATAACGCCATGTAAATTACTTTACTTTATTGCTAAACACGTTAGCCATAGAAGTAGAAGTAATCGTTGGCGTGACAACTTCATGAAGACACGATGATGGAGATCATGGTGTCATGCCGGTGACGAAGATGATCATGGCTCCCCGAAGATGGAGATCAAAGGAGCAATATGATATTGGCCATATCATGTCACTATTTGATTGCATGTGATGTTTATCATGTTTTGCTTCTTATTTGCTTAGTACGATGGTAGTAAATAATATGATCCCTTATAATAATTTCAAGAAAGTGTTCCCCCTAACTGTGCGCCGTTGCGAAAGTTCGTTGTTTCGAAGCACCACGTGATGATCGGGTGTGATAGATTCTAACGTTCACATACAACGGGTGTAAGACAGATTTACACATGCAAAACACTTAGGTTGACTTGACGAGCCTAGCATGTACAGACATGGCCTCGGAACACAAGAGACCGAAAGGTCGAACATGAGTCGTATGGAAGATACGATCAACATGGAGATGTTCACCGATAATGACTAGTCCGTCTCACATGATGATCGGACACGGTCTAGTTGAGTCGGATCATGTATCACTTAGATGACTAGAGGGATGTCTAATCTGAGTGGGAGTTCATTAAATAATTTGATTAGATGAACTTAATTATCATGAACTTAGTCTAAAAACCTTTGCAAAATGTCGTGTAGATCAAATGGCCAACGCTCATGTCAACCTCGACTTCAACGCGTTCCTAGAGAAAACCAAGCTGAAAGATGATGGCAGCAACTATTCGGACTGGGTCCGGAACCTGAGGATCATCCTCATAGCTGGCAAGAAAGCATATGTCCTAGAAGGACCGCTAGGTGAAGCACCCATCCCAGAGAACCAAGACGTTATGAACGCTTGGCAGTCACGTGCTGATGATTACTCCCTCGTTCAGTGTGGCATGCTTTACAGCTTAGAACCGGGGCTCCAAAAGCGTTTTGAGCAACACGGAGCATATGAGATGTTCGAAGAGCTGAAAATGATTTTCCAAGCTCATGCCCGGGTCGAGAGATATGAAGTCTCCGACAAGTTCTACAGTTGTAAGATGGAGGAAAATAGTTCTGTCAGTGAGCACATACTCAAAATGTCTGGGTTGCACAACCGCTTGTCCCAACTGGAGATTAACCTCTCGGACGAGGCGGTCATTGACAGAATCCTTCAGTCGCTCCCAACTAGCTACAAGAGCTTTGTGATGAACTACAATATGCAGGGGATGGTGAAAACTATTACTGAAGTATTTTCAATGCTGAAATCAGCAGAGGTGGAAATCAAAAAGGAACATCAAGTGTTGATGGTCAATAAAACCACTAGTTTCAAGAAAGGCAAGGGTAAGAAGTACTTCAAGAAGGACGGCAAGGGAGTTGCCGCGCCCGGTAAGCCAGTTACCGGGAAGAAGCCAAAGAATGGACCCAAACCTGAGACTGAGTGTTTTTATTGCAAGGGAAAGGAACACTGGAAGCGGAACTGCCCCAAATACTTAGCGGACAAGAAGGCCGGCAACACCAAAGGTATATGTGATATACATGTAATTGATGTATACCTTACCAGTACTCGTAGTAGCTCCTGGGTATTTGATACCGGTGCGGTTTCTCATATTTGTAACTCAAAGCAGGAGCTGTGGAATAAGCGGAGACTGGCGAAGGACGAGGTGACGATGCGCGTCAGGAATGGTTCCAAGGTCGATGTGATCACCGTCGGCACGCTACCTCTACATTTACCCACGGGATTAGTTTTAAACCTCAATAATTGTTATTTAGTGCCAGCTTTGAGCATGAACATTGTATCTGGATCTCGTTTAATGCGAGATGGCTACTCATTTAAATCCGAGAATAATGGTTGTTCTATTTATATGAGAGATATGTTTTATGGTCATGCCCCGCTGGTCAATGGTTTATTCTTAATGAATCTCGAACGTGATGTTACACATATTCATAGTGTGAATACAAAAATATGTAAAGTTGATACGATAGTCCCGCATACTTGTGGCAGTGCCGCCTTGGTCACATTGGTGTCAAACGCATGAAGAAGCTCCATGCTGATGGACTTTTGGAGTCTCTTGATTACGAATCATTTGACACATGCGAACCGTGCCTTATGGGCAAAATGGCCAAGACTCCATTCTACGGAACAATGGAGCGAGCAACCGACTTATTGGAAATCATACATACTGATGTGTGTGGTCCAATGAGCGTTGAGGCTCGCGGAGGATATCGTTATGTTCTCACTCTCACTGATGACTTGAGTAGATATGGGTATGTCTACTTGATGAAACACAAGTCTGAGACCTTTGAAAAGTTCAAGGAATTTCAGAATGTGGTTGAAAATCAACGTGACCGAAAGATAGAGTTCTTACGATCAGATCGTGGGGGAGAATATTTAAGTTACGAATTTGGTCGCACTAAAGGAAATGTGGAATCATTTCACAACTCACGCTGCCTGGAACACCTCATCGTAACGGTGTGTCCGAACATCGTAATCGCACTCTATTGGATATGGTGCAATTTATGATGTCACTCACCGATTTACCGCTATCATTTTGGGGATACGCTCTAGAGACAGCTACATTCACTTTAAATAGGGCACCGTCTAAATCCGTTGAGACGACACCGTATGAATTATGGTTTGGGAAGAAACCTAAGCTGTCGTTTCTAAAAGTTTGGGGATGCGATGCTTATGTCAAGAAACTTCAACCAGAAAAGCTCGAACCCAAGTCGGAAAAATGCATCTTCATAGGATACCCTAAGGAAACCATTGGGTATACCTTCTACCTCAGATCCGAAGGCAAGATCTTTGTTGCCAAGAACGGGTCCTTTCTGGAGAAAGAGTTTCTCTCGAAAGAAGTAAGTGGGAGGGAAGTGGAACTTGATGAAGTACTGCCTCTTGAACCAGAAAGTAGCGCAGCTCAGGAAGATGTTCCTGTGGTGCCTGAACTGACTAGAGAGGAAACTAATGATGATGATCAAGGTACTTTGGATCAAGTTACAACTGAACTTCGTAGGTCCACGAGGACACGTTCCACACCAGAGTGGTATGGCAACCCTGTCCTGGAAATCATGTTGTTAGACAACGGTGAACCTTCGAACTATGAAGAAGCAATGGCGGGCCCAGATTCCAACAAATGGCTTGAAGCCATGCAATCCGAGATAGGATCCATGTATGAAAACAAAGTATGGACTTTGACAGACTTGCCCGATGATAGGCGAGCGATAGAAAAGAAATGGATCTTTAAGAAGAAGACGGACGCGGATGGTAATGTTACCATCTATAAAGCTCGACTTGTCGCTAAGGGTTATCGACAAGTTCAAGGGGTTGACTACGATGAGACTTTCTCTCCCGTAGCGAAGCTGAAGTCCGTTTGAATCATGTTAGCAATTGTCGCATATTATGATTATGAGATATGGCAAATGGACGTCAAAACGGCATTCCTTAACATCCATCTTAAGGAAGAACTGTATATGATGCAGCCGGAAGGTTTTGTCGATCCTAGGAATGCTAACAAGGTATGCAAGCTCCAGCGCTCCATCTATGGGCTGGTGCAAGCATCTCGGAGTTGGAACATTCGCTTTAATGTGCAGATTTATGGAGAAGCCTGCGTTTACAAGAAAGTGAGTGGGAGCTCTGTAGCATTTCTCATATTATATGTGGATGACATACTTTTAATGGGAAATGATATAGAACTTTTGGACAGCATTAAGGCCTACTTGAATAAGTGTTTTTCAATGAAGGACCTTGGAGAAGCTGCTTACATATTAGGCATCAAGATCTATAGAGATAGATCGAGACGCCTCATAGGTCTTTCACAAAGCACATACCTTGATAAGATATTGAAGAAGTTCAATATGGATCAGTCCAAGAAGGGGTTCTTGACTATGTTGCAAGGTGTGAAATTGAGCTCGCTCAATGTCCGACCACGACAGAAGATAGAGAAAAGATGAGTGTCGTCCCCTATGCCTCAGCCATAGGGTCTATCATGTATGCCATGCTGTGTACCAGACCTGATGTAAACCTTGCCGTGAGTTTGGTAGGAAGGTACCAAAGTAATCCCGACATGGAACACTGGACAGCGGTCAAGAACATCCCGAAGTACCTGAAAAGGACTAAGGATATGTTTCTCGTATATGGAGGTGACGAAGAGCTCGTCGTAAAGGATTACGTCGACGCTAGCTTTGACACAGATCTGGATGACTCTAAGTCACAAACCGGATACGTGTATATTTTGAATGGTGGGGCAGTAAGCTGGTGTAGTTGCAAGCAAAGCGTCGTGGCGGGATCTACATGTGAAGCGGAATACATGGCAGCCTCGGAGGCAGCGCATGAAGCTATCTGGGTGAAGGAGTTCATCACCGACCTAGGAGTCATACCCAATGCGTCGGGGCCGATCACACTCTTCTGTGACAACACTGGAGCTATTGCCCTTGCCAAGGAGCCCAGGTTTCACAAGAAGACCAGGCACATCAAGCGTCGCTTCAACTCCATTCGTGAAAATGTTCAAGATGGAGACATAGATATTTGCAAAGTGCACACGGATCTAAATGTCGCAGATCCGTTGACTAAACCTCTTCCGCAAGCAAAACATGATCAACACCAGAACTCTATGGGTGTTCGATTCATCACAATGTAACTAGATTATTGACTCTATTGCAAGTGGGAGACTGTTGGAAATATGCCCTAGAGGCAATAATAAAATGATTATTATTATATTTCCTTGTTCATGATAATTGTCTTTTATTGATGCTATAATTGTGTTATCCGAAAATCGTAATACATGTGTGAATACATAGACCACAACATGTCCCTAGTGAGCCTCTAGTTGACTAGCTCGTTTATCAATAGATGGTCACGGTTTCCTGACCATGGACATTGGATGTCATTGATAACGGGATCACATCATTGGGAGAATGATGTGATGGACAAGACCAGTCCTAAGCATAGCACAAGATCGTGTAGTTCGTTTGCTAGAGCTTTTCCAATGTCAAGTATCATTTCCTTAGACCATGAGATCGTGTAACTCCCGGATGCCGTAGGAGTGCTTTGGGTGTACCAAACGTCACAACGTAACTGGGTGACTATAAAGGTATACTACAGGTATCTCCAAAAGCGTCTGTTGGGTTGATACGGATCGAGACTGGGATTTGTCACTCCGTATGATGGAGAGGTATCTCTGGGCCCACTCGGTAATGCGTCATCATAATGAGCTCAAAGTGACTAAGTGGTTGGTCACGGGATCATGCATTACGGTACGAGTAAAGTGACTTGCCGATAACGATATTGAACGAGGTATTGGGATACCGACGATCGAATCTCGGGCAAGTAACGTACCGATTGACAAAGGGAATTGTATACGGGATTATTTGAATCCTCGACATCGTGGTTCATTCGATGAGATCATCATGGAACATGTGGGAGCCAACATGGGTATCCAGATCCCGCTGTTGGTTATTGGTCGGAGAGTCGTCTCGGTCATGTCTGCATGTCTCCCGAACCCGTAGGGTCTACACACTTAAGGTTCGGTGACGCTGGGGTTGTAGAGATACTAGTATGCGGTAACCCGAAAGTTGTTCGGAGTCCTGGATGAGATCCCGGATGTCACGAGGAGTTCCGGAATGGTCCGGAGGTGAAGAATTATATATAGGAAGTCCAATTTCGGCCATCGGGAGAGTTTCGGGGGTCACCGGTATTGTACCGGGACCACCGGGAAGGTCCCGGGAGTCCACCGGGTGGGGCCACCTATCCCGGAGGGCCCCATGGGCTGAAGTGGGAAGGGGAACCAGCCCCTGGTGGGCTGGTGCGCCCCCCTTGGGCCCCCCCTGCGCCTAGGGTTGGATACCCTAGGGGTGGGGGCGCCCCATTTGGCTTGGGGGGCAAGCCACCCCCCTTGGCCGCCACCCCCCCCCCCTTGAGATGGGATCTCCAAAAGGGCCGGCGCCCCCTAGCCCCTATATAAAGAGGGGGAAGGAAGGGCAGTCGCACCCAAGTCCCTGGCGCCTCCCTCTCCCTCTGCAACACCTCTCCCTCTCGTAGAGCTTGGCGAAGCCCTGCCGAGATCGCCGCTACTTCCACCACCACGCCGTCATGCTGCTGGATCTCCATCAACCTCTCCCTCCCCCTTGCTAGATCAAGAAGGAGGAGACGTCTTCCCCAACCGTGCGTGTGTTGAACGCGGAGGTGCCGTCCGTTCGGCACTAGGATCATCGGTGATTTGGATCACGACGAGTACGACTCCCTCAACCCCGTTCTCTTGAACACTTCCGTGCGATCTACAAGGGTATGTAGATGCACTCCTCTATATCGTTGCTAGATGACTCCATAGATTGATCTCGGTGAAGCCTAGAAATTTTTTATTTTCTGCAATGTTCCCCAACAATAATGGTATAGATAAATTTGGTGTTTTACTTCTGTCCGAACAACATATTTCTAACATTCATTAGTTGTTATCTTCGTGTGGTTTGACAAAAAAGTAGAGATAGGCAGATAAGTGAAAGATCGTGCTTTTTGATTACTCGATGTGTGTTCGTGCTTTATTACATTAACATATGCAAGTTGATTCTTGTGTACCTGTTGTCTGAACCTATCTAAGTGTTGCCTGTTGCAAAAATCTTCCTTTGCTGCAAATATTGCCATTGTCCTCCCCATTCTCCAGGTAAATATCTAGGTCGAGAATACCATGGTCTAAGGTGCATGTTTCAAGGCTGATAGCAGCACCTTGCTTCTTATTTTCTAGGGTCAGGCCGAGTCAATGCTATTTGTGATCCATATGGCGGGTTTCAGCTTATCAACTTGACAGATGTATGCAGTCACATCCCCATTTCCTCATTCTCTAATTATTTGGACCAGTTTCTAAACTTCTGAACGATTAATTTATTGCATTACATAGTGTCGAAGATGCTCAAGGATTAGAACATAAACTTTTTATTATTGCAAGTGTTGGAAATATGCCCTAGAGGCAATAATAAAATGGTTATTATTATATTTCTTTGTTCATGATAATTGGTTGTTGTTCATGCTATAATTGTATTATCCGGAAATCATAATACATGTGTGAATACATAGACCACAACATGTCCCTAGTGAGCCTCTAGTTGACTAGCTCGTTGATCAACAGATAGTCATGGTTTCCTGACTATGGACATTGGATGTCATTGATAATTGGATCACATAATTAGGAGAATGATGTGATGGACAAGACCCAATCATAAGCATAGCACAAAGATCGTGTAGTTCGTTTCGCTAGAGCTTTTCCAAATGTCAAGTATCATTTCCTTAGACCATGAGATTGTGCAACTCCCGGATACCGTAGGAGTGCTTTGGGTGTGCCAAACGTCACAACGTAACTGGGTGACTATAAAGATGCACTACGGGTATCTCCGAAAGTGTCTGTTGGGTTGGCACGAATCGAGACTGGGATTTGTCACTCCGTATGATGGAGAGGTATCTCTGGGCCCACTCGGTAATGCATCATCATAATGAGCTCAATGAGACCAACTGTCTAGTCACGGGATCATGCATTACGGTACGAGTAAAGTGACTTGCCGGTAACGAGATTGAACGAGGTATTGGGATACCGACGATCGAGTCTCGGGCAAGTAACGTACCGATTGACAAAGGGAATTATATACGGGATTGATTGAATCCTCGACATCATGGTTCATCCAATGAGATCATCAAGGAGCATGTGGGAGCCAACATGGGTATCCAGATCCCGCTGTTGGTTATTGACCGGTGAGGCGTCTCGGTCATGTCTGCATGTCTCCCGAACTAGTAGGGTCTACACACTTAAGGTTCGGTGACGCTAGGGTTGTAGAGATATGAGTATGCAGTAACCCGAAAGTTGTTCGGAGTCCCGGATGAGATCCCGGACGTCACGAGGAGTTTCGGAATGGTCCGGAGGTGAAGAATTATATATAGGAAGTCAGGTTTCGGCCATCGGGAAAGTTTCAGGGGTCACCGGTATTGTACCGGGACCACCGGAAGGGTCCCGGGGGTCCACCGGGTGGGGCCACCTATCCCGAAGGGCCCCATGGGCTGAACTGGGAGGGGAACCAGCCCCTGGTGGGCTGTTGCGCCCCCCCTTGGGCCCCCTGCGCCTAGGGTTGGAAACCCTAGGGGTGGGGGCGCCTCCACCTGGCTTGGGGGGCAAGTTTCCCCCCTGGCCGCCGCCCCCCCCCCCTTGGAGATTGCATCTCCTAGGGCCGGCACCCCCCCCCCTAGGGGGCCTATATAAAGAGGGGGGGAGGAAGGGCAGGAGCACCCCAAGTCTTGGCGCCTCCCTCTCCCCTGCTACACCTCTCCCTCTCGCAGAAGCTCGGCGAAGCTCTGCCGTGATCACCGCTGCATCCACCACCACGCCGTCATGCTGCTGGATCTTCATCAACCTCTCCTTCCCCCTTGCTGGATCAAGAAGGAGGAGACGTCTTCCCAACCGTACATGTGTTGAACGCGGAGGTGCCGTCCGTTCGGCGCTAGGATCTCCGGTGATTTGGATCACGACGAGTACGACTCCCTCAACCCCGTTCTCTTGAACGCTTCCGCACGCGATCTACAAGGGTATGTAGATTCCCCTCTCTCGTTGCTATATGACTCCATAGATTGATCTTGGTGAACGTAGGAAATTTTTTATTTTATGCAACGTTCCCCAACAGTGGCATCATGAGCTAGGTCTATGCGTAGTTACTATGCACGAGTAGAACACAAAGCAGTTGTGGGCGTAGATGTTGTTAATTTTCTTGCCACTACTAGTCTTATCTTGCTTCGGCGGCATCGTGGGATGAAGCGGCCCGGACCGACCTTACACGTACGCTTACGTGAGACAGGTTCCACCGACTGACATGCGCTAGTTGCATAAGGTGGCTAGCGGGTGTCTGTCTCTCCCACTTTAGTTGGAGCAGATTCGATGAAAAGGGTCCTTATGAAGGGTAAATAGAAATTGGCATATCACATTATGGTTTTACGTAGGTAAGAAACATTCTTGCTAGAACACCTATAGAAGCCACGTAAAAACTTGCAACAACAATTAGAGGACGTCTAACTTGTTTTTGCAGCAAGTGTTTTGTGATGTGATATGGCCAAAGGATGTGATGAATGATATATGTGATGTATGAGATGATCATGTTCTTGTAATAGGAATCACGACTTGCATGTCGATGAGTATGACAACCGGCAGGAGCCATAGGAGTTGTCTTTATTTTTTTTGTATGACTTGCGTGTCATTGAAGAACGCCATGTAAATTACTTTACTTTATTGCTAAACGCGTTAGCCATAGAAGTAGAACTAGTCGTTGGCGTGACCACTTCATGAAGACACGATGATGGAGATCATGATGATGGAGATCATGGTGTCATGCCGGTGACGAAGATGATCATGGTGCCCCGAAGATGGAGATCAAAGGAGCAATATGATATTGGCCATATCATGTCACTATTTGATTGCATGTGATGTTTATCATGTTTTACATCTTATTTGCTTAGAACGAGGGTAGCTTAAATAAGATGATCCCTTGAAATAATTTCAAGAAAAGTGTTCCCCCTAACTGTGCACCCTTGCGAAGGTTCGTTGTTTCGAAGCACCACGTGATGATCGGGTGTGATAGATCCTAATGTTCGAATACAACGGGTGTAAGCCAGATTTACACACGCAATACACTTAGATTGACTTGACGAGCCTAGCATGTACAGACATGGCCTCGGAACACGGAAGACCGAAAGGTCAGGCATGAGTCGTATAGAAGATACGATCAACATGAAGATGTTCACCGATGTTAACTAGTCCGTCTCACGTGATGATCGGACACGGCCTAGTTGGCTCGGATCATGTTTCACTTAGATGACTAGAGAGATGTCTATCTAAGTGGGAGTTCATTGAATAATTTGATTAGATGAACTTAATTATCATGAACTTAGTCTAAAACCTTTGCAAAATGTCTTGTAGATCAAATGGCCAACGCTCAAGTCCACCTCAACTTCATCGCGTTCCTAGAGAAAACCAAGCTGAAAGATGATGGCAACAACTATACAGACTGGGTCCGGAACCTGAGGATCATCCTCATAGCTGCCAAGAAAGATTATGTCCTAGAAGCTCCGCTAGGTGAAGCACCAATCCCCGAGAACCAAGACGTTATGAACGCTTGGCAATCTCGTGCTGATGATTACTCCCTCGTTCAGTGCGGCATGCTTTACAGCTTAGAACCGGGGCTCCAAAAGCGTTTTGAGCAACACGGAGCATACGAGATGTTCGAAGAGCTAAAAATGGTTTTCCAAGCTCATGCCCGGGTCGAGAGATATGAAGTCTCTGACAAGTTCTTCAGCTGTAAGATGGAGGAAAATAGTTCTGTTAGTGAGCACATACTCAAGATGTCTGGGTTGCACAACCGCTTGACTCAGCTGGGAGTTAATCTCCCGGATGACGCGGTCATTGACATAATCCTCCAGTCGCTCCCACCAAGCTACAAGAGCTTTGTGATGAACTTCAATATGCAGGGGATGGAAAAGACCATTCCTGAGGTATATTCAATGCTGAAATCAGCAGAGGTAGAGATCAAAAAGGAACATCAATTGTTGATGGTGAATAAAACCACTAAGTTCAAGAAGGGCAAGGGTAAGAAGAGCTTCAAGAAGGACGGCAAGGGAGTTGCCGCGCCCGGTAAGCCAGTTGCTGGGAAGAAGTCAAACAATGGACCCAAGCCTGAGACTGAGTGCTTTTATTGCAAGGGAAGTGGTCACTAGAAGCGGAACTGCCCCAAGTACTTAGCAGACAAGAAGGCCGGCAAAACCAAAGGTATATGTGATATACATGTAATTGATGTGTACCTTACCAGTGCTCGTAGTAGCTCCTGGGTATTTGATGCCGGTGCGGTTGCTCATATTTGTAACTCAAAGCAGGAGCTGCGGAATAAGCGGAGACTGGTGAAGGACGAGGTGACGATGCGCGTCGGGAATGGTTTCAAGGTCGATGTGATCGTCGTCGACACCTACCTCTACATTTACCTACGGGATTAGTTTTAAACCTCAATAATTGTTATTTAGTACCAGCTTTGAGCATGAACATTGTATCAGGATCTCGTTTAATTTGAGATGGCTACTCATTTAAATCCGAGAATAATGGTTGTTCTATTTATATGAGTGATATGTTTTATGGTCATGCCCCGCTGGTGAATGGTTTATTTCTTAATGAATCTCGAGCGTAATGTTACACATATTCATAGTGTGAATACCAAAAGATGTAAAGTTGATAACGATAGTCCCACATACTTGTGGCACTGCCGCCTTGGTCACATTGGTGTCAAGCGCATGAAGAAGCTCCATGCTGATGGACTTTTAGAGTCTCTAGATTATGAATCATTTGACACATGCGAGCCATGCCTCATGGGCAAAATGACCAAGACTCCGTTCTCCGGAACAATGGAGCGAGCAACCAACTTATTGGAAATCATACATACTGATGTGTGCGGTCCAATGAGCGTTGAGGCTCGCGGAGGATATCGTTATGTTCTCACTCTCACTGATGACTTGAGTAGATATGGGTATGTCTACTTAATGAAACACAAGTCTGAGACCATTGAAAACTTCAAGGAATTTCAGAATGAGGTAGAGAATCAACGTGACCGAAAGATAAAATTCTTACGATCAGATCATGGGGGTGAATATTTAAGTCACGGATTTGGTACGCACTTAAGGAAATGTGGAATCGTTTCACAACTCACGCCGCCTGGAACACCTCAGCGAAATGGTGTGTCCGAACATCATAATCGCACTCTATTGGATATGGTGCGATCTATGATGTCACTTACCGATTTACCACCATCATTTTGGGGATACGCTCTAGAGACAGCTACATTCACTTTAAATAGGGCACCGTCTAAATCCATTGAGACGACATCGTATGAATTATGGTTTGCTAAGAAACCTAAGCTGTCGTTTCTAAAAGTTTGGGGATGCGATGCTTATGTCAAGAAACTTCAACCTGAGAAGCTCGAACCCAAGTCGGAAAAATGTGTCTTCATAGGATACCCTAAGGAAACCATTGGGTATACCTTCTACCTAAGATCCGAGGGCAAGATTTTTGTTGCCAAGAACGGGTCCTTTCTGGAGAAAGAGTTTCTCTCGAAAGAATTAAGTGGGAGGAAAGAGGAGCTTGACGAAGTACTGCCTCTAAGTAGCGCAACTCAGGAAGATGTTCCTGTGGTGCCTGCACCGACAAGAGAGGAGGTTAATGATGATGATCAAGATACTTCGGATCAAACTCCTACTGAACTTCGAAGGTCCACAAGGACACGTTCCGCACCAGAGTGGTACGACAACCCTGTCTTGGAAATCATGTTGTTAGACAACGGTGAACCTTCGAACTATGAAGAAGCGATGGCGGGCCCAGATTCCAACAAATGGCTTGAAGCCATGCAATCCGAGATAGGATCCATGTATGAAAACAAAGTGTGGACTTTGACATACTTGCCCGATGATCGGCGAGCAATAGAAAACAAATGGATCTTTAAGAAGAAGACGGACGCAGATGGTAATGCTACCATATATAAAGCTCGACTTGTCGCTAAGGGTTATCGACAAGTTCAAGGGATTGACTACGATGAGACATTCTCTCCCGTAGCGAAGCTGAAGTCCGTCCGAATCATGTTAGCAATTGCCGCATACTATGATTATGAGATATGGCAAATGGACGTCAAAACGGCATTCCTTAACGGCCACCTTAAGGAAGAACTATATATGATGCAGCCGGAAGGTTTTGTCGACCCTAAAAATGCTAACAAGGTATGCAAGCTCCAGCGCTCCATCTATGGGCTGGTGCAAGCATCTCGGAGTTGGAACATTCGCTTTAATGAGATGATCAAAGCGTTTGGGTTTATGCAGACTTATGGAGAAGCCTGCGTTTACAAGAAAGTGAGTGGGAGCTCTGTAGCATTTCTCATATTATATGTGGATGACATACTTTTGATGGGAAATGATATAGAACTTTTGGACAGCATTAAGGCCTACTTGAATAAGTGTTTTTCAATGAAGGACCTTGGAGAAGCTGCTTACATATTAGGTATCAAAATCTATAGAGATAGATCAAGACGCCTCATAGGTCTTTCACAAAGCACATACCTTGATAAGATATTGAAGAAGTTCAATATGGATCAGTCCAAGAAGGGGTTCTTGCCTGTGTTGCAAGGTGTGAAATTGAGCTCGGCTCAATGCCCGACCACGGCAGAAGATAGAGAAAAGATGAGTGTCGTCCCCTATGCCTCAGCCATAGGGTCTATCATGTATGCCATGACCTGTACCAGACCTGATATAAACCTTGCCGTAAGTTTGGTAGGAAGGTACCAAAGTAATCCCGGCATGGAACACTGGACAGCGGTCAAGGACATCCTTAAGTACCTGAAAAGGACTAAGGATATGTTTCTCGTATATGGAGGTGACGAAGAGCTCGTCGTAAAGGGTTACGTCGACGCTAGCTTTGACACAGATCTGGATGACTCTAAGTCACAAACTGGATACGTGTATATTTTGAATGGTGAGGCAATAAGCTGGTGCAGTTGCAAGCAGAGCATCGTGGCGGGATCTACATGTGAAGCCGAGTACATGGCAACCTCGGAGGCAGCGCATGAAGCTATCTGGGTGAAGGAGTTCATCACCGACCTAGGAGTCATACCCAAAGCATCGGGGCCGATCACACTCTTCTGTGACAACACTGGAGCTATTGCACTTGCCAAGGATCCCAGGTTTCACAAGAAGACCAGGCACATCAAGCGTCGCTTTAACTCCATTCATGAAAATGTTCAAGATGAAGACATAGATATTTGTAAAGTACATACGGACCTGAATGTAGCAGATCCGTTGACTAAACCTCTCCCTAGAGCAAAACATGATCAACACCAGAACGCAATGGGTGTTCGATACATCACAATGTAACTAGATTATTGACTCTAGTGCAAGTGGGAGACTATTGGAAATATGCCCTAGAGGAAATAATAAAATGGTTATTATTATATTTCTTTGCTCATGATAATTGTCTATTGTTCATGCTATAATTGTATTATCCGGAAATCGCAATACATGTGTGAATACATAGACCACAACAAGTCCCTAGTGAGCCTCTAGTTGACTAGCTCGTTGATCAACAGATAGTCATGGTTTCCTGACTATGGACATTGGATGTCATTGATAACGGGATCACATCATTAGGACAATGATGTGATGGACAAGACCCAATCATAAGCATAGCACAAAGATCGTGTAGTTCGTTTCGCTAGAGCTTTTCCAAATGTCAAGTATCATTTCATTAGACCATGAGATTGTGCAACTCCCGGATACCGTAGGAGTGCTTTGGGTGTGCCGAACATCACAATGTAACTGGGTGACTGTAAAGGTGCACTACGGGTATCTCCGAAAGTGTCTGTTGGGTTGGCACGAATCGAGACTGGGATTTGTCACTCCGTATGACGGAGAGGTATCTCTGGGCCCACTCGGTAATGCATCATCATAATGAGCTCAATGTGACCAAGTGTCTGGTCACAGGATCATGCATTACGGTACGAGTAAAGTGACTTGCCGGTAACGAGATTGAACAAGGTATTGGGATACCGACGATCGAGTCTCGGGCAAGTAACGTACCAATTGACAAAGGGAATTGTATACGGGATTGATTGAATCCTCGACATCGTGGTTCATCCGATGAGATCATCGAGGAGCATGTGGGAGCCAACATGGGTATCCAGATCCCGCTGTTGGTTATTGATCGGAGAGGCGTCTCGGTCATGTCTGCATGTCTCCCAAACCCGTAGGGTCTACACACTTAAGGTTCGGTGACGCTAGGGTTGTAGAGATATGAGTATGCAGTAACCCGAAAGTTGTTCGGAGTCCTGGATGAGATCCCAGACGTCACGAGGAGTTCCGGAATGGTCCGGAGGTGAAGAATTATATATAGGAAGTCAGGTTTCGGCCATTGGGAAAGTTTCGGGGGTCACCGGTATTGTACCGGGACCACCGGAAGGGTCCCGGGGGTCCACCGGGTGGGGCCACCTATCCCGGAGGGCCCCATGGGCTGAAGTGGGAGGGGAACCAGCCCCTGGTGGGCTGGTGCGCCCCCCTTGGGGCCCCCTGCGCCTAGGGTTGGAAACCCTAGGGGTGGGGGCGCCTCCACCTGGCTTGGGGGCAAGTTTCCCCCTGGCCGCCCCCCCCCCCCTAGGGGGCCTATATAAAGAGGGGGGAGGGATGGCAGGAGCACCCCAAGTCTTGGCGCCTCCCTCTCCCCTGCTACACCTCTCCCTCTCGCAGAAGCTCGGCGAAGCTCCGCCGTGATCACCGCTGCATCCACCACCACGCCGTCGTGCTGCTGGATCTTCATCAACCTCTCCTTCCCCCTTGCTGGATCAAGAAGGAGGATACGTCTTCCCAACCGTACGTGTGTTGAACACGGAGGTGCCGTCCGTTCGGCGCTAGGATCTCCGGTGATTTGGATCACGACGAGTACGACTCCCTCAACCCGTTCTCTTGAACGCTTCCGCACGCGATCTACAAGGGTGTGTAGATGCACTCCCCTCTCGTTGCTAGATGACTCCATAGATTGATCTTGGTGAACGTAGGAAAAATTTTATTTTATGCAACGTTCGCCAACAGCAAGTGCATCTTATCTATGAAGCTAATATACCTTTTATTTTCTCACATAGTGTTGCAGCCAATCCCGTTGGCAACCGCTAGCACCCTCCCTAACACCCACACAACAAGGTAAATCGCGGCCTCCTCTATCAGGTATGACCCCTCCTCTCTCTTTATCTTGATGTTGTTAGATTGATTCATCATGATATGACATTTCAACTAAGGATTAGACAACAATTGGTCTTCCATATGGATTTTTTTTGGTGTAACTACAGTATTTTACAAGATAAATCATTCTTTCATAGTAATTTCAGGGCATATTTGTATTTAGATAAGTGTGTACGTCTAGTTAATATTGTAAAATTTGGTGTTTTTCTGTTCCTCTTTCTCCAGTTTTCTTGCTGCATTGGTCATAATTTCTGTTGCTTTCTGACATTTCAATTTACAAAACTATTACACAAGTATGTATATGCGCCATGTCCCATGGACATACGTGGAACTTCCCATCTATAGCAAAATCTATGTGTTTATATCATTTTCAATCTTGACATAAAGAATGCCCAATACATGATCAAAATATTTTTATAAATTAGTGAATTAATAAGCTAGACTATAAGGTGCTCATCTGAATTGCTTGATTGGTTTCTGTAAACTTCAAAATAAGAGTTGACAAACTAATTATGTCCATGTGTCGTAGAACACTTATTTTGCATGAATAATTTTTAGTTTATCATGAATTCTAATGATAGTACCAACTCTAGTTTCTTCTATATTTTTAGCCAATCAGGAAGTAATTATATATAACTATGGTTAAACATTAGGTTGCAGTGATCATTGAGTTGCCGAGGATGAAGTGGGAGGCATCATCTGCACTGAGATCGGTCGGCTTTCTGGCATCATCTTGCATCATTCAAACTTTTTTGTTCCTTGGCATTGGTACTAATTATGATGATCTCAGTGCCGGCAAGCAGTTACTGGGATCTTCCCTCTGTTCGAATGATAATTTCTTGATTTGAAGTTTAGTAGTACCACAGGCTGCTGGCTGTGTAATAATGTTAAACAAACTGTCACCATATTAAAAGCTTAGTTTCACTCTTTAACGTAAATCCTAATTGCCTTTTCCTTATAATGATTGACTCCTGGATGATTTTTGTTTAAGAGCAGAACTTCGTGAATGGAAGAGGTTATGAAGTTTACTCACATATTCTGGTTTCGGAAACAAAATAAGTAAGTCCAATCTACGTGACCTTCATGTCCAGAACGGGGGTGATATAGTCAATGGCTCTTTTCACTTGTTCATTTCATAATAGCTATGGAGTAATGTCGTGCACACTATACTCAATTAAATTGGAAATTATTTGTAATCTACATTAACATATTGCTTCAGTGATTATCAGTGCGTGCTTTGCCATGCCAGATAAGTGAGAAAGGCCGCCGCTTGGTGTAGTGTAGACCAAGGTGGAAGCGACTACTCACACATCTCTCTACGCTTATTTCATATGAAATGTTATTAACAGTTGATTTTCCTATTGCCATCTATTATTTGCTGTTTGTTTGTAGATACGAATACGATGCGCCAATTGTAGTTGTTGAGAGTGAGTGCAATACTGATGTACTGTGATGTTGAAGAGGATATGTATCTAAAATGTTTACAAGATAAGTGAAAACCATTATTTTTCAAGTGATGTTGATGTATGTGGGTAGGCACAAATCGAAACTTTGCTAAATCTGATTTTTTTTAGACGGTTTAATCTGATTTCTAAAACTGTTATTGAGCCAAATAAAGTAAATGGTCTTTTTACATAGCTTCAGCGCATTGAATGGGATATATGACATTAGCATGTTGCTACAAAGTTTTGCTCTAAAGTTATCACTAGATCATTGATAGCGCGCGTTGCGGCGCCCGTCCATTTTCACACTGTTATGTTAGGGATTGATACAAATATAAGGAGCCAAATACTGCCTTATTAAATTAAGTTAATAAAGCAATTCATTTCACATCGTGTCCTTACAATGCAAAAATTGCAAAAATTGTACTGCTACGTAGAGAACCTCCCGTTGATTTGAAGATAGAATAGACCACTAAATCCAAGAAAAAATATTTATCAATATGATTATTTACTCCATTAACAAACATGAATGCATTACTGGTGAAACAATATGCAGTGGGTCAGAAATTAAATGCATGCCTCACTCAGAAATTTCTCAGGCCCTAGATCATACCTTGGCAACTTTCTCTCACACGTGAGTCATTTTCCACCGGCACATGGTATAGAAGGAGGAATTTGATTAGTGGGAATTTCCTATGTGTTGACTCGGTGTATATCCATGCATGTATATCTGCCTATATTGATAAAGTACAATATCTTTTCATATGCTAATGGTGGAGTCAAATTAGCTACTTGTGCAAAGAAATGCAGATTAGTGGTTATGGTGAGGATTGATGCATGTGCATAAATGATACACTTTCGGCAACAGATCTCTGTTCTCAGTATATTAATTATACTTAAAACCAAACCTATTTACCTTTGGCTACTCCAAGTTTGAAGGTTTATGTAGCTCTATTGGTGGGTGGTTTCTTATCATATCTATTCTCAGTATATGATAATAGCTCTATTGGTGGGTGGTTTCTTAGCATCTCAACAAACATGGGAGTAAATCGTGCTCTTCTTGTGTCGAAATCGAGATCATTGTATTGGCTTGTAATGCTGACACCAAAACCGCAAAGCCATGACAAATCATGAGTTGGACCCTCAAAACACCAATGCGGAACTTTCACATTATTTCCAAGTTATCGTTGTATATTAACAACATTTAGAACAAAACAAGTTATTATATTCTAATTAGTGAAACTTATACCGTTGTGTCCTTCATATATACTCAGATGCTGGCAGAAGATATGTGTTTATAATACTATGAAATTTGAACCATCATCAGTATTCTTGTTGCCAATATTAATATTAACTGATATTATGCTTAAGAAGTAAATAGAACAAATGGGAGACATGTCACATGACTAATCTTTTGGACATACCTGGAAAACGCTGACTGTTAGAGAAAAGAAAACATAGCACATCCATTCTAGATGTCCCTGAAGAACAAACCGATAAATGAGATGAATCAGTAATAGTGATTATACATTTTTCTGCGAGCAATATCTGAGAACATTCAAAAGGCACTCAAAACATTAAATGTATCTTCTGTGCATAAATAATAAACAATTCATGATAAGCAACGCATGTCAATAAGTAAAGGAGTAAGTAAAAAAGTAACCTGAATGTGAGGTCCTGCAAAGGAGTGGACCAGTGAGAATCTTAAGGAGAGGAGCAAATCACAGATAATTTAGCGTGAACAAAAATGAGTTTACAACACAGAGATAAAAGAACTCACATGAAAAAAAAATAGGGAGCTAAGCCCATCTACAAAAACACGAGTAGATATAGATACTAAAATTCAAAGCCTTCACCTTACTATCAAATTTATAGGAGAAGATTACTGGAAAAGATGAATCAATTTATTCCTCTATTGATAGTAGTAAGTAGTGCCATTCCATAATACCTGAGAAGAATACCAAAACATATCCTCTTATATATTATAATCTCTTCATCTCTTGAACGAAAAATATCATCCTCCTACATAACTCAAGATATATGGACCGGTCCACTGTACTAATTAATATGTTTCCTGTAAAGAGTACACATATCTGATTGTAGAAATCATAGGCAACATAACACTGATATATTCTCTAACATAGATCTTATCCACATTCAACAAAAAGTAGACTGCATGGGACAAAACAGTAGAAAAAATGCAAAGCTCAAACATAGGCAGCCATGCCAACGAACCTAGATTAACATGGATAAGAATTTTGAGTAAAAGGGGCTGTGACTTCCAGATTGTAGTCGAATAACTCTTAGGCATGTGGAAAGTAAAATCTGACCATTAGAGTATCCAAGATAAAGATAAGAAGTGATCTGTACCAGCGGTAGCCATGGGGAATTAGGCTCGGACCTTTTTCCCTTGCCGAGACGCCGCCAATGGAGCCCATTGGTCGACCATCCCGGCCCCGTCAAAGTTCCTCCCTACTGCACCGGTCTGAGAGGGGTTCCCTTCGCCGCCACCGGTCTGAGTGCAGCCTCTCCCTGATGTACCTTCAGGAGGCGAACTCGTGCATGGAAAGGGATCCCCTCTGTATAGTGAGATCAGGCCAACTCCGCCGCACGACCTTAAAACTCATCCCATTTTATCCGGATTTTGTCCGTATGGGGTAGAAACAGGGAAAGAAAACGCCGGACAGAGGCCGGACAAACTCGCTGCACGCTGCGCTGCTACCCCATTTCACCAGCTGTCTGTCCTCGTCATTTCTTCAAACACGTAGCAGGCATAGCGAACTCGCCGCCGCGGCCGCCTCGTCCGCCCAAGCTCGCCGCCGCGCCCCGCGCCCGGGCCAGGCCGCCCGTGCCGCCGCGCCCGCGCACACCGCGCCCGCGCGCCAGCGCCATGGCTGCCCGCGGCCGCGCACGCCGCCCGCCGCCGTGCGCCGCGCCCGCGCGCCCGCGCCATGGCTGCCCGCGGTGGAGTTGGCCGTTCCGTAGGGGCATGAAGAGCAGCCCGGCGCCCGGAGAGGTGCGACCTTCTCCCCCTCGCGGTGGCGCCTGTCGCTCCGGCGCCCGGAGAGGCACAGCCAGAAGTAGCAGAAGGCGAGGCCGTCGAGCCGGGCCAGCGCCGGGAGCGCGTCGGGCAGTGGGTGTACGAGGTGCGCGTGCCCGGGATCTTGGTGAAGTACTCCCCGCTCCCCTGGGCCAGGCCGGACACAACCGGCGCCACGACCCCTCCCCCGGCGCGACGCGTGCCGTTGGCCGCGCCGGAGGCCGCAGAGAGCGGCGCTGCCCTCTTCTCGTCCCGCTCCAGCCGGTACGCGAGCAGCTCGGCCGCGGTGGCGTTCTTGAGCATTTCCGACGGGCTTGGCAGAGGCATGGGAGGCGGCGGCGAGCAGGAGAAGGAGCGTGGAGAGGGAGAGCAAAGGCGGATGCGCCATGGGTGTGAACTGGAGGGGGGCCGGTGCTACTGCTGTACTGGAGTGGCGTGGTGCGCGTGGTGGGCAGGTACAGAAAAGGAGAAAAAGAGAGACTGACAGGTGGGGTCGAGGGCGGACACAGACGGACGACGAGGACGCGAAGGCATCCGCTTTCTGTCCGCTTTGGCCCCAAATCGAGAGCAATTTTGGTCTGGAAATGAGGCAAAAGCGGACACGAACCGAACGAAACGTCCATATGCTCCCATGCGCTGGATCGTTCGGTTTGTCCGTTTTACCTCAAACGAACACAAACAGACGATTTGGAGTAAAAATGGGTCACGCGGTGGAGTTGGCCTCAGGACGAGCCGGTAGGGGCGACAGGCGATCATTGACCGCGAGAGATCAGGGAAGGGTCGCTGCCCTTTCCATGTCCATATCCTTTGATTGCCATTAATGGCCTTAATCGGCGGCGAGGATTCCAATCGACAGCCGACGGTTCGCTAGCCCCGCCACCAATAGCGTCGCACGGCAAGGTGACCCTCTCGCTCCCGTCCGTCGGGACCACACCGAAACCTCCGCCTGGCGAGGTGCCCGTCCGCGGCGCCGTACCCGCAGGCAACGCATTGGCCCACACACCCGCTTACACGTTAGCCCGTTAAGCCCAATTAAACAGCAGTTGCCCAATATTGTTACCGGAGCAGCGGCCCATGACGTGGGGAGCGGTTCGTGCGCAATAGGAAGGTCATCCAACGGCTGGAAATGCTCATTTCCGTGTATCCAACGGCTGAAAAAGCAAGCGGCCTGAGAGGGCTGCAATAGTGCGCAGTTGTAATATATTTAAATATTAGATATGATGAAGTAACCGATGTGCATACAAATATCGATCCACATTTATGATTCATTATCCTTGTGTTAAAAATCATCCATATATACTTCTCTTTAAAAAGGGAAACAAATGTTGTGATACATTTGGTTGCATTGAAATGCTAAAATTCGAGAGCTCATATATTCGCACGGGACAGTAGTAGGTGAGATGCCTAAAATGCTGACGTGATACATGTAAGAGAGAAATCTTATGATTTAGGCAAGTTTGTGAAGTGGTACATCTCATCAAGATTAAACTTACAAGTCCATGGATATATTTCAAATCATTGCACATGTAAAATTACAAGTAGTTGTGTGTGTAGATTGAAATATTAAGCTCCATGTATTAAAACTTATTCTAAAGAGACGTGTATTGCACGTGTAATCTTACTAGTGATTAATAAAGGCCGAACTTTTTTAAAGAAAAACATTTGCAACGGGGAGGCGCCTACGAGCGGCATGGAGTCGGAGTGCATGTGCATGTGTCGAACGGAGATGGAGCAAGAGCAACCGGGCAAGCCAAGCCAATCGCGCCCGCACCGCCACGGCGGAGCGGCTGTGGCACACGTGACGCGATCTGCGTCCGGGCATGGGATTTGCCAGATGCGCGCGCGCCACCGCATGCGAGGTGTCATATCGCCGCTCTATCTACCACCACGAGCGCACGACGCAGGCCGAGACAAGGCCGGTATACGCCGCCCCTATGACCGCCAGGGACAGACACCACGCACCGCCGGCCTCCATGGGACCCACGCGTCAGCCACGGGAAGGTGCACAGATCGTCTCTACTTTCTTTCTTCTTTTGTGAATGTCGACACGGGGGAAGGAGGGAGGGACCGCAAGCCGTTGCATCTATCTAACCACCGGGGGGGCGGGGCCAACGACCTTTGCTTCCCCTTGCCGCATGTTCCCCTCACGTCCTCCTCATCACCCTCTTCCACTCCCCACCGCTCATCATCGTCGTCGTCGTCGCGCGCTCGCTCTCCCTCGGAGCTCCCCGTGATTCCTCCCATGGACGGGCTGCCTGGGGAGCTGTGCTTCAAGATCTTCCACCTCCTCGATCACCAGTCCCTCGCCGCCGCTCCCCGAGGTTCGCTCGCCGCCTTCCATCAGAACTCCTCCGTTACTTCTTATATATGTCGACATCCTATCATCGGCTACTCTACCAAAGGTCCTCCGTTGCCTCTTATGTTGCCATGGCACTCAAAAAGTCTCCGTTACTCCTTATGTTATCATGGCATTTCCTGTTCTTCTTGTGTAGCATAATTCAGAGCTTGTGGTGGCCTGAATTGCCCGAACTGTTCAGTCTGCAGGAAGTGGAACGCGTTGACCTGCGACGACGAGCTGTGGCGCAAGCTGTTCGAGGACCGGTGGGGAGCGGACGCCACGGCCTTCTACGCGCCGGAGCCGGAGGGTGCCAAGCCCTGGAAGGACGTCTTCGTCGTGCAGGACCGATGCGACCGATACGGCCTGTAAGTTCGTCAATACGTAGTTCAGAGTTCAGCTAAGCATACGTGAGCGAGTTTTACAGGTAGTAGTATGTGAGCGACTCTGAAGCTCCCTTCTGTTGTTGTGTTGCCTCCAGGGGCGTCAGGATCATCAGGGAGGGAAACGACTACTACCTGATCTACCAAGGCGAGATCCAGAGCTACCTGGGCACGAGCTGCGACGCCAAGGACGCGCAGCCGCAGGGCGCTGAAGCGGAGAAGAGGGAGATATCTGACCGGATCCTCTTCTTCCTGGGGGACCTGGAGACTGCTTATGCGGACGCCAAGCGTGTCAAGACGTGACCGCATCGTTCAGAACCAAAACTGTTGAAATGTCTGTAAAATTCTTGTCCTTGCTTTGCATAGCTCGTGCATAAGGTTGTATCTAGTCTACGTACAGGCATCCCATAGTGTTTCACCGTCGTATTCTTCGTCTGGAAACTACAATTCAGATGTTCTCCTTTTACTAATCTTCTTGCAGTTGCCAAACTGCAGATAATGTACGATACAGTTATTCAGTCGCTTATTTTTGTAATAGCAGTAATGAAACAATAGTGAAGGGCAACAAATTAATGAGTGTCACCGTCTTCCATCAAATATAACTCTACTTGTTCAGCCTCATACGGATAAAATAAGCAATCTCTGCTAATCAGGTGGATGTTTTACGCCACGGAACTTACATATTCAAATGCCAACTAGTCAATGGTAAAATTGGTGCAAGTGCAGCGCTGCATATGAACCTCAATCAGTTATAACATGGGTAAGACTGTTTTACTGCTTGCTGCTTCGGCTGAATTAGCATTTGAGGGCAGCTCTTGCCATTTCCAAGGCTCCCTCGTAGGTCTTGTTTCCACCAATGAAGCCACTCATATGGATGAACACACAGCCAGGGATGCCAGTTTCCTTCGACAGTTCATCATCTCTCATGCCCCTCCACTTCTCTGGGAGAGCCTTTCGGCTCTCGAATCTGTCAGGTGCAACAGAGACGGCTTGCACTCGCCAGCCTTTGCTCCTCTCATCCTGCAGTTATGCAGACGAAGTCAACATATGTATGAAATTCTGGTGAAACAGGAAACATATGCGACGAAGAAACTAGTTGAAACAAAAAAAACATGCGAAGAAAGTTGATCGCAGTGCTGGCTGCAAAACTGCCAGCATTACTACAACTTGAAAGCATTACACCGCTTCTTTTCCAGATTAGCATTATTGGCGGTTAATATGCACAAGTGTACTCGCACTGTCCAAAGAAACTGTAAGGGGCCACATTTCTTACCTCATACAGCACATACTTGGTCAGAGGGTCAGTCTTCAGCTCCTCCTCTAGCTCAAATAGATGAAGTTTCCACTGCCATAATGGAGAAGCGTTCAGGCTACATTAACTGGTACTTAAAAGTATTATCACATCACACTTCAATACGTCAGGCAGTTAATAATTAAACAAAGCAGTTGCTGAAATAAGTTTGGTTTAAGGTGGAAAACGCAAAAATATTGAGCACACTATAGATTGAAATAACCAAATCAGGTATAACATTTGATCATTTCTGGCTTCGATGTGCATCAGAGACCAACAGTGCAAAAACAGAGCTGTGCATAGGACGAAAATCGATATAGTCCAAAAATTACCAAGATCTTACCGGGCAGAATCTATCTAAAACCATGATTTCTCCACTTGGATCAACATTTCCTCTTGACAGCAAACACTCCATGACAATAGATCTTGCAGGTAGCCACGACTTAATATGAAAGCGGACACTCTGGCAATGAAAGTGAAAATATAGTCATACAAACAGGACATGTTCTGCTTAGGGAATAATGGAATTCAGGACAGGCCCATTTGAAAAGAAAAAAAGCAAAGATATAGCACACACAATTTAACAAGTCCTTGAGCAGTGCATGAACAAAACACATCAACTGACTAAACAGGCATAAGTCATACCTCCATAAACTCACTTCCGGCAAGAGCCATTGCCTTTTGAAACGCGGCATTTTCTTTCTCAGGTGATTGATCTGGATCAGTCCAGTCTGGATTAAGGCGCCCAACACGTGAAGACAAGTGTGTATTGTTCACATACTTGGGGGTTTGCTCTGTGTCATATTGATTGATTCCATTATCGATTGCATCAAGTGCCTGTTACATAAATGACATTACTTCTTTGGCATATCATATTGTATTGAGTAATTAAGACAAACGGTTGACAAACAAACAAGCGAATAAAATAAGTAAGGAAAATGGGATGTGTCTCAGAAAATTGATTCCAGATGCCAATTCATGTACTGAGGTTCTCTACGCCTTATTAACTTGCAAACCTTTGAGCATAAGTATAGAACTTGTCAACTGATTGATAAAGTAGGCCTATATTACCCTTTTTCTGCCTGGAAGAAACATCTCTGAACCACACAGCCAGCTACAAGCAGCCGATTGCAACTTTGTTTAGCCAACATACAGTGCATCTTTCCAAACCAACACCGATTAAGCCAAACCGCATCTATATGTTTAAAGCTAATTACACTAAAACGGGAAACAATTCAGGAATAAGTGTAGATTCTGGAACTCACTCCCTCAGTATCCCTATGTTTACGCAACCCTAGGCTCATAAATTACTTTTCAAAAAAACTAAGCTCATAAATTTCACAGCTAGCCGAGCCTAGGAGGATTCACTTAGGTAGCTGGAACGTAGGGTCTCTGACAGGGAAGCTTCGGGAGCTAGTTGATGCAGCGGTGAGGAGAGGTGTTGATATCCTTTGCGTCCAAGAAACTAAATGGAGAGGACAGAAGGCGAAGGAGGTGGAGGATACCGGCTTCAAGCTGTGGTACACGGGGATGGCTGCAAACAGAAATGGCGTAGGCATCTTGATCAACAAGAGCCTCAAGTATGGAGTGGTAGACATCAAGAGACGTGGGGAACGGATTATCCTGGTCAAGCTGGTAGTTGAGGACTTGGTTCTCTATGTTATCAGCGCGTACGCCCCACAAGTAGGCCACAATGAGAACACCAAGAGGAAGTTCTGGGAAGGACTGGAAGACATGGTTAGGAGTGTACCGATTGGTGAGAAGCTCTTCATAGGAGGAGACCTCAATGGCCACGTGGGTACATCTAACACAGGTTTTGAAGGGGCGCATGGGGGCTTTGGCTATGGCATCAGGAATCAAGGAGAAGATGTCTTAAGCTTTGCTCTAGCCTACAACATGACTGTAGCTAACAACCTCTTTAGAAAGAGAGAATCACATCTGGTGACTTTTAGTAGTGGGCAACACTCTAGCCAGATTGATTTCATCCTCCCGAGAAGAGAAGATAGGCGTGCGTGCCTAGACTGTAAGGTGATACCTGGAGAGAGTGTTGTACCCCAGCATAAGCTGGTGGTTGTTGACTTCCGCTTTTCGATTCGTGTCCAGCGGAATAAGCATGTCAAAGTCGCTAGAACGAAGTGGTGGAAGCTCAAAGGGGAGGTAGCTCAGGCGTTCAAGGAGAGGGTCATTAAGGAGGGCCCTTGGGAGGAAGGAGGGGATGCGGACAATGTGTGGATGAAGATGGCGACTTGCATCCGTAAAGTGGCCTCGGAGGAGTTTGGAGTGTCCAGGGGAAGGAGAAGCGAAGATAAGGATACCTGGTGGTGGAATGATGATGTCCAGAAGGCGATTAAAGAGAAGAAAGATTGCTTCAGACGCCTATACCTGGATAGGAGTGCCGACAACATAGAGAAGTACAAGATGGCGAAGAAGGCCGCAAAGCGAGCTGTTGGTGAAGCAAGGGGTCAGGCATATGAGGACCTCCACCAACGGTTAGGCACGAAGGAAGGCGAAAGGGACATCTATAAGATGGCCAAGATCCGAGAGAGGAAGACGAGGGATATTGGCCAAGTCAAATGCATCAAGGACGGAGCAGGCCAACTCTTGGTGAAGGACGAGGAGATTAAGCATAGATGGCGGGAGTACTTCGACAAGCTGTTCAATGGGGAGAATGAGAGTTCTACCATTGAACTGGACGACTCCTTTGATGAGACCAACATGCGTTTTGTGCGGCGAATCCAGGAGTCTAAGGTCAAGGAGGCTTTAAAAAGGATGAAAGGAAGCAAGGCGATGGGCCCTGATTGTATCCTCACTGAGGTGTGGAAAGGTCTCGGGGACATAGCGACAGTATGGCTAACCAAGCTTTTCAACCTCATTTTTCAGGCAAACAAGATGCCAGAAGAATGGGGAAGGAGTATATTAGTACCAATCTTCAAGAACAAGGGGGATGTTCAGAGTTGTACTAATTACCGTGGAATTAAGCTAATGAGCCATACAATGAAGCTATGGGAGAGAGTCATTGAGCACCGCTTAAGAAGAATGACAAGCGTGACCAAAAATCAGTTTGGCTTCATGCCTGGCAGGTCGACCATGGAAGCCATTTTCTTGGTACGACAACTTATGGAGAGATATAGGGAGCAAAAGAAGGACTTGCATATGGTGTTCATTGACTTGGAGAAGGCCTATGATAAGATACCGCGGAATGTCATGTGGTGGGCCTTGGAGAAACACAAAGTCCCAGCAAAGTACATTACCCTCATCAAGGACATGTACGATAATGTTGTGACAAGTGTTCGAACAAGTGATGTCGACACTGATGACTTCCTCATTAAGATAGGACTGCATCAGGGGTCAGCTTTGGGCCCTTATCTTTTTGCATTGGTGATGGATGAGGCCACAAGGGATATACAAGGAGATATCCCATGGTGTATGCTCTTTGCGGATGATGTGGTGCTAGTTGACAATAGTCGGACGGGGGTAAATAGGAAGTTAGAGTTATGGAGACAAACCTTGGAATCGAAAGGGTTTAGGCTTAGTAGAACTAAAACCGAGTACATGATGTGCGGTTTCAGTACTACTAGGTGTGAGAAGGAGGAGGTTAGCCTTGATGGCCAGGTGGTACCTCAGAAGGACTCCTTTCGGTATTTGGGGTCAATGCTGCAGGAGGATGGGGGTATTGATGAAGATGTGAACCATCGAATCAAAGCCGGATGGATGAAGTGGCGACAAGCTTCTGGCATTCTCTGTGACAAGAGAGTGCCACAAAAGCTAAAAGGCCAGTTCTACAGGACGGCGGTTCTACCCGCAATGTTGTATGTCGCTGAGTGTTGGCCAACTAAAAGGCGACATGTTCAACAGTTAGGTGTGGCGGAGATGCGTATGTTGAGATGGATGTGTGGCCACACGAGGAAGGATCGAGTCCGGAATGATGATATACGAGATAGAGTTGGGGTAGCACCAATTGAAGAGAAGCTTGTCCAACATCGTCTGAGATGGTTTGGGCATATTCAGCGCAGGCCTCCAGAAGCTCCAGTGCATAGCGGACGGCTAAAGCGTATGGAGAATGTCAAGAGAGGGCGGGGAAGACCGAATTTGACATGGGAGGAGTCCGTTAAGAGAGACCTAAAGGATTGGAGTATCACCAAAGAGCTAGCTATGGACAGGGGTGCGTGGAAGCTTGCTATCCATGTGCCAGAGCCATGAGTCGGTTGCGAGATCTTATGGGTTTCACCTCTAGCCTACCCCAACTTGTTTGGGACTAAAGGCTTTGTTGTTCTTGTTGTTGTTCATAAATTTCACAATTGGTACTGCTAATCCTTAGTTAACAGTCATGCTCCTAACCTTTAATCAAAGTTTCCATATTAAAAAGGTACAAATATAAATTTCACAGCTGATTATGAGTTTAGATTCACACCTCAACAAAGCTTTTGTATATGGCAAGATACACGCGGTGAACATCTTCATGCTCCTCATTAAGCTGAAGCTCCTTTGCAATTATCTCCTTACCAAAATGCTGCAGTATTCAAAAAAATGATAAGAAAACCATTATTTTAACATTTGAAGACAAAGTTACAGTATAAGTTGCAACTTATAAACTTCGATGAACTAGCAAATTGTGAAAAGGCTGTGCACACATAAGACAAAATTTGCTATGAAAATTCACAATATCCAGTAACAAATCCCCCAATGAATCCACCTAGTTATGTAGTGTGATTGGTACCCATTTGAAGCAGATGTTGCCAATTTTACAACATAGCTTCTAATGGAAAAAAAGAATTATTGTTTCAAGACCTTCATCGTCTATGGGAAGTACCTTGTAAACAAGCCCAGCACTGCTAAGTTTCGTGTTAAAGCCGTGTCCAAAGACCTCGTTGAAGCCCTTCTGGTGATGATCATAGCGATGCCGGCTGGGATCATAGACACCACCAACGTCAAGCACGGCCTCCAGCGAATCAAGGATCTAGAGAAGTTCCACAAGAAAGAGTAACATACAAGTAAGCACATAACGGAATAGAATAGATGACAATGCATGTATTTTTAATATTTTTGCTGCATCCTATACAAGTGGGATTTCGTAAGCAAATCATCCAACCAGATGAAGTGCAGCTGCCCACATTAAGACAACTTCATAGTCTCACACAACACTAATTGTTACTGACACGAACTGCAAACTAAAAAGGGCCATGAGATGAGAAATCATGCTATTGTAGACACAAGAAAACATCTTAACTACATGGCATACTAAGCATGAGATGTGAACAAGATGGAGTTCATGACTTTCTGTACTCCCTCCGTTCCTAAATATAAGTATTTTTAGAGATCTCGTATGTAGTCCATATTGGAATCTCTAAAAAGACCTATATTTAGGATCGGAGAGAGTAGATGATACTAGGAGGCAGGAGCACAAAAAGATCAAGACATTCAATATTTTTGCCATGTAGGGATTTCAAAAGCAAATCATACATATATACATAGGCATTTCGTAAGCAAATCATCCAACCAGATGAAGTGCGGACGGACATTAAGACAACTACATAGTCTCACCCAACAATAATTGTGGCACTGACACGAATTTACAAACTAACAAGGGCCAAGAGATGAGAAATCATGCTATTATAGAGAAAACATCTTAACTCCAAGGCATACTTAGCATGAGATCTGGGCAAGATGGAGTCATGACTTTCTGTACTATATATGATAGGAGGCCATAGCACAAAAAACACGACATTGCAGGGTTTCAGTTTACAGTTTCACATTCATACTGTCATACAGTACCTATCCAGATGCAAAATTAAGTCCAATGATAATGAGTTAAAGTAGTATATCCAGGTATAACTGCAAGCTAATACATCCCTAAATTTTAGGAATCCTAGCAAGGAAGCGGTGCTCCCACGAATGTAGACGGTAGACCACGCCGAAACAACCATCACGTAATTCGCAGAAACATTTCTTGCAGGAAATGGCGGGCCAATCGAGCCAGTGACGAAGCGACAGACCTGTGAGTCGCGGGTGCGGACGACGTCGGCGCCTGCGAACTGGGAGGTGAGGCGGATGAGGAAGCAGCCGAGCGCCTCGTCGCAGTGGAAGCTGCCGTTGTGGGTCCCCACGCGCCTGCCGTTGCTCGCGCCGTTCGAGGAGTCGGCGTCGCCGGCGGCCGACGAGTAGACCCTCAGGCGCTTGGGCGAGGTGGCGCCGGCGGCGGCGGCCATGGGGAAAGGGTTTAGGATTTGGGGTCGCACGCGGGGAAGGAACGTGACGGCTCGCTGCGACAGCCTCCAGGCGCAGGCGGCGAGCATTATAGTCGTGCGGACGATGGGCTGCGGCGGCTTCGGGGTTGTGTGGACATGTATAGGGTTTTCAGGACGGGATTTTGGGCTTTTGGCAAGTCGGCCAGACGCATTGCCCAACCTTTTCTTTTTTCCATTCGATGGCATTGGCAAACTTTTTTTTTTTTGCGGGATATTTTTATGTCATGAATGAGTTTCTAAAAAGAAGTAGGTTTTCGTGTTGTAACTCCTCCTATGGTGTCTCAACATAGTCGGTCCCAAGTCCGGGTAAAGGAGAAGGGTTGTGATAGGCTTGGCGAGCCAATGTAAAAACTCGGCCACTCTTATGGAGATGAAACCCAAAATATTTTCGTTGGGGCGTAGCCCTCTCAGCGACGCGCCACATCGGAACCAGGGTGTGGTGTCAAATGGGCAAGGGCCGAGCTGCCACCCCCGCTATGGAGCGCCGTATCTTGATCTGAATACGGTGGCAAGTGAGCGAGCATCGGGTTGTCGCATCCTTAGTGGCGCGCTACATCGGCGCCCGGATGTAGTGGAAAATTAGCAAGGATCTTCGCATTTGACTCGACGAGTGCGAAGATTAAGGAAGCTAGCCGAGACTAGGAGGATCCGCTTAGGTAGCTAGAACGTAGGGTCTCTGACAGGGGTTCGGGAGCTAGTTGATGCAGCGGTGAGGAGAGGTGTTGATATCCTTTTTGTCCACTAAACCAAATGAGGGGACAAAGGGCAAAGGAGATGGAGAATACCGGCTTCAAGCTGTGGTACACGGGGACAGCTCCAAACAAAAATGGCGTAGGCATCTTGATCAACAAGAGCCTCGAGTATGGAGTGATAGACGTCAGGAGATGTGGGGATCAGATTATCCTGGTCAAGCTGGTAGTTGGGGACTTAGTTCTCAATGTTATCAACGCGTATGTCCCGCAAGTAGGCCACAATGAGAACACCAAGAGGGAGTTATGGGAAGGCCTAGAGAACATGGTTAGGAGTGTACCAATTGGCAATAATCTCTTCATGCGAGGAGACCTCAATGGCCACATGGATACAGCTAACACAGGTTTTGAAGGGTGCATGCGGGTTTTGGCTATGGCATTAGGAATCAAAAAGGAGAAGATGTCTTAAGCTTTGCTCTAGCCTATGCCATGATCATAGCTAACACCCTCTTTAAAAAGAAGGAATCACATCTGGTGACTTTTAGTAGTGGTCAACACTCTAGCCAGATTGATTCATCCTCTTGAGAAGAGAACATAGGTGTGTGTGCCTAGATTGTAAGGTGTTACCTGGAGACAGTGTTGTCCCTCAGCATAAGCTGGTGGTTGCTGACTTCCGCTTTTGGATTCGTGTCCAGTGGGATAAGCGTGCCAAAGTCATTAGAACGAAGTGGTGGAAGCTCAAGGGGGAGGTAGCTCAGGCGTTCAAGGAGAGGGTCATTAAGGAGGGCCCTTGGGAGGAAGGAGGGGATGTAGACAATATGTGGTTGAAGATGGCGACCTGCATTTGTAAGGTGGCCTCGGAGGAGTTTGGAGTGTCCGGGGAAAGGAGAAGTGACGCTAAGGACACCTGGTGGTGGAACAATGATGTCCAGAAGGCGATTAAGGAGAAGAAGAATTTTTTCAGACGCCTATACCTCGATAGGAATGCAGACAACATAGAGAAGTACAAGATGACGAAGAAAGCCATAAAGCGAGCTGTTAGTGAAGTAAGGGGTCTGACATATGCGGACCTCTACCAACGTTTTGGCACGAAGGAAGGCGAAAGGGACATCCATAAGATGGCCAAGATCCGTGTGAGGAAGGTGAGGGATATTGGCCAAGTCAAAAGCATCAAGGACGGAGCAGACCAACTCCTGGTGAAGGACGAGGAGATTAAGCATAGATGGCGGGAGTACTTCGGCAAGTTGTTCCATGGGGAGAATGAGAGTTCTACCATTGAACTGGAAGACTCCTTTGATGAGACCAGCATGCGTTTTGTGCGGCGAATCCAGGAGTCAGAGGTCAAGGAGGTTTTAAAAAAGATGAAATGAGGCAAGGCGATGGATCCTGATGGTATCCCCGTTGAGGTGTGGAAAGGCCTCGGGGACATATCGATAGTATGGCTAACCAAGCTTTTCAACCTTATTTTTTGGGTAAACAAGATGCCAGAATGGAGACAGAGTATATTAGTACCAATCTTCAAGGTCAAGGGGATGTTCAGAGTTGTACTAATTACCATGGAATTAAGCTAATGGGCCATACAATGAAGCTATGGGAGAGTGTCATTGAGCACCGCTTAAGAAGAACGACAAGCGTGACCAAAAACAGTTTGGTTTCATGCCTGGGAGGTCGACAATGGAAGCTATTTTCTTGGTACGACAACTTATGGAGAGATACAGGGGGCAAAAGAAGGACTTGCATATGGTGTTCATTGACTTAGAGAAGGGCTATGATAAGATACTGCGAAATGTCATGCGGCGGGCCTTGGAGAAATACAAAGTCCCAACAAAGTACATTAACCTCATCAAGGACTTGCACGATAATGTTGTGACAAGTGTCCAAACAAGTGATGTCAACACTGATGACTTCCCGATTAAGATAGGATTACATCAGGGGTCAGCTTTGAGCCCTTATCTTTTTGCCTTGGTGATGGATGAGGTCACAAGGGATATACACGGAGATATCCCATGGTGTATGCTCTTTGCGAATGATGTGGTGCTAATTGACGATAGTTGGACGGGGGTCAATAGGAAGTTAGAGTTATGGAGACAAACCTGAGAATCGAAAGGTTTTATTCTTAATAGAACTAAAACCGAGTACATGAGGTGCGGTTCCAATACTACTAAGCGCGAGGAGGGGGAGGAGGTTAGCCTGGATGGACAGGTGGTGCCTCAGAAGGACACCTTTTGATATTTGGGGTTAATGTTGTAGAAGGATGGATATATTGATGAAGATATGAACCATCGCATCAAAGCTGGATGGATGAAGTGGCGCCAAGCTTCTGACATTCTTTGTGCCAAGAGAGTGCCACAAAAGTTAAAAGGCAAGTTCTATGGGACGATGGTCCGACTCGCAATGTTGTATGGCGTTGAGTGTTGGCCGACTAAAAAACGACATGTTCAACGGTTAGGTGTGACAGAGATGCACATGTTGAGGTGGATGTGTGGGCACAGGAGGAAGGATCAAGTCCGGAATGATGATATACAAGATAGAGTTGGGATAGCACCAATTTAAGAGAAGCTTGTCCAACATCATCTGAGATGGTTTGGGCATATTCAGCACAGGCCTCCAGAAGCTCCGCTGCATAGCAAACGGCTAAAGCGTGCGGATAATGTCAAGAGAGATCGGGGTAGACCAAATTTGATATGGGACGAGTCCGTAAAGAGAGATTTGAAGGACTGGAGTATCAGCAAAGAACTAGTTATGTACAAAGGTGCATGAAAGCTTGTTATCCATGTGTCAGAACCATGAGTTGGTCGCGAGATCTTATGGGTTTCACCTTCAATCTACCCCAACTTGTTTGGGACTAAAGGCTTCGTCGTCGTTGTTGTTGTTGTTGCAAGTTTTCGTGTTGTCAAACTAACTCTAACTATGTTTGCACAACGTTATTACAGGGTTATATTCATAATTCAGAATACACTGACCATTAAATTGGCAACGTGCTAAACTTCTTTTCTTCCATACAATATTTTTTTCACTGGATAATTCACCATACATTATAACGGGTGCGTAAATATTCTGGTAGCTTAGTTAGTCATTTATCAGCCTATATTAATTTGATTGTGTAAAAAATAAGACTTTATTTGATAAGCACTTAAAGCATTCTGAATTCGGTAAGTAGAATAAGAGGTGTGGCTATTGAGGCAGATTTTTTTAGGAAAAATGGTGTAAAAATCATATATGAGAGGACAAAAGATAAAGGGGGAGAAAGTGGGAGGGAGGGGGAGATAAGTACATAAGTTTGGAGGAAGGACGAGTGGACAAAAGAACCCTATGTTTTTTTAGAATAGGAGAGATACAATGACAATAGGAACTAAATTCTTAATGTTCTTCATTGTTGTAGTGGAGTATTATTTTCCTTGCCATTGTGTTTTAATTTCTATAAGTTGGCATGATGACATTGATCAATTGAGATGGGTATTATCTCCAACGAGGAAAATGTCCCATAATGAGTGGAGGAAAAATATCCTAGAACATTTGTGCCCAAAAGGATCTAACTGGAGTCACAACTTTCATTTACTCATCAAGTCATTAATCAACACCAAGGACCTCAAAATATCTAGTATTGCATTGAACATAAAGCAGCGGGACGGTACATCTTACACCACGAATAAAAAAGTATATAAATAAGTTCCTAGATTTTACAGGGAGGCCCTGAACTAATAGACAAAAATCCCTAAGCAGCTTCCACCTGCATTCAATCTCTCCATCATTGGGACAAACCAGTTGGGGGTGACAAGACCACGCCGCCTCCGAACAAAAGCTGAAACTGCCACATCATGTGGTGTTTTTCACTGTTAGGGAATGTTGCATGGAAAACAAAAAAAATCTACGCACACGCAAGATCTATCCATGGAGATGCATAGCTACGAGAGGGGAGAGTGTGTCTACCTACCCTCGTAGACTGTAAGCGGAAGCATTTATTAACACGGTTGATGTAGTCAAACTTCTTCGCGATCCAAACGATCAAGTACCGAACGTACGACACCTTGAGGCGAAGTAGTAGATGAGTTCCGACAGCACGACGACGTGATAACGGTGATGGTGAACTTGTTCCCGCAGGGCTTCACCATGCACTGCGGAGAAACTAGACGGAGGACTAAACTGTGGAGAGGGGCGCCGCACATGGCTAAGAGATCGCCGTGTTCTTGTGTGGAGAGGCGCGCCCTGGTGGGTTGTGCCCACCATGGGTGCCCCCTGAATCGCCTCTTTGCTCTATAAATACCCCAATATTCCAGAAACCCTAGGGGAGTCGACAAAAATCAATTCCAGCCGCCGTAGAGTCTAGAACCACCAGATCCAACCTAGACACCATCACAGAGGGATTCACCACTTCCATTGGTGCCTCTCTGATGATGCGTGAGTAGTTATTTGTAGACCTACGGGTCCGTAGTTAGTAGCTAGATGGCTTCCTCTCTCTCTCTTGATTATCAATACAATGGTCTCTTGGAGATCCATATGATGTAAGCCTTTTGCGGTGTGTTTGTTGGGATGCGATGAACTTTGAGTTTATGATCAGATCTATGTTTTTATCCATGAAAGTTATTTGAGTCTTCTTTGATCTCTCATATGCATGATTGCTTATAGCCTCGTATTTCTTCTCCGATATTTGGGTTTTGTTTGGCCAACTTGATCTATTTATCTTGCAATGGGAAGAGGTGCTTTGTAGTGGGTTCGATCTTACGGTGCTTGATCCCAGTGATAGAAGGGGAACCGACACGTGTGTATCGTTGCTACTAAAGTTAAAACGATGGGGTCTATCTCTACATAGATAGATCTTGTCTACATCCTGTCATCGTTCTTATTGCATTACTCCGTTTCTCCATGAACTTAATACACTAGATGCATACTGGATAGCGGTCGATGTGTGTAGTAATAGTAGTAGATGTAGGCAGGAGTCGGTCTACTAATCTTGGACGTGATGCCTATATAATGATCATTGCCTGGATATCGTCATGATTATTTGAAGTTCTATCAATTGCCCAACAGTAATTGTTTTCTCATCGTTTTCTATTTTTCTTGAGAGAAGCCAGTAGTGAAATCTACGGCCCCCGGGTCTCTTTTCATCATATTTGCCTTTGCGATCTATTTCCCTTTGCATTTATTTTCAGATCTATCAAATCAAAAATACAAAAATACCTTGCTGCAATTTATTTGTTCCGTGATCTATTTATCCTATCTACCACTTTTACCTCACGTTTTTGCCTATCTCGAGGCGCCATACCCGAAAGGGATTGACAACCCCTTTAACACGTCGGGTTACGAGTATTTGTTATTTGTGTGCAGGTGCTATTTACGTGGTGTGAGGAGGTTCTCCTACTGGTTCGATAACCTTGGTCTCATCACTAAGGGAAATACCTACCGTCGCTATACTGGATCATCCCTTCCTCTTTGGGGAAATACCGACGTAGTTCTAGCAGACATGAAAAGGAATTTCTGGCGCCGTTGCCGGGGAGGATCTTCAACATCAACCAGGTACCTAATCACCAATCTCATCTCCTTGTAATTTACATTATTTACCATTTGCCTCTCATTTTCCTCTCCCCCACTTCACAAAAATTTGCTATTTTATTCGCCCTCTTTTTCGTTCGCCGTTTTCTCGTCAGATCTGTTTTTTGAGTGCAATCTTGTCGTGAAGTCATCATGACTCAAGAGAACACCAAGTTGTGTGATTTCTGAAATACCAACAACAATGATTTTATTAGCACTCTGATTGCTCCTCTCGCCACTAGTGCAGAGTCTTGTGATATTAATACTGCTTTGCTGAATCTTGTCATGAAAGATCAATTTGCTGGTACTCCTAATGAGGATGCCGCGTCCCATCTTAACACATTCGTAGACTTATGCGATATGCAAAAGAAAAAAGATGTGGACAATGATGTTGTCAAGTTGAAATTATTTCTGTTTTCTTTGCGAGATCGTGCAAAAATTTGGTTTTCTTCTCTGCCTCGCAATAGTATCAATTCTTGGAACAAGTGCAAGGATGCTTTTATCACTAAGTATTTTCCGCCAGCAAAAATTATTTTCCTTAGAACCCAGATCATGAGCTTCAAGCAACCTGAGCATGAGCATGTTGCACAATCTTGGGAAAGGATGAAATTGATACTGAGGAATTGCCCAACTCATGGGTTAAATCTTTGGATGATCATACAATTTTTTATACGAGATTGAATTTTGTTTCTCGTAATCTTTTAGATTCCGCCGCGGGGGTACTTCCATGGAAATTACTTTGGGTGAAGCTACTAAATTGCTAGACAATATTATGGCAAATTACTAGCAATGGCATACTGAAAGAGCTCCACTAGTAAAAAAGTCAATTCAGTAGAAGAAATAAATTCTTTGAGTGAAAAAGTTGATGCTCTTATGAAGTTGGTTGCTAATAAAAGTGCTCCTATTGATTTTAATGATGTGCCTTGTTCTACTTTGAATGAGCAAAATAGTGATGCCATAGATGTGAATTTGGTCTCGCGAAACAATTTCAATAACAATGTTTATAGAGGTAATTTTAATCCTAGGCCTTTTCCTAGTAATTCCTCTAATAACTATGGTAATTCCTATGGTAATCCTACTTTTAATAATAATAGAAACACCTATGATCTTGAGAGCAATATTAAATACTTTATCAATATGCAAAAAGCTTTGAACACTTCGATAGAAGAAAACTTGAATAAAATTGATGATTTGTCTAGAAGTGTTGATGGAATTTCTCATGAATAAAATTTTTGTGCCTAAAGTTTAAGAATCAATTAAATCTCTGTATATTTCTATCGATGAAAGCAAGAAAAGAACCGCTATGCTTAGAGCTAAAAGAGAATTTTTAGAAAGAGTCTTTTCTAGTGATTACTATCATAAAAGTGATGAAGATCTTAAAATGATTGGTGTATCTTCTATTGATTCTTTGTTTAGTAAATTTAAGATTGATGGAAAAGGGACTGGAGAAGAGTCAACTTTAGCTAGAAGGTGTCCCTATGATTCAGAGGGTGAAAATCTTGTTGAAAAATTTGATAAAAGTGAGTTTGAAGAGGTCAAGACTTTAACTAGTGATGTGCCCACTACTTTGGATTACAAAGACTTTAATTATGATAGTTGCTCTTTGGTTGATTTTACTTCTTTGTTGCAATCCATGATAAATTCACCCCATGCTTATGAACAAAATAAAGCTTTTACTAAACATATTGTCGATGCCATGATGAAAGCTTTTGAAGAAAAGTTGGAATCAGAAGTTTCAATTCCTAGAAATTTGCATGATGAGTGGGAACCTACTATCAAAGTCAAGATTAAAAATTATGAGTGTTTTGCTTTTATGTGACTTGGGTGCTAGTGTTTCTACAATACCGAAATCTTTATGTGATGTGCTTCGTCTTACCAATATTGAAGAATGCTCTTTAAATTTGCACTTAGCGGATTCCACTATAAAAAAGCCTATGGGAAGAATTAATGATGTTCTTATTATTTCAAATAGGAATTATGTGCCCATAGATTTTATTGTTCTTGATATTGGTTGCAATCCGTCTTGTCCAATTATTCTTGCTAGACCATTTTTGCGTACTATTGGTGCCGTGATTGATATGAAAGAAGGCAATATTAAATTTCAATTTCCACTAAGGAAGGGAATGGAACACTTCCCTAGAACAAGAATTAGGCCACCATATGAATCAATCACGAGGGCATCTTATGGATCTAGAACTAAAGATGGCAACACTTAGATCCTACGCGTTATGCCTAGCTAGGGGCGTAAAACGATAACGCTTGTTGGGAGACAACCCAATGAATAAAATTTATTTTTGCTTTTTTGCTTTCTGTTTTTGTGTGTTAGCACAATTATGCTACTGTTATGATTGTGTTTTTTGTGTTTTATATAGTGTTTGTGCCAAGCAAGGCCTTTGGGTTGATTTGATCTTGCTGAAAAGCAAAAACTTATGCACTCACAAAAATAGTTCTGATAAATCACAGAAATGTGATTTTGAGTTTATTCTTTTTGCAGAAGATTAATATCCAAATTACCCAGGTTTTCCTAATTTCTCAAGATTGTTCGAGTTACAGAAGTATTCGAAATATTCAGATTACTACAGACTGTTCTGTTTTTGACAGATTCTGTTTTCTTTGCGTTGTGTGCTTGTTTTGATGATTCTATGGTTTTCTTTGATGAGTTTTTGCCATAGAAAAGTTGGAGTACAGTAGATATAATGCAAAAACAAAATAAATATGTTTGCTACAGTACTTATAGTAGTGGTTTGCTTTCTTATACTAACGGATCTCACGAAGGTTTTGTTGGAGTTTTGTGTGATTGAAGTTTTCAAGTTTTGGGTGATCTTACGATGGATGAAGGAATAAGGATTAGCAAAAGGCTAAGCTTGGGGATGCCCGAGGCACCCTGAGATAATATTCAAAGAAGTAGCAAGCAACTAAGCTTGGGGATGCCCCCGGGTGGCATCCCCGCTTTCTTCTAACAACCATCGGTATTTTACTTGAAGCTATATTTTTATTCGTCACATATTTTGAGTTTTGCTTGGAGCGTCTTGTATGATATGAGTCTTTGCTTGTTTTGCTTTGTGTTTTACGTGTTGAATCCTTTCTGAACCCACCCTTTTGGGAGAGCCAATTGTTTTGCTATGCTTTCTTCTATGCTTCACTTAAACTTTTAGAGCCATGGATTTGCTCTAGTGCTTCACGTGTATCTTTTGAGCACGGTGTGCTTTGTTATTTTTGAAGAAATGATCTCATGATTCACTTATATTTATTTGGGAGTTAGTAAAATTTTAATAAATTCTCTCTTGCTTCACTTAGATTATTTTGAGTGAAAAAAATTATGCTCATATCTTCACTTATATTTGTTTGAGCTTAGCAAAAGCAACATATGAAAATAGTCCCAAAGTGATAGATACCCAAGGAGGATGTAATAAAAACTTTCATGAAGATCATTGGACAAAATAAACTTGATTCTTAGTAATGGTTTTGAGATATGACGATATGATATGTGAGTCATGTTTATGAGTAATTGTGCTTTAGTAAGAATGTTGATGTTAAGGTTTGTGATTCCCTATGCATGCACGGAAGTCAATAGTTATGCAATGAAATTTATATCCTACTTATGGTGCATTATTCGGTGTTACTTATGCTTAATGCTTGTGTACGAGATTTTTCGCTTTTTGGTTGGTCGCTTCTCAGTCTTTTTGCTAGCCTTCATTTTGCACTAAGTATGATCACTACTTGTGCATGCAAAACCCTTTAAACTAGTTTTGCCATATGAATTCACTATACCTACCTATATGCGGTATTTCCATGCCGTTCTAAGTAAATTTGCATGTGCCAACTCTAATTTTCAAAATAAATTTCTCTTTTGTGTGCTCTACCGCTCGCGAGGCGGTGAAGGGTGACCAATATTTTCGATGCTAGATGTGTTATTCCCATGATGAGTGTTTATTCACTTGTCATTGCACGAGAGTACGACAAAGGTATTAGGGATGCCCAGTCCCGAGATGAAAAATGAATTTACTTTATGTTATCAAATAGTAAATTCCTTGGAAAGTGTTGGTATGGAGGGCAACTGTGGATTCGGCTAGCCATGGAAACTGAAAGTAATGGTGGAAAAAGGAATAAACTTTATTTTCTGTTTGGGAACCACCTATGATGTATCTCGCATGGAAAGTGTTGAGATCTAAGTCGTTTTCGTTGGTGGGAAATGTATGCCTCTTAAAATTATTTTTTATCTTTCAAATTAAGCTTTGAGCTCTGGCGCCTCTACAAATCCCTACTTCCCTCCGCGAAGGGCCTTTCTTTTACTTATGCAATTTTTATTTTTGATTTTGAGTCTCCATCTTCTCTTATAAAGCACCAACTAAGGGGCACTATGATCGTATTTGACCACTGGGTGTAGCTAATATTCGAGTGTGTTTCATGAATGGATCAATGATTGAGCATAATGGGCTAGGGATAACTTGCTTTAGTGTTGATATTTTGAAAGACATGGTTGCTTGTTGGTATGCTTGAGTATTAAAGTCTTCATGTCAAAACTAGACTATTGCTTTAAAGGTCCATATGTCCATGATGTAAAGAAAAGAAATGTGATGAACATGTTAAGCAGCATTCCACATCAATAATTCTATTTTTATCATTTACCTACTCGAGGACGAGCAGGAATTAAGCTTGGGGATGCTGATACGTCTCCAACGTATCTATAATTTTTGATTGTTCCATGCTGTTATATTATCATTCTTGGATGTTTTACAATCATTTTATAGTCATTTTACTTTTGGTACCAACCTATTGACATAGTTCCCAGTGTCAGTTGTTGTTTCTGCATGTTTTTTTACATCACATGAAATCAATATCAAATGGAGTCCAAACGCAGAGAAACTTTTTGAGGATTCTTTTTGGGCCAGAAGACATCCAGTGGGCCAAGGCTGCATCTGGGAGGTGCCTCGAGGAGGGCAGCACCCACTAGGGCGCGCCAGGAGGCCCAGGCGCGCCCTGGTGGGCTGTGCCCACCTCGGGTGCCCCCTGAACCGCCTATTTGCTCAATAAATACCCCAATATTCCAGAAACCATAGGGGAGTCGACGAAAATCAATTCCAGCCGCCACAGAGTCCAGAACCACCAGATCCAATCTAGACACCATCACGGAGGGGTTCACCACTTCCATTGGTGTCTCTCCGATGATGCGTGAGTAGTTCTTTGTAGACCTATGGGTCCGTAGTTAGTAGCTAGATGGCTTCCTCTCTCTCTTGATTATCAATACAATGGTCTCTTGGAGACCCATATGATGTAAGCCTTTTTGCGGCGTGTTTGTTGGGATCCGATGAACTTTGAGTTTATGATTAGATCTATGTTTTTATCCATGAGAGTTATTTGAGTCTTCTTTGATCTCTTATATGCACGATTGCTTATAGCCTCGTATTTCTTCTCCGATATTTGGGTTTTGTTTGGCCAACTTGATCTATTTATCTTGCAATGGGAAGAGGTGCTTTGTAGTAGGTTTGATCTTACGGTGCTTGATCCTAGTGACAGAAGGGGAACCGACACGTATGTATCGTTGCTACTAAGGATAAAACGATGGGGTCCATCTCTACATAGATAGATCTTGTCTACATCATGTCATCGTTCTTATTGCATTACTCCGTTTCTCCATGAACTTAATACACTAGATGCATGCTGGATAGCGGTCGATGTGTGGAGTAATAGTAGTAGATGCAGGCAGGAGTCGGTCTACAAATCTTGGACGTGATGCCTATATAATGATCATTGCCTCGATCGTCATGATTATTGAAGTTCTATAAATTGCCAACAGTAATTGTTTTCCCACCATTTGCTATTTTTCTCAAGAGAAGCCACTAGTGAAACCTACGGCCCCGGGTCTCTTTTCATCATATTTACCTTTGCGGTCTATTTTCCTCTGAATTTATTTTCAGATCTATTCAATCAAAAATACAAAAATACCTTGCTGCAATTTATTTGTTCTGCAGTCTATTTATCCTATCTACCTTACCTCATGTTTTGTGCCTATCTCGAGGCGCCGTGCCCGAAAGGGATTGACAACCCATTTAACACGTCGGGTTGCGAGTATTTGTTATTTGTGTGCAGGTGCTGTTTACATGGTGTGACGAGGTTCTCCTACTGGTTCGATAACCTTGGTCTCATCACTGAGGTAAATACCTACCGTCGCTATACTGCATCATCCCTTCCTCTTTGGGGAAATATCGACGTAGTTCTAGCAGACATCAAGGCACCCCAAGGGTGGCCGGCCGGCCCCCTTGGGCTCCTGCCCTCTAGCGCCCCCTTCCTTGTGTGGCGCCAGGGAGAAGGCAAGAGGGGGTGGTGCCCCCCTTTCCTTTCTCCCATGAGGAGGGGAAGGCAGGAGGGGCTAGCCCTCCCCCTTTCCTTCTCTAGGGCCGGCGGCTAGGGAGAGGGCGCGCCAGCCCCTTTATGGTCTGGTGTGTGCCTCCCCTTGGCCCATTAGGCCCATAGACCTCCCCGAACCTCCCAGAACCCCTTTCGGTGATCCGATGACTACCTAGTTCACTCCAAAACTTTTCCGGTGTCCAAATAGTATCGTCATATATATCAATCTTTATCCCCGGACCATTCCAGAGATCCTCGTCATGTCTGTGATCTCATTCGGGACTCCAAACAATATTTGGTCACCAAATCACATAACTCATATAACACTATATCTTCAACGAACGTTAAGCGTGCGGACCCTACGGGTTCGAGAACTATGTAGACATGACCAATACACCTCTCCGGTCAATAACTAATAGCGGAACCTAGATGCCCATATTGGTTCCTACATATTCTACGAAGAACTTTATCGGTCGAACCTTATGACAACATATGTAATTCCCTTTGTCTATCTGTATGTTACTTGCCCGAGATTCGATCGTAGGTATCTTCATACCTAGTTCAATCTCGTTACTGGCAAGTCTCTTTACTTGTTCCATAATACATCATCTCATAACTAGCTCCTTAGTCACTTTGCTTGCAAGCTTCTTGTGATGTGTATTACCGAGAGGGCCCAGAGATACCTCTCCGATACACGGAGTGACAAATCCTAACCTCGATCCATGCCAACTCAACAAACACCTGCGGAGATACCTATAGAACCTCTTCATGATCACCCAGTTACGTTGTGACGTTTGATAGCACACAAGGTATTTCTCCAGTATCTGCTACGTCTTGAGCTTGCGTTGGTTTTCCTTGAAGAGGAAAGGGTGATGCAGCAATAGTAGAGTAAGTATTTCCCTCAGTTTTTGAGAACCAAGGTATCAATCCAGTATGAGGCTCCTCAAAAGTCCCACGCACCTACACAAACAAACAAAGAACTCGCAACCAACGCAATAAAGGGGTTGTGAATCCCTTCACGACCACTTGCGAAAGTGAGATATGATAGGGATAGTATGATAAGATAAATATATTTTTGGTATTTTATAATATAGATAGGAAAAGTAAAGATGCAAATAAAAGTAGATTGAAAGCTTATATGATAAAAGATAGACCCGGGGGCCATAGGTTTCACTAGTGTCTTCTCTCAAGATAGCATAAGTATTACGGTGGGTGAACAAATTACTGCCGAGCAATTGATAGAAAAGCGAATATTATGAGATTATCTAGGCATGATCATGTATATAGGCATCACGTCCGTGACAAGTAGACCGACTCCTGCCTGCATCTACTACTATTACTCCACACATCAACCGCTATCCAGCATGCATCTAGAGTATTAAGTTCATAAGAACAGAGTAACGCATTAAGAAAGATGACATGATGTAGAGGGATAAACTCAAGCAATATGATATAGACCCCATCTTTTTATCCTCGATGGCAACAATACAAATACGTGCCTTGTGATACGTCTCCAACGTATCTACTTTTCCAAAAACTTCTGCCCTTGTTTTGGACTCTAACTTGCATGATTTGAATGAAACTAACCCGGACTGACGATGTTTTCAGCAGAACTGCCATGATGTTGTTTTATGTGTAGAAAAGAAAAGTTCTCGGAATGTCCTGAAAATCCACGGAGGCACTTTTTGGAAAATATAAAAAATACTGGCGAAAGAATAAAGACCAGGGGGCCCACACCCTGTCCACGAGGGTAAGGGGCGCGCCCCCTTCCCCTGGGCGCGCCCCTGTCTCAAGGGCCCCCTGGACCTCCAACAAACTCAACTCCAACTCCATATATTCACGTTCAGGGAGAAAAAAACAGAGAGAAAGTATCATCGCGTTTTACGATACGGAGCTGCCGCCAAGCCCTAATCTCTCTCGGGAGGGCTAATCTGGAGTCCGTTCGGGGCTCCGGAGAGGGGGATTCATCGCCGTCGTCATCATCAACCATCCTCCATCATCAATTTCATGATGCTCACCGCCGTGCGTGAGTAATTCCATCGTAGGCTTGCTGGACGGTGATGGGTTGGATGAGATTTACCATGTAATCAAGTTAGTTTTGTTAGGGTTTGATCCCTAGTATCCACTATGTTCTGAGATTGATGTTGCTATGACTTTGCTATGCTTAATGCTTGTCACTGGGGCCCGAGTGCCATGATTTCAGATCTGAACCTATTATGTTTTCATGAATATATGTGTGTTCTTGATCCTATCTTGCAAGTCTATAGTCACCTATTATGTGTTATGATCCGACAACCCCGAAGTGACAATAATCGGGATACTTCTCGGTGATGACCGTAGTTTGAGGAGTTCATGTATTCATTATGTGCTAATGCTTTGTTTCGGTTCTCTATTAAAAGGAGGTCTTAATATCCCTTAGTTTCCGCTAGGACCCCGCTGCCACGGGAGGGTAGGACAAAAGATGTCATGCAAGTTCTTTTCCATAAGCACGTATGACTATTTACGGAATACATGCCTACATTACATTGATGAACTGGAGCTAGTTCTGTGTCACCCTATGTTATAGCTATTACATGACGAATCGCATCCGGCATAATTATCCATCACTGATCCATTTCTTACGAGCTTTTCACATATTGTTCTTCGCTTATTTACTTTTCCGTTGCTACTGTTACAACTACTACAAAACCCAAAAACATTACTTTTGCTACCGTTACCTTTATTATCATACCACTTTTGCTACTAAATACTTTGCTGCAGATACTAAGTTATCCAGGTGTGGTTGAATTGACAACTCAACTGCTAATACTCAAGAATATTCTTTGGCTCCCCTTGTGTCGAATCAATAAATTTGGGTTGAATACTTTACCCTCGAAAGCTGTTGCGATCCCCTACAGTTGTGGGTTATCAAGACTAATTTCTGGCGCCGTTGCCGGGGAGCATAGCTCTATTCTCTGGGTCACTTGGGGTTTATATCTATTGATCACTATGAAGAACTTGAAAGACGCGAAAACTACGATCTATCCCTCAACTACGAGGGGAGGTAAGGAACTGCCATCTAGCTGTGCACTAGATTCTCCTTCTGTTTTGAGTAAGCTTGCGGCACCTAAACCTGCTACTGCTATGAATTCTGATATGTCGCATGGTATTGATGATGCCACTTCTGCTATGCATGATACTTATGATGAAACTACTTCTGTGCGTGATACTACTTTGCCATTAGGTGAATTTCTTGATGAACAACTTGCTAGAGTTAGGGGGAATGAAATTATTGAAGATGCTATTATTGATGATAGTGATGATGAAAATTCTCCCAATGATTATGAATTGCCTGTTGTTCCTGAGGCTTATGTTATGAGTGAAGAAGCTGCTAGAGCTATCTTTGCTTGCAATGATAGATATGATCTTAAGAAATTATTAGCTAAATGGAAGCAGCAGTCTCCTAATGCTAGAATGAAACCTGACCCTGCTTTTGCTACTTCACCTATTTGTGTTACTGATAAGGATTATGAATTCTTTGTTGATCCTGAAATTATTACTTTAGTTGAATCTGATCCTTTTTATGGCCTTGAATCTGAAACTGTTGTTGCCTGTTGCGGTTGCAAATGTCACTATCTTAACGGACTTTGTTATTCTTGATATTCCTGAGGACGATAGTATGTCGATTATCCTTGGTAGACCTTTTTTGAATACTGCAGGGGCTGTTATTGATTGCAACAAAGGCAATGTCACTTTTCATGTTAATGGTAATGAGCATACGGTACACTTTCCGAGGAAACAATCTCAAGTTCATAGCATCAATTATATTGAAAAAGTTCCAACTATTATTATTGGAGGTTTTGAATTTCCTCTTCCTACTGTCAAGAAAAAAAAATGATATTCTTATTGTTGGGGATTTTCATATCCCCGTTGAGGTAACTTAGTGTTATTCAAAATTTCTCCGGTTCCGTGTTATTCGGAATGAGTTTGTTAACAAGACTTGATCAACCTTGTTAGTGGATTCATTTTGATGATCATGAGATGGATGAAACTAGAAGGCACAACCTTCTATACCATTTTTTTAGTTTCTGTTATTTAGAATAAATAAAGAAAAAATAGTATTATCTGTCTGTTTTCTGAATTATCCGTGCATTAAAAAATAGCCCGAAAATAAAAGTGCTCCAAATGCCCTGCAAATTTAGTATGATTTTTTATGGATTATTTAAGGATTTTAGGCACTGAAATCACTGCAGGAGAGGCAAGCACCAGGCCACGAGAGTTGGGGGCGCGCCCCCTCCCCCTGGGCGCCCCTTGTCTCGTGGGCCCCTGGTGGCCCCCCTCCACTTATGCCAGCACCCACACACTTCATCTTCTACCCAAAAAAATCCCCATCCAGCTCAAGCACGAGTTCTAGCTTGTGAGTGGCCATCCGATGATTTTATGGTCGAAGCAGGCTTTAAGGAGGAATTTGACGCGTATGTGCGTAATGCTGAGCTGGAGGACTTCTTACAAGATAAGTGTCCTCAGTACTATCAATTGACCAATTCCTTTGTGCGGAGGTTTAAATATAACTGTACGCGTAATTCTCCTAGTGTCCTATTTGATATTTATGATACATCTTATACCATGGACTTAGGGGATTTTACAACTGCTTGCAAACTCCCACAGTGGGGTAATATTAATGATCCTCACAAATCTGAATTTAGAGATTTCCTTGCTAGTATTACTATGGAAGAATCCAGGGACATAGCATAAGCTACCATAGGGAGCATTCATTTTCCTGCTATACATTATTTTGCTCTCTTCATTCGTAGATGTATTAACGGTAAAGATGAAGCATGTCACATGTGTGTCCCTAATCTGTGTGTCCTCAAGAGTGCTGTGTTAGGTTATAAAGGTTATAACTTGGGGGCAATAGTTGCACGTAGGTTGCAGAATAATAGTAGAAAGGGAAATTTATTTGGAGGAATTTATGCAACCCGTGTGGCTAATTATCTTGGTATAGCCCCACGAGAGGGGGATATGATGATACCTACTGCTTATTTAGATTATGACACTATGGTCAATCATCAATTTCTTGGGAGGAATGAACAATTCCTCCATTATCGACTAATCTATGACAGACGCAACGTCGTCCATGTTACTCTTCCTGCTCCTCTCCTTTTTGATTATCAGGTAAAAGGAAGATATGTTGTTACCAGGGAGGAAGCAGCTGAACACGAGGGGAGAGCGGAGGCAGCTCACCAACATGCCGCAGCTCAAGAGGCGGTTGCTGCTGCATCTCAGTACGACCCCAGCTACAACTACGGATATCAACCAGGCGGTCCTTGGTATTAGACCAACTTAGGCCAAAAGCCTAAGCTTGGGGGAGTACCTATTTCCCACCGACTTTACATTCATGTTCACACACTAGTCATCGGTGATCATACTCTTTCATTGTATTATCCATGTTAGTTTAAATTTCTTTTTCTAGTTTTCTTCTTGTGTGTTTGATAAACCTTAAGAAAAACCAAAAAAAATAGTTAGTTTAATTTCTATGCCTGTAGTAGAAATTAAAATGAAAACCCAAAAAGATTTCTTCTTCTTCTTCTTCTTACTTGTTGGGAGCTTTCCCGTGTAAATAGTTTTATTTTCTTTCCTTTGGGGGTCGAGAAGACATATTGAAAATGTTTAGTGGCTCTCATATGCATGATTGTTTATTTAACGTAGAGCCCATATTACCTTGTCTTCTCTTTTGAGTTGAATGCTTGCAGATTCCAGCTTAGTCCAATGCACGTGCACCATTATTATTATACACATTGTTCGGTCGTGCAAGTGAAAGGCAATAATGACAATATATGATGGACTTATTGGGATGAGAAAAGCTGGTATGAACTCGACCTCTCTTGTTTTTGTAAATATGATGAGTTCATCATTTCTGATTCAACTTATTATGAGGTAAACATATTTGCAATGACATTTAGGGATTATAGTTGCTTGTGCCATGCTTGATTAGCTATGAGTTATAATGGTTTACCTTGCGTGCCAACATGCTATTAGAATGATTATGATGTGGTATGATGGGATGGTATCCTCCTTTGAATGAATTGAGTGGCTCGACTTGGCACATGTTCACGCATGTAGTTGAAACAAATCAACATAGCCTTCATGATATATATGTTCATGGTGGATTATATCCTACTCATGCTTGTATTCGGTGTGAATTAATTTTAATGCATGTTTATGACTGTTGTAGCTCTCTCAATTGGTCGCTTCCCAGTCTTTTGCTAGCCTTCACCTGTACTAAGCGGGAATACTGCTTGTGCATCCAAACTCCTTAAACCCCAAAGTTATTCCATATGAGTCCACCATACCTACCTATATGCGGTATTTACCAGCCGTTCCAAGTAAATTTGTATGTGCCAAACTCCAAACCTTCAAATGAAATTCTGTTTTCTATGCTCGAGCAGCTCATGTTACAACTAGGGCTGCCTATAACTTCCATGCTAGGTGGATTATTCTCAAGAGGAGTGGACTCCGCTCCTCATTCACGAGAAAGGGCCGGTAACCGGGATGCCCAGTCCCATGATCCAGAAAAGATCAAAGCAAATCAAAATAATTAAACAAAACTCCCCCAGGGCTGTTGTTAGTTGGAGGCACTCGTTGTTTCGAGCAAGCCATGGATTGATGCTTGTTGGTGGTTGGGGGAGTATAAACCTTTACCATTCTGTTTGGGAACTGCCTATAATGCAAGTAGTATGGAAGATACAGCCATCTCATAGTTGTTACGTTGACAGGAAAAGTATGCCACTCAAAATGTTTTTCAATCTCTATTTTAAAATCGAGCTCTGGCACCTCTACAAATCCATGCTTCCCTCTGCGAAGGGCTTATCTATTTACTTTTATGTTGAGTCATCACCCTTCTTATTAAAAAGCACCCGCTGGAGAGCACACTGTCATTTGCATTCATTATTATTGGTTTATATTGGGTATGACTTGACTAGATCTCTTTTACCATGAATTACAATGTTTAGTCAGTCCTTGATCTTTAAAGGTGCTCTGCATTTATGTTTTGAGGTCTCAGAAAGGGCTAGCGAGATACCATTTTGTTATATCATGTTATGATTGTTTTGAGAAAGTGTTGTCATCCAAGTTTTATTATTATGGCTCGCTAGCTGATTATGCTATTGATATGAGTAATTGTGAGACCTAAGTGTTATTGTGAGTATGGTTAGTTCATATTATTTGCTGAAACCTGAATGATGCTTTGCATGTTTACAACAACAAGAGCAAACAGAGTTTGTAAAAGTTTTTCTTTATCACTTTCAGTTAATCAACTGAATTGCTTGAGGACAAGCAAAGGTTTAAGCTTGGGGGAGTTGATACGTCTCCAACGTATCTACTTTTCCAAACACTTTTACCCTTGTTTTGGACTCTAACTTGCATGATTTGAATGAAACTAACCCGGACTGACGCTGTTTTCAGCAGAACTGCCATGATGTTGTTTTATGTGTAGAAAAGAAAAGTTCTCGGAATGTCCTAAAAATCCACGGAGGCACTTTTTGGAAAATATAAAAAATACTGGCGAAAGAATCATAACCAGGGGGCCCACACCCTGTCCATGAGGGTGGGGGGCGCGCCCCTCCCCCTGGGCGCGCCCCCTGTCTCGTGGGCCCCTTGGACCTCCACCGGCCTAAACTCCAACTCGATATATTCACGTTCGAGGAGAAAAAAATCATAGAGAAAGTATCAGCACATTTTACGATACAGAGCCGCCGCCAAGCCCTAATCTCTCTCGGGAGGGCTGATCTGGAGTCCGTTCGGGGCTCTGGAGAGGTGGATTCGTCGCCGTCGTCATCATCAACCATCCTCCATCACCAATTTCATGATGCTCACCGCCGTGCGTGAGTAATTCCATCGTAGGCTCGCTGGACGGTGATGGGTTGGATGAGATTTACAATGTAATCAAGTTAGTTTTGTTAGGGTTTGATCCCTAGTATCCACTATGTTCTGAGATTGATGTTGCTATGACTTTGCTATGCTTAATGCTTGTCACTAGGGTGTGAGTGCCATGATTTCAGATCTGAACCTATTATGTTTTCATGAATATATGTGTGTTCTTGATCCTATCTTGCAAGTCTATAGTCACCTATCTTATGATCCGACAACCTCGAAGTGACAATAATCGGGATACTTCTCGGTGATAACCGTAGTTTGAGGAGTTCATGTATTCACTATGTGCTAATGCTTTGTTCCTGTTCTCTATTAAAAGGAGGCCTTAATATCCCTTAGTTTCCGCTAGGACCCCGCTGCCACGGGAGGGTAGGACAAAATATGTCATGCAAGTTCTTTTCCATAAGCACGTATGACTATTTACGGAATACATGCCTACATTACATTGATGAACTGGAGCTAGTTCTTTGTCACCCTATGTTATAGCTATTACATGAGGAATCGCATCCGGCATAATTATCCATCACTGATCCATTGCCTATGAGCTTTTCACATATTGTTCTTCGCTTATTTACTTTTCCGTTGCTACTGTTACAACTACTACAAAAACCCAAAAACTATTATCTTTGTTGGGGAACATAGTAATTTCAAAAAAATTCCTACGTACACGCAAGATCATGGTGATGGCATAGCAACGAGAGGGGAGAGTATTGTCCATCTACCCTTGTAGACCGTAAGCAGAAGCGTTATGACAACGTGGTTGATGTAGTCGTACGTCTTCACGATCCAACCGATCCAAGTACCGAACGTACGGCACCTCCGAGTTCCGCACACGTCCAGCTCGATGACGATCCCCGGACTCCGATCCAACAAAGTGTCGGGGATGAGTTCTGTCAGCACGACGGCGTGGTGATGGTGATGATGCTCTACAGGCGCAGGGCTTCGCCTAAACTCCGCGACGATATGACCGAGGTGGAATATGGTGGAGGGGGGCACCGCACACGGCTAAGGAACGATCCGTACAACTTGTGTGTTCTAGGTTGCCCCCCTGCCCCCGTATATAAAGGAGCAAGGGGGGGGGGGTGCGGCCGGCCCTAGGAGGAGGCGCGCCGGAGGAGTCCTACTCCCACCGGGAGTAGGACTCCCCCCTTTCCCTAGTTTGATTAGGACTTGGGGGGGAGGGAAAGAGGAAAGGGGGGTGCCGCCCCCCCCTTCCTTGTCCTATTCGGACTAGGGGGGAGGGGCGCGCGGCCTGCCCTGGCCGGCCCTCCTCTTCTCCCTCATGGCCCACTAAGGCCCATTAACCCCCGGGAGGGTTCCGGTAACCCCCCGGTGTTCCGGAAAAATCTCGATTTCACCCGGAACAATTCCGATTTCCAAACATAGGCTTCCAATATATCAATATTTATGTATCGACCATTTCGGGACTCCTCGTCATGTTCGTGATCACATCCGGGACTCCGAACAAACTTCGGTACATCAAAACTTATAAACTCATAATAAAACTGTCATTGTAACGTTAAGCGTGCGGACCCTACGGGTTCGAGAACTATGTAGACATGACCTAGAACTATTCTAGGTCAATAACCAATAGCGGAACCTGGATGCCCATATTGGCTCCTACATATTCTACGAAGATCTTTATCGGTCAAACCGCATAACAACATACGTTGTTCCCTTTGTCATCGGTATGTTACTTGCCCGAGATTCGATCGTCGGTATCCAATACCTGGTTCAATCTCGTTACCGGCAAGTCTCTTTACTCGTTATGTAATGCATCATTCCGTAACTAACTCATTAGCTACATTGCTTGCAAGGCTTATAGTGATGTGCATTACCGAGAGGGCCCAGAGATACCTCTCCGACAATCGGAGTGACAAAACCTAATCTCGAAAAACGCCAACCCAACATGTACCTTTGGAGACACCTGTAGTACTCCTTTATAATCACCCAGTTACGTTGTGACGTTTGGTAGCACCCAAAGTGTTCCTCCGGTAAACGGGAGTTGCATAATCTCATAGTTACAGGAACATGCATAAGTCATGAAGAAAGCAATAACAATATACTAAACGATCAAGTGCTAGGCTAACGGAATGGGTCATGTCAATCACATCATTCTCCTAATGATGTGATCCCGTTAATCAAATGACAACACATGTCTATGGTTAAGAAACATAACCATCTTTGATCAACAAGCTAGTCAAGTAGAGGCATACTAGTGACACTATGTTTGTCTATGTATTCACACATGTATTATGTTTCCGGTTAATACAATTCTAGCATGAATAATAAACATTTATCATGATATGAGGAAATAAATAATAACTTTATTATTTCCTCTAGGGCATATTTCCTTCAGTCTCCCACTTGCACTAGAGTCAATAATCTAGTTCACATCACCATGTGATTTAACACCAATATTCATATCTGTATATGATTAACACCCACAGTTCACATCGTCATGTGACCAACACCCAAAGGGTTTACTAGAGTCAATAATCTAGTTCACATCGCTATGTGATTGACACCCAAAGATTAGTAAGGTGTGATCATGTTTTGCTCGTGAGAGAAGCTTAGTCAACGGGTCTGTCATATTCAGAGCCGCATGTATTTTGCAAATATTCTATGTCTATAATGCTCTGCATGGAGCTACTCTAGCTTAATTGCTCCCACTTTCAATATGTATCCAGATTGAAACTTAGAGTCATCTGGATCAGTGTAAAAAGTTTGCACCGATGTAACTTTTACAACGAACTCTTTTATCACCTCCATAATCGAGAAACATCTCGTTAGTCCTCACTAAGGATATTCTTGACCGCTGTCTAGTGATCTACTATTAGATCAAAATTATATTCCTTTGCCAAACTCAGAGCAAGGTATACAATATGTCTGGTTCACAGCATAGCATACTTTATAGAACCTATGACTGAGGCATAGGGAATGAATTTTCATACTCTTTCTGTTTTTTTCCATGGTCGGGTCTTGAGTCTTACTCAACTTCACACCTTTGCATCACTGGCAAGAACTCCTTCTTTGACTGTTCTATTTTGAACTATTTCAAAAATTTATCAAGGTATGTACTCATTGAAAAATCTTATCAAGCGTCTTGATCTATCTATATAGATCTTGATGCTCAATGTGTAAGCAGCTTCACCGAGGTCTTTCATTGAAAACTTTTATTCAAGTATCCCTTTATGCTATCCAGAAATTCTATATCATTTCTGATCAACAATATGTCATCTACATATAGTATCAGAAATGCTACAAAGCTCCCACTCACTTTCTTGCAAATACAGGCTTCTCCAAAAGTCAGTATAAAACCATATGCTTTGATCAACTCATCAAAGCGTATATTCCAACTCCGAGATGCTTGCACCAGTCCATAGATGGATCGCTGGAGCATGCACACTTTGTTAGCACCTTTAGGATTGAAAAAACCTTCTGGTTGTATCATATACAACTCTTCTTTAATAAATCCATTAAGGAATGTAGTTTTGACATCCATTTGCCAAATTTCATAAAATGTGGCAATTGCTAACATGATTCGGACAGACTTTTAAGCATCGATACGAGTGAGAAAATCTCATTGTATTCAACACCTTGAACTTTGTCAAAAACCTTTTTCGACAAGTCTAGCTTTGTAGATAGTAACACTACTATCAGCGTCCGTCTTCCTCTTGATGATCCATTTATTTTCTATGGCTTGCTGATCATCGGGCAAGTCCACCAAAGTCCACACTTTGTTCTCATACATGGATCCTATCTCAGATTTCATGGCCTCCAGCCATTTTGCGGAATCTGGGCTCATCATCGCTTCCTCATAGTTCATAGGTTCATCATGGTCAAGTAACATGACTTCCAGAATAGGATTACCGTACCACTCTGGTGCGGATCTTACTTTGGTAGACCTACGAGGTTCAGTAGAAACTTGATCTGAAGTTTCATGATCAATATCATTAGCTTCCTCACTAATTGGTGTAGTTGTCACAGGAACCGGTTCTTGTGATGAACTACTTTCCAATAAGGGACCAGGTACAATTACCTCATCAAGTTCTACTTTCCTCCCACTCACTTCTTTCGAGAGAAACTCCTTCTCTAGAAAGAATCCATTCTTAGCAACGAATGTTTTGCCTTCGGATCTGTGATAGAAGGTGTACCCAACAGTTTCCTTTGGGTATTCTATGAAGACGCACTTCTCCGATTTGGGTTCGAGCTTATCAGGTTGAAAACCTTTTTCATATAAGCATCGCAACTCCAAACTTTAAGAAATGACAACTTAGGTTTACTGCTAAACCATAGTTCATACGGTGTCGTCTCAACGGATTTAGATGGTGCCCTTTTAACGTGAATGCAGCTGTCTATAATGCATAACCCCAAAACAATAGTGGTAAATCAGTAAGAGACATCATAGATCGCACCATATCCAATAAAGTGCGGTTACGACGTTCGGACACACCATAACGTTGTGGTGTTCCAGGTGGCGTGAGCTGTGGAACTATTCCACATTATTTTAATTGAAGACCAAACTCGTAACTCAAATATTCGTCTCCGCAATCTGATCGCAGAAACTTTATTTTCTTGTTACGATGATTTTTCTACTTCACTCTGAAATTCTTTGAACCTTTCAACTATTTCAGACTTATGTTTCATCAAGTAGATATACCCATATCTGCTCAAATCATCTTGTGAAGGTCAGAAAATAACGATACTTGCCACGAGCATCAACACTCATTGGATCGCGTACATCGTATGTATTATTTCCAATAAGTCAGTAGCTTGTTCATTGTTCCGGAGAACGGAGTTTTAGTCATCTTGCCCAAAAAGGCACGGTTCACAAGCATCAAATGATTCATAAGCAAGTGATTCCGAAAATCCATCTTTATGGAGTTTCTTCATGCGCTTTACACCGATATGACCTAAACGACAGTGCCACAAATAAGTTGCACTATCATTATTAACTTTGCATATTTTGGCATCAATATTATGAATATGTGTATCACTACGATCGATATCCAACAAACTATTTTCATTGGGTGTATAACCATCGAAGGTCTTATTCATGTAAACAGAATAACAATTATTCTTTAACTTCAAATGAATAACCGTATCGCAATAAACATGATTAAATCATATGCATGCTCAACGCAAACGCCAAATAACATTTATTTAGGTTCAACACTAATCTCGAAAGTGTAGGGAGAGTGTGATGATGATCATATTAATCTTGGAACTATTTCCAACACTCATTGTCACTTCCCCTCAACTAGTCTCTGTTTATTATGTAACTCCTGTTTCGAGTTACTAATCTTAGCAACCGAACAAGTATCAAATAGTCAGGGGCTACTATAAACACTAGTAAGGCACACATCAAACACATGTATATCAAATATACCCTTGTTCACTTTGCCATCCTTCTTATCCACCAAATATTTAGGGCATTTCCGCTTCCAGTGACCATTTCCTTTGCAGTGTAAGCACTCAGTTTCAGGCTTTTGTCTTCTTCACGGGAGTGACAACTTGTTTGCCATTCTACTTGAAGTTTCCCTTTCTTTCCCTTTTCCCTTTTCTTGAAACTAGTGGTCTTGTCAATCATCAACACTTGATGCTCTTTTTTGATTTCTACCTTCGTCGATTTCAACATCACGAAGAGCTCGGGAATCGTTTTCGTCATCCCTTGCATACTATAGTTCATCACGAAGTTCTAGTAACTTAGTGATGGTGACTAGAGAATTCTGTCAATCACTATCTTATCTGGAAGATTAACTCCCACTTGATTCAAGCGACTGAAGTACCCAGACAATCTGAGCACATGCTCACTAGTTGAGCGATTCTCCTCCATCTTTTAGCTATAGAACTTTGTTGGAGACTTCATATCTCTCAACTCGGGTATTTGCTTGAAATATTAACTTCAACTCGTGGGACATCTCATATGGCCCATGACGTTCAAAACGTTTTTTGAAGTCCCGATTCTAAGCTGTTAAGCATGGTGCACTAAACTATTAAGTAGTCATCATATTGAGCTAGCCAAACGTTCATAACGTCTGCATCTGCTCCTGCAATAGGTCCGTCACCTAGCGGTGCATTAAGGACATAATTCTTCTGTGCAGCAATGAGGATAAACCTCAGATCACGGATCCAATCCGCATTATTGCTACTAACATCTTTCAACACAATTTTCTCTAGGAACATATCAAAATAAACATATGAAAGCAACAGTGCAAGCTATTGATCCACAACATAATTTGCAAAATACTACCAGGACTAAGTTCATGATAAATTTAAGTTCAATTAATCATATTACTTAAGAACTCCCACTTAGATAGACATCCCTCTAGTCCTCTAAGTGATTACGTGATCCATATCAACTACACCATGTCCGATCGTCACGTGAGATGGAGTAGTTTCAACGGTGAACATCAATATGTTGATCATATCTACTATATGATTCACGCTCGACCTTTCGGTCTCCGTGTTCCGAGGCCATATCTGTTATATGCTAGGCTCGTCAAGTTTAACCTGAGTATTCCGCGTGTGCAACTGTTTTGCACCCGTTGTATTTGAACGTGGAGCCTATCACACCCGATCATCACGTGGTGTCTCAGCAAGAACTTTCGCAACGGTGCATACTCAGGGAGAACACTTCTTGATAATTTTAGTGAGAGATCATCTTAAAATGCTACCGTCAATCAAAGCAATATAAGATGCATAAAGGATAAACATCACATGCAATCAATATAAGTGATATGATATGGCCATCATCATCTTGTGCTTGTGATCTCCATCTTCGAAGCACCGTTGTGATCACCATCGTCACCGGCGCGATACCTTGATCTCCATCGTAGCATCATTGTCGTTGTGCCATCTATTGCTTCTACGACTATCGCTACCGCTTAGTGATAAAGTAAAGCAATTACAGGGCGTTTGCATTTCATACAATAAAGCGACAACCATATGGCTCCTGCCAGTTGCCGATAACTTCGGTTACAAAACATGATCATCTCATACAATAAAATATAGCATCACGTCTTGACCATATCACATCACAACATGCCCTGCAAAAACAAGTTAGACGTCTTCTACTTTGTTGTTGCAAATTTTACGTGGCTGCTATGGGCTTAGCAAGAACCGTTCTTACCTACGCATCAAAACCACAACGATAGTTCGTTAAGTTAGTGTTGTTTTAACCTTCGCAAGGACCGGGCGTAGCCACACTCGATTCAGCTAAAGTGAGAGAGACAGACACCCGCCAGCCACCTTTAAGCACAAGTGCTCGTAACGGTGAAACCAGTCTCGCGTAAGCGTACGCGTAATGTCGGTCCGGGCCGCTTCATTTCACAATACCGCCGAACCAAAGTATGACATGCTGGTAAGCAGTATGACTTGTATCGCCCACAACTCACTTGTGTTCTACTCGTGCATATGACATCTACGCATAAAACCAGGCTCTGATACCACTGTGGGGAACGTAGTAATTTCAAAAAATTTCCTACGTACATGCAAGATCATGGTGATGGCATAGCAACGAGAGGGGGGAGTATTGTTCATGTACCCTCGTAGACCGTAAGCGGAAGCGTTATGACAACGCGGTTGATGTAGTCGTACGTCTTCACGATCCGACCGATCCAAGTACCGAACGTACGGCACCTCCGAGTTCAGCACACGTTCAGCTCGATGACGATCCCCGGACTCCGATCCAGCAAAGTGTCGGGGATGAGTTCTATCAGCACGACGGCGTGGTGACGATGATGATGCTCTACCGGCGCAGGGCTTCGCCTAAACTCCGCGACGATAGGACCGAGGTGGAATATGGTGGAGGGGGGCACCGCACACGGCTAAGGAACGATCCGTAGATCAACTTGTGTGTTCTAGGGTGCCCCCTGCCCCCGTATATAAAGGAGGAAGGGGGGGTGCGGCCGGCCCTAGGAGGAGGCGCGCCGGAGGAGTCCTACTCCCACCGGGAGTAGGACTCCCCCCTTTCCCTAGTTGGATTAGGACTTGGGGGGGAAGAGGAAAGGGGGGCGCCGCCTCCCCCTTCCTTGTCCTATTCGGACTAGGGGGGGAGGGGGCGTGCGGCCTGCCCTGGCCAGCCCTCCTCTTCTCCCTCATGGCCCACTAAGGCCCATTAACCCCCAGGAGGGTTCCGGTAACCCCCCGGTGTTCCGGAAAAATCCCGATTTCACCCGGAACAATTCCAATGTCCAAACACAGGCTTCCAATATATCAATCTTTATGTCTCGACCATTTTGAGACTCCTCGTCATGTCCGTGATCACATCCGGGACTCCGAACAAACTTCGGTACATCAAAACTTATAAACTCATAATAAAACTGTCATCGTAACGTTAAGCGTGCGGACCCTACGGGTTCGAGAACTATGTAGACATGACCTAGAACTATTCTAGGTCAATAACCAATAGCGGAACCTGGATGCCCATATTGGCTCCTACATATTCTACGAAGATCTTTATCGGTCAAACCGCATAACAACATACGTTGTTCCCTTTGTCATCGGTATGTTACTTGCCCGAGATTCGATCGTCGGTATCCAATACCTAGTTCAATCTCGTTACCGGCAAGTCTCTTTACTCGTTACGTAATGCATCATTCCGTAACTAACTCATTAGCTACATTGCTTGCAAGGCTTATAGTGATGTGCATTACCGAGAGGGCCCAGAGATACCTCTCCGACAATCGGAGTGACAAAACCTAATCTCGAAAAACGCCAACCCAACATGTACCTTTGGAGACACCTGTAGTACTCCTTTATAATCACACAGTTATGTTGTGACGTTTGGTAGCACCCAAAGTGTTCCTCCGGTAAACGGGAGTTGCATAATCTCATAGTTACAGGAACATGTATAAGTCATGAAGAAAGCAATAGCAATATACTAAACGATCAAGTGCTAGGCTAACGAAATGGGTCATGTCAATCACATCATTCTCCTAATGATGTGATCCCGTTAATCAAATGACAACACATGTCTATGGTTAGGAAACATAACCATCTTTGATCAACAAGCTAGTCAAGTAGAGGCATACTAGTGACACTATGTTTGTCTATGTATTCACACATGTATTATGTTTCCGGTTAATACAATTCTAGCATGAATAATAAACATTTATCATGATATGAGGAAATAAATAATAACTTTATTATTGCCTCTAGGGCATATTTCCTTCAATCTTTACTTTTGCCACCGTTACCTTTATTATCATACTACTTTGCTACTAAATACTTTGCTTCAGATACTAAGTTATCCAGGTGTGGTTGAATTGTCAACTCAACTGCTAATACTCAACAATATTCTTTGGCTCCCCTTGTGTCGAATCAATAAATTTGGGTTGAATACTTTACCCTCGAAAGCTGTTGCGATCCCCTACACTTGTGGGTTATCACCTTGCAACCCTTTCTGTCACTGGGTAAGGACACCGCAAGATTGAACCCAAAGCTAAGCACTTCTCCCATGGCAAGAAAGATCAATCTAGTAGGCCAAACCAAATTGATAATTCGAAGAGACTTGCAAAGATAACTCGATCATACATAAAAGAATTCAGAGGAGATTCAAATATTTCTCATAGATAAACTTGATCATAAACCCACAATTCATCGGATCTCGACAAACACACCGCAAAAAGAGTTACATCAAATAGATCTCCACAAGAGAGGGGGAGAACATGGTATTGAAATCCAAAAAGAGAGAATAAGCCATCTAGCTAATAACTATGGACCCGAAGGTCTGTGGTAAACTACTCACAACTCATCGGAGGGGCTATGGTGTTGATGTAGAAGCCCTCCGTGGTCGATTCCCCCTCCGGCGGAGCGCCAGCGAAGGCTGCAAGATGGGATCTCGCGGATACAGAAGGTTATGGCGGTGGAAATTGTTTTTCGTTGGCTCCCTGGATGTTTTCGGGGTACATGGGTATATATAGGAGGAAGAAGTACGTCGGTGGCCGCCTGAGGGGCCCACGAGATAGGGGGGCACGCCCTGTAGGGGTGGGCGCGCCCTCCTATCTCGTGGACGCCTCGGCTGCTTCTTGGCTTGCACTCCAAGTCCTCTGGATCACGTTCATTCCAAAAATCATGCTCCCGAAGGTTTCATTCCGTTTGGACTCCGTTTGATATTCGTTTTCTTCGAAATACTGAAATAGGCCAAAAAACAGCAATACGGGCTGGGCCTCCGGTTAATAGGTTAGTCCCAAAAATGATATAAATGTGTAAAATAAAGCCCATAAACATCCAAAAGGGGTAATATAATAGCATGGAACAATCAAAAATTATAGATACGTTGGAGACGTATCAAGCATCCCCAAGCTTAATTCCTGCTCGTCCTCGAGTAGGTAAATGATAAAAACAGAATTTTTGATGTGGAATGCTACCTAGCATAATTCTCAATGTAATTTCTTTATTGTGGCATGAATGTTCAGATCCAAATGATTCAAAATAAAAGTTCATATTGACATAAGAAATAGTAACACTTCAAGCATACTAATCAAAGCAATCATGTCTTCTCAAAATAACATGGCTAAAGAAAGTTCATCCCTACAAAATCATATAGTTAGGCTATGCTTCATTTTTGTCACACAAAGATGTTCCCAAATTCTACACCCCCGATGACAAGCCAAGCAATTGTTTCGTACTTAAATAATCTCAAACTTTTTCAACTTTCACGCAATACATGAGTGTGAGCCATGGATATAGCACTATGGGTGGAATAGAATATGATGATGGGGATTGTGTGGAGAAGACAAAAAAAGAGAATGTCTCACATTGACGAGGATAATCAACGGGCTATGGAGATGCCCATCAATTGATGTCAACATGAGGAGTAGGGATTGCCATGCAACGGATGCACTAGAGCTTTAAATGAATGAAAGCTCAACAAAAGAAAACTAGTGGGTGTGCATCCAACTTGCTTGCTCACGAAGACCTAGGGCATTTGAGGAAGCCCATCGTAGGAATATACAAGCCAAGTTCTATAATGAAAAATTCCCACTAGTATATGAAAGTGCTAACATATGAGACTCACTATATGAAGGACATGGTGCTACTTTGAAGCACAATATATGAGACTCGCTATATGAAGAACATGGTGCTACTTTGAAGCACAAGTGTGGAAAAGAGATAGTAACATTGCCCCTTTTATTTATTTTCTTTTTTCTTCTTTTTTCTTTTTTTGGGCCTTTCTTTTTTTGGCCTTTCTCTTTTTTTTTCTTTGGGAAAATGCTCTAATAATGATGATCATCACACTTTTATTGATTACAACTCAAGAATTACAACTCGAAACTAGAACAAGATCTGAATCTATATGAATGCCTCCGGCGGTGTACCGGGATGGTGCAATGGATCAAGAGTGACATGTATGAAAAATTATGCATGGTGGCTTTGCCACAAATACGATGTCAACTACATGATCATGCAATGGCAATATGACAAAAGTAATGTATGTCATCATGATGAACGGAACGGTGGAAAGTTGCATGGCAATATATCTCAGAATGGCTATGGAAATGCCATAATAGGTAGGTATGGTGGTTGTTTTGAGGAAGATATAAGGAGGTTTATGTGTGATAGAGCATATCGTATCACGGGGTTTGTATGCACCGGCGAAGTTTGCACCAACTCTCAAGGTGAGAAAGAGCAATGCACGGTACCAAAGAGGCTAGCAATGGTGGGAAGGTAAAAGTGCGTATAATCCATGGACTCAACATTAGTCAAAAGAGCTCATATACTTATTGCAAAAATTTAGAAGTCATCAAAAACCAAGCACTACGCGCATGCTCCTAGGGGGATAGATTGGTAGGAAAATACCATCGCTCGCCCCCGACCGCCACTCATAAGGATGCACAATCCAAGTACACTTCATGTTTCAAATTTGTTACACAACTTTAACCATACGTGCATGCTATAGGACTTGCTAACTTCAACACAAGCATTATTTAAATTCATAATCACCCAACTAGCATGACTTTAATATCACTACCTCCATATCTCAAAACAATTATCAAGTATCAAATTGATCATAGCATCCAATTCACTTCCTATGATAGTTTTTATTATACCCAACTTGGATGTCTACCATTCTAGGACCAATTTTATAACCATAGCAAATACCATGCTGTTCTAAGAGACTCTCAAAATAATATAAGTGAAGCATGAGAGACTACCAATTTCTACAAAATTAAGCCACCGCCATGCTCTAAAAGATATAAGTGAAGCACTAGAGCAAAAACTATCTAGCTCAAAAGATATAAGTGAAGCACATAGAGTATTCTAATAAATTTCAATCAAGTAGGCTTATCCCAAAAGGTGTGTACAGCAAGTATGATTGTGGTAAACTAAAAAGAAAATACTAATATAATACACGCGCTCCAAGCAAAACACATATCATGTGGCGAATAAAAAATATAGCTCCAAGTAAAGTTACCAATGAACGAAGACAAAAGAGGGATGCCTTCCGGGGGCATGCCCAAGCTTAGGCTTTTGGCTACTCTTGAATATCTTGGGGTGCCCTGGGCATCCCCAAGATTAGGCTCTTTCCACTCCTTATTCCATAGTCCATCAAATCTTTACCCAAAACTTGAAAACTTCACAACACAAAACTCAACAGGAAATCTCATAAGCTCCGTTAGTGAAAGAAAACAAAACCACCACATAAGATACTGTAATGAACTCATTCTTTGTTTATTTTTGTGTTAAACCTACTGTATTCCAAGTTCTCTATGGTTCATACCACTTAATACTAGCCATAGATGCATCAAAATAAGCAAACAACACACGAAAAACAGAATCTGTCAAAAACAGAACAGTCTGTAGCAATCTGTAACTAATGCAAACTTCTGAAACTTTAAAAATCCTACCAAAATAGGAAGTCCTGGGAAATTTGTATATTGATCAGTAGAAAAAAATAATCAACGCAAAAGCACGTTTCTGTGATTTAACAAAACTAATTTCATGCACGCAAAGTTTCTGTTTTTCAGCAGAATCAAATTAACTATCACCATAGGTTATCCTATAGGTTCTACTTGGCACAAACACTAATTAAAACATGAAAACACATCTAAACAGAAGGTAGATGCAAAATTTATTACTAAACAGAAACAAAAACAAAAAACAAAAATAAAATTGGGTTGCCTCCCAACTAGCGCTATCATTTAACGCCCCTAGCTAGGCATAAAAGCGAAGGTAGATCTAAGTAGTGCCATCTTTGGCACTCAATTCATAAGTAGCCCACATGATAGATTCATAAGGTAATTTAATTTTCTTTCTTGGAAAGTGCTCCATGCCTTTCCTTAATGGAAATTGGAACCTAATATTCCCTTCCTTCATATTAATAATCGCACCAATTGTTCCAAGGAAAGGTCTACAAAGAATAATAGGGCAAGAAAGATTGCAATCTATATCAAGAACGATAAAATCTACGGGCACCAAATTTCTATTTGCAACAATGAGAACATCATTGATCCTTCCCATTGTCTTTTTAGTGGTGGAATCCGCAAGGTGCAAATTTAAAGAGCAATCATCAAGATCATGGAAACCTAGAATATCACATAAAGTTTTCAGAATCGTGGAAACACTAGCACCCAAATCACACAAAGCAAAACACTCATGATCTTTAATTTTAATCTTTATAGTAGGTTCCCACTCATCATTAAGTTTTCTAGGTATAAAAACTTCCAAATTAAGTTTTTCATTATAAGATTGCATCAAGGCATCAACGATATGTTTGGTAAAAGCTTTATTTTGACTATAAGCATGAGGAGAATTAACAACGGATTGCAACAAGGAAATACAACCTTCTAAAGAACAATTATCATAATCAAATTCCTTGATATCCGGGATAGTGGGTTCAATGCTATTTAAAGTCATGACCTCTCCAATCCCACTTTTACCAAATTTAGCATCAAGATCTAAAAACTCCGAATTATTGGGACACCTTCTAACTAATGTTGACTCATCTACAGTCCCATTATTATTAAGATTCATATTGCAAAACAAAGATCTAACAGGGGACACATCAATAACTTTAAGATCTTCATCATTATTTTTATGGAAACTAGAAGAACACGCCTTTACAAAGCAATCTTTCTTAGCACGCAATCTAGCGGTTCTTTCCTTGCACTCATCAGTGGAAATTCTCATTGCTTTGAGAGACTCATTGATATCATGCTTAGGAGGAGTATATCTAAGTTTAAGAGAATCAACATCAAGCGAAAGTCTATCAACGTTCCTAGCCAAATCATCAACTTTGAGCAATTTTTCTTCAAGCAAGGCATTAAAATTCTTTTGAGAAATCATAAATTCTTTCACACTATTCTCAAAATCAGAGGGCATCTTATTAAAATTACCATAAGAATTATTGTATGAATTTCCATAATTATTAGAGGAATTACTAGGGAACGGTCTAGGATTAAAGTTTCCTCTATAGGCATTATTTCCAAAACTATTCCTACCAACAAAATTCACATCCATAGATTCATTATTATTCTCAATCAAAGTAGACAAAGGCATATCATTGGGATCAAGAGGAGTATTTTTAGTAGCAAACAACTTCATAAGTTCATCCATCTTTCCACTCAAAACATTGATTTCTTCTATAGCATGCACTTTTTTACTAGTAGATCTTTCGGTGTGCCATTGAGAATAATTAGCCATAATATTATCAAGGAGTTTTGTAGCATCTCCTAAAGTGATTTCCATAAACATGCCTCCCGCGGCCAAATCTAAAAGATTTCTAGAAGCAAAGTTCAAATCGACATAAATTTTTTGTATGATCATCCATAAATTCAAACCATGAGTAGGGCAATTGCGAATCATCAATTTCATTCTTTCCCAAGATTGGGCAACATGCTCATGATCAAGTTGTTTAAAATTCCTAATATCATTCCTCAGAGTGATGATCTTAGCGGGAGGAAAATACTTAGAGATAAAAGCATCTTCGCACTTGTTCCAAGAATCAATACTATTTTTAGGCAAAGACGAAAACCAAACTTTAGCACGATCTCTAAGTGAAAACAGAAATAACTTCAATTTAACAATATCATTATCCGTATCTTTCTTCTTTTCCATATCACACAAATCAACAAAGTTGTTTAGATGAGTAGCGACATCTTCACTAGGAAGGCCGGCAAATTGATCTTTCATAACAAGATTCAACAAAGCAGTATTGGTTTCACAAGACTCAACGTCATTAAGAGGAGCAATCGGAGTACTAAGGAAATCATTATTATTGGTATTGGAGAAATCACACAATTTGGTATTATCTTGTGCCATGGCGACAAGTAATCCAACACACAAGCAAACAGAAAAAGGCAAGCGAAAGAGAGAGGAGAAGATTGGGAAAGAGAGGGCAAATAAAACGGCAAGGGTGAAGTGGGGGAGAGGAAAACGAGAGGCAAATGGAAAATAATGTAAATGCGAGGGAGATGAGTTTGTGATGGGTACTTGGTATGTCTTGACTTGAGCGAAGACCTCCCCGGCAACGACGCCAGAAATCCTTCTTGCTACGTCTTGAGCTTGCGTTGGTTTTCCTTGAAGAGGAAAGGGTGATGCAGCAATAGTAGCATAAGTATTTCCCTCAGTTTTTGAGAACCAAGGTATCAATCCAGTAGGAGGCTCCTCAAAAGTCCCACGCACCTACACAAACAAACAAAGAACTCGCAACCAACGCAATAAAGGGGTTGTCAATCCCTTCACGACCACTTGCGAAAGTGAGATCTGATAGAGATAATATGATAAGATAAATATATTTTGGTATTTTATAATATAGATAGGAAAAGTAAAGATGCAAATAAAAGTAGATTGAAAGCTTATATGATAAAAGATAGACCCGGGGGCCATAGGTTTCACTAGTGGCTTCTCTCAAGATAGCATAAGTATTACGGTGGGTGAACAAATTACTGTCGAGCAACTGATAGAAAAGCGAATAATTATGAGATTATCTAGGCATGATCATGTATATAGACATCACATCCGTGACAAGTAGACTGACTCCTGCCTGCATCTACTACTATTACTCCACACATCGACCGCTATCCAGCATGCATCTAGAGTATTAAGTTCATAAGAACAGAGTAACACATTAAGAAAGATGACATGATGTAGAGGGATAAACTCAAGCAATATGATATAAACCCCATCTTTTTATCCTCGATGGCAACAATACAATACATGCCTTGCAACCCTTTCTGTCACTGGGTAAGGACAACGCAAGATTGAACCCAAAGCTAAGCACTTCTCCCATGGCAAGAAAGATCAATCTAGTAGGCCAAACCAAACTGATAATTCGAAGAGACTTGCAAAGATAACTCAATCATACATAAAAGAATTCAGAGGAGATTCAAATATTTCTCATAGATAAACTTGATCATAAACACACAATTCATCGGATCTCGAAAAACACATCGCAAAAAGAGTTACATCAAATAGATCTCCACAAGAGAGGGGGAGAACATGGTATTGAGATCCAAAAAGAGAGAAGAAGCCATCTAGCTAATAACTATGGACCTGAAGGTCTATGGTAAACTACTCACAACTCATCGGAGGGGCTATGGTGTTGATGTAGAAGCCCTCCATGGTCGATTCCCCCTCCGGCGGAGCGCCAGCGAAGGCTCCAAGATGGGATCTCGCGGATACAGAAGGTTACGGCGGTGGAAATTGTTTTTCGTTGGCTCCCAGGATGTTTTCGGGGTACATGGGTATATATAGGAGGAAGAAGTACGTCGGTGGCCGCCCGAGGGGCCCACGAGACAGGGGGGCACGCCCTGTAGGGGTGGGCGCGCCCTCCTATCTCGTAGCCGCCTTGGCTGCTTCTTGGCTTGCACTCCAAGTCCTCTGGATCACGTTCGTTCCAAAAATCACGCTCCCAAAGGTTTCATTTCATTTGGACTCCATTTGATATTCCTTTTCTTCGAAATACTGAAATAGGCCAAAAGCAGCAATACGGGCTGGGCCTCCGGTTAGTAGGTTAGTCCCAAAAATGATATAAATGTGTAAAATAAAGCCCATAAACATCCAAAAGGGGTAATATAATAGCATGGAACAATCAAAGATTATAGATACGTTGGAGACGTATCAGTATTCGTGAGTTGCATGATCTCATAGTCGAAGGAATATGTATGTATTTGACATTAAGAAAGCAATAGCAATAAACTGAATGATCATACGCGAAGCTAAAGGATGGGTCTTGTCCATCACATCATTCTCCTAATGATGTCATCCCGTTATCAAGTGACAATACATGTCTATGGTTAGGAAACCTTAACCATCTTTGGTCAACGAGCTAGTCTAGAAGAGGCTTACTAGGGACACAGTATTTGTTTATATATCCACACATGTATTTAAGTTTCCGATCATTACAATTCTAGCATGAATAATAAACCTTTATCATGAATAAGGAAAAATAATCCTAACAACATTATTATTGCCTCTAGGGCATATTTCCTCCATTCATAACATACCTAACGAAAGTGTGGGAACTACATTTTATTTGTATGGCAGTGAGATGTAACTTCAGGTTACTAGATGGACACGGGGCACATATTTTACCCTGGTTCAGGCCCTCGCGTGGTTAGTACAAAACCTAATTCTACTTGTCTAGAATTGTATCACCAAGTGATTACAATGATCAAGTACACTATGTTTGTCGAGTTCGAGTGAAGAGTTGGTGGTGCACGATCAAGACGAGATGTCTCGGTCGGATCTATCTTGCTAGGTTAATCCGGTAAATCTTGGGCTTTGGGTGGTATTGGCGTCGAACATGCCCCTGTTCCATTTGGGTGGCCACATTTTTTTTACTATTTACTGCAGGACAAAAGCCCAAAAGTCCTTTATTCCTCAAAAGCAACCATTACAAACATAAATTACAAGTATATATACATACCTACTAGTGAAAGTGCAATCTTGCCCTTAATCATATTTTGATGTTGATGACAACATGTATGTTGGGACTAATCATGTTTATCAAGTGTATCTCAGGATTATGTCTGAAAGGCCGTGTGTGGATCATGACTAGGGACAAATGCATATAACTCAAGATTTGAGATACAAGACATTAGCCTTGGCTTTGTTTACGGTTTGTTCTTGAGTATAGGGATCTTGCACTATTAAGAGGGGTTCGTTGGATCTAGTGAAAGATTTGCTCAAACACACAACTCTAGTTTTTCTCTCCGGTCGTCCAGTACTCTACGGACGTCCGATCCCTCTCAGCTATCCAAACGTCTGGCTCTCTATGATCATTCGGTGTTTCTCTTACAGAATGTTATTCACGGATTTCCTAACCTCTCCAGACGTCCGGCCTCCAGACGACCGGCACGTCTCGGACGTCCGGTATTTCCACCACAGAACCATATTTACGGATTTCCGGGCCTCTCCGGATGTCTGGGCTCCAGATGACCGACACGTCTCGGACGTCCGTGTGCTGTGTACAGATTCGTGGCTTATGTGTTCCCAGCGGCCGGACGACCGATAATTGTTGGACGTCCGGACATATTTGTGCCACGGGACGTCCGGTGTTGTCCGGACGTCCGACCCCTTCTGTGCACTTAAGTGAATCAAACGGTCACTTTTTCCACACCCACTATATATAGGCTTCTCCCTTCCACGGGATGAGGTTGACCATTCACTTTGAGCTTGCCAAGAACACTTTCCACTCTCGCTCTCAATCCCCTACACCATATCCTAGATCCCCAAGTGATTTAGGAACATTTGAGAGAAGTTCTCCAATCAAGTGATAGATCCACTCCTTCCCCTTCTTTGCACCAAAGGAATTTGTGATTTGAGCAAGTCTTGAGCTTTTCCCCATCGTTCTTATTACTCTTGGAGGTTGGAGACTCCTAGGCGGTAGGAGTCTTTCAGAGAGGAATCAACCTTTGTGCTTACCCTCGGAAAATTTTGTGAGGGTTTGGAGACCACCCCAAGGTCTACCACTAGTGGTTGAGAAACGCCTCCGTGGTGTTGTCTCAAAGGGAGAATAGGGTGAGCCTTCGTGGCGTTGGTATGCCTTCGTGGTAACATCCACCTCTCTAACGATGACTAGCTTCCCTCCAAGGAAGTGAACATCGGCATACATCCTCGTCTCCCGGAGTTGCGGTTATTCCTAACCCTAACTTTCTACTTGTGGTTACTTGTCTCTTAGCACTTACTTATATCATATTGTGCTTGCTTACTTACATGCTCATGTTACTTGCTTAGTACTTGGTACTCACTTACAATTGTTAGGCTAACCTTCGTATTCCGCATTATTGCCTAAAATTGCTAAGTAATAATTAAAATTTGTAATTGTACCTATTCACCCCCCTCTAGGTCCATCTCGATCCTTTCAATTGGTATCAGAGCCTCGTGCTCTATTCTTGTGGCTTAACCGCCCTAGAGCGAGATGAACCCCGATGGGACTCCCCTGGTTGCAGATCTGAAGGATAAAGGCGAGGCTTCTTCTGAAGTCAAGTCCTTTACGTCTGAGGATCTAGAACGGGCCCTTGCTAAGCAAAAAGAGGAGCATGCTGCTTCTCTTGAGGCCTTGGTCCAAATGAGATTAGCCACGTTGTCCACGGTGCTTGCACCACTCTCGGGGGGTGCGGGCTATGAGGCCAACTGTGCCTGCTCCGTCACTTGGTCAACAACCTCCTAGCAATGAACACTCTAGTGTTCCTTGGCTTTATGCAAGACCTCAGGTTGAGAAACCGAGATATAATCCTCAAGGCATACCTCCTTTACTTGATGCCACTTCCAATTTTGCCTTGTGGAGAGTTGCTATGCAGGATCATCTTCGATATGGAAACGATGAGATGCTGGAGATCTTGGAGTATGGTTACCATGTGGTTGATCGAAAGAATCCTGCACCAAGAGAAATTTATGACAAGAATCTCAATGACACTACAATCATGTGTATAAGGAGAGGTATGGTTGAAAAGCAAAGGAGACCGTTCATACACATCACAAGTGCCAAGGAACTATGGGAAAGTATTATAAGATCCAAGACCGGCACGTCTACCCTCCGGAGTGCTCAATATGAAATTGCCAAGGGGCAATTGCAAAACTTTTGTATGGAGAAAGGTGAAACCCCCAATAAACTCCTTGAGCGTCTCATGACTCTCACTGCTGACATTGAGTCGTGTGAGTGTGACAAGACACAAGATGGATTCAACATGACTAAGCAATTCCTTGTGGATAAGTTGCTTCATGATCTTGCCCCATATCACCATCAAATGGCGTGGGACATAAGACAACACCATGCCTTCAAGGAAATGACTACATATGACATCATATCCACCTTCCAACTATTTGAAGAGTCAAAGGCTAATGCCACAAAACATCTTGCCATGCATGGTACCCCAACATCAAAGATCAATCTTGCATTGAAGGCCAAGCATGTATGTGAAGATGAGCAAAGTGAAGAAGAAGAAGAAGAAGAAGATGATGATGAAGACGGTGATGAGATTGAATCTGATGAGGGCCCTTCATATGAAGACATGACTCTCTTTGTTAAGAAGTTTAGCGCGGGAAAATTCAAGGGAAGATTTCAAAAGAAGAAAGTAAGAAAATGCTACAACTGTGAAGAAACCAACCACTTCTCGAACGAGTGCCCTTATGAGAAGAGAGAGGATAAACCAAGGTTTCCCAAGACCTTTCCAAAGAAGAAGTTGCCAAATCCTTTGAACTCCAAGCTCAAGAAGAGAGATGGAAAAGCAATGGTTGCTCAATAAGAATCCAATCCGGATGATGTTAGTGGTGTTGCCGGAGTTTCTCAAGACCCTCAAAACACTTTGAGGTTAGTGAACTAGAGTGGTGATGTGGTCAGCTACAGCTACATGAAAGACTACAAGGGCAATGCTCACAAGTGCCTAATGGCAAAGGCCGTGGTAGAAGATGAAGAGGACCAAAGCTCTCCTAACAAGGTCAAGGTAACCCCATGATCAAATCCTCCTCTTTTTGCTCGTTCTACTCCTAGTGATGAGTATCTTGATGCTGAGGATAGTTATGAGGATGATGATCTAGATGACCCTTAATAAGTTCATGTGCTCCCTCAACGGAAAGAAGCTCACTATGTTTCGTATGCTTATGGAGATGGTGAGTAAGCACACCATCACCATTAAGGAACTCGAAACCCTCATCACCGAGGAGAAGGAAAAAAATGTGAAATCCTTGAGCGGAAAGTCCAATATGAGGAAGCACAAAATGATGAACTATGCTTAAAAATTGGAGCAAACATTGATGTTCATACTAAAGATCTTGCCTCCTTGAAAAGGCTATTGACTCTTTGTGAAGAGTTGATGAATGATAAAAGTAAGCTTGTGAAGTCTCATGCTTCTCTCTCTAAGGATTGTGAGCTTCTATCCGTGTCCCTCAAGACTAAGGAAGAAGAGCTAACCCTTCTTACAAAGAGTTTTGAGACGCTCAAACTTACTTATCTTGAAACTCTAGGCAAGGCTTACTCTTCTCCTATTATCAATGTTGATGCTTGTACTACTAACTCTAGTAGTGATCTAGCATCTATGCTTGAGGAAAATCGCTTCCTCAAGGCTCAAATCGAGAAAGGTCTCATGACATGTGCTCAAGGGCAAAAGAAGCTTAATGAGATATTGAGCCAACATAGTGAGGTGTTTGCCAAAGAGGAACTCAAGTTTGACCCAAGCACAAGCAAGAAGAAGACATCCTCTCAAAAGTGCACAACCCCTCTAAAGGAAACATTTGTGCGAGAAGGGCACAAGGAGAAAGGTAAGGTTGTTAGTGGGAAGGCCACAAGGGGCATGCCCACTCTCAACAAGCCAAAAGAGTTCATGCCTCCATCCTATGTTCTTCGTAAGACTAAGGATGGAGAACTTTATGCAAAATTTGTTGGTCCTCGAAATGCATTTCGATTCTATGCTATTTGGGTCCCTAAGACCCTTGTGATTAACTTGAGAGGTCCCATTGCAAAATGGGTGCCTCTAACCAAGTCATAATTGTGTGTAGGTTGCCTTCTCCGGTGGAGTAAAATGGGTGATTGATAGTGGATGTACCAATCATATGACCGGAGATAGCAAATTGCTCTACGATTTCATGGAAGCTATTCAACCATTCATGAGTATTATGTTTGGTGGAGGTTCAAAAAGACAGGTACTCGGGTTGGGCAAGGTGGCTATCACAAATGACATGTCTTTTGCAAATGTCATGCTTGTCCAATCCCTTAAATACCATTTGCTTTCTGTTCGCCAATTGGCTTCTGTTGGTTATGATACACTTTTTGGACTAACAGATGTGAAAGTCTTTAAGAGAGATACTCTCGAAGTGGCCTTGGTTGGAGAGTTGGATGGCAACCTTTACACGGTTGATTTCTCGAAAGAGAGCACATTCCATGCAACTTGTCTAATGGCCAAGGCCGACAAGGGGTGGCTTTGGCATCGCCGGCTAGCCCATGTCGGTATGAGAAATCTTAAAGATCTCTTAAAAGGAAATCACATCCTTGGACTAACCAATGTCTCTTTTGAGAAAGATCGTGTGTGTAGTGCATGCATAGCCGGGAAGCAACATCAATCAAAGCACCCACCCAAGAACATTGTGTCTACTTCAAGGCCTCTGGAGCTTCTTCATGTGGATCTTTTTGGGCCTCCTTCATGGGATAGTCTTGGTGGGAAAAAGTATGGACTTGTCATTGTTGATGATTACTCAAGATATACATGGGTGTTTTTCCTCAAGTCCAAGGACGAGACAAAGATCACCTTCATTGATTTTGCCAAGCAAGCACAACGCAAGTTTGACAAAGAAATCTTGGCAATAAGAAGTGACAATGGATCTGAGTTCAAGAACTATAACTTGGAAGAATTCCTTAGTGATGAAGGGATTGAGCATCAATATTCATCTCCATACACTCCTCAGCAAAATGGTGTATCCGAAAGGAAGAACCGTACACTTGTGGAGATGGCAAGGTCCATGTTTGATGAATACAAGTCACCACATAGTTTTTGGGCCGAAGCTGTCAACACTGCATGCCATGCATCAAATCGGCTCTTTCTCTGCACTATATTGGAAAAGACTCCAGATGAGCTCCTAACTGGGAACAAGCCAAATGTCAAGTACTTTCATGTATTTTGGTGCAAATGTTTCATCCTCAACAAAAGAGAACGGTTAGGAATATTTCAATCCAAAACGATTGAGGGCATATTTGTTGGCTATGGATCAAACTCTCACGCCTATAGAGTCTACAACAAATCCAATGGATGTGTTGTAGAAACTTGTGACGTGGTGTTTGATGAATTTAATGGCTCCCATGGGGAGCAAGTTGATCTAAGTGATGTAGGTGAAGAAGATCCCTCTCAAGATATTTTGACCATGGGCGTTGGTGCACTTCTTCCAATGGAACAAGAACCTCATGATGAAGAAGAAAAAGATGGAAGTTTCACTCATCATCAAACTACTTCTACACCCAAACCACCACAAACTCCTATTGTTCAACCGATTCCCTTAGTTCAAGTACAAGAAGATGATCAAGTTTCTATTCATGATAATCTTCAAGAACAAGATCATCATCAAGGGCATGAAAAAGAAAGTCCAATCATTGATGATGAACCTCAACAAATGCAATATGAACAAGAAGATCTTCCACCACACATTAATGATCCATATGTTGAGGACGTGGATGATGGACATGAAGTTGAACCTCGAGAAACCCTAACCTCCATCATGCCTCGAGTCGCCGGTCGTGTTGATGTTGACAAAATTCTCACTGGCATATCGAAAGGTAGAGTCACTCGTAAACATTTGACAAACTTTTGTGCTCACTTCTCGTCTGTATCTAGTGTTGAGCCCCTCAAGGTACAAGACGCATTGATGGACAATGATTGGCTCGTTGCTATGCAAGATGAGTTAAACAGTTTCGAACGCAACCAAGTGTGGTCATTAGTCAAGAGGCCATCTAATGAGCATAACGTCATTGGAACAAAATGGATTTTCAAGAACAAGCAAGATGAGAATGGTGTAATCATCCGTAACAGGCAAGGTTAGTGGCACAAGGGTACTCACAATTTGAAGGTTTGGACTTTGGTGAGACCTTTGCCCCCGTTGCCCGTCTTGAATCCATTCGCATCTTACTTGCTTATGCTGCTTTCAATGGTTTTACTTTACATCAAATGGATGTGAAGAGTGCTTTCCTTAACGGTCCTCTACAAGAAGAAGTATATGTGTCACAACCACCTGGGTTCATTGATCCCGATCGCAAAGACTATGTGTACAAACTTCATATGGCTTTGTATGGCCTCAAACAAGCACCTCGTTCTTGGTATAATCATTTTAAGAAGTTTTTACTCGATGATGGCTTTGTGAGAGGGGTGATCGATCCCACTCTTTTTACTAAGAGGGACAAGGGTAATTTGATCTTATGACAAATCTATGTAGATGATATCATTTTTGGTTATCCTAACATTCATTTGTGCAAGAAGTTTGCGGCTTCAATGACCAAGAATTTTGAAATGTCACTCAATGCGGATTTGAAGTTCTTTCTCGGATTTCAAATTCAACAATTTCAAGAAGGATTTTTCTTGTCTCAAGCAAAATATCTCAAGGATATCCTAGAGAAGTTTGGCATGTCTGATGCTAGTCCATGCAAGACACCCATGCCAACCAAAATTGCACTCACTGAAGACACAAATGGTATTCCTTTCGACCCATCCATTTACCGCTCTATGATTGGTTCATTGCTTTACCTTTGTGCATCTAGACCAGACATCATGTTCAGTGTATGCATGTGTGCTCGATTTCAAGCTCCCCCTAGGGAAAGCCATCATAAGGCGGTTAAGCATATTCTTAGATACCTTGTTCACACCCCAAAGTTGCGGTTATGGTACCCCAAGGATGCTAAGTTCGATCTCATTGGGTACACGGATGCAGATTGGGCTGGAGACAAAGTGGATCGTAAGTCCACCTCCGGCGCATGTCAGTTTCTTGGACGCTCCTTGGTAAGTTGGTCCTCAAAGAAACAAAATTGTATTGCCCTCTCTACCGCAGAAGCTGAATACATTGCAAGTGCAACTCAATTACTATGGATGAGACAAACCTTGAAGGATTACGGTATCACTTATAGACATGTGCCTCTCCAATGTGATAATGAAAGTGCCATCAATATTGCTGAGAACCCCAAGGATCATATCCGCACTAAGCACATTGATATTAGGTATCACTTCTTGAGAGATCATGTGGAAAAGGGTGATATTCACATTGATCATGTTGGTACAGATTTGCAACTAGCAGATATTTTCACCAAACCATTGGATGAAGCAAGGTTTTGTCGACTTAGGCGTGAACTTGGTATCTTGGATCTTGACAATATTATGTGAAATCTAGTACCCATTCATGCATGAAATTAATGTCTTGTCTTGATGTAGGCATATATTTAGGGGGAGACACTCAACTCATGAGTATCCTCACCCTATGAAATGCATAAAAAGAACAAACACTCTCAAAGCTACCATGGCATCTAAATATGGTGCTTTCCATGATGGAGTAGTGATTATGCACTATGATAACCCACAAGTGTAGTGGATCGCAACAGCTTTCGAGGGTAAAGTATTCAACCCAAAATTATTGATTCGACACAAGGGGAGCCAAAGAATATTCTTGAGTATTAGCAGTTGAGTTGTCAATTCAACCACACCTAGATAACTTAGTATATGCAGCAAAGTATTTAGTAGCAAAGTAGTATGATAATAAAGGTAACAGTGGCAAAAGTAAAGATAATAGTTTTTGGGTTTTTGTAGTAGTTGTAACAGTAGCAACGAAAAAGTAAATAAACGAAGAACAATATGTGAAAAGCTCGTAGGCAATGGATCAGTGATGGATAATTATGCCGGATGCGATTCCTCATGTAATAGCTATAACATAGGGTGACACAGAACTAGCTCTAGTTCATCAATGTAATGTAGGCATGTATTCCGTAAATAGTCATACATGCTTATGGAAAAGAACTTGCATGACATCTTTTGTCCTACCCTCCCGTGGCAGCGGAGTCCTAGCGGAAACTAAGGGATATTAAGGCCTCCTTTTAATAGAGAACCGGAACAAAGCATTAGCACATAGTGAATACATGAACTCCTCAAACTATGGTTATCACCGAGAAGTATCCCGATTATTGTCACTTCGGGGTTGTCGGATCATAACACATAATAGGTGACTATAGACTTGCAAGATAGGATCAAGAACACACATATATTCATGAAAACATAATAGGTTCAGATATGAAATCATGGCACTCGGGCCCTACTGACAAGCATTAAGCATAGCAAAGTCATAGCAACATCAATCTCAGAACATAGTGGATACTAGGGGTCAAACCCTAACAAAACTAACTTGATTACATGGTAAATCTCATCCAACCCATCACCGTCCAGCAAGCCTACGATGGAATTACTCACGCACGGTGGTGAGCATCATGAAATTGGTGATGGAGGATGGTTGATGATGACGACGGTGACGAATCCCCCTCTTTGGAGCCCTGAACGGACTCCAGATCTGCCCTCCCGAGAGAGATTAGGGCTTGGCGGCGGCTCCGTATCGTAAAACGCGATGAAACTTTCTCTCTGATTTTTTCTCCCCGGACGTGAATATATGGAGTTGGAGTAGAGGTCGGTGGAGGTCCAGGGGGCCCACGAGATAGGGGGGCACGCCCAGGACGAGGGGGGCGCGCCCCCCTGTCTTGTGGACAGGGTGTGGGCCCCCTAGTCTTGATTCTTTCGCCAATATTTTTTATATTTTCCAAAAAGTCGTCCGTCGATTTTCAGGATGTTCCGAGAACTTTTCTTTTCCACACATAAAACAACATCATGGCAGTTTTGCTGAAAACAGCGTCAGTCCGGGTTAGTTTCATTCAAATCATGCAAGTTAGAGTCCAAAACTAGGGCAAAAGTGTTTGGAAAAGTAGATACGTTGGAGACGTATCAACTCACCCAAGCTTAAACCTTTGCTTGTCCTCAAGCAATTCAGTTGATAAACTAAAAGTGATAAAGAAAAACTTTGACAAACTTTGTTTGCTCTTGTTGTTGTAAACATGAAAAGCCAGCATTCAAGTTTCAGCAAATATTATGAACTAACCATACTCGCAATAACACTTAGGTCTCACAATTACTCATATCAATAGCATAATCAGCTAGCGAGTTATAATAATAAAACTCAGATGACAACACTTTCTCAAAATAATCATAACATGATATAAAAAAATGGTATCTCGCTAGCCCTTTCTGAGACCGCAAAGCATAAATGCAGAGCACCTTTAAAGATCAAGGACTGACTAAACATTGTAATTCATGGTAAAAGAGATCCAGTCAAGTCATACCCAATATAAACCAATATTAATGAATGCAAATGACGGTGTGCTCTCCAGCGGGTGCTTTTAATAAGAAGGGTGATGACTCAACATAAAAGTAAACAGATAGGCCCTTCGCAGAGGGAAGCAGGGATTTGTAGAGGTGCCAGAGCTCGATTTTAAAATAGAGATTGAATAACATTTTGAGCGGCATACTTTCACTGTCAACGCAACAACTATGAAATGGCTGTATCTTCCATACTACATGCATTATAGGCAGTTCCCAAACAGAATGGTAAAGGTTTATACTCCCCCAACCACCAACAAGCATCAATCCATGGCTTGCTCGAAACAACGAGTGCCTCCAACTAACCACAACCCTGGGGGAGTTTTGTTTAATTATTTTGATTTGCTTTGATCTTTTTGGATCATGGGACTGGGCATCCCGGTTACCGGCCCTTTCTCGTGAATGAGGAGCGGAGTCCACTCATCTTGAGAATAACCCACCTAGCATGGAAGATATAGGCAGCCCTAGTTGAAACATGAGCTGCTCGAGCATACAAAATAGAATTTCATTTGAAGGTTTGGAGTTGGGCACATACAAATTTACTTGGAACGACAGGTAAATACCGCATATAGGAAGGTATGGTGGACTCATATGGAACAACTTTGGGGTTTAAGGAGTTTGGATGCACAAGCAGTATTCCCGCTTAGTACAGGTGAAGTCTAGCAAAAGACTGGGAAGCGACCAACTGAGAGAGCGACAACAGTCATAAACATGCATTAAAATTAATTCACACCGAATATAAACATGAGTAGGATATAATCCACCATGAACATAAATATCATGAAGGCTATGTTGATTTGATTCAAGTATATGCATGAACATGTGCCAAGTTGAGTCACTCAATTCATTCAAAGGAGGATACCATCCCATCATACCACATCATAATCATTCTAATAGCATGTTGGCACGCAAGGTAAACCATTATAACTCATAGCTAATCAAGCATGGCACAAGCAACTATAATATCTAAATGTCATTGCAAATATGTTTACTTCATAATAAGCTGACTCAGAAACGATGAACTCATCATATTTACAAAAACAAGAGAGGTCGAGTTCATACCAGCTTTTCTCATCCCAATAAGTCCATGATATATCGTCATTATTGCCTTTCACTTGCACGACCGAACGATGTGTATAATAATAATAGTGCACGTGCATTGGACTAAGCTGGAATCTGCAAGCATTCAACTCAAGAGAGAAGACAAGTAATATGGGCTCTAAGTTAAATAAACAATCATGCATATGAGAGCCACTAAGCATTTTCAATATGGTCTTCTCTACCCCCAAAGGAAAGAAAAGAAAATAAAACTATTTACACGGGAAAGCTCCCAACAAGTAAGAAGAAGAACTAGAAATCTTTTTGGGTTTTTCATTTTAATTCTACTACAAGCATGGAAATTAAACTAACTAATTTTTTTGGTTTTTCTTAAGGTTTATCAAACACACAAGAAGAAAACGAGAAAAAGAAAATTAAACTAACATGGATAATACAATGAAAGAGTATGAGCACCGGCGACTAGTGTGTGAACATGAATGTAAAGTCGGTGAGAAATACGTACTCCCCCAAGCTTAGGCTTTTGGCCTAAGTTGGTCTAGTACCAAGGACCGCCGCTACTCTCCCCGGTGTACTGGGAGGTGTAATCAGGATACCACTGGCTGGTCATCTCCGGATCCCACTGGACAGATGATGCACGATAAGGGTCCAGTTCAGGTTCCAGCTCAGGTTCAGGTTCTGGAGTAAAAGCTTGGGCTCGGTGATTGTACACCGCTTCCGGCGTGACAAGAAAACTTCCTGAAGCAAATCAAACAACAGAGGCGCAGGCAAAATAATAATCTCAATGTGTTTCTTATTAAATCTAAGTTTATATAAGAGCATCTTCTCTTTGTTGTCAACAATAAACTTGTGTGCTACCATGCTCTTGTAATCTAAAATATGAGGAGGCAATTTTGTCTCCTCTTTCTCATGGTGCCTAATAGGTATCTGAAAATGTCTAGCAAGACGTGAAGCATAGATACCTCCAAATATGGGGCCTTTTGTACGATTCAGGGCTAGCCGTTTAGCAACGACGACACCCATACTAAAACTATTGTCTCCAAGCAAGGCATGTTGAAGAATGATAATATCAGGAACACTAAAGTTTCCACTATTTCCACGACCAATCAAGCATCTACTAGCAAATATGGCAAAGTAGCGTAAAACAAGAAAGTGTATGCTAGAGATTTTTGCCTCTGAGCCCTTCTTTGGCTCCTCTACAGCGATAGTATTAACAAGGCCATCCACATCTTTACGATGGGGTTCCGCTAATTCTCCCTCATAAGGTATCCTACACACCGCGCAAAAATTACGTAAAGACATTTCTCTGAATTCATCATATAAATGAAATTATACTGCAGGCGGTGACTTCTTAGGATAATAATAAATTTTTTGCACTAAAGTATTGGTGAGTAAGAGATACTGATCGATCCGGTCGTTCATGAAACCGGGGAGGCCTGCATTCTCGATCAAAGAATAAAAATCTTCATGAATTCCAGCTTCTTTCAAGAAATCATCACATGGCCATTCACACGACCGTACTTCCGCTAAGCGAGGAAGATTATACTTGGCTTTTCCCTTCTCTATGGCTTGTTTTTCCTGAGAGCCTTGGCTAGAAGAGCCCCTCAAAAATTTCCTTAACATTTTCTGATATTTTTTGAAATTTTAATAACTTCAAAATAAAAGTGAATAAAACTGAACAAGATTGGTAGCAACTACTCCTACAAGTGCCTAGAGCCTATATCATGCATTAGAATTGCTTGGGACCTCATAAATTTAACATGCAAGCTCAAGAACATGGTCACCTATGCAGCAAAAATTTGCAATGAATAAAGCACTAGAACAAAAACTAATTGGACCAATGGAGGAGTCACATACCAAGCAACAATCTCCCAAAGCAGTTTTATAAATGGAGCTTTGAGCAAGGAGATCGAAAATCGCAGCAAAATGAGCTAGAACTCGTGCTTGAGCTGGATGGGGATTTTTTTGGGTAGAAGATGAAGTGTGTGGGTGTTGGCATAAGTGGAAGGGGGCCACCAGGGGCCCACGAGACAGGGGGCGCGCCCAGGTGGGGTGGGCGCGCCCTACACTCTCGTGGCCTAGTGCCTGTCCCTCCTGCAGTGTTTTCAGTGCCTAAAATCCTCAAATATTCCATAAAATATCATACTAAATTTGCAGGGCATTTGGAGCACTTTTATTTCCGGGATAATTTTTAATGCACGGATAATTCAGAAAACAGACAGGTAATACTGTTTTTGCTTTATTTATTCTAAATAATAGAAAGTAAAAAGAGGGTACAGAAGGTTATGCCTTCTAGTTCCATCCATCTCGTGATCATCAAAATGAATCCACTAATAAGGTTGATCAAGTCTTGTTAACAAACTCATTCCGAATAACACAGAACCGGAGAAATTTCGAATAACACTAAGTTACCTCAACGGGGATATGAAAATCCCCAACAATAAGAATATCATACTTTTTCTTGACAGTAGGGAGAGGAAATTCAAAACCTCCAATAATAATAGTTGGAACTTTTCCAATAGAATTGATGCTATGAACTTGAGATTGTTTCCTCGGAAAGTGTACCGTATGCTCATTACCATTAACATGAAAAGTGACATTGCCTTTGTTGCAATCAATAACAGCCCCTGCAGTATTAAGAAAAGGTCTACCAAGGATAATAGACATACTATCATCCTCGGAATATCAAGAATAACAAAGTCCGTTAAGATAGTGACATTTGCAACCAAAACATGCACATCCTCACAAATACCGCCAGGTATAGTAGTTGATTTATCAGCCATTTGGAAAGATATTTCAGTAGGTGTCAACTTATTCAATTCAAGTCTACGATATAAAGAGAGAGGCATAACACTAACACCGGCTCCAAGATCACATAAAGCAGTTCTAACATAATTTCTTTTAATGGAGCATGGTATAGTTGGCACCCCTGGATCTCCAAGTTTCTTTGGTATTCCACCCTTAAAAGTGTAATTAGCAAGCATGGTGGAAATTTCAGCTTCCAGTATCTTTCTTTTATTTGTAATGATATCCTTCATATACTTAGCATAAGGATTTACTTTAAGCATATCAGTTAAGCGCATACGTAAGAAAATAGGTCTAATCATTTCAGCAAAGCGCTCAAAATCCTCATCATCCTTTGTCTTGGATGGTTTGGGAGGAAAGGGCATGGGTTTTTGAATCCATGGTTCTCTTTCTCTACCGTGCTTCCTAGCAACAAAATCTCTCTTGTCATAACGTTGATTCTTTGATTGTGGGTTATCAAGATCAACAACAGGTTCAATCTCTACATCGTTGTTTTTGCTAGGTTGATCATCAACATGAACATTATCATTAACATTATCACTAGGTTCATGTTCATCACCTGATTGAGTTTCAACATCAGAAATAGAAATATCATTGGGATTCTCAGGTGTGTCTACAGTAGGTTCACTAGAAACATGCAAAGTCCTATCATTTTTCTTTTTCTTCTTTTTAGAAGAACTAGGTGCCTCTAAATTATTTCTCTGAGAATCCTGCTCGATTCTCTTAGGGTGGCCTTCATGATACAAAGGTTCCTAAGTCATTCTACCAGTTCCAGTAGCCACTCTAACAGCAAAGTCATTTTTATTATTTAATTCATCATGCAAATCATTTTGAGCTTTAAGTACTTGCTCAGCTTGAGTAGCAACCATAGAAGTATATTTGCTAATGAGTTTGAGTTCACCTTTAACTCTAGCCATATTATCGCTCACGTGTCCTATCTCGAAAGTATTATTCTTTAACTCTATACCGACATAAGCATTAAAACTTTCTTGTCTGGACATAAAGTCACAAATTCATCTAAGCATGGGCTATGAAGTTTAGTAGAGGGGATTTCAACTTTATCATATCTATAGAGAAAATTTACCTTTACTACGTGTGTCGGGTTATCAAGACAATGTGGTTCTTCAACAGGCGGTATATTAAGACCATGCATTTCTTCAATAGGAGGTAAATTCTTAATATCTTCAGCTTTAATACCTTTTTCTTTCATTGATTTCTTTGCCTCTTGCATATATTCAGGACTGAGAAATAAAACACCTCTCTTCTTTGGAGTGGGTTTAGGAATAGGCTCAGGAGTTGGCTCAATTGGTTCAGGAATTGCTTCAGGAATTGGCTCAGGAAGAGTCCAATTATTTTCATTAGTCAACATATTATTCAATAATATTTCAGCTTCGTCGACTGTTCTTTGCCTGAAAACACAACCAGCACAACTATCCAAGTAGTCCTTGGAAGCATCGGTTAGTCCATTATAAAAGATATCAAGTATTTCATTTTTCTTGAGAGGATGATCAGACAAAGCATTAAGTAACCGGAGAAGCCTCCCCCAAGCTTGTGGGAGACTCTCTTCTTTGATTTGCACAAAATTATATATATCCCGCAAGGCAGCTTGTTTCTTATGAGCAGGGAAATATTTAGCAGAGAAGTAATAAATCATATCCTCGGGACTACGCACACAACCAGGAGCAAGAGAATTATACCAAGTCTTAGCATCACCCTTTAATGAGAACGGAAATATCTTAAGGATATAAAAATAGCGAGACTTCTCATCATTAGTAAACAGGGTGGCTATATCATTTAACTTGGTAAGATGTGCCATAACAGTTTCAGATTCAAGGCCATAAAAAGGACCAGATTCAACTAAAGTAATAATCTCAGGATCAACAGAGAATTCATAATCCTTATCAGTAACACAAATAGGTGAAGTAACAAAAGCAGGGTCAGGTTTCATTCTAGCATTAAGAGACTGCTGCTTCCATTTAGCTAATAATTTCTTAAGATCATATCTATCATTGCAAGCAAAGATAGCTCTAGCAGCTTCTTCATTCATAACATAACTGTCAGGAACAACATGCAATTCATAATCATTGGGAGAATTTTCATCATCACTATCATCAATAATAACATCTTCAATAATTTCATTCCCTCTAACTCTAGCAAGTTGTTCATCAAGAAATTCACCTAATGGCAAAGTAGTATCACGCACAGAAGTAGTTTCATCATGAAGGAAATATGCCCTAGATGCAATAATAAAGTTATTATTTATTTCCTTATATCATGATAAATGTTTATTATTCATGCTAGAATTGTATTAACCGGAAACATAATACATGTGTGAATATATAGACAAACAGAGTGTCACTAGTATGCCTCTACTTGACTAGCTTGTTAATCAAAGATGGTTATGTTTCCTAACCATGGACAAAGAGTTGTCATTTGATTAACGGGATCACATCATTGGAGAATGATGTGATTGACATGACCCATTCCGTTAGCTTAGCACCCGATCATTTAGTATGTTGCTATTGCTTTCTTCATGACTTATACATGTTCCTATGACTATGAGATTATGCAACTCCTGTTTACCGGAGGAACACTTTGTGTGCTACCAAACGTCACAACGTAACTGGGTGATTATAAAGGTGCTCTACAGGTGTCTCCAAAGGTACTTGTTGGGTTGGCGTATTTCGAGATTAGGATTTGTCACTCCGAATGTCGGAGAGGTATTCTGGGCCCTCTCGGTAATGCACATCACTTAAGCCTTGCAAGCATTGCAACTAATGAGTTAGTTACGAGATGATGTATTACGGAACGAGTAAAGAGACTTGCCGGTAACGAGATTGAACTAGGTATTGGATACCGATGATCGAATCTCGGGCAAGTAACATACCGATGACAAAGGGAACAACGTATGTTGTTATGCGATCTGACCGATAAAGATCTTCGTAGAATATGTAGGAACCAATATGGGCATCCCGGTCCCGCTATTGGTTATTGACCGGAGACGTGTCTCGGTCATGTCTACATTGTTCTCGAACCGTAGGGTCCGCACGCTTAAAGTTACGATGACAGTTTCTTTATGAGTTTATGTATTTTGATGTACCGAAGGTTGTTCGGTGTTCCGGATGTGATCACGGACATGATGAGGAGTCTCAAAATGGTCGATACATAAAGATTGATATATTGGACAGATATATTTGGACACCGGAAAGGTTCCGGATGAGATTGGGACTATACCGGAGTTCCGGGAGGTTACCAGAACCCCCCCGGTAAGTATATGGGCCTTATTGGGCCTTAGTGGAAAGGAGGGAGAAGGAGCAAAGGAGGGGACGCCCCCCCAAGCCCAATCCGAATTTGGAGGGGGGCCGGCCCCCCTTTCCTTCTTCCCTCCCCTCTCTTCCTTCCCTCTCCTACTCCTAATAGGAAAGGGGGGCCAAACCTACTTGGAGTAGGATTGCCCCCCCCCCCCTAGGGCGCGCCTTCCCCCTTGGCCGGCCCCCTCCTCCTCTCCCCCTTTATATACGGGGAGGGGGGCACCCCTAAGACACACAAGTTGATCTTCGTGATCGTTCCTTAGCCGTGTGTGGTGCCCCCCTCCACGATATTACACCTCGGTCATATTGTAGCGGTGCTTAGGTGAAGCCCTGCGACGGTTGAACATCAAGATCGTCACCACGCCGTCGTGCTGACAAAACTCCTCCCCGAAGCTTTGCTGGATCGGAGCCCGAGGTGCGTCATCGAGCTGTACGTGTGTCAAGAACTCGGAGGTGCCGGAGTAACGGTGCTCGGATCGGTTGGACTGGGAAGACGTACGACTACTTCCTCTATGTTGCGTCAACGCTTCCGCTTCGGTCTACGAGGGTACGTAGACAACACTCTCCCCTCTCATTGCTATGCATCACCATGATCTTGCGCATGCGTAGGAATTTTTTTGAAATTACTACGTTCCCCAATAGTGGCATCCGAGCCTAGGTTTTATGGTTTGATGTTATATGCACGAGTAGAACACAAGTGAGTTGTGGGCGATATAAGTCATACTGCTTACCAGCATGTCATACTTTGGTTCCGCGGTATTGTTGGATGAAGCGGCCCGGACCGACATTACGCGTACGCTTACGCGAGACTGGTTCTACCGCCGTGCTTTGCACACAGGTGGCTGGCGGGTGTCAGTTTCTCCAACTTTAGTTGAACAGTGTATGGCTACGCCCGGTCCTTGTGAAGGTTAAAACAGCACCAACTTGACAAACTATCGTTGTGGTTTTGATGCGTAGGTGAGATTGGTTCTTGCTTAAGCCCATAGCAGCCACGTAAAACTTGCAACAACAAAGTAGAGGGCGTCTAACTTGTTTTTGCAGGGCATGTTGTGATGTGATATGGTCAAGACATGATGCTAAATTTTATTGTATGAGATGATCATGTTTTGTAACCGAGTTATCGGCAACTGGCAGGAGCCATATGGTTGTCGCTTTATTGTATGCAATGCAATCGCCCTGTAATGCTTTACTTTATCACTAAGAGGTAGCGATAGTCGTAGAAGCATAAGATTGGCGAGACGACAACGATGCTACGATGGAGATCAAGGTGTCGCGCCAGTGACGATGGTGATCATGACGGTGCTTCGGAGATGGAGATCACAAGCACAATATGATGATGGCCATATCATACCACTTATATTGATTGCATGTGATATTTATCTTTTATGCATCTTATTTTGCTTTGATTGACGGTAGCATTTTAAGATGATCTCTCACTAATTATCAAGAAGTGTTCTCCCTGAGTAGGCACCGTTGCCAAAGTTCGTCGTGCCCAGAAACCACGTGATGATCGGGTGTGATAAGCTCTACGTCCATCTACAATGGGTGCAAGCCAGTTTTGCACACGCAGAATACTCGGGTTAAACTTGACGAGCCTAGCGTATGCAGATATGGCCTCGGAACACGGAGACCGAAAGGTCGAGCGTGAATCATATAGTAGATATGATTAACATGAGATGTTCACCATTGAAAACTAATCCATTTCATGTGATTATCGGTTATGGTTTAGTTGAATTTGGATCACGTGATCACTTAGAGGATTAGAGAGATGTCTATCTAAGTGGGAGTTCTTAAGTAATATGATTAATTGAACTTAAATTTATCATGAACTTAGTACCTGATAGTATCTTGCTTGTCTATGTTGATTGTAGATAGATGGCCCGTGCTATTGTTCCGTTGAATTTTAATGCGTTCCTTGAGAAAGCAAAGTTGAAAGATGATGGTAGCAACTACGCGGACTGGGTCCATAACTTGAGGATTATCCTCATTGCTGCACAGAAAAGTTACGTCCTGGAAGCACCGCTGGGTGTCAGGCTTGCTGCTGATGCAACTGACGACGTTAAGAACGTCTGGCAGAGCAAAGCTGATGACTACTCGATAGTTCAATGTGCCATGCTTTACGGCTTAGAACCGGGACTTCAACGACGTTTTGAACGTCATGGAGCATATGAGATGTTCCAGGAGTTGAAGTTAATATTCCAGAAGAATGCCCGGATTGAGAGATATGAAGTCTCCAATAAGGTCTATAGCTGCAAGATGGAGGAGAATAGTTCTGTCAGTGAGCATATACTCAAGATGTCTGGGTATTGTAATCACTTGATTCATCTAGGAGTTACTCTTCCGGATGATAGCGTCATTGACAGAATTCTCCAATCACTTCCACCAAGCTACAAGAGCTTCGTGATGAACTATAATATGCAAGGGATGGATAAGACAATTCCCGAGCTCTTCGCAATGCTAAAGGCTGCGGAGGTAGAAATCAAGAAGGATCATCAAGTGTTGATGGTCAACAAGACCACTAGTTTCAAGAAAAAGGGCAAAGGGAAGAAGAAGGGGAACTTCAAGAAGAACAACAAGCAAGTTGCTGCTCAAGAGAAGAAACCCAAGTCTGGACCTAAGCCTGAGACTGAGTGCTTCTACTGCAAGCAGACTGGTCACTGGAAGCGGAACTGCCCCAAGTATTTGGCGGATAAGAAGGATGGCAAGGTGAACAAAGGTATATGTGATATACATGTTATTGATGTGTACCTTACTAGAGCTCGCAGCAGCACCTGGGTATTTGATACTGGTTCTGTTGCTAATATTTGCAACTCGAAACAGGGACTACGGATTAAGCGAACACTAGCAAAGGACGAGGTGACGATGCGCGTGGGAAATGGTTCCAAAGTCGATGTGATCGCCGTCGGCACGCTACCTCTACATCTACCTTCGGGATTAGTATTAGACCTAAATAATTGTTATTTGGTGCCAGCGTTGAGCATGAACATTATATCTGGATCTTGTTTGATGCAAGACGGTTATTCATTTAAATCAGAGAATAATGGTTGTTCTATTTATATGAGTAATATCTTTTATGGTCATGCACCCTTGAAGAGTGGTCTATTTTTGATGAATCTCGATAGTAGTGATACACATATTCATAATGTTGAAGCCAAAAGATGCAGAGCTGATAATGATAGTGAAACTTATTTATGGCACTGCCGTTTAGGTCATATCGGCGTAAAGCGCATGAAGAAACTCCATACTGATGGACTTTTGGAACCACTTGATTATGAATCACTTGGTACTTGCGAACTGTGCCTCATGGGCAAGATGACTAAAACGCCGTTCTCCGGTACTATGGAGAGAGCAACAGATTTTTTGGAAATCATACATACAGATGTATGTGGTCCGATGAATGTTGAGGCTCGTGGCGGATATCGTTATTTTCTCACCTTCACAGATGATTTAAGCAGATATGGGTATATCTACTTAATGAAGCATAAGTCTGAAACATTTGAAAAGTTCAAAGAATTTCAGAGTGAAGTTGAAAATTATCGTAATAAGAAAATAAAGTTTCTACGATCTGATCGTGGAGGAGAATATTTGAGTTACGAGTTTGGTCTACACTTGAAACAATGTGGAATAGTTTCGCAACTCACGCCACCCGGAACACCACCGCGTAATGGTGTGTCCGAACGTCGTAATCGTACTTTACTTGATATGGTGCGATCTATGATGTCACTTATAGATTTACCGCTATCGTTTTGGGGTTATGCTTTAGAGACGGCCACATTCACATTAAATAGGGCACCATCAAAATCCGTTGAGACGACACCTTATGAACTATGGTTTGGCAAGAAACCAAAGTTGTCATTTCTTAAAGTTTGGGGCTGCGATGCTTATGTGAAAAAGCTTCAACCTGATAAGCTCGAACCCAAATCGGAGAAATTTGTCTTCATAGGATACCCAAAGGAGACAGTTGGGTACACCTTCTATCACAGATCCGAAGGCAAGACATTCGTTGCTAAGAATGGATCCTTTCTAGAGAAGGAGTTTCTCTCGAAAGAAGTGAGTGGGAGGAAAGTAGAACTTGATGAGGTAACTGTACCTGCTCCCTTGTTGGAAAATAGTACATCACAGGAACCGGTTTCTGTGACGTCAAAACCAAGTAGTGAGGAAGTTGATGATGATGATCATAGAACTTCAGATCAAGTTGCTACAGAACCTCGTAGGTCAAACAGAGTAAGATCCGCACCAAAGTGGTACGGTAATCCTATTCTGGAAGTCATGCTACTAGATCATGATGAACCTACGAACTATGAAGAAGTGATGGTGAGCCCAGATTCCGCAAAATGGCTTGAAGCCATGAAATCTGAGATGGGATCCATGTATGAGAACAAAGTATGGACTTTGGTTGACTTGCCCGATGGTCGGCAAGCAATTGAGAATAAATGGATCTTCAAGAAGAAGACTGACGCTGACGGTAATGTTACTGTCTACAAAGCTCGACTTGTTGCAAAAGGTTTTCGACAAGTTCAAGGGATTGACTACGATGAGACCTTCTCACCCGTAGCGATGCTTAAGTCTGTCCGAATCATGTTATCAATTGCCACATTTTATGATTATGAAATTTGGCAAATGGATGTAAAAACTGCATTCCTGAATGGGTTTCTGGAGGAAGAGTTGTATATGATGCAACCAGAAGGTTTTATCGATCCAAAGGGAGCTAACAAAGTGTGCAAGCTCCAGCGATCCATTTATGGACTGGTGCAAGCCTCTCAGAGTTGGAATAAACGCTTTGATAGTGTGATCAAAGCATTTGGGTTTATACAGACTTTTGGAGAAGCCTGTATTTACAAGAAAGTGAGTGGGAGCTCTGTAGCATTTCTAATATTATATGTGGATGACATATTATTGATTGGAAATGATATAGAATTTCTGGATATCATAAAGGGATACTTGAATAAAAGTTTTTCAATGAAAGACCTCGGTGAAGCTGCTTACATATTGGGCATTAAGATCTATAGAGATAGATCAAGACGCTTAATTGGACTTTCACAAAGCACATACCTTGACAATGTTTTGAAGAAGTTCAAAATGGATTAAGCAAAGAAAGGGTTCTTGCCTGTATTGCAAGGTGTGAAGTTGAGTAAGACTCAATGCCCGACCACTGCAGAAGATAGAGAGAAAATGAAAGATGTTCCCTATGCTTCAGCCATAGGCTCTATCATGTATGCAATGCTGTGTACCAGACCTGATGTGTGCCTTGCTATAAGTTTAGCAGGGAGGTACCAAAGTAATCCAGGAGTGGATCACTGGACAGCGGTCAAGAACATCCTGAAGTACCTGAAAAGGACTAAGGATATGTTTCTCGTATATGGAGGTGACAAAGAGCTCATCATAAATGGTTACGTTGATGCAAGCTTTGACACTGATCCGGACGATTCTAAATCGCAAACCCGGTTACGTGTTTACATTAAACAGTGGAGCTGTCAGTTGGTGCAGTTCTAAACAAAGCGTCGTGGCAGGATCTACGTGTGAAGCGGAATACATAGCTGCTTCGGAAGCAGCCAATGAAGGAGTCTGGATGAAGGAGTTCATATCCGATCTAGGTGTCATACCTAGTGCATCGGGTCCAATGAAAATCTTTTGTGACAATACTGGAGCAATTGCCTTAGCGAAGGAATCCAGATTTCACAAGAGAACCAAGCACATCAAGAGACGCTTCAATTCCATCCGGGATCTAGTCTAGGTGGGAGACATAGAGATTTGCAAGATACATACGGATCTGAATGTTGCAGACCCGTTGACTAAGCCTCTTCCACGAGCAAAACATGATCAGCACCAAGACTCTATGGGTGTTAGAATCATTACTGTGTAATCTAGATTATTGACTCTAGTGCAAGTGGGAGACTGAAGGAAATATGCCCTAGAGGCAATAATAAAGTTATTATTTATTTCCTTATATCATGATAAATGTTTATTATTCATGCTAGAATTGTATTAACCGGAAACATAATACATGTGTGAATATATAGACAAACAGAGTGTCACTAGTATGCCTCTACTTGACTAGCTTGTTAATCAAAGATGGTTATGTTTCCTAACCATGGACAAAGAGTTGTTATTTGATTAACGGGATCACATCATTAGTTGAATGATCTGATTGACATGACCCATTCCGTTATCTTAGCACCTGATCGTTTAGTATGTTGCTATTGCTTTCTTCATGACTTATACATGTTCCTATGACTATGAGATTATGCAACTCCCATTTACCGGAGGAACACTTTGTGTGCTACCAAACGTCACAACGTAACTGGGTGATTATAAAGGTGCTCTACAGGTGTCTCCAAAGGTACTTGTTGGGTTGGCATATTTCGAGATTAGGATTTGTCACTCCGAATGTCGGAGAGGTATCTCTGGGCCCTCTCGATAATGCACATCACTTAAGCCTTGCAAGCATTGCAACTAATGAGTTAGTTACGAGATGATGTATTACAGAACGAGTAAAGAGACTTGCCGGTAATGAGATTGAACTAGGTATTGGATACCGACGATCGAATCTCGGGCAAGTAACATACCGATGACAAAGGGAACAACGTATGTTGTTATGCAGTCTGACCGATAAAGATCTTTGTACAATATGTAGGAACCAATATGGGCATCCAGGTCCCGCTATTGGTTATTGACCGGAGACGTGTCTCGGTCATGTCTACATTGTTCTCGAACCGTAGGGTCCGCACGCTTAAAGTTACGATGACAATTTCTTTATGAGTTTATGTATTTTGATGTACCGAAGGTTGTTCGGTGTTCCGGATGTGATCACGGACATGACGAGGAGTCTGGAAATGGTCGAGACATAAAGATTGATATATTGGACGGATATATTTGGACACCGGAAAGGTTCCGGATGAGATTGGGACTATACCGGAGTTCCGGAAGGTTACCGGAACCCCCCGGTAAGTATATGGGCCTTATTGGGCCTTAGTGGAAAGGAGGGAGAAGGAGCAAAGGAGGGGGCGCACCCCCCCAAGCCCAATCCGAATTGGGAGGGGGGCCGGGCCCCCTTTCCTTCTTCCCTCCCCTCTCTTCCTTCCCTCTCCTACTCCTAATAGGAAAGGGGGGGGCCAAACCTACTTGGAGTAGGATTGCCCCCCCTAGGGCGCGCCTTCCCCCTTGGCCGGCCATCCTCCTCTCTCCCTTTATATACGGGGAGGGGGGCACCCCTAAGACACACAAGTTGATCTTTGTGATCGTTCCTTAGCCGTGTGAGGTGCCCCCCTCCACGATATTACACCTCGGTCATATTGTAGCGGTGCTTAGGCGAAGCCCTGCGACTGTTGAACATCAAGATTGTCACCACGCCGTCGTGCTGACAGAACTCCTCCCCGAAGCTTTGCTGGATCGGAGCCCTGGGTGCGTCATCGAGCTGTACGTGTGTCAAGAACTCGGAGGTGCCGGAGTAATGGTGCTTGGATCGGTTAGACCGGGAAGATGTACGACTACTTCCTCTACGTTGCGTCAACTCTTCCGCTTTGGTCTACGAGGGTACGTAGACAACACTCTCCCCTCTCGTTGCTATGCATCACCATGATCTTTCGTATGCGTAGGAATTTTTTTGAAATTACTACGTTCCCCAACACATCATGCATAGCAGAAGTGGCATCATCAATAACATGCGGCATATCAGAATTCATAGCAGTAGCAGGTTTAGGTGTCGCAAGCTTACTAATAACGGAAGGAGAATCTAGTGCAGAGCTAGATGGCAGTTCTTTACTTCCCCTCGTGGTTGAGGGCAAAATCTTGGTTCTGTCATCTTTCAAGTTCTTCATATCGATCAACAGATATAAATCCCAAGTGACTCAGAGAATAGAGCTATGCTCCCCGGCAACGGCGCCAGAAATTAGTCTTGATAACCCACAAGTCTAGGGGATCGCAACAGCTTTCGAGGGTAAAGTATTCAACCCAAATTTATTGATTCGACACAAGGGAAGCCAAAGAATATTCTTGAGTATTAGCAGTTGAGTTGTCAATTCAACCACACCTGGATAACTTAGTATCTGCAGCAAAGTATTTAGTAGCAAAGTAGTATGATAATAAAGGTAACGGTGGCAAAAGTAAAGATAATAGTTTTTGGGTTTTTGTAGTAGTTGTAACAGTAGCAATGGAAAAGTAAATAAACGAAGAACAATATGTGAAAAGCTCGTAGGCAATGGATCAGTGATGGATAATTATGCCAGATGCGATTCCTCATGTAATAGCTATAACATAGGGTGACACAGAACTAGCTCCAGTTCATCAATGTAATGTAGGCATGTATTCCGTAAATAGTCATACATGCTTATGGAAAAGAACTTGCATGACATCTTTTGTCCTACCCTCTCGTGGCAGCGGGGTCCTAGCGGAAACTAAGGGATATTAAGGCCTCCTTTTAATAGAGAACCGGAACAAAGCATTAGCACATAGTGAATACATGAACTCCTCAAACTATGGTCATCACCGAGAAGTATCCCGACTATTGTCACTTCGGGGTTGTCGGATCATAACACATAATAGGTGACTATAGACTTGCAAGATAGGATCAAGAACACACATATATTCATGAAAACATAATAGGTTCAGATCTGAAATCATGGCACTCGGGCCCTAGTGACAAGCATTAAGCATATCAAAGTCGTAGCAACATCAATCTCAGAACATAGTGGATACTAGGGATCAAACCCTAACAAAACTAACTTGATTACATGGTAAATCTCATCCAACCCATCACCATCCAGCAAGCCTACGATGGAATTACTCACGCACGGCGGTGAGCATCATGAAATTCGTGATGGAGGATGGTTGTTGATGATGATGATGGTGATGAATCCCCCTCTCTGGAGCCCCGAACGGACTCCAGATAAGCCCTCCCGAGAGAGATTAGGGCTTCGCGGCGGCTCCGTATTGTAAAACGCAATGAAACTTTCTCTCTGATTTTTTTCTCCCCGAACGTGAATATATGGAGTTGGAGTTGAGGTCGGTGGAGGGCCAGGGGGCCCACGAGATAGGGGCGCGCCCAGGAGGAGCGGGCGCGCCCCCCTGTCTCATGGACAGGGTATGGGCCCCCTGGTCTTGATTCTTTCGCCAATATTTTTTATATTTTCCAAAAAGTCGCTCTGTGGATTTTCAGGACATTCCGAGAACTTTTATTTTCTACACATAAAACAACATCATGGCAGTTCTGCTGAAAACAGCGTCAGTCCAGGTTAGTTTCATTCAAATCATGCAAGTTAGAGTCCAAAACAAGGGCAAAAGTGTTTGGAAAAGTAGATACGTTGGAGACGTATCACACTCAAAGTTCAAGTCTTTCCGTGCCATGTCACGTATACTCATACATGGTGGCAGTAGCCACCACTCTTGTCATTAGAACAATATATGAGCGGTATATGTTTTATTATTGTTGGCATAGGATACTAGTTGCTTAACAGAAATTCTTACTACGTACGGTAATCATCATCTCCTCATCATGATTAGTTGCACAAATCATTGCACCCTACTCCTCTCAAAAATTCTTATATGCTTCTAGACGTCCGTTATGTACCGGACGTCCGTAAAATACTCCTGGTACCTTTTCCTGGCCCAGGCGTCGGACATCCGTGGATTTCCGGTCGTCCGGACGTTTCTCCGACACCGGACGTCCGTCACACTCCGGTCGCCCGTAAAAAGCTTTCTGTTGACCTCAGCCTGGTCGTCCGTCCTACATTCATTTTTTCCCTGGCCCAGGCACCTGACGTCCATAGATCTCCGGTTGTCTGGACGATTTCTCAGGCACCTATATATAGTGCGGGGTGAGTTTTCGGGTCAGTTACCCTAATCCATCCGCTCCCTCTCCTCTGTTCCCCACCGCTACCGCCCCTATCTCGCGGCCCCTCGCCGCAGCCGCCCGCCGCCCGAGCCCCTCGCTGTGGCCGCTCACTGCTCGGGGCCCTCGTAGTTGCCACGCCACTCGCCGTGGCCGCTTGGGTCGCCCCTGTCCCCACTCGAGCTCCTCGCCGTCGTCACGCTAGTCGCCGTGGCCACTCGGCCCACTAACTGAGTAGCTCCGGTCGCCGTCTCCCTCCGTGTTATTCACTCCAAGGTAGCACCCATCTCTTCTTCTCTCATCCATCGATTCATCGATCTAGTGGTGGGTTGTTGATTTGGGTTTCCCTCCTCTTCTAGGTCAGAATGGTGAAGACCGAGAGCACTACTCGCAAGGACCTCCCATCTGGGTCCTCTCGTCCCTCCCATCGCAGTGATTCTGACGATTCCCAAGAACGGGCTCGTCCTAGGAAGCGTGTTCCTTCTCCTTGCCGGTCTCCAAGCGAAGACTCGTTGGAGGGCTCTGACTATGAAGACGAGCTAGCTCATATGGAGTGAGGAGAGCCTGTCCCTGTTCACACCACTGCTCCCAATGCCCGGGACTCGGTGGTCCACCTTCCAGCCTCCTCCTTCTCCGGTCCAACCTCACGGTGATGCTCGTCATACCTCACTTGAACCTCCTTTACCACATAGCCGTCACATTAAGCGGTTCAACTTGGTTCCCATTGCCTCCTATCTTAAGTTGCGTCGTGATGTTGATCAATTTACGATTGCTTGTGACTCTAGGGACCCTCATTTTCGCACTAATGTCCAAGATGACATTTTTACCACTATCATCATTCCTAAGGGTCTTTCTCTGCATTTGTGCATTGATTTAGAGCATATTCGTACTCATCCGGAAAAATATTCCGGGGCTATTGAGCCCATTGAGTCCTCCAATCTTGCTGCCCCATTTACATTTCAACATGACTTTGACCAAGCCGCCATTCATCAATTTTATGCCACATGTTTCTTCGCTCCAAATAACACTGTTACTTGGATGACCGCCGACACAAAGCTCTCGGCTTCCTACTCTCAGTTTGTTACTACCCTTGGCTTTCCCAACACCGGGTTCAAAATTCACAATGATGACCCCAACCATAAAACCAAGGCCCTGATGCATGTGCTGATCTTATCAAACCCGTACCCCAACAGACTGATGACGAGAAACATAAGGGTTTTAACCAAGTTTCCATTTGGAGTGCTCCTTTCTTCATTATCTATGAATGTGTCATCCACACCATTTATCCTAAGATGGGAGACAAGGGGTCTTGTAGTAGCTACTACATCGATCTCATGCATCGCCTCTATGCGGCTCTGGAAGGGAAGATCAATGTGCCTCATTTTCTATGGCATGAGATTCGCCTCGCTTCTTTTCAGCACAAGCGGGCCTTTCCTCATGCTCCCTTTCTTCAGGCTTTCATAGAGAGTGTGGCTTCGTTTCCTATTTCCCGCACTCATTTGCATGAGCGATGGGTCATTCCCCCACACATGGCCGATAACTATGTTCCCAAGGACTCTTCCTCTTCTTCTCATCCCCGCCGCACTGCTGCTAGCATCCCTCGTTCTGCTCCCTCCGGATCTGCACCCTTTGGTCGCATCGCTCGCTTTCTGGGGAAGGCCCACTCTACCTTGATGAAGGCTATTTCGTTTAACTTCTCCCAAAATCACGCTGTTGTCACATGCCTTATCACCTCCAAGAATGCCCTGAAGACTCGTCTGAGAGACTCTGGAGTGTTCGATGTGAGTGATGATGACCGTTTTCCTGACGAGCCACCTTCTGATTTTGGCTTTCCCTCGGGTCCTGAGTGGGATGACTTCTTTGACGAGGCTGGTGGCAGTGGTGCACATGATGATGATGATGATGATGATGATGCTCTCTGATGCTGTTATGACCCCCTTTTGGGTATTTGATGCCAAGGGGGAGTAGGCACTATGCATACTATGATATTAGCTTGTTATCTTGTAATCGAACTCATTGCTATGTTGTTGATTAGCTGGTATCAAACTCATGTTATGATATTGTAGAAACTTATGTTCTATGCTATGAGTGATGAACATATATGGAGCTTATTGTCTTGATTATCTCGTGTATGAGATTTGGTTGTGTTGGTATCATATTGAGGGGGGGCTCTCTTCATAGTTATTCTCTATGGTATCATATTGAGGGGGAGCTCTCTCCTTGCTTATTCTTTATTTATTGAGCTGCACAACAAATCCTTTCGATTTTTATTTTTATGTGTGTGCATATATGTTGTCATCAACTACCAAAACGGGGGAGATTGAAAGTGCGATCATGCCCTTAATCATATTTTGATGTTGATGACAACATGTATGTTGGGACTAATCATGTTTATCAAGTATATCTCAGGATTATGTCTCAAAGGCCGTGTGTGGATCATGACTAGGGACAAATGCATATAACTCAAGATTGGAGATACAAGACATTAGCCTTGGCTTTGTTTACGGTTTGTTCTTGAGTATAGGGATCCCGCACTACTAAGAGGGGATCGTTGGATCTAGTGAAAGATTTGCTCAAGCACACAACTCCAGTTTTTCTCTTCGGTCGTCCGGTACTCTACGGACGTCCGATCCCTCTCAGCTGTCCAGACGTCCGGCTCTCTACGGTTGTCCGGTGTTTCTCTTACAGAACGTTATTCATGGATTTCCGAACCACTCGGGACGTCCGGCCTCCGGAAGACCGGCACGTCTCGGACGTCCGGTATTTCCACCACAGAACCATATTTACGGATTTCTGGGCCTTGCCGGACGTCCGGGCTTGCTACGTCTTGAGCTTGCGTTGGTTTTCCTCGAAGAGGAGAGGGTGATGCAGCAATAGTAGTGTAAGTATTACCCTTAGTTTTTGAGAACCAAGGTATCAATCCAGTAGGAGGCTCCTCAAAAGTCCCACGCACCTACACAAACAAACAAAGAACTCGCAACCAACGCAATAAAGGGGTTGTCAATCCCTTCACGGCCATTTGCGAAAGTGAGATCTAATAAAGATAGTATGATAAGATGAATATATTTTTGGTATTTTATAATATAGATGCAAAAAGTAAAGATGCAAATAAAAGTAGATTGGATGCAAATATGATAAGAGATAGACCCAGGGCCCATAGGTTTCACTAGTGGCTTCTCTCAAGATAGCATAAGTATTACGGTGGGTGAACAAATTACTGTCGAGCAATTGATAGAAAAAAGAATAATTATGAGATTATCTACGCATGATCATGTATATAGGCATCACGTCCGTGACAAGTAGACCGACTCCTGCATGCATCTACTACTATTACTCCACACATCGACCGGCTCCTGCCTGCATCTAGAGTATTAAGTTCATAAGAACAGAGTAACGCATTAAGCCAGATGACATGATGTAGAGGGATAAACTCAAGCAATATGATATAAACCCCATCTTGTTATCCTCGATGGCAACAATACAATACGTGCCTTGCAACCCTTTCTGTCACTGGGTAAGGACACCGCAAGATTGAACCCAAAGCTAAGCACTTCTCCCATGGCAAGAAAGATCAATCTAGTAGGCCAAACCAAACTGATAATTCAAAGAGACTTGCAAAGATAACTCAATCATAAATAAAAGAATTCAGAAAAGATTCAAATATTATTCATAGATAAACTTGATCATAAACCCACAATTCATCGGATCTTGACAAACACACCGCAAAAAGAGTTTACATCGAATAGATCTCCACAAGAGAGGGGGAGAACATTGCATTGAGATCCCAAAAAAGAGAAGAAGCCATCTAGCTAATAACTATGGACCCGTAGGTCTGTGGTAAACTACTCACAACTCATCGGAGGGGCAAGGGTGTTGATGTAGAAGCCCTCCGTGGTCGATTCCCCCTCCGACAGAGTGCTGGCGAAGGCTCCAAGATGAGATCTCGCGGATACAGAAGGTTACGGTGATGGAAATTGTGTTTCGTCTGCTCCCCGGATGTTTTTGGGGTACGTAGGCTTATATAGGAGGAAGAAGTATGTCGGTGGACGCCCGAGGGGCCCACGAGATAGGGGGCACGCCCTATAGGGGGGGGGGGGCGCCCTCCTATCTCGTGGGAGCCTTGGCTGCTTCTTGACTTGCACTCCAAGTCCTCTGGATCACGTTCGTTCCAAAAATCACGCTCCCGAAGGTTTCATTCCGTTTGGACTTCGTTTGATATTCCTTTTCTTCGAAATACTAAAATAGGCAAAAAAAAACAACAATATGGGCTGGGCCTCTGGTTAGTAGGTTAGTCCCAAAAATGATATAAATGTGTAAAATAAAGCCCATAAACATCCAAAAGGGGTAATAAAATAGCATGGAACAATAAAAAATTATAGATACGTTGGAGATGTATCAAGCATCCCCAAGCTTAATTCCTGCTCGTCCTCGAGTAGGTAAATGATAAAAAGAGAATTTTTGATGTGGAATGCTACCTAGCATAATTCTCAATGTAATTTTCTTTATTGTGGAATGAATGTTCAGATCCAAATGATTCAAAATAAAAGTTCATATTGATAAAAGAAATAGTAACACTTCAAGCATACTAATCAAAGTAATCATGTCTTCTCAAAATAACATGGCAAAAGAAAGTTCATCCCTACAAAATCATATAGTTAGGCTATGCTTCATTTTCATCACACAAAGATGTTCCCAACTTCTATACCCCCGATGACAAGCCAAGCAATTGTTTCATACTTAAATAATCTCAAACTTTTTCAACCTTCACGCAATACATGAGCGTGAGCCATGGATATAGCACTATGGGTGGAATAGAATATGATGATGGGGATTGTGTGGAGAAGACAAAAAAAAGAAAGTCTCACATTGACGAGGATAATCAACGGGCTATGGAGATGCCCATCAATTGATGTCAACATGAGGAGTAGGGATTGCCATGCAACGGATGCACTAGAGCTATAAATGAATGCTCAACAAAAGAAAACTAGTGGGTGTGCATCCAACTTGCTTGCTCACGAAGACCTAGGGCATTTGAGGAAGCCCATCGTAGGAATATACAAGCCAAGTTCTATAATGAAAAGTTCCTACTAGTATGAAAAAGACAACTTATGAGACTCAATATATGAAAAACATGGTGCTACTTTGAAGCACAAGTGTGGAAAAAGAGATAGTAACATTGCCCTTTTTTTGGGCCTTTTTTTTCTTTTGGCCTTTCTTTTTTTTCTTTTTCTTTTTCTTTGGGCAATGCTCTAATAATGATGATCATCACACTTCTATTGATTACAACATATGAATTACAACTCGAAACCAGAACAAGATATGACTCTATATGAATGCCTCCGGCGGTGTACTAGGATGATGGAATGAATCAAGAGTGACATGTATGAAAAATAATGCATGGTGGCTTTGCCACAAATATGATGTCAACTACATGATCATGCGATGGCAATATGACAAAAGTAAAGTCTGTCATGATGATGATGAACGGAACGGTGGAAAGTTGCATGGCAATATTTCTCGGAATGGCTATGGAAATGCCATAATAGGTAGGTATGGTGGCTGTTTTGAGGAAGATATAAGGAGGTTTATGTGTGATAGAGCATATCGTATCACGGGGTTTGGATGCACCAGCGAAGTTTGCACCAACTCTCAAGGTGAGAAAGGGCAATGCACGGTACCGAAGAGGCTAGCAATGGCGGAAAGGTAAAAGTGCGTATAATCCATGGACTCAACATTAGTCAAAAGAACTCATATACTTATTGCAAAAATTTAGAAGTCATCAAAAATCAAGTCCTACGCGCATGCTCTTAGGGGGATAGATTGGTAGGAAAAGACCATCGCTCGTCCCCGACCGCCACTCATAAGGATGCACAAGCCAGGTACACTTCATGTTTCAAATTTGTTACACAACTTTAACCATACATGCATGCTATGGGACTTGCTAACTTCAACACAAGCATTCTTTAAATTCATAATCACCCAACTAGCATGACTTTAATATCACTACCTCCATATCTCAAAACAATTATCAAGTATCAAATTGATCATAGCACCCAATTCACTTCCTATGATAGTTTTTATTATACCCAACTTGGATGCCTACCATTCTAGGACCAATTTTATAACCATAGCAAATACCATGCTGTTCTAAAAGACTCTCAAAATAATATAAGTGAAGCATGAGAGACTAGTAATTTCTACAAAAATAAGTCACCACCGTGCTCTAAAAGATATAAGTGAAGCACTAGAGCAAAAACTATCAAGCTCAAAAGATATAAGTGAAGCACATACAGTATTCTAGCAAATTCTAATCAAGTAGGCTTCTCCCAAAAGGTGTGTACAGCAAGTATGATTGTGGTAAACTAAAAAGCAAATACTAATATAATACATGACGCTCCAAGCAAAACACATATAATGTGGCGAATAAAAATATAGCTCCAAGTAAAGTTACCAATGAACGAAGACGAAAGAGGGGATGCCTTCCCGGGGCATCCCCAAACTTAGGCTTTTGGATATCCTTGAAAATCTTGGGGTGCCTTGGGCATCCCCAATCTTAGTCTCTTGCCACTCCTTATTCCATAGTCCATAAAAGCTTTACCCAAAACTTGAAAACTTCACAACACAAAACTCAACAAGAAATCTTATAAGCTCCGTTAGTGAAAGAAAACAAAACCACCACATAAGGTACTGTAATGAACTCATTATTTATTTGTTTTGGTGTTAAACCTACTGTAATCCAACTTCTATATGGTTTATAAACTAATTTACTAGCCATAGATGAATTGAAATAAGCAAACAACACACGAAAAACAGAATCTGTCAAAAACAGAACAGTCTGTAGCAATCTGTAACTAACGCAAACTTCTGGAACTCTAAAAATCCTACAAAAGTAGGAAGTCCTGGAAAATTTGTTTATTGATCAGAAGCAAAAAGAACCAACGCAAAAGCACGTTCCTGTGATTTAACAAAATTATATTCGTGCGCATAAAGTTTCTGTTTTTCAGCAGAATCAAATCAACTATCATCATAGGTTGTCCTATAGGTTCTACTTGGCACAAACACTAATTAAAAGATAAAAACACATCTAAAAAGAAGGTAGATGCAAGATTTATTACTAAACAGGAGTAAAAACAAAAGACATAAAGAAAATTGGGTTGCCTCCCAATTAGCGCTATCGTTTAACGCCCCTAGCTAGGCTAAAAGCAAAGATAGATCTAACGGGTGCCATCTTTGGCACTAAATTCATAAGTAGCCTGCATGATAGATTCATACGGTAATTTGACTTTCTTTCTTGGAAAGTGCTCCATGCCTTTCTTTAATTTAAATTAGAATCTAATATTCCTTTCCTTCATATCAATAATCGCGCCAATCATTCTAAGGAAAGGCCTACCAAGAATAATAGGGCAAGAAAGATTGCAATCTATATCAAGAACGATAAAATCCACAGGCACCAAATTTCTATTTGCAACAATGAGAACATCATTGATCCTTCCCAGTGGCTTTTTAATGGTGGAATCTGCAAGGTGCAAATTTAAAGAGCAATCATCAAGATCATGGAAACCTCGAATATCACATAAAGTTTTCGGAATCGTGGAAACACTAGCACCCAAATCACACAAAGCAAAACACTCATGATCTTTAATTCTAATCTTTATAGTAGGTTCCCACTCATCATTAAGTTTTCTAGGTATAGAAACTTTGAAATTAAGTTTTTCATCATAAGATTGCATCAAGGCATCAACAATATATTTGGTAAAAGCTTTATTTTGACTATAAGCATGAGGAGAATTAACAACAGATTGCAACAAGGAAATACAACCTTCTAAAGAACAATTATCATAACCAAAATCCTTGAAATCCGAGATAGTGGGTTCAATGCTATTTAAAGTTGTGACCTCTCCAATCCCACTTTTACCAAATTTACCATCAAGATCTAAAAACTCCGAATTCTTGGAACGCCTTATAGGTAAAGTTGACTCATCATCAGTCCCATAATTATCAAGATTCATATTGCGAAACATAGATCTAATAGGAGACGCATCAATAACTTTAAGATCCTCATCATTATTTTCATCTAATTTTTCTGGTTTAGCGGCCATCTTATTGACTAAGGTGGCTTGCTTGTCAGAAATTTTGGCTATAGCATTTTCAAGCCGGGTAATTTGAGCGTTAACACCATAAAATTCTTTATTCATATCATCAAGCTCTTTGTGCATAAACCCTAAAAAACCTTTTTGTTCCTTAAGCTCTTTTCTAAAGAAATTATTATGCTCAAATTGCAAATTCATAAAGCTTCTAATATTTGATTCAATCTCTTCCATCCTTCTGAGAAGGTGGTCATGACCCTTAGGCGAAGCCATAAGGACAAACAAGCACACAAGCAAGCAGAAAAAGGCAAGCGAAAAGAGAGGAGGAGATTGGGAAAGAGAGGGCGAATAAAACGGCAAGGGTGAAGTGGGGGAGAGGAAAACGAGAGGCAAATGGATAATAATGTAAATGCGAGGGAAATGAGTTTGTGATGGGTACTTGGTATGTCTTGACTTGAGCGAAGACCTCCCCGGCAACGGCGCCAAAAATCCTTCTTGCTACATCTTGAGCCTGCGTTGGGTTTCCTCGAAGAGGAGAGGGTGATGCAGAAATAGTAGCGTAAGTATTTCCCTCAGTTTTTGAGAACCAAGGTATCAATCCAGTAGGAGGCTCCTCAAAAGTCCCACGCACCTACACAAACAAACAAAGAACTCGCAACCAATGCAATAAAGGGGTTGTGAATCCCTTCACAACCACTTGCGAAAGTGAGATCTAATAAAGATAGTATGATAAGATGAATATATTTTTGGTATTTTATAATATAGATGCAAAAAGTAAAGATGCAAATAAAAGTAGATTGGAAGCAAATATGATAAGAGATAGACCCGGGGGCCATATGTTTCACTAGTGGTTCTCTCAAGATAGCATATGTATTACGGTGGGTGAACAAATTACTGTCGAGCAATTGATAGAAAAGCGAATAATTATGAGATTATCTAGGCATGATCATGTATATAGGCATCACGTCCGTGACAAGTAGACCGACTCCTGCCTGCATCTACTACTATTACTCCACACATCGACCGGATCCTGCCTGCATCTAGAGTATTAAGTTCATAAGAACAATGTAACGCATTAAGCAAGATGACATGATGTAGAGGGATAAACTCAAGCAATATGATATAAACCCCATCTTGTTATCTTTGATGGCAACAATACAATACGTGCCTTGCAACCCTTTCTGTCACTGGGTAAGGACACTACAAGATTCAACCCAAAGCTAAGCACTTCTCCCATGGCAAGAAAGATCAATCTAGTAGGCCAAACCAAAATGATAATTCGAAGAGACTTGCAAAGATAACTCAATCATACATAAAAGAATTCAGAGAAGATTCAAATATTATTCATAGATAAACTTGATCATAAACCCACAATTCATCGGATCTCGACAAACAGACCGCACAAAGAGTTTACATCGAATAAATATCCACAAGAGAGGGGGAGAACATTGTATTGAGATCCAAAAAGAGAGAAGAAGCCATCTAGCTAATAACTATGAACCCGTAGGTCTATGGTAAACTACTCACAACTCATCAGAGGGGCAAGGGTGTTGACGTAGAAGCCCTCCGTGGTCGATTCCCCCTCCGGCAGAGTGCCGGCGAATGCTCCAAGATGAGATCTCGTGGATACAGAAGGTTACGGTGGTGGAAATTGTGTTTCGTCTGCTCCCCGAATGTTTTTGGGGTACGTAGGCTTATATAGGAGGAAGAAGTATGTCGGTGGACACCCGAGGGGCCCACGAGATAGGGGGCGCGCCCTATGGGTGGGGGGCACCCCCCTATCTCGTGGGAGCCTCGGCTACTTCTTGACTTGCACTCCAAGTCCTCTGGATCACGTTCGTTCCAAAAATCACGCTCCCGAAGGTTTCATTCCGTTTGGACTCCGTTTGATATTCCTTTTCTTCGAAATACTGAAATAGGCAAAAAAACAACAATATGGGTTGGGCCTCCGATTAGTAGGTTAGTCCCAAAAATGATACAAATGTGTAAAATAAAGCCCATAAACATCCAAAAGGGGTAATATAATAGCATGGAACAATCAAAAATTATAGATACGTTGGAGACGTATCAGGGCTCCGGACGACCGGCACGTCTCGGACGTCCGTGTGCTGTGTACAGATTCGTGGCTTATGTGTTCCCAGCGGCCGGACGACCGATAATTTTCGGACGTCCGGACATATTTGTGCCACCGGACGTCTGGTATTGTCCGGATGTCCGACCCCTTCTGTGCACTTGAGTGACTCAAACGGTCACTTTTTCCACACCCACTATATATAGGCTTCTCCCTTCAACGCGGTCGGGGTGAGGTTGACCATTCACTTTGAGCTTGCCAAGAACACTTTTCACTCTCTCTCTCAATCCCCTACGCCAAATCCTAGATCCCCAAGTGATTTCGTAACATTTGAGAGAAGTTCTCCAATCAAGTGATAGATCCACTCCTTCCCCTTCTTTGCACCAAAGGAATTTGTGATTTGAGCAAGTCTTGAGCTTTTCCCCATCGTTCTTATTACTCTTGGAGGTTGGAGACTCCTAGGCGGTAGGAGTCTTTCGAAGAGGAATCAACCTTTGTCATTACCCCCGGAAAAGTTTGTGAGGGTTTGGAGACCACCCCAAGGTCTACCACTAGTGGTTGAGAAACGCCTCTGTGGTGTTGTCTCAAAGGGAGAACAGGGTGAGCCTTCGTGGCGTTGGTGTGCCTTCGTGGTAACATCCACCTCTCTAATGGTGACTAGCTTCCCTCCAAGGAAGTGAACATCGGCATACATCCTCGTCTCCCGAAGTTGCGTTTATTCCTAACCCTATCTTTCTACTTGTGTTTACTTGTCTCTTAGCACTTACTTATCATATTGTGCTTGCTTACTTACATGCTCATGTAACTTGCTTAGTACTTACCTACAAGATTTAAGGTTAGGTGAAATCAGCTTAACTAATGTAAAGAAGAAATCTAGCTCATAAGGCCTTCTCTGTATTTACATTCAGTCTTATGAAGTAGGAGAGTTATGTCATTCATACAATTCCTCCTCCAAGAAGCAAAAGTGGGCCTTTCATTCCTGAAAACCTTGCCATTCTCGATGATCCAAATATTGGTGGCCACATATTTTTGGGGGTCTTGGTAAGTTGTCTCTCCCACCAATGCCTTGTTCTCCTAGTTTGTCTAGTCTTCAGAGTCATGATCACCTTGGGCTCCCTGGTAAGGATACCGGGGGTGGCACATTTATCAAAGTCGATTCCTTGGGCGTGGGGCCCTCTTGTTATGCCTTCCTAGGCTTTTATGTCCCAAAATGGGTGTGATATGGTGAAGTGCAACTCCCCCATTGAGGGAGTCCTGGATTAGGGGGTGTCCGGATAGCCGAACTATCACCATTGACCGGACTCCTAGACTACGAAGATACAAGATTGAAGACTTCGTCCCGTGTCCGGATGGGACTTTCCTTGGCGTGGAGGGCAAGCTTGGCGATACGGATATGTAGATCTCCTACCATTGTAACCGACTATGTGTAACCCTAACCCTCTTCGGTGCCTATATAAACCAGAGGGTTTTAGTCCGTAGGACGAACAACAATCATACCATAGGCTAGCTTCTAGGGTTTAGCCTCTCTGATCTCGTGGTGGATCTACTCTTGTACTACCCATATCATCAATATCAATCAAGAAGGAGTAGGGTTTTACCTCCATCGAGAGGGCCCGAACCTGGGTAAAAACATCATGTCCCATGTCTCCTGTTACCATCCGCCCAGACGCACAGTTCGGGACCCCCTACCCGAGATCCACCGGTTTTGACACCGACATTGGTGCTTTCATTGAGAGTTCCTCTGTGCCGTCGCTATTAGGAAGGATGCCTCATCCTGTCTTTAAAGACGGCACTATTGCTAAAGGAGCTTTGGCTATCGGCCAAACTCTCCGGCTAGGCGGTTTCCTTATGATCGCCTGTCCAGCCGCCGTGCCGGTGATGACTTCTCGGGTCATCGAAAGCAATCTTCACGTTAGCTCGGAACTCGCCGAGCAGTTAGATCCGATGGAGCTCTCTTCCTTAAACGAGCTCTTGGATCGCATCGCCGCCCTGGGAGTCGCTACAGACTACGATCAGATTGGGCCTAAACCCGATTGGAGAGAGATTAACTCTCCCCAGGTTACCCACCACGTTGCTGTGGTAGAGGAACAATACGGCGACCCTTCTTCTATCTTAAGGACTAGCTATGTCCGGATTATCAATCCCTCCATGCTGGATTCCCGCGAAGGGGAGGATGTTACTCAAGCCCTGAACCTAAAGTCAGGCAGCGGGCTAGATTCATTGGACAACATCCAAGAACCCAAGCTTCCAAGCTCAGAAACTACTTGGCCCCTGAGTTTTAAAGTGGATGGGGTTCCGAATTTAATTCCACCCGCCCACCCAAACATAAGCGATCTATCCCAAATCCGGCAAGAGACCGCAGAAACAGTACACCATTACTGGGCCAGATTCCTCCTAGTTATGAACATGATAAAGGACTGCCGTGAGGAGGACGCAATTTCATTCTTCTGCAATAATTGCACGGACAAGGGAATCCTAAACGCCATAAGTCGTCGTGAAATTACATGCTTCGCTGACTTGGCGTCCATAGTGCGAAAGTACTGTGTGATGGAAAGCGCCTGGAAAACCGAAATCAAATTTTGGGACAATCCGGCCCTGAATACAATCCCAGTCCGAAATAATAGGGTGCATTATCGCCAGGCACTTGGGTTAAACACTAAAAAACAAAAACCCTCTATAGGGCATGGAACCGTACTGGAAGGATGGCTCAATGGACCCTGCAAAATTCATAGTACAGAGGGTGCCACTCCAACTCATAGCCTTAGAGCATGTTGGATACTACGGCAGGTGGCCAAAAGTGGCGATGAGCTTCTAACTCCAGAACACCAGTCCAAGGATACCAGTACGGTATTAACAGTCTTCGAGACTTTCGCATTAAATAATATGCGGAAACAAACACTCCGCAGCCTTGCCGAAGTCTACCAAGTAGCAACAATAAACCCATGGAGTGACACGGCTATTACCTTTAATGCCAGTGATGAACCTAAATTCCAAACAGCCCAGCACCAGCCGCATTGGTCCTCAGTCCAATAGTGGACGGCTTTCGACTTACCAAGGTACTCATGGACGGCGGCAGTGGACTGAACCTCATTTACGAGGAAACCCTCCGAAAAATGGAAATAGACTGGAGCCGCATTGAGCGAAGTAGCACAACCTTTAGAGGAATAATCCCCAGTCGGGAAGCATGCTGTACAGGAAAAATCACACTGGATGTGGTGTTTGGCACGCCGGATAATTACAGGTCCGAGGAGGTCACATTCCAAGTGGCCCCATTCAGCAACGGATATCACGCTCTATTAGAGCGAGAGGCATTCACAATTTTTCAAGCTATACCCCATTACGGGTACATGAAGATCAAAATGCCCGGGCCCAACGGAATCATCACTCTTGCTAGTGACCCGGACATAGCACTCCGTGCTGAAAACAAGATAGCCGCACTGGCCCTGGAGGCACTATCCGAAGCCCTAGCGGCCGAGGAACTCACTATGCTGCGCTCCACGGTAAATAGGCATGATGTGATACTCGATAAGAGATCCAAGTCCACCTCCTTTAAACCAGCGGACGAAATAGTCAAATTCCAAGTCCATCCAACGGACCCTACAAAAACGGCCTCCATTGCGGCACAATTAAACCCTGATGTAGACGCCGCACTACGAGAATTCCTACGCGAAAATTGGGACATTTTTGCCTGGCACCCTTCAGACATGCCAGGAATCCCACGCCGGCTGGCCGAGCATAGCCTAAACATCCTAAAAGGATTCAAGCTAGTCAAACAGGCTCTTCAGTGTTTCTCCGAACCCAAGAGACAGGCCATGGGAGAGGAGCTAGCCAAATTATTGGAGGCCGGATTCATCAGAGATATAAAACATCCGGACTGGCTAGCAAACCTGGTGATGGTACCAAAGAAGGACAAATCCTGGCGCCTATGCGTCGATTTTAAAGACCTCAACAAGGCTTGCCCAAAGGATCCCTTCCCCCTCCCCCGCATCGATCAAATTATCGACGCTATCGCAGGACACGATTCATTGTGTTTCCTCGATGCATACTCCGGCTACCACCAAATTAAGATGGCAGAGCCCGACCAGGCCGCAACGGCATTCATCACCCCATACGGCCCATTCTGCTTCAACACAATGCCCTTTGGGCTAAAAAACGCCGGCGCAACATATCAGCGCATGATTCAGACATGTCTGGTAAACCAGATCGGCAAAACAGTGGAGGCATATGTAGACGATGTGGTCGTCAAAACCAAGCACGTCAAAACTCTAGTAGACGATTTGAGGCTCACGTTCGATAATCTCCGAACATATGGCATTAAGCTTAACCCGAACAAATGTGTTTTCAGCGTACCAGCCGGAAAGCTCTTGGGCTTCATTGTATCCAGTAGAGGAATTGAAGCAAACCCAGCCAAGATCCAAGCTCTGTCACAATTGGATATCCCAAAGGACCTCAAACAAATACAAAAATTGACGGGATGCGTGGCGGCTTTAAGCCGCTTTATCTCCCGTTTAGGAGAAAAGGCATTACCCCTTTATCGCCTCCTCCGACGCACCGAACACTTCGAGTGGACGGATGCTGCCATGGACGGACTTGAAGAAATAAAATCCATATTGGCAACAAACCCGGTCCTGGCCGCGCCCAACATAGGCGAACCAATGCTATTATATATCGCGGCAACTCATCAAGTGGTGAGTGCGGTGCTCGTTGTCGAACGAGAAACGGACGGACACAAGTTCCCCCTTCAAAAACCAGTTTACTACGTGTCCACTGTCCTGACTCCATGCAAGTCACGGTACCTGCATTATCAGAAGATAGCGTACGCGGTGTTCATGGCATCCCGGAAGCTGCGACACTACTTTCAAGAGTGTTCGATAACAGTAGCCTCCGAAGTACCTCTTAATGACATTATAAACAACCGCGACGCGACGGGCCAGATTGCCAAATGGGCCATTGAGCTCCTCCCATTTGACATAACCTATAAGCCACGACGAGCTATTAAGTCGCAAGTTTTGGCCGACTTCATCGCCGAATGGACTGAAGCCGAACTCCCTAAAGAGTACGGCGCATATTCCAACTAGATCATGCACTTCGACGGCTCAAAAATGTTGGCTGGTCTGGGGGCTGGCGTCGTCCTGACATCCCCAGCCAGAGATACGGTTCAATATGTACTCCAGATAATGTATACGGACTCCAACAACGCAGCCGAATACGAGGCCCTTCTACATGGCCTCCGGATGGCAATCTCCATGGGCATTCAACGCCTAGAGGTGCGCGGGGATTCGAACCTCGCGATATCCCAAATAAATGGAAACTTCGATGCCAAGGATCCGAAAATGGCAGCTTACCGCAACGCCGTCCTAAAAATGTCAGCTCGGTTTGAGGGGCTCGAATTTCACCATATAGCCCGGGATAACAACCAGGCAGCAGACGTATTGGCACGCATTGGCGCAAAGCGCGATGCCGTCCCTCCCAACATCTTCCTAGAGAGGCTGTGCAAGCCATCCGTACTATGGGAGGGGGAATCCGGAAATAATAACCCGGACCCAACTGCACTGCCCGACACCAAACATTCTGACACAATTGGTGGTTCTGCCAACGAAGTAACATCCTCAGCCCACGTAATAATGGCAGTCATTGCCCCATGGACGGAACCATTCCTAGCCTACCTAACCAGGCAGGAACTTCCCAAGGACCAAAACGAGGGCCGCTGCATAGTGCGGCAATCTAAAGCCTATAAGGTCCACGAGGGAGAGCTTTACAAGAAAAGCACAACCGGAGTCCTTCAAAGGTGTATCTCCGAAGAGGAAGGGCGGAACCTTCTGGCTGAAATTCACGCCGGACTCGGCGGGCACTACGCCACAGCCCGGGCCCTTGTAGGCAAGGCCTTCCGTACAGGATTTTATTGGCCGACGGCCCAGGAAGATGCTCAGGACTTAGTCCAACGATGCGTCGGTTGCCAGCTCTTTGCTAATCAAAGCCACATGCCACCCACCGCCCTCAAAACTATACCCATAACCTGGCCCTTCGCGGTCTGGGGGCTTGACATGGTTGGACCCCTTAAAGGAGGAACCCACAAGCAAAGATACCTACTGGTCATGGTGGATAAGTTCACCAAATGGATAGAGGCCAAGCCTGTTAAGACGGCCAAATCCGGACCGGTGATAGACTTCATATCAGGGGTCGTACACCGTTACGACGTCCCCTATAGCATCATCACTGACAACGGCACAAACTTTACGGCCGACAAGGTTAAACTCTGGTGCAAAAACATGGGCATCAAACTCGATTATGCTTCAGTCTATCACCTCAAACTAACGGTCAAGTCGAGTGAGCAAATGGTCTAATCATGAGCGGCATCAAACCCCGATTATTGCGGTCCCTTAAGGAATCTAACACACACTGGGTAGAGGATCTCGACTCCGTACTCTGGGGGCTGCGGACCACTCCGAATCGCACCACCAGATTTACACCATTCTTTATGGTATACGGCGCAGAGGCAGTTCTGCCCTGTGACATAATTCATGACTCACCTCGCGTGCGCATGTACGAAGAAAGAAAAGCCGAGCTCGATCGGCAGGACAGTTTGGACGCATTGGAGGAGGAGCATGACGTGGCAAAAGCCCATTCCGCATTCTATCAACAGCAAGCTCGAAGATATCAAAGCAGAGAAGTACGGGCCAAAACTTACAAAGTTGGCGAGTTGGTTCTACGCTTGCCGGACAAGAAAAAGGACAAACTCAAGCCCAAATGGGAAGGTCCCTTTTTCATCGACCAAGTCCTGACCGGTGGAGCGTATCGTCTGCGAGATGCATCGGATAACCGACTCGAGCCGAACCCATGGAACACAGCCCGTCTCCGAAGATTCTACGCCTAGCGCCGAATTCTGAGTTCGTCTCCTTCCCCCGTCTATATTTTACATATTAGCTGTCTTCTGTTTCTCTCCTTCCCCCCCTTTCCTATTACAACCTTTGAAAGCTTGTTCGCGCATTGTTCGCACACACTTGACGCACTATCCGCGCTCATTATACCTGGGGGCTTCTTTAACAGAAGCTTATTTATACGGGCTTCATGCCCAACACATGTGTCACACTTCCACATGTACCTTTTATTCACCATTATATGCATCGATATGACTTAAGTTTTGGCCAAGCTGGGTTGCCTGGCTCCTGATCTTACCCCTACGTTCCCGATTGTTTGGCTAGGTGGTAAAGGGAGCACCTCTGCGATTGTTACTGCCGGGTCAGCCGGATGTGTACCTCAGACTGGGTGAAGCCGAAAGCTAGCGTTCTTAAGGGAATATTCGGCCGATGAACTAAAAGACGATTTCTTAACCCATTTATTTACCTGCCCCCAGATGTTTTTCTGCTTTTTTCGCAGTCCGGACATGCACTTTAGGGCATGCCTCCCAGGGAAAGGAACCCCTAACGGAACTATTCTCCCTGGAAGATGTTTCTTACTAACCATGTAATATAACATAACTAGTTGGGCACTTGTCTGATAAAGCACTAATGACCCCTACGCCTGGTCTCCACGCATGCCCCGGTTCTTATATAACCGCGAGGGTATTCGGACACACTCTGGACTATTGGGTCCCGAGGTTGAAGCGAAAAGGTCCGCTATGACAAACGATCTATAATCCGGCTAGAAGGCATTTTACATGTCATCTTAAATTATATAGTCAACTTGACTGGGCATATTCCTCTTCAATGCCATCCAGCAGGTTGTCTAGTTTACAGTCCTGTTGGGAATACTTTGCGGCCAATTCTACTTGGCCGTACACTAAGCTCACAGGGATCTCCTTCCCATCGGGTCCTGCAGGTCCGACCTCGGCCATGTGTTTGGTTCAGCCTTCGTGTACCGCGTCTTCACCATGGCCCAGGCCTCCCTGGTGCCTTGACGGCAGGCTGATATCTTCCATAAGCAGAAGCGCTGCCGCGCTCCCTGAAGCCTCTCTGCAAGCTCTCCAAGGCCTTCGGGCAGGGAGACAGATGGCCACAAGGCCTGGGCGACGTCTTTCATCACCTGCCGAACTTGTTCGTGGAGTTGCAAGAGCTCGGGAAGAAGGTCACCTGTAGAACCGGGCATTTCCTCTGCAGGACGTCCTGTAAGCATACCTACAGACATAACTCTGTTAGTCGACTTCCTCGCCAAACTCTCTTTCAAAGTTCGTTCAAGCACTTACTAAAAATGCCGCGTCGAAGCCGCCGATTCTCCTTAACAGAGTCAGATAGCTGGGCACGAACATCCTTTAGTTCCTCACCCAGCTGGGTGTTGGCATCTTGGAGATTATTTTTCTCCTGCCTCACCCTTGTAAGCACATTCTCGCCAGCCTTTAACCGGCGCATGAGTTGTTGCTTGTCCGGATCTATCCCGGCACCATCTGCAATCTTATTGTCAAACTTATACACATGCCGCACTTCACAAATTACTTATATTTTGAAGCATATATTTCCAGAGGGGGTCTCTTTGGCTTCCCCCGCTGCGGCTAGTGCGGCCTCAAGTTGGGCTTTGCACTCCTCCAGCTCCTGGGACAGTTGGGTATTCTTTTTTGTAAGATCCTGCACAATAAATGATCCTGAAATCAGTTATTCTAACTATTTCAAGTCTCGGGGGCTACTGGCATATATAACTGTCAAATTTTCTCACCCGTATGTCTTTTACATACTGCTTCGTGGCTCTGGCTAGACCATTTTGAGCGGCACGGAGGTGCGCATCTCCCGAATTAAAGGCATCCAATGCCTCTGGGGAGAAACACGCGTCACGAAGAACTGTCCGGCGGCGCCTGTGATTCATGGCACTCTCCACCTTGGAATTGGTGGCAGATAACCTGTCGGCATCCTCTGTCGGAGGAACATCCGGTGCATGCCCCGTGTTCGCCTCCACTTCTGGACCTGGCTTTGGAGCCTGGCGAGCGGAGGATTGATTGGCAACCTCTTCGGATACAGTCCGGCGAGCGCTCTTCTTCCTGAAAAGGCACGAGCGTTAGTATGCCTCCCGGGAATAAAGCCGGGGAGTAAGGTGACGCGCCATACCGTTGCGTCGGAGTTTCGATCCAGACCACACTTCTTTTTAGCCTGCTGGGCCGTGCTGCCCCTTGTTGGCCAGCTGCCGCAGGCTCGACCTTCCGCCTCAAGGGCGCCTCCTACAAAACACCATTGGTATACGGTGATCAAAAACACGCACGGATGGGTCATTTTCAAAGTATTGGGACTTCGGTCTCAGTTACCTGCGAAGCGGGAAGTATTCCGGGGTAATCGGCCGTAATGGCGACTAAGGCATTATTGATGCTCAGTTGGTGGAATACCCCGTCGATCAGCTCCACTGAAATGTCCGGGTCCTCTTGGGAGGCCGGATCGAGGAACCGTTCCGGATCCTCGGGTTGTGGAGGCGGGCTGTTTATATCCTTTATGGCCCGACGCAGTTCCTGCGCCGAAATCACAAAATGAGATACTTGAATATGGGAATATGGATCGGATGGGCAGAAAAAAATGTCCGCTTACCCAGCTTCGAGGATTGTACATAGAAAATCCGCCCTGCAAATTGACGCGGAGGAACTCCTCCTCTTCTCCCTTGTACAATGCAGACAAAATCTTCATCAGATAGGCGACCGATTCCGGCCCCTTACGGCCGCAGCGGGTGGCATCATCCTCCCCGTTGAAATCCCACATGGGGTGGCCTCTATACTGGAGCGGCTGCACCCCCCTCATAATGCATGTGGCCATAACCCCAATCATGGTCAGTCCGGAATGAGCTAACAGCCTAATTCGGCTCATCAGGTAAAGGACATCCCTGTCACTTTCCTTCTGAGGGCTCCGGGGACGCCAGCTTAGGCGTTTCTTCAAAGGAGCATCATTGAACTCAGGGAGGCCGATCCGAATAGGGTCCGGCAGGGGAACATCTTCTATATAAAACCATTCCGAAGGCCAGTCTTCGGACGCCTTCTTCGGGGTTCCGGATAAATATCCGGTCCCGGCGATGCGCCATAGTTCGACTCCGCCCACTTGAACAGCTTCTTCCACAGTTCAACACGTGGAAGATGGCCATTATTGGGCGTGGAAGCCGAGGAGCGCAATGTTTATAAGGAGCCGGACGCTATTCAGCAGGTACACAGGATTTGGAGAAGAACCCGCCTTGCAATGCCGAAGACAATCTACGCGCCGGACTCATCGCCATTGAAGCCTGGTTCGGGGGCTACTGAGGGAGTCCTGGATTAGGGGGTGTCCGGATAGCCGAACTATCACCATTGGCCGGACTCCTAGACTATGAAGATACAAGATTGAAGATTTCGTCCCGTGTCCGGATGGGACTTTCCTTGGTGTGGAGGGCAAGCTTGGCGATACGGATATGTAGATCTCCTACCATTGTAACCGACTCTGTGTAACCCTAACCCTCTTCGGTGCCTATATAAACCGGAGGGTTTTAGTCCGTAGGACGAACAACAATCATACCATAGGCTAGCTTCTAGGGTTTAGCCTCTCTGATCTCGTGGTAGATCTACTCTTGTACTACCCATATCATCAATATCAATCAAGTAGGAGTAGGGTTTTACCTTCATCGAGAGGGCCCGAACCTGGGTAGAAACATCGTGTCCCTTGTCTCCTGTTACCATCCGCCCAGACGCACAGTTCGGGGCCCCCTACCCGAGATCCGCCAGTTTTGACACCGACACCCATCATCACTTGTGATGAAATCGCAGGGGCATTGCGCAACTTTCGTTGAAGTTGCTCGGGCACATAGGTGGATGATAAGGAAAACATTAACTCTTCAATTGTATTTAGTGTCATATTGATTGTGGCATGAGGAAATGCATTACTTATATGGATTCCTCTTATCAAGCTAGTCTTTCACGTGGTAGGGAGAGGCAAGACCTCATGTAAATGTGTGGTGCTCCATGGCCGATACTATGAACCAAGACACACTAGTTTAGCATGCCAGTCTTACGATGCGATTACACTGTAGGTTTAGCCCACCTATAATGGCATGATAGTGCTTGTAAACAAGGAAACATTGACAATAAAAATAAAAAGATAACCCTAGAGAATCTCATTATGAAGGTAGACGAGGAGGGCCTCCTCAAGCTAACTAAAGAGAAAAATGGTTTCTTTAGGCTGCCTATTTATGTCGATGGTGCCTCGTTTTTTGCCAACTCAGGTGTTGATGAGATGTGTGCTATTGTTGAAGTTCTGAGGTGCTTAGGTGATGCTAATTGTATTCTTAACCAACCTAAAAAAAGACAAGAAAAAACTCAATTCGGTTGCCGAGTGGTTGGTTTGCAAGATTGCCTCCTTCACTTCCCGACGAGCACAAACTCTTTCCCTTGTAACTTAGGAAGCTAAAAAACAAAACAATTTCCAACCCCTTATTGATAAAGTGGGGTCTAAGCTAAGAGGCTGCAAAAGTAGAAACGTCACCCGTGCTGACAGAATTACTCTTGCACAATATGTTCTTGTTTTTTTTAGAAAAGGAGGAGGGCCACCGGCCTCTGCATCTGGGCGATGCATACGGCCACTGTATTAATTATTCTCACAAGACCTTACAAAGTCATACAACAGTAAGACTAAAGACACCATCTAAGTAACAATTGTCGCTACTCCTATCCAATTGATGTAGGGGCACTGATAGTCTGGGCCTAATACCAAACAGACATCGCAGCCAAACCTAACCATCTAAGACCTGAGGTCCCAACCAGGATGCCTGCCGGTTATGGGGCACCTACCAGTCCGGCGCACTCCTCAACCAGGACGCCTGCCGGATATGAGGCCGCCGCAGCCACCTGCCACCAGTCCATCTTCAGTGCTGTACTGCTGCACCACCTTGCCCGGCCTCTCTGCCATCGACGCCACCACCACGCCTGATAACGTCACCCTCCTGCGCGAGTCCCTCGCCACACATGAGGCGTTGAGTCTCCACTGCGCCACGCCGCCGAGAAACGCCACCATTAATGTGCGGTATGAAACACCGCTCCACCAATTATTCCGTCCACTGGTCCCTCGAGCCCGTGTACACCTCCAAGAATGACGCCACAAGAGGGAAACGACACAATAATGCCGCCGTCATCCGATCTCCTGATCTAGGGTTTCCCCCGAAGGTAGCAGATAGTGGCCTGGAACTTCTCAACAGCTATGCCTTCAACAAAGGAACGACACCGAATAGTGCCGCCATCGCCGGCCTCGGCAGCAGCCGCGAGCAGGTCTTCACGTAGATCTGTTCCAATGGCCTCCATCAATCGTCTTGTGCACGGATCGTCCACCACCGCGGCCGCCGCCGTTGCCTGACCGGCCATGGCACCACCACGATACCTATAGTCGGTGCCACCACCAGCCCGCGTGCTAAGCCGCAGCACCGCACCATACCAGATCATGCGAACGGCACGCCGGCCGAGCCCGAATCTCGCCCCCACCATCCGCGCCAGCCGCGGCCCGCGAGGACCCAGATCGGGCCCGCACGGGCGGCCAAGACCGCGACCGCACGCCCACGACGGAGCTCCCATCGTGGCGACACCGTGCTGCGCGCCAGCGACCACCACTGCCACGATCGAGGACGCCGCCGTGAAGACGAGCTCCGGACAGTCACCAGCCGCCTGAGATCTCCCCATCAAAACAGCAGCCGACGAGGAGCACGAGCCCCTGCCGCCGCCGGCTCCGCGCAGGCTTTGCCTGCCGGAGGCCACCGGCGACGGCGAGGGGGTGAATGCGATGGGTGGGGCGAGGAGAGGCTGGGGGGGGGGGGGGGGGGGGGTTTCGCCGCCCGTGTCGCCCCGGGGGAGCGGCGCGGGGCAGATGTTCTTGTTGCCATCGACATCTTCCATATGCATGTCCTCTTCCTACCCAACTCGTTGACGGGGACATGGTTTATCACTCCAAGGAGCTTGAAGGTTGCAGTATCGTTGGTCTTGATGGATTTGGGAGCGTGTTGCGCCTCTGTTGGTGGGGTTTCCTTGGACCACTCCGGACAGGTTGTGGGGTCCTAATGATATAAATCTATTCAAAACGGTCACCACCGTTACTATTGGGGATTGTATGAAAGATATAGCGCTACCAATTTTTCAATTTGTCAGGCTTAAGCAATGGTCAAGGAGCCGCTGAATGACCACTGGATGCGCTCCATTGGAGCTGTCAATTCTACTCGGCACAAAGCTCCAAGATGTTCAATGCAAGTCGCAACTAATTACTCCATCATGTGGTCTGCTTCGTCCCCTGCCTGGTACTTGGCATCAACACATCTTCAATTTGTTGGCGCCATGATGCCTTTCATGGTTAGAAATTTTTGAAACTGCATACTTGAACCCAAATCCAGGAATTTCATGTGGCTTCTCCTTCACTCGAAGGCTCTTATGTCGGACCGGCTTGCCATACACAGATAGATTTACGACGAGAATTGCAAGCTTTCCCTGACCGGTTACGAGACAAATGAGCATATGGCGCACGTGAATGTTTTTCTCTTTTGACATGTGATGTATTGTTTTAAATTGGCTCTCTATCTCTCATGGGAGACAATACGTTTCTACTCCCTTAATGATTGGTGGAACATGAAAATTGTTGTTCGGGATGCTATTTCTTTCAGACGGTTACATTTGTGTTTTGGAATGTTTGAAAAGAAATGAATATGCGGATCTTCAATAACTCGTCACTGACGTTGTCAAGGAAGACCTTGAGCAGGTTTGGCTGGCATTTTTGCTGGAGATGTAGCCCTTTGTGTATTTTTTATTTTCTTCCGCCTTTCTCGTGTAAATAATTCATTTACCTTTTTTCTTTTCCCTATCCTAATGATATGGGTAGATCGCCTGGTTTTTATCGTAAGAAAAGAAAACAATAGATACAATAGACACAGGGTTGAAGAAAATGGCTCATAGGTTCTTCAAGTGGCCGTGATCTGAATCAGGAAGCAAACAAATAGAGGAGCAATTTTCCCTAGAAATTACAAACAAGTGGGAATATGGGCCGGTGATTCAAAAATTTGTGTAGTGCGCGGTAGTACCATTCCCGACGTGTAACTAGGATATATGCTCTTCCTCTGTCCGTACGTACGTAGGAGCTCACGCTCTTCTACAAGCACGCATGCATGCTGAAACCGTGCAACGGCAAAGGCCTGATTGATGGTGGAGCCCTACTGTGGCTGCGGCCGCCGCAGCTGGGGCGCGCTCTCTCTCTCCGCCGCCGCTGCCGCGGCGGCCGCCGCCTGCGCCTGCGCCTTGGGGGAGTTCTGCTTCTTCCTCCGGTGTCTCGCCTTCTCCGTCTCGATTTGCTTCCTCCTACACTCCTCGCTGCAGAATGGCGTGTCCCCTCTGAACGACCAAACGCATGGCGTGGGTGCACAATGTCAGTAACATTTCTCTTTGCAAGCAAGGCGTACGCAGTTTCTGTCATGGCGTGCGAGCGTGGTTGACCTGTACATGAAGATGTCGCCGGTGAGGCCTTTGTGGCAGCGGGAGCACTCGTTCAGGAAGTGGTGCGCCTCCCCCAGCTCCTCGTCGGGGACGACAAAGGTGACCGACGAGGGGGTGGCGGTGGGCCTAGCCACCGCGACTCCCTTCTCCGCCTTCACGCTGGCTCCTTCGCCGTCGCCGGCGGCGGAGGGGTTCGGCCGGAGGGCCTGCGCGCTGCCGTCGGAGAAGACCGCCGCGAAGTCGGGGTTGCCGAACGCGTGGAAGTAGGATGCGTTGAACTCCATCGGCCCCGTCAGCTGGCACGCAACCTGCCGCCGGGTCGGGAGCCGAGGAAGGAGGCGAAGGAAACCTAGAAGACGCGCTCGAGAGAGACAAGAAGCCAACGGAGGCCGATTAATAGGCAAAAAGAGCTAACGGTTTTAACCGATTTAGTTTTAGCTATGTTCTAATGTTTCTAGGACTAGGAGAACCACTCGATACACGCAGGTGGCCTTGATCTGGCCATGGAGAGCCAAAAAGGTGAAGTTGTGTCCTGGCATATGGGTCGTTTAGCTAGTATGCGCCATTACCACGCACGTGTTTGTGTTCCTTACATGAACCTAAAGATAGACACTATTTGCTGTTTATACAGCATGACACCCTGGATTTCCAGGAGATGCGTGAGTTATTTAAGCTCTTTTGCCGTGTTATCTGAGGTTGGTAGTAATGGATGAAAATGGCCTGTGGTTTCTTTGAGCTAGTTAGCTCATACTGTATAAACTAGATCATGGAGGCGTGCTTTGCCGCGCTTCGTCCATATAGGATAACCAACGATGAAAATGGGTCTTGTACGGTCTAGGGTTAGGTTTTTGGTGGCTTGGGATGTGCATCTACCCCCTTGGCCGCCACCCCTATAAGTAGACCAATTTCGTAGTGTTTTCTTTGGGTTTTGTTTGAATTAAATTTTGCCATAGCTGCAAGTACATCATTTGTGTCCAAAGATGAGGCCAAGATATTCACAGAACCCCCCCCCCCCCCCCCCCCCCCGCCCCCCAAACTTTCATCAATAAAGCTTTCATCTTAATCAGAATATCCGGATTGTAATCTTAGTTCTTGCTTGTTTTTCATTTGCGTGCAGGAATTAGACCTTCGTGGTCAGGTTGATCGTGCTCCGGCGTGGTCAATAACCTCTTGGAGTTGTTTTACCGATTGCTAAGACACGCTGTCTTTGCACATTTGTAGTTGGATCGTCAAAGTCTACTCCACCAAAAATGATAGTTACTCCTCATCGATAGATCGGGACACCTTTTGCCTCTATCGCCTAGGAAGTTCTAGAGGTGCCCAAGAGCCCTTGAATCAAAGGGATATTGATCGAAAGGCCGAGAAACATCGTCCCGATCTATATAAAGAGATGAAACACTAACTTTTGAGGCAACCATCCATTATCACGAATTTGCCTCTCCCTTGGCAGTCATCAAGAGGGGAGAGGCTCCTCCATATATACCAGCACCATCTCCATGGAAGAAAGAGGGGGGGGGGGGGGGGGGGGGGGAGGACACCGCCCATCGGGGTTGCACCTCTCCATCAACAACTCTCTCTCTCTCTCTCTCTCTCTCTATATATATATATATATATATATATATATATATATATATATCATGGTGACGGGTGAGTAGTCCTCCTTTAGGGCTGATGGTATGTACTATTAGCTATGTGTTCTTGAATGTGGCTAATGAGTAACTATGTTCTCTCTCTCTCTCTCACACACACACACACACACATGTTCTTCAAAGTTTCTGATCTTGATTGTATCTTGACTTTGTTAATGGAGTTGGATCTTATGATGTTTTCCCCTCTATTATGTTTGTGGTGAATTGAGTCTTGCTCCTCTAAGACTTTCTTTATATTGGATTGAATCTTTTCGATTTGAGATTACATGATGCATGTGTAGTATAACTTGCGGATACCTGTGGTGATTGGGGGTACTGTATGCATGAAAGGTTGAACTATAGCTATCATATTGTGTTGCCGTAATATAATTTCTGGGACTATCCGTGAGACACTGGGGGTGGTTCAATATATTAAGATTGGAAAGACGACTTTGAGGTGGTTTGCTGCTAGCGCACCTACCTGATCTCATCCTACTTTCTCTAACAAAAGAGGAAACTTTGGAGTGATTCTTTACCACTTTTGAGGGTATATCACGTTGTTCAATTATGTTAACGATGTTGAGAATTGGCACTAGTGAAAGTGTGAACCCTAGGCCTTATTCCAAGCATTGAAATACCATTTTAATTCACTTTTGTTACTTTTTACCTTACCGCCTGTATTTATTCAGATTAGAAAAGACTACTTCTACCATCCGTATTACACATCTATCACCATCTTTTCACCAAACTAGTGCACATATACATCTGTCAATTTGTATTAGGTGTGTTGGAAACACAAGATACCACTTGTATTTGATTGCAGAACTGTTTGCAAGGGATCACTTTAATCCTACACCTCATGTGGATTGATGAACGTTAGGTCATCCACTTGAGGGAATTTTGTTGTTGTCCTACAAAAATCTGCGCTTAGAGGCCCAACTAAGTCTACAAGAATAAAAGTTGTGTAGTAGACATCAAGCTATTTCTGGACCGTTGTTGAGGATGTGAGTGCTTGAATGTATCTTCTTTAGATCTTGCAATTGAATTTTATAGTTTTTTGATCACTAGTTGGCTTATGAAAGAAAACTAAGAGAAAATGAAGATGAGTGCACTTGGTTATCTTTATAAAGTTTATATTGAAAACATTGGATTAGAAAATAGTCTTGATATATTCAAGGAAGAATTTAAAAAGGTGATTGATGTGAGTTCCTTAACTGTTAAGCATGATTGCAATGTTGTTAGTATGTATTCTACGAATATAAGTTATGCCAATGATATGCAAAGCTATAAGCTTTGGGATGATGTGTTTGATGTATATGAACTTTTTAGTCCTCCTACCTTGCAATGAATATGACGTGTTTGATGACGCGTCAGAGTGTGATGTGGCGGACTCTTGAACTCCCCCAAAGCTCTCCCCAAATTGGGACCGATCCGGGGGATTTCGAATGTCTGGATCAGTTCAAATGGATTTGGTGAGCCATATTGGATGGTTAAAAGTGTAAATACCGTTCGGTCTGAACATTTGCCGCCATTTAGATGATCCGTGTTGGAGATGCCCTTGGTGTTCCACAAGATTCTCTTCTGAGGAAAAAGTCTACTCGCTAGTGCCGGTCTTTGGATATTCTGACGGTGGCCCCGACTTGTACATTTTGATGGAACAATTTTGCGTTTTTACTCCCCGTCACAGTTGAAAAGTGAGAGAGGAGTTGGTGTATTGGCGCACGAATCTCGATGCATGGTGAATAGTATGGATATGTCATGTACCCGCTAGTGCTGGTACAAAATGTGCACTTTTTGTGTGAATGCTGACCAGACCTATGTGTACAGACCCTACAAGACTCGGATCCAAATTCAAAATACAGATTGAGAAAGTAAAAAGGCAAATTCAAATTTGAATAGTTTCATTGTTGCTTTAGTTTTTTGGCACCACTATTGATGTTGGATTTGTCCCTTATGTTTCTTGATGTGCTTTTGGAATTTAGACCTCAAATTTTAGGGGTTGCAAACACTTGCCTTGTGCAGCCTCATAAAAAAATTAGAAAATGAAAACAATGTTCAAATTTACGTTTTCAAATTAGGGATCATGGGAGCAATTAAGGGATGGTATCACTTCAGGAAAGTATTAGGTGATATCACCCAATGCGATGGGGGTGTTGGATATTAGAGAACATGATAGGGAGAAAATGTGACTTACAAGAACATGAGAGATTCCTCACGATCAATGTGGGTGCTATAGGTTTGATGAGAACTCCCTTTTAAGTACATTTGTGTTGCCCCGTACCCCTTCATCTCACGTGCACAAGAGGCGATTAGGGTTCCCTGCCTCCTGTTGGCGCTGTTGGGGAACGTAGTAATTTCAAAAAATTGCCTACGCACACGCAAGATCATGGTGATGCATAGCAACAAGAGGGGAGAGCGTGTCCACGTACCCTTGTAGACCGAAAGCGGAAGCGTTATGACAACGCAGTTGATGTAGTCGTCCGTCTTCAAGATCCGACCGATCTTAGCACCAAACGTACGACACCTCCGCGATCAGCACACGTTCAGCTCGGGGACGTCCCTTGTACTCTTGATCCAGTTGAGGCCAAGGGAGAGCTTGGTCAGCACGACGGCGTAGTGACGGTGATGATGAAGTTACCGGCGCAGGGCGTCGCCTAAGCACTACGACGATATGACCGAGGTGTGTAACTCTGGAGGGGGGCACCGCACACGGCTAAACAATGTCAACTTGTGTGTTCTAGGGTACCCCCTGCCCCCGTATATAAAGGAGAAAGGGGGAGGCCGACCGACCCTTGGGGCGCACCAAGGAGGGGAGGAGTCCTCCTCCTAGTAGGAGTAGGACTCCCCCTTTCCTTGTCCAACTAGGAGGAGGAAGGGGGAAGGAAGGAGAGGGAGAAGGAGGGGGAAAGAGGGGCTGCGCCCCCCTCCCCTAGTCCAATTCGGACTCCCCTTGGGGGGTGATGAGGATAAAGACCTAGGGTAGGGTCACAGGTCTGACCAATACGCTCTTCCCAAGGTCACTACCCTAGAAGCAAAGAAGCTCAAGAGACAAGAGATGGTACCCAGTAAAGGTGTCGAGTGCGATCCACTTGACCAATGAACCACTCGGGTACCCCTGTACCCCTCCTTCCCGAAGTGACACGACCAGTCAACCACTCGACCGTACAATGAACCACTCGACCTACTCAAGACCAGAAGTCACTCAGAACAGCAACGGGTGAGCATTCACTCTGTAGTCTTTAAGGTCATTAAAGGCACTTAAGGCTGGCATTACCAGTAACACCTCAATCTTTATGTACATTCAACCCTCTGTAATGGGGGATGGCTGGGGTCCCGGCGAACTCTATATAAGCCACCCCCTCCTCTGGGACAAGGGTTCGCACCCCCTGTAACACACACATTCATACATTCCAATCGACCGCCTCCAGGCTCCGAGACGTAGGGCTTTTACCTCCTCCGAGAGGTGCCTGAACTTGTAAACACTTGCATATAACCTTGCCGTAGCTAGGACCTTGCCTCTCCATATGTACCCCCTATACTTACTGTCAGATTTAGTACCACGACAGTTGGCACCCACCATGGGGCAAAGCGTCTTAGTGACTTCCGGCAAGGTTGCATTTTCTTCGACCTTCATAAGCATGGTTTTTGGTGGCGATTTGGTCATGGGCCGCGAGATCCGGCTCGGCGCGCTCATCTTTGTCGCCGACGATTCCGCCTGGCTCCAGGAGGCTCCCCTCGACGTCGAGGCCCTTCCGGCTCACGGCTCAGCGCACTTCCGCGCGAGCTCCTGCGGCGTCCTCCTCAGGCAGCCATCTTCACCATACCAGTTGGTCATCACGTTGTCGACTCATTCCGCTGGACACTGCCGCAAGCAGTCTGGCCGTTCGCGGCTCCAGCGATGGGTGAGACACGCGGTGGCTCATCAAACCTTCACCCCCAAGTCGCGGCTATTGAGCCCGATATGTATTCTCGCGGATCGGTTGATCTGTCGACTGATTTCGCAGATACTTTTTCTAAAAGCGGGAGTTGTGATCCCGCGGCGCAAGTCCTCATGGTCGACTCCCATCGCCGTCCGGCTGGCTTCCATCGCAGCGGCGACGGCGCCAGGAGCGCCTGTCCATCACTCGACCATGAAGAGTACCAGCCCCAACCTCTCAGCTCGCAGCAGAGGGAGGAGCTGCACCGCCGCAACATGGAGGCTCTCCAGACCCCCATCATAGGGGAAACTGCCGAGGCTCGGGCCTTGGAGGCAGTGCGCCTGGCCACTCTGGCTGAGCACACTCGTCTAGAGAATCTCCAACATTCTCTCGACGAGCGTGCTCGTCGACAATTCCTGAATCCAGTCGACGCGCACGACAGTTATTTCCCTTGGAAACTCAGGTATTCCATACATCAATTCAGAATTTGGCAGCAGTTGCGCGTATTGCAGAGTCTATTCAGCCGTCCTGATCAGAGACTGGGAGAGGCCTGGAATAGATCAGGGCGCTGCTTCGAGCAGCGGGAGACCAGAACTCTGCAGTTTCCCAGTCGCGGAACAGAATCCACAGCAGATCAGTGAGAGCGGACACCGTTCAGTCGGCTCATAGTCCAAGGTCCCCTTTGTGATAGGGAGTCCGTGATCACCGTTAGGATCAGTACCACTCATGCCGAATATGACTGTGAGTACGCCCGCGACAACTACCGTTGAGCGCCTTTGCCCCTTCCGAGGGACGGGTCATACGCGCCCAGGCGCAATGACGACAGGCATCCGTACGGGAACGACCACAAAGTTTCAGTCGACCCCAGAGAACCTGGCTTTGACGCAAGGTCTGGTCGACTGGAACAGAGCATACAGAGAAGGGCTGGATCGGGACAGACCCAGTGGGGGCAGAGTCCGCATTTCCGGCCCCGAGTGTTTTGAAAGGGCCATCAGAGCTGCTGAGATACCTCATAACTTCAGATTGGCGACTGACGTCAGTAAGTTTACGGGCGAGTCGAAGCCCGATACTTGGCTCGAAGATTACCGAGTGGCTGTGCACATCGGAGGTGGCAGCGATGAGGTGGCCATGAAGCACCTTCCTCTGATGCTTGAAGGGTCTGCCAGAGCTTGGCTGACTCAGTTGGCCACTGGGAGTATTTTGAGTTGGGATGAGTTAGCCCGAGTGTTCACCAGAACATTTGAGGGAACTTGCAAGAGACCAGCCGGTCTACCAGAGCTGCAACATTGCATGCAGAAACTGAATGAAACCCTAAGGGACTATATCCAGAGATGGATCACTCTGCACCACACAGTAGAAAATGGTCAGATCACCAAGCAGTCTGTGCCTTCAAGGAAGGCGTTCCCTACAGGGAGCTTGTCCTGAAATTCGGTCGGACAGGAGATATGTCCTTGACTCGGATGATGGAGATAGCTACCAAATATGCTAACGGCAAAGAGGAAGACCGACTCCGGAGTGGCAAGCACAAAATAGTCGCCCAGGACACCGGGGGAGGAAATTCCAGTCGGAAGCAGAAGCGAAAGGCTGAGGCAGCAGGTCCTGCCGAGGCAGCGGTGTTAAATCAAGGAAAGTTCAAAGGGAAACCTAAAGGGCCCTGGACCCCTAAGAAGGTGAAAGATCAGGAAGGAAATGATGTGTTGGATTTACCGTGTAACATTCACACTAAGAAGGATGAGGAGGGAAATCCGATTCTCCCCAAGCATACCACTCGACAATGTCGACTCCTTATTCAGAGCTTCCAAGAAAGTAAACCTAGTGGCAAGGACAGAGCCTAAGAAGGAAGAAGAGGATAAGGACGATGACAGTGGTTATCCCAATGTCAATGCCACCCTGGTGATTTTTGCCGATATTGAGAGCAAAAGTCGACCGAAGGTCATTAACAGAGAAGTAAACATGGTTGCTCCGACAACACCAAGATATCTGAAGTGGTCAAAGGTCCCTATTACATTCGACCAGTCCGTCCACCAGCACGCGTAGCTACCCCTGGGCGGCAGGCGCTGGTGGTCGACCCAGTCGTGGGGGGCACCTGACTGACTAAGGTCCTGATGGATGGTGGCAGTGGCCTGAATATCCTGTATGCTGAAGCTCTCAAGGGAATGGGCATCCCGATGTCCAAACTCAGCAAGAGTAACATGCGATTCCATGGCATCATTCCAGGAAAGAAAGCCGAATCAATCGGCCAAATCACTCTTGATGTGGTTTTCGGCGATGATAAGAATTTCCGCAAGGAGAAGTTGACGTTTGAGGTAGTGGATTTCCAGAGTGCATATCATGCCATTCTGGGAAGACCTGCTTATGCTACCTTTATGGCTCGACCGTGCTATGTTTACCTCAAGATGAAGATGCCTGGCCCTAGAGGCGTGATAACGGTTTCCGGTAACCATCAGAGAGCAGAAGATTGTCTTCAAGATGGAGCAAAAATAGCAAATGAGCAGATGGCAGCGGTGGAGTTCCAAGAATATCAAAAGACAGCAGATCCGAGTGATTTGCTGCGTGCTAAGAGGCCTGCCTCCGAGTCAGCATTTCAGTCGGTCGGAGAGACCAAGGCGGTTCATGTTCACCCGACCGATCCCAATGTTGCTCTGACCCATATCTCGTCGACACTCGACAGCAAATAGGAAGAAGCGCTCATCCAGTTCCTCCGTGAGAACTAGGACATCTTTGCATGGAAACCATCTGACATGCCAGGTGTGCCCAGGGAATTGGCTGAGCATCATTTGCGAGTCGATCCAAAAGTAAAACCCGTCAAAGAGTACCTCCGTCGGTCTGCCACAGAGAAGAGAAAAGCCATTGGCGAGGAAGTGACTCTGCTCCTGGCTGCTGAGTTTATCCGCGAGATATACCACTCCGAGTGGATCGCCAATGTCGTTATGGTTCCCAAGAAAGACGATTCACTTCGAATGTGTATTGACTTCAAACACATCAATCGGGTCTGCCCGAAAGATCATTTACCTCTACCCCGCATCGACCGGATTGTCGACTCAATTGCGGGATGTGAGAGACTGTCCTTCCTGGACGCTTATTCCGGGTACCATCAGATCCGACTGTATGGACCCGATGAGATAAAAACGGCTTTGATCACCCCGTTCGGGTGTTTTTGCTATGTTACTATGCCCTTCGGCCTGAAGAATGCTGGTGCGACATTCATGCGCATGATTCAGAAGTGCCTGCTCACTCAAATCAGTCGGAATGTGGAAGCATATATAGACGACATAATGGTTAAGTCACGTAAAGGCTCCGACCTGCTGACTGACCTAGCTGAAACCTTTGCCAACCTGAGAAGGTACGATATCAAGCTTAACCCATCTAAGTGCACATTTGGAGTCCCAGGCGGAAAGTTACTCGGTTTCCTTGTTTCCGAACGAGGGATCGACGCAAACCCAGAGAAGACTGGCACAATCCTCCGAATGAAGCGTCCAGTGCGCTTGCACGACGTTCAGAAGCTTACTGGTTGCTTGGCCGCTTTGAGCCGATTCATCTCACGCCTCGGTGAAAAGGCACTGCCTCTTTACCGACTGATGAAGAAGTCTGACAAATTCGAGTGGAGTGAGGGAGCTGAAGCAATGTTTAAAGAGCTCAAAACCCTGCTTTCCACCCAGCCGGTGCTTCTGCTCTGGTTAGCAAGGAGCCTCTTTTGCTTTACATCACAGCCGCAGGACAAGTTGTTAGCACAGTGCTCACGGTCTAGCGGGAAGAAGAAGGCAATGCCTTCAAAGTTCAGCGCCCTGTGTATTACATCTCAGAAGTCTTAACCCCATCCAAGCAGAGATATCCTCATTACCAGAAGCTTGTTTATGGGATTTACCTGACCATGAAGAAAGTTGCACATTATTTCTCTGATCATTCAATGTCAGTCGTCAGCGACGCCCCTTTGTCAGAGATCCTGAATAACAGATATGCAACTGGTCGAGTGGCAAAGTGGGCAATTGAACTTGTTCCTTTGGATATCAAATTTGAGGCAAAGAAGGCCATTAAGTCTCAAGCAATTGCAGACTTCCTCGCAGAGTGGACTGAACAGCAACAACCGATTCAAATTCAGTCGGAACATTGGACCATGTTCTTTGATGGGTCCAAGATGTTGAATGGCTCTGGTGCAGGAGTGGTTTTAGTGTCCCCACGAGGAGACAAGCTCAGTTATGTCCTTCAGATTAACTTTGACTCTTCAAACAGTGAAGCAGAGTATGAAGCTCTTTTATATGGGTTGCGTATGGCCATTTCACTCGGCGTCCGACGCCTAATGGTTTATGGCGACTCAGATTTGGTGGTTAACCAAGTGATGAAGGAATGGGATGTCAGGAGTCCCGCAATGACAGGTTACTGCAATGCAGTGAGGAAGCTGGAAAAGAAGTTTGAGGGATTGGAGCTCCACCACATACCGCGAATCAAAAATCAAGCTGCTTATGATCTGGTGAAGATAGGTTCCACTCGAAAGCCAATCCGCAGCAATGTGTTCTTGGAGCATCTCCATACCCTGTCAGTACAAGAAGATCCCTTCAAGGAAGAGCCCCCGCAACCAATAAGTCCAACCGACCCGATTGAGGTAGAGATTCCAGCCGTAGTCGACCTGATCATGGAAGTCTTAGTGATCACTCCCGATTGGACGGTCCCATACATCGCGTACATTCTCAGAAAAGAGCTCCCAAAGGAGGAAGACGAGGCTCGCCAGATAGTCCGTTGATTCAAAGCTTTCACCGTGATAAAAGGGCAGCTTTACAGAGAGTGTCACAGGAGTTGCACAACGCCGCATCACCCCAGAAGAAGGTCAGATGATCCTAAATGATATCCACTCAGGGACCTGTGGTCATCATGCGTCCTCTCGGACCATCGTGGCCAAATCATACCGAGCAGGGTTGGCCTCGAGCAAATGAGATGGCGAAGGATATAGTCGACAAGTGCGCATGTTGCCAGTTTTACTCCAACATGTCTCACAAGCCCGCATCTGCCCTGAAGAATATTCCACTTGTTTGGCCGTTTGCAGTCTGGGGATTGGATATGGTCGGACCCTTCAAAACCGGCGCGAGTGGCTTCACCCATTTGCTCGTAGCAGTCGACAAATTTACCAAGTGGATCGAAGCCAAGCCCATCAAGAACCTTGGAGCAGGTACTACCGTCAGTTTCATCAGAGAATTGATATTCAGATATGGAGTTCCTCATAGCATCATCATAGATAACAACTCAAACTTAATTCTGATGAGTTCAAGGCGTTCTGTGCATCTCAAGGCACTCGGGTCGACTACGCGTCTGTCGCGCACCCGCAGTCGAATGGACAGGTTGAAAGAGCGAATGGTTTGATCCTTCAGGGGTTAAAGCCTCGACTGATGAATGACCTTAAGCATGCCACCGGGGCTTGCGTGACCAAATTACTATCAGTCCTATGGGGGCTAAGAACAGCACCCAACCGGTCGACTGATCGAACCCCTTTCTTCCTGGTGTACGGTGCCGAGGCGGTTGTCGGTGTCAAAACCGGCGGATCTCGGGTAGGGGTCCCGAACTGTGCGTCTAAGGCTAATGGTAACAGGAGGCAGGGGACACGATGTTTTAACCAGGTTCGGCCCCTCTCGATGGAGGTAATACCCTACTTCCTGCTTGATTGATCTTGATGATATGAGTATTACAAGAGTTGATCTACCACGAGATCGTAGAGGCTAAACCCTAGAAGCTAGCCTATGATTATGATTGTTGTTGTCCTATGGACTAAACCCTCCAGTTTATATAGACACCAGAGGGGGCTAGGGTTACACAGAGTCGGTTATAGAGAAGGAGATCTACATATCCGAATTGCCAAGCTTGTCTTCCATGCAAAGGAGAGTCCCATCCGGACACAGGACGAAGTCTTCAATCTCGTATATTCATAGTCCAACAATCCAGCCAAAGTATATAGTCCGGCTGTCCGAGGACCCCTTAATCCAGGACTCCCTCAGTAGCCCGTGAACCAGGCTTCAATGACGATGAGTCTGGCGCACAGATTGGCTTCGGCATTGCAAGGCGGGTTCCTTCCCCGATTACTCCAAAAGAAGATTTTGAATACGAGAATCATGTCCGGCTCGGCAAAAAAAATTCCACATACCACCATAGAGAGTACAATATTCCACAAATCTAGTCTGCTAAGAGCTTTTCATAGCATGACATCACGCCACGGTCCGGTCATTATTCGAACCGTTTTTCACAACCAGCTACTGCATGTAATGCGAGGCGGTTTCCTTGACATGTCTTGTCGAAGCAAAGATCGTGTCCCCTTATCACGGGATTCTCATCAATACGGGTATGGGTAACCCAACCGCGCCATCAATCGTGGCGCTTGGGAAATAAGCGGTTTTAACGGGCAAGTGGGGAGGCACACAGTTTCTACTGCCTTTATAAAGAGATAGGGATTCTCCTCTTTCACCGACGCCTTCTTCCTTCCTCGCTCATCCATTCTCGCACGCTCGAGCTCCAGCGCCCCAGTTCTCACCTTCTCCGTAGCGAAACTTGTCCGGAGCGGGAGGCAAGTGGATGGCCTCCTCCGTCACGGAGGAGGACATTACGAAGCTTCGGGCGGCCGGATACATGGCCGCAGACATCGCGCACCGGCTCCCGGACGTAGGGTAGATCATTTCGACTCCGGGACCCCACGAGAGGGTTGTGTTCCTCGCCCACTTCATCCGTGGACTGGGATTCCCCCTCCACCCATTTGTACGCGGGCTCATGTTTTATTACGGGCTGGATTTTCATGATCTGGCCCCTAATTTCATCCTCAATATCTCGGTGTTTATCGTCGTGTGCGAGGCGTTTCTCCACACCAGGCCCCACTTCGGCCTGTGGCTAAAGATCTTCAATGTGAAGCCGAAGATAGTGGTCAGCCAGCAGACGGAGTGTGGAGGCGCCATGGTGGGCAAGATGCCCAGCGTCACCTGGCTCGAAGGCTCCTTTGTGGAGACCGTGAAGGGGTGGCAATCGGGGTGGTTCTACATCACCGAGCCGCGCGACGCCAACTGGGTGGTGGCCCCTGAATTCCGATTCGGCATCCCCATGCGGCTCACCTCCTGGAAGAAGAAGGGTTTAGCCTGGGCCGCGCCCGCGGAGTTGACCGGACTCCAGAGCTGCATTAAAAATATGATAAGCAAGAAGATCAAGCTTGTCAACGTGGTCCACATCATGCTCTTTCGCCGGATCCTCCTGTGTCAAAGACGGGCATTTAACCTGTGGGAGTTCGATGCGGCCCAACACCAGACGCTGCGAGAGCTCTTCGACATGATGCACAAAGACATCTGGAAGGTGTTGTTCAAGGCCAGTGAAGTTCCTCCTCCCACCACCGAGGACCGCGGACTCAGCGCCAAGCACCACGCCAATTCGGTAAGCATTCTGTATTTTGCAAGATGTGCCTTTCCTCAGTATATTTGTGGGAGGAACCTAAGCCATCGTACTGATTTAACAGGACTATGTGGAGACGGCGGAGCGGGTCGACTGTCCGGCTCCATTGCCTGAAGATCCAGCAACTGATCTCCTGACGGAGATGCTGTTTCCGGCGCACTATGAGGTGCCAGAGAAGAAGGCCAAGAAGAAAGCCACGGGGACCAGGAAAAGTCTCCGGCACAAGGTGGTGTCGGACTCACTGTCCGAAGACACCGAGGCGCACTCCTCCAATGATAACGAGGAGGAGGAAGAGGAAAACCCTCTCCCCCAAACCGAGGGGGAGAAGAAAAGGAAGGCTGCCCCTTTCGGGGAGGCTGAAGGGTACAAGAAAGGAAGGAACCTCCCTCCGGACCACTCCACCACAGCCGCCTACAGCGACGAGGAGTGGCTACCCAAGGCCAAGCCCTTGGCGAAGTCGTAAGTATCCGGATACCATAATACTTCTGGCATGTTTATCTTTATGGCTTCTTTATCATGTCAAATTATATTTGTGTAGTCCGTCCAAAGCCCACATCGACTTATCCTCCTCGGATGGGTCCTTGAGTTCGTCGGAGATGAACAACTATTCACTTCTGACGGTCTCCACTCCGGCCCGCGGATGACACCGAGGTGTTATCTCAGAGGATACCGGTGTCGTGGTTCTAAGACTGACAGTAGAAAGGGGGATAAGTATGGAGAGGCAAGATCTCAGCTATGGCGAAGGTGTACACACGGGTTTTACGAGTTCAGGCCCTTCTCGGAGGAAGTAACAGCCCTACGTCTCGGTGGTCAGTTGGATTATATGTGTGATGTTACAGGGGGTGCGAACCCTTGTGCCAGAGGAGGAGGGTGGCTTATATAGAGTTCGCTAGGACCTCTCCTGCCCTCCATTACAAGGGAGTTAATGTACATAAAGTGCTGGCGTTACTGGTAACGCCAGCCTTAAGTGATGTTATTGACCATAAAGACTACGGAGTGAATGAGTGTCCGTTGCACGCTGAGTAACTCCTGGTCTTCGGGAGGTCGAGTGATTCTCTTGTAGGTCGAGTGACAGTAGGTAGGGAGACTTCCGAGTGACAAGATGTCAAGTGGATTGCACTTGACATCTTCGACCGGGGGTCTCGTGGTGTCTCTTGACCTTCTTGCCTTCTTGGGTAGTGACCTTGGGTAGGACGTATAGCTCAGGCCTATGACCCTACCCTAGGTCTGTATCCTCATCAGTAGCCCCCGAATGGATTAAGGTTCGAGTGGAAGTTAGGTTGGAGTTGAACTTGTTCTGACTCTTGTGCCTTCGCGAGCGTTTTCTGCAAGATGGAAAACTTGCGTTGGTACTTCAGCGTCGATTCGGTCTCCTTGATCCATTCAGGGAGTCGTCGACTGAACTTGTGGCATTATTTGTCGAGTTTTGTATTGTAATGCAGGATCTTGGGCGCGATTGACTGCTGCATATCCCAGATTTCGCGGGATACAAAATTTCGGGGAAGCGCGCGGGGCGGGGAGTGCCGAAGCGGGCGGAGCGGATAAACAATGATGCCTCGATTTCCATGTCGCCTTTTTCGCCATGTACGCTGCGCGAGACTGTTGCGGGATTTGACAGGATTGCCTGGTCCCATGCGTCAGTCACTCAGAAGTGGCCCTTTATGAGGTGACGGGACTGAGGCGTCTGCACTGTGCGCACCCTTTCCTTCTTCTTCCTCCTCCGCTTCTTCGTCGCGCCCAGCTCTTCTGTTTCGACACCGTTGCTCTGTCGCCATGGTGAAGGACAAGATGGTGGAGGTGGAACGCGCAAAGAAGACGAAGGGGGTGGCGAAGGGCAAGAAGCAGCAACGCGGGTCGTCATCGCGTGTGGGGCTGCCGTCGGGCTGGATCCAGGGCGATTGGATCCGGTCTTCGATTCGGCAGGAGGATCTGGACGAGCTGGCGGAATCTGGACTAATCGCCAAGGGAGCGGCAAGGCTGCCGGAGGGGGAGATGAATCCCCAGCCTCGACCGGGTGAGTGCGTTTTACTCGCCACCCACGTCGACCACGGGTTTTCGCTTCCTCCGCATCCTTTTTTTCGGGGGTTCTTGAACTTTTTCGGTGCTCAACTCCATCATTTTTCTCCTAACACCATCATGTATCTAGCCGCCTTTGTGTCGATGTGTGAAAATTTCTTGGGGTGTCGACCGCACTGGGGTCTTTTCAAACACATCTTCACCATCCGATCTCAGTCGGTCAAAAAGGCGAAGTCGAGTGACTCAAAGACCAATGTCATCCAGATGTGTGGGGGTTTAGGCATCCAGAAAAGGCATAGGAGCTCTTTCCCCGCTATGACTCTCCCTGAATCAGTTAGAGGCTGGCAGTCGACCTGGTTCTACTGTCAGGACCAGGCAGCTCCAAGTCAGTCGACAGGCCTCCCTCACTTCACATTCGACCGCGTCCAAACTCCTTCTCCACTCAAAGTGACCGCGGTTTAGAACGTGGAGACGAAGATGCTGGTAGAGAAAGTGGTCCAGCTTATCAATGAGGGTGTTACCGGCCTGGACCTGCTGGAAGTCTTCCTCAGTCGACACATCCAGCCTCTCCAGGATCGTGATCATCCCATGTGGCTGTACTCTGGACCTGAAGACACTGCTCGGGTCCATCCAGAGGAAGTGTCATCCGAGACTGTGCCATGTGGTTGAGGATTATCACAAGCAATCAGGACGATCCCAGGGGATCCAGGCGAGTTATTCCTTTCAGAGACAACAACCCACCCGACAAGGTATGTCTTTTTGTTCTGACTGCTAGGCGCATAAGTTCCGACTGCATTCGATGTCGCCTGATTTTTCCTTGACTTCTCATCTTGTAGGTCTTCACTGAAATGTACTCAATGCCCAACGGTGAACAAGCCCTGGAGGAAGGCCAGGAGGAGGAGGCCAGTGCAGACGAGAGCGGCGAATGGGAGTCTTCGGATGGAGAGGATGAGGAGGAGAGCAAGGAGTCGGACAACGAGGAAGAGGTCGACTCGCTGCCGCGTTCCGAGCGCCGATCCAAGCAACATCATGACCCGGCGGGCGGGCGCGGGAAGAGCGTGGCTCCGAATACTCACGCTCAGAAGTGCACTCGGACGTCGACTCCGGAACTGACAGAGAAGACTACCAAGTAGCTCAAAGTTGCCCCTCCTAAGAATCGGAAGACTTTGCCGCAGATCAAGATGGACGTCCCAGTGGCCTCAGGGTGAGTAAGACACTTGTGCTTATACATGCCGACTGACATTTCTGTTCTGACCGATCGGATTATGCATCTTTCCAAACCCACCTCTGCTGCTACTGACATGGATGTTGATAAGGCACCAGGAGATGAGGAGGCCACCTCCCGAGCTGGTGAGTTCGTTCGACCGAGTTTCATTTAGTCGAGTGGGCGGTCAATCGGCTGAAAATTTGATACTTCTCTCTTTCTGTAGCTCCACAAGAGATCGTTGTGCTCCCTGATGACGAAGAAGAAGAAGCGCCTCTACAGGAGAGGAGAAAGAAGAGTGGAGGCTCAAGCAGGAGGAGGCTTGAAATCCAAGTCCCTCAGTCGATGCCGGCGCTTGAGGCGGTGGTCGAACGTTCCGAAGGGCCGGTTCAGACCAACGCCACATTCGCCAACCCGCTGACGATTGATCGTCCGTCGAGGTCGACTGCATAGACACCTGCTGCACCGGTGCAACTCCACTCGTCCGACCCGGTAACTTCTTCGACCACCCTGGAGCCATCACTCTTTGCTACGTATCAAACTCCAGACGACTCGCTGGGCGCCGATAGGGAAGCTCTTCGTCAGGTGAACCTTGTCATGGAGTAGGTGAAAGTGATGCGTGAGGCTAGCCATGTAGCTTACAACGCCAGCACTGCCCTTCAGACCAATGTTCAGGTCAGCAAAATTCCGACTGAACTTTTGAGTGTTGCTTTATATCTAATCACCCACTGGGGTGTTCCTTCGTGTAGAATGTAGGAAATCTTCAACTCTGCACGCCACGAGCTGAGTCTCAATAAACTGTTCAAATCAGTGGGGGCACACCGAGTGCACCCACTGGGTGTAGTCCTCGAGACCACGGTCGACTGCTGGCAGTCGACTGAGGTCTAATGATGTATCTTTTTTTTTGAACTCACGCTGGGCAACCCTTGCTGAGTATTGATCTGATTTAGTGGGGGCACACTAAGTGCACCCACTCGGTGTAGTCCCCGAGACTGCTGTTGAATATTTGATTCGGTAGTAGTCTTAGAGTAATTTTTCTCCGTCACTGTCTCTTATTTCTGTTGACTGAGATGTCTCTTTTGCTGGCTGCAGAGGTCTTGTGATCTTGGAGCTCGGCTCACTGAATTAAAGAAGAAGCATATCAGCATTGAACTTGACCTTGAACTCGCGAAGAAGAATCTCAAGACTGCTCAAGAAGAAACGGCCATCATGGGAGGTAACCATTCGGCCGTTTTGTCTGCTTTGTAGCTTGCACTTCGCACTGGTTTTTCTTCCAGTCTCTTTGAACCGAGTGATTTCACACAAGCAGATGTGCGTAGTGAAAATCGTCAACTTTAGCCTCGTCTGGAGAATGTTGTTTCTTTAGAGAGGATGAAGGAGGCTTTGGAGAAGAAGGACCTGGACCTTGCCGCTGCTTAGAAGGAAGCACGTGAGAAGACGAAGCTTGCGGACCAGAAGCTGGCTTCAGTCGGCAAATTGGAGGAGGGGAACGCGAAGTTGAAGGGCACCATCTCGGAAGCTAATCAGGAAGTCGAGCAGCTTAGGAAGGACAAGGAGAACCTGACCACAGAAGTCGGTGGCCTCAGAGCCAAGATAGACAAGCTGGAGTCTTATCTGGAACAACTTGCTGCAAAACTTGTTCTGAAGCTTGAAGGTATGTTCATTTGACTAGTAAATTTGTCGCCGACTAAAATTTGTTGTCATGTTGTCGACTCATTGTTTTTCGCAATGGGACAGAACTGTGTCAGGACTTTGAAGCTGAAACTGGGCGGGTCGAGACGGGTCTCGACCCCATCAATTGTCCTGTGAAAGATGACGTTGCAATGAATCTGCTGTGATTGGAGTCGCGCTTGGATGGTGCAGTTGCTTATCTGGCTCGACTGAAGGCGGCGATGACCCAAGTGGACGCTGAACTTTGGCCTCAGGCGGAGCTGTCTCAGGACCTCGAGTCACTGATGACTCGACTTAATCAGATTCTAGGCCGAGTGCAAGAATGGAAAAAATCTTCTGCTCGCTGTGGTGCCGACTTCGCCTTATCGTTGGTCCAAGTGCACTGCAAGGAGGCTAAGGAAGACAAGCTGGCTGCTCTCAAGGTAGCGAATACTAAGAAGCAGTCCTTCCAGACCTTCATGGACACCTTCCTCGAGGTAGCGACTCGCATCGCCGACATCATCGACCTCGGCAGCTTCTGCGATCCGGCCAGTCCTTCTCCCGCCAAGTGATTGAAAAAACATTATGCTTCACCTTTATTTGCCTCGGAATGCCGAGTGATTTTGTAACCGTTAAAACTCCTTCGAGCCTGATGCCCGAGCACTTTATTCTACGGTTAGGAATCTTTGGATTTATCTTCGAATATATTGCGTTTGTCTTTGATAGAAATTGGTTTTTCTCTCAGACTGGTGTCTATATGCTTGATGCAACTTCTGAAGAAGAATCACAAGTCGACCGATTGGACGATCCTTGAGCAGCATTGATCAGCTCATCAGCAAGGCACTCAGCAATGGTCTTGACGTTCCTGTCAACCGATTGGACGATCCTTGAGCAGCATTGATCAGCTCATCGGCAAGGCACTCAACAATGGTCTTGACGTTCTTGTCAACCGATTGGACGCTCCTTGAGCAGCATTGATCAGCTCATCAGCAAGGCACTCATTAATGGTCTTGACGTTCCTGTCAACCGTCGGAGAGGCCTTTGACAGTGCGCACAATCTCATCCTTCTTCTTGATGGTACGACTCTGAAGTGGTGGTCGTGGTCGACCCGCACTTTGCATAACCTTCAAGTGAGAGGATTGCTCATCCCTCAGTAAGATTTTTCAAACTTAGGCGAGTGTTGGACCGCAGCTAAGCCCCCGAGTGGGAGTATTATTCACCACTCGGTAGGATTTTTAAACTTAAGCGAGTACTGGACTACAGCTAAGCCCCCGAGTGGGAGGATTGCTCACCACTCGGTAGGATTTTTAAACTTAGGTGAGTACTGGACTGCAGCTAAGCCCCCGAGTGAGAGGATTGCTCACCACTCGGTAGGATTTTTTAACTTAGGCGAGTACTGGACTGTAGATAAGCCCCCGAGTGAGAGGATTGCTCACCACTCGGTAGGATTTTTTAACTCAGGCGAGTACTGGACTGCAGCTAAGCCCCCGAGTGAGAGGATTTCTCACCACTTGGTAGGATTTTCTCAAGCCGAAAGATTTCTCTTTCAATCTCGTCCTTCTTCTTGACGGTGCAACCCGGGGGGGGGGGGGGGGGGGGGTCATGGCTGACCCGTACCGTTTGATGGGACTTTCTAAACTTAGGTGACTACTGGACTGCAGCTAAGACCCCAAGTGAGAGGCCTACTCACCACTCGACAGGATTTTGTATTACTTAGGCAAGTACTGGACTGCAGCTAAGCCTTCGAGTGAGAGGCAGACTCACCACTCGGCAGGATTTTGTATTACTTAGGAGAGTACTGGACTGCAGCTAAGCCTCCGAGTGAGAGGCAGACTCACCACTCGGCAGGATTTTTATATTACTTAGGAGAGTACTGGACTGCAGCTAAGCCTCCGAGTGAGAGGCAGACTCACCACTCAACAGGATTTTTATGTTACTTAGGAGAAGCGGATTCGTGGCTAAGCCTCCGAGTGAGAGATAGACTTGCAACTCGGCAGGATTTTTATATTACTTAGGCGAAATGGATTCGCGGCTAAGCTTCCGAGTGAGAGATAGACTCACCACTCGGCAGGGTTTTTAAAACATGTAAAAAATGAACAACAATCGTTTGGAAGACTGTAAAATCATGTCTTTTGATAATCAAACTAAAAGGGTACTTCTTATTACATCTCATCAGTTCTAAATACTTAAGAGTAAAAAGGGCGAAGCAAATCCGCATTCCAAGCGTGTGGCTCATCTTTATTATGCTCGACGTTGAAGAGACGATGCGTGTCGGGGGTTGGGTGCGACATATGCCAAAGGATGGCTTATCATGGTGGGGGCGAGTAGAACGTCGCCGGTGCCTGGAAACAGGATGAGGCGAAGACATGCACGCCGGCGGATCTTACCCAGCTTCAGGGCTCTCCGAGGAGATAACACCCCTACTGCTGCTCTGCGGGGTCTCCGCATGGTCACTAAGGCAAAGTGAGTACAAGGTTGCTCCTTGAGCTGTTTCTGGAGGTGGGAGAGGGCAAGGCTAGCTCTCTCCTTCCTATGTGATCTGGCTAGTGCTAATGGATTCGAACCCTTTGCATGGGTGCCCTGGGGGTTTATATAGGCCTACCCCCCAGGGGTACAATGGTAAAACCGGCTGGGCGCGGGTCCCAGCCGTCTGTCTCTCAGGCCGCCGTCTTCTCCGCCGACTACTGGGGCCTGCCGGCTGGTGGCCCCCGCCGACCTGCCTGGTACGGGGCCGACAACCGTTGTCCACCGCGGGCGGGTCTTGCCGGCTGCGGATTACTGTAGTCGTGCTTCTAATGACGCAGGCTTGGTCATGGGGTCATGGCAACAGTGCCGCCGCCTGACGGGCGATCACTGTTGCCATTCCCCGTCGTGTCTGGTTAATGGCGTGCGGGGCCCGTGGGAGGGGCCAGCCGACTCCTGGGGGCCGACTCCCAACGGGTCCGTCTTTGTGGTGCTCTCGCCGTCTTCTGCACTCCCGCCGACCTGCGGGGCCCGCCATCTCTGGGTCATACAGACAGGCCGTCGTGGGCACGGGGCCCCGCCCCCAGGGGCTGATGTTAGGGCTGGCATGGCAACAGTGCCGCGCCGGATAGAGATCTCCGCCTGTACGGCACACTGTGGCCATGCCTGCCCTCAATTAACGGGGTGGTTGGAGTTGCTGGCCGACTCCCTATAGCCAGCCTCTTCGGAAGTCACTGGCCAGGAGTCGTCTTGTCTTGGAGTCGCCTCTGGGACTCGTCTTGTCTTGAAGTCGCCTCTGGGACTCGGCTTGTCTTGGAGTCGCCTCTGGGACTCGAGGGGGGCAGCCTGCCCCGATGTCTTGAAAGGTTCTGGGACTCGGGTTAGCCTACCCATGGCCCATTACTCCGACAGTATTCCCCGAAGCTGGTGAGGCTCCGAGGGTGATACGTCTTGGGGCTTCAACAGTTTCATTCTTCTGGTGGTGGGATCGGGGTCTTGCTCGCTGTGTTCCTTCAGGCCGACTAGCTGGAGTCGGACTCGCAGAGGGCCGTCTTGCCCCCTAAGGAGTTTGAAAGTCGCGACGGGAACCCGGCGGCGTGCCTGATACGTTTCCCCGTGGTCGCCCGTTGCGGACCCATCGCGCGGTGCCACGCGGCAGGGACAGTCTGCCCACCCACGCGCGTGACAGGACGAGCCGTCAGGCGGGGCCCGCCACTACCGCGCCTCGGCACGTGAACGGACCCGTTGCAGCCGAGCGGACGGTTGGGGTTCCCACGTCGTTACTGCGCGCAGTAACTTCGTGGGGTAAATCGTGGGGGGGCATGGGGCCCCGCGCACAGTTAATCCCACGCCCGCCCCATCGGCTTCTCAGCCCGTAGGCCTATAAGTTGGCGGGAGGAGTAGGACGGCGAGGCACGCACGCCCATCTTCCCCCCGCTCCCTCTCGCTTCCTCTTGCTTCTTCTCCTTCTGGCAGCCGCCGTGCTGAACCACACCACGCCCGCAGCGATGAGCTCTTCCTCCGCCGCCGCGGCTCCTACCGTGCGCTCCGGCATGTGGGACGGCTCCGAGGTGGACGACGACCTCATTGAGCTCCTCTGCAAGACGCGTCGGCTCCCTGGCGTGAACCTGGTGCGAGCCCGCGCCGCACCGGCGAGGGAGATAAGGCCGGCGCCGGAGGAGGGCGAGCGGGTCATATTCCGCTCGCACCTCATGCGCGGCCTGGGGCTGCCGGCGAGCGGTTTCTTCTGCTCCTTGGAGTTCAACGGGCTCCAGCCGCACCACCTCACTCCGAACACGGTGGCGCTGGTGGCCACCTTCGCCACCCTGTGCGAGGGTTTTCTTGGCGTCCTCCCCACCATCGAGCTGTGGGGAGAATTCTTCCAATCTAATCTCGGCACGAACGTCGCCGGCGTGCCAGCTCAGTGCGGCGCCTTCATAGCGATGTGGAGGTCAATAGCCGACAATCCATTCCCCGCCATCGCGCTGATCAAGTCGGTGAAGATGTGGCAGCGGTCATATTTTTACGTGAAGAACGTCGCCCCAGAAGGTGACTGGGTCAATCTGCCGCCCTACGAAGCCGGCGCGCCGGCTGGAAGGCTTCCCAGCTGGTCCCACCAGGTCAAGACGCTGACTCCCGCAGGTGCCGCCACCGTCGCGCGACTCTGAGTGCTGACGCAGTCAGAGGGCTTGGTCGGGGCCGACTTGCTGGCCGCCTTCGTGGCACGCGGATTCCTTCCTCTCCAAGGCCGACCTCATCTAATCAGTTAGATGAGCGACCACCAGGACCCGAGTCGGATGTGCACCAGGGACATGCCCCACGCAGAGGTAGCGAACATGGTGAACCACATCGCGAACTGCGAGCTTGCGGTGGATTGGCAGTTCGGCAAAGAGCCATACTCGCGTGCCAACCCTCCGCCTGTGGTAAGTCGCCTTTCTTGTTTCTCTGTTTTTCTTTGTGGCCGAATTCGACTTCTGATTTCATTTGGTTTTCTCTGAGTCAGAACCCCCTTATTCAGCCTGCCGCCGGTGCCTCGGGGCCGCCCCATGAGTTCGTCCCTGACCGAGCGGAGAGCGACGTCGACGACCCCGACTTGGGGGCGGCAGTGATGGAGGCCGACGCCGAAGGCGGAGGAGGAGGAGCAGGGGATGGCTTCAGGCCCTTGGCCACCTTCGCCGACTGGCTTGATGACAACGCTGAAGGGGAAGTCGCCCCGCGCCACCAACTGAAGGTCGGCCATCCAGGCGCGAGTTCCTCCGCCGGCTTGGCCGGTCAAGTCGTTGTGAAGAAGCGCCAGGCCGGGCCGAGTTCGCTCGGCGGCCAGCCGAAGAAGTTCAAGGGGGCGGCCACCGCGACCAAGCGGGAAGAGGCGGTCGCGAAGGCCAACCGCTTCCGCAAGGAAGTAAAACGGCCGCCACTCGTCTCTGCGTAAGTGTTCCGTCTTTGACTTGCTTTCTTCTGTCGAATCTCGTCATAATTTCTTACATGCCTTCTCCGCTTCAGGGCCCCCCTTTCCCTTGAGAGGGTCGCCGTCCCCTCCGTCATGGGGTCGGCCGAGACGTCCGCCAACACTCGGCGGATTGACCCTGCCGCCGACCTCCGGGATGCAACGGAGTGAAACGCGCGGGAGAAGCGTGACGAGGAGGAGGCCGACCGCCTGGAGAAGGCAGAGGCCAAGAAGGCAGTGGCCTCCGCCCAGAAGAAACTGGAGGAGGCCGAAGCCGCCATCGCAGCAAGACGGTGAGCTGAGGAGACTGCGCACCGCCAATCGGCGCTGCTCGTCATCCCGCTGAACTCCGCACCGCCGCCCCCGAAGTTCACGGGGCAGACTGGAGAAGCCGGCGGGGAGAACCCCATCATGGAGAAGGATGGCGGCGAAGCCTCCACGTCAGACACGGCTGTGCCGCCACCACCACCTCCGCCGCCGTCTGGGAGTGCGCATGGTAAGCAGTCGGCGGGCCCGCCGGTGCCGCCGACTGAAGATGAGGCCTTGGCGAAGCTGCTCCTTCAAGTGGCCTCGCCAGCGCGCCGCCGCCTTGAGAAGGCGACTTCGGCGCCACGACCCTTGGAGACCGGTGCCGCCAGCTCGGCCATCCCAGATGCTGAGGCGACGAGCACCGCGTCCGTTGGGTGGGTGCGAGGAGGCGGCAACGGCCCGCTGAACGAGGCGCTCCTGGACGTCCAGTCGAATATGCGAGCTGAAGGCGACGCCATCCAGAGCTGCACCAAGGCGCATCTGGCATCGCGAGCAGCTATCCGGGTATGCTTTCTTCTTTGACTTTGCTTTTTCTCGTTCTTCTCTGTGGGGGCGCGCCAGCGCACCCACTGGGTGTAGTCCCCGAGTTTCGGGCCGGCTGCTGAGTAGGCGGCCCAGAACTTCATCTGGCGAGTTCCTCATATTTATCTTTGTCTAAAGTACTTGTTACAGGAGTATCACAACCTCCGCGTCACTGCCTTCAACCGCAACGTTGAGCAGCTGGGGAAGCGGACTGCCGACTTGTCGGAGAGCTGGAGTGAGTCCTTCTTTTTCGCGGGGGCGCGCTGGCGCACCTGCGGGCTGTAGTCCCCGAGATTCGGGCCGACTACTGAGCAGTCGGACGGGATCTTCCCAGCGACCTTCTTTGTTGACGACTTAACGTCTTTTTCCTTTTGTTCTTCAGAGGCCAATGCCGCTCTTCAGGAACAGCTGGGCGCAGCCAACACCACCTTACGTGCCAAGGTGGCGGACTGCAGCAAGCTCGCCACAGAGCACGACCTGCTGGCTGCGCAGCTGGCGGAGTAGAAGGAGCTGCTTAAGATGGCGCAGGACGAGGCAGAGAAGAGAGAGACTACTCTTCTGGATGAGTTCGAAAGCGAATGCTCCTCCTGGACCGACAAGGAGGCGATGCTGACCTCCGGCTTCCATGAAATCGAAGACATCGTCGACGGTGAGTTTCTTTGCTTTCTTTCTTCAAGCCGCTGACTGTAAGTCAGGCCATCTCCTGACTCTTTGTCTTGCTTCTTTTTTGTTTTGGCAGACTTCTTCCCTGACCACTCGCAGGCGGTCACTGGGGCCATCAAGGCTAATCGCGAGGCGCGAAGGGCAAACGGCGCGGAGGGCAAACAGCGCGGAGATCGCCGCCAACGCCCCCCTGACCATCGACGAGCAGCTCCTGAGCATCGAGACTCGTCTGCGGCCGGCCCATCAGTTGCTGCGCCGGCTTCAACGTGCCGGTGCCCAGGCGATTACCGCCCTGTGGCCAGACATGCCGGTTTTGCACACTCCCAGTCGGACCGCCGACTGGCTGGAGGTCGCGGCTGGCCGTCTTGAAGCTTGGAAGGGTTCCTCGGCCCGGGCTGGAGCGCGCCAGGCCTTGGAATTCGTCAAGGCTTGGTATCCAGGGCTGGACCTGGACCGGCTGGCCGCGTTTTGGTCAGAGGCCCAGGCAGAGCTGGTGGCTGTGGAAGGTGCCCTCGTCGAGCGTGCGGCGGCGATTGCCGACTACACAGACACCAGCGTCTTCGTCCCTGAGCGGGCCGCAAACGGCGAGGAGGTGCCGCCGGAGTGGTTCGGGATGAACCCGGACTACGACGAGGACTCGGCGGAGGTGATCGGCTCCAACGCCGAGGAGGAAGGCGAGGCGGAGGATGGAGGCGAGACGAAGGTGCCAGAAGACGGAGTGAGCGACCAGCCTGGGGCTGCCGGCGAGCGGGTCATATTCCGCTCGCACCTCATGCGCGGCCTGGCGCTGCCGGCGAGCGGTTTCTTCCGCTCCTTGGAGTTCAACGGGCTCCAGCCGCACCACCTCACTCCGAACACGGTGGCGCTGCTGGCCACCTTCACCACCCTGTGCGAGGGTTTTCTTGGCGTCCTCCCCACCATCGAGCTGTGGGGAGAATTCTTCCAATCTAATCTCGGCACGAACCTCGCCGGCGTGCCAGCTCAGTGCGGCGCCTTCATAGCGATGCGGAGGTCAACAGCCGACAATCCATTCCCCGCCATCGCGCTGATCAAGTCGGTGAAGATGTGGCAGCGATCATATTTTTACGTGAAGAACGTCGCCCCAGAAGGCGACTGGGTCAATCTGCCGCCGTACGAAGCCGGCGCGCCGGCTGGAAGGCTTCCCAGCTGGTCCCACCAGGTCAAGACGCTGACTCCCACAGGTGCCGCCACCGTCGCACGACTCTGAGTGCTGACGCAGTCAGAGGGCTTGGTCGGGGCCGACTTGCTGGCCTCCTTCGTGGCGCGCGGATTCCTTCCTCTCCAAGGCCGACCTCATCTAATCAGTCATATGAGCGACCACCAGGACCCGAGTCGGATGTGCACCAGGGACATGCCCCACGCGGAGGTAGCGAACATGGTGAACCACATTGCGAACTGCGAGCTTGCGGTGGATTGGCAGTTCGGCAAAGAGCCATACTCGCGCGCCAACCCTCCGCCTGTGGTAAGTCGCCTTTCTTGTTCCTCTGTTTTTCTTTGTGGCCGAATCTGACTTCTGATTTCTTTTGGTTTTCTCTGAGTCAGAACCCCCTTATTCAGCCTGCCGCCGGCGCCTCGGGGCCGCCCCGTGAGTTCGTCCCTGACCGAGCGGAGAGCGACGTCGACGACCCCGACTTGGGGGCGGCGGTGATGGAGGCCGACGCCGAAGGCGGAGGAGGAGGAGCAGGGGACGGCTTCAGGCCCTCGGCCACCTTCGCCGACTGGCCTGATGACGACGCTGAAGGGGAAGTCGCCCCGCGCCACCAACTGAAGGTCGTCCATCCAGGCGCGAGTTCCTCCGCTGGCTTGGCCGGTCAAGTCGGTGTGAAGAAGCGCCAGGCCGGGCCGAGTTCGCTCGGCGGCCAGCCAAAGAAGTTCAAGGGGGCGGCCACCGCGACCAAGCGGGAAGAGGCGGTCGCGAAGGCCAACCGCTTCCGCAAGGAAGTAAAACGGCCGCCACTCGTCTCTGCGTAAGTGTTCCGTCTTTGACTTGCTTTCTTCTGTCGAATCTCGTCATAATTTCTTACATGCCTTCTCCGCTTCAGGGCCCACCTTTCCCTTGAGAGGGTCGCCGTCCCCTCCGTCATGGGGTCGGCCGAGACGTCCGCCAACACTCGGCGGATTGACCCTGCCGCCGACCTCCGGGAGGCAACGGAGTGAAACGCGCGGGAGAAGCGCGACGAGGAGGAGGCCGACCGCCTGGAGAAGGCAGAGGCCAAGAAGGCAGTGGCCTCCGCCCAGAAGAAACTGGAGGAGGCCGAAGCCGCCATCGCAGCAAGACGGCGAGCTGAGGAGACTGCGCACCGCCAATCGGCGCTGCTCGTCATCCCGTTGAACTCCGCACCGCCGCCCCCGAAGTTCACGGGGCAGACTGGAGAAGCCGGCGGGGAGAACCCCATCATGGAGAAGGATTGCGGCGAAGCCTCCACGTCAGACACGGCCGTGCCGCCACCACCACCTCCGCCGCCGTCTGGGAGTGCGCATGGTAAGCAGCCGGCGGGCCCGCCGGTGCAGCCGACTGAAGATGAGGCCGTGGCGAAGCTGCTCCTTCAAGTGGCCTCGCCAGCGCGCCGCCGCCTTGAGAAGGCGACTTCGGCGCCACGACCCTTGGAGACCGGTGCCGCCAGCTCGGCCATCCCAGACGCTGAGGCGACGAGCACCGCGTCCGTTGGGTGGGTGCGAGGAGGCGGCAACGGCCCGCTGAACGAGGTGCTCCTGGACGTCCAGTCGAATCTGCGAGCTGAAGGCGACGCCATCCAGAGCTGCACCAAGGCGCATCTGGCATCGCAAGCAGCTATCCGGGTATGCTTTCTTCTTTGACTTTGCTTTTTCTCGTTCTTCTCTGTGGGGGCGCGCCAGCGCACCCACTGGGTGTAGTCCCCGAGTTTCGGGCTGGCTGCTGAGTAGGCGGCCCAGAACTTCATCTGGCGAGTTCCTCATATTTATCTTTGTCTAAAGTACTTGTTACAGGAGTATCACAACCTCCGCGTCACTGCCTTCAACCACAACGTTGAGCAGCTGGGGAAGCGGACTGCCGACTTGTCGGAGAGCCGGAGTGAGTCCTTCTTCTTTTTCGCGGGGGCGCGCTGGCGCACCTGCGGGCTGTAGTCCCCGAGATTCGGGCCGACTACTAAGCAGTCGGACGGCATCTTCCCAGCGACCTTCTTTGTTGACGACTTAACGTATTTTTCCTTTTGTTCTTCATAGGCCAATGCCGCTCTTCAGGAACAGCTGGGCGCAGCCAACACCACCTTACGTGCCAAGGAGGAGGACTGCAGCAAGCTCGCCACAGAGCACGACCTGCTGGCTGCGCAGCTGGTGGAGTAGAAGGAGTTGCTTAAGACGATGCAGGACAAGGCAGAGAAGAGAGAGACTACTCTTCTGGCCGAGTTCGAAAGCGAACGCTCCTCCTGGACCGACAAGGAGGCGATGCTGACCTCCGGCTTCCATGAAATCGAAGACATAGTCGACGGTGAGTTTCTTTGCTTTCTTTCTTCGAGCCGCTGACTCTAAGTCAGGCCATCTCCTGACTCTTTGTCTTGCTTCTTTTTTGTTTTGGCAGACTTCTTCCCTGGCCACTCGCAGGCGGTCACTGGGGCCATCAAGGCTGATCGCGAGGCGCGGAGGGCAAACGGCGCGGAGGGCAAACAGCGTGGAGATCGTCGCCAACGGCCCCCCTGACCATCGACGAGCAGCTCCTGAGCATCGAGACTCGTCTGCGGCCGGCCCATCAGTTGCTGCGCCGGCTTCAACATGCCGGTGCCCAGGCGATTACCGCCCTGTGGCCAGGCATGCCGGTTTTGCGCACTCCCAGTCGGACCGCCGACTGGCTGGAGGTCGCGGCTGGCCGTCTTGAAGCTTGGAAGGGTTCCTCGGCCCGGGCTGGAGTGCGCCGGGCCTTGGAATTCGTCAAGGCTTGGTATCCAGGGCTGGACCTGGACCGGCTGGCCGCGTTTTGGTCAGAGGCCCAGGCAGAGCTGGTGGCTGTGGAAGGCGCCCTCGTCGAGCGTGCGGCGGCGATTGCCGACTACACAGACACCAGCGTCTTCGTCCCTGAGCGGGCCGCAAACGGCGAGGAGGTGCCGCCGGAGTGGTTCGGGATGAACCCGGACTACGACGAGGACTCGGCGGAGGTGATCGGCTCTAGCGCCGAGGAGGAAGGCGAGGCGGAGGATGGAGGCGAGACGGAGGTGCCAGAAGACGGAGTGAGCGACCAGCCTCAGCTCGACCGCGCCTCCAGCAACGAGCCGCGTCCGACCGAGCCGGCTGCCACCGAAGACGATCAAGCCGAGACTGCCCAGCCGGCCGCCTCGGCGCCTGACACCGCCATCTCCTCCGACCCTCCGAACCCGTCTGCCGCTTCCTAGGCTATCGTCTTGCCTTTATTTTATCTGCTTTCATAGTCTTTGAAGAACTTGTTAATTTGCACAATTCCACCCGCGGGGTGTATTTTGAACTTGGCCAAGGGCGTTATGTAAATATCTATCCGAATTCTATCTTTCCTTGCTCATCGCTCTTTTGGCCTTTTCCTTTGCCGCCTTCCCCTAGTTGCCGCCTTGCCAGACGGACAACTGCTCTGCGGACTGCCGCTGGGTCAAATGCTTGGCTACTTTAGGGAAGGCAAGTACTTGGCCTTTTTTAGAGTCTTTTAACAAGTTGGATAGAAGGCAGCAAGCCGACTACTCAAGAGTCGGCTTTGCAAAGAGAGGCTGGAAGCCGGCTTGAGCTATGTTTATGCTTTGAGTCCCTAGCCATTTTTCGTGTGGGCGCCCATTCTTCCTTATTCTCTGCCCACCAACAGTAGCTCTGCGAACTGCGGCTTCTGACCGGAGACGGCTTAGGCATCGCACACTTCTTGTCCGACTACAGGAAGCATTGCATAGCGCAAGACGGCGAGTCCCCGGGCCGATTAGTCGAACCCGGTGCCAAGCGGCATAACAAAGAGTAGCATACTCAAAGGCATAATTCTTATCATACAGATAACAAAAAGGGCAGTCCCCGAGCTCGTCTCAGGGGGCCCGAAGTCTCGGTACTTTAATACAAAGGATAGCGTGCTACATACTGCATCAACTGTAAAATCTTCGGAGAAGATTTGCGTTCCATGGCCGTTCCGACTCTTTGCCGGAGTCGTCTCTCTTGCGTGCTCGGGGCTTCTGGGCGTCGATCAGGTAGTAGGAGTCATTGCCCAGCACTTTGCTGATGATGAAGGGGCCTTCCCAAGGCGCCGACAACTTGTGCTGGCCGGCTGTTCGCTGGATCAGTCGGAGCACAAGGTCGCCCTCTTGGAAAGATCTCGGCCTGACCTTCCTGTTGTAGTATCGGCGCAGGCTCTGCTGGTAGATGCTGGACCGGCTGAGTGCCAACAGTCGGCCCTCTTCTAGCAGATCGACGCCGTCTTGACGTGCTTCTTCTGCTTCCTCCTTGCTGTACATGGTGACTCGCGGGGAGTCAAACTCTACGTCCGTTGGGATGACGGCTTCAGCACCGTAGACGAGGTAGAAAGGCGTGAAGTCGGTTGATTTGTTTGGAGTCGTGCGCAGACTCCAGAGGACGGATGGCAGCTCCTCAAGCCAGCAGCTGGCCGAACGCTCGAGTGGTTCGACCAGTCAAGGCTTGATGCCAGATAGGATGAGGCCGTTTGCTCGCTCCACCTGGCCGTTTAACTGCGGGTGGGCAACGGACGCTAGGTCCAGTCGAATTCCCTGTGTCGCGCAGAAACGGGCCAAGGCGCCTTTGGCAAAATTTGTGCCATTGTCGGTGATGATGTTGTGTGGTATGCCGTACCGAACCATGATGTCGGCGATGAAAGTCACTGCAGTCGGACCATTCAACTTTTTGATGGGCTTTGCTTCTATCCACTTGGTGAACTTGTCCACCGCGACAAGTAAGTGAGTTGGGCCGCCTCGGGCCGTCTTGAATGGTCCCACCATGTCCAGGCCCCAAACCACAAAGGGCCAGGCGATGGGGATAGTCTTGAGTGCAGAAGCCGGCTGAAGCGGCTTGGAGCGAAACTTCTGGCACCCCTTGCATTTTTGGACTAACTCCTTGGCCTCTTCTAGGGAAGTTGGCCAGAAGAAACCGTGCTGAAAGGCTTTGGCGATGAGTGCTCTTGAAGCCGCATGGTGGCCGCACTCGCCTTGATGGATATCTTTGAGAATTGCTTAGCCTTGCTCTGGCTCGATGCAGCGCTGGTAGACACGAGTGACGCTGCGCCTGACTAGCTCTCTGTTGATTATGGTGTAGGCTGCCGCTCGGTGTTGCACTTGCCGAGCCAAGATTTCATTGGTTGGCAACTCTTTGCTCACTAGAAACTTGAGAATGGGTTGTGCCCACGAGGGTGCTGCTACTTCTTCGATTGCCACTAGTGCGACTTGGACAAGGGCGGCTGGGCTGGGAGGCGGCGGGGTGGAGTCCGCAGCCACTTGCTGGATCGCTGAAGTCCTCGGGCCGACTGGCGCAGTCCCCGGGCCGAGCTCTGGAGTCTTAGGACTGGTTGCCGCAGTCCCCGGGCCGGGTTCTGAAGTCCCCGGGCCGGCTTCGACTGCGGTTTTCTTGGAGCCGTCTATAAGAATTCTCGTGCCGTCTGCTGGGGCTCTTGAGTCGGATCCAACTTCTTCGGGGGGAGCCGGCACAAAGATGAAGTTTGATTCTGGTGAAGGCTTGATAGACGACTTGAGGAGGCGCTGAAGAGCGACGCCGGACGGTATCGCTTGGCGGGTGGAGCAGACTCGTGCCAAGGCGTCTGCTTGGTCGTTGTCATTTCTTGGCACGTGAAGGAACTCGCACCCCTCAAAGTATCCGCTGAGTTGCTGCACCAGGAAGCGGTAGCTCACCATGTTTGCATCTTTGGCGTCCCAGTCGCCAGATGACTGCTGGACCACCAAATCGGAGTCGCCATAACACAGGATCCGGTGAATGCCGAGTTCTTTGGAAAGCCGGAGCCCATGAATGAGCGCCTCGTATTTGGCGACGTTGTTGGAGGCGGTGAAGTGGATCTGCAGCGCATACTTGAGCTTGTCGTCTTTAGGGGAGGTGAGGACGACGCCGGCTCCCAAGCCGGTGCGCATTTTGGAGCCGTCGAAATGCATCCGCCAATGGGTGGAGTCGGGCGCTGGTGGCAGGTACTGGGTCTCGGCCCAGTCGACGAGGAAGTTGGCCAGTGCTTGCGACTTGATGGCGGTGCGGGGCTGGTAGTAGATGGTGTAGGGAGCCAACTCTATGGCCTATTTGGCCACTCGGCCTGAAGCGTCTCGGCTTCCAATGATCTCGGCCAATGGGGTTGTGCAGACCACAGTGATTGGATGTTCTTGAAAGTAGGGCTTCAACTTCTTGGCGGCAAAGTGCACACCGTAGCACATCTTCTGGTAGTGGGGGTAGTTCTGCTTGGAGGTCGACAGTACCTCGCTCAGGTAATATACCGGTCTCTGGACAGGTAGTGCCTTGCCTTCCTCCTTGCGCTCCACTACAATGACTGTGGTGACTACCCGGCTGGTGGTGGCGATGTATAGGAGCATGGGCTCTTTAGAGTCGGAGCCGCCAGCACAGGGGGAGTATTCAACATCTTCTTCAGCTGGAGAAATGCTTCGTCTGCCTTGTGGTTCCACTAGAAAAAGGTGGTCTTCTTCATCAGTTGGTACAAAGGGAGAGCCTTCTCGCCCAGCCGACTGATGAATCGGCTGATGGACGCCAAACGGACGGTGAACTTCTGCACATCTAGCAGTCGGCTGGGTACCTCCATCCTCTCGATGGCCTTGATCTTCACAGGGTTGCACTCTATGCCGTGTTCGGAGACCAGAAAGCCAAGGAGTTGGCCGGCTAGTACTCCGAAGACGCACTTCTCAGGGTTGAGCTTGATCTGGAATCGGTGCAGGTTCTCAAAGGTTTCTCTGAGGTCTTCCATCAGTGTCCCACGCTTTTCTGTCTTCACCACTACATCATCTACGTAGACGTGGGCGTTTCTGCCGAGTTGCTTGAGGAGGCACTTCTGCATGCAACGCTGAAAGGTGGCGCCGGCATTCCTCAAGCCGAATGTCATGGTCTGGTAGCAGAAGGCTCCGAACGGCGTGATGAAGGCAGTCTTCAGTCTGTCTGTCGGGTTTAGCTTGATCTGGTGATATCCTGAATATGCATCTAAGAAGCTCAACAGCTCGCATCCGGCTGTGGAGTCTATCACCTGATCAATTCTTGGCAGAGCAAACGGGTCCTTGGGGCAAGCTTTGTTGAGGCTTGTGTAGTCAATACACATCTGCCACTGCTTGTTCTTCTTCAACACCAGGACCGGGTTTGCCAACCACTCTGGAAAAAACACTTCCATAATGAAGCCGGCTGCCAGGAGCCGGGCTATCTCTTCTCCAACAACTCTTCTCTTTCCTTCTGACAGGCGGCGCAAGGGCTGCCTGACGGGCTTCACATCAGGTCTGACATGTAACTTGTGCTCGGCGAATTCCATCGGTACACCTGGCATGTCTTTAGGGGACCATGCAAAGATGTCTCGATTCTCATGGAGGAAATCGACAAGCTCGCCTTCCTATTTGCTGTCAAGGTTTGCACCTATGACAGCGTACCTCTCTGGGTGCTCCGGGTCCAAGGGTATCTTTTTCATCTCTTTGGCCGGCTTGAACGAACCCTCAGCTTCCGACTCCTTGGGGTCGGGCGACATCTCTGGCCGCTTTCCGGTCATCGCCACGACCCGATCAAGGAGCCGCTTCTTAGCTGCGATTACCAGGGACTCGGCCAGCCGACTGCTCTCAGCCGCGCAAGCGGACGACTTTCTATAGTCACCGGCTATGGTCAGAATCCCCTTGGAACTCGGCATCTTCATCTTGAGGTAGGCGTAGTGGGGGACCGCCATGAACTTGGCCAAAGCAGGTCGGCCGAGCAACACATGGTACGAGCTTTTGAGGTCCACCACTTCAAACCAAACTGGCTCTCGGCGGAAATGATCTTTGTCTCCAAAGAGGACGTCTATCAGGATCTTGCCGATTGGCGAGCAGGAAAGGCCAGGTACAATGCCGTGGAACACAGTCCGGCTGCTCTGCAGCTGTCTTTGCTTGATTCCTAATTTCTCCATGGTATCCTTGTACAGGATGTTGATGCTACTGCCCCCGTCTATCAGCACTCATGAGAAGCGAGCGGCCCGCCTATCTGTGGCTAATTGGCACTCAAAACCAGGGCGTAGGAGCCTGGATTCGGCATCACCTTTGGGTGATCAGCTCTGCTCCAACTGATAGGCTTCTCGGACCAATGCATAAATTCTGGAGTATCTGATGCTACTGCATTCACTTCTTGCTGCTGCAGCCGCCTGCTGTGTCGATCGTCAGCCACACTGGTGAACATCACATAGGCTCCGTGCTCTTCTGGGTACTCGTCTTGTACTGCGCCGACTGGCCTGGCAGCCGGCTGCTGGGGCGGCGGTGGAGGCGGCGGCCCAGCAGGCGGGGGAGGAAGGAGGCCGTCTCCCTTGGCGATTCTGGTGAGCCAGTGGCATTTTCGGGTGGTGTGGTTTGACGGCTTCGCACCGCTATGGAACTTGCAGGGACCATCTAGAGTCTACTCGTAAGAGAAGGCCGGCAACCAGTTGGACTTGCCGCCTTTATGTCGCTTGGTCGGAGGCTGCCCCTCCGGCTGCTGGTCTTCGACTGTCGCAACGTACCGACTGCTGGAAGCCGGTTGTGGGGCCTTGCACTTGTTATCATTCTATTGTTGTCGCCGACTGGCGTCTCCAGCCGGAGTTCTAGGAGCCTGAAGGGCCACTTTGCCAGTCGCATTAACTTGAATCTCCGTCTTCATGGAGGAGTCGGCTGTGGCGTACTTGTCTGCTATGATCAGCAGCTCGTCGAGGGTCTCCGGCTCATCGCAGAGGAGCTTGTGCTTGAGGAGGGTGCCTTCTCTGCACCCGGCGGTGAAGTATTCGATAGCCTGCACCTCGTGCACGCCCTCGCAGGAGTTCTGAAGCTCGGCCCAGCGCGTGAGGTAGTCGTGTGTTGACCGTCGGGGCCTTGCACGCACAAGGAAAGCTGGCGAGGCTTGGGAGGTCACTTGTACGTGCTTGTGAAGTTGCGGATGAAGGCTTCGGTGAAGTCGACCTAGCTGTTGATGCTGCGGGGCTTCAGGCTGTTCAACCACGTCCGGGCCGTGCCCTGGAGCATGAGTGGAACATACTTCACGGCAACACGCTTGTTGCCGTTCGCTATGTTGACGGCTGTGGAGTAGTCAACTAGCCAGTCTTCCGGCTTCATGGAGCCGGTGTACTTGGGTGTGTCTCGGGGGAGCGTGAACCCTTTGGGAAAGGGCTCGTCTCAGATGCAAGGTCCGAAGCAAGGCGGACCCAACACATCTTCTTCTTCCAGCGCCAGGGATCGGTGGAGTCGGTCGATCCGATGGCGGGCGTCATTCTCTCCGACTCCCTCTCGGCGGCCAAGGCGACCACCAAGAGTCGGATGCTCAACGGGCGGCGGGGAGACTCGCCTTTCTCTTCGCGGTGGGGGAGGCAGATAGTCGCCCTGCCGTTCCACTGCTCTTGGGCGGCAGTCTTGATCGCGCTCGATGGTGATGCGAGGCCAACTGTGGCTGGTAGCCGGCTCTTTGTCTTTTCTTCCGCAGACTCCGCCAGTCGGCGTCCGAGACGTCGCGCCTTGGTCTCGGCGGGGAGGCAGGTCATCGTTAGGTTGCTGCGGCGCATCCGTGCGGCCGCCGGCTGCATTCTGCACGGCAGCCACGTCGAGGAGCTGCTGGACTCGCTCCGTCATCATGCGGCGCTCTTCGCCTTCAAAGTTTTTTAGCTCGTCCGTCGTCGCCTGGGCGGCGTGGATGTTCTCCACAGGCTTGGCGTACACGGGGCAATCGGCCCCGAATAGGTGGGCGATGGCCACGCCACGCTGCTGGACCGCGCCTAGGCGGCTAGGCCCAGTCGGAGCCGGCGAGCCGCCCACTGCGCGATCCATCTCACGCTGGTAGGCTTCTGACAAGCGTCTCATGCATTCCAGCTTCTTCGCGCCTTCGACGATCTGAAGGCGGCGTGCCTCCAGTGTCTCAGCGTCAGTGTCTTCCGGAATAGGCGCGGTCAGGTCTTGCAGAGCCACGTCGAGTGGGTCATGAGCTCCCTCGCTGGAGCGCTCGCCATGACTGATGACGAGCACCTCCGTGACGGCGCTTCCGCCGCTCTCCTCTTGAGGGATCGGCTCGTCGTAGACCACCACATTGGTGGGGAATGCGTCGAACGACGCGGCGTCGGAGTCGACCAGCATCGGGTCGGTGGAGCCTACGGACTCCAAGTCCATGGCAGGCTCGCTGGTGACGTGGAGTTGGTTGAGGAGGCCCACGAGGAGGTTCTCGGGACTGCCCGTGCCTGCGTTGGATGCAGGCTCATCGGAGAGGCGAACCTCGCCAACAAGTTCGGCAAGGCAGCTGGCTGCGCAGGCGGCCTCAACGCCGCGCAGCGCGTCGATGCAGACTCCGTCTGGCGAGCCTGGCTGGCTGCGCTCGCCAGGGAGGAAAAGGGTTCCCGTCCAGAACAGATCTCCGGACGACGGTGCACGTCGCCGCATGGTGGGCGCCAAATGTCGGGGGTTGGGTGTGACATATGCCAAAGGATGGCTTATCATGGTGGGGGCGAGTAGAACGTCGCCGGTGCCTGGAAACGGGATGAGGCGAAGACATGCACGCCAGCGGATCTTACCCAGCTTCAGGGCTCTCCGAGGAGATAACACCCCTACTGCTGCTCTGCGGGGTCTCCGCATGGTCACTAAGGCAAAGTGAGTACAAGGTTGCTCCTTGAGCTATTTCTGGAGGTGGGAGAGGGCAAGGCTAGCTCTCTCCTTCCTATGTGATCTGGCTAGTGCTAATGGATTCGAACCCTTTGCATAGGTGCCCTGGGGGTTTATATAGGCCTACCCCCAGGGGTACAATGGTAAAACCGGCTGGGCGCGGGTCCCAGCCATCTGTCTCTTAGGCCGCCGTCTTCTCCGCCGACTACTGAGGCCCGCCAACTGGTGGGCCCCGCCGACCTGCCTGGTACGGGGCCCACAGCCCTTGTCCGCCGCGGGCGGGTCTTGCCGGCTGCGAATTACTATAGCCGTGCTTCTAATGACGCTGGCTTGGTCTTGGGGTCATGGCAACAGTGCCGCCGCCTGACGGGCGATCACTGTTGCCATTCCCCGTCGTGTCTGGTTAATGGCGTGCAGGGCCCGTGGGAGGGGCCAGCCGACTCATGGGGGCCGACTCCCAACGGGTCCGTCTATGTGGCGCTCTCGCCATCTTCTTCACTCCCACCGACCGGCGGGGCCCGCCGTCTCTGGGTCGTACAAACAGGCCGTCGTGGGCACGGGGCCCGCCCCCAGGGGCTAATGTCAGGGCTGGCATGGCAATAGTGCCGCGCCGGATAGAGATCTCCGTCGGTACGGTGCACTGTGGCCATGCTTGCCCTCAATTAACTGGGTGGTTGGAGTTGCGGGCCGACTCCCTATAGCCGGCCTCTTCTGAAGTCGTTGACCAGGAGTCGGCTTGTCTTGGAGTCGCCTCTGGGACTCGGCTTGTCTTGGAGTCGCCTCTAGGACTCGAGGGGCGCAGCCTGCCCCGATGTCTTGAAAGGTTCTGGGACTCGGGTTAGCCTACCTGTGGCCCATTACTCTAACAATACGCTCCATTGTGGAGCACTTTGGTGACGACGAAAGGGCCTTCCCAAGCAGGAGCGAGCTTGTGAGGTCTCTGCTGGTCCACTCGAAGAACCAGGTCTCCTTCTTGAAATGCCCGACCCCTCACATTTCTGGCATGAAATCAACGCAAGTCTTGCTGATAAATGGTCGACCGGATCAAAGCCATCTCTCTTATTCTTCTAGGAGATCGACTGCATCTTGCTGAGCCTGCTCCGCTTCTTCCACTGAGAAGAGTTCGACTCGAGGCGCGTTGTGGAGAAAATCACTAGGGAGCATGACTTCGGCTCCGTAGACTAGGAAGAATGGAGTCCTTCCAGTCGACCGGTTAGGGGTTGTCCTCAATCCCCAAAGTACTGATGGGAGCTTGTTGACCCAAGCCCCTGCTGCATGCTTCAGGTCACACATCAACTGGGGTTTCAATCCTTTGGGAATCAATCCATTTGCCCGCTCGGCCTGCCCATTCGACTGAGGATGAGCGACCGAAGCATAGTTGACTCTCGTGCCTTGGGAGGCACAAAAGGTTCTGAATTCTTCAGAATCGAAGATCGAGCCATTATCCGTGATGATGCTGTGTGGGACGCCATATCTGGATATCAGTTCCCTGATGAAACTCACAGCTATACTTGCTTCAAGGTTTTTAATGGGTTTGGCTTCGATCCATTTGGTGAACTTGTCGACTGCCACCAGCACATGAGTAAATCCACTCCTGCCAGTCCTCAGAGGTCCAACCATGTCCAGTACCCAGATGGCAAAAGGCCAGACGAGCGGAATTGTTTTCAGAGCTGACACAAGTTTATGAGACATGTTGGAGTAAAACTGACAACCTTCACACTTGTCCACTATTTCCTTAGCCATCTCATTGGCCCGCGGCCAGTAAAATCCGGCTCGGTATGCTTTGGCCACGATGGTCCGAGAGGCTGCGTGGTGACCACAGGTTCCCTAGTGAATACCATTGAGGATCACCCGGCCTTCCTCTAGCGTGATGCACTTCTGGCAGACTCCAGTTGCACTTTCTCTGAACAACTGCCCCTTTATCACAGTAAAGGCCTTAGATCATCGAACGATCTGTTGAGCCTCTTCTTCATCCTCTAGAAGTTCTTTCCTAAGAATGTATGCGATGTACAGCACTGTCCAGTCGAGAGTAATGACCAAAACCTCCATGATCAAGTCGACCACGGCTAGGATTTCGACTTCAGTCGGATCCGTGGCACTCTTGGGCTGTGGCGACTCTTCAGTGAAAGGATCCTCCTGAACTGAAGGTGAATGAATTTGTTCCAAGAACACATTGCGGGGAATGGCCTCTCTCTTTGAACCTATCTTTGCCAACTCATCTGCAGCTTGATTTTTCAATCAGGGTACATGGCGAAGCTCCAACCCTTCAAACTTCTTTTCCAGCTTCCTAACAGCATTGCAATAGCCAGTCATGGCTGGACTTCTAACATCCCATTCTTCATCACTTGATTGACCACCGAATCTGAGTCGCCGTATACCATGAGGCGACGGACGCCGAGTGAAATGGCATACGCAACCCGTATAAAAGTGCTTCGTATTCCGCTTCATTATTGGAGGAATCAAAATGAATCTAGAGAACATAGTTAAGCTTGTCTCCACGGGGGAACACCAATACTACCCCAGCCCCTAATCCGTTTAGCATCTTGGAGCCATCGAAGAACATAGTCCAATGTTCCGAGTGAACTTGAGTCGATAGTTGCTACTAATCCACTCGGCAAGGAAATCTGCGATTGCTTGGGACTTGATAACTTTCTTTGCCTCAAACTTTATGTCCAGTGGAAGGAGTTCAATCGCCCATTTTGCCACTCGACCAGTTGCATCTCTGTTATTCAGAATCTCAAACAACAGTGCATCGCTGACGACTGTAATAGAGTGATCAGAGAAGTAATGTGCAACCTTCTTCATGGTCATGTATATTCCATAGACAAGCTTCTTATAATGAGGATATCATTGCTTGGATGGAGTCAAAACTTCAGAGAGATAATAAACTGGGCCCTAAACCTTGTAAGCTTTTCCTTCCTCTACCCGCTCGACCGTGAGTACTGTGCTGACAACTTGTCCAGTGGTTGCAATATAAAGCAGTAAAGGCTCTTTGCTAATTGGTGCAGCGAGCACCAGCTCGGTGGAAAGCAGGGTTTTGAGTTCTGCAAACGTTGCATCAGCTTCCTCAGTCCACTCGAACTTATCAGATTTCTTCATCAGTCGGTAAAGAGGCAATGCCTTTTCACCGAGACGAGAAATGAATCGACTCAAGGCGGCCAAGCAACCAGTCAATTTCTGAACGTCACGCACTCACACAGGGCGTTTCATTCGGAGGATGGTATCAACTTTTTCTGGATTGGCACCGATCCCTCGTTCGGAAATGAGAAAACCGAGTAACTTTCCTTCGGGAACCCCGAACGTGCACTTTGGCGGATTAAGCTTGATATCGTACCTCCTTAGGTTGGCAAAGGTTTCTGCGAGGTCAGTCAATAGGTCGTAACCTTTGCGAGACTTGACCACGATGTCATCCATGTACGCTTCCACATTCCGACTGATTTGGGTGAGCAGGCACTTTTGAATCATCCTCATGAATGTGGCTCCGGCATTTTTAAGACCGGATGGCATGGTGACATCGCAAAAGCACCCGAATGGGGTGATGAAGGTTGTTTTTATTTCATCGGGACCATACAGTCAGATCCGATGATACCCGGAATATGCATCTAGAAAAGATAAGCGCTCACACCCCGCAGTTGAGTCAACAATCTGATCGATACAGGGGAGATGGAAGTGATATTTCGGGTAGGCCCGATTGATATGCATGAAATCAATGCACATACGAAGTGAATCGTCCTTCTTGGGGACCATGAAGACATTGGCAAGCCACTCGGAGTGGTAGATCTCTCGGATGAACTCTGCTGCTAGCAGCTGAGCCACTTCTTCACCAATCGCTTTCCTCTTCTGCACGGCGGACCGCCGAAGGTGCTCTTTGATGGGTTTTGCCTTGGGCTCGACACGCAAACGGTGCTCAGCCAGTCCTCTGGGTACACCTGGCATGTCAGAGGGTTTCCATGCGAAGATGTCCCAGTTCTCACGGAGGAACTGGATGAGCGCTTCTTCCTATTTGCTGTCGAGTGTTGTTGATATATGAGTCGGTGCGGCATTCGAATCGGTCGGATGAATATGAATCGGCTTCGTTTCACCACACGACTGAAATGCAGAATCGGTGGCAGGCTTCTTGGCTCGGAGCAAATCACTCGGATCTGCATTCTTCTGATACTCTTGAAGTTCAACAGCTGCATCTGCACATCGGCAATTTTGGAACCCTTCTGGATGCATTCCTCCCTCTTTTGCCGATTGCCAGTAACTGTGATCACACCCTTGGGGCTAGGCATATTCAACTTGAGATACACGTAACACGGTCGAGCCATGAAACGTGCGTATGCAGGCCTCCCCAGAATGGCATGATAAGCACTCTGGAAATCCACGACTTCGAATGTCAACTTTTCTTTACGGTAATGCTTGGAATCACCGAAAACTACGTCGAGAGCGATCTGGCCGAGTGATTCGGCTTTCTTTCCGGGGATAACACCGTAGAAACTCTTATTGCTCTCGCTAAGCTTGGACATCGGGATGCCCATCCCCTTCAAGGTTTCAGCATAAAGGATATTCAGACCGCTACCACCGTCCATCAGCACTTTAGTCAGTCGAGTGCCTCCGACCACTGGGTCGACCACCAGCGCTTGCCTCCCGGGGGTGGCTACACGAGCAGGATGGTCTGACTGGTCGAATGTGATGGCAGTCTGGGACCATTTCAGGTACGTGGTCGTCGTCTCCGGAGCAACCATATTCACCTCTCTATTGATAACCTTCAACCGACTCTTGCTCTCAACATCAGCAAAAATCATGAGAGTGGAATTGACTTTGGGATAACCATCCTCTTCCTCTTCGTCCTCATCTCTGTCCGACTCTTTCTCCTTCTCATTGGGTTGTTTCTCTCGAAACTGTTGGATCAGTAGTCGGCATTGTCGAGTGGTATGCTTTGGGTAAATCAGATTACCTTCTTCATCTTTCTTCGTGTGGATGTGACACGGCAAATCCAGCACATCATTTCCTGCTTGATCCTTTACCTTCTTTGGGGGCCAGGGCCCCTTAGGTTTTCCCTTAAACTTTCCTTGAGCCACTGCTGAAATCTCACCGGATGCCGCTGGCTCGGCCTTACGCTTCTGTTTCTGACTGGAGTTACCCCCACCGGCCTCTTGGCCGACCGTTTTACTCTTCCCGCTATGGAGTCGATCCTCTTCTTCTCCGTTAGCATACCGGGTGGCTATCTCCATCATCCGAGTCAGAGTCATATCCCCAGTCCGACCGAATTTCAGGACCAACTCTCGGTACTTGACGCCTTCCTTGAAAGTGCACACCGCTTGATGCTTTGATACATGTTCAACGGTGTGATGCAAAGTGGTCCATCTCTGAATGAATTCCCTCAAAGTCTCATTTGGCTTTTGCACACAATGTTGTAACTTGGGCAACCCTTCTGGTCGCTTGCACGTGCCCTCAAAAGTTCTTACGAACACTCAAGCTAGTTCCTCCCAACTGTGTATACTGCCTAGAGTCAACTGAGTCAACCACGCTCAGGCTGACCATTCTAACATAAGAGGGAGATGTTTCATCGCTATCTCATCCTTTCCACCTCCAATCTACACAGCCACTCGGTAATCTTCAAGCCAGGTTTCGGGCTTGGATTCTCCAGTGAACTTATAGACTCCGGTTGTTAACCTAAAGTTGGGAGGAATCACTGCTGCCCTGATGGCTCTACTGAAACACTCTGGGAACGAAACATGCAACCTGCTGCCACTCGGACAATCTCTGCCAGGGTCTTCTCTATGCGCTCTGTTCCGGTCGACCAGGCCTTGAACAAGAATGGATCTCGCATCGAAGCCTGGCTCTCTTGGGTCGACTGGGGCTCTACGCTCGTCACTGTGATGGCGTCTGTCATCGTTCTGTTGAGGCATGTACGACGCACTCCTTGGAGGAGGTGTAGGCACTCGACGATGATTGTCGCGGTCGAACTGACGATCATACTTCCCACGGCCTTCATGCTGCAGGAGCGATCTTGGGCTATGGGCTGACTGGACTATATTCGCTACCACAGATCTGCTGTGAATCCTATTCCACGAATGAGAAACTGTAGTGTTCTGCTCTCCTGCTGCCCGGAGCAAGGCCCGGATCTGCATCAACCCTCGGCCAGCCTCTGACTGGGAAGGTTGGATCGACTCTGCGATTCGGGCAGCAGCTGTGAGGTTCTGAATCGGAGTACGGTATACCTTAGGTGGAGGTGGGAAAAGCTGCCGTCGACTGGACTTAGTAACCCGCTCCCGAGCTCGCTCATCGAGAGCACGCTGCAGGTTCTCCAGTCGAGTGTGCTCAGCCAAATTAGCCAAGTGCACCTCCTCCAAGGCCCGAGCCTCGGGGGTTTCTCCAACGATGGGCGTGTGGAGTGCATCCATGTTGCAGCGACAAAGTTCTTCCCTCTGCTGCAAAGAAAGAGGTTCGGGGTGATACTCCTCATGGACTCGTGATGGATCGCCACCAGCATCTTTGCCGTCCTCGCGATGAAAGCCAGGTGGGCCACACGGATCATCGACCATCAGGACTTCAACCGCAGGGTTGCTGCTATCGCACTCGTATGCAGTCTCCGCGGAGCCAGTCGACGGATTGAACAGGCCGTGAAGAGTTTCGTCGGGCTCGATTGCCGTGACATGATGGGTGGCCGAACGTCGAGCCACCACATGCTTCACCCAATGCTAAAGCCGTGATCAACCGGATCGCTTGCGGCGGCGGACTACGGGGAGGGAAGATACCATCGGAGCCGACTGATACTGGGTCGACGGCTGCCGAAGAAGGACACCGCAAACGCACGCGCGAAAGTGCGTCACCCCTCGGACGGGGAGCGCCTCAACGTCGAGCGGAGCTTCCTGAAGCCACGCCGAGTCATCGGCGACGAGAACGAGTGCATCGAGACAGATCTCGCGGCCCTCAGCCAACTCGCCGCCGGAAACCATGATGATGATCGGAAAAACTTGCAACTTCACAAATAAGTCGCTAAGACACCTGCCCCATGGTGGGCGCCAAATGTCGTGGTTCTAAGACTGACAGTAGAAAGGGGGGTAAGTATGGAGAGGCAAGATCTCAGCTATGGCGAAGGTGTACACACGGGTTTTATGAGTTCAGGCCCTTCTCGGGGGAAGTAACAGCCCTACGTATCGGTGGTCGATTGGATTATATGTGTGATGTTACAGGGGGTGCGAACCCTTGTGCCAGAGGAGGAGGGTGGCTTATATAGAGTTTGCCAGGACCTCTCCCGCCCTCCATTACAAGGGAGTTAATGTACATAAAGTGCTAGCGTTACTGGTAACGCCAGCCTTAAGTGTTGTTAATGACCTTAAAGACTACAGAGTGAATGAGTGTCCGTTGCACGCTGAGTAACTCCTGGTCTTCGGGAGGTCGAGTGATTCTCTTGTAGGTCGAGTGACAGTAGGTAGGGAGACTCCCGAGTGACAAGATGATGAGTGGATTGCACTCGACACTTCGACCGGGGGTCTCATGGTGTCTCTTGACCTTCTTGCCTTCTTGGGTAGTGACCTTGGGTAGGACGTATAGGTCAGGCCTATGACCCTACCCCAGGTCTGTATCCTCATCAACCGGGCCAGGGAGAGATAGTTCTGGAGGCGCCTCAAGGCGAAACCCCCGATGCCGGGCTCATGGGGGGGATCCCCATGGATTCTGATGAGGAGGGTCGCAGAAAGCTTGGCCCCCAGATGGATACTGTGCCGGAACCTCCAGTGGTTCCAGATTCAGGCAGGCAGCCCCTCGCCAGGGCGGCGAGCCGCCTGTGCCGATGACCTCTATCCATCTAGAGGCATCGGCTAACTTGGTGGAAGCGCTTCAAAGCGCTTCCCTTGGTGAAGGACACCGTACTCTTATGAGTACGGTGATTGCGAAGGTTCAGTCTGCCAAAAGCAGATTGACCGAAGCCTGCATCTCCTGACAGGCTTTGAGGTAAGTAATTCAAATTATGAAAAAGTATCACAGTGTAGACAGTAGCCCCTGATGCTCTGTTTGGTGTTCGGAAAGAAAGGCCGAACATAGGATCAAATATTATTCGCAGGAGTCTAATCATATTATGTCTATGTGAATGAGCAGGCGTCGTTGCTGGCCGCCACTGCCACTACTGCGGAGGTCTCCGAACTGAGGCAGAACCTGGGGCAACCGAAGAAGAGCTTGGCCTCATGAAGAGGCAGCTCGAGGAGAACAAAGGTAAGTGATACCCAGTCTGAATGTTATATAAAGGAAAAAAAATCGTTGATGCTAATATAAGCATGATGAATTTTAATAGGGGCCACGACTGAAGTGGCAGCCCTTAAGAAGGCACTGTCCGAGACCGAAGGCAAAGCGGCCAGGGAGCGCACCGAGCGCGAAAAACAAGCGGCTCGAGTTGATGAGGTCCAGCAAGAGCTCCAGGACTTCGTCAAAAAATTCGATTCCTTGGAGCATGACTCCAAGACGCAAGAGTCGAAGCTTGCGAAGGCCCGTGAGAGCGTACTAGACGCCAAGGCCGAAGCCTAGAAGGCCCTCCAGGAAATTGAGGCGGCCAAGAAGATAGCTGCGGGTAAGGCTTTCATTATGCAAAGCAAGCATGTGAAGGAGACTTTCCTTTTACTTACCCGAGTTCGGAGCTCTCTTGGAGCATTCGCAGATCTGCCGTGCAGCATCTCTGATGCCGCAGAGTTCTATCGGACTGAGGAGGGGAGCTCGACGGATAAGCAGTTTTGGTCCTAGTATATTGGGGCCGAACATCCGATGCCCTTGAGCGACCAGCTGAAGCAACTGGTCGAACTTCACAAGGCGGCTGAACTGGCCATGAAGGACTTCATAGTCCGGCTGTGGCCTGGCGAGCACCTGCCCAGTAGCTACTTCGGCCTTGTCAAGCGGATGGTAAATGCCTGTTCGTGGCTTGAAGCCGTTAAGCGGTCCGTTTGCATTGAGGGTGCACGCAGGGCCTTGGCCCATGCGAAAGTGCACTGGGGGAAGATGGACACCGACAAGCTGGTGTCAGAGGGGCCGCCGAAGGGCAAGGAGCATCGCCACCCCGAACAGTATTATGAAAATGTCATTAAAGGTGCCCGCCTTGTAGCGGATGAATGTACTAAGGATGTAATATTCGAATGAATGTACTCCTGTCATCCTGTAATATGAAAACCAGTTCATGTGCCCTATATGGCGCTTGTTAATTTAAAACATTACCTTCTGTGCGGCCGTTTATAAAATCTTGAGAGTTGGCCAGTCGTCGGCTATTGCCCCCATGCAACTAGTACTGGGGTGTTCGGGATAAATATAAACACTCTTTATCCAAATTTTTGGTCCGTTTAAGGAGGTGTTTAGCGCCGCGAACGAGGCAATTAGACTATACGGCTTTATCGCTCTCACTTAGCCATAGAAGTCTACAATTTTAAATTTTGGCAAAGCCCCTAGTATCCGGAAGGCCAGACTCGGGGCGCTATACACGCCTAAATCGGACAAGGCCGATTCCTCGCCTGAAGCGGTAAAAATCTTTAAGGATTTGAGACCTCTCGAACAGCGACCGGCTCTCGCCTTATCATGACAGTCAGTTTTCGGCTTTCTCTACTGAGGTGCTCGTCCGGAAGAACCGAGACACAATCGCAGTAGTTCTCCCTGTGCTACCTTAGCCGATATAGCGGAACGTAAGGTACCAAAACATAGGAGCCGGGCAAACCCAACTATTGACCCAAGACATGATTCAGAGCTGATGCATATAGTGCTATAAGTTTGGGGTGCCGCACTGTCAAAAGTATTCGGACTCGTTCTTGCCAGGTTATGGGGTACACTGAAGCCCCTAACAAACTGGCCGTGCCAAAATGCACGGGTATAATAAATAAGCAGTAGAGGGAAGGTTTAAACAAACGTAATAACAAGCTGACGCTATGCACTATTTTCCCTTGTTATTCAAATGATACGTCAAAGCGCACATATACAAGTAGTGCGATAAGCAAGGTTGGACTGTTTGACACATCATGACCAGGAGTAGGCTGTATGCGGGTATGTAAAACAGGTATAACAATTGTTATCAGAGATCACCTGAGGATTCCCTTGTACGCCAAAGCTTCTTGTCCTCCTGGTGTGTCGTCCCGCTATGTGTCCGATAGTCTGTCTATCAGAGGAGCCTCCCGAAGATGAGGACCTGAAAGAAAAAAGGAAAGGGGGTGCAAAGATGCGTGGGTCCTGGGGCGGTCGAACCGCATTGTGGACTGTGTCATGGCCATGCCTCCGCCTGTGCCCAGGGTATTTTAAGTGCGTAGTTGTGTACGCGCGGCACAAATTTCGCCGCTTGACCGGGACTAGGACGGAGGCCGGATTGCTAGTAGAGCTCTGGACGTGCCGGATAATCCTGTTGTGGAGTACTCTGGACTCGCTTGACGGTGTCCAGGTTCTTTATCGCTGAATTGGATGTTTGCCGAAGAAGGCTGTTTTGTACTTCTGCCGCGAGGGCCGTAGTGTGCTCCTCCGTGCGGAGCAAGCGCTCTGTGTTTCAATTAACTGTAATAACCCGCGAGGTCCTGGCATTTTGAGCTTGAGGTATGCATAATGCGGTACCACATTGAATTTGGCGAATGCGGTTCGTCCGAGCAGTGCATGATAGCCACTACGGAAGGGGACGATGTCGAAAATTAACTCCTCGCTTCAGAAATTGTCCGAAGATCCGAAGACCTCTTCCAGTGTGATTGAGCCCGTACAACAGGCCTCCACACCGGGTATGACACCCTTGAAGGTGGTTTTTGTGGGCTTGATCCCTGAGGGGTCGATGCCCATTTTGCGCACTGTATCCTGATAGAGCAGGTCCACGCTGCTGCCACCATCCGTGAGGACTCGTGTGAGAAGGAATCCATCGCTGATGGGGTCAAGGACCAATGTGGCCGAACCGCCATGACGGATACTGGTAGGATGGTCCCTGCGATCGAAAGTGATTGTACAAGAGGACCATGGGTTGAACTTTGGGGCGACTGGCTCCATCGCATAGACGTCCCTTAGTACACGCTTCCGTTCCCGCTTGGGAATATGGGTTGCGTATATCATATTTACTATTTTCACCTGGGGAGGGAATTTCTTCTGTCCTCCTGTATTCGATGGCCGGGGCTCCTCGTTGTCATTGCTATGCAGCCCCTTTTCCTTGTTTTCGGCATTCAACTTGCTGGCCTGTTTAAACACCCATTATTCCCTGTTGGTGTGGTTTGCTGGTTTATCGGAGGTGCCGTGAATTTGACATGAGCGATCGAGTATGCGGTCCAAACTAGACGAGCTCGGACTGTTTCTTTTGAATGGCTTTTTCCGCTATCCGGATTTAAAGCCTCTGAATCCGGCATTGACTGCCGTGTCTTCGGCGTTGTTGCCATTGTTGCGACGCTTGTGTCTATTTCGTCGTGGCTTGCCGTTGCTATCCCTGGTGTCTGAATCGCCTGAGTTTTTCGGTGTGATGTTGCTACGAGCCAGCCAGCTGTCCTCGCCCGCGCAAAAGCGGGTCATGAGTGTCGTGAGGGCTGCCATGGAATCTGGCTTCTCTTGGCCGAGGTGTCGGGCGAGCCATTCATCACGGATGTTATTCTTGAAGGCTGCTGAGGCTTCGGCATCCGGACAGTCGACAATTTGGTTCTTTTTAGTTAGGAACCGAGTCCAGAATTTCCTCGAAGACTCTCCGGGCTGTTGGGTTATGTGACTTAAGTCATCAGCATCCGGTGGTCGCACATAAGTGCCCTGGAAGTTGTCGAGGAATGCGTCTTCCAAGTCCTCCCAACTGCCAATGGAGCTTGCTGGCAGGCTATTCAGCCAATGCCGAGCTGGTCCTTTGAGCTTAAGTGGAAGGTACTTTATGGCATGTAAGTCATCGCCGCGGGCCATGTGAATATGGAGGAGAAAATCTTCAATCCATACCACGGGCTCTGTTGTGCTATCATATGACTCAATGTTTACGGGTTTAAACCCTTCTAGGAATTCGTGATCCATAACTTCATCAGTGAAGCATAGGGTGTGTGCGGCGCCTCTATGTCGGGCTACATCCTGACGTAGTTCAAAAGAATCTAGTCTGTTATATTCGGCCCGGCCGGACTTTGGTTTATTGTATCCGGCGTGACGGTCATCGTCACGTCTTGTGGCGCGCCCCCGTGATCGGTAGATCGATCTTGACTATCGTGCATTGTTTTCCAACACATCTCACAGGTCCTTCGTGTAGCCCCGGGCCTTAGTATTATCGTTTGATTGGTGACGGGGTGCGGTCTGGACTTCGGGCTGGTACGCCGCTTTGTTGCGGCCACGGGGTGGCCGGTCAGCAGCGTCATGCGCTGGTAGCGTGGGCTTTAAAGCCTCCTCCTCGAGTTGAGGTAGCAACCTTTGTTTTGGGTAGCTTTTGCTAGGGCGCTCGAGTCCGTATTCCTCGGCAGCCAGGACCTTGGTCCATCTATCAGTTTGCAGATCTTGATCGGCTTGAAGCTGTTGCTACTTTTTCTTCAGGCTTTTTGCAGTGGCTATAAGTCGGCGCTTGAAGAGCTCCTGCTCGACGGGATCCTCAGGCTCGATGAATTCTTCGTCGCCAAGGCTCTCTTCGTCTTCGGAGAGAGGCATGTAATTATCGTCCTCTAATTCTCCATCTGTTGTCTGCTCCTTAGGGCTAGCTTGCCCATCCTCTTGCTCGGTCTACTCGAAGCCTGGCTGGGCAGGATTGTTTTCATCTTCGGCACCATCCGGATTGTTATCTCTTGTGCCGATATCGTTATTTTTGCTATGACGGGGCTTGGAGCGGCGCCTATGACGCCGGTGCCTAGATTGCTTCTCCAAGGGGTTATCTTCCATTGCCTCATCGCCATTGCTTTCTTTGGGGGTGTCCACCATATATATATCATAGGATGATGTGGTTTTCTAGTGCCCTATAGGCGGTGGTTCCTGTTCTTCTCCTGCATTGTCATCCATACTGTCGATGTCTTCGGAGTTGAAGTCAAGCACGTTGGTTAAGTCAAGTCATCGACAGTGGCTATTAGGTGGGTGGTGGGTGGGGAACGAATTTAGTTGTCATCCGCTTACCACTCGAGCCGGACATAGTTTGGCCACGAATCTCCCGACAAGGAAATAGACCTTGATGAGTTTAGCACATCACCCAAGGGCGAGTGCTGAAAAATATCCGCGGCGGTGAACTCCATGACTGGTGCCCAATCGGATTCGATAGGCACGGACGTACGCGGTCCGGATCCTGTAGCCGGAGACGAGTCCGAGGGTCCGATGACACCACCTTCACAGGAGGTGGTATCAGTGTTCGGCACCAACGCGGATGAGTGTGCGGCCTCCATGGCAGGGTCTATCCACCCGTCCTTGGAAGGCATGATCTGCTCCGGATTGATTCCTGGCGCCGCCGCAGGTGTGATATCCCGAACACTGTCCGATGGCAGATCTAAGTCATGATCGTTGTGACCATTTGGCGCACCTGACATGGGCTCGAATCCATCGAAGATCAAGTCTCCGCGGATGTCGGCAGTATAGTTCAAGCTTCCAACCTGACCTGATGGCCAGGGGTGTAGCTATCGATCTGCTCCAGATGGCCAAGCGAGTTGGCCCGCAGTACGAAGCCGCCGAATACGAAGATCTTTCCGGGAAGGAAAACATCCCCCTGGACCGCATCGTTGAAGATGATCGAAGGAGCCATCAAGCCCTATCGTGACGACACAGTGGAACTCTCAATGAAAGCACCAATGTCGGTGTCAAAACCGGCGGATCTCGGGTAGGGGGTCCCGAGCTGTGCGTCTAAGGCTAATGGTAACAGGAGGCAGGGGACACGATGTTTTACCCAGGTTCGGGCCCTATTGATGGAGGTAATACCCTACTTCCTACTTGTTTGATTTTGATGATATGAGTATCACAAGAGTTGATCTACCACGTGATCGTAGAGGCTAAACCCTAGAAGCTAGCCTATGATTATGATTGTTGTTGTCCTACGGACTAAACCTCCGGTTTATATAGACACCGGAGGGGGCTAGGGTTACACAGAGTCGGTTACAGAGAAGGAGATCTACATATCCGAATTGCCAAGCTTGCCTTCCATGCAAAGGAGAGTCCCATCCGGACACGGGAAGAAGTCTTCAATCTCGTATCTTCATAGTCCAACAGTCCAGCCAAAGTATATAGTTCGGCTGTCTGAGGACCCCTTAATCCAGGACTCCCTCAGTCGGCCTACCCGATCACTTTCGATCGCAGGGATCATCCGACTAGTATCCGTCATGGAGGTTCGGCTGCCTTGGTGCTCGACCCAATAATTCACGGATACCATCTCACCCGAGTCCTTATGGACGGCGACAGTAGTCTTAATCTGATATATCAGGACACTATCCGCAAAATGGGGATAGACGCGTCAAGAATCAGCCAAAGCAATACTACCTTTAAAGGAGTAATACCAGGCATAGAGGCCCGCTGTACGGGCTCTCTAACATTAGAGGTTGTATTCGGTTCTCCCGAGAACTTCTGAAGCGGCTACCATGCACTACTCGGAAGAACGGCCTTCGCTCGTTTCAATGCAGTTCCGCATTACGCTTACCTTAAACTTAAGATGCCCGGTCCACGTGGCGTCATCACAATCAGCGGAAATACATAGCGTTCCCTACGTACGGAAGAATATGTGGCGGCTCTAGCAGCCGAACCACTAAACGGCCTCCCCAATCCGAACAAATGATCGGTCGTAAAGACCACGGAAACGGCTAGACGTGTCCGGCGCACCACTAGTGGTAGCAGCCCAGATAAACCTGAGCTTGGGTCGATGAATATACCCCCCATATGTGGTGCTAGGGGCTGCCTGCATGTAAAAGGGCCCATAGTTCGGCTCGACCCTATTAATACAATAATAGATTGCATTTTCATGGTTCATTAAGAATAACCAACTTTTCGCACGATCACACCAGATTCTTTCACTTGGGTTTTTCTTTTTTATAGATGACCATCGTGCTTCACCCTTCCAAGATACGGCACAACGGAGACAAAGGTGCAGACGTGCAGCAGGGCCCTGTTCAAAGGTTTCTTTTTAGATTAAGACCCTGTGTAAACCTTTTTTATTGTCTCTTGTTGTTCACACCCTCCGGGCATTTAAAATAACCGAGAGGGATACTAGCGTTATTGGCATTTCGTCACGCCAGATTAATGCACGTACCTGGATATTCAGGGCTCACTATCGAGGGCGATACTCAGCCCAGTATATGTTTTAAAGTCCAAATACCTTCGGGAGTGTTCGGCGTCGCGAGTTTGGCCTTATATGCATCAGCTCCAAATCATGTCTTTGGTCAATAGTTGGGTTTGCCTGGCTCCCGTGTTTTGCTACCTTACGTTCTGCTCTATCGGCTAAGGTGGCACCGGGAGAACTACTGCGATTGTGCCCTGGTTCACCTGGATGAGCACCTCAGTAGAGAAAGCCGAAAACTGACTGTCATGATAAAGCGAGAGACTGGTCAACCACTCGATGACTCAGCGGAATCTTCATGATTCCTGTGCATTAACAAAGGACCGGTTTCCTGGTCAAGTATGTACACGCATCGTATTCGGATGACCGCGGAAGTACCAGGGGCTATATAGTAGCCCCACCGTCAAACTCCTATGGCTAAGTGAAAGTGTTAAAGCTATATAGTCTGATTGCCTTGTTCGCCGCGCTATCACCTCCTTAAACGGACCAAGACGTTGGATCAAGTGTGACTATGCACTTTACCCAACACCCCCGCATTATATGCGTGGGGGTGAAAGCCGATGACTGCAAACTTTCAGGTTATATACATACACACATAAACGGCCGCACAGGAGGCACTATAATACTTTACGGGCAAAAGTATACAACCTTTATAATCAAAATAGCATTGTTTTTACAATCAAGATACATGTCACTGGAACATGGTATTCTTTGAGCACTGAGCCTCTATTAAACGGGAACCTTCTAGGACTTCTTCAAAATAGTGCTCAGGCGAGTCCTGGCCCCCGGGCGGACCCCTGGTTGCAACAGCGGTGACCTCCATCTTCGCCCAATATGTCTTAACACGGGCAAGAGCCATCAGCACCTTCTATGCACGCCGACCTCTTAGCAGCGTCGATATGTGGCACAACACGAAGAAATCATTCCACTAAACCAAAATAGCTATCCGGACTTGGTTCCTTCGGGCACAGGTGATCCACAACAGTCTTCATGGCAAGCCCGGACAACCTATGGAGCTCAGCCCACTCGGCCATTTGCTCATTCAACAGCAGCGGACGCCTTGGATTACTGAACTGCGACCAGAACAATCTTTCCACCTCATGATCTTTCTGATCTTTGAAATACTCAGTCGTGTCAGTAGCACTCTTTGCTAAATCCAAGTATGCGTCTGCCGAACTCCACAATTGATCCATAGGGGCATACTTAGGATCGCCGAACTTCGTCCACAATAAGAAGGGCTTCCCAGCCGCGATATCTCCGGCTTGACGAAGCTCCTCCCGCGCTGCTCTAATTTTAGAGCGCGTTTCCTTGGCTGCTTCCAAGGCCTTCTTCAGGTCAGCCGTTTTTGCTTGGATTTCCCTTTCGAGGAGCTCATATCGGCTGGCGGCATTTTGCAGCTCAAGAGCCATGTTGGCTATTTTATATCCGCTCTGGAGATGAGCAGCCTGTTCGGCTTTTAACTCTTCGTCCACCTTCAGGGCGGCCGCATCACTTCTCCTGGCTTGTTCCTTGGCTTGGGCAAGTTCTGCCCGAAGGGTCTCCATGGTGGCAGCTCCATCTGCAGTCAAAGCATATTATAAATACTGGCATCATGCTCCTCTTAATATTCGCTGAATATACATATCATGTGCCTTGTCAAGCCGCTTGTTCACAAGCGTGATGTCCGCATCGTCCACGTCAAGCTGCCACCTCAATTCGGCAAAATCGGCAGTCCGGTCAGCCGCTAGAGCCTCAGCCGCCTGTGCATGAAAGCAGCGCTATCATTACTTGAGACTATGATCCTCTGCTTGCCACCTCTGGACGGCAACCAGAGTCTCAGGGGCTACTATCTACACAGAGCACACCTAGCGTGTGCGGTACAATCGTCCGGTCAGCCGCTAGAGCCTCAGCCGCCTGTGCATGAAAGCAGCGCTATCATTACTTGAGACTATGATCCTCTGCTTGCCACCTCTGGACGGCAACCAGAGTCTCAGGGGCTACTATCTACACAGAGCACACCTAGCGTGTGCGGTACAATCAAAAATATATATATTACTTTGCGTACCTCAAAGCCTCTTAGTAGGCTCGTAAAAGCTTCATTTAACCTGCTTTTGGCGGATGAGATCCTCTCAACCACCGTACCCATTAAGGTACGATGCGCCTATGAGATAGCCGCTTGCTCCAAAAGATCCATCAATGTGTCCGGTTGTACACCGGATAGTCCCGGGCTTTAGGAGCCGGGAACCCAGGACTTCAGGCGGCCGAAGGGTTACCTTCTGGCATTTGCGGATTAGGAGAAATCCTCCGCGACGACACCTCAGGGTTGTCCGTCTCACGAGGCGGGGAAGCAGGGGGAGGCGTTTCGCTCTCCATCGTCTCCGAAAGAAGATCCCCTGAAGACGAACTTTGTTGAGAAGGGCTATGAGACGGACTGCGAAACATATGTCTCGGTTGTTATTCTCATAGAAAAAGCAGGATATATTTACCAAAGTGCCTTTGTTCACTTACGGCTCGGTTGATGGCTGGCCCCCTTGCGGGCGCTGTGCGGTAAGGACGCCCTCCGGGGCAGGGCCCCCTGGCAAAGGTTTCTTCCCTCGTTTGGAAACCTCTGTTTCCAAGTCTTCAGAGGCGGTCCTTTTCTTCCCGTGGGGAGAGGGGATTCTAGATTCACCTCCCCAATCATCCTCCTTCGCGGAGGCACTAATTCCCCCGGTTTGGATGTGTAACGTATGAAGCCCGCTTTCGGCTTCTCTATTCCTCCCCTTGCCTTCTCCTGATGGCACTTGATAGGGTGCGTGAGCCAGCATCCTGGTTAGTACATGATCCGGCGAGCCTTCGGAAGAGGGGTCGAACACCTGATCCTCTCCGCCTTTCTTATCCAGTCCTGGCCGAGGGCAATTTTTCAGAATGATGTTGTGACAAATATAATAACAGCATGTTCGGTCGCGGAGTTACTTACTTGGGTATCTGGACGGTTGTAGTTCAGACCCGCATCCTCGGTGGTGTCCGGACACTTTATTCGTGATCCGAAGAATAAACGATACATCCCTTCGAGCGTCACGCCGAAGAAGTGTTGAATGGTTCACGGTCCTTCCGGGTTGAACTCCCACATACGGAGAGATCGACGTTGGCAAGGCAGGGCCAGACGCTAACATTACTTGCATTACTTTGACAAGACTGATATCCCTCTTAAGGAGATCTCGGATACGGCTTTGCAGTGTCAGCACGTCATTCGCTGGCCCCCAGTCCAGGCCTTTGTTGACCCACGATGCCAGTTGGGGCGGAGGGGCAGAGCGGAAGGCTGGGGCGGCTGCCAGCTTTGTACCTCGGGGTGTTGTGATGTAAAACCACTCCCGTTGCCATAGGTCGGACACCTCCGGGAAGGAACCCTTTGGGCATGGGGCGTCGGCACCTCTGCTTATTATAGAGCCTCCGCACTCCACGTGTCGCCCGTCGATCATCTTCGGCTTCACATTGAAGGTCTTGAGCCATAAGCCGAAGTGTGGGGTAATGCGGAGGAAGGCCTCACACACGACGATAAATGACGAGATGTGCAGGATGGAATCTGGAGCTAGATCATGGAAATCTAGCCCGTAATAGAACATGAGCCCTCTTACGAAGGGATCAAGACTAAAGCCCAACCCTCGGAGGAAGTGGGAAACAAATACAACACTCACGTTGGGTTCGGGAGTGGGGATAACCTGCCCTTGAGCAGGTAGCCTGTGGGGGATTTCGGCGGTCAGATTCCTAGCCTCCCTAAGCTTCCTGATGTCCTCCTCTGTAACAGAAGAGGCTATCCACTGGCCTTGAAGGTTGGATCCGTACATGGTTGAAGATCCGGAGCGCTTAACCTGAACCTTGGGTGTTGGAACTCGAGGTAGGGGAAGAGAAGGATCGGGCGTGGAAAGAAAAGGGCAGGTCTGGACCTCTTTATAAAGAGGGTGAATATCAAGCATCCTTCGCGTGGCTGTTTGGAACTTGCCTAACACCGAGGAGTCATACTAACAGCACGATTGGGTTACCCACACCCGTATTGATGAGGATCCCATGATAAGGGGAACACGATCTCTGCCTCGACAAGACGTGCCAATACAACCGCCTCGCAATACATGCAATAGCAGGCTGGGGAAAACGGTTCGAATAATGACCGAGCCGCAGTGTGATGTCATGCTATGAAAAGTTGTCGGCAGATTAGATTTGTGGAATATTGTGCTCTCTACGGTGGTATGTGGAAATTGTTTTGCAGAGCCGGACACTATCCTTGTGTTCAAGATCTTCTATGGAGTATTCGGAGAAGGAACCCACCTTGCAATGCCGAAGACAATCTGCGCGCCGGACTCGTCGTCGTTGAAGCCTGGTTTAGGGGCTACTGAGGTAGTCCTGGATTAGGGCGTCCTCGGACAGCCGGACTATATACTTTGGCCGGACTGTTGGACTATGAAGATACAAGATTGAAGACTTCGTCCCGTGTCCGGGTGGGACTCTCCTTTGCGTGGAAGGCAAGCTTGGCAATTCGGATATGAAGATCTCCTTCTCTGTAACCGACTCTGTGTAACCCTAGCCCCCTCCGGTGTCTATATAAACCGGAGGGTTTAGTCCGTAGGACAACAACAATCATAATTATAGGCTAGCTTCTAGGGTTTAGCCTCTACGATCTCGTGGTAGATCAACTCTTGTAATACTCATATCATCAAGATCAATCAATCAGGAAGCAGGGTATTACCTCCATAGAGAGGGCCCGAACCTGGGCCCGAACCTGGGTAGATCAACTCTGGGACAAGGGTTCGCACCCCCTGTAACACACACACATTCACACATTCCAGCCGACCGCCTCCGGGCTCCGAGACGTAGGGCTTTTACTTCCTCCGAGAGGGGCCTGAACTCGTAAACACTTGCGTACAACCTTGCCGTAGCTAGGACCTTGCCTCTCCATACGTACCCCCTATACTTACTTTCAGACTTAGTACCAGGGGCTGCTGCTCTTTCTCTCCCCTAAGGCTCACTAAGGCCCAATACTTTCCCAGGGGGTTCCGGTAACCCCTCCGGCACTCCGGTTTTCTCCGAAATCACCCGAAACACTTCCGGTGTCCGAATATAGCCGTCCAATATATCAATATTTATGTCTTGACCATTTTGAGACTCCTCGTCATGTCCGTGATCACATCCGGGACTCCGAACTACCTTCGATACATCAAAACACATAAACTCATAATACCAATCGTTATCGAACGTTAAGTGTGCGGACCCTATGGGTTCGAGAACTATGTAGACATGACCGAGACACGTCTCCGGTCAATAACCAATAGCGGAACCTGGATGCTCATATTGGTTCCTACATATTCTACGAGATCTTCATCGGTCAAACCGCATAACAACATACATTGTTCCCTTTGTCATCGGTATGTTACTTGCCCGAGATTCGATCGTCGGTATCTCAATACCTAGTTCAATCTCGTTACCGGCAAGTCTCTTTACTCGTTCCGTAATACTTCATCCCGCAACTAAATCATTATTCACTATGCTTGCAAGGCTTATAGTGATGAGTTTTACCGAGAGGGCCCAGAGATACCACTCCGAAACACGGAGTGAAAAATCCTAATCTCGATCTATGCCAACCCAACAAACACCTTCGGAGACACCTGTAGAGCACATTTATAATCACCCTTTTACGTTGTGACGTTTGGTAGCACGCAAAGTGTTCCTCCGGTATTCCGGAGTTGCATAATCTCATTGTCTGAGGAACTTGTATAAGTCATGAAGAAAGCAGTAGCAATGAAACTAACACGATCATAATGCTAAGCTAACGGATGGGTCATGTCCATCACATCATTCTCCTAATGATGTGATCCCATTCATCAAATGACAACACATGTCTATGGTTAGGAAACATAACCATCTTTGGTTAACGAGCTAGTCAAGTAGATGCATACTAGGGACTATATGTTTTGTTTATGTATTCACACATGTACTAAGTTTCCGGTTAATATAATTCTAGCATGAATAATAAATATTTATCATGAATTAAGGAAATAAATAATAACTTTATTATTGCCTCTAAGGCATATTTCCTTCAGGCGCCGTCACCGGTCTGTTTCGTCTTCCATGGCCTTAGGCCATGGAGGCACAATGGACCTCGACCCCTGCCGGCGGGAGGGCTCATGCTCCATTTTTAGGCATGTTGTTAGTTTGGTTAGGGTTTGTGTTCTGCTCAGGAAGACGAGGCGGCGGTGGCGGCTCCCTAAAAACAGAATAAGGTCTCCTTGCCCAGCTCTCGTCTTGGTGATGCATCTAGTATCGCCGGAGGGCTTGTGGAGGTGTGTCTCCGGTGAATCTCGCCGTATTCGGTCGGTGTTTGTCTTTGGTGGATCTGATTGGATGCGGTCTTCGTTTGTCTGCTTTCATGTGTCTATAGATGGGATCTTTTTTCCAATCCGCGATTCTCTTGATCGATGGCGATTGTTGTTCTTGTCCTGTAGGACCTTAGCACGATGACTTTTCGTTTGTCTACTACAATAAGGTTTGTCCAGCAGCGATGAGGGAGGGGCGAAGAAAGCTGCGCACCTTTGGCTCGTTTCAATGCTTGTAGTCGTCATTAGATGGTCTACAGATCCAGATGCAATTTCTGTTACTTCTGTGTTCTTTGTATTGCCTCGACGGCTAATGAATACTGATGAGGACATCAATACCATTGTTACACCCACAGCCCCTACTGCTACATATACGGGACCAATTACTAGAGCTCGCGCACGCCAATTAAATTATCAGGTACTTTCGTTTCTTGGTAATGATTCTAATGTTCATGAGAATATGATGCTGCCTAAATTGGATACATTTGTTTTGCTTACAAATGAAGGGTCTAGCTTGGAGAAGGATGAACATTGGAGCAAGAACAAGCATGGAGATGATGCCATGCGCAAGGGGAACAAGAACGGAGTTACAAGTGATGATTTCAGGACTTTGAAGCCACCATAAGGGGTGCATGAAGCCTTGGACGAAATATACAAGATGCCACTTCATAAATTTCGTCCCGAGGCTATTATAGGTGCTGCGTCACCTTTTTATTGGGCCAGGCCCATGTAATTTCGAAATACATAAGTATAGGCTATTTTTAGAGTCCGTATGTGTGGGGAAACAAGATATAGGGTTGATTTCGGACCCCTCCACCAAGGGCCACGAAATTCCCCCTCTCTTCCTCCATATATACAGCCCTTAGGGCACCGTTTAGATTTTGGGTTTTGTTTAGATTAAAAGTTCGCCATAGCTGCAACTTCGCGTACTTCGTTTGTGTTCAACGACCAGACAAAGGCGTCACAGAACCCCACCTTGATCAATAAAGCTTTCATCTTATATTCGCAATATCCAGATTGCAATCTTAGTTTCTTGCTTGTTCTTCGTTTGCTCGCAGGAAACAGACCCTCGTGGTCAGGTTGATCGTGCTCCGGCGTGGTCAATAACCTCTCGGAGTTGGTTTAGCGATTGCTAAGGCGCGACGTCCTCGCACGTTCGTAGTCGGATCGTCAAAGTCGACTTCCACCAAAGCGATATCCATCATCTCATCGAAAGACGGGACACCTTTGCCTCTATCAAGTGGTATCAGATTTCCAGGTTGCTCGGTGAGATTTTACAGTTTTTCGTAGATTAGATCGAGTCTGTTCTTCATACCTACAGTCCACGAAAAAGCCACAAAAAAAATTAGGGTTAGTTCATCATATCCGAACCAATCTGAGCCTTTGCATAATCTTTTTAGGGTTTTTGCTTTGTTGAATTTGCGGTTGCATCGTCATGTCAAGTTGCTGGTCTTAGAGTCTAGTCTTTTAGAGTTTCGAGTTCTGGTCATAAGTTGTCACGCCGCCGCCGCACCATCATCATCGCCCATCTACCACTTTTGCTTATCCGCCACCGCTCTGAATCCATATCCATATACCACTACCAATCCGTATCCATATACCACCACCAATCTGTATCCATATACCACCACCGCTACCATATACCACCACCGCTGCCATATACCACAACCATATATCCACCACCAATCCGAGTTCTTCTCATATTAGGTTTGTTCTTGAGATCAATCTAAATTCCGATTCGTGATTCCTTGCCTGCGTAGGTCTCGGGAAAAAAAAAAGTCTAGAGACCCCTGGGCAGTTTTTAGGCCAAAATTTTCACGGGCAAATTTTTTTTTCCCTATCCTATTTTTAGGCTTTTCTGAGTCTTTTGAGCCACGTGCCATCATAGTGATTTTTTGGTCGCATTTTTTCGTCGTCGCTGCCCTAATTTCCGAAAAAAGAAAGTGAATTTTTTTTTCGTGCCTATCCTATCAGTTTGACGAGGGAAGAGTTTTGAGACACTCGCCATTATCGTGATTTTTCGCAAAAAAAAAGAGGAGAGCAAAAAAAAAGAGGAGCGAAAAAAAAAGGAGCGCAAAAAAAAGAGCGAAAAAAAAGAGTTCCAGAGTGTGCTTTTCCCTTGTTTACGTGCCGCGCCGTGATTTTGTTGGTGTTCTAGGCTCGCGTCTCTAGCACAGTCTAGCCTAGGACCAGCACAGTACCGTCGTTGAGCGTTTATTCAACTTTGCATCTCTGAATTGATTATTGCTGACCCTTTTTGCTACCATACTATAAGCCTTCCCAGCTCCACATACATCTACGTCGTGTGTTTGACTCTCCCTGGTAATCGCTCTATCCAAGCTTTGAGAGTTTTTGACTACAACGGTTGCCGAACACCGCCTGCTGCTGGGTAAGAACTGGTAAGAATTTGAGATTTGCTTGACGGATTTGTGACACCCACCACCACCTCTTGTTAGTAGTCTGTAGGATCATATTTTTGTGTGTTTCTATTGCTGCTAACCATGCCAGGATCACAAGCCGACGAGACTGACTGGGAGAACATGACGAATAAGGATTTGCATGATAAATTTCAGCAAATGATGAGTGGACAGGTGCAAGATGTGCTAAACAGATTTGAAGAGGCCATAGAGAAGATAGATGGCATGGAGAAGACGTTCGAAACAAAGCTCAATAACAAGTTTAATGAATTGCTCGCGCGTCTTCCACCACCACCACCCGCTGCACCTAACGCACCTCTCCAACAACAACAACAACAACAACACATCCTTTCGAATCAGTATGGACGAGCGAAGCGTGTTCCTATTGAGGATGGCGAAACTTCTGGTGCTGTTGTTCATGTTGTTGATGCTTCTTTGGCCCCTGCTACTGCTGCTGTTGGTACCCAGGAGGATGATGAGTATGCGGGCGATTATGAGGATGAGGTTGATCAAAATCAGCACTACGTGCAGCCACCAGCACCACCACCACCAGGTCGACCTCAGGTATATATTCGTAATGGTAGGCCTGCAGCACCACCTCAGGTACGAGATGATGTCCATATTCCTAAACTGAAATTGAATATTCCACCATTTGAGGGTAGATATGTTCCTGATATATATCTTACTTGGGAGTTAGAAACTGAACAACGTTTTACATGTTTACAATATCCCGAGGAGAGACGGGTTGCTGCTGCTGTTTGTGCTTTCACTAGTTTTGCATGTGTATGGTGGTCTAAACATTGTAGATTATATCCTATTCCCGCTAGTTGGGCTGCTTTGAAAACTGCTATGCGTACTCGTTGGGTTCCACCATATTATCAACGTGAATTGCTTCAAAAATTACAGCGCTTAAGACAAGGAAAAAATTCTGTAGAAGAATATTATCAGGAATTACAAACTGGCATGATTAGATGTGGTATTGTTGAGGAGAATGAAGCTATGCTTGCACGTTTTCTGGGTGGATTAAATAGAGAGATTCAGACCATTCTAGACTATAAGGAGTATACTAATATCACTCGTTTATTCCATCTTGCTTGTAAAGCTGAACGTGAAGTGCAGGATCGACAGGCATTGGCGCGGACTAACTTTTCTGCAGGTCGACCTTCATCATGGACACCACGTGCGTCATCTACTTCCACACGTTCTGCTACACCGGCGCCTCCGTCGGCTGCCACCTCCAACCGTGATACAATAAAGCAGGCACAATCACCACTATCTGCCAAGAGCACACCTTCTGGGCCTGCAAAGAGCTCTTCTTCATCCATGGCATCAACAGGGCAAACACATGATATTATTTGTCGACGTTGCAAGGGTGGAGGTCATTATGCGAGAGAATGCCCATCTAAGCGTGTGATGATTGTTACTGAGGATGGTGGGTATGAGTCCGCTAGTGACTATGATGAGGAGACTTTGGCTCTTATTACACGTGACGAACACGGTGGAGACGATTTTGATCATGAGACGCAATACATGGCTCCTGAAGATGCTGACAGGTATGAATGTTTAGTTGCTCAACATGTTTTGAGTGTGCAGGTTACAAAAGCTGAGCAAAATCAGAGGCATAATTTGTTCCATACAAAGGGAGTTGTGAAGGAACGTTCTGTTCGCGTGATCATAGATGGAGGGAGTTGCAACAACTTGGCTAGCATGGAGATGGTGGAGAAGCTATCTCTCACCACAAGACCACATCCACATCCTTACTACATCCAATGGTTCAACAACAGCGGCAAGGTTAAGGTAACACGTACTGTTCGTGTACATTTTAGTATCTCTACATATGCTGATTATGTTGATTGTGATGTGGTACCTATGCAAGCATGTTCCTTATTACTTGGTAGACCATGGCAATTTGATAAAAATTCTATTCACCATGGTAGAAACAATCAGTATACTCTTGTTCATAAGGATAAAAATATTACTTTGCTTCCTATGACTCCTGATTCCATTTTGAAAGATGATATTAATAGAGCTAATAAAGCAAAACAGGAGAAAACTAAGAGTGAAAATCAGATTGTGGCAAAAGAATTTGAGCAACAAATGCAGCCTAATAATAATAAACAATCTAGTGTTGCTTCTGAAATTAAATTGAAAAGTGCATGTTTACTTGCCACCAAATCTGATATTGATGATCTAGATTTTAGCAAATCTGTTTGCTATGCTTTTGTTTGCAAAGAGGCATTATTTTATTTTCATTCGAGGACGTGCCTTCCTCTTTGCCTCCTGCTGTCACTAACATTTTGCAGGAGTTCGCTGACGTCTTTCCACAAGACGTGCCACCGGGATTACCACCTATTCGCGGGATTGAGCATCAAATTGACTTAATTCCCGGTGCATCATTACCCAACCGTGCACCATACCGTACCAATCCAGAGGAGACGAAGGAGATTATGCGTCAAGTACAAGAACTGCTCGACAAAGGTTATATACGCGAATCCCTTAGTCCTTGTGATGTTCCTATCATTTTAGTGCCGAAAAAGGATGGTACGTCGCGTATGTGCATTGATTGTAGAGGCATTAATAATATTACTATTCGTTATCGTCATCCTATTCCTAGGCTAGATGATATGCTTGATGAATTGAGTGGCTCTACAATATTCTCCAAAGTTGATTTGCGTAGTGGATACCATCAAATTCGTATGAAATTGGGAGATGAATGGAAAACAGCATTTAAAACTAAGTTTGGATTATATGAGTGGTTAGTCATGCCTTTTGGGTTAACTAATGCACCTAGTACTTTCATGAGGTTAATGAACGAAGTTTTACGTGCTTTCATTGGACGATTTGTGGTAGTTTACTTTGATGACATATTGATTTATAGCAAATCTTTGGAGGAACATTTGGAACATTTACGTGTTGTTTTTATTGCTCTACGTGATGCACGTTTGTTTGGTAACCTTGGAAAGTGCACCTTTTGCACCGACCGAGTATCTTTTCTTGGCTATGTTGTTACTCCACAGGGAATTGAAGTTGATAAGCCAAGATTGAAGCTATTGAGAGTTGGCCGCAGCCCAAAACGGTCACACAAGTGAGGAGTTTCCTTGGCCTCGCTGGATTCTATAGGCGTTTTGTGAGAGATTTCAGCACCATTGCTGCACCTCTCAATGAGCTTACAAAGAAAGATGTGCCTTTTCTGTGGGGTACCGCACAGGAAGAAGCCTTTACGGCATTGAAAGATAAGTTGACACATGCTCCTTTAATCCAACTTCCTGATTTTAATAAGACTTTTGAGCTTGAATGTGATGCTAGTGGAATTGGATTAGGAGGTGTGTTATTACAAGATGGCAAACCTGTTGCATACTTTTCTGAAAAATTGAGTGGGCCTAGTCTGAATTATTCTACTTACGATAAAGAACTATATGCTCTTGTTCGGACTTTAGAAACATGGCAACATTATTTATGGCCCAAAGAATTTGTTATACATTCTGATCATGAATCTTTGAAACATATTAAAAGTCAAGCTAAACTGAATCGTAGACATGCTAAATGGGTTGAATTTATTGAGACTTTCCCTTATGTCATTAAACACAAGAAGGGAAAAGAAAATGTTATTGCTGATGCATTGTCTCGTCGCTATACTATGCTTTCACAACTTGACTTCAAAATATTTGGTTTGGAGACCATCAAAGATCAATATGTGCATGATGCTGATTTTAAAGATGTAATGCAGAATTGTAAAGAAGGAAGAATGTGGAACAAGTTTGTCGTTAACGATGGATTTGTGTTTCGTGCTAACAAGCTATGCATTCCAGCTAGCTCCGTTCGTCTTTTGTTGTTGCAGGAGGCGCATGGAGGAGGATTAATGGGACACTTTGGCGTGAAGAAGACGGAAGACGTACTTGCTACACATTTCTTTTGGCCAAAGATGAGACGGGATGTTGAGCGTTTTATTGCTCGATGCACTACATGTCAAAAAGCTAAGTCACGACTCAATCCTCATGGTTTATATATGCCTTTGCCTGTACCTAGTGTTCCTTGGGAGGATATATCTATGGACTTTGTTTTAGGTTTACCTCGAACAAAGAAGGGGAGGGATAGCATATTTGTTGTCGTGGATAGATTCTCGAAAATGGCACACTTTATACCATGTCATAAAAGCGATGATGCTGTTAATGTTGCTGATTTGTTCTTTCGTGAAATTATTCGCTTGCATGGTGTGCCAAATACTATTGTTTCAGATCGTGATACTAAATTTCTTAGCCACTTTTGGAGATGTTTATGGGCTAAGTTGGGGACTAAACTGCTTTTTAGTACTACTTGTCACCCCCAAACTGATGGACAAACTGAAGTAGTCAATAGAACGTTGTCTACTATGCTTAGGGCTGTTTTGAAGAATAATAAGAAAATGTGGGAGGAATGCTTGCCTCATATTGAATTTGCTTATAATCGTTCATTGCATTCTACTATTAAGATGTGCCCTTTTGAAGTTGTGTATGTTTTCCTACCTCGTGCACCTATTGATTTGTTGCCTCTTCCATCTTCGGAGAAGGTCAATTTTGATGCTAAACAACGTGCTGAATTGATTTTAAAAATGCATGAGTTAACTAAGGAAAACATTGAGCGTATGAATGCTAAATATAAACTTGCTGGAGATAAGGGTAGAAAACATGTTGTGTTTGCACCTGTAGATCTTGTTTGGTTACATTTGCGTAAGGATAGATTTCCTGATTTGCGCAAATCAAAGCTAATGCCACGTGCTGATGGTCCCTTTAAGGTGTTAGAGAAAATAAATGATAATGCATATAAACTTGAGCTGCCTGCAGATTTTGGGGTTAGTCCCACTTTTAACATTGCAGATTTGAAGCCTTATTTGGGTGAGGAAGATGAGCTTCCGTCGAGGACGACTTCATTTCAAGAAGGGGAGGATGATGAGGACATCAATACCATTGTTACACCCACAGCCCCTACTGCTACATATATGGGACCAATTACTAGAGCTCGCGCACGCCAATTAAATTATCAGGTACTTTCGTTTCTTGGTAATGATTCTAATGTTCATGAGAATATGATGCTGCCTAAATTGGATACATTTGTTTTGCTTACAAATGAAGGGCCTAGCTTGGAGAAGGATGAACATTGGAGCAAGAACAAGCATGGAGATGATGCCATGCGCAAGGGGAAAAAGAACGGAGTTACAAGTGATGATTTCAGGACTTTGAAGCCACCATAATGGGTGCATGAAGCCTTGGACGAAATATACAAGATGCCACTTCATAAATTTCGTCCCGAGGCTATTATAGGTGCTGCTTCACCTTTTTATTGGGCCAGGCCCATGTAATTTCGAAATACATAAGTATAGGCTATTTTTAGAGTCCGTATGTGTGGGGAAACAAGAGATAGGGTTGATTTCGGACCCCTCCACCAAGGGCCACGAAATTCCCCCTTTCTTCCTCCATATATACAGCCCTTAGGGCACCGTTTAGATTTTGGGTTTTGTTTAGATTAAAAGTTCGCCATAGCTGCAACTTCGCGTACTTCGTTTGTGTTCAACGACCAGACAAAGGCGTCACAGAACCCCACCTTGATCAATAAAGCTTTCATCTTATATTCGCAATATCCAGATTGCAATCTTAGTTTCTTGCTTGTTCTTCGTTTGCTCGCAGGAAACAGACCCTCGTGGTCAGGTTGATCGTGCTCCGGCGTGGTCAATAACCTCTCGGAGTTGGTTTAGCGATTGCTAAGGCGCGACGTCCTCGCACGTTCGTAGTCGGATCGTCAAAGTCGACTTCCACCAAAGCGATATCCATCATCTCATCGAAAGACGGGACACCTTTGCCTCTATCAAATACGGAGTATATCGGAAGGTTTTCCTGGAAGACAAAAATTCCATGCCAGGTGGTGTTGGGGTGGTGGCTCGCACAGCAGATTCGGAGGCGGGTGCAGTGAAATGTTCCTTTTGCAGTTGATGCCGCGACCACTGAAGCACTTGCCATTCGACGTGGAGTAGCGTTGGCAAACCAACTGGGATTCGATCGCATCATCCTTCAATCCGACTGCCTCCAGGCATGTTAGAACTCTTCAGGTCAGGCGGGTGGCTTTTCCTCATCTATGGCTGCCCCTCTCTTCGATGACATTTGTATTCAAGCATCCACTTTAGTTCTGTCATGTATAGCTCTTGTTAGACGGAGGCAAATTATGTACAGTAGCTAATTGTCTTAGCTAGAGAAGCTGATGCTGATCCTGCTCTTGTTGACGATGTAAGCACTATTTAAGAGCAATAAAGCAGCCATGATGGCATTCCCTAAAAAATGGCAATCTTACATTCTTGGTTTACTAAACAGACCCTGGTAAACCTCAAATGATTCAAACACACCCTCCGTTTGATCACTGACAAAACCATTACAAGATAAAAAAAATTCTTTAACTTGCATAGCAGAAAGAGATTGTGATCGGTAACTGTGGCACCATACAACCACTATACTTTTACCAGAAACACTCAAAGAACCGCATACCTTTGAAGTTGGTTATAACACAGCAGAAATTATCTACATTTGTGGAAACTGCAGAACATATTAGCTATACAAATATACAGCAGTTTACAGTTCTAAATTCATAATGTCCACTTCATATGCGACTGTACACTACGTGCAACCTACAAGCTGACAAGTTAAGGCATGCTTCCCTTTGGACAAACCAGGAGGTGCAAGTATACTCACTCATTATACTGGTGCCGCTTGATTAACTAGTCAGTGATGGGGATGACATTTCCCAGTGAAGCATTTGCTCGACAATCACATGGAGCAAGGCTTGCGAGTTTGTCCATTGCAAGCTTCACGATTTTGGTGTTTCCATTTTGTTTGGCAGCAGAACAAAGTAAAATCCAGGCTGAAGCACTAGATTCCGAAGGGACCACACTATCAATGAAATGCTCTGCTTCCTTGAACATACCAGAATGACCCAAAACCTCAATCATATGCGAGTAATGACCTTCTGAAGGTTCTATTTTGTAAACCTCGGTCATGGACACAAAGAACTGGAAGGCTTCACTTACAAGGCCGATTTCTGCACAGGCCTTCAGCACAGATAAGAATGCAATCGAAGTTGGTATTTTCTCTCTTCTTAACATCTGCACAAACAAGTTAATGGCTGTCTCTGGACAGCCATTTTCTAGATGAGCTATGATTATTGAGGTCCAAGTAGATGCACTCTTGTCAGACATATATCTGAAGGCATCCAATGCATTTTTCAGACTGCCGCAATTGGAGTACATGTCAATAAGGTGATTGCTGATGCATGGTTCAGAAGCAAGGCCACGCTTTGTAAGGTAGGCATGTGCTTGAAGCCCTTCATGAAGGAGTTCCAATTTTCCACAAGAATTCAAGATGTGTAATGCAGTTGGATAATCAAGAACCCCACCAGAACGTTGGATAACACACAAAAGATTAAGTACTCCAACGTGATCATCACCTTGAGCAAAATCTTTAACCAGTGCTTCCCAAGAAATCTCACGGTTTGAGAGTGATAAACACAGCTTAAGAGCCTGCTTGAACTGCCCTTCTCTTAAGTAAAAGCTTATAAGACTTTTCACAACAGAAGCATTGGTTCCATAACCAGTTCTGATGGAGTTGCCCTGGATCTCCATGCCACCTACGACATCCCCAAGAGCCACACATGCTGTAAGTACAGAGGTATAAGTGAACTCGTTGGGTTGCACATGCTCCAACTGCATCCTCCTGAACAAATGCATTGCTCTTTCAAATTGACCATTCAAGCAGTTGCCTGAGATTACCGCAGTCCATGCGGCTGTCCCTGGATCCTTGGTTCTTGAAAAGAGAACGTGTGATTCATCCACAGAACCGCATTTAGCATACATGTCGACCAGTGAACTAGTGACAAAGGGATCTGAATTCATGTTGAACTTCAAAACATAGGCGTGTAACATCCTTCCTGTTGCTAAATCTTGATCAAAAGCGCACAACCTCAAACTAGTGGCCACAATAAAGTGATCCAGCTTTCCCTGGACCAGCAAATAGTATCTTAGCATTCTCAAAGGTAGCATACATTGTCCCTTATGAAGAGTAGCCCAATTGACATACATATCCATCAGAGCACTCATAACATGCTTATCTGAGTCTAGACCTGCTCTAATGAGGTAGCCATGTATTTCCCTTCCATAACCAAAAGCTCCTCTTCTGGTGACAACATGCAAAATGCTACCCAATGTAAACTCATCGCATTCCGAGCATTCAAACATCATAGCACGGAAGTGAGACAATGATCATCACACACGTTATCTGCATAGCACTGGATGATGCTATTGGAAGAAACCAAATCCTTGTCATGCATATCATCAAACACCTTCTGCATCAGCTGTAGTTCCCTGGACCTCCCATAGAACTCGATCAGGCAGTTCTCCAAGAAGCCGCTTTTAGAGAATCCTGACTTGATGATGCAGCAATGCAGCTGGTATCCCAAACTTCGGTTGGCCAAACTAGAAGGTGCCCTGAGTGCAACTGACAGAGTGAACGCGTCACATCCAATACTGGCATGGATCATTTCCACGAACAACATTAGCGCCTCGGTATGGCAGCCATTCTCAGTGTAGCCGCTGAGCATGGAGGTCCAAGAAAACAAATCAGGTGCGGCAATGCCATCGAACACCTTCTCAGCGCAACCCAGGGACTGGCAGCTCGCGTACATGGTAAGGAGGCCGTTTGCCACAAAGAGGTCAGAATCTACGTAGCCCGTCTTCGCAGCAGCGCAGTGGACCTGCCTTCCAAATCTGAGGTTCCCGACTGCCGCGCAGGCGCGCAGCACGACTGAGAAGACGAACCCGTCCGGCCTCAGTGACCGCTCCATCATGCGCAGGAGCAGGACCAGCGCCTCGGAGGCGGGACCGTGGGTGGCGTACCCGGACATGATAGCAGTCCAAGCGACGAGGGACCTGTCCCGCGGCGGCATTGCCTCGAACACCTGCCGCGCGGGCTGCATTCGGCCGGCGCGCGTATGGGCGCGAAGCAGCGAGTGCTGCGCTGTGGCGGAGGGGGCGGTGGAGGCATCCGGTATGTTGTCCACGGATTTGTATGGGGAGACTTTGGTGACGCCTCTGCAAATACAGGAAGAGCGCGGGAGCAAGGGAGGAGGGAGCGCCATTGGTGGCAGCTCCGTGAGCGGGGAGGATTCGAATGGAGTGGCCAGGAAGGGGAGCAGGATAAGGTGGGCGTCGCTGGAATCGAATGGATGAATCGCCCAGCATCTACGGCAGCTAATCCATTTCCCTTTACGTCGGACGTATCCGGCCGCCTTATGTACAGTGACCGATCACCGTGGTTCATTAGACCGGGTGTTGTCCGGCTAGAAACCGAAGATGGTAACCCTGTGTAAAGTTTCTATATCTAAATAGGTAGCCCCGTTAACTTATTTCTCTTGACATGTAAGCATGACACCTCATCAAACGACATGCATTAGAAAGACTCACCTCATAAACATTCAATTAGTCATAGGAAAAGTTTCACCTTAACATGCAAACATGCATGATATATTTAGTAAATATTTACAAAAATACAATAATCAAACACAATAAACCGTATCTATTTTTAGTTTTAGCTCTCATATTATTTCTCCGAATATTCTTATTTCCATAAAATCAATAACTTTGAAATATATTGCAAAATATTCCAGCAACAATGCGCGGGACATCATCTAGTTCATAGAACATTGAAAACCTACAGAAGTACCATCTTCACAAGTTCTGCCTTTAGGGCGCGAACGGTATCCGTTCCCGTTGGCACAACTATCATGGCTGCGGGATCCGCTCCAGCCGGCAACAGTTTATATACAAAGCAAATAACTAGACTCTAGCATCTTGCAATGTCATGTGAATTATCATACTAAGTTGTAGTCATGCTTATGGTCTGCATCGGGTAGCTATGTTCATGATCTGCATCATGCTGCATGTTGTATGAATTATGCTCACAATTAACAGATGTGTTGGGGATGCACAACACAACCAAAAGGTTTTCTGCCTTTTTGTTTAAATCTTTGAGGCAGCAAAATCCTACTTCACGAGCAGGCCCCAGGAAGCAGAAGGCCAACCTTGCATATCCATCTAAGCATCAACCAAATAAGCAGAGATGAGTATAGCATCTCAATTTTACGATTTGGTTCGGCCTGGTTTTTTGAACTTTTTCCTATAAATTTCGCATATTATTGAAGAAGCACTTCTTAGGACTTCTGACTGCACCGGCGAAAGCATTGCTCGGATATCCTAAAACGCTCGTATAACTTGTGATAGTTCTAAAGATGTCTGTGTACTCTGAAAGAAGTGCTTCTTGTAGTCGTGGTTTAGACAGAGATCCTAATGCACTACAGTTGAGGCACTACGAAACAGAGTACGGTCTGATCGAAACAAGGCATAGGTACAGGAATTAGAAATCATTCGAAAAATAAACGACACTTTAGGGAGTGCAAGTACTACCACTACAACACGGGTGTGAAAAGAAGGCATTTTGGCGAAGGCGTTTTCCTAAATGCCTCAAAATCATGCTTAAGGAGGCGTTTTTACAAAGTGCCTCGGTTGTATGCACGTTTGGAGGCATTTTTACAGAACGCCTTAGAATGTAAGCAGCTTCGGAGGCGTTTGTACAGATCGCCTCAGATTGTAGGTAGCTTTGGAGGCGTTTTCTAGATTAGCCTTTAATGGTAGACATTTTGAGGCGATTCTGAAGAACGCCTCCAAATTGATCGCGGCGTTTCTAAAATAGTGCCTTCAATCGCGCTCTGTGCTGTTCGCGGTTGTAGACATGCGTGGCCATTAAATGTACATACTTGAGAAAGTAAGGCGTGACTGAAGAATGTAACGATGCGCTAGTGTAGTGGTTGAGTGCTGGCAAGGCTAAACTACCGGTCATGAGTTCGATTCTCCGGTTCACTGCTATTTGATTTTTAAATCGCAGGAGGTTCTTTCTTTAGTACCATACTGCTCAGCGAACAAGAGATGGACCTCCTTAAAAGGAGGAAACGTGCACATTGTTTCAGAAATAACAACTACTCGTACGTGCTAATTAAGTTAATACTTGGATTAGATAATGAACCACTCTGAACGGTGGGTTACGAAGGATTTTCAAACGGTGGTGGATGGGCCCGGGGGTTCCAATAGAGTCAAGGTCGGTTGGGCCTGGGCTTTGGGGCTTGGATGGCATCGTTTCTCTTTTTACAATTTGCCGGACGGAGCTTCAAAGGCAATCCTGAAATCGCCATAAAACATCGCGGGCGTTCCTGAAGATCGCCAGCTGACCATCGAAGGCATTTTCCAAAAATGCCTGTGTATGCCTTTCCCTTCGCGACCATCTATAGCGTTTTCCAGAAACGCCTCGTTAGATGATTGAAGGCATTATTTAAGCTTTTGAAGGCGTTTTTTAATGCCTCCTATTTCCTACCATGATGTAGTGTACTTGGATCATATTTGTTCGTAATTTAAAGGGTGGACCGTCGCTTACATCCGGCCGCAGCGATCCACCACATTAACGACACCTCGTGCTCATCTTCTTTTCCTGCCCCCCGTCACAGGAAATAGGGGGAGGCATACTACTAGATAAAAAATAAAATAAAAAGAAAAGGACGACGACAGAACCGAAGACGACGAAGCCGGAGCAGGAGGGGAACTCAGGCCCTGTTTGGTTCGGCTGTGGATTTCTAAAAGCAGCTGTGAAAAATCTGCTGTGGAAAGACAGCTGTTCGGTTGGGCCTGGGCTTTGGGGCTTGGATGGCATCGTTTCTCTTTTTACAATTTGCCGGACGGAGCTTCAAAGGCAATCCTGAAATCGCCATAAAACATCGCGGGCGTTCCTGAAGATCGCCAGCTGACCATCGAAGGCATTTTCCAAAAATGCCTGCGTATGCCTTTCCCTTCGCGACCATCTATAGCGTTTTCCAGAAACGCCTCGTTAGATGATTGAAGGCATTATTTAAGCTTTTGAAGGCGTTTTTTAATGCCTCCTATTTCCTACCATGATGTAGTGTACTTGGATCATATTTGTTCGTAATTTAAAGGGTGGACCGTCGCTTACATCCGGCCGCAGCGATCCACCACATTAACGACACCTCGTGCTCATCTTCTTTTCCTGCCCCCCGTCACAGGAAATAGGGGGAGGCATACTACTAGATAAAAAATAAAATAAAAAGAAAAGGACGACGACAGAACCGAAGACGACGAAGCCGGAGCAGGAGGGGAACTCAGGCCCTGTTTGGTTCGGCTGTGGATTTCTAAAAGCAGCTGTGAAAAATCTGCTGTGGAAAGACAGCTGTTCGGTTGGGCCTGGGCTTTGGGGCTTGGATGGCATCGTTTCTCTTTTTACAATTTGCCGGACGGAGCTTCAAAGGCAATCCTGAAATCGCCATAAAACATCGCGGGCGTTCCTGAAGATCGCCAGCTGACCATCGAAGGCATTTTCCAAAAATGCCTGCGTATGCCTTTCCCTTCGCGACCATCTATAGCGTTTTCCAGAAACGCCTCGTTAGATGATTGAAGGCATTATTTAAGCTTTTGAAGGCGTTTTTTAATGCCTCCTATTTCCTACCATGATGTAGTGTACTTGGATCATATTTGTTCGTAATTTAAAGGGTGGACCGTCGCTTACATCCGGCCGCAGCGATCCACCACATTAACGACACCTCGTGCTCATCTTCTTTTCCTGCCCCCCGTCACAGGAAATAGGGGGAGGCATACTACTAGATAAAAAATAAAATAAAAAGAAAAGGACGACGACAGAACCGAAGACGACGAAGCCGGAGCAGGAGGGGAACTCAGGCCCTGTTTGGTTCGGCTGTGGATTTCTAAAAGCAGCTGTGAAAAATCTGCTGTGGAAAGACAGCTGTGGAAAATCTAATGTGAAAAAGATGTAGGTCATTTGGCAAACCAGCTGATACAGCTTTTTCAGATTTTGGCCCGCAGTGGAATCAGATTTTGGAAAGCACGTCCTGGGCGGCTTCCGCTTTTGGTTCAGATTTTGGCAGTGGATTTCTGGAATCGGATTCTGCTGGGTTTGCCCTTTGGTTCAGATTCTGCTGCGCGGCAGCGGAATCCGTCGATAAAAGCTGAACCAAATAGGGCCTCAGGCTTCGCCGAAGTCGTTCTCCTTCTCCTGCGGAAACAATGCCTCCGCGACGTTGCCCACCACGTGCCCAGCCCTGCCCTGTGCTGGTCGTCCATATCGAGCTCCTCCAGCGCGGCCTCCACCAGGAAGTGGAGAGAAACATGGTGGACGCTGGCAAGGACATGGAGTGCCACCGCGCGCCCCGCCCGATCCACCTCTACCTCCTGCATCGCCGCCTTCTCCTGGCAAAACTCCCTGAACCGCGCCGCCAGATGTTCGAAGAAGAACACAAGATGGTTCAACTTCACTTCATCAAAGGCGCTGTAGGGGACGAACCGTTGAAGACCGAGGACGTCCATGTCTTCGTTCAGCGGTACGTACACGTCGCATAGCAACGCCACTCTCCCGTAGTAGTCTGCGTGGAGATGGGCAAAGAGCTGCTCCGCCTCCTGATAGCGGAGCGGCTCCGTCTCCACCCGGTCACGCAACTCTGGGGTATCGCTCTCTGGACAGAGAGAGATGCTGCTGAGAATCCCCCGAAGCTCACGGATCTCGGCATCCTTGGTGGCGAGGTTGGCGCGCATTTGCTCCCACTCATAGCGGCTGACCTCATGCGCCATAGTGGAAGAAGAAAGGGGGTGACAGCGACGGTAGGAAGGGACTCACGTGCTGGAAGGCTCGGGGGATTGAAGGATGCAAGATAGCTAAGGCGAGAGGAAGAAGAAGGATGTGGGGGAACTGAGGCGAGGTGCCCCTCCAATCGAGTTGAAGCAATCAACACGGGCGATAGGCGTTTGGGTTCCCCAATGAGAACTTGAACGCCATCTGGTTACATCAACTTTCGATGTGGGGTTTAATGGTGGGAGGCATAATTGCTCTCTCACCAGTTTGAACCCCGATGCGAATTAAAGATGAATGACTACATGCAGGGTGTCGCATGTTCAAACTCGTGGTGCCAAGGCTCAAAAGCTTTGTTTCCTGCCCCTGGCGGGATTCCAGTGCCACGTGTCATAACCATTGAGTATCTGATTAACCGGTCAATTAGTGGATGGTGCAAGTGGACTGGACCAAGCCCTTGCCAGGCATTTTACGCATAACACATGGGGGTTGGCTCCGATCATTTGTGCCAAAATAAGCCATTGTTGCCTGACTGGACTTGACGAGAAAAATTGGCTGACACACGTGGCCCATGCGTTTGTATGGGGCCTCGCCCTAACAAACATGAAGGACACTCATCAGGACCAGGACCGGGGGCTACTATCAGTATGATGAAAAGTTGGTTCACTAGACTGGCTACACATGGACCATGAGGGACCTTCCCCTTGGTCAGAGGGATCAAGAGTATAAGGCCCGAGAACGAAACCTCCAACAACGACTGCATTTCCTTACCCCCGAAGGCACCCGTACCAAGTTGCCCAATGTGTGGCGCGATGGCTTGATGACCCACAAGAATAGGGGATCTATCATAGTCATTTGGATAAGTAAGAGTGTCGAACCCAATGAGGAGCAGAAGGAAATGACAAGCGGTTTTAAGCAAGATATTATCTGCAAGCACTGAAATTATCGGTAACAGATAGTTTTGTGATAAGATAATTCGTAACGAGTAACAAGTAACAAAAGTAGCTAAGGTGCAGCAAGGTGGCCCAATCCTTTTTGTAGCAATGGACAAGCCTAGACGAACTCTTATATAAAGCAAAGTGCTCCCGAGGACACATGGGAATTACTGTCAAGCTAGTTTTCATCATGCTCATATGCACGTTCGTTACTTTGATAATTTGACATGTGGGTGGACCAGTGCTTGGGTGCTATCCTTCCTTGGACAAACCTCCCACTTATGATTAACCCCTCTCGCAAGCATCCGCAACTACGAAAGAAGAATTAAGGTAAACCTACCCATAGCATGAAACACATGGATCCAAATCAGCCCCTTACGAAGCAACACATAAACTAGGGTTTAAGCTTCTCTAGCAACCCATCTACTTATTACTTCCCAATGCCTTCCCCTAGGCCCAAATCATGGTGAAGTGTCATGTAGTTGACGTTCACATAACACCACTAGAGGAAGACAACATACATCTCATCAAAATATCAAAAGAATACCAAATTCACATGATTACTTATAACAAGACTTCTCCCATGTCCTTAGGAACAAACGTAACTACTCACAAAGCATATTCATGTTCATAATCAGAGGAGTATTAATTATCATTAAGGATCTGAGCATATGATCTTCCACCGAATAAACCAACTAGCATCAACTATAAGGAGTAATCAACACTACTAGCAACCCACACGTAGCAATCTGAGGTTATGAGACAAAGATCGAATACAAGAGATGAACTAGGGTTTGAGAGGAGATGGTGCTAGTGAAGATGTTGATGGAGATTGACCCCCTATCGATGAGAGGATGGTGATGATGATGGCGATGATTTCCCCTTCCCGGAGGGATGTTTCCCCGACAAAGCAATTCTGCTGGAGCCCTAGATTGGTTCTGCCCAGGTTCTGCCTCGAGACGGCGGCGCTTCGTCCCGATAGCTTCCTTCTTATTTTTCCAGGTCAAAATACACCATATAGCAAAATATGGGCGTCGGGGGCCTGCCAGGGGGCCCACAAGGACGGAGGGCGCGCCTAAGGGGGTAGGGCGCGCCCTCCAGCCTTGTGGATGGCAGGTGGCCTCCCTCTGGTGCTTTCTTCGCAAAATATTTAAAAGGATTTTTTATATTTTCCAAAAATATTCTCCGTGAAGTTTCAGAACTTTTGTAGTTGTGCAGAATAGGTCTCTAATATTTGCTCCTTTTCCAGTCCAGAATTCCAGCTGACGGCATTCTCCTTCTTCATGTAAACCTTATAAAATAAGAGAGAAAAGGCATAAGTATTGTTATATAATGTGTATAACATCCCATAATGCAATAAATATCAATATAAAAGCATGATGCAAAATGGACGTATCATGGCTCTACCTTGTCAGAGTCAATGTGACATGTTACGAGCAAGCAGCCTAGGCAGTGAGGATGCGTCAGTAACAGAGTTGTGTCACCAGCCTGCCTACTGTAAGGGTGAAACATGCACCGGCGCGTGGCACCGCAAGGCTAGGATGCCACCTCGGGTGGTGGTGGCAAGATGGACGTCCGTTCCTGGAAGACGGAAGAGAATGACACATCATCATGCATTTATGCGCTCACCTACTGAAAGGATCGATATAGTTGACTAGAGAGGGGGGGTGAATAGGCAACTAACAATTTTTAGCCTTTTCTTTATCAATTTAAACTTTGCATCAAAGTAGGTTATCTAGATATGCAACTAGGTGAGCAACCTATATGATGCAACAACAACAAGCACACAAGCAAGCAAGAGATGCAACACAATAAAAGCTTGCCCAAGTAAAGGTACGAAATAACCAAGAGTGGAGCCGGTGAAGACGAGGATGTGTTACCGAAGTTCCTTCCCTTTGAGGGAATGTACGTCTCCGTTGGAGCGGTGTGGAGGCATAGTGCTCCCCAAGAAGCCACTAGGGCCACCGTATTCTCCTCACGCCCTCACACAATGCGAGATGCCGTGATTCCACTATTGGTGCCCTTGGAGGCGACGACCGAACCTTTACAAACAAGGTTGGGGCAATCTCCACAACTTAATTGGAGGATCCCAACGACACCACAGAGCTTCACCACGATGGACTATAGCTCCGAGGTGACCTCAACCGTCTAGGGTGCTCAAACACCCAGGAGTAACAAGATCCGCAAGGGATTAGTGGGGGGAATCAAATTTCTCTTGGTGGAAGTGTAGATCCAGGCCTTCTCAACCAATCCCTAGAAAATCAACAAGTTTGATTGGCTAGGAAGAGAGATCGGGCGAAAGTGCAGCTTGGAGCAACAATGGAGTTTGGGGATGGAAGATGTAAGTCTTCTTGGAGAAGAAGACCCCTTTATATAGTGGGGGGACACATCCAACCGTTATGCAGCCCGCAGCCCGCATCTGGCAGTACTACCGTTGCAGGAGCCATAGTACCGCTGCCACAGTGGTACTACCGCTGTGGCAAGCAGGCATAGGGCACCCATGGCTGAGGGAAGAGGAGTACACACACTAGGGCGGTACTACCGCCTTGAGAGCGGTACTACCGCCGATAGGTGGTACTACCGCTTCCTAAAGCCGCGGGAAAAACAGGGGAGGGAAGCGAGCTGAGCGGCAATGGAGCGGAAGTAGGAGCGGTACTACCGCCGATAGGCGGTACTACTGTGCCCTACTGCCGTCCCTACTACCGCTCCCCTGCGTGGTCTTTTACGAAAACCCGACATGAAAAAGTCAAGACCACAGCAGGGGTGGTAGTACCAGTGGCACTAACAAGCGGTACTACCGCCGATAGGCAGTACTACCGCCCTGGCCACGGTACTACCGCTTAGCACAAGGCACCCCTTGTTTTGCACAACACGGAAACTCCAACAGACAGGAAGAAAGCGTGGGTGCAAGGAAAATGTGTACGTGATGATTCCACCCATACTCTTCCGAAACAGATCCCCTCTTGATAGTACGGTTATCCCTATGACTCAATTCCACCGAAAAGGAACGAAGGAAAATAATCCGTCTAACATGAAGTCCTCGAGGGGTAACAATCGCAAAGTGCCCTTATATTAGATCACCTGAAACACTTAGTGCACACGATTAGTCCGCAAACATATTGTCATCAATCACCAAAACTACTTAAGGGATAAATATGCCCTTACAATCTCCCCCTTTTTGGTGGATTGATGACAACACGGGATTTGCACGAAATAGTAACTGGAAACAAGCAAACCCCCTTCTAACAAAATATAGACGGGCTCCCCCTAGAGGTGTGCACCAAGGAATTAGCATGAAAGTCTATGTGCACATCTTTAGGATCAAACTCCCCCTATATTTTGTAGGAAGGCAACATCCTTGCATATAAGAATAACAACAAGTACAACTAAGCAAGGACGAGCATGAGAGCAATAATATAAATGCTGAAAATGAAGCATCTCACAATATAATAGGGTACTTGATACTAAAGTAGATAGGACAGGGTAGTTCACATATGTCTTACACCATATGGTCTTGCTCATAGCCGAAAGAAAGCGAATGAAAACAAACGAACACAACGAACATGAGACACGAGACACAAACGAACACGAACACGCCAACACACACACCAACACAAGACCTAAGGAAAATCCCTAACTCTCCCCCTTTGGCAGCAAGACACCAAAAGGGACGACACGACACACGATGGTAGTAGGTCTCCATGGCATCACCAGTCATGCTCCTCCTCCTCCTCTTCCTCAGAAACCTCTGCAGCACGGGGAGAAGTGGGAACTCCGATGTCCTCCTTAGTGTCAGACCATGGGCAATGCACTCTGATCCAGGACTCCTCGTCAGTGATCCTCTCCTCAGAGCCATATGGAGCCTCAAGGCCTACCTATCTCATAATAGCCTTGTCACGGCGACGAGCCATCTTGGCCTCCTTGTGAGCCTTGTACTGGCCCTTGGCCTGAAGGCAGAACAGACGCTTCATCTTCTCCTTGAGTTTCTTCGCCCAAGAGGGCTCCATAGATGGGGGCACATACTCCGACCCATCATCATCCTCCTTGAGGGAGTCCTGGACTAGGGGGTGTCCGGATAGCCGAACTATCATCATTGGCCGGACTCCAAGACTACGAAGATACAAGATTGAAGACTTCATCCCGTGTCCGGATGGGACTTTCCTTGGCGTGGAAGGCAAGCTTGGCAATACGGATATGTAGGTCTCCTACCATTGTAACCGACTCTGTGTAACCCAAGCCCTCATCGGTGTCTATATAAACCTGAGGGTTTTAGTCCATAGGACGAACAACAATCATACCATAGGCTAGCTTCTAGGGTTTAGCCTCCTTGATCTCGTGGTAGATCCACTCTTGTACTACCCATATCATCAATATCAATCAAGCAGGAGTAGGGTTTTACCTCCATCGAGAGGGCCCGAACCTGGGTAAAAACATCGTGTCCCTTGTCTCCTGTTACCATCCGCCTAGACGCACAGTTCGGGACCCCCTACCCGAGATCCTCCGGTTTTGACACCGACATTGGTGCTTTCATTGAGAGTTCCTCCGTGTCGTCGCATATAGGCCTGATGGCTCCTTTGATCATCAACAACAACGACGCGGTCCAGGGTGAGACTTTTCTCCCCGGATAGATCTTCGTATTCGGCGGCTTTGCACTGCGGGCCAATTCGCTTGGCCATCTGGAGTAGATTGAAAGCTACGCCCCTGGCCATCAGGTCAGATTTGGAAGTTTGAACTTCACGGCTGACATCCGCGGAGACTTGATCTTCGATGGATTCGAGCCACAGCCGAACGCGCCGCACTGTCACGATGGGCATTATTTAGCTCTGCTGTCGGACAGTGCCCTGGAGGCCGCACACAAGTCCGCTCTGACCCTTAAGTCGGAGCCGACTGCGCAAATCGAGGATGGGTGGCTAGACACTGCCTCGGGGGCTGCTACCTCTACGGCGATGGAGCCGAATACCGACCTTGTCCCTTGTGAAGCTCGTGACTCCGAGGTGCCGGACTCCTCGTCGGACTCCGAACCTCCCGCGCCCCTACCAACCGAATCCGATTGGGCGCCGATCATGGAGTTCACCGCTGCGGACATCTTTCAGCACTCGCCTTTTGGCGACATCCTGAATTCGCTAAAATATCTCTCGTTATCAGGAGAGCCCTGGCCGGACTGCGGCCAGGATGGTTGGGATGCGGACGACGAAGAAATTCAAAGCCCACCCACCACCCACTTTGTAGCCACTGTCGACGATTTAACCGACATGCTAGACTTCGACTCCGAAGACATCGACGGTATGGACGACGATGCCGGAGACGACCAAGAACCAGCGCCTACTGGGCACTGGAAAGCCATCTCGTCATACGACATATACATGGTGGATATCCCAAAGGATGGGAATGGCGAGGGAACAGCGGAGGAAGACCCCTCCAAGAAACAGCCTAAGCGCCGGCGTCAGCGGCGCCGCTCTAAATCCCGCCACAGCAAGAATGGAGATTCCGGCACCGGAGATAATAACACCCCAGACAGTGCTGAAGACAACCCCCTCCAGCAAGATTCAGCACAGGAGGACGGAGAAGCCAGCCCTCACGAGAGAGCGGCAGACAAAGAGGTAGAGGATGATAATTACATGCCTCCCTCCGAAGACGAGGCAAGCCTCGACGACGACGAATTCGTCGTGCCTGAGGATCCTGTCGAACAAGAGCGTTTTAAACGCAGGCTTATGGCCACGGCAAGCAGCCTCAAGAAAAAGCAGCAACAGCTTAGAGCTGATCAAGATCTGCTAGCCGACAGATGGACTGAAGTCCTTGCGGCCGAAGAGCACGAACTCGAACGCCCCTCCAAAAGCTACCCCAAATGCAAGCTGCTCCCCCGATTAGAGGAGGAAGCATATAAACCTACATCACCAGTGCACAATATGGCCGACCGGCCACCTCGTGGCCGCGACAGAGAGGCCTCTAGGCCCTCCACTAAAACCGTACCCCGGCATCACTCGAAAAGTACAAAGCCACAGGGGAATGCGCCAGACTTGTGAGATATATTGGAGGATAAGGAAAGACAATCAAGATCGATCTACGGATCGCGTTGGCGCCCCACGATACGCGACGACAACCGTCGCACCGGATACAGCAAGTCCGGCCGGGCCGAACACAGTAGACAAAGCTCGTTTGAGTTACGTCGTGATATAGCCCAATATAGAGGCGCCGCACACCCACTATGCTTCACAGATGAAGTAATGGATCATCAAATCCCCCAAGGGTTTAAACCTATGAATATTGAATCCTATGATGGCACAACAGACCCCGCGGTTTGGATCGAAGACTATCTCCTTCATATCCACATGGCCCGCGGTGATGATCTTCACGCCATCAAATACCTTCCACTCAAGCTTAAAGGACCAGCTCGGCATTGGCTTAACAGCCTGCCAGCAGAATCAATTGGGTGTTGGGAGGACCTGGAAGCCGCATTCCTTGATAACTTCCAGGGCACATATGTGCGACTACCAGACGCTGATGACCTAAGCCACATAATTCAGCAGCCTGATGAATTGGCCAGACAATTCTGGACACGGTTCTTAACCAAGAAAAATCAAATCGTCGACCGTCCAGATGCGGAGGCCCTCGCAGCCTTCAAACATAACATCCAAGACGAGTGGCTTGCCCGGCACCTAGGACAGGAAAAGCCGAAATCCATGGCAGCCCTCACATCACTCATGACCCGCTTCTACGCGGGAGAGGACAGCTGGCTAGCCCGCAGCAACAACCTCAGCAAAAATTCTAGCAGTCCGGATACCAAGGACCGCAATGGCAGGTCGTGTCGCAACAAGCACAAACGCCGCATTAACAGTGACAATACTGAGGATACGACAGTCAATGCCGGATTCAGAGGCTGCAAACCCGGTCAGCGGAAAAAGCCATTCAAAGGAACTACTCCGGGTCCGTCCAATTTGGACCGAATACTCAACCGCTCGTGCCAGATACGCGGCACCCCTGAAAAGCCAGCTAATCACACCAACAGGGACTGTTGGGTATTCAAGCAGGCAGGCAAGCTAACTGCCGGAAACAATGACAACAAGCTGCATAGAGATGACGAGGAAGAGACCTGACCGCCGAACAATAGAGGACAGAAGGGTTTCCCCCCACAAGTGCAGACGGTGAACATGATATACGCAACCCACATACCCAAAAGGGAGCGGAAGCGTGCACTCAGGGACGTATACGCGATGGAGCCAGTCGCCCCAAAGTTCAACCCATGGTCCTCCTGCCCGATCACCTTTGATCGAAGGGACCACCCCACCAGCATTCGCCATGGCGGATTCACTGCATTGGTTCTAGACCCAATCGTCGATGGATTTCACCTCACCAGAGTCCTGATGGACGGCAGCAGCAGCCTAAACCTGCTTTATCAGGATACAGTGCGCAAGATGGGCATAGACCCCTCAAGGATTAAACCCACAAAGACGACCTTCAAAGGCGTCATACCAGGTGTAGAGGCCAATTGTACAGGCTCAGTTACACTAGAAGTGGCCTTCGGATCCCCGGATAACTTCCGAAGCGAGGAGTTAATCTTCGACATAGTTCCGTTCCGCAGCGGCTATCATGCTCTGCTCGGACGGACCGCATTTGCAAAGTTCAACGCGGTGCCGCACTACGCATACCTCAAGCTCAAGATGCCAGGCCCTCGAGGAGTCATCACGGTCAATGGAAACACTGAACGCTCTCTCCGAACGGAGGAGCACACAGCGGCTCTCGCGGCAGAAGTACAGAGCAGCCTTAAGGCAATTCTCGAGTCCGGCCGTTAAGCGGCCGGACATTGCTAAACGCGTCCGGAGTAACCTACAACAAGACCACCTGGCACGTTCCGAGCATGCGTAGCAATGCGGCCCCAACCCCAGCCCTTGCAAAATTGCAAGACCAGTACTTCGCGTACATCATTACGCTCTGGAGATACCATGGGCATAGGGGGAGGGGCACGACCACGACTGGCCCAGAGTGCGGCTCAACCACACCAGGGGCTCCCTAGTGTGTCATCCTTTTTCTTTCCTTTTTTTCCCTATCCACAGGACTCCGTTTACTAGAGGCCCTGTCCGGCAGCAGACCTGCTGAACTCACGATGCAACAGCCAGGGAGGGATAAAGGCTACGACGAGTAGCCAGGTGGTCTCCATTACGAGCATTAAATCTGTTTTACACACCATTCCGCTGCCTACCCCTGGAGGGGGACATGTTTAATAGTCCCACCCCTTGCTTATCACATTATTTGTATCGTTCTGCATTCATGGCAGTATTTCTTGAATAAACAATGCATCGCTTTTTTGCATATAATTGCATTCCTTTCTTATACATATGTTCATTTATGACATGTTGCATCCGTACACTTTGGTACGGCTAAATACACCAGGGGCTTAAGTTCCCCACATTATGCTGTGATAAGTCCGAACACTTTCACAAGTGCGGCACCCCGAACTTATAGCATTATATGCATCGGCTCCGAATCATGTCTTGGGTCAATAGTTGGGTTTGCCCGGCTCCCATGTTTTGGTACCTTACGTTCCGTTATATCGGCTAAGGTAGCGCTGGGAGAACCACTGCGATTGCGCCCCAGTTGAGCTGGGCGAGCGCCTCAGTGGAGAAAGCTAAAACTGACCGTCATGATGAGGCGAGAGCCGGTCGCTGTTCGAGAGGTTTTTTCGAGTCCCTAAAGACTTATGCCGCTTAGAGCGAGGAACTGGCTTTGTCCGGCCCAGGCGTGGATAGCGCCCCGAATTTGGCCTTCCGAACTCTAGGGGCTTCACCGAAATTTAAAATTATAGAATTCTATGGCTAAGTGAGAGTGTTCAAGCATTATAAGTCCGGTTGCCTCGTTTGTTGTGTTGAGCGCCTCCCTAGATGGACCCAAAAATGGGAACAAGAGCGCTCAAGTTTATCCTGAACACCCCAGCACTCGTGGCATGGGGGCTGAAGCCGACGACTTGCCATCTCTCAGATTTGATAAACGGCCGCACAGAAGGTAATATTTTAAATCAACAAGCGTTGCTTAGTGCACGTGAACAAAGTTTTCAGCGCACAGGATAACAAAATTCGAGTCTACTCAAATATTGCATCTTTGGAGCACTCACCCGCAATCATGCGGGCAACCTTCAGGACACCCTTATAATACATCTCGGGCGTGCGATACTCCTTGCCCGTCGGTGGTGCGTCCGTCACAAGCTTCTCAGCGTCCATCCTGCCCCAGTGCACCTTTGCACGGGCAAGGGCCCGACGGGCACCTTCAATGCAGGCGGAGTGCTTGATGAGCTCAACCCATGGACAAGCGCCCACCAGCCGCCGCACCAGGCCGAAGTAGCTCCTAGGCATGGCCTCCTTGGGCCACAGCCGAACTATGAGGCCCTTCATGGCCTGTTCGGCCACCTTGTGGAGCTCGACCAGCTGCTTCAGCTGGTCGCTAAGGGGCACCGGATGTCCGGCCTCAGCATACTGAGACCAGAACACCTTCTCCGTCGAGCTCCCCTCCTCGGCTCTGTAGAAAGCGGCAGCATCGGACATGCTACGGGGCAGATCTGCGAACGCTCCTAGAGAGCTCTGAATTCGGGTAAGTAATAGGTAATTCACATTTACATGCTTGCTTTGCATGAAGAATGCCTTCCTCGCCGCTATCTTCTTCAATGCCTCGATTTCCTGGAGGGCCTTGTGGGCTTCGGCCTTAGCGGCTTTGGCACTCTCAAGAGCCGACGCAAGCTCGGACTCTCGAGTCTTCGAGTCACGTTCCAAACTCTCGTGTTTTTCCACGAGAGCCTAGAGCTCTTGCGTACCTCCGCCACCCGCGCCTCCTGCTTCTCTCACCCAGCGCGTTCCGCGGCCGCATTGCGTTCGGCCGCGGACACCACCTCCTTCAGGGTCGCCACCTCGTTCGTAGCCCCTGGAGTACCCATGTTATCCTTGTTATTCCTCTTGCAACCAAATCCTTTTCTGTAAGGTACAACTTTAATAAGGTGTTACTCACCTTCTTTGTCCTCGAGCTGCTTCTTGGCACGGCCGAGCTCGCTCTCGGACCGCTCGAGGCTTTGCTTCAAAGCATTGACCTCCGTAGTCAGTGCGGCAGAGGTCAGTAGCGCAGCCTGCATTCCCATATTGACATATTTTAAGACTCCTACGTATATATTTTTAGATCCTCAGTCCGGTTTTTCTTTCCGAACACCGAACTGAGCATCAGGGGATACTGTCTATGGTGTACTATTTTATATATCTTAAAATTCTTACCTCAAAGCCTGTTAGAAGGCTGCTGCAGGCTTCGGACAGCCCGCTTTTGGCGAGCTGAACCTTCTGAATCACCGCACTCATGACAGTGCGGTGTCCCTCTTTGATGGAAGCGCCATTGAGCGCCTCCAGCAAAGTATCCGGCGCCTCCGGTTGGACGGAGGCCATGACGTCACAGTCTTGCCCTTCTTACGAAGGGGTCGCCCGCCGGACTCCAGAACCACTGCAGGTTCCGGTGCGGAGTCCGGTCCAATGTCCGGGAGGTTGCCTTGCGGCACCTCCGGGACCTCCTCCTCCTGGTGGGTCCCCTTCTGGGATCCTACCTCGGCGTCGTCGGCGTCACAGGGAGAGGAGGCGGTCGGAAGTGAAGTGCTATCCACATCCGACGGGCCCAAGGACCCGCTCGTCGAAGCGGGAAGATCGTCCTTGGGCAGACTACAGGGTTGTATGCGGCATTAGAAAGACACCATGTGACAAAAAGAAAAATTATGAGTTATTCACGGGTCCGGATACTTACGATCTTGCCAGGGGCTTGGCCCTTGAGGGCCACTCCTCGTCGCCATTGCCGACGGTGGCGGAACAGTCCGAGGGAAGAGTCCTTCCCTTCTTGGACCCTTCGGCCTCCCCCGCTGGGGAGGCCTTCCTCTTCTTCTCTCCCCCCGCTGGGGGAGAGGCCTCTTTCTCCTCCACGTCCTCGTGGGAGGAGTCCGCCTCGGAGTCATCGGACGATGAATCCGATACCACCTGACGCCGGGAACTCCTTCGGGTTCCCGTGGCCTTCTTCTTGGCCTTCTTCTCCGGCACTACATAAAGTGTCGGGACCAGCAGCCCTGTCAAACGTGCATCCGCTGGGTCTTCTGGAAGGGGAGCCGGACAGTTAACCTGTCCGGACGTCGCCTGCCAGGCCTGTTAAAGGTATTGGGAGTTTAGATCCCGCATAAAGTCAAATTATGAAAATCTAGTGTCCCATAAAGGATAACATGGCTTACCTTGCCAGCCGAACGCTGCGCGCTGAATCCGTGATCTTCGGTAGTGGATACGGGAGCTTCGGCGCCCTTGAACAACACCCTCCAGGCATCTTCATACGTAGTGTCGAAGAGGCCGCTCAAGGTCCGGTGCTGTGCCAGATCAAACTCCCACAAATTGAAGTCCCGCTGTTGGCAGGGGAGAATCTGGCGGACGAGCATGACCTGGATCACGTTGACAAGCTTAAGCTTCTTGTTCACCAGGGTTTGGAGACAGGACTGGAGTCCGGTCAGCTCTTCCGAACTACCCCACAGCAGGCCCTTCTCCTTCCAGGAAGTGAGCCGCATGGGGATGCCAGATCTGAATTCGGGGACCGCTGCCCATTTAGGGTCATGCGGCTCGGTGATGTAGAACCACCCCAATTGCCACCCTTTAATGGTTTCCACGAAGGCGCCCTCGAGCCAAGTGACGTTGGGCATCTTGCCCACCATGGCGCCTCCGCACTCCGCTTGGCTGCCCTTCACAACCTTCGGCTTGACATTGAAGGTCTTGATCCACAAGCCAAAGTGGGGTTGGATACAGAGGAAGGCCTCGCACACGACGATAAACGCCGAGATGTTGAGGATGAAATTCGGGGCCAGATCATGGAAATCCAGGCCATAGTAGAACATAAGCCCCCGGACAAAGGGGTGGAGTGGGAAGCCCAGTCTGTGGAGGAAATGGGGAAGGAATACCACCCTCTCATGGGGCCCGGGGGTGGGGATGAGCTGCCCCTCGTCGGGGAGCCGGTGCGCGATATCGCTGGACAAATATCCAGCGCTGCGCAGCTTCTTGATGTGCCCTTCCGTAACGGAGGAGGCCATCCACTTGCCTCCCACTCCAGACATGGTTGGAGAAGGTTGAGGTGAGATGTGCGGACGTGGGCGCTGGAGCTCGAGTGCGCGGAGATGGATAAGCAAAGGAGGAAGAAGGCGTAGGTAAAGAGGTGGATCCTTATCCCCTTATATATGGGCGGACGAAACTATGCGTCCCCACCGGCCTGGTAAAACTCGCTTATCTCCCAAGCGCCACAATCAATGGCGCGGTTGGGTTACCCACGTCCGTATTGATGGGAATCCCGGAATAAGGGGAACACGATCTCTGCTTCGACAAGACGTGCCAAGGAAACCGCTTCGCTAAACGCGCTGAGGTGGTATAATAAAAACGATTCGAGTAAAAGCTTGGTTGTGGTGTGACGTCATGCCACAAAATACGTCAGCAGATTGAACCCGTGTAAATATTATTCTCTCTACGGTGGTATGTGGAATTTATTTTGCAGAGCCGGACACTATCCTGGTGTTCACAATCTTCTATGAATTATTCGGAGGAGGAACCTGCCTTGCAATGCCGAAGACAATATGCGCGCCGGACTCGTCGTCATTGAAGCCTGGTTCAGGGGCTACTAAGGGAGTCTTGGACTAGGGGGTGTCCGGATAGCCGAACTATCATCATCGGCCGGACTCCAAGACTATGAAGATACAAGATTGAAGACTTCGTCCCGTGTCCGGATGGGACTTTCCTTGGCATGGAAGGCAAGCTTGGCAATACGGATATGTAGATCTCCTACCATTGTAACTGACTCTGTGTAACCCTAGCCCTCTCCGGTGTCTATATAAACCGGAGGGTTTTAGTCCATAGGACGAACAACAATCATACCATAGGCTAGCTTCTAGGGTTTAGCCTCCTTGATCTCGTGGTAGATCCACTCTTGTACTACCCATATCATCAATATCAATCAAGCAGGAGTAGGGTTTTACCTCCATCGAGAGGGCCCGAACCTGGGTAAAAACATCGTGTCCCTTGTCTCCTGTTACCATCCGCCTAGACGCACAGTTCGGGACCCCCTACCTGAGAGCCGCCGGTTTTGACACCGACACTCCTCCTCATCATCAGATAGGATAGTCTCCTGCACTAGAGGTGCTGGAGTAGACGAACTCCACTTATCCTTCTGACGCAGCTCGATAGTGTCATGAGACACCATGTTGTTTGTGACAAGCTCCTCATCTAGAAACTTGGCTGCCCAAATGTCCTCGATAAGCTGCATAAGATAGGGCCCATATATGATGCACTTGCGCTCCATGACAGCAGAGTGAAGCTCAGACCACATCACATGTGACACATCCAGCACATGCTGAGAGCCCTGATGTTCTTGACAGAACAGAAGCATGTCAACAAGGTAAGAGTGCACCAGATCCAAGTTGCCAATCTGAGGGAACAGGGAGTTCTGGAAGATCCGATGCATGATGTCTAGAAAGGGCCAGAGCTCATAAGTAACCTTTCCAGTCTCAGACAGCTTCATGGTAGAATAGGGCCAAAGCTTTTCCTTGTGAGTAGCGGCAATGTCCTTATGAGGGCGAAACCCAAGTGGGGTCTAGGCAATCTCATCATTGTACGTCAAGCTGACCATGAAGTCCTTCCATGGTGTGCACAGACGAGGACCATTGGGCATCCAAGACAGAGTACAGGCCTGATCATGCCCAAAGTGAACGGTGGCAAAGAACTGGGCCATGAGCTCGGCATCAAAGTCTTTGTTGAAGGTAATGATCCTCTTGATGTCCAACTCCTCACACCTCTGCAGAGCATTCCCAAAGTATGGCAGGTCCTTCTCCATGTGTGTGAGATCGATAGTGTTGACCTTCACAAAAAAGTTCTCATTTTGCTTCAAGACAGCGTGGTAGATTGACTATTGAAACCTGTTCCAGAACGGACGCCTCTGAAGAGCAGCTCTTGATGCACATGATAGGGATTGTGCTTCCTCTTGGTGCAAAACTCCATGGCAGACATCTGATTAGCAGGCTTGCGCCTAGCGGAGGTCTTCAATGCTGGTACCTTGGCCTTGCGCTTTGGTGGCTTAGAAGAGACACCCTCACCACCACCACCAGCAGACTCTGGAACATCTGACAAGCGATAGCGCTTGGAACCTGCTGCACGATCTGGATTCTTGCGGCGAGCCTGATGCCCGGAGCTACTACCACCTGAAAGCACACGCACACAAAGACCACAAAAGCAAGAGAGCATAAGCCAGGGAAAGACGAAAACCAAAAAAATAGGTATAGAAACAGGAGCAATGGCATCTCAGGGCGGTAGTACCATGCACCAGAGCGGTAGTACCTCTAGGGTACAGCGGTAGTACCACTGGAGCGGTTGTCAGTGGGTTGACACCTACCGCGGCAAGATCCAGTACCACTGGAGATGCAAAAGTTCATATTTCAACACCTAATCAAAAAACACCCTAGTCTAGCAGTCTCCCGAGTCCTTCCTAAGCCTCGATTGAACAACTAAATCGAGGGATGCAACGAGTATAGCCCCAAAACCTAGATTCAAGAAAGAGAACCAAGGGAGAGAAGAATGGGGGCAATACTGGCATCCATGGCACGAGGAGAGGGTAGGGAATGATCCCACCGGACGGAATCGAGGGAGCCGGCCTGAATCCGGCGGCCCGGCGGCGAGCCTTTGGTGCTTGGGGAGTCGCTTGAGAGAGGAGAGGACAAGGGAATGGGGCAAACTGAACGGGTATGGGGGAGTAGAAACTCCCCCTGCCCGATACATACCCCACAGCCCAACCCCAAGCGGCAGTACCATGCAAGGCGCGGTAGTACCGCCCTGGTGCAGATCTGGAGCACGAAGCGCCCAGTGAACCACTCCACGGTAGTACCGTGTCGGCCAGGCGGTAGTACCGCTTATAAGCGGTAGTACTGCCCTGCCGATGCGGTAGTACCGCGCAGGCGCCCCAAAGCAGAAACAAAGAGGAAAAAGATGACTTATGCTCAACAAGCGAAAAAAAGAAAGACCACACAAGACACGACGAGCCAAACCCGAACACGACCACACCAAAACACAACAACTCAAAAGAGAGAAGCACAAGCAACAAGAAACAACACACAGACAAACTCTCGAGAAGAGAGGGCGGTAGCCGAGGCCACCTATGTTTGAGCAAATGGTATGGCGCCGCAAAGAATTATCCTTGGGCCCATGACCAAAACTCGTCTTTGAAGCATAAGTACCATCAAAAATGGCTAACGTGAAAGAGTTGATAAATTTATGCATAATGGGGGGAGGGAGAATTCATTGAGAGAACAACACTCCCCCTATGTCCATGCCTACACCTAAACAAGACATCATGAAGAGTGAGATGGAGTGTGCAAGAGTTCAAGCCACATTGCTCGAATCAATGATATTTAGCTCATGCCTTAACTCGCGAAATCTTGCTTCATCCAAGGGCTTCGTGAAAATATCTGCAAGGTTATCATAAGTGTTGACATACTTGAGCTTGATCTCTCCTCGCCTAATGTGATCCCGAATGAAGTGATTGTAAGTGCATCTAGTGCCCCTTAGTGATTTTGGTGTATTGAAGACTTATATGTTAAGGGACTGATGCGTTTGTGAGTGTACACAGGTCTATAAGTCTATGAGGAGTTTGATATTTACAGAGAAAGTCGACCCCTAAAAATGAAGTTCTTCAACTGAAGACTTTGGATTTCTGAAGACTTTGAAAGTGAAGAATTTGGTGTGACCTTGAAGACTTGGAATTCATTCGAGGAACATGAAGCGTGAAGACTTTTGTTTTAGTAGTTTCATTTTCTCTTTCTTGAGTCATAGGAAACACCGTACTGTTAAAGGGGGTCGAGGAAATACTAAGGAAAAACTTCCATGTGATGCTCAACTCAAAATCCTACACCTACCAATCCCTTCGAGTGAATCCATTGGAAATCTCATACAGTCCAGTCAATTTTCAGTGACAGAGACGAAGATCTTCTGGTCGCTGAGGAATTTGTTCTGACTGAGGAGTTAGGAATTCGCCAGTGCGGATTGCCTACACAGTGAGGAACATGATAGCCCTGAGGAATTTGAGAGTCAAATTTCCGAGCGTTGTTGTGCTATGCGCCAGCTGTCCCAAAATATCTACCCACCTAACGGTAATATCATTGAAGGGCATTTATGTCTTATCATGTCAGAATACTCCCTAGGCTATAAATAGCCGCCCCTACAACCACTAGCTAGTTGGCTGCTCCGAGAGAAATTGACACTTGTCATTTGAGAGCATCCCATCCTCCGAGGACTTTGAGCGAAAATCATCAAGTGAGGAAAACCCAAACCCAACACACCTACAATGTAACGGCCCGGATCCGATGCGCCAGGTGTCTTCCAGCTATTCGTAGTTATTGCCATGTCATTTGCTTGCATGTTGCATTTTGCCATGTCATCATATGCATTTCATCTGCATGTTTTTCAAAACTTGCATTCGGTCCCTTTTCCCCGTTGTCCGTTTCGTGATCCAACACTCTCGCGCGCGCCCGTCGCCCCTCTCAGACCTTGTTTCGTGAGCGGGAGAAAAACATTCTCGGAATGGGCCGAGATTAGCCGAGTGGCCTTGGTATAGCACCGACAAACCGTCCGTCAAATTTCGTTCCATTTCGAGGTTGTTTGATGCCCCAACGGTTAACCGTGTAAGCCCGAAAGTCCCTTTTGTCTTGCAGCCCAACACCCCTCCAAATCAGCCCACTAGCCCATCCAAACCCCCTCCATGCTCTTGGTCGTTCGACCACGATCGTGTGGGCGAAAACCGCTCCCCATTTGGACTCTCCTAGCTCCCTCTACCTATATAAGCACCCTCTCCCCCGAAATTTCGGATCAAATCCTACCCTAACCCTAGCCTTCTCCTTCCTCGCGCCACCGGACACATCTCCCCCGCCGTCGGACAGGTCCGCCCGCCCCCCATCCAATAGGATGCGGCCACGTGTCCCCGCCGCTGCAACCTCCCACCGTGCCCCACCGCGGCCCGCCGGGCCCGAGGCCGGCCTTGCCCGCGCCGCGACCGGGCCCCGAGTCGGCCGCGCGCCCGCCGGATCCCCGCGCCCCGCCGCCTGGACCGTCCGTCGCCGTGCCGACCTTCACCGGCGCCCGCCTCCGTCGCCGTTCGCCGCCACCTCGCCGACTACCGCCGCCACCTCCTTTGCTCCGCTGCTCGTCTGTCGGCGCCCCGCCGCACCGAACTTGCCTCGCCGCCGGCCTCTCTGCGCCGCGCCGCCCGCCTCCCTCACCTCCGTTCGGCGCCTCGGCCCCTCGCCAGCGCGCCACCCGGCTGCGCCTCGCCTCCGGCCGCCGGAGCTCACCGGAGGAGCCCCGTGCCGCGCCTCCCCGCCGTCCCATGCCTCCCCCGCCGACCGCCACCTCGCCGGAGGTCCTCGCCGTCACCGGAGTTCGTTCCCCGGCCGGATCCACCGGAAGGTGGACGAGATCCACCGGGATCCCAACCAAACACCACCTCCCCGCGCACGGATCCCTCCGTCCTGGATCCTCCCCGTCCCACTTTTCGCGAGGGTAAAAAAATCTGCTAAGTCCCTGAAATTTTATCAGCATGTTGCATACTTTGACCTGCCATAACTTTGTGTGTACTACTCCCTTTTGCATGCATGATATATCAAAATGTTCATTGTGAGATGCTCTAAATTTTGTTCCATTGTGCCATGCTTGTTTGAGTCTATCTTGATGCCCTAATCATCGTTGCAAGAGTGCTATATGATGTTACCTGTTGTGTGTTAACAGAACTTGGTGATTTGTCTTTTTCATTGCATTTTGTGTGTGCATCCTATGAGCTTGATGTCTACATGAGCTTTAAGCTACATCATGCCATATTTATAGTGGTGCAATCCATGTATTTTTGTGAGCCCTTTAGTGAGTGCATCAAGCTTGTGTAGTAGGGTACTTGCTGTTGCTGTTTTGCTAGGCTGAATCTGCTATATCAGGATGCTATGTAAACCTGCTGCTACAAGTCATTCTATGCATAATCTGGAGATGTTCACTAATGATGTTTTGTTACACATGTCATGCTCTATCCATCCATGCCCCTGGTTGCATTTATAGCCTGCTGTAGCTTGTTGTAATCTTGCTCTCAAATTGCTAAATAATGTTGTTGTCAGCCTGTTAACATTAAATTCAGTTTTGCCATGAGCTTTGCTAGTTCTCCATGCACCCTACGAACTTGATCTTGCCATGCTTAGCTTCATTATTATGCCATCTTATTGTTGGTCACCTTGTCATGCCATGTATTTCTCTGTGGTGAGTTTTACGAGCTCACCAACATGCCTACTTATCGTTGTTCCTGCCATGTCTGAATCTGTCATATGATTTGCCATGTTAGCATGGATGCTACCATCTATTCTGTTGGTCTTTGGAATTAGTTCAGTAAGGGAGTTTTGTTCTTTGTCTTTAGTGTTAGCATGCCATGCCTTTGTTGATAATTTCCTGTATCATGTTGTTTGATAGCTCTAAACATTGCAACCTGATGTTATTTCTGCCATGCACAGTGATTTCTGCTAAGTCTGTGAAATCGTTATTATTTACAACCTTGCCATGTCCTTTTGAGCATGTTATCGTGTTTTTTGGAGATAGCTCAGTGTTCATGTTTTGTCATGCTTTACCTGTACTTCATGCCCATGCCTTTCGTTTTCACGTTGAGATGTTGTAGCATATTGTTTTGATGCTTGCAAGATGCCTAGTTGCTGTTTTGGACAGATTGTTATTATATCTTGTTTGGAGTGTATGTGTTGCACCGTTGCTCCGTTTCGAGTGTGCTCTATATGCAACTTGCATAGATTTGCATGTAGTTCCATCTTATCATGTTGCATCCTTGTTTTCAGGTTTTTGCTTGATGTTTGGATGCATTTTGCATCAATGCCATGTTTGACTTGTTTTGCTCATATCTTCTAGGCCGTAGCTCCGAATTAAATGAACTTTATATGTAACTTGACTAGAATCTCGTGTAGATCATCTTGGTGGATCTTAAATTTCTGTTTAACAACTTGAACATAAGGTTTATCCAGAACTGGACCAATTTCGAAATATGCATATGGGATTTTCCGGAATTGTTATATGTTGTTTCCGGCCTCATTTAAACTTGCCTTGATGTGTTGCTCTTGTGTGCATCATATTTTGCCATGAGTAGCTTCATGTAGACTTTGTCATGCGTCATACTTGGTTGAGCATCATGCCATGTCTATGTCTTGTGTTTTTACCTTGTTGTTTGCTTCTTTCCGGTTGTGCTCCTTCTCGTTAGTTCCTGTTTTGTTGCGATCGTGAGGATTCGTTCGTCTATGCTTGGTTCGTCTTCGTGGCTTCGTCTTCTTCATGGACTCGTTCTTCTTCCTAGCGGGATTTCAGGCAAGATGACCGTTACTCTGGATCTCGCTACTATCATTGCTATGCTAGTTGCTTCGTTCTATCGCTATGCTGCGCTACCTATCACTTGCTCTTCAAGCCTCCCAAATTGCCATGTCAGCCTCTAACCTTTTTCACCCTTCCTAGCAAACTCGTTGTTTGGCTATGTTACAGCTTTTGCTCAGCCCCTCTTATAGCGTTGTTAGTTGCAGGTGAAGTTGAAGATTACTCCATGATGGACAGGATTATTATGGGATATCACAATATCTCTTATTTAATTAATGCATCTATATACTTGGTAAAGGATGGAAGGCTCGGCCTTATGCCTGGTGTTTTGTTCCACTCTTGCCGCCCTAGTTTCCGTCATACCGGTGTTATGTTCCTTGATTTTGCGTTCCTTACGCGGTTGGGTGATTTATGGGACCCCCTTGACAGCTCGCTTTGAATAAAACTCCTCCAGCAAGGCCCAACCTTGGTTTTTCCATTTGCCTACCTAAGCCTTTTTCCCTTGGGTTTCCGGAGCCCGAGGGTCATCTTTATTTAACCCCCCCGGGCCAGTGCTCCTTCGAGTGTTGGTCCAAACCGAGCAACCTGCGGGGCCACCTCGGGGAAACTTGAGGGCTGGTTTCACTCGTAGCTTGACTTATTCGGTGTGCCCTGAGAACGAGGTACGTGCGACTCTTATTGGGATTTGTCGGCACATCGGGCGGCTTTGTTGGTCTTGTTTTACCATTGTCGAAATGTCTTGTAACCGAGATTCCGAGTCTGATCGGGTCTTCCTGGGAGAAGGAATATCCTTCGTTGACCGTGAGAGCTTGTGATGGGCTAAGTTGGGACACCCCTGCAGGGTATAAACTTTCGAGAGCCGTGCCGGCGGTTACGTGGCAGATGGGAATTTGTTAATGTCCAGTTGTAGATAACTTGACACCAGATACGAATTAAAACGCATCAACCATGTGTGTAGCCGTGATTGTTGGGGAACATTGTAGAAAATAAAAATTTTCTACGCTTCACCAAGATCAATCTATGGAGTCATCTAGCAACGAGAGAGAGAGGGGTGCATCTACATAGCCTTGTAGATCGCGCGCGGAAGGGTTCAAGAGAATGGGGTTGAGGGAGTCGTACTCATCGTGATCCAAATCACTGGAGATCCTAGCGCCGAACGGACGGCACCTCCGCGTTCAACACACGTACGATTGGGAAGACGTCTCCTCCTTCTTGATCCAGCAAGGGGGAAGGAGAGGTTGATGGAGATCCAGCAGCATGACGGCGTGGTGGCGGATGCAGCAGCGATATCAGCAGGGCTTCGCCAAGCACAGCGAGAGGGAGAGGTGTAACGGGAGGGAGAGGGAGGCGCCAGGGGCTAGGGTGCGCAGCCCTCCCTCCCCTCTCTTTATATAGGGGCCCAGGGGGGCGCCGGCCCCTCTAGATCCCATCTAGATGGGGGGGGGGCGGCCAAGGGGGTGGCTTGCCCCCCAAGGCAAGTGGGGCGCCCCCCAACCCTAGGGTTTCTAACCCTAGGCGCAGGGGAGGCCCAAGGGGGGCGCACAGCCCACCAGGGGCTGGTTCCCCTCCCACTTCAGCCCATGGGGCCCTCCAGGATAGGTGGCCCCACCCGGTGGACCCCCGGGACCCTTCCGATGGTCCCGGTACAATACCGGTGACCCCAGAAACTTTCCCGATGGCCGAAACTGGACTTCCTATATATAAATCTTCACCTCCGGACCATTCTGGAACTCCTCGTGACGTTTGGGATCTCATCTGGGACTCCGAACAACTTTCGGGTTACCGCATACTAATATCTCAACAACCCTAGCGTCACCGAACCTTAAGTGTGTAGACCCTACGGGTTCGGAAGACATGCAGACATGACCGAGACGACTCTCCGGTCAATAACCAACAGCGGGATCTGGATACCCATGTTGGCTACCACATGCTCCTCGATGATCTCATCGGATGAACCACGATGTCGAGGATTCAATCAATCCCGTATACAATTCCCTTTGTCAATCGGTACGTTACTTGCCCGAGACTCGATCTTCGGTATCCCAATACCTCGTTCAATCTTGTTATCGGCAAGTCACTTTACTCGTACCGTAATGCATGATCCCGTGACTAGACACTCGGTCACATTGAGCTCATTATGATGATGCATTACCGAGTGGGCCCAGAGATACCTCTCCGTCATACGGAGTGATAAATCGCAGTCTCGATTCGTGCCAACCCATCAGACACTTTCGGAGATACACGTAGTGCACCTTTATAGTCACCCAGTTACGTTGTGACGTTTGGCACACCCAAAGCACTCCTACGGTATCCGGGAGTTGCACAATTTCATGGTCTAAGGAAATGATACTTGACATTTGGAAAAGCTCTAGCGAAACGAACTACACGATCTTGTGCTATGCTTAGGATTGGGTCTTGTCCATCACATCATTCTCCTAATGACGTGATCCCGTTATCAATGACATCCAATGTCCATAGTCAGGAAACCATGACTATCTGTTGATCAACGAGCTAGTCAACTAGAGGCTCACTAGGGACGTGTTGTGGTCTATATATTCACACATGTATTACGATTTCCGGATAACACAATTATAGCATGAATAATAGACAATTATCATGAACAAGGAAATATAATAATAACCCTTTTATTATTACCTCTAGGGCATATTTCCAACAGTCTCCCACTTGCACTAGAGTCAATAATCTAGTTACATTGTGATGAATCGGACACCCATAGAGTTCTGGTGTAGATCATGTTTTTCTCTAGGGAGAGCTTTAGTCAACGGATCTGCTTCATTCAGGTCCATATGTACTTTACAAATATCTATGTCTCCATCTTGAACATTGTCACGAATGGAGTTGAAGCGACGCTTGATGTGCCTGGTCTTCTTGTGAAACCTGGGCTCCTTGGCAAGGGCAATAACTCCAGTGTTGTCAGAGAAGAGTGTGATCGGCCCCGACACATTGGGTATGACTCCTAGGTCGGTGATGAACTCCTTCACCCAGATTGCTTCATGCGCTGCCTCCGAGGCTGCCATGTATTCCGCTTCACATGTAGATCCCGCCACGACACTTTGCTTGCAGCTGCACCAGCTTACTGCCCCGCCATTCAAAATATACACGTATCCGGTTTGTGACTTAGAGTCATCCGGATCTGTGTCAAAGCTAGCATCGACGTAACCCTTTACGACAAGCTCTTCGTCACCTCCATATACGAGAAACATGTCCTTAGTCCTTTTCAGGTACTTCAGGATATTCTTGAACGATGTCCAGTGTTCCATGCCGGGATTACTTTGGTACCTTCCTACCAAACTTACGGCAAGGTTTACATCAGGTCTGTTACAGGTCATGGCATACATGATAGATCCTATGGCTGAGGCATAGGGGACGACACTCGTCTTTTCTCTATCTTCTGCCGTGGTCGGGCATTGAGCCGAGCTCAATTCACACCTTGCAACACAAGCAAGAACCCCTTCTTGGACTGATCCATATTGAACTTCTTCAATATCGTATCAAGGTATGTGCTTTGTGAAAGACCTATGAGGTATCTCGATGTATCTCTATAGATCTTGATGCCTAATATGTAAGCAGCTTCTCCAAGGTCCTTCATTGAAAAACACTTATTCAAGTAGGCCTTAATGTTGTCCAAAAGTTCTATATCATTTCCCATCAAAAATATGTCATCCACATATAATATGAGAAATGCTATAGAGCTCCCACTCACTTTCTTGTAAACGCAAGCTTCTCCATAAGTCTGCATAAACCCAAACGCTTTGATCATTTCATTAAGGCGAATGTTCCAACTCCGAGATGCTTGCACCAACCCATAGATGGAGCGCTGGAGCTTGCATACCTTGTTAGCATTCTTAGGATCCACAAAACCCTCCGGCTGCATCATATACAGTTCTTCCTTAAGATGGCCATTAAGGAATGCCGTTTTGACGTCCATTTGCCATATCTCATAATCATAGTATGCGGCAATTGCTAACATAATTCGGACAGACTTCAGCTTCTCTATGGGAGAGAAAGTCTCATCGTAGTCAACCCCTTGAACTTGTCGATAACCCTTAGCGACAAGTAGAGCTTTATAGATGGTAACATTACCATCCGCGTCCGTCTTCTTCTTAAAGATCCATTTTTTTTCTATCGCTCGCTGATCATCGGGCAAGTCTGTCAAAGTCCATACTTCATTTTCATACATGGATCCTATCTCGGATTGCATGCCTTCAAGCCATTTGTTGGAATCTGGGCCCGCCATTGCTTCTTCATAGTTCGAAGGTTCACCGTTGTCTAACAACATGATTTCCAGGACAGGGTTGCCATACCACTCTGGTATGGAACGTGTCCTCGTGGACCTACGAAGTTCAGTAGTAACTTGATCCGAAGTACCTTGATCATCATCATCAAGAGGTAGTACTTCATCAAGTTCCACTTTCCTCCCACTTACTTCTTTCGAGAGAAACTCTTTCTCCAGAAAGGACCCGTTCTTGGCAACAAAGATCTTGCCTTCGGATCTGAGGTAGAAGGTATACCCAATGGTTTCCTTAGGGTATCCTATGAAGACGCATTTTTCCGACTTGGGTTCGAGCTTTTCAGGTTGAAGTTTCTTGACATAAGCATCGCATCCCCAAACTTTTAGAAACGACAGCTTAGGTTTCTTCCCAAACCATAATTCATACGGTGTCGTCTCAACGGATTTAGACGGTGCCCTATTTAAAGTGAATGTAGCTGTCTCTAGAGCGTATCCCCAAAATGATAGCGGTAAATCAGTGAGTGACATCATAGATCGCACCATATCCAATAGAGTGCGATTACGACGTTCGGACACACCGTTACGCTGAGGTGTTCGAGGCGGCCTGAGTTGTGAAATGATTCCACATTTCCTTAAGTGCATACCAAATTCGTGACTTAAATATTCTCCCCCACGATCTGATCATAAGAACTTTATCTTTCGGTCACGTTGATTCTCTACCTCATTCTGAAATTCCTTGAACTTTTCAAAGGTCTCAGACTTGTGTTTCATTAAGTAGACATACCCATATCTACTCAAGTCGTCAGTGAGAGTGAGAACATAATGATATCCTCCGCGAGTCTCAACGCTCATTGGACCGCACATAACAGTATGTATGAGTTCCAATAAGTTGGTTGCTCGCTCCATTGTTCCGGAGAACGGAGTCTTGGTCATTTTTCCCATAAGGCATGGTTTGCATGTGTCAAACGATTCGTAATCAAGACACTCCAAAAGTCCATCAGCATGGAGCTTCTTCATGCGCTTGACACCAATGTGACTAAGGCAGCAGTGCCACAAGTATGTGGGACTATCGTTATCAACCTTAAATCTTTTGGTATTCACACTATGAATATGTGTAACATCACGTTCAAGATTCATTAAGAATAAACCATTGACCAGTGGGGCATGACCATAAAACATATCTCTCATATAAATAGAACAACCATTATTCTCGGATTTAAATGAATAGCCATCTCGTATTAAACAAGATCCAGATACAATGTTCATGCTCAAAGCTGGAACTAAATAACAATTATTGAGGTTTAAAACTAATCCCGTAGGTAAATGTAGAGGTAGCGTGCCAACGGCGATCACATCGACCTTGGAACCATTCCCGACGCACATCGTCACCTCGTCCTTCGTCAGTCTCCGCTTATTCCGCAACTCCTGCTTTGAGTTACAAATATGAGCAACCGCACCAGTATCAAATACCCAGGAGCTACTACGAGTGCTGGTAAGGTACACATCAACATGTATATCACATATACCTTTGGTGTTACCGGCCTTCTTGTCCGCTAAGTACTTGGGGCAGTTCCGCTTCCAGTGACCACTTCCTTTGCAATAAAAGCACTTAGTCTCAGGCTTGGGTCCATTCTTTGACTTCTTCCTGGCAACTGGCTTACCGGGCGCGGCAACTCCCTTGTCGTCCTTCTTGAAGTTCTTTTTACCCTTGCCTTTCTTGAACTTAGTGGTTTTATTCACCATCAACACTTGATGTTCCTTTTTGATCTCTACCTCCGTTGATTTCAGCATTGCATATACCTCAAGAATGGTCTTTTCCATCCCCCTACATATTGAAGTTCATCACAAAGCTCTTGTAGCTCGGTGGAAGCGACTAAAGGATTCTATCAATGACCGCATCATCCGGGAGATTAACTCCCAGCTGAGTCAAGCGGTTGTGCAACCCAGACATTTTGAGTATGTGCTCATTGGCAGAACTAATTTCCTCCATCTTACAACTGAATTACTTGTCGGAGACTTCATATCTCTCGACCCGGGCATGATCTTGGAAAACCATTTTCAGCTCTTCGAACATCTCATATGCTCTGTGCTGCTCAAAACGCTTTTGGAGCCCCGGTTCTAAGCTGTAAAGCTTGCCGCACTGAACGAGGGAGTAATCATCAGCACGAGACTGCCAAGCGTTCATAACGTCTTGGTTCTCTGGGATGGGTGCTTCACCTAGCGGTGCTTCTAGGACATAATCTTTCTTTGAAGCTATGAGGATGATCCTCATGTTCCGGACCCAGTCCGTATAGTCGCTGCCATCATCTTTCAGCTTGGTTTTCTCTAGGAACGCGTTGAAGTTGAGGGCTACATTAGTGTGGGCCATTTGATCTACAAGACATATTGTAAAGATTTTAGACTAAGTTCATGATAATTAAGTTCATCTAATCAAATTATTCAATGAACTCCCACTCAGACAGACATCCCTCTAGTCATCTAAGTGAAACATGATCCGAGTCAACTAGGCCGTTTCCGATCATCACGTGAGACGGACTAGTCAACATCGGTGAACATCTCCATGTTGATCGTATCTTCTATACGACTCATGCTCGACCTTTCGGTCTTCCGTGTTCCGAGGCCATGTCTGTACATGCTAGGCTCTGTATTGCGTGTGTAAATCTGGCTTACACCCGTTGTATTCGAACGTTAGGATCTATCACACCCGATCATCATGTGGTGCTTCGAAACAACGAACCTTCGCAACGGTGCACAGTTAGGGGGAACACTTTATTGAAATTATTGCGAGGGATCATCTTATTTAAGCTACCGTCGTTCTAAGCAAATAAGATGTAAAACATGATAAACATTACATGCAATCAAATAGTGACATGATATGGCCAATATCATATTGCTCCTCTGATCTCCATCTTCGGGGCGCCATGATCATCTTCGTCAGCGGCATGACACCATGATCTCCATCATCGTGTCTTCATGAAGTTGTCATGCCAACGACTACTTCTACTTCTATGGCTAACGCGTTTAGCAATAAAGTAAAGTAATTTACATGGCGTTATTCAATGACACGCAGGTCATACAAAAAATAAAGACAACTCCTATGGCTCCTGCCGGTTGTCATACTCATCGACATGCAAGTCGTGATTCCTATTACAAGAACATGATCAATCTCATACATCACATATATTTCATTCATCACATCCTTTTGGCCATATCACATCACTTGGCATATGCTGCAAAAACAAGTTAGACGTCCTCTAATTGTTGTTGCATGTTTTTACGTGGCTTCTATAGGTTTCCACTACAAGAAATATGTCAACTTGTGACCTTGACTATTGGTCACTGAAAGGTCATTGTTTTTCATTTGTGACCTTTTTGTGACAAAAAACAGAAGGTTAAAAGCTGAGGGTCGTTAACTGACTATAGCGACCTTCTCTGTGAGAAGGTCGTGGACATTTACGACCAAAATATTCCTACTGTGGCGTTTTAGTCACTAGCAACCTCCCCAGGCCATGTAGGCATCTAGCATGGCAAGCTGATGTGGCACAAGATTCAGCCCGGTCCAATTCGGTTTTCTACATGGGCCTAGCCCAACAATTCAGCCCATTTATGATTTTTTTTCCTGAATGTTTTTGGGCCTGTTCTATCATGGGCCTTTACCTTTCCACATAGTCCGTTTCCTTTTCGTTTCTATTTTCTATTTGAGTCGAGGCCTGCTTATAGTTATTCTGAATAGCTTTTTAGCTCAGGTTATTTTGGGCCATGGCATCTTAATAGTACAAGTATATTTGGGACGTGGCCACTATCAGGTCCAGTAAGAACATTTTTCTGGAGAATTTACTGTTCAAGTAAAATGTACACAACACATTACAAGAAAATAGCACATACAATAGCAGATAAAATTTCATTACACTCCTACTACAGCTCACTACAACATAGACACTACATGATACTTCATCCTTCAATTTTTTTTACCAAGCACTAGACAAGTACATCTCACTTAAAATAAACAGTATTGTTCTCGGAAGCAAAATATGCCACCACACGCCATGGTGCGCCATCTTACTCGATCTGGCCTCAAGGAACTAGCAGCGCTGCTTGCTCCTTTGGCTGAGAGCTCCTTGCTGTAGAGGATGGCTGAAACTCGGATGCAAAGCTCCCTGCACATGACATATTGTGTCAATTTTTGCAGCAACAAAAAGAACTCACCTACCATAGAACTTGCACAGTAATGTATCAACCACCAAACTGTATGAAACAAAAACAAACAAGAGGGGGAGGAGTTTATACCTGATCTTCTTGATCCTCTCCCCAAGCAAAAGCATCATCCAAGGTAATCGTCTAAACAAGAACACTCCTTAAGATTATGGAAATGGACCAACACAGTAGTAGTGAAGCTATGCGGGGATCTTTGTGAAGCAGTTTATCGCTTCTTGGAGACACCAACAGTCTTCCCTCTCCGGCCGGTAGTCTTGGTGTGCTGACCACGGATACACACGCCCCAGTAGTGACGCAGACCACGATGGTTCCTGGGAAAGAGAGCAAGGTTTCAAGCATAAGTGATGGCTCATACATCTATGCACTAAGGAAAAATGCTACTGCAATAGTGAAGTTTTAAGGAATCAGGCATCAACATACATCTATTGGAAACAAAGCATTGATATACAAATTAGCAGGGTCACATACAAGGTACACTAGAAGGGTATACATGAATACATTGACAATCATCAATACCAGATTGCAAGATATGACAATTATGTACCTAAGCAAGTCGACAAGGGCATAGGGTAGGATATAAAATCTGGATACAAGTAATAGACAAACTACTATGTAAATACTACAGTGGCATTACTACTAGGACATAAAAAAAATACTATGTAAATATTACAGTGGCCAAACGGGTGGTGGATTAACACCAACAATGTGCATCGCATAGAAGAATTAAGATAGCTAAAAATATGATGATTACTGCAGGTTATCAAGAATTCAGCATTGTACCCATAAGTGATGTCACTATAATAATTAGAGGCAGATAGCGATTGAGTAGTGTAGAGGAATTATAAAAAGGGATACACATCCTTAAGTTACTTTCTCAAACTAAATTATATAGATATAGAAATATAATGTAGAACACACAGTGTATTATCAAAGCAACCTGAACCTTGCTAAAGTTTTTGTTCATGCAGGCATTGGCATACACATCCGTACATGCAGCCTTATATAGTACCGCTAGAACAAAATACATAACACACAGTTTGCACACATGCCAAGGCAAAGGGGAGCATTGCTTCATTGCTTGATAGTTGATATATATGCCATCAAAAGAGCAGAAGAATAGACAGTCTAAGTGAGCTAGCCAAATATAGGTGCAGTGCAGTAGTCATTGTTGCATTGTAAAATAAGCCAGTAGTCAATCGGCTAAAAAAGTGGAAGTAGCTTAAAAACAACCAGAACATCTGTCCAGGTGACCCGTCCGAAGTAGCGCGTAGTAGAGCACCTGCACCCTGCATCCACGCACATACGAATCAGTCAACGAGTCCATCAACAAGAAAGGGGTCGAGATTTCAATGTGGGGAGGAAGCAGCTGACCGTCCAAAGAAGACAAGCCAGTTATAGATGCAGAGTTAGGCACACTCGATTGTCGACGCCATCGCCGCTGCCGCTGCCCGGATCGGGGTGTCATGGAGGAAGCGATCTGAAGCATAAAAACTAAGCAAAATTAAAAGCATCAGTCGCTAGAAGCATGTAGGCAATAGTACTGGATAATATTTAGAGCAAAAGACATTTTATATTTTGAGACAGAGGGAGTATTACATAGTTCATCAAACCCATGTCAAATTAATCTAAAAAATGAATTACTAAACCTGCCTGACTAAATCAAACTCAAACCAATGCATCAATCGACACTAGCAGTAGTACACTGAAGAAATCAACACTAAATGGAGGCAATTAATATGTACAGCTAGCACCCATTTGCCTATATTCCGCACTTGAATTCAAGCCAATCACTCTATTCCAAAAGATGCATGTACATGCATGCAGCTAGCACGCACCATCAGCTAGCAACGAGGCGAGGCTAGTTTGAAATGGAGGGAAGCACAACAGAAATCCAGCTGCCCCTGAGAGTAGCAGTTGGTAAACCGTGCATGCGTACACGTGGACACCATGGACGTTGAGCAAGCACCGAGCTCCTGCCATGGACGTCGATCTAAACTAGCATCACAAACATGCCTCGCTGAAAGAACTAGCTAAACATGCATAACCATTTAGAAAAAAGCTCCTGCAATGCATGAAAATACCTGAATGCAGATCGAGCTAGCTAGGTAGGCAACTACAGAGAAGAGATCAACATCTGTTGAAGATCTTATAAAGATCAACATCAGGTTTCCATACACACATAGGATCGCCAAAGGTGACTGATTTATCCATGTTCGCTAAAATTCCTTTTAGATTTGCATCCACAAGAGAAAGCAGTGGCATTTTAGTTTTCAGCACTAGAGATCTCTCAGAATGGGAACCACAAACCGTACATAACAAGGGCAACTAACAAACAAGTCACAACCCACAATCTCTAAAACAACAAAGACCAAAGGATGGCATTACCAACCTCTGAAATTAAACTCGCAGGTGCACAAGTAAGCACGATTTCCGCACAAGGCCCCTAACAGCTACCATGGCGGAGGTTCAAGGAGGCTAGGCCTCGCCTGCTTCTCCGGGAAAAAACAGAGGGTGCGCAGAGAGTTGGACAAACGCGTAGCAAGTACCCTCAGGCTCGCCACGACACAGCTCTCCGACCAAAGTCGTGCGACCTAGGCGACATCAACGGATGAGATCTAGCGCCCTAGCACCACAACCACAACGGAACGCGCCGATCCGGGGCCCGAGCAAGCATGAGGGGCAAAGAAATTTTCTGTCGACACGGCACCAAATCGGGGAGGAATCAGGGGAGGGGCGGTCAGAATGGGGGATCACCTCGATGTCGTGCTCCTTGAGCTGGGCGCGGAGCAGCTCCGAGGCACGCGCCGTGGTGCTCCTGCCATCGGTCGGGCGCGCGAGGACGGTCGGGCTCCTCCTGCTTCTCCTCCAGAGGCCTCCGCCATGCGCTGCTCCCACGCGAGCCCTGCATGTCACCCAAGGAGAGGAGAGGAGCGCATATGTTAGGAACCACAGGAGAGGAAGGGGAGGCACGGAGTGTCGTGCGCATACGTGGTCGTGGCGGGGCACGCTGCCATCCTGGCCGTGGACTGCCTGCCTGTGGTCGCCAGGCCGGCGAGACGAGGTGCCGCGAGACAAAATCCCAAGGACGGAGTGGTTGGTTGGCTCAGAGTGGATAAGGCTAGGGGAGAACGGGAGGGAGGGAGGAGCTCAATCTCGTCTATGGTGAGGGTCGTCGATGGTGGGAGGCGGCGGATCGAGATTTGAGGGAGGGAGGGAGATGGGGATCTAGGATCGAGGGGCGCGGGAGAGGGTGGAGAAACGGCGCTTGGGGGGTGGGGGTCGAGCTCCGCCGGAAGGAGGTGGCCGACGCGCGCGGGAATGGAGATGGAGGCCGGGGGCTCTGACTTGGATTGGATCTGGGCAGCGGCGGCGATTGGGAGAAGGGGGCTAGGGTTTCGTGGGTGGACGAGGATGAGAGGGATACGGGGTGATTCGGGAGGGGGTGAGAGCGATGAGGGGGGTGTGGGCTACCGTTGGATCCGGGGGCATCCAACGGTGCTTAAGCCATGATCCGCGTGAGTTGATTTTAGACCAATCAGAACAGAGTATCCCCTTTGATGATGTTAAGACCATTTAAATTGGTCATAATCGATTGAGAATAAGATTTTGAATCATGTCTGTTATTTGACTACCTAAGAAATTTATAAAAATATGGAAATAAAAAACCTTCGCATTGTGTCACCAAGTGTGAACTACTTTTCAGTAAAAATAACAAACTTTGAATATTGTTAATATCATTAAAAAAAGTGTTCTAAGATATGAGTTTTTGTAAGAGAATCATTTTTCGAGTGTCCAAAATGATACTTTTATAAAGAACCTAGCAAATATTTGTTGCAAATTTGGAGCACATCAATTTTATAATTCACAATCATAGCACATGTGGAGCACATCAAATACATTTTCAAGCTTATGTAGTTGTGTTTTTCTATTTGTTTCTCTTGTGTTTTTTGCACAAGGGTGCATTTTGGAATGGCATAGTTCGTTCAAATTATCTCATATTGTGCAGAAGGGTGCATATTGGAATGACAAATAATGTTGCCTAAGTAAGTTTTCATTTTCTTTGGACGAAAAATCAATTTTCCATTTTCGAGTGCCCAAAAGGAGGTTTTTTGTGTGAAGGAACTACCATATATTTGTTGCAAAATTGGACCAATTCAATTTTATAAAATACTAGGCCATATTTAATGCACAATTGACCAAATGGTTGGGTGTAAAAAGTTTTGATCCACCTCTCGTTAAAAAGACAAATTTCTGCCGATTTAGCTGGAAGCGGGTCAAATTTGAACTGCAGCTGCCTCATAGTTTGCTATTTATTTTTTCCAAAAATCATTTCTAGGTACATAAGTATCTATTTAATCAGAGAAACACCAAAAAATTCCAAGATTCAACCACTAGCTAGGAACGGTCATTCCCGCCGTTTTGATTGCATTTTGAAACGGGCATAAAAAATTCAAAAAAAAAATCAAAAAATTGAGAAACCTTCGCATTGTGTCATTATATGTGGCCAAGTTCCCAGGAAAAATAACAAACTTGTAATATGGCAATTATTTTTAAAAAGTGTTCTCAGAAATGAGCTATCACTTGTGAAGATTCATGGCTTTCAAGCCAAATGATCAATCTTATGGCCACATTCGTGGCATAGTTTGTTCAAATGATCTCATATTGTGCACAAGGGTGCATATTGGAATGGCAAACAATGTTGCCTAAGGAAGTTATCATTTTCTTTGGATGAAAAAACCATTTTTCATTTTCTGAGTGCCCTAAAGGAGGTTTTTTTGTGAAGGACCTCCCAAATAATTGTTGCAAAATTGGACCAAATCAATTTTCTAAAATACTAGGACATATTTAATGCACAATTGACTAAATGGTAGGGTGCAAAAAGTTTTGATCCACCTCTCGTGAAAAAGACAAATTTCCGCAGATTCAGTTGGAAGCGGGTCAAATTTGAACTGCAGCTACCTCATAGTTTGCTCTTTATTTTTTCCAAAAATCATTTCTAGGTAAATAAGTATCTATTTAATCATAGAAACACCAAAAAATCCAAGATTCAACCACTAGCTAGGAACGGTCAAGCCCGCCATTTTGACCGCATTTTGAAACGGGCATAAAAAATTCAAAAAAAAATCAAAAAATTGGAAAACCTTCGCATTGTGTCATTATATGTGACCAAGTTTCCAGGAAAAATAATAAACTTGTAATACGGTAATGATTTTAAAAAATTGTTCTCAGAATTGAGCTATAATGCGTGAAGATTCATGGCTTTCAAGCCAAATGGTTATTCTTATGGCCACATTCATGGCATAGTTTGTTCAAATGATCTCATATTGTGCACAAGGGTACATCTTGGAATTCCAAACAATGTTGCCTAAGGAAGTTTTCATTTTCTTTGCACGGAAATTTCATTTTTCATTTTCCGAGTGCCCAAAAGGAGGTTTTTTTGTGAAGGAACTACCAAATAATTGTTGCATAAATGGACCAAATCAATTTTATAAAATACTAGGCCATATATAATGCACAATTGACAAAATGGTTGGGTGAAAAAAGTTTTGATCCACCTCTGGTGAAAAAGACAAATTGTCGTCGATTCAGATGGAAACGGGTCAAATTTGAACTGCAGCTGCCTCATAGTTTGCTCTTTATTTTTTCAAAAAATCATTTCTAGGTAAAAAAGTATCTATTTAATCAGAAATACATGGTTTGATGGCGAGACATCGAGGTTTGGACGGTGGCCGAGGGCCCCAACTCTAGAGCGCGTAAGCTCGCATGCCCGACATGTGGTCACCGCGTGACCGTGGCGTTGCCATGTGTTCTGGGTGGCCTAGGCATGTCTAGTGGGTTGGGCACTCCCCAGGTAGGTGCTAGGAAGAAAATCACAACATAAGATTCTCACCAGGAGACCGATCGATGCTCAAACATGAATTAGCAGCCAAGTGTTTGATTTGCGGTACGGGAAATGCACATGGCTAATGGGCGTGAGTTTTGGCTGAGGATGATCAGTTACTAAGAATACCGTCTTCACAAATTTTCACCTCAAAAGGAGGAGCCTAGGTGGTACTTGCTTTACAAACTACCACATTGGACATAAATACGAATGTTGAAGCTGGGCTCAAAATAATGAATGGATTGAGCTGGCATTTGGTGGAGGATGGTTATTTGGGCATAGGAAAGCACTATAGAAAATGGATACCATTTGGACATGCCAAAGTGGTACTTCCTTCACAAAGTGCTGCTCTGATCAGAGTAGGAAAATGAATATTTTTGAATTATTTTTGAACTAGGCAAGGAAGGTTTTTACATATTTGACGAAGATATGACCCAAAGAATTTATGAGATTTTTTTGGGAATTTTGGGAATAACAGAAATATAGGTTGCTTCACAACCTAGGGCAAAAACTGCCACATGGACATGACACGTAGGCAAAACTGATGAGATGGTGCCTAGTCATCACAACTCACCACAATCTACAAGGCTATGACCATCTATATTGGTCATTAACAACTAGAAATAAGGCAGCAGACTAGCACTGTTTGCTTTGTGACCTTTTCGTGTAAGGAAATTACGACCTTTCTGACCAAAATGGTCACAATGGTTTAGGGTTTGGAGCCCCTCGAACAGCTTTTGACCAATTGGTCTGAAATGGTCGTAGATCTATGACCAATTCTTCCAGGGTCACTGACAAAAGGTCACTAGTTGACATATTTCTTGTAGTGTTCTAGCAAGAACGTTTCTTACCTACGTAAAACCACAACGTGATATGCCAATTTCTATTTACCCTTCGTAAGGACCCTTTTCATCGAATCCGCTCCAACTAAAGTGGGAGAGACAGACACACGCTAGCCACCTTATGCAACTAGTGCATGTCAGTAGATGGAACCTATCTCACGTAAGCGTACGTGTAAGGTCAGTCCGGGCCGCTTCATCCCACGATGCCGCCGAAGCAAGATAAGACTAATAGTGGCAAGAAAATTGACAACATCTACGCCCACAACAAGTTTGTGTTCTACTCGTGCATAGTAACTACGCATAAACCTGGCTCATGATGCCACTGTTGGGGAACGTTGTAGAAAATAAAAAATTTCTACGCTTCACCAAGATCAATCTACGGAGTCATCTAGCAACGAGAGAGAGGGGTGCATCTACATACCCTTGTAGATCGCGCGCGGAAGCGTTCAAGAGAACGGGGTTGAGGGAGTCGTACTCGTCATGATCCAAATCACCGGAGATCCTAGCGCTGAACGGACGGCACCTCCGCATTTATCACACGTACGGTTGGGAAGACGTCTCCTCCTTCTTGATCCAGCAAGGGGGAAGGAGAGGTTGATGGAGATCCAGCAGCACGACGGCATGGTGGCGGATGCAGCAGCGATCTCGGCAGGGCTTCGCCAAGCACAGCGAGAGGGAGAGGTGTCACGGGAGGGAGAGGGAGGCGCCAGGGGCTAGGGTGCGCAGCCCTCCCTCCCCCTCTTTATATAGGGGTCCAGGGGGGTGCCGGCCCCTCTAGATCCCATCTAGATGGGGGGGGGCAAGGGGGTGGCTTGCCCCCCAAGGCAAGTGGGGCGCCCCCCACCCCTAGGGATTCCAACCCTAGGCGCAGGGGAGGCCCAAGGGGGGTGCACCAGCCCACCAGGGTCTGGTTACCCTCCCACTTCAGCCCATGGGGCCCTCTGGGATAGGTAGCCCCACCCGGTGGACCCTCGTGACCCTTCCGGCGGTCCCGATACAATACCGGTGACCCCCTAAACTTTCCTGATGGTCGAAACTAGACTTCCTATATATAAATCTTCACCTCCGGACCATTCCGGAACTCCTCGTGACGTCCGGGATCTCATCCGGTACTCCGAACAACTTTTAGGTTACCGCATACTAATATCTCAACAACCGTAGCATCACCGAACCTTAAGTGTGTAGACCCTGCGGGTTCGGGAGACATGCAGATATGACCGAGACGACTCTCCGATCAATAACCAACAGCGGCATCAGGATACCCATGTTGGCTCCCACATGCTCCTCGATGAACTCATCGTATGAACCACGATGTCGAGGATTCAATCAATCCTGTATACAATTCCCTTTGTCAATCGGTATGTTACTTGCTCGAGATTCGATCGTCGGTATCCCAATACCTCGTTTAATCTCGTTACCGGCAAGTCACTTTACTCGTACCGTAATGCATGATCCCGTGACCAGACACTTGGTCACATTGAGCTCATTATGATGATGCATTACCGAGTGGGCCCAGAGATACCTCTCCGTCAAACGGAGTGACAAATCGCAGTCTCGATTCGTGCCAACCCAACAGACACTTTCGGAGATACCCGTAGTGCACCTTTATAGTCACCCAGTTACGTTGTGACGTTTGGCACACCCAAAGCTCTCCTAAGGTATCCGGGAGTTGCACAATCTCATGGTCTAAGGAAATGATACTTGACATTTGCAAAAGCTCTAGCGAAACGAACTACACGATCTTGTGCTATGCTTAGGATTGGGTCTTGTCCATCACATCATTCTCCTAATGATGTGATCCCGTTATCAATGACATCCAATGTCCATAGTTAGGAAACCATGACTATCTATTGATCAATGAGCTAGTCAACTAGAGGCTCACTAGGGACGTGTTGTGGTCTATATATTCACACATGTATTACGATTTCCGGATAACACAATTATAGCATGAATAATAGAAAATTATCATGAACAAGGAAATATAATAATAACCCTTTTATTATTGCCTCTAGGGCATATTTCCAATAGTGATGGTCTCTTTTCGGCGGAGCCCGGGAAGTGAACACGATTTTGGGGTTATGTTTGAACGTAAGTAGTTTCAGGATCACTTCTTGATCACTTCTAGTTTATCGACTGTTCCATTGGCTTCTCTCCTCGCTCTTATTTGCGTATGTTAGCCACCATATTTTGCTTAGCCACTGCTGCAACCTCACCACTTTATCCTTTCCATACCCTTTAAGCTTTGCTAGTCTTGATACCCATGGTTATGGGATTGCTGAGTCCTCGTGGCTCATAGATTACTACAACAACAGTTGCAGGTACAGGTAATGCGATGATCATGACGCGAGAGCAATGATTGCTTGTTTTGGAGTTCTTCTTCTGCTTCTTCTTCGATCAGGGGATAGGTTCCAGGTCGGCAGCCTGGGCTAGCAGGGTGGATGTCGTTTGAGTTTCTGTTTGTGTTTCATCCGTAGTCGGATGTTGTTTTTATGTATGATGATGTTGTATTCGTGTGGCATTGTATGCCTCTTGTATGTTTCCCCAATTATTATGTAATGGTACGATGTAATGATATCCACCTTGCAAAAGCGTCTCCAATATGCGCTTCTATCCTTAGTGGGACCTTCGAGTTCCTTTAGGATAGGGTCGCATATTGGGCGTGACAAGTTAGTATCAGAGCCTCGACCGACCATAGGAGCCCCCTTTATTGATCGTGTAGTTTGGCCGTTGTTGAGTCTAGAAGAAAACTGATTTCGGAGTCTAGTTATATCGGAGAGTAGGAATTCTTTTTAATCCTCTGCCCCTTCGTCGCTCTGGTAAGGAATCTTGACGTAGGTGTTTTGAATTACTCCTCTTCCCCTTCAAAATTTTCTTTAGGATCACGCAGTTGGTTTTCCGATCGTTGTTTCTCATCTCTTTTCATCCGGTGCATTTCTCATCAAGTTGACTCGAGCCTCTTCATCTTTCCCAAGTTCAATCCGCAGTTGTTTTCTTTTTCCCACCCGCCCATCCATTTTTCATCTCGGAGTCGGAGTCCGTAATCGAGTATCCATCCTACTCGTGCGAAGCATTTGCATTCTTTCAACCGGTGTTTCCTCTTGAAGTTATTCATCGGTTTTCCCCCTCCAGTTGTCTTTGTTTTCCCGCCCTCCCACCCTCTTCTTCCCGGAGCCTGAGTCTGTTTCGAGCATCAATTTCATTCGTGCGGAGCCTCTTCAATCTTCCCTCAATTGTTTCAAATAGTGAATTCTCGTCTCGTTTGACATTCTTCATCTCTTTTTCTTCTCCGGTGGATTCAATTCGAGTTTTTCGGTGTTGATCGTATTCTTTCCCTTGGTTAAAGTGTTTTCCCTGCTCATTCGCCTCTTGCCAGTTTATCCTTCTGGTGTGCTCAAGACATCTCAGGAGATTCGTCAGTGTTCCAATTAATTCGAGGTTGTCACCTCATTCAAATATTTCAATTGTTCCGGTGTATCATCTATCTCTTCAACAATCCTTTCCAATGGTGTTTTTCTCTTTAGTGGGCCCTAACCCACAGGTCTTTTCCCAGGATCTTACCTGACTCTTCAAATTCTCCCGGAGTTATTCTCAAATTCTTTTCAAGGTGACGTAAGAATGGATTTCATCAGTCAGATGTTCTCCAAGATCTCGTTCAAATTCTTTTCATTGTTGGCTCAACCTTTCGGTTTTTCATTCTCCCGGAGTATCTCAGTAATTTTGGTGGTGTTCTCCGTCATCATTTGAAGACCGAAGAAGAGTTTTTCCTCTAAATCTTGTCTGTTCTCACGAAGTTTTGTGGTTCTCGCTTCATGTTATCCACTCGAATAATTCCATTTGTCAGATATTCCTTTCGTTAACCATTTGGAGTATGTCAGAAGTTGTTTTCCCATTTCTTTTCACCGGAGGCCATCATTCCTGAAGAATTCTTCGTCCTCACATTTTAGTTACCGTTATCCAATTATCCCGGTGCTTCATTCAAGTGTTCTTTAATCAGCTCATGATCTCTTTGTTATTTTGCATCTAAATCCCCTCAAGCATATTTGTTCTTCTAATTCTTCCTGGTGATGCATTCTCTTTCATCAGTCATTTTCAAATTCTTAACGGTGGTTCTTTCAGATTCTTTTTCTTTGATTATCATTTTAATCCATTCGTTCTTTCGAATCCTACCGGTGGTTCATGAAGACTTTCTCAAGTTTTGTGCTATAGCCCCCTTAATCCTTTTCAAGAAGAATAAGTAGTATGCAAAATCCATTGCTTGTCATCAATTTAATCCGATGAAGGATAAGCATACAATGTATCTTATTCTTATTTCATCCAAGTGAGTAATCCCTTCCTTCAGAGTTTGTTCTTGAGGAATAAATTCTAGTTCCAAGTGTTTACATCTTTTCTTTTCCGGAGTTCAAATTTCCTCGGCCATTTCGTCGGAACCTCCATCTAAGTCACCGCAAGTGTTAATCTTGTTCTTTCATCCTTCATTCTATCTCATCATCCTTTTGTCACCGGAGTTCTTCATGGTGGTTCTTCATGATTTAATTCATTCTTCAAGAGTTCATCAAGATTCTTGTTGGTGGAGTTCAAGTATCTTTTCTTCTCGCATCTCGAAGTGCAATTAATTCTCCATATTCTTTTCACGTAGAGTTTTGCATTTCTTTGTTATTCTCAGATATTCAAGCATTTGGTTGTGGCATAATTTCACCTCAAATTTTGAGTTGTTTTTGGATAAGTCCACAACAAGCTTATTCTTTCGTTGTTGATTTTCTCAACAACTCCATTCAATCCTTCCTTCTAAATTCTTTTCATTCAGTTCTTTCAATTCTTCCGGAAGCATTGCGTTGCTTATGTCGTCAAGTGTCATTCCATCTTGTGAAGTTCATGTTATATTCCTTCCATTTTGAGTCGGAGTATCGTGGAAATTCTTTTATTCATTCCTTTTCTATCTTGTTCTAGCCAGAGTGGTTTCAGAGTCTGCCTTATTCCATGAGCTTTTGTTTCTCGCCATATTCGCCATTCATCTTTTCTAAGCGAGTGCTCTTGACTTTGTTCATCTTCTCTCTTGCATTCTTACTTCACCTCTTCATTTTTCTCTTCTATCTCGTTCCTAAGATCTTGGGACGAGATCTCTTGTTAGTGGAGTAGAGTTGTAATGCCCCGGATCCGATGCACCAGGTGTCTTCCAGCTATTCGTCGTTGTTGCCATGTCATTTGCTTGCGTGTTGAATTTTGCCATGTCATCATCTGCATTTCATTTGCATGTTTTTCAAAACTTGCAATCGGTCCCTTTTCCCCGTTGTCCGTTTCGTGACCCGACACTCTTGCGCGCGCCCGTCGCCCCTCTTAAACCTTGTTTCATGAGCGGGAGAAAAACGTTCTTGGAATGGGCCGAGGTTTGCTAAGTGGCCTTGGTATAGCACCGGCAGACCGCCCGTCAAATTTTGTTCCATTTGGAGGTCGTTTGATGCCCCAACGGTTAACCGTGTAACCCCGAAAGCCCCTTTTGTCTTGCAGCCCAAAACCCCTCCAAATCAGCCGACTAGCCCATCCAAACCCTCTCCATGCTCTCGGTCATTCGATCACGATCATGTGGGCGAAAACCGCTCCCTATTTGGACTCTCCTAGCTCCCTCTACCTATATAAACACTCCCTCCCCTAAAATTTTGGATCAAATCCTACCCTAACCCTAGCCTTCTCCCTCCTCGCGCCACCGGACACATCTCCCCTGATAACCCACAAGTATAGGGGATCGCAACAGTTTTCGACGGTAGAGTATTCAACCCAAATTTATTGATACGACACAAGGGGAGCCAAAGAATATTCTCAAGTATTAGCAGCTGAGTTGTCAATTCAACCACACCTGGAAACTTAGTATCTGCAGCAAAGTGTTTAGTAGCAAAGTAATATGATAGTGGTGGTAACGGTAACAAAAGTAAAGACAACAAAAGTAATGTTTTTGGTATTTTGTAGTGATTGTAACAGTAGCAACAGAAAAGTAAATAAGCGAGAACCAGTATATGGAAAACTCGTCGGCATCAGATTAGTGATGGATAATTATGCTGGATGCGGTTCGTCATGTAACAGTCATAACATAGGGTGACACCGAACTAGCTCCAATTCATCAATGTAATGTAGGCATGTATTCTGTATATAGTCATACGTGCTTATGGAAAAGAACTTGCATGACATCTTTTGTCCTACCCTCCCGTGGCAGCGGGGTCCTATTGGAAAAGAAGAGATATTAAGGCCTCCTTTTAATAGAGAACCGGAACAAAGCATTAGCACATAGTGAATACATGAACTCCTCAAACTATGGTCATCACTGGGAGTGGTCCCTATTATTGTCACTTCGGGGTTGCCGGATCATAACACATAGTAGGTGACTATAGACTTGCAAGATAGGATCAAGAACTCACATATATTCATGAAAACATAATAGGTTCAGATCTGAAATCATGGCACTCGGGCCCTAGTGACAAGCATTAAGCATAGCAAAGTCATAGCAACATCAATCTCAGAACATAGTGGATACTAGGGATCAAACCCTAACAAAACTAACTCGATTACATGATAAATCTCATCCAACCCATCACCGTCCAGCAAGCCTACGATGGAATTACTCACGCACGGCGGTGAACATCATGAAATTGGTGATGGAGGATGGTTCATGATGATGACGACGACGAATCCCCCTCTCCGGAGCCCCGAACGGACTCCAGATCAGCCCTCCCGAGAGAGATTAGGGCTTGGAGGCGGCTCCGTATCGTAAAACGCGATGATTTCTTCTTTGCGATTTTTTCTCCCCGAAAGCCAATATATGGAGTTGGAGTTGACGTTGGAGGGTCTCCAAGGGGCCCACGAGGTAGGGGGTGCGTCCAGGAGGGGGGGGCACCCTCGTGGACAGGGTGTGGGCCCCCTGGTCTTCATCTTTGGCGAGAATTTTTTATTATTTTTTCTATGATGTTCCGTGGAGTTTCAGGTCATTCCAAGAACTTTTGTTTCTGCACATAAAACAACATCATGGCAATTCTGCTAAAAACAGCGTCAGTCCGAGTTAGTTCCATTCAAATCATACAAGTTAGAGTCCAAAACAAGGGCAAAAGTGTTTGGAAAAGTAGATACGTTGGAGACGTATCAACTCCCCCAAGCTTAAACCCTTGCTTGTCCTCAAGCAATTCAGTTGACAAACTGAAAGAGAAAAAGAAAAACTTTTACAAACTCTATTTGCTCTTTTTATTGTTACATGAAAAGCCAGCATTCAAGTTTCAGCAAATATTATGAACTAAACATACTTACAATAACACATAGGTCTCACAATTACTCATATCAATAGCATAATCAACTAGCGAGCTATAATAACAAATCTCGGATGACAAAACTTTCTCAAAATAATCATAATATGATATAACAAGATGGTATCTCACTAGCCCTTTCTGAGACCGCAAAACATAAATGCAGAGCACCTTCAAAGATCAAGGACTGACTAAACATTGTAATTCATGGTAAAAGAGATCCAGTCAAGTCATACCCAATATAAACCAATTATAATGAACGCAAATGACAGTGTGCTCTCCAGCGGGTGCTTTTAATAACAAAGATAATGACTCAACATAAAAGTAAAATGGATAGGCCCTTCACAGAGGGAAGCAGGGATTTGTGGAGGTGCCAGAGCTCGATTTTGAAATAGAGATAAATTATATTTTGAGCGGCATACTTTTGCTGTCAATGCAACAACTATGAGATGGCTGTATCTTCCATACTACATGCATTATAGGCAGTTCCCAAACAGAATGGTAAAGGTTTATACTCCCCCAACCACCAACAAGCATCAATCCATGGCTTGCTCGAAACAACGAGTGCCTCCAACATACAACAGCCCTGGGGGAGTTTTGTTTGATTATTTTGATTTTCTTTGATCTTTTGGATCATGGGACTGGGCATCCCGGTTACCAGCCCTTTCTCGTCAATGAGGAGCGGAGTCCACTCCTCTTGAGAATAACCCACCTAGCATGGAAGATATAGGCAGCCCTAGTTGAAACATGAGCTGCTCGAGCATACAAAACAGAATTTCATTTGAAGGTTTAGAGTTTGGCACATACAAATTTACTTGGAACGGTAGGTAAATACCGCATATAGGTAGGTATAGTGGACTCATATGGAACAACTTTGGGGTTTAAGGAGTTTGGATGCACAAGCAGTATTCCTGCTTAGTATAGGTGAAGGCTAGCAAAAGACTGGGAAGCGACCAACTGAGAGAGCGACAACAGTCGTAAACATGCATTAAAATTAATTTACACCGAATACAAGCATGAGTAGGATATAATCTACCATGAACATAAATATCATGAAGGCTATGTTGATTTGATTCAACTACATGCGTGAACATGTGCCAAGTCTAGTCACTCAATTCATTTAAAGGAGGATACCATCCCATCATACCACATCATAATCATTCTAATAGCATGTTGGCACGCAAGGTAAACCATTGTAACTCATAGCTAATCAAGCATGGCACAAGCAACTATAATCTCTAAATGTCATTGCAAATATGTTTACTTCATAATAGCTGACTCAAGAACGATGAATCATCATATTTACAAAAACAAGAGAGGTCGAGTTCATACCAGCTTTTCTCATCCCAATAAGTCCATCATATATCATCATTATTGCCTTTCACTTGCACGACCGAACGATGTGTATAATAATAAGAGTGCACGTGCATTGGACTAAGCTGGAATCTGCAAGCATTCAACTCAAGAGAGAAGACAAGTAATATGGGCTCTAAGTTAAATAAACAATCATGCATATAAGAGCCACTAAGCATTTTCAATATAGTCTTCTCCTACTGACCCCCAAAGAAAAGAAAAGAAATAAAAACTATTTACACGGGAAAGCTCCCAACAACAAAAAGAAGAACGGGAAATATTTTTTGGTTTTCTTTTTAATTACTACAGCAAAGAGATAAACTACTACTAATTTTTTTGGTTTTTTCTTAAGGTTTATTAAACATGCAGGAAGAGAGCAGGAAAGAGAAAATAAACTAGCATGTATATTACAGTGAAAGAGTATGAACACCGACATCTAGCAATGAGTGTGTGTGAACATGAATGTAATGTCGGTGGGAAATACGTACTCCCCCAAGCTTAGGCTTTTGGCCTAAGTTGGTCTATTGCCAGGGATAGCCTGGCGGATAGCCATAGGTGAAGTTGGGGTCAAACTGCGATGAAGAAGACTCTAACTGCCACTAGCTTGCAACCACCTCTGGATCCCAAGAATAAACAGACTGTCGTGGAGGCTCATCTTGTGGCTCCGGTTCCCGGGCTGGTGTAGGATTCCGATAGGCTTGAACAGCTGCCCACGGAACGATGTGAGGACCTGCAGACAAGTTAAACAAAGAGGGAGCAGGCAAAGTAATAGTCTCAGGGTGATGTTTATCAAAGTATAATTTATATTTGAGTTCCCCTTCACGACTCTTAACAAGAAAGTCATGCGCTAGCATACTCTTATAATCTAAATAAGCACGGGGCAACGATGTTTCTTCTTTCTCCTCATGCCTAATAGGTATTTTAAAATATTCAGCTAGGCGTGAAGCATAAATGCCTCCAAAGATGGGGCCCTTAGTACGGTTCAGACTTAATCGTCTAGCAACAATTCCACCCATACTAACAGAGTTATTGCAGTGTAAACCATGGAACAAAATAATAATATCAGGAACACTAAGGTTTCCACAGTTCCTGCGTCCAATCAAGCAACGGCTAGCAAATAAGGCAAAGTAGCGTAAGACAGGAAAATGTATGCTAGTAATCCTTGCATCAGAAACCTTCCTAGTTTCTCCCACAGTGATAGTGTTAATAAAAGCTTCCACTTCATTACGATGTGGTTCATCTAAGGTGCCCTTGGAGGGTATTTTACAAACCTCGCAAAATTCAGCTAATGTCATCTCCTTAACAACGTCATATAAATGAAACTCTACTGATGGAGGTGATTACTTAGGGAAAAAGTAGAAGTTTTGCACAAAAGTATTTGTGAGCAAGAGATACAGATGACGTTGGTCGTGGAGGAAGTCGGTGAGGCCAGCATTCTCAATCAATAAATAGAAATCCTCATAAATCGCAGCTCTCCTCAAGAAGTCATCGGAAGGCCATTCACACGGCCGGACCTCCGCGGTACGAGGCAAATTAAATTTGGGCTTCTGCTCTTCTTCCTTTTGTTTTTCCTTCGTGCTTCGGCTCGACGATCCCCTCAAGAGTCTCTTCATTATTTTCTGAAATAATCTGAAATTTTTAGTAACTTCAAATAAAGGTGAATCAACTTCAATAAGATTGATAGCAACAACTCCCACAAGTTCCTAGAGCCTATATCAAGCATTAGAACTACTTGGAACCATATGAATTGACATGCAAGCTCAAGAACATGGTCACCTATGTAGCAGAAATTTGCAAAGAATAAAGCACTAGAATAAAAACTAATTGGACCAATGGAGGAGTCACATACCAAGGAACAATCTCCCCAAGCAGTTTTGCGAGAGGTGCTTTGAGCAAGGAGATTGAAAATCACAGCAACAGGGGCTGGAACTCGTGCTTGAGTTGGTTTTTCGTGTTTGTGTGAGGCAGAGGAAGAAGATGGGTGTAGGGATAAGTGGAGGAGGGCCACCGTGGGCCCACGAGGAAGGGGGGCGCGCCCAGGGGGTAGGGCGCGCCCTCCACCCTCGTGGCCAGGTGGCAGCTCCCCCCATGGTAATTTTTGCACAGTAAATCCTCAAATATTCCCGAAAAAATCATATTAAATTGTCATGGCATTCTGAGGACTTTTATTTTCGGGATATTTTTATATTGCACGGATAAGTCAGGAGACAGACAGAAAAATACTATTTTACTTTATTTCTACTAAATAACAAAAAATATAAAGAGGGTACAGAAGGTTGTGCTTCTAGTTTCATCCATCTCGTGATCATCAAAATGAACCCACTAACAAGGTTGATCAAGTCTTGTAAACAAACTCATTCCGAATAACACGGAACTGGAGAAATTTCGAATAACACTAAGTTACCTCAATGGGGATATGAAAATCCCCAACAATAAGAATATCATACCTTTTCTTGACAGTAGGGAGAGGAAATTCAAAACCTCCAAATATAATTGATGGAATTTTTCCAATAGAATTGATGCTATAAACTTGAGGTTGTTTCCTCGGAAAGTGTACCGTGTGCTCATTACCATTAACATGAAAAGTGACATTGCCTTTGTTGCAATCAATAACAGCCCCTGTAGTATTAAGGAAAGGTCTTCCAAGAATAATAGACATACTATCATCCTCGGGAATATCAAGAATAACAAAGTCCGTTAAAATAGTAACGTTTGCCACTACAACAGGCACATCCTCACAAATACCGACATGTATAGCAGTTGATTTATCAGCCATTTGCAAAGATATTTCAGTAGGTGTCAACTTATTCAACTCAAGTCTACGATATAAAGAGAGAGGCATAACACTAACACCGGTTCCAAGATCACATAAAGCAGTTTTAACATAATTTCTCTTAATGGAGCATGGTATAGTAGGTACTCCTGGATCTCCAAGTTTCTTTGGTATTCCACCCTTAAAAGTATAATTAGCAAGCATGGTGGAAATTTCAGCTTCCAGTATCTTTCTTTTATTAGTAATGATATCCTTCATATACTTAGCATAAGGATTTGTTTTGAGCACATCAGTTAATCGCATACGCAAAAAGATGGGTCTAATCATTTCAGCAAAGCGCTCAAAATCCTCTTCATCCTTTTTCTTGGATGGTTTTGGAGGAAAAGGCATGGGTTTCTGAACCCATGGTTCCCTTTCTTTACCATGTTTCCTAGCAAGGAAGTCTCTTTTATCATAACGTTGATTCCTTGATTGTGGGTTATCAAGATCAACGGCAGGTTCAACTTCTACATCATTATCATTACTAGGTTGAGCATCATCCTGAACATCATCATTAATATTTTCACTAGGTTCATGTTCATTACTAGATTGTGTTTCAGCATCAGACATAGAGATATCATTTGGATTCTTAGGTGGTTCACCAATAGGTTCACTAGAAGTTTGCAAAGTCCTATCATTTTTCTTTTTCTTCCTTTTAGAAGAACTAGGTACATCAATTTTATTTCTCTGAGAATCTTGCTCGATTCTCTTAGGGTGGCCTTCAGGATACAAAGGTTCCTGAGTCATTCTACCAGTTCTAGTAGCCACTCTAACAGCATAATCATTTTTCTTACTATTCATTTCATCAAGCACTTCTTTCTGAGCCTTAAGTACTTGTTCTACTTGAGTGGTAACCATAGAAGCATGTTTGCTAACAAGTTTAAGTTCACCTCTAATATTAGCCATAAAATCACCCAAGCGTTTAATCATAAAGGTATTACGTTCTAATTGTCTACCAAAATAAGCATTAAAGTCATCTTGCTTAAACATAAAATCATCAAACTCATCCAAGCACTGACTAGCAATTTTAGTAGGAGGGACTTCAGTTTTATCATATCTATAGAGAGAATTTACCTTTACTACCTGTGTCGGGATATCGAGATCAGGAGGTTCTTCAGTGAATAAGGAATTGAGATCATATACTTCTTCAACAGGCGGTAAATTAAGACCGTGTATTTCTTCAATAGGAGGTAAATTCTTAACATCTTCAACTTTAATACCTTTTTCTTTCATAGATTTCTTTGCCTCTTGCATATCTTTGGGACTGAGAAATAGAACACCTCTCTTCTTCGGAGTTGGTTTAGGAATAGGCTCAGTAATTGGTCTGGAGCTGGCTCTGGAGGTGGATCGGGAGGTGCCCAATTATTTTCATTTGTCAACATATTATTCAATAGAATTTCAGCTTCATCCGGTGTTCTTTCCCTGAAAAGAGAACCAGCACAACTATCCATGTAATCTCTGGAAGCATCAGTTAGTCCATTATAAAAGACATCAAGTATTTCAGGTTTCTTAAAAGGATGATCAGGCAAAGCATTAAGTAACTTGAGAAGCCTCCCCCAAGCTTGTGGGAGACTCTCTTCTTTAATTTGCACAAAGTTGTATATTTCCCTCAAAGCAGCTTGTTTCTTATGAGCAGGGAAATATTTAGCAGAGAAGTAATAAATCATATCCTGGGGACTACGCACACAACCAGGATCAAGAGAATTAAACCATATCTTAGCATCACCCTTTAATGAGAACGGAAATATTTTGAGTATATAGAGGTAGCGCGATCTCTCATCATTAGTAAACAGGGCATCTATATCATTTAACTTAGTAAGATGTGCCACAACAGTTTCAGATTCATAGCCATAGAAAGGATCAGATTCAACCAAAGTAATTATATCTGGATCAACAGAAAATTCATAATAATCCTTATCGGGAACACAGATAGGTGAAGTAGCAAAAGCAGGGTCGGGTTTCATTCTATCTCTAAGAGATTCTTTACTCCATTTAACTAGCAGCCTCTTAAGTTCGTATCTATCCTGGCAGGCAAAAATAGCTGCAGAAGATTCCGCATCAAAAAGATAACCCTCAGGAATAGTAGTCATATTCTCATCATCACTCTCATCATCGTATTCAGATTCAATAATTTCTCTTTCTCTAGACCTAGAAATATGTTCATCAAGAAATTTACCAAGGGGCACAATAGTGTCAAGCATAGAAGTAGTTTCATCATAAGTATCATGCATATCAGAAGTGGCATCATCAATAACATGTGACATATCAGAACAAATAGCAGAAGCAGGTTTAGGTGTTGCTAGCTTACTCATAACATAAGGTGAATCAAGTGCAGAGCTAGATGGCAGTTCCTTACCTCCCCTCGTAGTTGAGGGATAAATTGTTGTCTTAGCGTCTTTCAAGTTCTTCATAGTGTCCAGCAGATATAAATCCCAAGTGCCTCAAAGAATAGAGCTATGCTCCCCGGGAACGGCGCCAGAAAAAGGTCTTGATAACCCACAGGTATGGGGGATCGCAACAGTTTTCGAGGGTAGAGTATTCAATCCAAATTTATTGATTCGACACAAGGGGAGCCAAAGAATATTCTCAAGTATTAGCAGCTGAGTTGTCAATTCAACCACACCTGGAAACTTAGTATCTGCAGCAAAGTGTTTAGTAGCAAAGTAATATGATAGTGGTGGTAACAGTAACAAAAGTAAAGACAACAAAAGTAGTTTTTTTGGTATTTTGTAGTGATCGTAACAGTAGCAACGGAAAAGTAAATAAGCGAGAACCAGTATATGGAAAACTCATAGGCACCGGATTAGTGATGGATAATTATGCCGGATGCGGTTCGTCATGTAACAGTCATAACATAGGGTGACACCGAACTAGCTCCAATTCATCAATGTAATGTAGGCATGTATTCCGTATATAGTCATACGTGCTTATGGAAAAGAACTTGCATGACATCTTTTGTCCTACCCTCCCGTGGCAGCGGGGTCCTATTGGAAACTAAGGGATATTAAGGCCTCCTTTTAATAGAGAACGGGAACAAAGCATTAGCACATAGTGAATACATGAACTCCTCAAACTATGGTCATCACCGGGAGTGGTCCCGATTATGGTCACTTCGGGGTTGCCGGATCATAACACATAGTAGGTGACTATAGACTTGCAAGATAGGATCAAGAACTCAAATATATTCATGAAAACTTAATAGGTTTAGATCTGAAATCATGGCACTTGGGCCCTAGTGACAAGCATTAAGCATAGCAAAGTCATAGCAACATCAATCTTAGAACATAGTGGATACTAGGGATCAAACCCTAACAAAACTAACTCGATTACATGATAAATCTCATCCAACCCATCACCGTCCAGCAAGCCTACGATGGAATTACTCACGCACGGTGGTGAGCATCATGAAATTGGTGATGGAGGATGGTTGATGATGACGACGGCGACGAATCCCCCCTCTCCAGAGCCCCGAACGGACTCCAGATCAGCCCTCCCGAGAGAGATTAGGGCTTGGCGGCTCCGTATCGTAAAACGCGATGATTTCTTCTCTGCGATTTTTTTCTCCCCGAAAGCCAATATATGGAGTTGGAGTTGGCGTCGGAGGGTCTCCAGGTGGGCCTTGAGGTAGGGGGCGCGCCCAGGAGGGAGGGGGGCGCCCCCACCCTCGTGGACAGGGTGTGGGCCCCCTGGTCTTCATCTTTGGCGAGGATTTTTTATTATTTTTTCTAAGATGTTCCGTGGAGTTTCAGGTCATTCCGAGAACTTTTGTTTTCTGCACATAAAACAACACCATGGCAATTCTGCTGAAAACAGCGTCAGTCCCAGTTAGTTCCATTCAAATCATACAAGTTAGAGTCCAAAACAAGGGCAAAAGTGTTTGGAAAAGTAGATACGTTGGAGACGTATCATCCCCCGCCGACGGACATGTCCGCCCGCCGCCCCCGTCCAAGAGGACGCCGCCACGTGTCCCCACCGCCGCAACCTCCCACCGCGCCCTGCAGCGGCCCGCCGGGCCCGAGGCCGGCCGCGTAAGTCCGAGTTAGTTCCATTCAAATCATACAAGTTAGAGTCCAAAACAAGGGCAAAAGTGTTTGGAAAAGTAGATACGTTGGAGAAGTATCATCCCCTGCCGACGGACATGTCCGCCCGCCGCCCCCGTCCAATAGGACGCCGCCACATGTCCCAGCCGCCGCAACCTCCCACCTCGCCCCGCCGCGGCCCGCCGGGCCCGAGGCCGGCCCGCCCGCGCCGCGATCGGGCCCCGAGCTGGCCGCACGCCCGCGCCCGCACCCGCCGGATCCCCGCGCCCCGCCGCCCGGCCCGTCCGCCGCCGCACCGACCTTCACCGGCGCCCGCCTCCGCCGCTGTTCGCCGCCACCTCGCCGACCGCCACCGCCACCTCCTCTGCTCCACCGCTCGTGTGTCGGCGCCTAGCCGCCGGCCTCTCTGCGCTGCACCGCCCGCCTCCCTCGCCGCCGTTCGGCGCCTCGGCCCCTCGCCGGCGCGCCACCCGACTGCGCCTCGCCTTCGGTCACCGAAGCTCACCGGATGAGCCCCGCACCGGGCCTCCCCGCCGTCCCATGCCTCCCCCGTCGGCCGCCACCTCACCTGAGGTCCTCGCCGTCGCCGGAGTTCGTTCCCCGGCCGGATCCACCGGAAGGTGGACGAGATCCACCGGGATCCCAACCAAACACCACCTCCCCGCGCCCGGATCCCTCCGTCCCGGATCCTCCCCGTCCCACTTATCGCGAGGGTAAAAAAATCTGCCAAGTCCCTGAAATTATATCATCATGTTCCATACTTTGACCTGCCATAACTTTGTGTGTACGGCTCCATTTTGCATGCATGATATATCAAAATGTTCATTGTGAGATGCTCTTAATTTTGTTCCATTGTGCCATGCTTGTTTGAGTCTATCTTGATGCCCTAATCATCGTTGCAAGAGTGCTATATGATGTTAACTGCTGTCTGTTAACAGAACTTGGTGATTTGTCTTTTTCATTGCATTTTGTGTGTGCATCCTATGAGCTTGAGGTCTATATGAGTTTTGAGCTACATCATTCCATCTTTACAGTGGTGCAACCCATGTATTTTTGTGAGCCCTTTAGTGAGTGCATCAAGCTTGTGTAGTAGGGTACTTGCTGTTGCTGTTTTGCTAGGCTGAATCTGCTATATCATGATGCTATGTAAACCTGCTGCTACAAGTCATTCTATGTATAATATGGAGATGTCCACTAAGGATGTTTTGTTATACATATCATGCTCTATCCAGCCGTGCCATTGGTTGCATTTATAGCATGCTGTAGCTTGTTGTAATCTTGCTCTCAAATTGCTAAATAATGTTGCTGTCAGCCTGTTAACATTAAGTTCAGTTTTGCCATGAGCTTTGCTAGTTCTCCATGTACCCTATGAGCATGATCTTGCCATTCTTAGTTTCATAATTATTCCATATTACTTTTGGTCACCTTGTCATGCCATTTATTTATTTGTGGTGAGTTGTACAATCTCACCAACATGCCTACTTATCGTTGTTCCTGCCATGTCGGAATCTGTCATATGATTTTCCATGTTTGCATGGATGATACCATCTTTTCTGTTGGTCTTTGGAATTAATTCAGTAAGGGAGTTTTGTTCTTTGTCTTTAGTATTAGCATGCCATGCCTTTGTTTGCCATGATAACTTCCTGTATCATGTTGTTTGATAGCTCTAAACTTTGCAACCTGATGTTATTTCTGCCATGCACAGTGATTTCTGCTAAGTCTGTGAAAACTGTTATTATTTACAACCTTGCCATGTCCTTTTTAGCATGTTATATTGTTTTCTGGAGATAGCTCAGTGTTCATGTTTTGTCATGCTTTACCTGTACTTCATGTCCATGCCTTTTTTTCACGTTGAGATGTCGTAGCATATTGTTATGATGCTTGCAAGATGCCTAGTTGCTGTTTTGGACAGATTGTTGTTATATCTTGTTTGGAGTGTATGTGTTGCACCGTTGCTCCGTTTCTGAGTGTGCTCTATATGCAACTTGCTTAGATTTGCATGTAGTTCCATCTTATCATGTTGCATCCTTGTTTTGAGGTTTTTGCTTGATGTTTGGATGCATTTTACATCAATGCCATGTTTGACTTGTTTTGCTCATATCTTCTAGGCCGTAGCTCCGAATTAAATGAACTTTATATGTAACTTGACTAGAATCTCATGTAGATCATCTTGGTGCATCTTAACTTGCTGCTTAACAACTTGAACATAAGGTTTATCCAGATCTGGACCAATTTCGAAATATGCATATGTGGATTTTCCAAAATTGTTATATGTTGTTTCCGGCCTCATTTAAACTTGCCTTGATGTGTTGCTCTTGTTTGCATCATCTCTTGCCATGAGTAGCTTCATGTAGCCTTTGTCATGCATCATACTTGGTTGAGCATCATGCCATGTCTATGTGTTGTGTGTTTACCTTGTTGTTTGCTTCTTTCCGGTTGTGCTCCTTCTCGTTAGTTCCTGTTTCATTGCGATCATGAGGATTCGATCGTCTACGCTTGGTTCGTCTTCGTGGCTTCGTCTTCTTCATGGACTCATTCTTCTTCCTAGAGAGATTTCAGGCAAGATGACCGTTACTCTGGATCTCACTACTATCATTGCTATGCTAGTTGCTTCGTTCTATCGCTATGCTGCGCTACCTATCACTTGCTCTTCAAGCCTCCCAAATTGCCATGTCAGCCTCTAACCTTTTTCACCCTTCCTAGCAAACTGTTTTTGGCTATGTTACCGCTTTTTCTCAGCCCCTCTTATAGCGTTGTTAGTTGCAGGTGAAGTGGAAGATTGCTCCATGATGGACAGGATTATGTTGGGATATCACAATATCTCTTATTTAATTAATGCATCTATATACTTGGTAAAGGGTGGAAGGCTCGGCCTTATGCCTGGTGTTTTGTTCCACTCTTGCCGCCCTAGTTTCCGTCATACCGGTGTTATGTTCCTTGATTTTGCGTTCCTTACGCGGTTGGGTGATTTATGGGACCCCCTTGACAGCTCGCTTTGAATAAAACTCCTCCAGCAAGGCCCAACCTTGGTTTTACCATTTGCCTACCTAATCCTTTTTCCCTTGGGTTTCCGGAGCCCGAGGGTCATCTTTATGTAACCCCCCCGGGCCAGTGCTCCTTCGAGTGTTGGTCCGAACTGAGCAGTCTGCGGGGCCACCTCGGGGAAACTTGAGGGCTGGTTTTACTCATAGCTTGAATTATCCGGTGTGCCCTGAGAACGAGGTACGTGCGACTCCTATCGGGATTTGTCGGCACATCGGGCGGCTTTGTTGGTCTTGTTTTACCATTGTCGAAATGTCTTGTAACCGGGATTCTGATTCTGATCGGGTCTTCCTGGGAGAAGGAATATCCTTCATTGACCGTGAGAGCTTGTGATGGGCTAAGTTGGGACACCCCTGCAGGGTATAAACTTTCGAGAGCCGTGCCCGCGGCTATGTGGCAGATGGGAATTTGTTAATGTCCAGTTGTAGATAACTTGACACCAGATACGAATTAAAACGTATCAACCGTGTGTGTAGCCATGATGGTCTCTTTTCGGCGGAGCCCGGGAAGTGAACACAGTTTTGGGTTATGTTTGAACGTAAGTAGTTTCAGGATCACTTCTAGTTTATTGACCGTTCGTTTGGCTTCTCTCCTCGCTCTTATTTGTGTATGTTAGCCACCATATTTTGCTTAGCCGCTGCTGCAACCTCACCACTTTATCCTTTCCATACCCTTTAAGCTTTGCTAGTCTTGATACCCATGGTAATGGGATTGCTGAGTCCTCGTGGCTCACAGATTACTACAACAATAGTTGCAGGTACAGGTAATGCGATGATCATGACGCGAGAGCAATGATTGCTTGTTTTGGAGTTCTTCTTCTACTTCTTCTTCGATCAGGGGATAGGTTCCAGGTCGGCAGCCTAGGTTAGCAGGGTGGATGTCGTTTGAGCTTCTGTTTGTGTTTCATCCATAGTCGGATGTTGCTTTTATGTATGATGATGTTGTATTCGTGTGGCATTGTATGCCTCTTGTATGTTCCCCATCTATTATGTAATGGTATGATGTAATGATATCCACCTTGCAAAAGCGTCTCCAATATGCGCTTCTATCCTCAGTGGGACCTTCGAGTTCCTTTAGGATAGGGTCGCATATTGGGCGTGACATACAACCCAAAGTGATTGAGCATCACTGAAGAGATTGATCCTGTATGGATCCAACGATTGTTACCTTTGAATATTGTGCTTCTTCCATACGATTAGGCGTCATGGTCTAGAGCATCCAAGAGGAATTGTGGATCGCCGAGTGACCTAGTCTGTGAAGGTTTGGAAGTCACCTGAAGACTTACCACGAGTGATTGTGTGAGGTCTGTGTGACCTTAGCTCAAGGAGAATACGGTGAGGACTATGTGTTCGGGACTGTGTGTCCTCAGGTTTACATACCTAGCCGCTCAAACCAGACGTACAACTGAGACAGCAGTTGGAACTGATCTACCAAATCATTGTCTTCACCAAGTTTACTGGTTCTATTTCCTCAACTCCTTCATTTCCTCTTTCTGTTGTTGTGTGCTTGTTCATATCTGTTTGAAGACTTTGACTGAAGACTTTCTCAATTTCCTCAGTTCAATTTCTTCAGTCCGTCCATCTTCATCCTGTGTTATCCTGTGTTTACGCTTTCTGTACTCTGTGCTTGTCTTCGTTTCATCATGATGACTATGCTTGTGTTATGCTATCTTTACTTTTGAGTACTTATTCCGCTGCACGTAGTTCTTCGCTAAGGAATTTCCTCACCAGCAAATTCCTCAGTGAAGAATTCATAAAAATCGCCTATTCACCGCCCCTCTAGTCGATATAACGCACTTTCAATTGGTATCAGAGCAAGGTACTCCCTTGTTCTGTGTGATTTTGGTTTAACCGCCTAGAGTTTTAGTTATGTCGATCGCAGGTATGATCAAGGTCTCTGCTGGGTGTCCTACCTTCGATGGAATGGACTACCCCTACTGGAAGAATAAGATGCGAATGCATCTTGAGGCAATTGATAATGATCTCTGGTATGTTGTGGAAAATGGTGTTCCCTCAGTCACACCTTCTCTGAACGCTACTGATGTGAAGAGATTCAAGCAACTCGATTCTCAAGCGAATAATATCATATGTGGCCATCTGAGCAAAGGGAAATATGGAAGAGTGAGTGCTTTGGAAATTGCTAAGCTTATCTGGGATAGGCTGTCCAGAGTGAATGAAGGAGTCTCAACTCAACGTGACTCTCGTGTTGACGTTCTTCGCAATCTCTTCAACCGCTTCAAAAGACTCGACAATGAAAATGTTCAGCAAACCTTCGATCGCCTCACTGACATCTCAAATGAGCTTCAAGTGCTTGGCGCCACTGACATCACCGACCATGAGGTGGTGAAGAAATTGCTGAGATCGCTCGGTTCTTCATTTGACACTCTGGCACTGATGATTCAAGAACGTGCTGATTACAAGTCACTTGATCCCGCTGATATCCTCGAGAGGCTAAATACTCATGAGTTCCAGCTTGCTGAGAAGAGAGATCTCTATGGTTCGAGCTATGGCAGACCACGTGCTCTGAAGGCCAAGGCAGTCTCTGAGTCTGAAGATGAAGACTCTACTAGCAGCCTTGGTGATCCTGAAGAACTGAGCTAGGAACTAGCACTGCTCGTGAAGAAATTTCAGAAGTTCTCAAGACGTGGTCGCTTTGGAAAATCCTCAAGGAGCAATGATTCCTCATCCAGTGACTACAAGAAGAGGCTATGCCACAAATGCAAGAAACCTGGTCACTACATTCAAGATTGTCCTCAGTGGGATTAGTAATCAAAGAAGAAGAAATACAAGGACTACGGTTCTGATGACGCAAAGAAGAAGAAGAAATCTTCAAAGTCTTCATCATCAAAATCCTTGAAGTCTTCATCTCACAAGAAGAGCAGCTCCTAGAATGCTCAGGCATACATTGGCAAGGAAATGGACTATGAGGCTGAATCTGAGGAACATCAGGACGAGGAGGCATCTGAGGAGTCCGAGTCTGGTGTGGCGAGCCTAGCTCTCACTACTGCATTCGTCATCATGTCTATCTTCAACTCTGAAGAAAATGGCTTCACCAACAAGGCTGATGAAGGCTATGATGACTACGCTCCCACCTATTGCTTCATGGGAAAGGGTGCCAAGGTAACTAAATACCCCTCCTTTAAATCTAGTGAGGATGAATCTGATGAAAACCTCAAGCCCAACTACTCTAAACTTGCTAAGATTGCTGTGAAACAACAAAAGGCTATTGAAAAGGTTCAAAACATGCTAGACAAAAGTGATGATATGCTAGGTGAAGAGATGGATCGCACTAAAACCTTGAGTGAAAATCTTCAGAGACTTCAGTCCAAGTTTGACAACCTTCAAGGTCATCATAACACTCTCTTGTCTGATCATGAGAAGCTTTCTTATGAATTTCTTCAAAGAAAGCAAGATCTTGAGAAGCTAAGAGTGAGTTATGAAGATCTTTAGAAGGAGCGCGATTCATTACTTCCTCAACAAATCAGCGCTACTCAGGAAGAATTTGTTCCTCCATGTTTGAAGTGCATTGAACGCGAATCCGCTAATTCTTCACCTGAATGTTCAAATGCTTCTAATGCTACAAATTCTTCATCTGCCTCTGCTATCACTAGTTCTTCATCTGAGGACATTGCTAGTATCATTGCTGATGCAGGGCTGAAGGAATTGTACACGACAGGCATGTACAAAAGCCTCAAAGGGCATCAGGCTCTTTGTGATGTGCTTAAAAAGCAGATCCTCAACAGGAACCCTAGGAAAGAGGGTATTGACTTTGAGAGGAAAGTTAATGCTGATAGAACATATTGGAAGCCTGAGCAGTACCCAAAAACCTCATGGGTAGCTGCAAAGGGACCTCCAGTTGATCCATCCAATTTATCTGGATTTTCATGTGAATCTCCTCATTCTTCTGACGAGTCATTTGGCTCCAACTATAAACTATTCAAAAATCAGAATGGTGAAGTATTTGCTAGATATGTTGGCACTAACTGCAGGAACGGTTCCCCTATGAAGAAAATCTAGGTTCCCAAAAGTTGCCTTGAAAGTCTTCAGGTGAATGTCCTCATGACACCACCTATCAAGAATAGGAACTCCAGATCAAATTCTTCATATGGATCCAAGTCCTCATACGGACCAAATTCCTCACGTGGATTAAATTCCTCAAAAGGATCAAAGTCCTCATATGATCATCATCGTGCTAACTCTTCTGTTTCGCGGGGTAGAGCTAAGGGCTATGAATATGAGTGAGCGAGTCCTGGATTAAGGGGTCCTCGGACAACCGAACTATATACTTTGGCCGGACTGTTGGACTATGAAGATACAAGATTGAAGACTTCTTCCCGTGTTCGGATGGGACTCTCCTTTGCGTGGAAGGAAAGCTTGGATATTCGGATGTGTAGATTTCCTTCTCTGTAAACGACTCTGTGTAACCCTAGCCCCCTCCAGTGTCTATATAAACCGAAGGGTTTAGTCCGTAGGACAACAACAATCATAATCATTGGCTGGCTTCTAGGGTTTAGCCTCTACGATCTCGTGGTTGATCAACTCTTGTAATACTCATATCATCAAGATCAATCAAGCAGGAAGTAGGGTATTACCTCCATTGAGAGGGCCTGAACCTGGGTAAAACATCGTGTCCCCTGCCTCCTGTTACCATTAGCCTTAGACGCATAGTTCGGGACCCCCTACCCGAGATCCGCCAGTTTTGACACCGACATTAGTGCTTTCATTGAGAGTTCCACTATGCCATCGCGATAAGGCTTGATGGCTCCCTCGACCATCTTCAACGATGCGGTCCAAGGGGAGGTTTTCCTTCCTGGACAAATCTTCGTATTCAGCGGCTTTGTACTGCGGGCCAACTCGCTGGGCCATCTGGAGCAGATCGGCAGCTACGCCCCTGGCCATCAGTTTAGGTTTGGAAGCTTAAACTATACTGCCGACATCCGCGGAGACTTAATCTTCGACGGATTCGAGCCCATGACAGGTGCGCCGAACAGCCATGAAGGGCATGTCTTTGATTTGCCGTCAGACAGTATTTGGGAAATTGCACCCACGTTGGCGCCGGGAATCAATCCGGAGCAGATCGTGCTTTCCGAGGATGGGTGGATGGACCCCGCCATGGAGGCCGCACATTCACCAGCGTCGGAGCTGAACATTGATCCCACCTCCTGTGAGAGTGGCGTTATCGGACCCCGGACTCGTCTCCGGCTGCAGGATCCGAACCGCGTGCGTCCGTGCCTATCGAATCAGATTGGACACCGGTCATGGTGTTCACCGCCGTGGATATTTTTCACCACACACCCTTGGGTGATGTGCTAAACTCATTCAGGTCTCTGTCCTTGTCAGGAGACTCTTGGCCGAACTATGTCCAGTGCAAGCGGGAAGCGAACGACAAAGAAATTCGTCCCCCACCCACCACCCACTTTATAGCCATTGTCGATAATTTAACAGATGTGCTTGACTTCGACTCCGAAGACATCGACGGGATGGACGACGATGAAGGAGAAGAACGGGAACCACCGCCTATAGGGCGCTGGACCACCACCTCATCATATGATATTTATATGGTGGAAACCCCTAAAGAAAACAATGGCACTGAGGCAATGGAAAAGCAATCCAGACACCGGCGTCATCGGCGCCGCTCCAAGCCCCGCCATAGCAAAAATAGTGATACCGACACAAGAGATAATAATCCGGATGGTGCCGAAGATGAAGACAATCCTGCCCAGCCAGGCCTCGAGATGGCCGAGCAAGAGGATGGGGAAGCAAGCCCTAAAGAACAGGCAACTGATGGAGAATCAGAGGGTGATAATTACATGCCTCTCTCCGAAGATGAAGTGAGCCTTGGCGACGAAGAATTCATCGTTCCGGAGGATCCTGTCGAGCAGGAGCGCTTCAAACGTCGGCTTATAGCCACTGCAAAAAGCCTGAAGAAAAAGTAGCAACAGCTTGAAGCTGATCAAGATCTACTAACTGATAGATGGACTGATGTCCTGGCCGCTGAGGAATACGGACTCGAGCGCCCTAGCAAAAGCTACCCAGAGCGCAAGCTGTTACCTCAACTTGAGGAGGAGGCTTTAAAGCCCACACTACCAGCGCATGATGCGGCTGACCGACCATCCCGTGGCCGCGACAAAACGGCATACCAGCCCAAAGTCCAGACCGCACCCCGTGGCCAATAAAACAATAACACTAAAGCCCGGGGCTATACGAAGGACCTGCGAGATGTATTAGAAAACAAAACAAGACAGTCAAGATCGATCTATAAATCACGAGGATGCGCCCCAACGCGTGACAAGATTCGTCACGCCGGATACACTAACATATCCGGCCGGGCCGAACACAATGAAGCCCGGCACAAAGGCACCGCACATCCCCTATGCTTCACTGATGAAGTAATGGATCATGAATTCCCGAAAGGATTTAAACACATGAACATTGAATCATACGATGGCACCACAGACCCCGCGGTATGGATAGAAGATTTTTTCTTGACATTCACATGGCATGCGGAGATGATCTACATGCCATCAAGTACCTCCCACTAAAACTCAAGGGACTGGCTCGGCATTGGCTCAATAGCTTGCCGGCAAACTCCATCGGGAATTGGGAGAACCTGGTAGACGCATTCCTTGATAACTTCCAGGGCACTTACGTGCGCCCACCGGATACAGATGACCTAAGTCACATAACCCAGCAGCCCGGAGAGTCAGCCAGGAAATTTTGGACCCGGTTCCTAACCAAAAAGAACCAAATCGTTGACTATCCGGACGCCGAAGCCCTAGCGGCCTTTAAACATAACATCCATAACGAATGGCTTGCCCGACATCTTGGTCAAGAAAAGCCAAAGTACATGGCAGCTCTCACAACACTCATGACTCACTTTTGCACGGGCGAGGATAGCTGGTTGGCCAGTAACAACAATACAGCAAGCAATCCGGGCACATCGAAAGCTAAAGATAGCAATGATAAATCATGGCGCAACAAACACAAGCGCCGAAAAAACGGCGATTGTTGTGGATTTGTCACGGCAGATGTCCTAGTGAAAGGACTTAGTCGTGGAGCCATCGCTACGGGTTAACTCGAAGGGGTTAAAGCGGACACAAAGACACGAGGGTTTATACTAGTTCGGCCCCTTCGATGAAGGTAAAAGCCTACGTCTAGTTGTGATGGAATTGATGTAGTCTCGATGGCTAGGGAGCAAACAAGCTTCGCCTAGGCTCGAGTTGTGGTTGTCTGTCTTGAACCGCCGCCGGGTCGTCCCCTTATATACACGGGTGACACCTGTCGGTCCATAGAGTCCCAACCGGTTCATACTCGTATCCCGGTTGGTATCTCTCTATTCCTAACTTACAATACAAGTTATACATCAGGCCGGTTTACGGCTACAGGTTCTAAACCGACTACAGGCCATGGGCCTTCATCTGCTTGCAATACTAATGAAGTTAACCCAGCCCAAATAGGCCGGTTTACGCCTAGTGGTAATATTACGCCCCAGATTGATTTGAACTGGTTCATGTCAATCCTTCACAAAATCCTGCCTTGGACATCTTCTGGTAATTGGTAAACCGCCATGTCGTCATCATCTTTGGTCACTGTAAACCGGCATGACGTCATCACGGAGCTATCATTTATGACGCCCTCCTTTATTAATAGATCTGTGATATCCAGGTCATCAGCTCCACTTGCGAAAATTTAGCTCCTGGATTCGCGCGCCTGACCTACGTCTGTTGCCTTATAAATAAGACCGAAGGGTCATTTCCTTTTCTTCCTTTCATCTCTTCTTCTTCGTCTTCCTTGCGTCACCAGCCTTGGAGCTCCGCCGCCGCCGTCGACTTCTGCATCATCTTGGGCCGCTGCATCAACCTGAATGCACCAGAGTACTGTGGTATCCTTCCGCGTCTTCTTCGTTTCCGGTAAGCCTTCATCTCTTCTTGACCTAGATCTGTTCTTAGGGTTTCATGTTTGCGCCGTGTTCGTCGCCTATTCATACTCATACCCTGACTCTAGAATGAATCTGTGAACCCCTGCTCTGTTTAGTAGTAATCTGCTAGCGTCCGCCTGTAATTTCACACCTAAGTCCATAGATCTCACCTTACATATCTGCTCATTGGTTCACTTCCGTTCTGCCTCACTCTTTTGAGTATTTTCTGTTTTTCTGAGCTTACTTTAGATCCGCTGCTGCTATAGGTTCTTGTGAAACCTGTTTCTGCACACTTAGCCATCCACAACTTTGATTGCTTTTTAAGTCAGGCGGTTTAACTTAATATAGAAAAAGTTAGTAAACCGGTATACACCATTAGTCCCCTTGTTGAACCGCCAGAATCCGTATGATGCCACTTCATAGAAATCCAGTTTATATGTACTGCCTCCGGTTTAACATTTGCTCAGATCAGCACCCTCTATTATCCAACATATTCTTGAACCGGAATCACCTATTTCTTGTAGATCTCACCATGGCCAAACAAGTATATGAGTGCAATTGGGTTCCTTCTTGCATCACAAAAACTCAGCTGGATGATTTAGTCCTGATCAGTGCTTTAGACAGCAAAGATACGATCCACTGGAGGGTCCTTGGTGATGAATGTCCTCCCACACCTCAAGAGGGAGAGGTTGTGGTCTTTGCTGATCACTTGGCCCGGGGCTTTAAACCGCCTGGTTCTAAATTTTACCGGGATGTGTTAGCCAATTTTCAGCTCCGTCCACAAGATATTGGCCCCAATTCCGTTACCAATCTATGTCACTTTCAAGTGCTCTCTGAGATATACCTTCAAGAGGAGCCTTCTGTTGAGTTGTTTAGAGACTGCTTCCACTTAAACCGCCGCACTGAATTTACCGACGACCCCAATACCGAATTGGGCGGTATGGCAATTCAGAAGAGGAAAGAGATCACTTATCCCCACGTCAAACTACATACTCACCCCAAGGAGTGGAATGCAACTTGGTTTTATTGCAAAGACACCTCCCCTGACAATGAAAATCCCTTGCCTGGTTTTCGTCCGGAGCGGCTCGGCAACACTCACCCCTTCCCACAGAGATTAAGTGCCAAGGAGAGAAGTAAATATGCTCCGCAACTCTCCAAGCTCCGAGCCTTCGTGGCGAACGGTTTAACAGGAATAGACCTTGCACGTTGTTGGATATCATGGAGCATACTGCCTCTCAGCTGGCGCTCCGGTTTGATGTGCAAGTACACTGATAGCATCGATGACCCACTCTGACACACTAAAATCCAACTCTCTGATGATGAAGTCACAGATTCTGTGAAGAAGATGTTGAATGAACCGGAGCACCTCTGCGCTCAAACCGGTCTGCCTCCTTACTGCGCCACCAACAAACTGCCAGCGGTAATATTTTGATTGTTCTGTTATTGCACCTGTTACTGCTTTCTTCGTCTGACATTAATTACTGCTGAACCAGGGTGACAATCCGTTTTGGAGCCAGAAGCTTCCACAAGACAAAACAGAAAAGGCAGGACGGTCAACCCGGCCCAAGACCAAGGTTATCAAGAAGCCAGCTTACAAAAGGAAAACCACCGCTTCATCTGATCCAGCTATTGACGATGATGTGGGTAACCCGGACTTTGAGGTAGAACTTGATTCACTAGGCTTACTTTTTACACGCCTTATTGATGATGATACTTGTCAGGATGACGCTGAAGCCAGTAATGCTGAAGTCGCTGAGGTAACTATTCTCTCTTCCGATTCAGAAATTTTGCCTTTGCCAAAATTTCGCCAAGCAAACCAGAAAGTTAAATTTTCTCATCCTCTTGCTTACTTGGATCCCAAATTTCTTATGAAGACTCAGCAACATGAAGCTCGCCGCACCACCCGGCACAGTGGCCAGGTAGTTACCTCCGCCAGTTTACCAAACAGTCCGGTTCGAAAATGCCGCTCCGAGGTCTCCGACCTTTTTATTGATTTATATCCTAAAGTGGGTTTCTTCCGTCAACCTCTTAATCCATCCGACTCCGATTATCAGGTTACTTCTCATTCATCCTCTGGTGAATCGTCGGCCACTCAGCTGCCGCCACTGAAAACGGTTCTTGGGTAAGCTAGGCTGAACATATGCTTCCGGTATACTGTATAATAACTTATGCTGTTCCTTGACTCTTTGTTTTTCTTTCAGTGCTAAACCTAAACTGAGCAAGAAGGCCCGCCTGGATAAAGCGGCTGAGGAAGATGTCGCCCCAGAACATGATAAAGCGCCAGATCTTGAAGCGTTTGCTCCTGAGGATATTCCCAATGATCCTCCTTTGCAAGATGATGCTATTCCTGAGGAAAGGCCTATTAATACTTCAGTCTCTACTGACCCGCCTGCCAGCTCCGTCCGGATTGAAAAATCCCGCAGTCCTACTGATAAACCAACCGCACCAACACAAACCGGCGAATCCAAAGATGATGACACTGTGATTACTGGTGTAGGTCGCTTTGAACCCGGGAATCCTGTCACCTTAACCAAGCATACCGTAAAAGAAGATTTTTTCGCTCTGAACAAAGGAAAATGGGATGTTGAACTAGAAACATATGCTGCTCTGAGTGCCCAAGATCTTCATTCCGGCTATTTGAACCGGCTTTATACTAGCCGTGACTGTGAAGCTGGTCTGGTAAAGATGATGAGGGATAAATTTGAGGTAACTTACTTCTTTACTTACTGCCACTGTATTAGTCCTCCTAGCCCCCAAGGGCCGGTTTGTAACCTTCGTCAAACCGGGACTTGAATATAATCCTCAACACTTTGAAATCCGTCAATATAGTCCCCAAGGGCCGGTTCAACTGAGCATAGTTAAACCGAGACTCCAATAAAAACTATCATCAGAAAATAATTTGATCAAATATCCATTAGCCCCCAAGTGCCAAGTTGAATACCTGTATTGAGCGTGGGACTTTGCAATCTAGTAATAAATGAAAATTGAAGGTGCATTAGCCCCCAAGTATCAAGCGTGTAACTTGTTATGCGGTTGGTACTTCAAATTCTTGGACCTCTTGTTTAAAGCTAAATGCTGTCTGTATGCAGGCTGAGGTGAGAATCAAAGAGGACCGGATTACCGATCTGCAGGAAACCTTGAAAACCCAACAGGCTGAAACAGACAAGGCAAGAGAAGAATTAACCAGCTCCTTGAGCATCACTGAACAGCTAAAGGAGGGCTTTAAGAAAGAGCGGGCTGATTGGGCCACTGAGAAGGCCGCTTTAACCAAAAGAGCTTAAAATGCTGAAGCTGCCCTTAAACCGGTGGTAGATGAGCTGACCGCCGTAAAGCGGCAAATACACTCCATGACCGCTGCGATCTTTGGTAAGCTCCTTTTAATTTCTGTGATAACTCGGGCCTGCTTATAATAAATCCAGTTTGAGATCGTCCCTGTATTGTTGCAGGTACACGCATTGGGCACTTAGGGTCAGATGTGCGGAAGAAGCTGAAGGCTACCTACACCTTAGTTGAACAACTGTATACCGGAGCACAGCGGATCATCACCACAGCCTCTCATAACAATCCGGCACCCTCTTTAATCCAGGACACTCTTAACAGGTTGTCAATGCTTCCTGCCCGGATTGAAGAGCTGAAAAAATCTGTTGCTCGAACCGGAGCCATTAACGCCTTAATCCGGGCAAAGGCATGGGTGCCGGATTTCGATCCTGTGGAGGCAGCGCAAGGCTATCCCAGCTTGAAGGAAGATGGCTCCAAGTTTAATGAAGATGATTTGAGGGCAATAAACCGTGCAGTGCGTCCTTTGGCTTGTCAATTAGCTGAAGAGGCGGACTTGATGCATTATCAAGCTCAATACAATGATCAGAATAAGCGAGTGCCTGCCCCAACTCTTGAAGCGGAGAATCTGATTCCTCCAATCCGTAAGCATACTTACGCTCCTGATATTGAACCGTCTTCTCTGATCCATGAAGAGGCTGTCTTTCAAGTTTTAATGGGAATTGACTAGACCACTGTTGATTTCCAGCCAATGGATAGAGACGAGGAAACGAAAGCGACGCAGGATGATGAGCAGGCTTGAACTGGAAGCCGGTTTAAATAGCTGCCCTACGATGATCCACCAAAATAACAATGATCTTATTTGGGCACCGTGTTGCCTTGTAATAGGATAGTCAATACTTCTGCTTTGAATATGCCTTCGTGCATAAGTAATGATGCTTTTGTTGGAAAAACCTCAATTTATATTTCCTGCAATCAGAAAAATTTGAACTTCGGTGGCTGTTATACCGCCAGCCGGTTTATGATCTTGATATATATATATATCAGCAATGTAACAAAATAGGTGATACAAAGTACCTGCCATATCGGGGTATGAAGCTGGCTTAGCCAGGCTTGAAGCGGAGGTTTTATAAACCATTACCGTAAAAGGGGGGAGAAAACAGCTCCCATATAAACTGTATTGGGTCATTACAAGCCCCCCTGTTACTCCATGATGTTAACAGGAAAGGTAAACCAGGCATACTTCTCCGGATTAAAAGGGAATCAAATCCATCGGCTGAACTGGAAAAAGGTGTTGTTGGCATAAAGGAAACACAACAAAAACAAATAAAAACAGGCCATGAAGATAAACATGGAAGCAAAGGCAATAATAAAGACCGTTTTGCAAAAAATATGCTATACTGAGCTGATCAGATGGTGTTACCATGGTCGGATAGGACCAAGCCCCCAATAGGAGTGACAATGATTCCAGTCAGCCAGGTCCCCAAATGAAACCATGGCATATATGCCAATCAAGAGGCGTGGCAATGGTTCGGGTTCGACCAAGCCCCCAAGTGATTTTGTGGCCTTAGGCCGATCAAGAGGCGTGACTGGTTCAGACTAGACCATGTCCCCAAGTGATCTGGTGGCTATCGCCTATCAAAAGGTGTCGCGTTGGTTCGGACACAACCAAGGCCCCAAGTGATATATAAAAAAGCAAATTTCAAGGGGTAAACCGGAGGCCGCTTTAAAAACAGAACCACTCCATGTAACCACGCATGATAAGAAAAGACAGAGACCCCGCTTTAGCTGAGGCTCCGGTTTCATTATATCAAAGATAATATATACACTGTCATAATATGTACATAGATAGAGCCGATGGCTCAAGTGTAGTAAGGCCGAAGATGAGCTATATTCCACGGCCTGTTGGTCTCCTCCTCTGATGTGCGTGAGTCTTTATGCTCTCGAATATCAATCAGGTAGTACGACCCATTGTGCAGATTCTTGCTGACCACGAAAGGTCCCTCCCAAGGTGGGGATAACTTGTGCATATCTGTCTGGTCTTGGATGAGTCGAAGCACCAAATCTCCTTCTTGAAAAGTTCTGGTTCTAACCCGGCGACTGTGATAGCGACGAAGATCTTGTTGATAAATCGCCGAATGGGCAGCCGCTATATCACGCTCCTCGTCCAATAGGTCCAAAGCGTCTTGCCGTGCTGTCTCATTGTCCGCTTCAACATAAGCTGCAACACAAGGTGAATCGTGCCGGATATCACTAGGGAGAACCGCCTCCGCTCCGTAGACCATAAAAAACGGTGTGTATCCTGTGGATCGGTTGGGCCTAGTATTGATACTCCATAGCACAGATGATAGTTCTTCAACCCGACATCCTGGTGTTCTTTGCAATGGAACCATAAGCCGGGGTTTGATGCCTCGCAAGATCTGCCTGCCCATTGGACTGGGGGGTGAGCCACTGAAGATACGTCAAGTCGGGTGTGCTCACGTTCACAGAACTCCTTCATCGCGCCCTTGGATAAATTGGTACCATTGTCAGTAATGATACTGTGTGGAAAGCCAAACCGAAAAATCACCTTCTTGATGAACTGCACCGCTGTTGCTGCATCACACTTGCTGACAGGCTCCGCTTCAACCCACTTGGTAAATTTGTCAACTGCCACCAAAAGGTGGGTTTTCTTATCCTTGGATCTTTTAAAAGGTCCGACCATATCGAGCCCCCAAGTTGCAAACGGCCAAGTGATTGGGTCATCCTCAATTCTTGAGCCGGCACATGAGCACGCCGTGAAAATTTCTGACAGCCATCACACCGTTTAACCAAGTCCTCCGCATCAGCATGCGCTGTCAACCAGTAGAACCCGTGACGAAACGCCTTTGCCACCAGAGACTTTGAACCGGCGTGGGGTCCACAATCTCCTTCATGGATTTCTCGTAAGATTTCACAGCCTTCTTCAAGAGAAACACAACGTTGAAACGCTCCTGACACACTGCAATGATGCAACTCGCCATTGAGAATCGTCATAGACTTGGATCGCCGGACTATCTGCCTGGCTAAAATCTCATCCTCTGGCAACTCCCCCCGGTTCATGTACGCAAGATAAGGAACTGTCCAATCCGGAATGACATGCAGGGCTGCCACCAATTGAGCCTCCGGATCAGGAATAGCCAAATCCACTTCACCTGGAAGCTTGACTGACGGGTTGTGCAACACATCAAGAAAGACATTAGGCGGGACCGGTTTGCGCTGAGAGCCCAACCGGCAAAGCGTCCGCCGCTTCATTCTTTCGACGGTCCACATGATCCACTTGATAACCCTTGAAGTAACCCGCAATATTATCCACTTCACGACGATATGCGGCCATGAGCGGGTCCTTAGAATCCAAGTGCCAGACACCTGTTGAGCCACGAGGTCCGAGTCACCGAAGCACTTAACCCGGCTTAAGTTCATCTCTTTAGCCATCCTGAGACCATGGAGCAAGGCTTCATACTCAGCTGCATTATTAGTACAAGGGAACATTAAGCGGAGAACATAACAAAACTTATCACCTCATGGGGAAGTTAATACGACTCCAGCCCCCGAGCCTTCCAATTGCCTGGATCCATCAAAATGAATAGTCCAATATGTATGATCCGGCTTCTCCTCTGGCGCTTGCAACTCCGTCCAATCATTGATGAAATCAACAAGTGCTTGAGACTTCACCGCCGTCCGAGGCACGTACTTCAATCCGTGTGGCCCAAGCTCGATAGCCCACTTGGCAATCCGGCCAGTCGCCTCCCGATTCTGTATGATATCGCCCAAGGGAGCTGAACTGACCACTGTGATGGGGTGCCCTTGAAAATACTGCTTCAACTTCCGGCTTGCCATAAAAACTCCATATACCAGCTTCTGCCAATGCGGATACCTTTGCTTGGATTCAATAAGCACCTCGCTGATATAATAAACCGGCCGCTGAACCAGATATTCCTTGCCTGCCTCCTTGCGTTCTACCACAATAGCCATGCTAACTGCCCGAGCATTGGCCGCTACGTATAATAATAACGGCTCCTTGTCGACTGTAACGCCCCGGATTCGATGCGCCGGGTGTCTGCCAGTTATTCGCCGTCGTTGCCATGTCATTTGCTTGAGTGTTGCACTTTGCCATGTCATCATATGCATTTCATATCATGTCATCATGTGCATTGCATTTTGCATACGTGTTCGTCTCATGCATCCGAGCAATTTCCCCGTTGTCCGTTTTGCAATCCGGCACTCCTATGTCCCCCGGCGTCCCCTTTTTGCCTCTTCTATTGTGCGGGTGTTAAACTTTCTCGGAATGGCCCGAGGTTTGCCAAGCAGCCTCGCTATAGCACCGGTAGACCGCCTGTCATGTTTCGTGCCATTTGGAGGTCGTTTGATACTCCCACGGTTAACCGGGGAGCCGTAAGGCCCTCTTTTGTGTGCAGCCCAACACCCCTTCCAAAGTGGCCCAAAACCCAGCAAACTCCTCTCCATGTTCTCCGTCGTTCGATCACGATCGCGTGGCCAAAAACCGCTCCTCATTTGGACTCTCCTAGCTCCCTCTGCCTATAAATATGTCTTCCTCCCCGAAATCCCGGTCTAAACCCTAGCTTCTTCCTCCTCGCGCCGTCGGACGAAATCTCCACCGCGCCCGGACATGTCCAACGCCACCAGCCACCTCACTCCAGCCAATAGGAGCGCGACACGTCATCGCCGCCGCCTTCCGCATCCAACCAGCGCGCACCACCTGTCCTCCCTGCGCCCCACTTCGCCGCGGCCCTGCCGGCCCACCCGCGGCCCGCCGTGGGCCGAGACGGGCCCGGTCGCCGAGCTCCGCGCCTCGCGAGCCCGAGCGCTCGAGCTTCGCCGCCGCCGCCAGATGCTCCCGCCGGCCACCCGGACTTCGCCGGAGGCCGCGACCCCTCGCCGTCCTCGCCGGTCGCCGCTCGGCTGCGCCCTCCCTCCGCCGCCGGGGCTCGCCTTCGCGCTCCGCCGCCGACCGGAGCTGCGCCCTGCGCCCGGTGCCCCGGCTACCCCCAACCGAAGCCGCGCCCTCCTCGCCGATCGTCGACCCCGCCGCCTCGCCGCAGAGCCGCCCCTCCGCCGCCGCGCCACCGGCCGGGTCCGCCGCCCGGCTCCCTCCGCCCCGCTGCCGGTGGCCCCGTGCCTCCCGTCCCCGGCGTCCCGCCGCCTCCGCCGCGCCCCAGCTCGCCGGAGCCGCTCCGCCCTCGCCGGAGTTCGGATCCGGTCCGGGTGGACTAGATCCACCGGGTCCACGATCCAAACGCTGCCCCTTCCCCGGATCCCTCCGTTCTGGGTCCTCCCCGTCCACGTTCTCGCGAGGTGATAAATCCACCAAGTCCCAGATTTCTGACATTATCATGCCATGTTCGTTGCATCGTATCTCTGCATCTGTAGCTCCGTTTCATGCGTGTAATATGTCAAATTGTTCGTCTCGACGAGTACTTCATTTCATTCCATTGCATCATTTTCATTTGAGCTCATCCTGATGCCCGAAATGCTGTTGGAACAGTGCATGTTGATGTTAATCTGCTGAAACTGTTATAACTTGCTCATTTATCATTTTTGCCATGTTTGATGTGTGCATCCTATGAGTATGACCTCTACATGTGTTTTGATCTATGCCATGCCATCTTTCCAGGGGTGCCACCATGTATTTTTGTGGGTTGTGTGCTGAGTGTATCAAGCTTGCTAAGGAGGGTACTTGCTGTTGCTGTTTTCCTGACAGATTCTGTTATATTTTTTTGCCATGTTCACATGCTTCTACTAATCATTCTATGCATAATCTGGAGATGCTCTATAAACATGTTTTGATCTACATGTCTTGCTCTATCCATTCATGCCCTTGGTTGCAATTATAGCCTGCTGGAACATGTTGTTATCTTGCTCCAAAGTTGCTTGACAATGTTGCTATCAGCCAGTTAACATTAAGTTCACTTGTTCCCATGTGTTTTCCTAGTGATCCATGCACCCTATGAACTTGCTATTGCCATGCTTAGCTTCATAAACATTCCTTATTACTAATGGTTGCCTTGCCATGCCATGTATTGCTCTGTGGTGAGTGGTACAAGCTCACCAACATGCTTACTTATCGTTGTTTCTGCCATGTATGAATCTGTAATATAACTTGCCATGTTTACATGGGTGCCATCTTATCTTCGGTTCCTTTTTGGCTCATGGTCAGTAAGGGGCTTTTGATCTATGCAATTAGTAGATTCATGCTATGCCTTTGTATGCCATTTTAAGTTCCTGTAACATGTTGTTTGCTTGCTCTAAACATTGCAACCTGATGTTATTTCTGCTAAAGTCTGAAACTGTTATTATTTGCAATCTTACCATGTGTTTTGGAGCATGTTCTAGTGATTTCTGAAGATAGCTCAGTGTTCATGTTTTGTTATGCTTTACCTGTACTTCATGCTCATGCCTTTTGTTATTATGTTGGGGTGCTGTAGCATGTTGTTTTGATGCTTGCAATATGCCTAGTTGCTGTTTTGGACAGATTGTTGTTATGACTTGTATAGAGTGTATGTGTTGCACCGTTGCTCCGTTTTGAGTGTGCTCTATATGAAACTTGCTTGATTTTGCATGTAGTTTCATATTATCATGTTGCATCCTTGTTTTGAGGTGTTTGCTTGATGTTTGGGTGCATTTTGCATCAATGTCATGCTTAACTTGTTTTGCTCATATCTTCTAGGCCGTAGCTCCAAACTAAATGAACTTTATATGTAACTTGACTAGAATTTCGTGTAGATCATCTTGCTGCATCTTAACTTGCTGTTTAACAACTTGAACATAAGGTTTATTCAGTTCTGGACCAATTTCGAAATTTGCATATGAGGACTTACCGGAATTGGTATATGTTGTTCCCGGCCTCATTTAAACTTGCCTTGATGTGTTGTTCTTGTTTGCATCATCTCTTGCCATGAGTAGCTTCATGTAGCCTTGTCATGCATCATGCTTGTTGTGCATCATGCCTTGTTCATGTGTGGTGTGTTTACCTATGTTGTGTGCTTCTTCTTGTTAGTTCCTGTTTCATTGCGATCGTGAGGATTCGTTCGTCTACGCTTGGTTCGTCTTCATGGCTTCATCCATTCGTCTTCTTCATGGATTCGTTCTTCTTCCTTGCGGGATTTCAGGCAAGATGACTGCTACCCTGGATCTCACTACTATCATTTCTATGCTAGTTGCTTCGTTCTATCACTATGCTGCGCTACCTATTACCTGTTTATCAAGCCATCCCATATTGCCATGAACCTCTAACCTTTGACACCATTCCTAGAAAACCGTTGTTTGGCTATGTTACCGCTTTGCTCAGCCCCTCTTATAGCGTTGCTACTTGCAGGTGAAGTTGAAGATTTCTCCATGGTGGACAGGGTTATGTTGGGATATCACAATATCTCTTATATTATTAATGCATCTATATATTTGGTAAAGGGTGGAAGGCTCGGCCTTATGCCTGGTGTTTTGTTCCACTCTAGCCGCCCTAGTTTCCGTCATACCTGTGTTATGTTCCCGGATTTTGCGTTCCTAACACGGTCGGGTGATTTATGGGACCCTCCTGACAGTTCGCTTTGAATAAAACTTGTCCAGCAAGGCCCAACATTGGTTTTACCATTTGCCTCACCACCACCTACTTTTCCCTTGGGAGTAATTAACCCAAGGGTCAATCTTTATTATAGCCCCCCCGGGCCAATGCTTGTCTAAGTGTTGGTCCAAACCAGAGCCACTTGCGGTGCCGCCCCTAGGCAACTTGGGGTATTGTCGGTTGCCGTACGTAGTGTTCATCCGGTCGTGGCCTGAGACGAGATACACGCGGCTACTATTAGGATGTCGGCACGCCGGGAGGTCTTGCTGGTCTTGTTTTACCATTGTCGAAATGTCTTGTAAACCGGGATTCCGAGACTGATCGGGTCTTCCTGGGAGAAGGTCTATTCCTTCGTTGATCGCGAGAGCTTGTCATGGGCTAAGTTGGGACACCCCTGCAGGGTATAAACTTTCGAGAGCCGTGCCCGCGGTTATGTGGCAGATGGGAATTTGTTAATGTCCGGTTGTAGATAACTTGACACCAGATCCGAATTAAAACGCATCAACCGCATGTGTAGCCGTGATGGTCTCTTCTCAGCGGAGTCCGGGAAGTGAACACGGTTTCTGTGTTATGTTTGACGTAAGTAGGTGTTCAGGATCACCTCTTGATCATTGCTAGCTTCACGACCGTTCTGCTTGTTTCTCTTCTCGCTCTCATTTGCGTATGTTAGCCACCATATCATGCTTAGTCGCTGCTGCAACCTCACCACTCTACCCCTTCCTTTCCCATTAAGCTTTGCTAGTCTTGATACCCATGGTAATGGGATTGCTGAGTCCTCGTGGCTCACAGATTACTACAACAACAGTTGCAGGTACAGGTTATGCGATGATCATGACGCGAGAGCGATGCTTGCTTGCGTTGAGTTCTTCTTCTGCTTCTTCTTCGATCAGGGGATAGGTTCCTGGTCGGCAGCCTGGGCTAGCAGGGTGGATGCCGTTTGAGTTTCTGTTTATGATTCATCCGTAGTCGGATGTTGTTCTTGTATGTTGTATTGTTGTATTCATGTGACATTGTGTGTATTGGATGTATCCCCACTATTATGTAATGTTGATGTAATGATATCCACCTTACAAAAGCGTTTCAATATGCGGGTCTATCCTTGGTGGGACCTTCGAGTTCCTTTTGGATAGGGTCGCATATTGGGCGTGACAAGTTGGTATCAGAGCCTCGACCGACCCTAGGAGCCCCCTTAATTGATCGTGTAGTTTGGCGTTGTTGAGTCTAGAAGAAAAACTTTTTTCGGAGTCTAGTTATATCGGAGAGTAGGAATTCTTTTACTCCTCAGCCCCTTCGTTGCTCTAGTGAGGAATCTTGACGTAGGTGTTTTGAACTATTCCTCTTCCCCTTCAAATTTTTCTTTAGGTTCACGTAGTTGGTTTTCCGATCATTGGTTCTCTACTCTTTTATCCAGTGCATTTCTCGTCAAGTTGACTCGAGTCTCTTCATCTTTGAGTTCAATCCTCAGTTGTTTTATTTTCCCACCCGCCCTCCCTTTTTCTTCTCGGAACCGGAGTCCGTAATCGAGTATCCATCCTACTCATGCGAAGTCTTTGCTTTCTCTCCTCAATTATTTCAACCGGTGTTTTTCTCTTCAAGATATTCGTCGGTTCCCCCCTCCAAGTTGTCTTTGTTTTTCCCGCCCTCCCAGCCTCTTCTTCCCGGAGTTTGAGTCTCTTTCGACCATATATTTCATTTGTACGGAGCCTCTTCAGTCTTTCCTCAATTATTTCTACCGGTGAATTCTCGTCTCGTTCATCATTCTTCATCTCTTTCTTTTTCCGGTGGATTCGATTCAAGTTTTCTGGGTTGATCACATTCTTTTCCTTGGATCAAGTGTTTTCCCTGCTCGTTCACCTCTTGCCAGTTTATCCTTCCGGAGTTCAAGACATCTCAGGAGATTCGTCTGTGTTCTAATTAATTCGAGGTTGTCACCTCATTCAAATATTTCAATTGTTCCGGTGCATCATCTATCTGTTCAACAGCCCTTTTCAACGGTGTTTTTATCTTTAGTGGGCCCTAACCCACATGTCTTTTCCCAGGATCTTACCTGACTCTTCTAATTCCCCCGGAGTTATTCTCAATTCTTTTCAAGTGTGATGTAAGTATGGATCCCATCAGTCACTTTCCTTCTTCAAGATCGTTTTCAAATTCTTTTCATCCATCCGGAGCATTTCAGGAGTGCTTTCTCTCTCGATCATCCGGAGGCCATCTTTTCGGAAGATTTCTTCGTTCTAAGTTTTCAGATTCTTTCTCCAATTATTATCCGTGCCATTTCGTTCATCTCAATATTCTTCCGGTGCTTCGTTCAAGTGTTCGTTAATCAGCTCATGATCTCTTTGTTTCTTTTGTATCTAAATCCCCTCAAGCATATTTGTGCTTTTCTAATTCTTCCCGGTGATTCATTCTCTTTCATCAGTCATTTTCGAATTCTTATGGTGGTTCGTTCAAGATTCTTTTTCCTTGATTATCATATTAATCCATTTGTTCGTTTCAATCCTACCAGTGGTTCATGAAGACCTTCTCAAGTTTGCGTTATGTCACTTCTCAATTCTTTTTCAAGAAGAATAAGTAGTATGCAAAATCCATTGCTTGTCATCAATTTAATTTGATGAAGGATAAGCATACAATAAATCTTATTCTTATTTCTTCCAAGCGAGTAATCCCTTCCTTCAGAGTTTGTTCTTGATGAATAAATTCTAGTTCCAAGTGTTTTCATCTTTTCTTTTCCGGAGTTCAAATTTCCTCAAACATTTCGTCGGAACCTCCATCTAAATCATCGCAAGCTTTAATCTTATTCTTTCATCCTTCATTTCTATCTCATCATCCTTTTGTCAACGGAGTTCTTCATGGTGGTTCTTCGTGATTCAATTCATTCTCCAAGAGTTCATCAAATGTCATCCCACCCTCTCTAGCTCGTGTTCTATTCCTCCATGTTTCAGGCGGAGTGCTGCCTAAATCCTTTCAGCCTTATCCGTTTCTTTTCTCATTCTAACCACTCCGGTTAGAACGAGCAGTTTCATAGTCTATTTGATTCGTGAGCTTTCGATTCGTCATCCTCGTCGTTCCTCTCTTCTTTTCGAGTGCTCTTGATTCTTTGCTTCTTCTCTCGAGTTCTTGTTTCACCTCATCCCTTTTCACTTCCGTCTCGGTCCTAAGATCTCGGGACGAGATCTCTTGTTAGTGGAGGAGTGTTGTAACGCCCCGGATTCGATGCGCCGGGTGTCTGCCAGTTATTCACCGTCGTTGCCATGTCATTTGCTTGAGTGTTGCACTTTGCCATGTCATCATATGCATTTCATATCATGTCATCATGTGCATTGCATTTTGCATTCGTGTTTGTCTCATGCATCCGAGCATTTTCCCCGTTGTCCGTTTTGCAATCCGGCACTCCTATGTCCCCCGGCGTCCCCTTTTTGCCTCTTCTATTGTGCTGGTGTTAAAATTTCTCGGAATGGCCCGATGTTTGCCAAGCGGCCTTGGTATAGCACCGGTAGACCGCCTGTCAAGTTTCGTGCCATTTGGAGGTCGTTTGATACTCCCATGGTTAACCGGGGAGCCGTAAGGCCCTCTCTTGTGTGCAGCCCAACACCCCTTCCAAAGTGGCCCAAAACCCAGCAAACTCCTCTCCATGTTCTCCGCCATTCGATCACAATCGCGTGGCCGAAAACCCCTCCTCATTTGGACTCTCCTAGCTCCCTCTACCTATAAATATGTCTTCCTCCCCGAAATCTCGGTCTAAACCCTAGCTTCTTCCTCCTCGCGCCGTCGGACGAAATCTCCACCGCGCCCGGACATGTCCAACGCCACCAGCCACCTCACTCCAGCCAATAGGAGCACGACACATCATCGCCGCCACCTTCCGCATCCAACCAGCGCGCGCCACCTGTCCTCCCTGCGCCCCACTTCGCCGCGGCCCTGCCAGCCCACCCGCATCCCGCTGTGGGCCGAGACGGGCCCGGTCGCCGAGCCCCGCGCCTCGCGAGCCCGAGCGCTCGAGCTTCGCCGCCGCCGCCAGATGCTCCCGCCGGCCACCCGGACTTCGCCGGAGGCCGCGACCCCTCGCCGTCCTCGCCGGTCGCCGCCCGGCCGCGCCCTCCCTCCGCCGCCGGGGCTCGCCTTCGCGCTCCGCCACCGACCAGAGCCGCGCCCTGCGCCCGGTGCCCCAGCCGCCCCCAACCGGAGCCGCGCCCTCCTCGCCGGTCGTCGACCCCGCCGCCTCGCCGCAGAGCCGCCCCTCCGCCGCCGCGCCACCGGCCGGGTCCGCCACCCGGCTCCCTCCGCTCCGCTGCTGGTGGCCCCGTGCCTCCCGTCCCCGGCGTCCCGCCGCCTCCGCCGCGCCCCAGCTCGCCAGAGCCACTCCGCCTTCGCCGGAGTTCGGATCCGGTCCAGGTGGACCAGATCCACCGGGTCCACGATCCAAACGCTGCCCCTTCCCCGGATCCCTCCGTCCTGGGTCCTCCCCGTCCACGTTCTCGCGAGGTGATAAATCCACTAAGTCCCAGATTTCTGACATTATCATGCCATGTTTGTTGCATCGTATCTCTGCATCTGTAGCTCCGTTTCATGCGTGTAATATGTCAAATTGTTCGCCTCGACGAGTACTTCATTTCATTCCATTGCATCATTTTCATTTGAGCTCATCTTGATGTCCGAAATTTTATTGGAAGAGTGCATGTTGATGTTAATCTGCTGAAACTGTTATAACTTTCTCATTTATCATTTTTGCCATGTTGGACGTGTGCATCCTATCAGTATGAGCTCTACATGTGTCTTGATCTATGGCATGCCATCTTTCCAGGGGTGCCAACCATGTATTTTTGTGCGTTGTGTGCTGAGTGTATCAAGCTTGCTAAGGAGGGTACTTCCTGTTGCTGTTTTCCTGACAGATTCTGTTATATTTTGTTGCCATGTTAACATGCTTCTACTAATCATTCTATGCATAATCTGGAGATGCTCTATAAACATGTTTTGATCTACATGTCTTGCTCTATCCATTCATGCCCTTGGTTGCAATTATAGCCTGCTGGAACATGTTGTTATCTTGCTCCAAATTTGCTTGATAATGTTGCTATCAGCCTGTTAACATTAAGTTCACTTGTTCCCATGTGTTTTCCTAGTGATCCATGCACTCTATGAACTTGCTATTGCCATGCTTAGCTTCATAAACATGCCTTCTTACTGATGGTTGCCTTGCCATGCCATGTATTGCTCTGTGGTGAGTGGTACAAGCTCACCAACATGCTTACTTATCGTTGTTTCTGCCATGTATGAATCTGTAATATAACTTGCCATGTTTACATGGGTGCCATCTTATCTTCGGTTCCTTTTTGGCTCATGGTCAGTAAGGGGCTTTTGATCTATGCAATTAGTAGATTCATGCCATGCCTTTGTTTGCCATGTTAAGTTCTTGTAACATGTTGTTTGCTTGCTCTAAACATTGCAACCTGATGTTATTTCTGCTAAAGTCTGAAACTGTTATTATTTGCAATCTTACCATGTGTTTTGGAGCATGTTCTAGTGATTTCTGGAGATAGCTCAGTGTTCATGTTTTGTTATGCTTTACTTGTACTTCATGCTAATGCCTTTTGTTATTATGTTGGGGTGCTGTAGCATGTTGTTTTGATGCTTGCAATATGCCTAGTTGCTGTTTTGGACAGATTGTTGTTATGACTTGTATAGAGTGTATGTGTTGCACCGTTGCTCCGTTTTGAGTGTGCTCTATATGAAACTTGCTTGATTTTGCATGTAGTTTCATATTATCATGTTGCATCCTTGTTTTGAGGTGTTTGCTTGATGTTTGGGTGCATTTTGCATCAATGTCATGCTAAACTTGTTTTGCTCATATCTTCTAGGCCGTAGCTCCGAACTAAATGAATTTTATATGTAACTTGACTAGAATTTCGTGTAGATCATCTTGGTGCATCTTAACTTGCTGTTTAACAACTTGAACATAAGGTTTATTCAGTTCTGGACCAATTTCGAAATTTGCATATGAGGACTTACCGGAATTGTTATATGTTGTTCCCGGCCTCATTTAAACTTGCCTTGATGTGTTGTTCTTGTTTGCATCATCTCTTGCCATGAGTAGCTTCATGTAGCCTTGTCATGCATCATGCTTGTTGTGCATCATGCCTTATTCATGTGTGGTGTGTTTACCTATGTTGTGTGCTTCTTCTTGTTAGTTCCTGTTTCGTTGCGATCGTGAGGATTCGTTCGTCTACGCTTGGTTCGTATTCGTGGCTTCATCCATTCGTCTTCTTCATGTATTCGTTCTTCTTCCTTGCGGGATTTCAGGCAAGATGACCGCTACCCTGGATCTCACTACTATCATTGCTATGCTAGTTGCTTCGTTCTATCGCTATGCTGCGCTACCTATTACCTGTTTATCAAGCCATCCCATATTGCCATGAACCTCTAACCTTTGACACCATTCCTAGCAAACCGTTGTTTGGCTATGTTACCGCTTTGCTCAGCCCCTCTTATAGCGTTGCTAGTTTCAGGTGAAGTTGAAGATTTCTCCATGGTGGACAGGGTTATGTTGGGATATCACAATATTTCTTATATTATTAATGCATCTATATATTTGGTAAAGGGTGGAAGGCTCGGCCTTATGCCTGGTGTTTTGTTCCACTCTTGCCGCCCTAGTTTCCGTCATACCGGTGTTATGTTCCCGGATTTTGCGTTCCTAACGCGGTCGGGTGATTTATGGGACCCCCCTGACAGTTCGCTTTGAATAAAACTTGTCCAGCAAGGCCCAACATTGGTTTTACCATTTGCCTCACCACCACCTACTTTTCCCTTGGGAGTAATTAACCCAAGGGTCATCTTTATTATAGCCCCCCCCCCCGGGCCAATGCTTGTCTAAGTGTTGGTCCAAACCAGAGCCACTTGCGGTGCCGCCCCTAGGCAACTTGGGGTATCGTCGGTTGCCGTACGTAGTATTCATCCGGTCGTGGCCTGAGACGAGATACGCGCGGCTACTATCAGGATGTCGGCACGCCGGGAGGTCTTGCTGGTCTTGTTTTACCATTGTCGAAATGTCTTGTAAACCGGGATTCCGAGACTGATCGGGTCTTCCTGGGAGAAGGTCTATTCCTTCGTTGATCGCGAGAGCTTGTCATGGGCTAATTTGGGACACCCCTGCAGGGTATAAACTTTCGAGAGCCGTGCCCGCGGTTATGTGGCAGATGGGAATTTGTTAATGTCCGGTTGTAGATAACTTGACACCAGATCCGAATTAAAACGCATCAACCGCGTGTGTAGCCGTGATGGTCTCTTCTCGGCGGAGTCCGGGAAGTGAACACGGTTTCTGTGTTATGTTTGACGTAAGTAGGTGTTCAGGATCACCTCTTGATCATTGCTAGCTTCACGACCGTTCCGCTTGTTTCTCTTCTCGCTCTCATTTGCGTATGTTAGCCACCATATCATGCTTAGTCGCTGCTGCAACCTCACCACTCTACCCCTTCCTTTCCCATTAAGCTTTGCTAGTCTTGATACCCATGGTAATGGGATTGCTGAGTCCTCGTGGCTCACAGATTACTACAACAACAGTTGCAGGTTCAGGTTATGCGATGATCATGACGCGAGAGCGATGCTTGCTTGCGTTGTGTTCTTCTTCTACTTCTTCTTCGATCAGGGGATAGGTTCCAGGTCGGCAGCCTGGGCTAGCAGGGTGGATGTCGTTTGAGTTTCTGTTTATGATTCATCCGTAGTCGGATGTTGTTCTTGTATGTTGTATTGTTGTATTCAGGTGACATTGTGTGTATTGGATGTATCCCCACTATTATGTAATGTTGATGTAATGATATCCACCTTACAAAAGCGTTTCAATATGCGAGTCTATCCTTGGTGGGACCTTCGAGTTCCTTTTGGATAGGGTCGCATATTGGGCGTGACATCGACCGGAGCCGCAAGAACGGGCGAATTGGCTAATTGCCGCTTCAAGTCCTCCAATGCTTCATCAGCAGCCGGACTCCGAATGAATTGATCCATCTTTCTCAGCATCTGGTACAAAGGGATAGCCTTCTATCCGAGGCGGCTGATAAACCGGCTTAGCACGGCGATCCGGCCCGCCAAACGCTGAACATCGTTGATACACTTCGGTTTAGCCAGGGAGGTGATAGCCGTAATCTTCTCCGGATTAGCCTCAATTCCTCTATTGGACACAAGAAAACCCAGTAACTTGCCTGCCGGAACACCAAAGACACACTTGGCCGGGTTAAACATCATCTTGTAAACTCGCAAGTTGTCAAAGGTTTCCTTCAAATCATCCACCAGCGTCTCCTTCTGCCTTGACTTGACTACAATATCATCCACATAGGCGTGTACATTGCGGCCGATCTGTTTTTGCAGGCAATTCTATACACACCGTTGATAAGTGGCTTGGGCACTCTTGAGCCCAAAGGGCATAGATACATAGAAGAAGGCTCCAAAAGGAGTAATAAACGCTGTCTTCTCCTGGTCCTTAACCGCCATTTTGATCTGATGATATCCAGAATATGCATCCAAAAAACTCAAACGCTCACAACCCGCCGTGGCATCAATGATCTGGTCAATGCGGGGAGGGCAAAAGGATCCGCTGGACAAGCCCTGTTAAGATCCGTGTAATCCACACACATACACCAAGTGCCGTTTTTCTTAAGAACCAGCACCGGATTAGCAAGCCACTCTGGATGAAACACCTCAATGATAATACCAGATGCTAAGAGCCTGGCCACTTCCTCTCCAATGGCTTTGCGCCTTTCTTTGTTAAACCGACGGAGGAGTTGCTTTACCGGTTTATACTTAGGATCCACATTAAGAGTGTGCTCAGCGAGTTCCCTCGGTACACCTGGTATGTTAGAAGGTTTCCATGCAAAAATGTCCCGATTCTCACGGATGAACTCGATGAGCGCGCTTTCCTATTTAGGATCCAAGTTGGCACTGATAGTGAACTGCTTGGATGAATCACCGGGCACGAAGTCAACAAGCTTGGTCTCAGCTGCCGATTTGAACTTCAGATCCGAATCATGCTCTATGGTTGGCTTCTTCAAAGGGGTCATGTCCGCCGGATCAACATTGTCCTTATAATATTTCAACTCTTCCGTGGCACAGACCGACTCTGCATAAGCCGCATCACCTTCCTAACATTCCAAAGCAACCTTACGGCTCCCATGAACCGTTATTATCCCCTTGTAACCCGGCATCTTGAGCTGCAAGTAGATATAACAAGGCCGTGCCATAAATTTGGCATAAGCCGGCCGCCCAAACAAGGCGTGATACGGGCTCCGGATCTTTACCACCTCAAAGGTTAATTTTTCGGATCGGGAATCATGCTCGTCCCCAAAAGCCACATCTAGGGCTATCTTACCAACAGGATATGCTGATTTGCCAGGCACCACACCATGGAACACCGTATTAGACGGTCTGAGATCTTTGTCTGTTAGCCCCATCCGGCGGAATGTCTCATAATATAGGATGTTAATACTTCTCCCTCCATCCATGAGTACCTTGGTGAATTTATAACCTCCCACCTGAGGGTCTACCACCAATGCTAGCTGGCCCGGATTGTCAACCCGGGGTGGGTGGTCCTCTCTGCTCCACACGATAGGCTGCTCCGACCAGCGTAAGTAATGCGGTACGGCCGGTTCAACAGAGTTTACTGCTCGTTTGTGGAGTTTTCGGTTGCGTTTATCCAAGCTAGTTGTGAAAACATGATATTGCCCATTGTTCAACTGTTTTGGCTGGCTCTAATAACCCAACGGCTGCTGCTGCTGCTGTTGACCGTTCTGATTATTCTGGTTGTTGTGACCGCCCTGATTGAGACCTGAACCGGAAGCTCCATCGTGACCCTGCCCATGGAAACCGGACCCTGAACCGCCGCCTGACCCGCGGTCATACCGGAAGGCATTAGATTTTTTAAACTCCTGCATAATATAACAATCCTTCCAAAGGTGGTTAGCCGGTGCCTCCTTCGTCCCGTGCTTTGGGCAAGGATGATTCAACAAATAATTCAAACGATCCGCGTTAGGATTTGGAGCCCCATTACGATTCGCCGCTTTACCTCTGCGCCGCTGACCCCTATCCTGCGCATTAGTGTTAGCCACAAAATCCATGCTGCTATCTGCTTTACGCTTGCCTCCGTTTCCATGACCCGCCGGTTTGTACTGTTGCCCCTTGGAGCTGCTATTCTTCTTTCCCTTCCCTGCTTCATCATCATCAGTCTCGGGATCCTTGGTACTATCCGAATCAGCATATTTCACTAAAGCGGCCATGAGAGTTCCCATGTCATTACAGAACCGCTTCATGCGCCCCAGTTTCAATTTTAAAGGCTGAAACCGGCAGTTGCCCTCCAGGGTTAAGATCGCAGAGTTGGCATTGATCCTGTCAGACGAGTGCAAAACTTCCGAAACGCGGCGTACCCAATGGGTTGTTGATTCTCCGTCCTCCTGAACACAAGCCGCCAGGTCTACTATGAACTTGGGCTGCTTACACGTATCTTTGAAATTCTGGATAAACCGGGCCCGCAACTGGGCCCATGAGCTGATAGAATTGGGCAGCAGGCTCTTCAACGAAGTACGGGCCGTGCCTTCAAGCATCATGGTGAAGTATTTTGCACACGCGGTCTCATCCACATCTAGCATCTCCATGGCCATCTCATAACTCTCTACCCACGCTTCTGGAGATAAATCAGCGGTGTAATTTGGCACCTTGCGCGGACCCTTGAAATCTTTGGGCAGGCGTACATTGTGTAAAGCGGGGACTAAACAAGGCACTCCCAAAGCGGATGCGACCCCTGGTCCGGCAGAGGTGGTAGGACGAACCGGCGTAAGCTGACCCGCATCATTTTGTGCTGCTAACTCGGCCTCCCTTCGTGCTCGGGCCCTGTCCACCACATTCTGAGCATCGCGAACACCACCTGCCGGATTATTGCCACGGGCTGCTTCACGGCCTCGCGCATTGCTCGATATGGCCGGTTCATCCATGCACCTGCTATAGCTCCGGCTTGGACGGGGTGTGGAGTGAATCCGATCACGGCTGTATGAATATGCCTCCTGTTGAATCAGCGCGGTCCGGAGAAGTTCCTTAACCCGGCGCGTCTCTATCGCTTGCGGAGAGTCCCCTTCGACCGGGATAGCCTCTAATCGCGCAGCAGCTGCAACAAGAATGTCCATAGGATTAGAATAATGACCTGGGGGTGTCTGAAATGGCGGAGGAATCACAATGTTCTGTTGAGGAGGTTCCATCAGGCGGGGTTGGACCGTCGCCCCTGGCCCTGGTGCCTCGATCCGGTTTGCCTCCAGGTACTGCGGCGGATTACTGGGTCCCGCTCCCGGAGTGTGAAAGAGATTTCGAGGGTCAAACCCTAACGGCAGGCGTGATTTGTGCTTCCGCTTCAAGACCTCCTGTGATGCGTTCTGGTCAAGCATGAGCTTATAGGCCTGGGCGTCCAAAGCGGCCCGCTCTGCGGCCATCCTGTCCTTTTCTGCTGCTAGATCCGCTTTGGCTTGTACGATCTGCTCTCTCACCTTTGCAATCTCTGCATCATGGGCCTCCTGATCTGCCGGATTGGCCTCTACCATAAGCGCGGCTAGTGCATCAAACAGATCAGATAGAACTTGAACCGGCGGGCGCACAGGGCCTCCTGCCCCTGCCGCCGCTGCCCTGCTGATCCGGAGAGCATTGCTGTGGCGGTCGAAGAGTGATTCGCCGCCTGTGTGCCGGCCATGAATATTCCAACCCGGTTGATCTGACCTGGGGGGTCCGGAATACTGTCGCCATCGGAACAGCCCCTAACCTGGTCGTCTTGCAACTGGTATAGCGATTCGGTCTCTCCGGTCGAGGACTCGTTGCCGGAATAGACGACGGTCTCGCTACCGTGTTCTGACTCGTCCTTACGCTCTCCTCCGTGGATGACTCCAACGAAGACACGCTTCACGGCTGGTTTAGCCTGGGTAGATCTCGCACGCTGAGCCGTCTCGACGAGGTCGGTGCAGATGTCCGGCTCAGGCCCAGGCTCACCAATCTTGCCGATGAAAACATGTATGCCACCAAAGGGGACCCGGTACCCGTACTCGATCGAATCGGCCTTGGGACCCCATCCTGCGTCGTCGATGTAGATCTTGCCACGACGACTCTTGGTCATCCGGCCCACAACATAGCCTTCGAGTCCTTTGAGCTTGCCCTCCAAGACCGTCAAACCATCGTGCGATAGCCCCATGGTGGGCGCCAACTGTCGTGGATTTGTCACGGCAGATGTCCTAGTGAAAGGACTTAGTCGTGGAGCCATCGCTACGGGTTAACTCGAAGGGGTTAAAGCGGACACAAAGACACGAGGGTTTATACTAGTTTGGCCCCTTCGATGAAGGTAAAAGCCTACGTCTAGTTGTGATGGAATTGATGTAGTCTCGATGGCTAGGGAGTAAACAAGCTTCGCCTAGGCTCGAGTTGTGGTTGTCTGTCTTGAACCGCCGCCGGGTCGTCCCCTTATATACACGGGTGACGCCCGTCGGACCATAGAGTCCCAACCGGTTCATACTCGTATCCCGGTTGGTATCTCTCTATTCCTAACTTACAATACAAGTTATACATCAGGTCGGTTTACGGCTACAGGTTCTAAACCGACTACAGGCCATGGGCCTTCATCTGCTTGCATTACTAATGAAGTTAACCCGGCCCAAATAGGCCGGTTTACGCCTAGTGATAATATCCCCAACAGCGATAATGCCGAAGACACGACAGTCAATGCCGGATTCAGCGGCTCCAAGGCCGGTCAGTGGAAGAAACCATTCAACAAAAACAATTTAGGCCCGTCCAGTCTTGACCTCATACTCGACCGTCCTTGTCAAATTCATGGCACCCCTGAAAAATCAGCCAACCACACCAATAGGGAATGCTGGGTCTTCAGACAAGACGACAGGTCGGACGCCGAAAACAAGGGGAAGGGGTCTCAAAGCGACAATGACGACGAAGAGCCACGATCACTGAATATAGGAGGAAAGATGATATTCCGTCCCAGGTGAAAACAGTGAATATGATATACGCAACCCATATCCCCAAGCGGGTAAGGAAGCGTGCACTAAGGGACGTCTACACGATGGAGCTAGTCGCCCCAAAATTCAACCCATGGTCCTCTTGTCCGATCATTTTCGATCGCAGGGACCATCCTACCAGTATCCGTCATGATGGTTCAGCCGCATTGGTCCTTGACCCCATCATTGACGGATTCCACCTCACACAAGTCCTTATGGACGGAGGCAGCAGCCTGAACCTGCTTTACCAGGATATAGTGCGCAAAATGGGCATCAACCCTTCAAGGATCAAGCCCACAAAAACCGCCTTTAAAGGTATCATACCAGGTGCAGAGGCGTGTTGCACTGGCTCAACCACACTGGAACTGGTCTTCGGATCTCCGGACAATCACCGTACCGAAGACTTAGTCTTCGACATTGTCCCCTTTCGCAGCGACCATCAGGCACTGCTCGGACGAACCGCATTCGCTCGATTCAACGCGGTACCACATTATGCCTACCATAAACTAAAGATGCCCGGTCCATGCGGCGTCATCATGGTTAATGGCAGAAACAAATTCCCCCTCCCGGCCGAAGAGTCTACCACCACTTTAATAGCAAGAACAAGGAACGGCACCTTACAGTCGAACCTCGAGTCGAAGGCAAAGCTCCCGGACACCACCAAAGGAATCTGAACTATTGCGCGCTAATATAGCTTGGCCCTCCCGGAGATACATTAAAAACACTCCGGACAAGGATAGAACAAGCCACATCCTGCGGCTCAACCGCCAGGTGGCACAAAACCATTCCTTATGTTTTCTTTACAGGTTCACCTCTACGCAGGTTACGATGAAAGGCGTGGGAATAGCTCGAGCACGTCAGGGAATCTCTAGATATTCCCCTGTAATCATCCGACTACACCCCGGATCCGAACACAACCCCGCATGCCTGGTATCAGCAGGTTCCGCAATCATATTCCTTTTTATCACATCACCTGTACTCATACGAATTGACGTATTACTCAAATACAACATGCGGATTTATATGATGCTCACATGTTCCTATTTAAAATTCCTTTATTAAAAGGCGGCTGCTTATCGTGATATGCCTCAATATGCCAGGGGCTTCATCACGCGCATATTACGGTAAAAAAAGTCCGAACACCTTCACGGTAGTTCGGCACCCCGAACTTATAGCATTATATGCATCAGCTCCGAATCATGTCTTGGGTCAATAGTTGGGTTTGCTCGGATCCTATGTTTTGGTACCTTACGATCCGCTATAACGGCTAAGGTAGCACTGGGAGAACTACTGCGATTGTGTCCTGATTCTTTCGGTCGAGCACCTCAGCAGAGAAAGCCGAAAACTGTCTGTCATGATGTAGCGAGAGCTGGTCAGCTGTTCGAGAGGTTCTAAAATCTTTAAGGATTTCTTCCGCATAATGCTATAACCAATGCAGCGTGCGATGGATCGGCCTTCTCCGATCAGGCGCTTATAGAGCCCCTCGTGCGGACTTCCGAACACTAGGGGCTGCGCCTACCATCCTCGAAACAACTCCTATGGCTAAGTGAGAGCGATAAAGCCCTATAGTCTGATTGCCTAGTTCACTGTGCTGAAGACCTCCTTCAGGGACCCAAAACTTGGATAAAGAGTGCTCAGGTTTATCCCGAACACCCCCGTACTCACTACGTGGGGGCGGAAGCCGACGACTGGCCGACTCTCAGAATTATTATATACAACGGCCGCACAGGATGAAAAACATTCATACGACAAAGCAATAGATGATAAGAATGCTCTTGTTCAAATATTACAATGGACGAACTCGACCGTATTCATTGAAATATAATGTCCTTGGTGCATTGCTCCGCCGCAAGGCGAGCTCCTTTCAAGACAACTTCATAATACAGTTCGGGATTGCGGTGCTCCTTCCCTTCCGGTGGTCCCTCGGTCATCAACTTCTCTGCATCCATATTCCCCCAATGCACCTTGGCACGGCCGAAGTCCATTCGCTCACCCTCTATGCAGACCGACCGCTTGATGACTTCGAGTCGAGGGCAGGCACCTACAAGCCGCTTCACGAGCCCAAGAAGCTGCTAGGAATCGACTCAGCAGGCCACGGTCGGATAATTAAATCCTTCATGGCTAATTCGGCCGCCTTGTGCAGCTCGACCAGCTGCTTCAGCTGATTCGAGAAGGGCACTGGATAATCCGGCGCCAGATACTGCATCCAGAAGAGCATGTCCGCAGTATCCCCCCCCCTTTGACTCGGTACAAATGGGCGGCATCAGATATGCTGCGTGGCAGCTCCGCAAATACCCCTGTATACATCCAAAATCAACATTGTCAAATATGATTTTCTCATTTCCTATAATTGCTTTTTACAGAAAAAGCCTTATCAGCCGCAATCTTCCTCGCCTCCTGGATTTCCTTCAGGGCACCTTGGGCTTCGCCCCGGACATCACTTGCGGCTTGGCGAGCCTGGGAGAGTTCGGATTCTTTCCCCGCTAAACTCTGCTCTAGGGTCTCGCATTTCTGCACGGCCTCTTGAAGCTCTCGCTCAGCCTCAATAACTTTGGCCTCGTGCTTCTCATGGAGCACCTACTCTGCGGCTGCTTTCCTCTCGGCTTCGGCCAAAGCCTTCTTCAAGGTCTCAATTTCGGCCGACGCCCCTAGAGCACATTATCAACAAATTGTTATTATGCACACTCATCCTTTCGTGCTACATAAACAAGGTTTCTACATACCTTGATTATCCTCCAGCTGTCTCTTCACTTGGCCAACTTCTCCTTCGGCCCGCTTCAGACTACGCCTCAGGCCGGATACTTCCTTAGCTTGAGAGGCCGCAGTCGCTATGGATACCTACTGATTAAAAAGAGTGATAAATATCATCAAGTGAGTCTCCTGCGAACATGAAATTGATCCCCTGTCCGGGGCTACTATCAGGGGCTACTATCTATACATGACATTCTCCCAAGAACTCATAAAACATACCTCAAAGCCTCTTATGAGGCTGACACAGGATTCGTTCAGTCCACTCTCAGCAGACTGAATCTTCTCAATCACCGCCCCCATGAGGGCACGGTGTTCATCAACAACGGAGGCACCCTTCAGCGCCACCAATAAAGTACCCGACGCCCCTGGTTGAACAGAGGCGGCCGGTGGATGGGACTCGGGGACCTTATGGGTCTCTAGAGTCATGTCCGGCTTGGGTCCAGATTCAAGATGACCTCCGCCATCGACACCCACGGGATTTTTCTCTCCCGTGTAACCGGCCCCAGAAGTATGGCCTCCTGGCGCCGCTTTCGCGACCTTCTCCCCCCCCCCCCCCCCCCCCCCCCCCGTGGCCTGGGTCCTTCTGGGACGAAACCTCAGTTTTGCTCCTGCGTTTAGAAGAAGAGGCCTTCAGGGGTGTCCCGCTCCCCATAGCGTCCGAACCCGGAAGATCCCTTGATGAGGATTGCTCGGTGCGGGGCTTCGCCGGACTAAAAAAGAAAAGCGCGGCTCAGATTAGAATGTGATGCCACGACAAGTCTGGACGCATGTGTGTGTTCGGATTTTATGCTTACGAGTTCACAAGGGGCTCGGCCCTGGGATCCCACTCCGGGCTGCTATCGGTGGCGCCGGTCGACTCCTCTTGAAGAAGAGTTTTTCCCCTCTTAGGAGAATCGGCCTCCAAGGAGCCGGGGGCCGTTCTTTTCTTCTTTCCCCCTGCGGGAGATTCGTCCTCCTCCTCCCCATCCTCTTCGGAGCAAGAATGGGCATTAGAGTCTTCGGATTTTGTGTCCGTGGTACCACGGCGACGAAGGCCGCCCCTGGTATTCTTGGCCTCTTTCTCGGTCTTTTTCTTTGGCGCTTTATATGGCGCCGAGACCAGCATCTTCGTCAGGAGTGGGCCGGCCGGTTCTTCTGGCAGAGGGGCAGGACAGTAGATCCGCCCCGCCTTCTTCACCAAGCCCTAGGAAAAATGATGGGAAATACGTTAAGTGTCTCCCTGAGGATGTACGGACATAATGCATAAATTATCAAACATTCAGTTGCTTACCGAACTTGCGGGGCAGGACAGCTGGTATCCGCGGTCCTCGGCGGAGTCCGGCCACGGTTTGCTAGACTTAAAAAGCACCTTCCAGATGTCCTTGTGTGTAGAGCCAAAGAGCTCTGACAAGGTCTGGTGCTTGGCTGGATCGAACTCCCATAGATTGCAAGCTCGGTGTTGACATGGTAGAATCCGGCAAACCAACATCACCTGGACTACATTGACGAGCTTGACGCTCTTGTCTTCCATGTCTTGGACGCGAGTCTGGAGCTCTGATAGCTCGTCAGACGAAGCCCAACTCAGGCGCTTCTCGTGCCATGACGTAAGTCGCAGGGGGGCACCGGATCGAAACTCCGGAATGGCGGTCCACTCCTTGCCACGCGGCTCGGTGATGTAGAACCATTGCTGCTGCCACTCCTTGATGGAATCATTGAAAGTACGTGACGGCCATGTGACATTGGGCATCTTGCTCACCATGGTGCCTCCGCATTTGGCATGCTCGCCGCTCACTACCTTGGGCTTTTCATTAAAAACCTTCAGCCATACGCCGAAGTGCGGTGGAACGCGGAGGAAGGCCTCGCACGTGACTATGAATGTCGAGATGTTGAGAAAGGAATTTGGGGATCGATCATGGAAATCAATCCCATAATAGTACATGACGCCGCGAACAAATGGGTGGAGGGGAAACCCAAGCCCGTGGACAAAATGAGGGAGAAATACCACCCTCTCATGGGGTTCCGGGTGGGGACTATCTGTCCCGCCTTCAGAAGACGGTGGCCAATTCTCTTGGCCAGATACCCGCCCCCCCCCCCCCCCGAAGCTTTTTTATATCCTTCTCCCGGACGGTAGAGGCCATCCATTTGCCTCATGCTCCAGATCCGGACATCTTCGGGAAGCCTTTTTGGGCGAAGAAGAGAAACGCTTGGGCACAAGGTCCCGGGCGGAAAGGAATGGATGAACAGGGAGGGGCGTGGGTGAAAGGGAAGGCTCTCATCCCTATATAAATGCAGCAAATATCCTGTGCCTCCCCACTTGCCCGCTAAAATCGCTTATTTCCCAAGCGCCACGATTGATGGCGCGGTTGGGTTACCCATACCCATGTTGATGAGGATCCCGTGATAAGGGGACACGATCTTTGCTTCGACAAGACGTACCGCTAAAAACCGCTTCGCGATATGAGCGGTGTCCGGTTGTGAAAAACGGTTAGAATAATGACCGAACCGTGGCGTGATGTCATGCTATAAAAAGCATTCAGCAGATTAGATTTGTGGGATATTACTCTCTACGGTGGAATGTGAAATTTGTTTTGCAGAGCTGGACACGATCCTTGTGTTCTAAATCTTCTATGGAGTATTCAGAGAAGGAACCCACCTTGCAATGCCGAAGATAATATGCGCGCCGGACTCATCGCCATTGAAGCCTGGTTCAGGGCCTGAGGGAGTCCTGGATTAAGGGGTCCTCGGACAGCCAGACTATATACTTTGGCCAGACTGTTGGACTATGAAGATACAAGATTGAAGACTTCGTCCCATGTCCGGATGGGACTCTCCTCGGTGTGGAAGGCAAGCTTGGATATTCGGATGTGTAGATTTCCTTCTTTGTAGCCAACTCTGTGTAACCCTAGCCCCTCCGGTGTCTATATAAACCGGAGGGTTTAGTCCGTAGGACAACAACAATCATAATCATAGGCTAGCTTCTAGGGTTTAGCCTCTACGATCTCGTGGTTGATCAGCTCTTGTAATACTCATATCATCAAGATCAATCAGCAGGAAGTAGGGTATTACCTCTGTCGAGAGGGCCCAAACCTGGGTAAAACATCGTGTCCCCTGCCTCAGGTTACCATTAGCCTTAGACGCACAATTCAGGATCCCCTACCCGAGATCCACCGGTTTTGACACTGACAATGAGCATTGTGCTTCTAATCATTATGTTCATAAAGTCCTCGAAGAATTTCTCTGCTTATTCATATACCCCTCTTATGTGAAACGAAGTGGACTGGCTTCTATGCCACCTTTCTCATATGGTGCTCGCAGAGTGATGAATTCTTTGCCACCCCTTCAGATGTGGGTGGTGAAGAAAAAGAACTAATCTCTTATGCAGGGTCAGGTCTCCAGACGTGCTTCGAACGTCTGAAGAATTTGCTGGAGACCTGAAATTGCCTGAAAGGACACAGGCTAATCATGAAGAAATGAATTTTCATTTCTCACGTCCTCCTACTGTTTATCTGTTCTATTACTTGACGAAATTGATCTGATGATATTGATGTCATATTCTTCACTGATGAAGTATATGAGTTCGTAAGTTGCACTAATTTATCTGCAGGATGATCAACCCAAAGCAAATGAGTGGGTCCTCGATAGTGGATGTATGAATCACATTACTGGTGACAAGAATCTATTGATGGATGCTCCTTTATCACCATCGCATCTGAAGCATATCATCTTTGCTGACAAAGGCAAAAGTCAGGTATTGGGTCTAGGTAAGGTTCCGATCTCAAAGGATCGACACATGGACAAAGTCATGCTTGTCGAATCCTTAGGATACAACCTCATGTCTGTCTCGGTGCTTTGTGATCTCGATATGGTTGTTGTCTTTGGCAAATATCATTGTGTTGTGATCATGGAAGCTGACAATTCCAAAGTCTTCAAAGACTTTAGGAGAGGAGACTTGTACATTGTTGATTTCTCTACAGGACCACAAGCGGCCATATGCCTACTTGCAAAAGCTTCAGAAGGCTGGCTATAGCATCGACGACTTGGTCATGCTGGCATGAGGAATTTGCACACGCTTGAGAAGAAGAAGCATGTCATTGGCATTGAGAATGTCAAATTCCTCAAGGATCACTTATGCGGAGCCTGTGAAGCTGGAAAGATGACAAAGGACAAGCATCCAGCAAGGACTATCATGACTACCACTCGACCATTTGAATTGCTTCACACGGATCTCTTTGGTCCTAATCATTATTCTGCTGTTACAAATGATGCATCTCTATATGGCTGTGTTATTGTTGATGATTATTCTCGTTACACATGGTTGCACATTGTCACTTACAAACATGAGGTGCAGGAAGTCTTCAAACGATTTTCCTCGAGGGCTTCAACCAACTTTGGTGTGAAGATCAAGCACATCAGAAGTGACAATGGGACCGAGTTCAAGAATTCCGGTCTAGATGACTACCTTGATGAACTTGGTATTACTCATGAGTTATCTGCTCCTTATACTCCTCAGCAGAATGGTGTCGTGGAGCGCAAGAACAGAACTCTTGTTGAGATGGCCTGCACTATGCTTGATGAATACAAGACACCTCATCATTTCTGGATTGAAGCAATTGATACTGCGTGCCACATCATCAACAGAGTATATCTTCACAAATTCTTCAAGAAGACTACTTATGAACTCCTCACTGACAAGAAACCCAATGTGAGTTACTTCAAAGTCTTTGGTGCTAAATGTTGGATTTGAGATCCTCATCACAATTCTAAATTTGCACTGAAAGCACATGAGGGTTTTATGCTTGGTTACGGAAAGGACTCGCACACCTACAAAGTCTTCAACAACATTCTCCACAAGGTTGTTGAAACTGTAGATGTGCGGTTCGATGAAACTAATGGCTTGCAAAGAGAGCACCTACCTTCTGTGATAGATGAACCAGCACCTGAGGAATCTATCAAGTTCAAGGCTACTGAGGATGTCATTCCTACCGAAGAATCCGCTGAAGAATTCATTCCAGAACGTGAAGAACGTCGAGCTGGGGCACCTGAAGAAAATGGTGCTGACGAAAATGGTTCTGAAGAAAATGCAGATTAAATTCCTCGACGACAACCCACTTATCCTCGCGTTGCAAATGAAGTGCAAATCGAGAGAATCATCGATGACATTGAAGCACCAGGTCCTCTCACACGTTCAAAAGCTTCACATTTGTCTAACTTTTGTGGGCACTTTGATTTTGTCTCTATCACAGAGCCCTCTAAGGTAGATGAAGCATTTCTGGAGCCTGAGTGGATTCGAGCTACGCAAGAAGAATTACATCAGTACGAGCTCAACAACGTCTGAGAACTGGTAAAACGTCTAGATCCTCGCAAGCACAATATCATTGGCACAAAGCGGATCTACCACAACAAGCAAGATGAAAATGGCCTTGTGGTTAGGAATAAGGCACGACTTGTAGCTCAAGGCTACACACAGGTTGAAGGAATTGATTTCGATGAAACTTTTGCACCTGTTGCTAGACTTGAGGCTATTCGCATATTACTTGCTTATGCTAACCATCATGATATTATCTTACAACAAATGGATGTGAAAACTGCATTCCTCAATGGTAAGCTTGAGGAAGAAGTATATGTTGCTCAGTCCCCTGGTTTTGAAGATCCAAAGCATCCTGACAAAGTCTTCAGACTCAATAAGGCCCTGTATGGCCTCAAGCAGGCCCCTCGGGCATGGTATGATACTTTGAAGGAATTCCTCATGAAGAAAGGCTTCAAACCCGGTTCACTCAACCTAACTCTTTTCATTAAATGTTATGATGGTGAATTGTTTGTGTGCCAAATTTATGTTGATGATATCATTTTTGGCTGTACTGACCAACGTTATAGTGATGAATGAAGAATGTCAAATGTCTATGATGGAAGAATTGAAATTCTTTTTAGGTCTTCAAATTCGTCAACAGCGCAATGGCATATTCATATCTCAGGAGAAATATCTCAAAGATGTATTGAGGAAATTCGGCATGCAAGATTGCAAAGGGGTCAAAATTCCAATGCCCACAAATGGCCATCCATGCAGTGATGAAAATGGTAAAGACTTCGATCAAAAGGTATACCGCTCCATGATTGGCTCTTTATTGTACCTATGTGCATCTAGGCCAGATATTATGCTTAGTGTTTGCATGTGTGCCCGATTTCAAGCTACACCGAAGAATCACACCATAAGGCTGTGAAGCATATTCTTTGATATCTAGCTCACACACCAACACTTGGATTATGGTATCCTAAGGGCTCTTCTTTTGATCTCATTGGATATTCAGACTCTGACTATGCTGGTGATCGTGTGGACCGCAAGTCAACATCAGGCACATGCCATTTCCTCGAACGATCTTTGGTTTGTTGGTCCTCAAAGAAACAAAACTACGTTTCACTCTCCACTACAGAAGCTAAGTACATTGCTGCTGGATCGTGCTGTGCTCAATTACTATGTATGAAGCAAACACTCAAGGACTATGGCATCAACGTGAAGAATGTGCCTCTCTACTGCGACAATGAGAGTGCTATCAAGATTGCTCATAACCCAGTTCAGGACTCGAGACAAAGCACATCCAGATTCGTCATCATTTTCTTTGTGATCATGTGTTGAAGGGCGACATCTCCATCGACCACGCACGCACTGAAGACCAGCTGGCCGATGTCTTCACTAAGCCCTTGGATGAGAAGAGATTTAGCAAGTTGTGGTGTGAGCTAAATATCCTAGAATCTTTGAATGTTCTCTGAAAAGTACACACATCCTAACACTTATGCTGACTTGATGACTTAGATGTGCGACACACAAAGTAACGTTTTTCTTCAATCAATGAAGACTAACCCTCTAAGTGTGAAGAAATAAATGAAGAAATTGATTCTCAGAGCCCTACGACAACACGGTGTCTGAAATCAGCTTTCTTATACGGTGAGCTACGCCACCAAATCAAAGTTGAAAATCTTCAATTTGAGTTTTTCTTCGTTTTTGAAATTCCTCAGTTTTTCAAATTCTTCAACTTTGCATTGTCTTCAATCTTTCCGTCGTTGTTCTTCATTTGAATATATATATATATATATATATATATATATATATATATATATACATATATATATATATAGGGTGGGTCTATTATGATAACACCCCTTAAGACCTTATTCTGCACACCCCCACCTTATTCTGCTAACACTCTATCGTACATCACGCAACAAAAACCGAACCACATCAAGAACAGAAAAAAAACACCCCACCCCCTCCACCTTCTTTCTCTCGCACCCATCCCACTCCCTCCACCTTATCCCCCCATGAGCCGAACCCACTGCCCTCCTGGCTCCTCCCTGGCCGCGCCATGGCCTTGCCTCCCCGGACCCACTACCTCCCCGCTCACCCCGGCCGCACCACCCACCGTCGCCCGCCACCCCCTCATCTTCCCCGCGCCATCGGCCCTAGCCACCACCCACCGCGACCCGCCCCCGGCCACCACCTACCGTCGCCTGCCCCGGCCACCGCCTACCGCCGCCTGCCCCGCTCCACCCCGTCCGGCTGGCGCGCCTCCTCTCCTCCACCCACAGTGCCACCCCTCCCCTGACCCGCCGGTAGATGGGATCCGTCCTGCCCGACGCGGCCAACAAGCCGACGGTCGCCGCTCCCCCGGATCTGCAGGGGATGTGCGTGATCCGGCCTCCCCAACCTCCTTCATCCACGGATCCAGTCCTTCCCCCTCGGCTCTTCTCCGACTCCGTTTCATGGCTGCAGTGCACACTAGCGTGCGCGCAGTCCACCCCCGATTGCGTGTCCCCGTGCAGGAGCTGTGCGTGAGGACTGGCTATGGGATCACATCGTTCTGCTTTGTTTCCGTGGGAGGCCGGCGTGCAGCGCTCATAGTGTTGGCGTGCAGTGCTCGCGGATCTCGTGTGCATGGAGGAGCTCCACTTCACGCCAGCTTGACCTCCTCCGGCACGCCATGCATCCAGCTAGAGAGAGCAGTTCGCTCGGAATCTTCATGTGGTTCGGTTGGCGGGTAGGTGCGGTGTGAAGATCCATCGCATGGGCTTTTTTTGGACTGCTTCCTACCAGCAAGGCCGCCGCCCCTGCGCACCTACGTCCTCTGTTGCCATGAGATCCAGGACAAGCAGCAGCTCGCTAGGCTTTGGAGCTAACAATTTTTCTGTGTATTTGCTGTTGATTTTGGTTGCGCAGTCCACTGCATGAGTGTAAGAAGCACACCCGTCGGCACCGTGCGGTGCGAACGTGCAGTTCGCCGGTGACGACGCCCTGGAACAGTAGCCACGTTGTAGCCCACTTCGGCGACTATGCAGTTTGTGGTGTACACGGGTTCAGATGATCCACGGATTGAGTTTTATTTTTCTCAAAAAATGTATGGCGATGGAGTTGTCATTGTGCAAAATACACAGAAAAAAGTTTCATTGTTTTTGTCTAGAGGTTCGTTTCATTGTTCTCAAGCGGTTCATTTGAATGAAAGAATTAAAATAGTTAGAAAAAAGAAACTAATGCAGTACACTTGCCTCTACTCTGGAGTTCAGACGCGTTAACACAAAAAAGGACAAAATAGAAAATGCAGTGCACTTGGCTCGTCACTAGAGTCCCAAACATGTTAATGAAAAACGTTGTCCCGAAAAACGTGTTACATGAAAACGTCAACAGTAAGGTTCACTTTCTAAAGTGTTGCGATTCATTTTTTGTATTGATGCGGTTCACTTGCTCGTCTTGGAAAATTTATGTCCAACAAAAAAAAACCATGAAGTTCACTTGCCCATCTGCTGCAGTGCGGTTAGCAGTGCGGTTTTCTGTCTGATGAAGTTCACTCATCGATTTTGGTGTCACGGAAAACAGAGTACCCGCATTTCGGTAATTTCAAAACTGCTTTTAGACCGTGAAGAATTAGTGAGAGTGTTCTACATGAAAAAGTTGTGCCTCATCGATATCTTTCTAACGGCGTATAATTGGAATCATTTCGACTAGCGGTTTGTGAAAATTTCACAAAAAAAGGCCGCTGCCTCTCGAAGTCAGCCGCACGATTTTCAAAATTAACTAAAAATTGTAAGGAATCTCAAAACCATTTCAACATATGGAAGTTGCGCCTTGTCCGTAGCTTTCCAACGGCGTATCATATGTCTTGTTTCGACAAACGGTTAGAAAACTGGAGCAAAAACAGTACCAAAAATTTCAAAAAAATTAAAAAACAGAGTTTCGCGATTTAGTAAATTTGAAACTGCTCTTAAACCGTAATGAATTAGAGAAAGATTTATATATGAAAAAAAATACGCCTCGACGATATCTATCCAACGGCGTATCATTTGCTTCGTTCCGACAAGCGGTTTAGAAAAAAACGCGAAAAAACGCTCGCTGCCACTCGTCATCCGCCGCACTATTTTCAAAACTGCTCTTAAACCGTGTGGAATCTCGAAAAGTGTTCAACATGTCAAAGTTGCGCCTAATCCATAGCTTTTCAATGGTATATTACACGCCTCATTCCGATAAACGGTTAAAAAATTAGAGCGAAAACAGTATCGAAAAAATAACGCGTGCAGTTTTTTCCGACGAGAAGTTCACTAGTCTCTATTGCAGTGCTCGTCGTCAAAATGATGCAGTGCGCTTCTGTTGAGCATGCAGTGCCGAAGTGGTGTGCAGAATAGTTATTCCGCTAATATTAGCAGAATAGAGCGTCTGTGTATATATATATTAATAACCCAGGGAGAAGAATAGCTTATTCTTCACCCCGGTCGATTCCACCGAGCCGTCCACACCGTTCCACCCATCAAAAAAGAGGCCCAACGTGCCTCGCTGTAAGATTACAAAAGATGGAGGTATTTTTACGGTTTTGGAGTAGACTCGAAGCCTGCCCACCTCCACGACGGTTTTCTCTAGCTCCACATCTTTTTCAATTTGCCATGGATGGTTTTTTTATTTTGACAAAAGAGAAAAAGTTGCGACCAGTTTCGGGAGTATCGACAGCGAACGGCGGCACGGTGCTCAGCGATTTGGTTCTGAGTGAAGTTATTGTGCGCCTAATTGGCGTGGCGGCGTGCTGCTCGGCGACGTGGTCTCAACTCTATGGTGGTTCGCCGGGCTATCGGGGCGGCGTGGTGCGCGGCATCTGCCTAGGTCTTGGATGGCGGTGTGCACCAAGATGTGGCAGGTGATCGCAGCGGCGCTCCAGTGGGCGGCGTGCTGCTGCGTGATGGCACTGCTACCATTTGGATTGAAGTTTGGTTGGGTGTGATTGCACAGGAGGTGAGCAACCCCAAAGTGATTTTCATTCCAAAATTCTAATTAGCTTCCACTTACGTTTCCAAATTGATTTTAGTACATCTGGGCTCTCCCGATCTGCTCTCTACACCGCCCCTTGAGGTCCTGATTTGACTATAAGCCGGTGGATCTGGGATCTCCCGATGGTGGGATTGAAGGGCGGCAAGGGCCCCTACTGTCTAAGGACGTGGCTGGCAAGCGGGAGGCAACCACAACCAGCGTCTTCGTGCTCTAGCACTAATCATTCATCTAGGACTTATCTCACTTGGGTTATGTGGGTGTGTAGCCATCCTGGCCTGCTGCAATAATTTTCATTTGCTCCAATCCCCAATCTGGTTCGCAGTAGACGTACAGGTAGTACAATCTCGCCTCCCGATTGTATAATTTTTGGTCGATTCATGCACTGCTTCACATCGTCAAACCATGGAATAATTTCTGATCATTCATGGGTTGAAATGTTAAATTTTTTCCTTCTTATCGTACATAGATCACCATTTGTGTCCGAAACCAAAAATCCTATTTTTCCGATTACTAATTTTCAGAGTTTGCCGATAGTTATTTCAAGTTTAGAATTGGTTGTGATTTTGGTTCATCAGCTGCATCATATGCAAATACACATCTAGTATTAAGAAAAAAATGTTCTGTGACCCAGGGTCAGACTTACTACAGTGTCACGCCCAATATGCGACCCTATCCAAAAGGAACTCGAAGGTCCCACCAAGGATAGACCCGCATATTGGAACACTTTTGCAAGGTGGGTATCATTACATCAACATTACATAATAGATGGGGATACATACAAGAGGCATACAATGCCACATGAATACAACAATACAATACATAAGAGCAACATCCGACTACGGATGAAACACAAACAGAAGCTCAAACGACATCCACCCTGCTAGCCCAGGCTGCCGACCTGGAACCTATCCCCTGATCGAAGAAGAAGCAGAAGAAGAACTCCAAACAAGCAAACATCGCTCTCGCGTCATGATCATCGCGTAACCTGTACCTGCAACTATTGTTGTAGTAATCTGTGAGCCACGAGGACTCAGCAATCCCATTACCATGGGTATCAAGACTAGCAAAGCTTAATGGGAAAGGAAGGGGTAAAGTGGTGAGGTTGCAGCAGCGGCTACGCATATATGGTGGCTAACATACGCAAATGAGAGCGAGCAGAGAACAAGCGGAACAGTTGTCAACTAGTAATGATCAAGAGGTGATCCTGAACACCTACTTACGTGAAACATAACCCAGAAACCGTGTTCACTTCCCGGACTCCGCCGAGGAGAGACCATCACGGCTACACACGCGGTTGATGCGTTTTAATTCGGATCTGGTGTCAAGTTATCTACAACCGGACATTAACAAATTCCCATCTGCCACGTAATTGTGGGCACGGCTCTCGAAAGTTTATACCCTGCAGGGGTGTCCCAACTTAGCCCATTATAAGCTCTCGCGATCAACGAAGGATATTCCTTCTCCCAGGAAGACCCGATCAGTCTCGGAATCCCGGTTTACAAGACATTTTGACAATGGTAAAACAAGACCAGCAAGACCGCCCGATGCGCCGACAATCCCGATGGGAGCTGCACATATCTCGTTCTCAGGGCAACACCGGATAAGCTAAGCGTACAGGTACCGACGTAACCCAAGTTGCCAAGGGATGGTCCCGCACAGTGCTCTAGTTTGGACCAACACTTAGACAAGCATTGGCCCGGGGGGGCTATAATAAAGATGACCCTTGGGTTAATTACTCCCAAGGGAAAAGTAGGTGGTGGTGAGGCAAATGGTAAAATCAAGGTTGGGCCTTGCTGGAGGAGTCTTATTCAAAGCGAACTGTCAGGGGGGTCCCACAAATCAGCCGACCGCGTTAGGAACGCAAAATCCGAGAACATAACACCGGTATGACGGAAACTAGGGCGGCAAGAGTGGAACAAAACACCAGGCATAAGGCCGAGCCTTCCACCCTTAACCAAATATATAGATGCATTAATTAAATAAGAGATATTGTGATATCCCAACATAACCCTGTCCACCATGGAGCAATCTTCAACTTCACCTGCAACTAACAACGCTATAAGAGGGGCTGAGCAAAGCGGTAACATAGCCAAACAACGGTTTGCTGGGAAGGGTGTCAAAGGTTAGAGCTTCAAGGCAATTTGGGAGGCTTGAAGAGCAAATGATAGGTAACGCAACATAGCGATAGAACGAAGCAACTAGCATAGCAATGATAGTAGTGAGATCCAGGGTAGCGGTCATCTTGCCTGAAATCCCGCTAGGAAGAAGAACGAGTCCATGAAGAAGATGAAGCCACGAAGACGAACCAAGCGTAGACGAACGAATCCTCACGATCGCAACGAAACAGGAACTATCGAGAAGAAGCACACAACATGGTAAACACACCACACATACACAAGGCATGATGCACAACAAGCATGATGCATGAAAAGGCTACATGAAGCTACTCATGACAAGAGATGATGCAAACAAGAACAACACATCAAGGCAAGTTTAAATGAGGCCGGAAACAACATATAACAAATCCGGTAAGTTCTCATATGAATATTTCGAAATTGGTCCAGATCTGAACAAACCTTATGTTCAAGTTGTTAAACAGCAAGTTAAGATGCACCAAGATGATCTACACGAAATTCTAGTCAAGTTACATATAAAGTTAATTTAATTTGGAGCTACGGCCTAGAAGATATGAGCAAAACAAGTTAAGCATGGCATTGATGCAAAATGCATACAAACATCAAGCAAACACCCCAAAACATGGATGCAACATGCTAATATGAAACTACATGCAAAATCAAGCAAGTTTCATATAGAGCACACTCAAAACGGAGCAACGGTGCAACACATACACTCTATACAAGTCATAACAACAATCTGTCCAAAACAGCAACTAGGCATATTGCAAGCATCAAAACAGTATGCTACAGCACCCCAACATAATAACAAAAGGCATCAGCATGAAGTACAGGTAAAGCATAACAAGACATGAACACTGAGCTATCTCCAGAAATCACTAGAACATGCTCCAAAACACATGGTAAGATTGCAAATAATAACAGTTTCAGACTTATCAGGAAATAACATCAGGTTGCAATGTTTAGAGCTAGCAAACAACATGTTACAGGAACTTAACATGGCAAACAAAGGCATGGCATGATACTACTAAATGCATAGAACAAAAGTCCCTTACTGACCAAGAGCCAAAAAGGATCGGAAAATATGATGGCACCCATGTAAACATGGCAAGTTATATTACAGATTCATACATGGCAGGAACAACAATAAGTAGGCATGTTGGTGAGCTTGAACCACTCACCACAGAGCAATAAATGGCATGGCAAGGCAACCAACAGTAAGAAGACATGTTTGTGAAGCTATAAATGGCAAGAGCAAGGTCATAGGGTGCATGGATCACTAGAAAAGCATATGGCCAAAACTGAAATTCATGTTAACAGGTTGACAGCAACATTATCAAGCAACTTTGGAGCAAGATATGAACAATCTACAGCAAGCTATAAATGCAACCAGGGGCATGGATGGATAGGGCATAACATGTAGATCAAAACATGTTTATAGAACATCTCCAGATTAATGCACGAAATGACTTGTAGAAGCATGTTTACATAGCAACAAAATATAACAGAATCTGTCAGGAAAATAACAACAGCAAGTACCCTACTTAACAAGGTCGATTCACTCACCACAAGTCATTGCATGACAAGATAAGCATAGCATAATCAAGAAGACATGTTTATGTAACCAACCAAGGCAAGAACAAGTCCATAGCATGCAAGGATCAACTATAGCAACCTTGGCCAAATTGAATAACAAGTAAACAATCTGCCAGGAAACATTTTGCAGCAAAAGTAGAGCACCAAAATGACATGCTAGACTACTCCATAATTACAAACAAGGGCATGAATGGATAGACAATAACCATATGTTCAAGACACCCTTACTGAAGTATCTCAAAATATGCATGGATCTCTTTGTAGCATCAAGTTTACATGGCATCAAAATAACAGCAGAACAGGGACTAAAATCAGCAATATCACGAAGCCTAGTTTGCATGCTTGTGCTAGTCACCACATTGATCACAAAAATACATGGTTTGCACCTCTGGAAAGATGGCATAGCATAGATCAAAACATATGTCGAGCTCATACTCATAGGATGCACACATCAATCATGGCAAAAATGACAAATGAGCATGTTATAACAGTTTCAGCAGATTAACATCAACATGCACTCTTCCAACAGCATTTCGGGCATCAAGATAAGCTCAAATGAAAATGATGAAATGGAAAGAAATGAAGTACTCTTTGAGGCGAACAATTTGACATATTACACGCACAAAACGGAGCTACAGATGAAGAGATATGGTGCGATGAACATGGCATGATTATGCAAAAATACAGGGACTTAGGCATTTCGGGGCAACCTCTAGATCTGCACGGATTTCGATGCACGTCGGAGATGTCGCCGGAGAAGGACGGAGGCGGCGGCCGGAGTCGAAGGAGAGGTCGGGGAAGCCGGGGAATGACGGATCCGGGGCAGCCGGAGCTCCCGGGGCCGGATCCGGGCGAAGGAGGGCCGGCTCCGGGCGGCGGGGCGGAGGCAGCGGCGGCGCACCGGCGCGGTGGCGGCGGAGGTCGGCGTCGAGCTCCGGGCGCCAGCGCGGTGGAGATGGCGCCCGCGGCGACGGGGCCGGGCGGAGGTGAGGCGGGGCGCGCGAGGCGGGAGGCAGGGCGCCGCGGCTCCGGTCGGGGACGGCAAGGTCGGCGGGAGACGCGGCGGCGGCGAGGACGGTCGCCGGTGGGAGGCGGCTCGGGCGCGAGGCGCGCGGGCGAGCGGCGGCGGGCGCGCGGGCCGGGCGGGCTTCCCGCGGGCCTGGCGGGCCGGCGGCGCGGGGCGGCGGAGCGGACACGTGTCGCGCAACGGTTGGACGCGGGCGGCGGCGGGTTTCGTCCGGCGGCGGGCGGACATGTCCGGCGGGCGAGAGGGAGGTTGATCTAGGGTTTGGACTGCGGAAATTTTGGGGGAGGCCACATATTTATAGGTAGAGGGAGCTAGGAGAGTCCAAATGAGGAGCGGTTTTCGCCCACACGATCATGATCGAACGACCGAGAGCATGGAGGGGGTTTGGATGGGTTTTGGGCCAGTTTGAAGGGGTGTTGGGCTGCAACACAAAGAGGGCTTTTACGGTTACCCGGTTAACCGTTGGAGTACCAAACGACCTCCAAATGGCCCGAAACTTGACAGGCGGTCTACCGGTGCTATACCAAGGCCGCTTGGCAAACCTCGGGCCATTCCGAGAAAGTTTAACACCCGCACAAGAGAAGAGGCAAAAAGGGGGCGCCGGAGGGCATAGGAGTGCCGGATTGCAAAACGGACAACGGGAAAAATGCTCGGATGCATGAGACGAACACGCATGCAAAATGAAATGCACATGATGACATGATATGAAATGCAGATGATGACATGACAATATGCAACACGCAAGCAAATGACATGGCAACAACGGCGAATAACTGGCAGACACCTGGCGCATCGAAACCAGGGCGTTACAACACTCCTCCACTAACAAGAGATCTCGTCCCGAGATCTTAGGACCGTGACGGAAGGGAAAAGGGATGAGGTGAAACAAGAACTCAAGAGAAGAAGCAAAGAATCGAGGGCACTCGAGAATAAGAGAGGAACAACGAGAATGACGAGAATCGAAAGCTCACGGAATCAGATAGACTATGAAACGACTCGTTCTAACCGGAGTGGTTAGAATGAGAAAGAAACGAATAAGACTGAAAGGATTTAGGCGGCACCCCGGCTGAACATGGAAGGAATAGAACACAAGCTAGAGAGGATGTGATGGCACTTGATGAAGACATGACACAAAAGCTCCGAAAAGAATTGAAAGAGTTGAATGAAAAGAACGGAGAAGAAAAGATACTTGAACTCCACCAACAAGAACCTTGATGAACACTTGAGGAATGAATTAAATCATGAAGAACCACCGTGAAGAACTCCGGTAACAAAAGGATAATGAGATAGAATGAAGGATGAAAGAATAAGATGAGCCTTGCGATGATTTAGATGGAGGTTCCGACGAAATAGCCGAGGAAAATTTGAACTCCGGAAAAGAAAAGATGAAAACACTTGAAACTAGAATTTATTCATCAAGAACAAACTCCAAAGGAAGGGATTACTCACTTAGAGGAAATAAGAATAAGATTTATTGTATGCTTATCCTTCATCAAATTAAATTGATGACAACCCGGATTTAGCATACTACTTATTCTTCTTGAAAAGGATTAAGGGAAATTTGGCGCAAAACTTGAGAAAGTCTTCATGAACCACCGGTAGGATTCGAAAGAACGAATGGATTAATATGATAATCCAGGAAAAAGAATCTTGAACGAACCATGTAAGAATTCGAAAATTGAATGACGAAAGAGAATGAATCACCGGGAAGAATTAGAAGATTCAATATGCTTGAGGGGATTTAGATGCAAAAGAACAAAGAGAACATGATCTGATTAAAGAACACTTGAACGAAGCACCGTAAGAATATTGAGACGAACGAGAGGGCACGGATATAGAATAATTGGAGAACGAATCTGAAAACTTAGAACGAAGAAATCTTCCGAAAAGATGGCCTCCGGATGATTGAGAGAGAAAGCAACTCCTGAAATGCTCCGGATGGATGAAAAGAATTTGCATGACTTGAAACAATTTGATAGGATAACATCGAGCTAGCACCGCGAATCTCCGGGAGAACGGGCAAGATTTAGAGGAAAAAAACTCTTGTTCGGTCGTCAAATGGCGACGGAAAACACCACCAAAATTTCCTGAGATACTCCGGGAGAATGAAAAGCGAAGGGGGGTTGAGCAAACAATGAAAATGATTTGAAATCGATCTTGGAGAAGGCAAGTGACTGATGGGATCCATTCTTACATCACACTTGAAAAGAATTGAGAATAACTCTGGGGAAATTAGAAGAGTCAGGTAAGATCCAGGGAAAAAACCTGTGGGTTAGGGCCCACTAAGAGAAAAACACCGTTGGAAAGGATTGTTGAAGAGGTAGATGATGCACCGAAATGATTGAAATATTTGAATGAGGTGGCAACCTCGAATTAATTTGAACACGGACGAATATCCTGAGATGTCTTCCGAACTCCGGAAGGATAAACTGGCGAGAGGCGAACGAGCAAAGGGAAACATTTGAGCTGAGGGAAATAATACGATCGACAACGAAAACTTGAATTGAATCCACCGGAGAAGAAAAAGAGACGAAGAATGATGACTAGGCGAGAATTTACCGATTGAAATAACTGAGGGAAGACTGAAGAGGCTCCGCACGAATGAAATTGATGGTCGAAACAGACTCAAACTCCGGGAAGAAAGAGGGTGGGAGGGCGGGAAAACAAAGGCAACTTGGAAGGGAGAACCGACGAATAACTTGAAGAGAAAACACCGGTTGAAATCATTGAGGAAAGAAAACAAAGACTTCGCACGAGTAGGATGGATACTCGATTACGGGCTCCGGTTCCGAGAAGAAGAAGGGAGGGCGGGTGGGAAAATGAAACAACTGAGGATTGAACTTGGCAAAGATGAAGAGGCTCGATTCAACTTGACGAGAAATGCGCCGGATGAAAAGAGCTGAGGAACAACTACCGAAAAACCAACTGCGTGAACCTAAAGAAAAATTTGAAGGGGAAGAGGAGTAAATCAAAACACCTACGTCAAGAATCCTCACCAGAGCGACCAGGGGCAGAGGAGTAAAAAGAATTCCTACTCTCCGATATAACTAGACTCCGAAAACAGTTTTCTTCTAGACTCAACAACGGCCAAACTACACGATCAATCAAGGGGGCTCCTAAGGTCGGTCGAGGCTCTGATACCAACTTGTCACGCCCAATATGCGATCCTATCCAAAAGGAACTCGAGGTCCCACCAAGGATAGACCCGCATATTGGAACGCTTTTGCAAGGTGGATATCATTACATCAACATTACATACTAGATGGGGATACATACAAGAGGCATACAATGCCACATGAATACAACAATACAATACATAAGAGCAACATCCGACTACGGATGAAACACAAACAGAAGCTCAAACGACATCCACCCTGCTAGCCCAGGCTGCCGACCTGGAACCTATCCCCTGATCGAAGAAGAAGCAGAAGAAGAACTCCAAACAAGCAAACATCGCTCTCGCGTCATGATCATCGCGTAACCTGTACCTGCAACTATTGTTGTAGTAATCTGTGAGCCACGAGGACTCAGCAATCCCATTACCATGGGTATCAAGACTAGCAAAGCTTAATGGGAAAGGAAGGGGTAAAGTGGTGAGGTTGCAGCAGCGGCTACGCATATATGGTGGCTAACATACGCAAATGAGAGCGAGAAGAGAACAAGCGGAACGGTCGTCAACTAGTAATGATCAAGAGGTGATCCTGAACACCTACTTACGTGAAACATAACCCAGAAACCGTGTTCACTTCCCGGACTCCGCCGAGGAGAGACCATCATGGCTACACACGCGGTTGATGCGTTTTAATTCGGATCTGGTGTCAAGTTATCTACAACCGGACATTAACAAATTCCCATCTGCCACATAACCACGGGCACGGCTCTCGAAAGTTTATACCCTGCAGGGGTGTCCCAACTTAGCCCATGATAAGCTCTCGCGATCAACGAAGGATATTCCTTCTCCCAGGAAGACCCGATCAGTCTCGGAATCCCGGTTTACAAGACATTTCGACAATGGTAAAACAAGACCAGCAAGACCGCCCGATGCGTCGACAATCCCGATAGGAGCTGCACATATCTCGTTCTCAGGGCAACACCGGATAAGCTAAAGAGTACAGGTACCGGCGTAACCCAAGTTGCCAAGGGATGGTCCCGCACTGTGCTCTAGTTTGGACCAACACTTAGACAAGCATTGGCCCGGGGGGCTATAATAAAGATGACCCTTGGGTTAATTACTCCAAAGGGAAAAGTAGGTGGTGGTGAGGCAAATGGTAAAACCAAGGCTGGGCCTTGCTGGCGGAGTTTTATTCAAAGCGAACTGTCAGGGGGGTCCCATAAATCACCCGACCGCGTTAGAAACGCAAAATCCGGGAACATAACACCGGTATGACGGAAACTAGGGCGGCAACAGTGGAACAAAACACCAGGCATAAGGCCGAGCCTTCCACCCTTTACCAAATATATAGATGCATTAATTAAATAAGAGATATTGTGATATCCCAACATAACCCTGTCCACCATGGAGCAATCTTCAACTTCACCTGCAACTAACAACGCTATAAGAGGGGCTGAGCAAAGCGGTAACATAGCCAAACAACGGTTTGATGGGAAGGGTGTCAAAGGTTAGAGGTTCATGGCAATTTGGGAGGCTTGAAGAGCAAATGATAGGTAACGCAACATAGCGATAGAACGAAGCAACTAGCATAGCAATGATAGTAGTGAGATCCAGGGTAGCGGTCATCTTGCCTGAAATCCCGCTAGGAAGAAGAACGAGTCCATGAAGAAGATGAAGTCACGAAGACGAACCAAGCGTAGACGAATGAATCCTCACGATCGCAACGAAATGGGAACTATCGAGAAGAAGCACATAACATGGTAAACACAACACACATATACAAGGCATGATGCATAACAAGCATGATGCATGAAAAGGCTACATGAAGCTACTCATGACAAGAGATGATGCAAACAAGAACAACACATCAAGGCAAGTTTAAATGAGGCCGAAAACAACATATAACAAATCCGGTAAGTCCTCATATGAAAACTTCGAAATTGGTCCAGATCTGAACAAACCTTATGTTCAAGTTGTTAAACAGCAAGTTAAGATGCACCAAGATGATCTACACGAAATTCTAGTCAAGTTACATATAAAGTTCATTTAATTCGGAGCTACGGCCTAGAAGATATGAGCAAAACAAGTTAAGCATGGCATTGATGCAAAATGCATACAAACATCAAGAAAACATCCCAAAACATGGATGCAACATGCTAATATGAAACTACATGCAAAATCAAGCAAGTTTCATATAGAGCACACTCAAAACGGAGCAACGGTGCAACACATACACTCTATACAAGTCATAACAACAATCTGTCCAAAACAGCAACTAGGCATATTGCAAGCATCAAAACAGTATGCTACAGCACCCCAACATAATAACAAAAGGCATCGGCATGAAGTACAGGTAAAGCATAACAAGACATGAACACTGAGCTATCTCCAGAAATCACTAGAACATGCTCCAAAACACATGGTAAGATTGCAAATAATAACAGTTTCAGACTTATCAGGAAATAACATCAGGTTGCAATGTTTAGAGCTAGCAAACAACATGTTACAGGAATTTAACATGGCAAACAAAGGCATGGCATGATACTACTAAATGCATAGAACAAAAGTCCCTTACTGACCAAGAGCCAAAAAGGATCGGAAAATATGATGGCACCCATGTAAACATGGCAAGTTATATTACAGATTCATACATGGCAGGAACAACAATAAGTAGGCATGTTGGTGAGCTTGAACCACTCACCACAGAGCAATAAATGGCATGGCAAGGCAACCAACAGTAAGAAGACATGTTTGTGAAGCTATAAATGGCAAGAGCAAGGTCATAGGGTGCATGGATCACTAGAAAAGCATATGGCCAAAACTGAAATTCATGTTAACAGGTTGACAGCAACATTATCAAGCAACTTTGGAGCAAGATATGAACAATCTACAACAAGCTATAAATGCAACCAGGGGCATGGATGGATAGGGCATAACATGTAGATCAAAACATGTTTATAGAACATCTCCAGATTAATGCACGAAATGACTTGTAGAAGCATGTTTACATAGCAACAAAATATAACAGAATCTATCAGGAAAACAGCAACAGCAAGTACCCTACTTAACAAGCTCGATTCACTCACCACAAGTCATTGCATGACAAGATAAGCATAGCATAATCAAGAAGACATGTTTATGTAACCAACCAAGGCAAGAACAAGTCCATAGCATGCAAGGATCAGCTATAGCAACTTGGCCAAATTGAATAACAAGTAAACAATCTGCCAGGAAACATTTTGAAGCAAAAGTAGAGCACCAAAATGACATGCTAGACTACTCCATAATTGCAAACAAGGGCATGAATTTATAGACAATAACCATATGTTCAAGACACCCTTACTGAAGTATCTCAAAATATGCATGGATCTCTCTGTAGCATCAAGTTTACGTGGCATCAAAATAACAGCAGAACAACGACTAAAATCAGCAATATCACGAAGCCTAGTTTGCATGCTTGTGCTAGTCACCACATTGATCACAAAAATACATGGTTTGCACCTCTGGAAAGATGGCATAGCATAGATCAAAACATATGTAGAGCTCATACTCATAGGATGCACACATCAATCATGGCAAAAATGACAAATAAGCATGTTATAACAGTTTCAGCAGATTAACATCAACATGCACTCTTCCAACAGCATCTCGGGCATCAAGATGAGCTCAAATGAAAATGATGCAATGGAATGAAATGAAGTACTCTTCGAGGCGAACAATTTGACATATTAGACGCACAAAATGGAGCTACGGATGAAGAGATACGATGCGATGAACATGGCATGATTATGCAAAAATACAGGGACTTAGGCATTTCGGGGCAACCTCCAGATCTGCACGGATTTCGATGCACGTCGGAGATGTCGCCGGAGAAGGACGGAGGCGGCGGCCGGAGTCGAAGGAGAGGTCGGGGAAGCCGGTGAATGACGGATCCGGGGCGGCCGGAGCTCCCGGGGCCGGATCCGGGCGAAGGAGGGCCGGCTCCGGGCGGCGGGGCGGAGGCAGCGGCGGCGGAGGTCGGCGTCGAGCTCCGGGCGCCCGCGCGGCGGAGATGGCGCCCGCGGCGACGGGGCCGAGCGGAGGTGAGGCGGGGCGCGCGAGATGGGAGGCAGGGCGCCGCGGCTCCGGTCGGGGACGGCGAGGTCGGCGGGAGACGCGGCGGCGGCGAGGACGGTCGCCGGCGGGAGGCGGCTCGGGCGCGGGGCGCGCGGGCGAGCGGCGGCGGGCGCGCGGGCCGGGCGGGCTTCCCGCGGGCCTGGCGGGGCGGCGGAGCAGACACGTGTCGTGCAGCGGTTGGACGCGGGCGGCGGCGGGTTTCGTCCGGCGGCAGGCGGACATGTCCGGCGGGCGAGAGGGAGGTTGATCTAGGGTTTGGACTGCGGAAATTTCAGGGGAGGCCACATATTTATAGGTAGAGGGAGCTAGGAAAGTCCAAATGAGGAGCGGTTTTTGCCCACACGATCGTGATCGAATGACCGAGAGCATGGAGGGGGTTTGGATGGGTTTTGGGCCAGTTTGAAGGGGTGTTGGGCTGCAACACAAAGTGGGGCTTTTACGGTTACCCGGTTAACCGTTGGAGTACCAAACGACCTCCAAATGGCACGAAACTTGACAGGCGGTCTACCGGTGCTATACCAAGGCCGCTTGGCAAACCTCGGGCCATTCCGAGAAAGTTTAACACCCGCACAAGAGAAGAGGCAAAAAGGGGGCGCCGGAGGGCATGGGAGTGCCGGATTGCAAAACGGACAACGGGGAAAATGCTCGGATGCATGATACAAACACGCATGCAAAATGAAATGCACATGAAGACATGATATGAAATGCAGATGATGACATGATAATATGCAACACGCAAGCAAATGACATGACAACAACGACGAATAACTGGCAGACACCTGGCGCATCGAAACCGGGGCGTTACATGCAGCTAGTAGCTGTTCCAAATATTATTGTAATGTCACTACTTAATAATGATTCTGGAGGTGCTGCTAACATTTCCTACTAGAGATAAAAACATTATGTGTGGACTTCAGTGATGTGATTGATTTTTGTTTACAATGCATTAGTCTTTCCTATCATCTATCTGGGCTTCAGGGGGAGAGGAGGTGGGCAACCCCAATCCAAATTCTTTCTGTTTCAAATATCTAATCAACTTCCATTTACACTTGTCTTTGTTCTTCCCAAATTGCTAATTTGGTGCTTGGTTTTTGTGGATGCTGCAGATTGAACTTCCATTTGCACTTGTCTTTGTTCTTCCCAAATTGCTAATTTGGCGCTTGGTTTTTGTGGATGCTGCAGATTGGAGAGATTGCAAGGCCGAACATCCTGCCCTAAGAGGTAATTTAGATTTTACTATATATGCTTGAATGTGTTCGATCGAACTAGAATTATTGCTGAAATTTTAAAAAGTAACACCCAATCTATAATATATAACTTCATAAAAGGAAAGATGATGCATGCTCAACTTTGCTTCTATAATTAATGCATGCATGCTACGGATTGCCCAATTTTTCTGATCTACTGGATTTATGTGATATGAAAATATAGGATCGGGTTTATTTGTCAATCCTAGTCATTTCGTCATCTGTACTCCCCCGCCAGCATTTAAATCATCTGTACTAACAGGAGACGATTGCTTCTACAGTAAAAAAATGTCACATGTACTAGAGGACCAACCCATAGGGCCACTACGAATGAGTGGATTGTTACCTACTCTTGTTTGAGCTGAATGGTGCTTGTTGATACTTGCAGAAAATCTGCCCCCTCCTCTTTTTTCCCACAGATTTTTAACTGATGAAAATCATGTATGAGCTAACAATGAAAATACATGATCTGTCAAAGAAAGAAGTGCTTAACTATTTTAAATTAACTATTGACTAATTTCAATTCACTATGATATGAGATAATTTAACTAAGAATAATATGGATATGTATTCCAAAGCAACTTCATTTTAGTACAAGGTTCTATGGATTTGCGTTCGTGCATGTAACACTCTGCAATTGTTTTCTTAATAACACTCTAATTTTTGACAGTGGTGGGTGGTCTTTGGCCGTTGTCATTCTTGTTAAACTATTATGCATCTCCTTCCACCTCGATGGTCAGCAACTAGGCAGGCTTACCGACTGTAATATATTTTTGCCCAGTTTGTGTGTGTTAAATCAGAAATCTTTTTGTTTCATAGATCGTGTCATTTATAGTTTACCTTTACTCGTACTATGATTGAAGGAAGATTGTCGGTACTGTCACACTCACATATTCCATGTACATGTTGCCTAGAGAGTTTGATTGCTCACCAAATGAAGCTCTGCAATTAGGAGTCTGCCTGTAAAAAAACAATTAGGAGACTGAAAAGATTTACTCCCTTTGTTCCTAAATATTTTTCTTTTTAGACATTCCAACAAATGACTACATACGGAGTAAACTGAGTGAATCTACACTCTAAAATATGTCTACATACATCTGTATGTTGTAGTCCATTTGAAACGTCTAAAAAGACAAATATTTAGGAATGGAGGGAGTAGTTTTTTGTCCCCAGGTTTGAATCTGTGTTGGTTTCTGATTTACTACTAACTTGTTTTAATCTGGACTATTTTCATGCATCCCCTTCATTACGGAATGAAATTCCCAGCTATGAACTAGCTGTATATTTCTATTTCTTATGTTCTTTCTAGAAAAGATGTTTTGTACAAATTTTACCATGGATGTAAATTATGAGGTAAATTTTTTAAGCACATAATATTAGAGGTTTATGTTTATTCTTGCAACTGGGAATCGGAAGTTTAAGGTTATTTTCTCGTACAATTTGCTCATTTTGACCATTTACACAATTCTTTTACTTTTTCCTCTGTTTGGTTTACCGCTTCATTCAGTGACAGAAAGTATAAAGATAATTTTACGGCGCATACTACTTAAATCTAGGATTGTTCTCAAGATGATCTGGTAGTGATTGGTGTGAAAGGGCTATTAAGGTTATATTGGTCTACTTAAGAAATCACAGAATGGGTTATAGGAAGCTGAGCTCCGCTCTTTTTCTATCGTGGAGCGGGTTATTTGTTTAAAACCTGCATCTTTTACGGGTTTGTAGAGAAAGTTGCTTGCCCAATTGACTATACTACTAGTACCATGGCATACCATTTTGGTTTGTACTGATCCAAAGGCAAGTTAATTGCAGGTTCGTTAGAGGAATGCTACTGTACTCACACATCTCATAGGTCATTTAGATTCTAGCGTAAGACTGCGACAAAATTACCTGAAAACATATTTATGCATTCACACATCTCTTGGCATCTCATCTTGATTTATATTTGAAATTCGGTTGGACAAGAACTAAATACATTTTTTATTCATTTGATGTAGAACTTGCATTTTTTTTCATATCATATGTTGTCTAACTTGTTCTGCTCACTGATTGAATTTGCAGCATTTGAATCGCACTCAGAGGAGATAGAGGGCATTAGCTAGTGCTGAAAATGCTGCTAGTGCAATCTGGCGTCGCTTCTATCAACTTGAATGCCCAGGGCATGTCCTCACAAGCTTCTTCCTCTCTAAAAAACATCAATCCTGTAGGTGCTAGTGGAAGAGCATGTGTACTACAGCTCAGCAGAAGGATAAATAAGCCATTACCGCTGCTAGTACAAGAAGATCAAGTAGAATAAGAAAGAAAATCTTGTTATGGCTGTTGCTTAAATGCCACTGAGTTTGTTAATTTGTTCATGTCAGAATTGCTATGGTTGTGCTACTTCAGTGACATTGTATTTCTCGTGTTTTCAAATGAGAAATGACACCTGAATTTACATATCTATGCTATATATGTTTCTGTGGTTCTGCCATTATCTCCTGCGAATACATTTCTCGGATTAGCTATGTCTGTTACGGATGCATCTCTCGGTTGTACCATCCATGTTCAATTTCGGTTCAAAATTTTCAGTTGGCATAGAGAATTACTCCTCTCAAAATGACCTTAATGTCAAAATAAAAGATACTTCAATTGGTGAACTTCAAATTGAATCACATTGTCAAACATTCTATTGAGATAGTTTCAGAATTGTGCTTTAGATTATTATGTAGCAGCCAAGCACTACATCCCTATTTCCGATGCGCCACTTGTTGGTTTATTATTTTTAACACATCGCCTCTCTGTTTTGAATTGCTCTCTGATACTTTTTAATTCATAAAAAGAAATAGTTCTGATTTTATATTGATGCATGTTTTTATATCTTAATCTTTAATATATCCGCTTGAGAACCCTTTTTGGTTCTCAGACAATTTGCTTTTCTTTGTCTTATTGCAGCATAGAGATGCTACTGCAATGTTATCCCTGGCAGAATTTCCACTCCTGTCAATACATCCAATTGTGCTAAAACAGATACAAGCAAGAACACACAACAGTGGACCTCATGTTGCTGCAAATTTTGTCAATCCCTAAAGCATGTGACCACTAGTGAATTCCTCTTAAAGTTGGTGTCAACCTGAAGGCAAATTCATACTGGTAGTATCAGAATGAGCGACAACAGTCAAAAGTCATTGTATTTTACACACATTTGGGTTGCCTTCTTTAATCATCATACTAGCCATACGCGCGCGGCGGCACGCCGCGCCTCATCGATACGGCACGTGTGTATGTCATATTTTTTCGCCCGGTTCTTGTATGTATCTACTGTAGAATGTGCACTCTTCTTTTGAAATATTAAATATTTATTTTTTTCATATGGGTCGAAAAGAGGCTAAAGTTCAAAATATTGCTTAGACTATAAATTGTAGGTAAAGATGGTGGATAGAAAGGGTAAATGTTTTAATAGTAATTGTATTGTGTAATTTGGGAAAAATTGCAGCTAAGTCACCTGTTTTTTAGTGTGTCATAAGAATGTAATGGAGGTAACAAAAATTTTAGGGAGTACCAAAAATAACTTTATATTTTTTTGGAGAGATTTACACTTGCGAGGTTTTTTTCTCTAGTTTCTAGTATAGAAGATAGGTATGATGTAAATACAAAAGTATTGTTCTTTGGTAGACAACAACAATGGGATTCATGATATGGAGATGTAAAAAGTGCACTGATGGATAAATCATGTCTAGTGAAACATAACATAGATTTATTCAGTGAAGTACATATAGCACATTACATGAATAAAAAAGGTCATCTATTTCATGATACTAAGTTGACAGTTCTATAGGCTTGGGCAAATTTATTGGAGTTGTGCTTAGTCAACAGGGCGGCGGGCAGTGAGATTGAGATATGCATCTTGAGTCTTCCAGAGAATCTACCAGAGAATATTCGAGCACAGCCTCCTCACCATCCAACATCCCAAAGGCGGCCGCAATCTCCCTGTACCTCTAGCCACAGTTTGAGCATTGAACCGAGCCTACCGAGATAGTTGTCGACCTCATCCTGGCATTGTTGTCCATTGGATGGAAAGACTACTCCATGTAAAGAAGTGGACGCCATCGAGGTCATCGTCGCAAAGCACGCGGTCATCGGTGACAGAGAACTAAAAAGAACGGGATTTCCGCGGGGCAGCAGCTGTAGGGCAGATATCATCGATAACAAACAACATCGCGCACCGTTTGACGGAGCGAGCGAGCCGGCTCAAGCTGTTGGATTGGCCAGTCCCTTTCCCTAGCAACGTGGCCATAGCACACCCCTCGCGATCTGGAGGGACGGGGCGTGGCAGACACATCTGCGCGGAGCCCTGCACGGGAGCGAAACTCGTGCTTCGACGTATGGTAGCCAAAGGGCCAGCACCAAGGCCATGTTTCAGTGTATAGAAACTGCAAAAATTAGTGCGCATAGAAACTGCAAGGCAACTATGCTCAGCGGGGAGATGAACCAGCGCAAGAACACATACACACCATGCACGAACATGTATGAACACGGCGTCCTCGTACATCAAGAAGAAGATTATACTCGCCCAAACACGCTGGCCTCGATGATGAGCCTGCGATTGGGCTGCCAACACAACACATCTAAGCTCACCACCACCATCTCTTCTACGACCATGGTGTCATGGACACGGAACTGCCCCATCTCCATCTCTGACGCCGTGCCTTCCTCCCATCACTCCATCGCCGTCCGCACGGTCTATGGTTCTTGCCCATGAACTTGCATGCTTCATCGTCGCCGGATATGATGCACACGGCCTGGCGCAACACCACATGGGCCTCCGTCGACGGGAGCAGATGGAGAAACAGAGAAAGCCATGTCCGACTCTGACACCGACATGTGGTCCGGAGTTGCTGCCGACACACTGTAGGGCGGATGCCGCGATGCTCTACCTGTCATGTTACCGCCATGTCCGGTCTCCTACTGTCGCCATGCCCGTGCTACGCCGCGGCGCTGCGGCCTCCGTCCGCCGCGGCACCACTCCATTTCTCTGCTTGAACTGCGATTTTGAGGAGCAGAAGCATGTGGAGTTGGTGCATCCGCCACTGCTGAACGACCGTGGCATGGTGGAGGGCGTGGAGGGCTACACCGGTTGCCCCTCGGTGGCGGACCTCACGGTGATCCTCGGCGTCATCGACGACAAGACGGCTAGCAAGCTGACCTCGAGCTTGTCCGGCGCCGCTCACCATGGAAGTCCGCAGGAGGCGCGGAGACAACACTGTCATCGCCGTGTCTCAGGAAGAACGAACGAGCACTGTCATCATCGTCGTGTCTTATTGCAGTAGTCTTACGTCAGATATAATTCTTCCAACTATATTTCTCTTCACGCGTGGGATCGATTCTCTAGGCAGTAATCTGTGAGCCAACCGTAATCTTACCTCACTTCCCTGGGGCCTCATCGTGGCTTTTCCAGCCCTAGACTGATTGTGAAGTCCATAATCTTACGTAACCTCCATCTAGTAATCTTACCTCACAAACCTTTTGTTCTTATCGTCTTATCGTGGATGAGAGCTGGTTTAACGCACTGCATGGGTGGGGGGTGGGCTGGGGTGAGGAATAAGAATTCCTCACCCAGGATGACGAATAGCGCATTCACTTATTGCTAATTCTTCAAGTTGATTTTTCTGCTAAGCGAATATGATCGGACCCTTTCCCTTCTATGCTAAAACCAACCCAGTCTGTTCACAAATTCTTCATGTGCGTTCTATTTGAAACTCGTTCAAAATCTTCAATGTGTCCTTGTCAGCTGAAGAAATTGCGAACGGAATTTTTAACTTATCTTATCTAAATTTTCGGCATTGCCGCTCAAACCGTTCCACATCCCACGATAATAATTATCTATTCACCCATGAACTTACACGATCACCACCTCTCAGTACGTGAGTGACACATGTAAAGCGAATGAGAAGGGTCAGGGGCACGTTCGTCCAATTTCTTCGGGCGTACAGGTTTTCACTCCGACTATAAATACTCCCTCCTCTTCCTCACTTCGTTTTTTACTCCGCTCGTTCTCACTCCCGCTCGAGCTTGTCAAACCCTAGCACCGCCGCTACTTCATCGTCGCCGGTGAGGAAGAGCTTCACTGCCTCGACCTCGTTGCCTTCGTACTCGCACCGGTTGCGGATTTCTTCACTCCGCCGTCGCCGTAGCTGTCTTCCTCTGCCGCGTTAGGGCGTGGAAGATCTGAACTGACGAACTTCACATCTACACTTCCAAGTTCATCGTGTTCTTCATCAAGGGTAACTAAAAGTTACTTTTACTGCCCTCTTTGATTCAAATGTTTTCTTGAAAACCTTCAAAGGTGTTTATTCTTTAAATCTTCACACGCTGAACACCTCACATGTCATCTGCTCTTGATTCGTTTCTCTAAGCAATGATTTTCTTCAAGATTCCTCAATTGTGTGGATCTTTGATCTATACAACTCTGGAACCTAAGACAAAGCACGCTTAGTGAAATTCCTCAAGACTCATCTGGTCAAATTTCTCAAACTTATTCTTTTTGAAAAACCTTCTGAGAACGCATATGACCTCTCCAAATTCCTCGCAACTATGCTCTGTTCACAGGTACACATGTCCGCTATTGAATCACTAGGTTCTCATCAACTTAACTCATTTGCAGCTTTCCTCGAAGAAAAGTTGCACACCTCTTCAGAAACTTTAGTTGTTCATATTCCTCAGCTGAAGAAAATGGCTGACGGTAAGAAGCCACAGAAGGGTGGAAAGAGGCCTGAGGTCAACACAACATTTGAGATCCCTGATGATATTTATGTTGGATACTTCACACCCCCTGAGAAAGATAAAAATCAGCACAAGGTGCGCATTCAAACGATTGAGAGGAGATGGGCACGGGAATGGAGGGACTACAGATATGTCACTCCCAAGTATATGAAGAAATTCGCACTCAACCCTCCATGCCCAAGACCTCCATTGGCACCTGGCCAATTGGTAGATCCCACCAGCCTCAAGCGCGGTGAGGACTATCCTGATGTATGGGCAAAGCGCCAGGCCAAACTAGCCAAACAGGCAAAGGAAGCAGTGAGGAAATTTAATGAAGACTCTGCTGCTGCTGCTACCGCTGCTGAAGCCTCTACTAGCAAGCCGAAGAAGGCCATGGCTAAGAAGCCTGCTCACGAGCCAAGTGCTTCACCCTCAATGCCCTCACGGCCAAGTTCCTCAGCAATGCCCTCATGGCCAGATTCTTCAAAGCCCTCATGGCCAATTCCTCAATCTGCTCCTCCTTCAAAGTCCTCAGCTCCTCCGACAAATTCTTCAGTTGCTCCAACTAAATCCTCTGCACCTATGCATCTCGTCACGTGCCAAAGGACAACATGCATCTCTATTGCCTCAGGAGCATCTGCAAGTTCCTCAACTGCACCCAAGTCTTCAACTGGCCCCTCACTGCTGAAGAAAAAGGCCACTACTGGACGAGGCCTTCGACCAAGTCCTCACAAGAAGCAAGTCGCCTTTCAAGTGCCCTCTGATGACAATGAGGCTGATGATGAAGAACTTGCCGAAATCATCAGAGACAGGCAGGCCAGGGCCGCTACAGCCAAAGGCAGCAATGTGCCAATGCTACTGGATCCAAAGTTTATCCTAGACTTCATCGATTTATGGCACAAGGACCCAAACACGCCTTTGCCGGAGATGAACCTCACTCCTGGTCAAAGTCATGTTCTGACTGCCTTCATTGAAGAAGAGAAGTGGAAATTTGAAGAAGGAAGAAGAGTGAAGAAAGCACAGTACAAGAAGCAGCGCTACCTAAAGGACAATGTCCTCACTCCTACCCCTGATCAACTCATTGCCTTGCAAGCTGAGATCAAGCAACTGAGTGATGAATTTGATCGCTACTATGCTGACTGGCTTGGAGCCAAAGTCAGATTTGTGAAGATTACGGATAAATTCACTTCAAATGTTGCAGCCCCAACGCAACAAGAAAATCCTCAGGTTGAAGCATCTGCACAGCCTACTGAAGAACATGCCAGCACCGCTAATGACAATCAGGATGCTGAAGAAAATGAAAGCACCAGGGCTGATGTCTGCATTCCAGCCGCTGAAGAAATTGCCAGGGCATCCACTAGTGGTGCGCCTGAAGAAAATGAAGAAGTCAGGGCAACTGCATCAGTTGCGCCTGAAGAAACTGAACCAAATTCCTCTACTCCTCCTGTGCCTACACCAACTCCGATCCTTCCATCTGCATCAGATGCAAAGAAAACTAAGGCTGCAGAGCATGCAGCTGTGAAGAAAAGGAAGGCATCAACTTCATTAGATTCTTCAGCTCCGAAGAAGATGAAGCCTTTGACAAGGTCGATTGACAACCCAATTGATGTCGTTCATGTCTCTTTCATGCCATCAAAGGACCTTGTTCCTTTTGATGAAGATTATGTGACTCCAAGCGAATCCGATGAAGAGAATCCTTCCGCTGCTTCGTCAGAGCAGTTGGATGAAGAAATTGAAGTGGATGCAATCCCTTCAACACCAGTTGTCTCCTCGCCTATGCCTTAGTTCACTGCTGAAGAGGCCGGCGTTGAAGAAATGGGAGATGAAGATGTGGACATTGGCTGTACCACACCTGTGCTGAATGATGACTTTTGGGAAAGTCAGCACCTGAACTCTTCGATGTTCACTCCACTTCAAGCAATTCCTCAGTCCCCTGCTGCTACTGAAGTACAAATGGGATTTGAAGAACCTCATGCAACCCCATCTGTCCATGAAGAAATTCCAGCCGCTAGTGCTGATGAAAATGTAAATGAAGAATTGAAGACCCAGGCTGCAGCTAAAGAAGAACCTCCAAGTCCTCAGTTTGTGGATCCTGAGATTGTGATCCCTGAGGTGGTGATGCAATTGACTGATACTCCTCAGCCCAAGCCAAAGGATCCCTTCTCAAAGAAGCAAAAATTCAAGGCTGATGACTTCTTCGTCGAACATGTTTTCTTCACTGAATTCAATCCTTATGACAATGCTCGTCTTAGAAGGAAGCGCTTCTGGACTGCTAGCCAGGCCAACTTCTATTCTTCACTACTTTTCAACAAGGACAAAGTCTTTGACCACGAGCATATTCCTCACGTGGACATGGAATCAATGCCTTGCTTCTCTCAAGTCCTCAGTATGCTTCATGATGCACGCTTGCTCAACTTTTGCTTAGACATTGTTGATTGGAATGAAGAGCTTATTCTTTAGTTCTATGCAACGCTGCACATCACATGTGATGCTGATGATATCAACACTTGGGTGTTGGACTGGATGACTGAAAACACTCGTTATAAAGCACCAGCCTCTGAATTACTTCATGCCCTGCCAATCAGTCCTCCACCTAAAGGTGCTCGTTGTCTATACCAAGAACTTGAACTTACTGCTCATTACATGCAAGTGCTCATGAAGCCTCTGAAGCTCGGTCAAGCCCCAAGGACCAAATTCCTCGTGAAGGAATTATTGTATGTGCCAAGAACCGTCTATCGCATTTTGACGAAGACTATGAGTCCTATCAAAGGCCATGACTCATCTGATGAGGAAATTGTTGGCATCATGAAGAATATGCTATTCAACATCATGCATGGAATCCCTGTCAATTATCATGATTTCTTCATGAGGACTCTGACAAATGTTGCACTTTCTCCGTTTTAGCTGAAGCCTTATGCTCCTTGGATCATGAGATTCATCAGAACAAGGTCTTCACTCAACTACAAAGCTGACTTTCAGAATCACCTCAGCTACCTGCCACCGATTGAAGTCCTCAACCGGACATATTCCTCAACTGATGAGAAGGGCAAGGCACCAGCTGTTATCGATGAAGGTATTCGTCCATTGGATGGTCAGTTCCGCAAAGCTACATCTTATTCCACCAATGACAACTCTACCACTCATGATTCTGCTGCCAATGCATCCAAGCCAAATCCTCAAGCCACTGCTCCTCGTGTGATGACGACCGTGAGTTGCTTCTTAGTCTTCACCAGAAGGTGGATCAAAACCACAAATGGGTTAAGCGTCAGTTTGGCTCTATTCTTCACAACATGACTACTACACATAATGCAGTGAAGAAAAACCATTACTACCTCCATGAAGTCTTCGATCGCACCTGGGCTATACTGTCACATCTCTATGGTGAAGAAGATTTGAAGCAAATGGGTTTCAAGAAAGATTTTGACTGGTCTGCTCCTCCACCGAAGAAATACAAGAAGGTCAAGGTTCCTTCCTTGGTCGCCAGTTCATATTCTTCATCACGCGACACGGACGAGTATGAAGACTTGGACGACACTGCGGCAGGCCCTACAACGACACAAGACCCCAACAACGCTGGTGCTCCACCATCATCATGATATTCTTCAGGGGTGTTAGTCCTCATTTTCAACCCTTTTGGTCATTCGATGACAAAGGGGGAGAAATTTGAGTTAGTCTTCAAGCGGGTCTATCTTATATGGGCGTTTTTTTTGCTAAGTTACAACTCTCATTTTTTTGATGACTTTGCTAAATCGAGTTGTACACCTAAACTCTATGGTGACCTGATACTTTTGCTGAGTTCTTCTGCATGCTTATTCCTCATTAATTTCAATGCACGCATGCTGAATTACATCAGTCACCATATTTTATCATGCATTTCAAATTCTTCATATTATATGTCAAATGCGTGTATGAATTACAAGATATAGGGGGAGATCTCCAAGATTATACTCTTCAAGTGTGCATTGCTTCAAAAGCAAATTCCTCACTATGCACATCTTCAGGTTGAGTTCTTCTATATCTTGCAATCAAATTCCTCAATATCAGTATTTACACTTCATATGTTTATCCCCGTTGAAAACTTAACCTATATTGTCATCAATCACCAAAAAGGGGGAGATTGTAAGTGCGTCTAGTACCCCTTAGTGATTTTGGTGTATTGAAGACTTATAGGTTAAGGGACTGATGTGTTTGTGAGTGTACGCAGGTCTATAAGTCTATAAGTCTATGAGGTCTATAAGTCTATAGGTTAAGGGACTGATGCGTTTGTAAGTATATTGTGATCAATGTCAAGTTGGCATTTGACGGGCATTGGAGTGGAGGCTGTCTTGACATCACTTAGCTTGAATATCTGGAGCATGTCTTGAGTGTATTTGGCTTGGTTGATGAAGGTTCCTTCTCTTCTTTGCTTGATTTCGAACCCGAGAAAGAACTTCAACTCTCCCATCATAGACATCTTGAACTTTGAGGTCATGAGAGCGGCAAATTCTTGACATATAGTTGGCACACAAACAACTCCCCTTTGACCTTCTTAGTAAAAAGAGTGGGGGTCGATTTTCCTGATTTCGAACCCACGATCTTGTAACAACTCCGTAAGATGCTCATACCACACACGTGGGGCTTGTTTAAGGCCATAGAGCGCCTTGTGGAGTTGGTACACATGATCGTGGAAATAAGGATCCTCGAACCCTGGGGGTTGTTTGACATACACCAACTCATTAATGGGACCATTAAGAAAAGCACTCTTCACATTCATTTGTTGCAACTTGAAATTATGATGAGAAGCATAGGCAATTAACAAATGAATAGATTCAAGGCGAGCAACGGGGGTAAAGGTTTCACTGTAGTCGATACCCTCGACTTGGGAGTAGCCTTGTGCCACCAAACGAGCCTTGTTGCGAACAATGATCCCATGAGCATCTTGCTTGTTCTTGAATATCCACTTGGCTCAAATGACATTATGATTCCCGGTCGGCCTTGGCACTAGTTTCCACACTTGGTTGTGCTCGAAGTTGTTGAGTTCTTCATGCATGACATTGAGCCAATCCGGATCCTCGAGCGCCTCATAGACCTTTTGGGGTTCGACACAACAAACAAACGCGTGATGTTCACAATAGTTTGCTAATTGTCTATGAGTGCTTACCCCCTTTCTTAGGCTTCCAACCATATTCTCCATGAGATGACCTTTGGTGGTGAGCTTGGAAGCGATCTTCGCGGCACGACGCTCTAATTCATCCTCGGATGTGAAAAGAGGAGGGGTAACTTGATCATCTTGAGCGTCGTCTTGAGCTTGTTCTTGATCTTGAGGTTGCTCTTGATCTTGAACTTGCTCGAAAGGGAGAACTTGACCTTGGGCATCACTTGGTGGTTCATTACCATCTTGCCCTCGATCTTGTTCACGAGGTTGAGGGCCTTCACTTTGTTCTTCGAAAGCGTGTGGGTCTTGGGTTGGTGGTGGCTCCACTTGAGTGGAGCATTGTCCTTCTTCTTCAGCCACAAGGGGTTCCTCAATGGGTAGGATATGACCAACACCCATTATTCTTATGGCTTGGGGAGGAATTTCATCACCTACATCACAAGTACCACTTTGCTCCACTTGGGAGCCGTTATTCTCGTCAAACTCCATGTTACACGTCTCCTCAATGAGTCCGGTGGACTTGTTGAGGACACGGTAAGCATGAGAGTTTGTAGCATAACCAACAAATATGCCCTCATGAGTTCTAGCCTCAAATTTAGACAAACGAACTGTTGGGGAACGTAGCAACTATGGAGTAACTAGAAACGAGAGAGAGGGGAGTGCATCTTCATAGCCTTGAAGATCGCGATGCGGAAGCGTTGCAAGAACGCGGTCGGTGGAGTCGTTCACTAAGCGATTCAGATCGCGGCCGAATCCGAACTAAGCACCGAAAAACGGTGCCTCCGCGTTCAACACACGTACAGCCCGGGGATGTCTCCTCCTTCTTGATCCAGCAAGGGGAGAGGAGAAGTTGAGGGAGAGCTCCGGCAGCACGACGGCGTGGTGGTGGAGCTTGCAGTTCTCCGGCAGAGCTTTGCCAAGCACTACGGAGGAGGAGGAGGAGGTGTTGGGGAGGGAGAGGGCTGCGCCAGGGGAAGGGTGAAGCTCCCATGCGCCTCCCCACTATATATAGGGGTGGAGGGGGCTGGTTTCTTGCCCTCCAAGTCCATTGGGGCGTTGTCAAAGGTGGGAGGAAAGAAATCCCATCATTTCCTTCCCCACCGATTGTTATCCCCCTTTTTTAGGGATCTTGATATTATCCCTTCGGGATATGATCTTATTCCTTCTAAGGGGGGATCTTGGTGCGTCTTGACCAGGGGTGTGGGACCTTGCCCCCACTACCCACGTTCATGTGGGTCCCCCCATGCAGGTGGGCCCAACTCCGGAACCTTCTAGAACCTTCCCGGTACAATACCAAAAAATCCCGAACATTTTCCGGTGGCCAAAATAGGACTTCCCATATATAAATCTTTACCTCCGGACCATTCCGGAACTTCTCGTGACGTCCGGGATCTCATCCGGGACTCCGAACAACATTCGGTAACTGCACACTAATTCCCATAACAACTCTAGCGTCACCGAATCTTAAGTGTGTAGACCCTACGGGTTCGGGAATCATGCAGACATGACTGAGACAGCTCTCTGGCCAATAACCAACAGCGGGATCTAGATACCCATGTTGGCTCCCACATGTTCCACGATTATCTCATCGGATGAACCATGATGTTAAGGATTCAAGCAATCCCGTATACAATTCCCTTTGTCAATCGGTACGTTACTTGCCCGAGATTCGATCGTCGGTATCCCAATGCCTTGTTCAATCTCGTTACCGGCAAGTCACTTTACTCGTTCCGTAATGCATGATCCCTAGACTAACTACTTAGTCACATTGAGCTCAATATGATGATGCATTACCGAGTGGGCCCAGAGATACCTCTCCGTCACACCGAGTGACAAATCCCAGTCTCGATTCGTGCCAACCCAACATACACTTTCAGAGATACCCGTAGTGCACCTTTATAGCCACCCAGTTACGTTGTGACGTTTGGAGCACCCAAAGAATTCCTACAGTATCCGGGAGTTGCACAATCTCATGGTCTAAGGAAATAATACTTGACATTAGAAAAGCTTTTAGCAAACGAACTACACGATCTTGTGCTATGCTTACGATTGGGTATTGTCCATCACATCATTCTCCTAATGATGTGATCTCGTTATCAATGACATCCAATGTCCATGGTCTGGAAACCATAAGCATCTATTGACCAATGAGCTAGTCAACTAGAGGCTCACTAGGGACATGTTGTGGTCTATGTATTCACACATGTATTACGGTTTCCAGTTAATACAATTATAGCATGAACAATAGACAATTATCATGAACAAGGAAATATAATAATAACCATTTTATTATTGCCTCTAGGGCATATTTCCAACAGTCTCCCACTTGCACTAGAGTCAATAATCTAGTTCACATCACTATGTGATTGTAATGAATCCAACACCCATTGGGTTTGATCATATCTCGCTTGTGATAGAGGTTATTAGTCAACGGGTCTGAATCTTTCAGATCCGTGTGTGCTTTACAAATCTCTATGTCATCTTCTAGATGCAGCTACCACGTGCTATTGGAACTATTCCAAATAACTGCTCTACTATACGAATCCGGTCTACTACTCAGAGTCATCCAGATTAGTGTCAAAGTTTGCATCAGCGTAACCCTTTACGGCAAACTCTTTTACCACCTCCATAATCGAGAAAATTCCTTAATCCACTAGCTACTAAGGATAACCTTGACCGCTGTCCTGTGATCCATTCCTGGATCACACTTGTACCCCTTGACCGACTCATGGCAAGGAACACTTTAGGTGCGGTACACAGCATAGCATAGTATAGAGCCTACGTCCAAAGCATAGGGGACGACCTTCGTCCTTTCTCTCTTTTTTGCCGTGGTTAGGTCTCGAGTCTTACTCAATACTCACACCTTATAACACACCCAAGAACTCCTTGCTGATCTATTTTGAACTCCTTCATAATCTTGTCATGGTATGTATTCATTTGAAAGTACTATTAAGCATTTTTTGATCTATCCTTATAGATCTTGATGCTCAATGTTCAAGTAGCTTAATCTAGGTTTTCCATTGAAAAACACTTTTCAAATAACCCTATATGCTTTCCAGAAATTCTACATCATTTTTGATCAACAATATGTCAACAACATATACTCATCAAAAATTCTATAGTGCTCCCACTCACTTCTTTGGAAATACAAGTTTATCATAAACTTTGTATAAACCCAAAATCTTTGATCATCTCATCAAAGCGTATATTCCAACTCGGAGATGCTTACTCTAGTCCTTAGAAGGATTGCTGGAGCTTTGCATACTTGTTAGCATCTTTTAGGATTGACAAAACCTTCTGGTTGTATCACATACAACCTTTCCTCAAGAAAATCGTCGAGGAAACAATGTTTTGACATCCTATCTGCAAGATTTCATAAATAATGCAGTAACTGCTAATGTAATTCCAACAGACTTTTAGCATCACTATGAGTGAGAAAGTCTCACCGTAGTCAACTCCTTGAACTTGTCAAAAAACATCTTAGAGACAAGTCGAGCTTTCTTAATTGTGACACTTACCATCATTGTCCGTCTTCCTTTTAAAATCCATCTGTACTCAACAGCCTTACGACCATCGAGTAGTTCTTCCAAAGTGTATACTTTGTTTTCATACAGGGATCCTCTCTCAGATTATATGGCCTCGAGCCATTCGTCGGAATCCGGGCCCACCATCGCTTCTCCATAGCTCGTAGGTTCATTGTTGTCTAGCAACATGACCTCCAAGACAGGATTAAGTACCACTCTGAAGTAGCACGCATCCTTGTCGACCTACGAGGTTTGGTAGTGACTTGATCCGAAGTTTCATGACCACTATCATCAGCTTCTACTTCAATTGGTGTAGGCGCCATAGGAATAACTTCCTGTGCCCTTCTACACACTAGTTGAAGTGATGGTTCAATAACCTCATCAAGTCTCCACCATCCTCCCACTCAGTTCTTTCAAGAGAAACTTTTCCTCGAGAAAGGACCTGATTCTAGAAACAATCCCTTTTGCTTCCGGATCTGAGATAGGAGGTATACCCAACTGTTTTTGGGTGTCCTATGAAGATGCATTTATCCGCTTTGGGTTTGAGCTTATCAGCCTGAAACTTTTTCACATAAGCGCCGCAGCCCCAAACTTTTAAGAAACGACAACTTAGGTTTCTCCAAACCATAGTTCATACGGTGTCATCTCAACGGAATTACGTGGTACCCTATTTAAAGTGAATGTGGTTGTCTCTAATGCCTAATCTATAAACGATAGTGGTAGTTTGATAAGAGACATCATGGTATGCACTATATCCAATAGGGTGCAGTTATGATGATCAGACACACCATCACACTATGGTGTTCCAGGCGGTATTAATTGTGAAACAATTTCCACAATGTCTTAATTGTGTGCCAAACTTGTAACTCAGATATTCATCTCTATGATCATATCATACACATTTTTATCCTCTTGTCACGACGATCTTCAACTTCACTCTGAAATTACTTGAACCTTTCAATAATTCAGATTTGTGTTTCATCAAGTAAATATACTAAGAATCTACTCAAATCATCTGTGAAGTAAGAGCATAACGATATTCACTGCGTGCCTCAACACTCATTGGATTGCACAAATCAAATGTATTACTTCCAACAAGTAGCTCTCTTGTTCCATCTCACTGAAAACGAGGCCTTTCAGTCATCTTGCCCATGTGGTATGGTTTGCATGTCTCAAGTGATTCAAAAACAAGTGAGTCCAAATGATCCATCTGCATGGAGTTTCTTCATGCGTATATACCAATAGACGTGGTTCGCATGTCTCAATCTTTTCAAAAACGAGTGAGTCCAAAGATCCATCAATATGGAGCTTCTTCATGCGTTTTATACCAATATGACTTAAGTGGCAGTGCCACAAGTATGTGGTACTATCATTACTATCTTATATCTTTTGGCACGAACATGTGTATCACTACGATCGAGATTTAAGAAACCATTAATTCTAGGTGCAAGACCGTTGTAGGTATTATTAAAATAAACAGAGTAACCATTATTCTCCTTAAATGAATAACCGTATTGCAATAAACATAATCCAATCATGTTTATGCTCAACGCAAACACCAAATAACAATTATTTAGGTTTAACACCAATCTCGATGGTAGAGGGAGCAGGCGATGCTTGATCACATCAACCTTGGAAACACTTACAACACACATCGTCATCTCACCTTTAGCTAGTCTCTGTTTATTCCGTAGCTCTTTTATTTAGAGTTACTAACACTTAGCAACCGAACCGGTATCTTAATACCCTGGTGCTACTAGGAGTACTAGTAAAGTACACATTTAATACAATGTATATCCAATATACTTCTGTCAACCTTGCCAGCCTTCTCATCTACCAAGTATCTAGGGTAGTTTTGCTTCAGTGACCGTTCCCTCATTATAGAAGCACTTAGTCTCGGGTTTGGGTTCAACCCTGGGTTTCTTCACTAGAGCAGCAACTGATTTGTCGTCTCATGAAGTATCCCTTCTTGCCCTTGCCCTTCTTGAAACTAGTGGTTTTACTAACCATCAACAATTGATGCTCCTACTCGATTTCTACTTTTGCGGTGTCAAACATCGCGAATTGCTCACGGATCATCATGTCTATCCCTCATATGTTATAGTTCATCACGAAGCTCTAATAGCTTGGTGGCAGTGACTATGGAGAACCATCACTATCTCATCTGGAAGATTAACTCCCACTCGATTCAAGTGATTGTAGTACTCAGACAATCTGAGCACATGCTCAATAATTGAGCTTTTCTCCCTTAGTTTGCAGGTTAAGAAACTTGTCGGAGGTCTCATACCTCTTGACGTGGGCACGAGCCTGAAATCCTAATTTCAGCTCTTGGAACATCTCATATGTTCTGCGACGTTTCAAAAAATGTCTTCGCTGCCTCAATTCTAAACCGTTTAACATTATGCACTGAACTATCACGTAGTCATCAAAATGTGTATGTCAGATGTTCGCAACATCCACAAACGACGCTCGAGGTTCAGCACACCGAGCGGTGCATTAAGGACATAAACCTTCTGTGCAGCAATGAGGACAATCCTCAGTATACGGACCCAGTCCGCATAATTGCTACTATCAACTTTCAACTAAAATTTTCTCTAGGAACATATCTTAAACAGTAGAGCTAAAGCGCAAGCTACGACATAATTTGTAAAGTCCTTTTGACTATGTTCATGATAATTAAGTTCATCAAATGAACTCCCACTCAGATAGACATCCCTCTAGTCATCTAAGTGATACATGATCCGAGTCAACTAGGCCGTGTCCGATCATCACGTGAGACGGACTAGTCATCATCGGTGAACATCTCCATGTTGATCGTATCTACTACATGACTCATGTTCGACCTTTCGGTCTCTTGTGTTCAGAGGCCATGTCTGTACATGCTAGGCTCGTCAAATCAACCTAAGTGTTTTGCGTGTGTAAATCTGGCTTACACCCGTTGTATGTGAACGTTAGAATCTATCACACCCGATCATCACGTGGTGCTTCGAAACAACGAACTTTCGCAACGGTGCACAGTTAGGGGGAACACTTTCTTGAAATTTTAATTAGGGATTATGTTATTTATGCTACCGTCGTTCTAAGCAAATAAGATGTAAACATGACAAACATCACATGCAAATCATAAAGTGACATGATATGGCAAATATCATCTTGCGCCTTTGATCTCCATCTTGAGGCACGACATGATCACCTTCGTCACCGGCATGACACCATGATCTCCATCATCATGATCTCCATCATCGTGTCATCATGAAGTTGTCTCGCCAACTATTACTTCTACTACTATGGCTAATGGTTTAGCAATAAAATAAAGTAATTACATGGCGTTTTCAATGACACGCAGGTCATACAATAAATTAAGACAAGTCCTATGGATCTTGCCTGTTGTCATACTCATCGACATGCAAGTCGTGATTCCTATTACAAGAACATGATCAATCTCATACATCACATATATCATTCATCACATTCTTTTGGCCATATCACATCACATAGCATACCCTGCAAAAACAAGTTAGGCGTCCTCTAATTGTTGTTGCATGTTTTACGTGGCTGCTATGGGTTTCTAGCAAGAACGTTTCTTACCTACGCAAAAGCCACAACGGTGATATGCCAATTGCTATTTACCCTTCATAAGGACCCTTTTCATCGAATCCGATCCGACTAAAGTGGGAGAGACTGGCACCCGCTAGCCACCTTTATGCAACAAGTGCATGTCAGTCGGTGGAACCTGTCTCACGTAAGCGTACGTGTAAGGTCGGTCCGGGCCGCTTCATCCCACGATGCCGCCAAATCAATATAGGACTAGTAACAGTAAGCAAATTGAACAAACCAACGCCCACAACTACTTGTGTTCTACTCGTGCATAGAATCTACGCAATAGACCTAGCTCATGATGCCACTATTGGGGAACGTAGCAGAAATTCAAAATTTTCTACGCATCACCAAGATCAATCTATGGACTAACTAGCAACGAGAGAGAGGGGAGTGCATCTTCATACCCTTGAAGATCGTGATGCGGAAGCGTTGCAAGAACGTGGTCGGTGGAGTCGTTCACTAAGCGATTCAGATCGCGGCCGAATCTGATCTAAGCACCGAACAACGGTGCCTCCGCGTTCAACACACGTATAGCCCGGGAACGTCTCCTCCTTCTTGATCTAGCAAGGGGAGAGGAGAAGTAGAGGGAGAGCTCCGGCAGCACGACGGCGTGGTGGTGGAGCTTGCAGTTCTCCGGCAGAGCTTCGCCAAGCACTACGGAGGAGGAGGAGGTGTTGGGGAGGGAGAGGGCTGAACCAGGGGAAGGGTGAAGCTCACATGCGCCTCCCCACTATATATAGGGGTGGAGGGGGCTGGTTTCTTGCCCTCCAAGTCCATTGGGGCGTTGTCAAAGGTGGGAGGAAAGAAACCCATCATTTCCTTCCCCACCGATTGTTATCCCCTTTTTTAGGGATCTTGATATTATCCCTTCGGGATATGATCTTATTCCTTCTAAGGGGGGATCTTAGTGCGCCTTGACCAGGGGTGCGGGGCCTTGCCCCCACTACCCACGTTCATGTGGGTCCCCCCATGCAGGTGGGCCCCACTCCGGAACCTTCTAGAACCTTCCCGGTACAATACCGAAAAATCCCGAACATTTTCCGGTGGCCAAAATAGGACTTCCCATATATAAATCTTTACCTCTGGACCATTCCGGAACTCCTCGTGACGTCCGGGATGTCATCCGGGACTCTGAACAACATTCGGTAACTGCACACTAATTCCCATAACAACTCTAGCGTCACCGAACCTTAAGTGTGTAGACCCTACGGGTTCGGGAATCATGCAGACATGACCGAGACAGCTCTCTGGACAATAACCAACAGCGGGATCTGGATACCCATGTTGGCTCCCACATGTTCCACGATGATATCATCGGATGAACTACGATGTTAAGGATTCAAGCAATCCCGTATACAATTCCCTTTGACAATCGGTACGTTACTTGTCCGAGATTCGATCGTCGGTATCCCAATACCTCGTTCAATCTCGTTACCGGCAAGTCACTTTACTCGTTCCGTAATGCATGATCCCGTGACTAACTACTTAGTCACATTGAGCTCATTATGATGATGCATTACCGAGTGGGCCCAGAGATACCTCTCCATCACACGGAGTGACAAATCCCAGTCTCGATTCGTGCCAACCCAACATACACTTTCAGAGATACCCGTAGTGCACCTTTATAGCCACCCAGTTACATTGTGACGTTTGGCACACCCAAAGCATTCCTATGGTATCCGGGAGTTGCACAATCTCATGGTCTAAGGAAATGATACTTGACTTTAGAAAAGCTTTTAGCAAACGAACTACATGATCTTGTGCTATGCTTAGGATTGGGTCTTGTCCATCACATCATTCTCCTAATGATGTGATCTCGTTATCAATGACATCCAATGTCCATGGTCAGGAAACCATAACCATCTATTGATCAACAAGCTAGTCAACTAGAGGCTCACTAGGGACATGTTGTGGTCTATGTATTCACACATGTATTATGGTTTTGAGTTAATACAATTATAGCATGAACAATAGACAATTATTATGAACAAGGAAATATAATAATAACCACTTTATTATTGCCTCTAGGGCATATTTCCAACACGAACACCTTTCTTCAGAATTTAACACTTACACCCGAACACCCAGAAGTAGGTTGGGCTTGTTACCGGTAAGTATTTCATAAGGAGTCTTGTTCAAGCCTTTGCGGAGATAGAGCCGATTGGATGCATGACATGCTGTGTCAATGGCTTCGGCCCAAAAGTTGTATGGAGACTTGAACTCCACCATCATGGTCCTTGCCGCATCCATCAACGTTCGGTTCTTTCTCTTCACGACACCATTTTGTTGAGGGGTGTAAGGGGTAGAATATTGATGCTTGATCCCCTCATCACTAAGAAACTCATCCAAGGTGTAGTTCTTGAACTCGGTGCCATTGTCACTCCTTATTGTCAAGATCTTTGCATCTTGTTGACGTTGAGCTTCATTTGCAAAGTCGGTGATGGTTTGTTGAGTCTCACTCTTCCTCTTGAAGAAGTATACCCAAGTGTATCTTGAATAATCATCCACAATCACCAAGCAATACTTTCTACCCCCAAGACTATCAAAGGATGGAGGCCCAAAGAGATCCATGTGAAGGAGCTCCAAGGGTCTCTTCGAGTAGATGATAGTCGTTGGAGGGTGAGCCTTCTCATGTATCTTTCCTTCGATACAAGCACTACAAGCACAATCTTTGGCAAAACTAACATTTGTTAGTCCACGGACATGGTCCCCCTTGAGAAGACTTTGCAAAGATCTCATATTAACATGGGCTAAACGGCGATGCCAAAGCCATCCCACATCAACTTTAGCCATTAGGCATGTCGCGGTCTTAGTGGGTCGCTCTGAAAAGTTAATCACATAAAGACCGTTCTCGACATGCCCAACAAAGGCTAACTTAAGAGTATTGCTCCACAAGAGGGCCACGGTATCAATATCAAAGAAACTGGCCAAGCCCATGAGTGCAAGTTGACAAACGGAAAGTAGATTGTAAGCAAGGGACTCAACAAGCATGACTTTCTCGATCGTGAGATCATGAGAAATGACAACCTTGCCAAGACCCAATACCTTAGAAGATGAGGCATCACCCCACTCGACGTTGGTGGGCATAGATGGAATCCTGTGCACGTCCACCACCAAGTCCTTGCTTCCGGTCTTATGATTTGTGGCTCCACTATCGAGCAAACCATGATCCCCCACCGGAAGCAGACACCTACAAGAGATCAATGCTTGGTTTTATGTACCCATTTTTAATGGGTCCTTTGATGTTAATAACAAGGGTCTTAGGAACCCAAATAGACCATTCAATATACTCATAAGGAGAACCAACAAATTTAGCATAAACATGCCCATCACTAGCATGGCACAACACATAATAAGGGTTAAAGTCGCCGGCTTTGTTGGAAGGGGTGGCATTTCCATTTTGACATCACCACCCTTCACATTGTTCTTCTTCTCCTTTGGAGCACCCTGTCCCTCTTTCCTAAAAGTTTGGTTGAGAGGGGAGGTCGTTCGGTCTTGTTGTTCTTCTTCTTGTTCTTGGAATTGGGTGCAAACCCAACTCCCTCTTTGGCCACAACTTCCTTTTGATTGCTCAAAAGATCATTGAGGTTCTTCTCACTTTGTATGCACGTCACAAGCCCTCTCTCAAGTTGTTCTTTCAACTTGGCATTCTCCTCCACCAGATGCACATGCTCACAAAATGGGTTAGTAGCATTTGCATTATCAATTAATACCATATGAGGAAAGGTGGCTTTCTCCTTGGTTAGCTTCACTTGGAGTTGATCATGAGACTCTTTGAGACTAGCATGAGCACTCTTCAAGACCTTGTGAGCCTTGTCGAGTATATCAAACTCCTCCTTGAGTCTAGCATGGTCAACCCCAAGTTTAGCCTTCTCAGAGTTTAGCACACGAGATAGAACAAGAGCATGATCAAGATCTTTCTTTAATTTAGCATGGTCATCGGTGTGTGACTCCTCAAGAGCCAAATGATGCACACACTCATCCTCAAGAGCATTAGAGAGATCCGATATCTCATCGGCATAGTCACGACTATGACCTTCCATCTTAGAGATGGTTTCTTCATGAGGCTCGATCATGTCATTGGCTTCACCAAGTTGTTCCAAGAGAGCAACGAAGTGCTTCTTGGATTTGCCCTTGAGCTTACTCATAAAAGACTCAAATTCATTTACCTCCTCATTAGACCCCTCACTTTTATCAATGCAATCCGTCAAGGAGGGAGTATTAATGATGGTGGTTTTGATGTTGGGGGTTACCTTGTTGGTGGCTTTAGCCATGAGGCACTTGGCGGTGATGTTCTCGTTGGGTGAGTCGAATAGGGATATTCGTGGAGTTCTGGCAATGGCAACGGAGGCCATGGCCACGGCTTTACTATCTTCATCATCATCATCATCATCCTCATGGTATTCTTCTTGAACCACCAACCCTTTAGTTGGAGTCTTCTTGGTGAAGTTGTTCTTGTTGGGGAAAGACTTGGCTTTGTCTTTTCGGATGAGCTTGCCACCATTGTCTTCCCTCTTCTCATAAGGGCACTCCGCAACAAAATGGCTCACATTGCCACAATTGTAACATGTTCTCACACGTTGCTTGCCCTTGAAGCTACTTGAATTATTCTTGTTGAAGCTTGGCCTTGAGTTCTTCTTGCTCCAAAATTGCCTTAAAGCAAGAGCCATGTGTTCATGATAGTCATACTTAGTATCTTCGTGGTTGCTCTCATCATCTTCCTCATCATCCTATTCTTCCACACTAACCTTGGCCTTCAAGTCAAGGTTGGGCTTCTTTGCTCTTTGAGAATGTAACACGGCATTGTCGGTGGTCTTGTCCAAGATGCTCATAGCCACAAACTCATCCAACACGTCACTTGAGGACAAGGTGTGAAAGTCCGGCCTTTGACGAATTACGGAGGACATGGCCTTGTGGTAAGGCATCATGGCCTTGAGAAATTTGCGTTTTATCCAATTGTCATTCGTATCCTTGCTCCCATGATCCCGGAGTGAGACCGCGAGAGTATAATCTCTGATAGAGCTCACGAGGTTCTTCATCTTCTTTCATTGCAAACTCATTGGCTTCATCTTGCACAACTTCATAGTTGGAGCGTTGCATGCTTGCGCTTCCCCTATAGATATAAACAACATGCCGCCATGCATCCTTGGCCACGGTGAAGGGTCGGAGATGAGCAAGATCTTTGGGTGGAATTGCATCTTGGATGATGAAGAGAGCATTCTAATTGAATTGATTATCCGTAGTTTCTCGAGGAGTGAAGCTGCTTCGGTCATGCGGATAAAAACCTTCTTCAATGATTCTCCAAAGGTTAGTATTAACATGGTTCAAATGACGCTTAAAACGATAAACCCAAGAATCAAAGTCCTCATTTTTTACAATCTTAGGGTGAGGACCGGCATGATTCAAATGAGTGGAAGGAATCGGTCCACCATAAGTAAGTGGAGGTTCCACATGGGAAAAGATGCCATTGCCATTTTTACCACTAGTAGAAGGAGCCTTTTCACTAGTAGCTTCCCCCTTGTCGGAGTTAGCATCCGCCACCTTGTTAGTGGGATCACCCACTTTCATCGGCAAGGTAGATAGTTTAAGCCCTTCTAAGAATTTATTAAACATGCTTTCAACCTCGGTCGTCATGGAGGTTTTCAATGTGTCCAAAGCCACATTGAATTCCTCACGAGAGACCGCGGTTCCCCCATCTATAGTGACCAGACCTCAAACAGTCTGATCTTTGTGCATCAGTGTCATCCCTAGATCAGTAATGTTGACACGCATAGTACTTGAAGGATTTATAATAGAGTAGCAATCACACACTTATTACATCGAATGTCTCAAAAGAGAACTCATTACAATAAATATGGCTTAAGGCCATCTAATAATGATAACAGTAGAAGGATTGGAAGATAAGCGAGTCCATCAACTCCAACGGCATCACTGAGTATAAGATCACGACCTAAGGCACCTTACTCGTCATCTGAAAAGTCTGCAACATGAACGTTGCAGCCCGAAACGGGTCAGCACATGGAATATGTTGTGTTGAGGATATAACTACTAAGTATAAACCGCCTAGGAGGGGCCGGTTCACGCTCAACCATACTGAAGTCCATGAAGATAAGAAGATGTCGCTTTACTGATGAAGCTTAGAGGCCCAAGCCCAGTGGCGGATTAGGGCCCATAGAGGTAAACCGCCATAGTTGTTTACTTGTATTGTAAGATAGGGAAAGGGAGAGACCGAGCCGAACACTTGTATGAGTCGGCCTCGGAACTCTGTAAACCGGCCAGGTGTCAACCTGTGTATATAAAGGGACGACCCGGCGGCGGTTCAGGGACAACAGACAACAACTCGAGACCTAGGCTAGCGTGTTTGCTCCCTGGTCATCGAAACCCCAATAACCCCATCACAAACTAGACGTAGGCTTTTACCTTCATCGAAGGGGCCGAACTAGTATAACTCTCGTGTCCCTTGTCCGGTTTAACCCCTTCAGGATAACCTCATTGCGATGGCTCCACGACTAAGTCCTTCTGCTAGGACATCTGACGTGATATTTCCACGACAGTTGGCGCCCACCGTGGGGCTATCGCACGATGGTTTCGAGTTCTTGAAGGGCAGCTTTGAAGGACTCAAGGGGTATGTGGTCGGCCAGATGACCAAGAGTCATCGCGGCAAGCTCTACATCGACGATGCAGGCTGGGGCCCTGAGGCCGGCTCAATCGAGTACGGGTACTGGGTCCCCTTTGGAGGAATTCACATTTTCATCGTCAAGATCGGCGAACCGGGCCCTGAGCCGGACATCTCCACCAACCTCGTCGAGACGGTTCAGCGCCCAAGTCCTGCCCGGGTTCGACCTGCCGTGAAGCGTGCGTTCGTAGGATTCATCCACGGAGCGGAATATGAACCGGTATCCGATGGTGAGACGGCCGTCTACTCGGATGGTGAATCGTCCACTGGTGAAATGGAGTCACTATACCAACTGCACAATGGACGGTTTGAGGGATACTCCGATGGTGACAGTATTCCGTATCCCCTTGAACCGCCAAACCGGGTTGCGATCTTCATGGCCGGTACGCAGCCCACCATGCAATCTTCATCTACAGCAGCAATGGTCTCTGGATCGGTAGCCGCGGCAGGAGGCCCGGTGCGCCGGCCGGCTCAAGTTCTTGCCGGTTTACTGGACGACTAGACGACACTGTTGACCACTGCGGTAACTCCAGAGACTCAGGTTCAGCACAATGAAGATGTTGGGAAGTTAGAGGATCAGATAGTTCAGGCCAAGGCGGACTTGGCGGCTGAGGAAGCCAGGATGGATGAAGAATGGGCCGCTTTAGATGCCCGATCACAGGAAATCCAAGCGCAGAATTACCGGCTTACGTTGGATCAGAATGCATCAAACGAAGTTATGAGAAGGAAGTACCGGTCTCGATTACCGCAAATTTACGAGGGTCTGAATCTCTTCAGCACACCAGGAGCTGGGCCTAGCAATCCGGTAGGAGTAAACCGTACCGAGGCACCGGGGGCGGCGCCGGATCAGCCACGGGCGATGGACCCGCCTCTACGGACAGACAACCCGCCACAGTATGTCGCAACACTGCCGGGTCACTTCTCCAGTCCTTTGGATAACATGATTGCAGCAGCGTCACGTTTGGCGGCTATTCCGATGGAGGGTGATTCCTTAGCAGCGATCGAGACTTGACGAGCCAGGGATCTTCTTCAAAACGCCATTGTTCAGCAACAGGCTTATTCCTGCAGCCGAGACAGAATACATTCAACCCCCCCCCCCCCCCCGTCCGAGCAAGAGTTATAGCAGGCACATGGACGAGCCGTCCATGTCAAGCAGTGCGTGGCGTCGAGATGTGCCTCGAGGGGCTAATCCGCCGAACGGCGGTCGGAATGCTCAGGACGTAGTGGATACTGGCAGAGCATGAAGGGATGCCGCTTTAGCGGCACAGTACGCGGGTCATCATCAACCCGCCCCGGTTCAGCCAACAACATCAGTAGAGCGAGGGACATGGCTTGCCTTCAGCTCTTGGGGAGTGCCGTGTCTCATCCCGGCTCTCCGTAACGTGCGGCTGTAGGATTTCAAAGGGCCGCGCAAGGTGCCTAATTACACCGCTGATCAGCCCCCCGAGGTGTGGGTTGAAAGTTATGAGATGGCAATGGAGATGCTGGATGTAGATGAAGCGGCATGTGCAAAATACTTCACCATGATGTTGGAAGGAACGGCCCGCACTTGGTTAAAAGGCTTGCCCGCCAACTCCATCGGATCATGGGACCAATTGAAGGCCAAGTTCATAGCAAACTTCAAAGATACATGCAAACAACCTATGTCCATTGTGGATTTAGATGCCTGTGTCCAAGGAGAGAACGAGTCAACGACTCATTGGGTGCGTCGGGTTTCAGAAGTTTTGCATTCGTCAGACCGTATCAATGCTGACACGGCGATCGTAACATTGGAGCGTAATTGCCGGGTTAAGTCATTGAAAATGTAGTTGGGACGGCTCAAGCGCCACTGCAATGATATGGGAACACTTATGGCAGCTCTGGTTAAGTATGCTGATTCTGATAACACCAAAGACCCTGATTCTGATGAAGAGAAACATGAGAAGGGAAAGAAGAATGCCGGTTCAAAAGGACAGCATAATCAGGCGAGCCAGGGAAACAGTGGTAAGCGTAAAGCGGATAATTCCGATTTGCTGGCTAACACCAATGTGCAGGGTAATATGCAGCATCGTAGGGGTAAACCACCCCAGCACGGTGAAGGAATGAATCTGGAACGCCTGTTAAACCAACCCTGCCCGAAGCACGGGACAAAGGAGGCTCCGGCCACACACCTTTGGAAGGATTGCCACATCATGAAGGAGTTCAAAAATTCTGATCTTTTTTGGTATGATCAGGGTCCATCTGGTGGTTTCGGTCCAGGATTCCATGGGCCAGGTTACGGTGGTGGAGGTTCAAGCTCAGGATTCCAGAATCATCAGGGCAATCAGAATAACCAAGGTGGTAACATCAACAGGGTAATCAGGGGAGTCAACGGGAGTCAGGTTATCAGAGCAACCCAAAGCAATTAAATAGTGGACAGTATCATGTCTTCACCACTAGCTTGTACAAGCGCGATAAGAAGCTCCATAAAAGAGCAGTAAATTTTGTTGAACCGGCGGTGCCCCGTTATCCACGTTGGTCTGAGTAGCCTATTGTCTGGAGCAGGGAGGATCACCCGCCCCGGGTTGACAATCTGAGTCACCTGGCTTTGGTGGTTGCACCTTAGGTGGGGGGATATAAGTTCACCAAGGTGCTCATGGACAGAGGGAGCAGTATCAATATCTTGCACTATGAAACCTTCCAGCATATGGCATTGACAAATAAGAATCTTAGACCGTCAAACATCGTTTTTCACGGAGTGGTGCCTGGCAAATCGGCTTACCCAGTTGGTAAGATAGCTCTGGAGGTGGTTTTTGGAGATGATAATGACTCATGGTCCGAGACACTGACCTTGGAAGTGGTCAAAATCAGAAGTCCATACCATGCTTTATTTGGACGGCAGGTTTATGCTAAGTTCATGGCAAGGCCGTGTTATGTTTATCTGTAGCTCAAGATGCCGGGTCACAAAGGGACCATTATGGTTCATGGCAGCCGTAAGATTGCTCTGGAGTGTGAGGAAGGAGATGCGGCATATGCTGAATCGGTTTGTGCAACGGAGGAGTTAAAGTTCTATAAGGACAATGTTGATCCGGCAGACATGACTTCCTTGAAGAAGCCTTCTATAGAACATGATCCGACCCTAAAGTTCAAATCGGATGATGAAACTAAACTTGTTGATTTCGTTCCTGGCGATTCATCCAAGCAGTTTAGTATCAGCACAAATCTGGATCCGAAATAGGAAAGCGCGCTCATTGAGTTCATCCATGAGAACCGGGACATTTTTGCATGGAAGCCTTCTAACATGCCAGGTGTACCGAGGGAACTCGCTGAGCACACTCTCAATATTGATCCCAAGTTTAAACCGGTCAAACAGTTCCTTCGCTGCTTCAACGAGGAACGACGCAAGGCCATTGGAGAAGAGGTAGCCCGTTTGTTGGCTGCTGGTTTTATTATCGAAGTGTTTCATCCAGAGTGGTTGGCTAATCCGGTGCTGGTGCTTAAGAAAAATGGCACTTGGCGTATGTGTGTGGATTACACAGATTTGAATAAAGCTTGCCCAGCTGATCCGTTCGCCCTCCCTCGTATTGATCAAATCATTGATGCTACGGCGGGTTGTGAGCGTTTGAGTTTTCTGGATGCTTATTCTGGTTATCATCAGATCAAGATGGCAGTTAAGGACCAGGAGAAGACAGCTTTCATTACTCCCTTTGGAGCCTTCTGCTATGTATCCATGCCCTTTGGGCTCAAGAGTGCCCAGGCAACTTATCAACGTTGCGTGCAGAATTGTCTTCATACTCAGATTGGGCGCAATGTTCATGCTTATATGGACGATATTATGGTTAAGTCCAAGAAAGCAGAGACACTCATATCTGATTTGCGAGAAACCTTTGATAATCTGAGAGTCTATAAATGATGCTCAATCCGGTTAAGTGTGTTTTTGGTGTTCCGGCAGGCAAGCTCTTAGGCTTTCTGGTGTCTAACAGAGGCATTGAGGCTAATCTAGAAAAGATCAAGGCAATTACATCCTTGGCTAAACCGGCGTGTATCAATGATGTTCAGCGACTGGCAGGTCGTATTGCGGCTTTGAGCCGGTTTATCAGCCATTTGGGAGAGAAGGCAATTCCTCTGTCTCAGATGTTGAAGAAAACCGACAATTTTGTCTGGAGTGACGCAGCTGATGCGGCGTTTGAGGACTTGAAGTGGCAGTTAGCTGAACCACCAGTTCTTGCAGCTCCCGCTAATAAGGAGCCACTACTGTTGTATGTGGTTGCTAATGCCCGGGCTATCAGTGTTGCCATTGTGGCGGAGCGCAAGGAGGCTGGGAAGGAGTACCCGGTTCATAGGCCGGTTTACTATATCAGCGAAGTGCTCATTGAGTCAAAGCAAAGGTATCCGCATTGGCAGAAGTTGGTGTATGGGGTGTTCATGGCAAGTCGAAAGCTTAAACAGTACTTTCAAGGTCATCCCATCACAGTGATCAGTTCTGCTCCTTTGGGGGATATAATCCAGAACAGGGAGGCAACTGTCCGGGTTGCTAAGTGGGCTATTGAGCTTGGACCACACGGTTTGAAGTATATGCCTCGCACAGCCATCAAGTCCCAGGCTCTTGTGGATTTCATCAATGACTGGACTGAGTTACAGGCACCAGAAGACAAACCAGATAGTACATACTAGACTATTCACTTTGATGGGTCCAGGCAATTGGAGGGCTCGGGGGCTGGAGTTGTCCTTACTTCCCCTCGAGGTGATAAAATTCATCATGTTCTTCGCTTAATGTTCCCTTGTACTAACAATGCAGCTGAGTATGAAGCTTTACTCCATGGTCTTCGAGTGGCTAAGGAGATGAACTTAAGCCTCGTGCGATGCTTTGGAGACTCAGACTTGGTAGCCCAACAAGTTTCAGGTACTTGGGATTCCAAGGATCCACTCATGGAGGCTTACCGACGAGAGGTGGATATTGTGGCTGGTCACTTTAAGGGATATCAAGTGGAGCACAATGATCGGCGCAAAAACGAGGAGGCTCACGCTTTAAGCCGGCTAGGATCTCAGCGTAAACAGTGCCGCCCAATACCTTTTTGGACGTCTTGCATAACCCGTCGGTTCAGCTGCCCACAGAGGAGGACCTCGCTGTTCCTGATCCGGAGGCACAGTTGGTGGACGCTTTGTTGGAAATATGCCCTAGAGGCAATAATAAATTAGTTATTATTATTATATTTCCTTGTTGATGATAATCGTTTATTATTCATGCTATAATTGTATTGATAGGAAACTCAGATACATGTGTGGATACATAGACAACACCATGTCCCTAGTAAGCCTCTAGTAGACTAGCTCATTGATCAATAGATGGTTACGGTTTCCTGACCATGGACATTGGATGTCGTTGATAACGGGATCACATCATTAGGAGAATGATGTGATGGACAAGACCCAATCCTAAGCCTAGCACAAAGATCGTGTAGTTCATATGCTAAAGCTTTTCTAATGTCAAGTATCATTTCCTTAGACCATGAGATTATGCAACTCCCGGATGCCGTAGGAATGCTTTGGGTGTACCAAACATCACAACATAACTGGGTGGCTATAAAGGTACACTACGGGTATCTCCGAAAGTGTCTGTTAGGTTGGCACGAATCGAGACTGGGATTTGTCACTCCGTGTGACGGAGAGGTATCTCTGGGCCCACTCGGTAGGACATCATCATAATGTGCACAATGTGACCAAGAGGTTGATCACAGGATGATGTGTTACGGAACGAGTAAAGAAACTTGCCGGTAATGATATTGAACAAGGTATCGGGATACCGACGATCGAATCTCGGGAAAGTACTATACCGCTAGACAAAGGGAATTGAATACGAGATTTATTGAATCCTTGACATCGTGGTTCATCCGATGAGATCATCATGGAACATGTGGGAGCCAACATGGGTATCCAGATCCCGCTGTTGGTTATTGGCCAGAGAGTTGTCTCGGTCATGTCTGCATGATTCCCGAACCCGTAGGGTCTACACACTTAAGGTTCGGTGACGCTAGAGTTGTTATGGGAAATAGTATGTGGTTACCGAAGGTTGTTCGGAGTCCCGGATGTGATCCGGATGTCACGAGTAGTTCCGGAATGGTCCAGTGGTGAAGATCGATATATTGGACGAAGGGTATTGGAGTCCGGAAGTGTTCTGGGGGTACCAGGCTATGGCCAGCATGACCGAAAGGTGTTTCGGGAGCCCCGGCAAGTGTTGGAGGGCCTCATTGGCCAAAGGGGAAGGGGCAAACCAGCCCACTAAGGGGTGGTGCGCCCCTCCCAGCCCCTCTCACATAAGCAGGAGAGGTGGGGGCGCCTCCCCTAGGGCAGCCCCCCTTCCCGGCTTGGGGGGCAAGTTTCCTAGGGGGTGGGGGCGCCCAAACCCATCTAGGGTTTCCCATGTGGCCGCCGCCCTCCCCTAGGGAACCCTAGGGCGCCTCCTCCACCCCCTTACCCCTATATATAGTGAGGGAGAGAGAGGGCAGCCGCACACCCTTCCCTTGGCGCAGCCCTCTCCCTCCTCCAACACCTCCTCCTCCTCCGTAGTGCTTGGCGAAGCCCTGCTGGAGAACCACGAGCTCCACCACCACCACGCCGTCGTGCTGTCGGAGTTCTCCCTCAACTATTCCTCTCCCCTTGCTGGATCAAGAAGGAGGAGACGTCCCCAGGCTGTACGTGTGTTGAACGCGGAGGCGCCGTCCGTTCGGCGCTAGATCGGATCTTCCGCGATTTGAATCGCCGCGAGTACGACTCCATCATCCGCGTTCTTGAAACGCTTCCGCTTAGCGATCTTCAAGGGTATGAAGATGCTCATCCTCTCCCTCTCTTGTTGCTAGAATCTCCATAGACTGATCTTGGTGATGCATAGAAAGTTTTGAATTTCTGCTACGTTCCCCAACAGTGGCATCATGAGCTAGGTCTATGCATAGTTTCTATGCACGAGTAGAACACAAGTTGTTGTGGGCGTTGATTTTTGTTCAATATGCTTAGCGTTACTAGTACAATCTTGTTTCAACGGTATTGTGGGATGAAGCGGCCCGGACCGACCTTACACGTACACTTACGTGAGACAGGTTCCACCGACTGACATGCACTTGTTGCATAAGGTGGCTAGCGGGTGCCAGTTCTCCCAGTTTAGTCGGATCGGATTCGATGAAAAGGGTCCTTATGAAGGGTAAATAGCAATTGACATATCACGTTGTGGTTTTTGCGTAGGTAAGAAACGTTCTTGCTAGAAACCCATAGAAGCCACGTAAAACATGCAAACAACAATTAGAGGACGTCTAACTTGTTTTTGCAGGGTATGCTATGTGATGTGATATGGCCAAAAGATTGTGATGAATAATATATGTGATGTATGAGATTGATCATGTTCTTGTAATAGGAATCACGACTTGCATGTCGATGAGTATGACAAACGGCAGGAGCCATAGGAGTTGTCTTAATTTATTGTATGACCTGCGTGTCAATGAACAACACCATGTAATTACTTTACTTTATTGCTAAACCATTAGCCATAGTAGTATAAGTAATAGTTGGTGAGACAACTTCATGGAGACACGATGATGGAGATCATGATGATGGAGATCATGGTGTCATGCCGGTGACGATGATGATCATGGAGCCCCGAAGATGGAGATCAAAAGGAGCAAAATGACATTGGCCATATCATGTCACTTTTGATTGCATGTGATGTTTATCATGTTTATGCATCTTATTTTCTTAGAACGACGGTAGTAAATAAGATGATCCCTCATTAAAATTTCAAGAAAGTGTTCCCCCTAACTGTGCACCGTTGCGAAAGTTCGTTGTTTCGAAGCACCACGTGATGATCGGGTGTGATAGATTCTGAAAGTGCGTTATATCGACTAGAGGGGGGTGAATAGGCGATTTTTATGAATTCTTCACTGAGGAATTTGCCGGTGAGGAAATTCCTTAGCGAAGAACTACTAGCAGCGGAATAAGTACTCAGAAGTAAGCATAACAGAATACAAGCATGGTCATCATGTTGAAATGAAGACAAGCACTGAGTACAGAAAGCGTAATCACAGGATAACACAAGGTGAAGACAAATAGACTGAAGAAATTGATCTGAGGAAATTGAGAAAGTCTTCAGTCGAAGTCTTCAAACACAGATATGAACAAACACTCAACACAGTAATGAGGAAATGAAAGGGTTGAGGAAATAGAACCAGTTAGGTTGGTGAAGACAATGATTTGGTAGACCAGTTCCAACTGCTGTCTCAGTTGTACGTTTGGTTGGAGCGGCTGAGTATTTAAACTCGAGGACACACAATCCCAGACACCCAGTCGCTGAGCACGCAGCTCAGGACACCCAGTCCTCACCGTATTCTCCTTGAACTAAGGTCACACAGACCTCGTCCAATCACTCGTGGTAAGTCTTCTGGCGACTTCCAAACTTTCATAGACTTGGTCACTCGGCGATCCACAATTCCTCTTGGATGCTCTAGACCATGACGCCTAACCGCCTGGAAGAAGCACAGTCTTCAAAGGTAACAAGCATCGGATCCACGCAGGATCAATTTCTTCAGTGATGCTCAATCACTTTGGGTTTGTAGGGGTTTGGTTTTGGGTTTTCCTCACTCGATGATTTTCGCTCAGAGTCCTCGGAGGATGGGTTGCTCTCAAATGACAAGTGTCAAGCTCTCTCGGAGCAGCCAACCAGCTAGTGGTTGTAGGGGGCGGCTATTTATAGCCTAGGGAGCAGCCCAACATGATAAGACATAAATGCCCTTCAATGATATGACCATTAGGGGGATAAGATATTTTGGGACAGCTGGCGCGCAGCACAGCAACGGTCGGAAATTTGACTCTCAAATTCGTCAGGGCTATCATGTTCCTCACTGTGTAGGCAATTCGCACTGGCGAATTCCTAACTCCTCAGTCAGAACAAATTCATCAGCGACCAGAAGAACTTCGTCTCTGTCACTGAATAAAGTGACTGAACTGTATGAGATTTCCAAAGGCTTCACTCGAAGGGATTGGTAGGTGTAGGATTTTGAGTTGAGCATCACATGGAAATTTTTCCTTAGTATTTCCTCGACCCCCTTTAACAGTACGGTGTTTCCTATGACTCAAGAAAGAGAAAATGAAACTACGAAAACAAAAGTCTTCACGCTTCATGTTCCTCAAATGAATACCAAGTCTTCAAGGTCACACCAATTTCTTCACTTTCAAAGTCTTCAGAATATCAAAGTCTTCAGTCAAAGAACTTCATTTTTAGGGGTCGACTTTCTCTATAAATATCAAACTCCTCATAGACTTATAGACCTGTGTACACTCACAAACGCATTAGTCCCTTAACATATAAGTCTTCAGTACACCAAAATCACTAAGGGGCACTAGATGCACTTACAATCTCCCCCTTTTTGGTGATTGATGACAATATAGGTTAAGTTTTCAGCGGGGATAAATGTATGAAGTGTAAATACTGATATTGAGGAATTTGATAGCAAGATATAGAAGAACTCCCCCTGAAGATGTGCATAGTGAGGAATTTGCGTTTGAGGCAATGCACATTTGAAGAGTTGGATCATGGAGATCTCCCCCTATATCTTGTAATTCATACACGCATTTGATATATAATATGAAGAATTTGAAATGCATGATGAAATATGGTGCCTGATGAGATTCAGCATGCGTACAATGTCATTAATGAGGAATAAGCATGCCGAAAGCATCAAAAGCATAATGCAACAAAAGTATCAGCGCACCATCGGATTTAAGATTACGACTCGATCCAAATAAAAGTTTCAGAAGAACGAGAATTGTAACTTAAAAAAATGCCCTTAATATAGACCCGATTGAAGACTAACTCAGATTTCTCCCCCTTTGTCATCAAATGACCAAAAGGATTGAAACTGAGGACTAACGCCTCTGAAGAATTTCAAGTCGATGGAGGAGCGCCAGCGTTGTCGGGGTTGTTTGTTGTAGCAGGGCCTGCCGCAGTGTCGTCCAAATCTTCATGCTCATCAGTGTCACGCGATGAAGAATAAGAGCCGGCCACCAGTGGAGGAACTTTGACCCTCTTGAGTTTCTTCGGAGGAGGTGCAGACCAGTCAAATTCTTCCTTGAGACCCATAGTCTTCAGTTCTTCAGCGCTATAGACATGAGTGAGGACAGCCCGGGTGCGGTTGAAGGTTTCATGAAGGTAGTATTGGTTCTTCTTCACTGCATTGTATGTTGAGGTCATATTGTGAAGAAGTGCACCAAACTGACGCTTTACCCATTTGTGATTGCGATCAACCTTCTGATGAAGACTGAGGAGTAACTCACGGTCAGTCATCACCCTGGGTGCTGTGGCTTGAGGATTTTGCTTGGCTGAGGTATTTGCGGCAGAGTCGTCATTGGTAGATTAAGATGCAGCCTTGCGAAATTGACCATCCAATGGACGAATGCCTTCATCGATCACAGCAGCTGCCTTGCCTTTATCATCAGCTGATGAAACTGTCCGTTTGAGGACTTCAATGGGAGGCAAGTAGCTACCGTGGTTCAGAGTGTCATCTTTGTAATTCAGTGAAGATCTTGCCCTGATGAATCTCATAATCCAAGGCGCATAGGGCTTCAGCTCGAATGGTGACATAGCAATATTGCCCAGAGTCCTCATGAAGAAATCATGGAAGTTGACGGGAACGCCATGAATGATGTTGAAAAACATATTCTTCATGATGCCAACGACTTCTTCATCATTTGAGTCGTGGCCTTTGATAGGACTCATTGTCTTCGTCAGAATGCGATAGATAGTCCGAGGCACATAGAGTAATTCCTTGACGAGGAATTTGGTACGTGGGGCCTGCCCAGGCTTCAAAGGCTTCATGAGCACTTGCATATAGTGATTTGTCATTTCAGGGTCACTGTAGGTGCAACGTGCACTGTCATGGGGAGGATTGAGAGGAAGGACACGAAGCAATTCAGTTGCCGGTGCCTTGTAGTGAGTCTTTTCAGTCATCCAGTCCAACACCCATGAGTTGACATCTTCAGCGTCTCCAGTGATATGCAGTGTCGCGTAGAACTGAAGAATGAGTTCTTCATTCCAATCGCAAATGTCCGTGCAGAAATTTAGTAATCCTGCATCGTGAAGAACACTGAGGACTGGCTCGAAGCATGGCAGAGATTCCATGTCCACGTGAGGAATATGTGCATGATCGAAGATTTTGTCTTTGTCAAACAGAACAGAGGAATAGAAGTTGGCCTGACTAGCAGTCCAGAAACGCCTCTTCCTTATGCGAGCAGAGTCATAGGGGTTGTAGTCAGTGAAGAATACATGCTCGGCAAAGAAGTCTTCAGCCTTGAACTTCTGTTTGCTTGAGAACGGATTCTTTGTCTTTGGCAGAGGGGTGTCAGTGAGTTGCATCACCACCTCAGGAATCGCGAGCTCAGGTTCTTCAGGCTGAGGAATTTCTGGTTCCTCTTCGTGTGCAACCTGAGGATCAGTAGCAGCAGGTTCTTCAGCACTAGCGGCTGGAATGTCTTCATGCACAGAGGGAGTGGGTTGAGTTTCTTCAGAGCCCATTTGAACTGTTGGTGTAGGGGAATGAGGAATCTGTTGGATGGGTGTGAAGAGAGGAGTATTAGGATGCTGACTTTCCCAAAAGTCATCATTCATCACAGGTGTGGTGCATCCTATATCCACATCTTCATCTTCAATTTCCTCAACACCAGCCTCTTCAGCTGTGAACTGAGGCATAGGTGAGGAGATGACAGGCGTTGATGGGATTTCATCCACTTTAATTTCCTCATCAATCTGCTCTGACGAAGCAGCAGAATGATTTTCTTCATCAGATCCGCTTGGGATCTCATAGTCTTCTCCAAAAGGAACAAGGTCCTTTGATGGTATGGAGGAAATTGGAACAGCATCAATAGGATTTTCAGGTGAGCTGGTCATTGGCTTCATTTTCTTTGCAGCTGAAGAATTTGACGCAGCTGATGCCTTCCTTTTCTTCACTGCAGCTCGCTCTGCAGCCTTGGTCTTCTTCACATCAGATGCAGATGGAAGAATTGGAGTTGGTGTAGGCGCGGGAGGAGCTAAGGAATCTGGTTCATTTTCTTCAGGCGCAACTGATGTAGTTGCCCTGATCTCTTCAGTTTCTTCAGGCGCACCACTAGTGGATGCCCTGGCAATTTCTTCAGCGGCTGGAATTTCTTCATTAGCCCTGGAACTAGCATTTTCTTCATCAGGCTGAAAGTCATCAGCGGTGCTGGCATGTTCTTCAGCAGGCTGAGCAGATTCTGCTGCCTGAAGATTTTCTTGTTGCAATGGGGCTGAAACATTTGTGAATTTCTTCGTCAGATTGATGAATCTCACTATAGCTCCTTGCCAATCAGCATAGTAGGCATCAATGTCTTTGCTGAGGGCTTGAATTTCAGACTGAACCTGGAGAAGTTCCTCAGGTGTCATTCTGACAACATTATTCTTCAGGAGCTTCTCCTTTCTGTATTGAGCTTTCTTGATCTCTCTTGCCTTTTCAAATTTCCATTTCTCCTCAGTGATGAAATGGGTCAGCGTATGACTTTGACCAGGAGTCAGATGAAAATCAGGCATAGGGGTGTTCGGATCCTTGTGACAGAGGTCAATGTAGTCGAGGATCTTCCTTGGATCCAAAAGCAGCGACACAGATGTGCCTTTGGCTCTAGCAGCCTTCACTTGTCTGTCTCTGATGATTTCTGCAAGTTCATCATCAGAAGCTTCATCATCAGAGGGCACATGAAACACGACTTGTTTCTTCTTTGGACTAGGCCGAGGACCTCGTCCAGCTGTTGCTTTGGTCTTCAACAGAGTGGGGCCTGATGAGGAAATTGGTGCAGCCGAGGAACTTGCTGAAACACCAGAGGCAATCGAGAAACCAGCAGTCCTTTGGCATGTAGCCAGATGCACAGGAGCTGAGGACTTTGAAGGAGCTGCTGAGGACTTTGATGGAGCAGTAGTAGTGCGAGGAATTTGCCGTGAGGGCATTGCTGAGGAACTTGGCCGTGAGGGCGCTGTTGGTGAAGCACTTGGCTTACGAGCAGGCTTCTTTGGCATGGATTTCCTCGGTTTGACCGAGGCCTCAGTAGCAGTAGCAGTGGCAGAATCCTCATTGAATTTCTTCACTGCCTCCTTGGCTTGTCTTGCCAATTTAGCTTGGCGCTTAGCCCATTCTTCAGGAAAGTCCTCACCATGTTTGAGGCTTGTGGGGTCAGCTACTTGGCCAGGTGCCAATGGAGCTCTTGGGCATCGAGGGTTGAGGGCGAATTTCCTCATGTACTTTGGAGTCAAATATCTGTATTCCCTCCATTCCCTTGCCCATCTCCGTTCAATCCTCTGTGTGCGCACCTTGCGCTGATTTTTGTTTTCTTTGCCAAATTTTGCTTCATCAGGTGTGCAATAGTCAGCATAAATTTCCTCAGGGATTTCAAATGCAGTCATAACCTCAGGTTTCTTTCCTCCTTTCTGGGGCTTCTTACCGTCTGCCATATTCTTCAGTTGAGGAATTTGAACAATCGAATTCTTTGAAGAAGTATGCAATTTTTCTTCGAGGAATGCTGCAAATGAGTTAAGTTGATGAGAACCTAGTGATTCAGCAGCAGACATGAGTACCTATGAACAGAGTATAGGTGCGAGGAATTTGGAGAGGTCATATGCGTTCTCCGAAGGTTTTTCGAAAAGAACAAGTTTTGAGGAATTTGACCAGATGAACCTTGAGGAATTTCACTAAGCGTTCTTGTCTTAGGTTCCAGAGTTGTACAGATCGAAGATCCACACAATTAGGGAATCTTGAAGAAAATGATTGCTTAGAGAAACAGTTCAAGATCATATGATGTGTGAGGTGTTCATATGTGTGAAGATTTGAAGAATAAACACCTTTGAAGATTTTCAGGAAAGTTTGAGAATCAAAGTGAGTAGTAAGAGTAACTTTTAATTACCCGAAGTGAAGAACACGACGAACTGAGAAGAACAGATGTGAAGTTCGTCAGGTTAGATCTCCCACGCCCTAACTTGGCAGAGGAAGACAGCTATAGTGGCGGCGGAGTGAAGATTTCCACGGCCGGCGTGAGTACAACGGCGACGAGGTCGAGGCAGCGAAGCTCTTCCTCACCGGCGACGATGGAGTAGCGGCGGCGCTAGGGTTTGAGGAGCTCGAGCGAGAGAGAAGCGATCGAGCGGAGTAAATGAAGTGAGGAAGGGGAGAGGGGTATTTATAGACACGGTAAAAACTGTTCGCCCGAAGATTTTGGACGAACGTGCCCCTGCCCTTTCTCCTTCTCGCGACATGTGTCACCCACGTACTGTGTAGTTGAGATCGTGTACGATCGTGGGTGAATAGAATAATGCATTGTGGGATGCGGAATGGTTTGAGCGGCAAAACCGAAAATTTGGATAAGATTTGTTTTAAAGTTTCATTCGCAATTTCTTCAGGTGACAAGGACACAGTGAAGATTTTGAACGAGTTTCAAATAGAACGCACATGAAGAATTTGTGAATAGATTGGGTTGAGTATAGCATAGAGGGGGAAGGGTCCGATCACATTCACTTAGCAGAAAAAGCAACTTGAAGAAATAACTATAAGTGAATGCTGTAGAGGACATAAACTCATATATATATATATATATATATATATATATATATATATATATATATATATATATATATATATATATATATAGCCAATGAAGAAAAACGACGGAAACAGTGAAGATTTTGCAAAGTTGAAGAATTTGAAAAACCGAAGAATTTCAAAACTGAGGAAAAACTCAAATTGAAGATTTTCAACTTTTTGTGGTGGCGTGACCCACCGTATAAGAATGATGATTTCAGACACCGCGTACAATTGTCGTAGGGTTCTGAGAATCAAATTCTTCATTAATTTCTTCACACTTAGATTGTTATTCTTCATTGATTGAAGAAAAACGTGTATTCATGTGTTGCACATCTAAGTCATCAATTTTGCATAAGTGTCAGGGTGTGTGTCCTTTTCAAAGAACATTCGAAGATTCTAAGATATTTAGCTCACACCGCAACTTGCTAAATCTCTTCTCATCCAGGGGCCTAGTGAAGATATCAGCGAGCTGTTCTTCAGTCTTCACGTGCTCGATGGAGATGTCACCCTTCAACACATGATCACGAAGAAAATGATGACGAATCTGAATGCGCTTTGTCTCCGACTGCTGAACTGGGTTGTGAGCAATCTTGATGGCACTCTCATTGTTGCAGAGGAGAGGCACATTCTTCACGTTGACGCCATAGTCCTTGAGTGTTTGCTTCATCCAAAGCAGTTGAGCACAGCAAGAGCCAGCAGCAATGTATTCAGCTTCTGCAGTAGGCCGTGATACGTAGTTCTGTTTCTTCGAGGACCAACAGACCAAAGATCGTCCGAGGAAATGACAAGTGCCAGAAGTTGACTTGCGGTCCGCACGATCACCAGCATAGTCAGAGTCAGAATATCCAATGAGATCAAAATCAGAGCCCTTGGGGTACCATAATCCTAGTGTTGGTGTGTGAGCTAGATATCGAAGAATATGCTTCACAGCCTTATGGTGTGATTCCTTCGGTGCAGCTTGAAATCGGGCACACATGCAAACACTAAGCATTATATCTGGCCTAGATGCACATAAGTACAATAAAGAACCAATCATGGAGCGGTATACCTTGTGATCGAAGTCAATACCATTTTCATCAGTGCATAGATGGCCATTTGTGGGCATAGGAATTTTGATGCCTTTGCAATCTTGCATGCCGAATTTCCTCAGTACATCTTTGAGGTATTTCTCCTGAGATATGAATATACCATTGCTCTGTTGACGAATTTGAAGACCTAAGAAGAATTCCAATTCTCCCATCATAGATATTTGATATTCTTCACTCATCATATAGGCAAATTCATCACTATAACGTTGGTCAGTACAGCCAAAGATAATATCATCAACATATATTTGGCACACAAACAGTTCACCATCATAAGATTTAGTAAAGAGAGTAGGGTCGAGTGAACCGGGTGTGAAGCCATTCTTCACAAAGAATTCCTTCAATGTATCATACCACGCCCGAGGGGCTTGCTTGAGGCCATAGAGGGCCTTGTTAAGTTCGAAGACTTTGTCAGGATTCTTTGGATCTTCAAAACCTGGGGGTTGAGCAACATATACTTCTTCCTCAAGCTTACCATTGAGGAATGCACTTTTCACATCCATTTGATATAAGATGATATCATGATGGTTAGCATAAGCAAGTAATATGCGAATAGCCTCAAGTCTAGCAGCAGGTGCAAAAGTTTATTCGAAATCAATTCCTTCAACCTGTGTGTAGCCTGGAGCTACCAGTCGTGCCTTATTCCTCACCACAAGGCCATTTTCATCTTGCTTATTGCGGTAGATCCACTTTGTGCCAATGATATTATGCTTGCGAGGATCTGGACGTTTGACCAGTTCCCAGACATTGTTGAGCTCGAACTGATGTAATTCTTCTTGCATAGCCTAAATCCACTCCGGCTCCAAAAATGCTTCATCTACCTTAGTGGGCTCTGTGATAGAGACAAAAGCATAGTGCCCACAAAAGTTAGATAAATGTGAAGCTTTTGAGCGTGTGAGAGGACTGGTGCTCTAATGTCATCGATGATCTTCTCCACTTGCACTTCTTTTGCAACGTGAGGATGAACTGGTTGTCGCTGAGGAGTTTGATCAGCATTTTCTTCAGCACCATTTTCCTCAGCATTTTCTTCAGGTGCATCAGCTCGACGTTCTTCATGAACTGGAATGAATTCTTCAGCAGATTCTTCAGTAGGAATGACATCCTCAGTTGCCTTGAACTTGATAGAATCCTCAGGTGCTGGTTCATCTAACACAGAAGGTAGGTGCTCTCTTTGCGAGCCATTAGTTTCATCAAACCGCACATCTACAGTGTCAACAATCTTGTGAATAACAATGTTGAAGACTCTGTAGGTGTGCGAGTCCTTTCCGTAACCAAGCATAAAACCTTCATGTGCTTTCGGTGCAAATTTAGAATTGTGGTGAGGATCTCTAATCCAACATTTAGCACCGAAGACTTTGAAATAACTCACATTGGGTTTCTTGTCAGTGAGGAGTTCATAGGCCGTCTTCTTGAAGAATTTGTGAAGATATACTCTATTGATGATGTGGCACGCAGTATCAATTGCATCAATCCAGAAAACGATGAGGCGTTTTGTATTCATCAAGCATAGTGCAAGCCATCTCAACAAGAGTTCTGTTCTTGCGCTCCACGACGCCATTTTGCTGAGGAGTATAGGGAGCAGATAACTCATGAGTAATACCAAGTTCATCAAGATAGTCATCAAGACCAAAATTCTTGAACTCAGTTCCATTGTCACTTCTGATGTGCTTGATCTTCCCACCAAAGTTGGTTGAAGCCCTCGAGGAAAATGTTTGAAGACTTCCTGCACTTCATGTTTGTAAGTAACAATGTGTACCCATGTATATCGAGAGTAATCATCAACAATGACAAAACCATATAGAGATGCATCATTAGTGACTGCTGAGTAATGATTAGGTCCGAAGAGGTCCATGTGAAGCAATTCGAATGGACGAGTAGTGGTCATGATAGTCTTTGCTGGATGCTTGGCCTTGGTCATTTTTCTAGCTTCATAGGCTCCGCATAAGTGATCCTTGAGGAATTTGACATTCTCAATGCCAATGAAATGCTTATTATTCGTAAGAGTGTGCAAATTCCTCATGCCTGCGTGACCAAGTAGTCGATGCCATAGCCAGCCTTCTGAAGCTTTTGCAAGTAGACACACGGCTGGCTGTGGTCCTGTAGAGAAATCAACAATATACAAATCTCCTCTCCTAAAGCCTTCGAAGACTTTGGAATTGTCAGCTTCCATAATCACAACACAGCGATACTTGCCAAAGACAACAACCATATCAAGATCACAAAGCATTGAGACTGACATGAGGTTGTATCCTAAGGACTCGACAAGCATGACTTTGTCCATGTGTTTATCCTTAGAGATTGCAACCTTACCAAGACCCAATACCTGACTTTTGCCTTTGTCAGCAAAGATGATATGCTTCAGATGTGACGGTGATAAGGGAGCATCCATCAATAGATTCTTGTCACCAGTCATGTGATTCGTACATCCACTATCGAGGACCCACTCAGTAGCTTTGGGTTGATCATCCTGCAGATGAATTAGTGTAGCTTACAATCTCATATGCTTCATTCGTGAAGAATATGATATCAAGTTCATCAGATGAATTTCAACAATCAGTAAACAGATATAGCTGTATGAGGACATGTGAAATGAAGGTTCATTTCATCATGATTCGCCTGCGTCCTTTCAGGCAATTTTGTCAGGTCCCCAGCAAATTCTTCAGACGTTAAAGCACGTCTGGAGACCTGACCTTGCAGAAGAGATTAGTTCTGTTTCTTCACCACCCACATCTGAAGGGGTGGCAAAGAGTTTATCACTCTGCGAGCACCATACAAGAATGGTGGCATAGAGGCCAAACCATTTCGTTTCACATAAGAGGGGTTAGGGTAAGCATATGAATAAGCAGAGAAATTCTTCGAGGACTTATGAACATAATGGTTTGAAGAATAATGCACATATTCATAGCCCTTAGCTCTACCCTGCGAAATAGAGTTGTTAGCATGATGATAATCATGTGAGGACTTTGATCCATTTGAGGAATTTGATCCACGTGAAGGATTTGATCTGGGGTTCCTGTGGTTCACAGGTGGTGTCATGAGGACATTCACGTGAAGACTTTCAAGGCACTTCTTGGGAACCCAGATTTTCTTCATAGGAGAACCGTTCCTGCAGTTAGTGCCAACATATCTAGCAAATACTTCACCATTCTGATTTTTGAACAGTTTATAGTTGGAGTCAAATGACTCATCAGAACAATGAGGAGATTCACATGTAAAGCTAGATAAGTTAGATGGATCAACTGGAGGTCCCTTTGCAGCAACCCATGAGGTTTTGGGGTACTGCTCAGGCTTCCAATATGTTCCATCAGCATTAAGTTTCCTCTCAAAGGCGATACCCTCTTTCCTAGGGTTTCTGTTGAGGATCTGCTTTTTAAGCACATCACAAAGAGTCTGATGCCCTTTGAGGCTTTTGTACATGCCTATCATGTACAATTCCTTCAGCCCTGCATCGTCAGTGATACTAGCAATGTCCTCAGATGAGGAATTAGTGATAGCAGAGGCAGGTGAAGAATTTGTAACGGTTGAAGCATTTGAACATTCAGGTGAAGAATTAGCAGATTCACGTTCAATGCACTTTAAGCATGGAGGAACAAATTCTTCCTGAGAAGCGCTGATTTTTTGAGCTAGTAATGAATCGCGCTCCTTCTGAAGATCTTGATAACTCACTCTTAGCTTCTCAAGATCTTGCTTTCTTTGAAGAAATTCATAAGAAAGTTTCTCATGATCAGATAAGAGAGTGTTATGATGACTTTGAAGGTTATCAAACCTAGACTGAAGTCTCTGAAGATTTTCAGTCAGGGCTTTAGTGCGATCCATTTCTTCACCCAACATATCATCACTTTTGTCTAGCATGTTTTGAACCTTTTCAAAAGCCCTTTGTTGTTTTACAGCAATCTTAGCAAGTTTAGAGTAGCTGGGCTTGAGATCCTCATCAGATTCATTTTCACTAGATTCAGAGGAGGTGTATTTGAGTACGTTTGCACCTTTCGCCATGAAGCAATAGGTGGGAGCGTAGTCATCATTATCTTCATCAGGCTTGTCGGTGGGGTCAGTTTCTTCAGTGTTGAAGATGGACTTGCTAACGAAAGCAGTAGCGAAGGCCAGACTCGCCACACCAGATTCGGATTCTTCAGATGCCACCTCTTCCTCATGTTCCTCAGATTCAGCTTCAGAGTCCATTTCCTTGCCAATGAATGCCCGAGCCTTCTTGGAGCTGCTCTTCTGGTGAGATGAAGACTTCGAGGATTTTGATGACGAAGATTTTGACGATTTCTTCTTCTTCTTCGCATCATCAGAACTGTAATCCTTGTATTTCTTCTTCTTCAATTCCTTTTCCCGCTAAGGACAATCTTGAATATAGTGACCAGGTTTCTTGCATTTGTGGCACGACCTTCTCTTATAGTCACTTGATGAGGAATCACTGATTCTTGAGGATTTTGCAAAGCGACCACGTCTTGAGAACTTCTGGAATTTCTTCACGAGCAGTGCTAGCTCCTGGCTCAATTCTTCAGGATCACCAAGGCTACTACCAGAATCCTCACATTCAGATTCAGACACAACCTTCGCCTTCAAGGCACGTGGTTTGCCATAGCTCGAACCATAGAGATCTCTCTTTTCAGCAAGCTGGAACTCGTGAGTATTTAGCCTTTCGAGGATATTGGCAGGATCAAGAGACTTGTAGTCAGCCCGTTCTTGTATCATCAGTCCCAGAGTATCAAATGAGGAATCAAGAGATCTCAACAGTTTCTTCACCACCTCATGGTTAGTGATGCCAGTGGCACCGAGGGCTTGAAGCTCATTTGAGATGTCAGTGAGGCGATCAAAGGTTTGTTGGACATTTTCATTGTCGAGTCTTTTGAAGAGGTTGAAGAGATTCCGAAGAACATCAACTCGAGAGTCACGCTGAGTTGAGACTCCTTCATTTACTTTGGACAGCCAATCCCAGATAAGCTTAGCAGTTTCCAAAGCACTCACTCTTCCATACTGTCCTTTACTCAGATGGCCACATATGATATTCTTCGCTTGAGAATCGAGTTGCTTGAATCTCTTCACATCGGTAGCATTCAGTGAGGGTGAGACAGAGGGAACACCATTTTCCACAACATACCAGAGATTGTTGTTAATTGCCTCAAGATGCATTCGCATCTTGTTTTTCCAGTAGGGGTAGTCCGTCCCATCAAAGGTAGGACACCCAGCAGATACCTTGATCATACCTGCGGTCGACATAACTAAAACTCCAGGTGGTTAAACCAAAATCACACAGAACAAGGGAGTACCTTGCTCTGATACCAATTGAAAGTGCGTTATATCGACTAGAGGGGGGGTGAATAGGCGATTTTTATGAATTCTTCACTGAGGAATTTGCCAGTGAGGAAATTCCTTAGCGAAGAACTACTAGCAGCGGAATAAGTACTCAGAAGTAAGCATAACAGAATACAAGCATGGTCATCATGTTGAAATGAAGACAAGCACTGAGTACAGAAAGCGTAATCACAGGATAACACAAGGTGAAGACAAATAGACTGAAGAAATTGATCTGAGGAAATTGAGAAAGTCTTCAGTCGAAGTCTTCAAACACAGATATGAACAAACACTCAACACAGTAATGAGGAAATGAAAGGGTTGAGGAAATAGAACCAGTTAGGTTGGTGAAGACAATGATTTGGTAGACCAGTTCCAACTGCTGTCTCAGTTGTACGTTTGGTTGGAGCGTTTGAGTATTTAAACTCGAGGACACACAATCCCGGACACCCAGTCGCTGAGCACGCAGCTCAGGACACCCGGTCCTCACCGTATTCTCCTTGAACTAAGGTCACACAGACCTCGTCCAATCACTCGTGGTAAGTCTTCAGGCGACTTCCAAACCTTCACAGACTTGGTCACTCGGCGATCCACAATTCCTCTTGGATGCTCTAGACCATGACGCCTAACCGTCTGGAAGAAGCACAGTCTTCAAAGGTAACAAGCGTCGGATCCACGCAGGATCAATTTCTTCAGTGATGCTCAATCACTTTGGGTTTGTAGGGGTTTGGTTTTGGGTTTTCCTCACTCGATGTTTTTCGCTCAAAGTCCTTGAAGGATGAGTTGCTCTCAAATGACAAGTGTCAAGCTCTCTCGGAGTAGCCAACCAGCTAGTGGTTGTAGGGGGCGGCTATTTATAGCCTAGGGAGCAGCCCAACATGATAAGACATAAATGCCCTTCAATGATATGACCATTAGGGGGATAAGATATTTTGGGACAGCTGGCGCGCAGCACAGCAACGGTCGGAAATTTGACTCTCAAATTCGTCAGGGCTATCATGTTCCTCACTGTGTAGGCAATTCGCACTGGCGAATTCCTAACTCCTCAGTCAGAACAAATTCATCAGCGACCAGAAGAACTTCGTCTCTGTCACTGAAGAAAGTGACTGAACTGTATGAGATTTCCAAAGGCTTCACTCGAAGGGATTGGTAGGTGTAGGATTTTGAGTTGAGCATCACATGGAAATTTTTCCTTAGTATTTCCTCGACCCCCTTTAACAGTACGGTGTTTCCTATGAATCAAGAAAGAGAAAATGAAACTACGAAAACAAAAGTCTTCACGCTTCATGTTCCTCAAATGAATACCAAGTCTTCAAGGTCACACCAATTTCTTCACTTTCAAAGTCTTCAGAATATCAAAGTCTTCAGTCAAAGAACTTCATTTTTAGGGGTCGACTTTCTCTATAAATATCAAACTCCTCATAGACTTATAGACCTGTGTACACTCACAAACGCATTAGTCCCTTAACCTATAAGTCTTCAATACACCAAAATCACTAAGGGGCACTAGATGCACTTACAGATTCTAACGTTCACATACAACGGGTGTAAGCCAGATTTACACATGCAAAACACTTAGGTTGACTTGACGAGCCTAGCATGTACAGACATGGCCTCGGAACACAAGAGACCGAAAGGTCGAGCATGAGTCGTATGGTAGATACGATCAACATGAAGATGTTCCTCGATGATGACTAGTTCGTCTCACTTGATGATCGGACACGGCCTAGTTGACTCGGATCATGTAATCACTTAGATAACTAGAGGGATGTCTATCTGAGTGGGAGTTCATAAGATGAACTTAATTATCCTGAACATAGTCAAAATATCTTTGCAAATTATGTCGTAAGCTCGCGCTTTAGTTCTACTGTTTAGATATGTTCCTAGAGAAAAAAATTCAGTTGAAAGTTGATAGTAGCAATTATGCGGACTAGGTCCATAAACTGAGGATTGTCCTCGTTGCTTCGTAAAATGCTTATGTCCTTAATGCACTGCTCAGTGTGCTGAATCTCGAACGTCGTCTGTGGGTGTTGCGAACATCTAACATACACGTTTTGATAACTACGTGATAGTTCAGTTAAACGGTTTAGAGTTGAGGCACCAAACACGATTTTGAAACGTCGCGGAACATATGAGATGTTTCGAGGGCTGAAATTGGGATTTCAGGCTCGTGCCCACGTCAAGAGGTATAAGACCTCCGACAAGTTTCTTAGCCTACAAACTAAGGGAGAAAAGCTCAATCGTTGAGCTTGTGCTCAGATTGTCTGAGTACCACAATCACTTGAATCGAGTGGGAGTTAATCTTCCAGATGAGATAGTGATGTTTTTCCAAAGTCATTGCCACCAAGCTACTAGAGCTTCGTGATGAACTATAACATATCAGGGATAGATATGATGATCCTTGAAATATTCGCAATGTTTGACACCGCGAAAGTAGAAATCAAGAAGGAGCATCAATTGTTGATGGTTAGTGAAACCACTAGTTTCAAGAAGGGCAAGGGCAAGAGGGGATACTTCACGAAACGGCAAATCAGCTGCTGCTCTAGTGGAGAAACCCGAGGTTGAACCCAAACCCAAGACTAAGTGCTTCTGCAATGAGAGGAACGGACACTAAAGCAGAACCACCCTAGATACTTGGTAGATAAGAAGGCAGGCAAGGTCGATGGAAGTATATTGGATATACATTATGTTAATGTGTACTTTACTAGTACTCCTAGTAGCACCAGGGTATTAGATACCGGTTCGGTTGCTAAGTGTTAGTAACTCGAAATAAAAGCTACGGAATAAATGGAGACTAGCTAAAGGTGAGCTGACGATATGTGTTGGAAGTGTTTCCAAGGTTGATATGATCAAGCATCGCACGCTCCCTATACCATCGAGATTGGTGTTAAACCTAAATAACTGTTATTTGGTGTTTGCGTTGAACATAGACATGATTGGATTATGTCTATCGCAATACGGTTATTCATTTAAGGAGAATAATAGTTACCCTGTTTATTTGAATAATACCTTCAATGGTCTTGCACCTAAAATGAATGGTTTATTGAATCTCGATCGTAGTGATACACATGTTCATGCCAAAAGATATAAGATAGTAATGATAGTACCACCTACTTGTGGCACTGCCATGTAAGTCATATTGGTATAAAGCGCATGAAGAAGCTCCATGTTGATGGATCTTTGGACTCACTCATTTTTGAAAAGTTTGAGACATGCGAACCATGTCTATTGGTGTATATGCATGAAGAAACTCCATGCAAATGGACTGTTTGGACTCACTTGATTTTGAATCACTTGAGACATGCAAATCATACCACATGGGCAAGATGACTGAAAGCCTCGTTTTCAGTAAAATGGAACAAGAAAGCAACTTGTTGGAAGTAGTACATTTTGATGTGTGCAGTCCAATGAGTGCTAAGGCACGCAGTGGATATCGTTGTGTTCTTACTTCACGGTTGATTTGAGTAGATACTGTATATTTACTTGATGAAACGCAAGTCTGAATTATTGAATGGTTCAAGTAATTTTAGAGTGAAGTTGAAGATCATCGTGACAAGAGGATAAAATGTCTATGATATGATCATAGAGATGAGTATCTGAGTTACAAACTTTGGCACTCAATTAAGACATTGTGGAAATTGTTTCACAATTAATACCGCCTGGAACACCATAGTGTGATGGTGTGTCCGAACATCATAGTTGCACCCTATTGGATATGGTGCGTACCATGATGTCTCTTGTCGAATTACCACAATCGTTCATGGGTTAGGCATTAGAGACAACCGCACTCACTTTAATAGGGCAGCACGGAATTCCGTTGAGACGACACCATTTGAACTATGGTTTGGAGAAACCTAAGTTGTCGTTTCTTGAAAGTTTGGGGCTGCGACGCTTATGTGTAAAAGTTTCAGGCTGATAAACTCGAACCCAAAGCGGATAAATGCATCTTCATAGGACACCCAAAATAGTTGGGTATACCTCCAGTCTCAGTTCCGGAAGCAAAAGGGATTGTTTCTAGAATTAGGTCCTTTCTCGAGGAAAAGTTTCTCTCGAAAGAATTGAGTGGGAGGATGGTGGAGACTTGATGAGGTTATTGAACCGTCACTTCAACTAGTGTGTAGCAGGGCACAGGAAGTTGTTCCTGTGGCATCTACACCAATTGTAGTAGAAGCTTATGATAGTGATCATGAAGTTTCGGATCAAGTCACTGCCGTACCTCGTAGGGTGACAAGGATGCGTACTACTTCAGAGTGGTACAGTAATCTTGTCTTGAAGGTCATTGTCGGTGTCAAAACCGGCGGATCTCGGGTAGGGGGTCCCGAACTGTGCGTCTAGGCAGATGGTAATAGGAGACAAGGGACACAATGTTTTTACCCAGGTTCGGGCCCTCTCGATGGAGGTAAAACCCTACTCCTGCTTGACTGATATTGATGATATGGGTAGTACAAGAGTGGATCTACCACGAGATCAAGGAGGCTAAAGCCTAGAAGCTAGCCTATGGTATGATTGTTGTTTGTCCTATGGACTAAAACCCTCTGGTTTATATAGACACCGGAGAGGGCTATGGTTACACAGAGTCGGTTACAATGGTAGGAGATCTACATATCCGTATTGCCAAGCTTGCCTTCCACGCCAAGGAAAGTCCCATCCGGACACGGGACGAAGTCTTCAATCTTGTATCTTCATAGTCTTGGAGTCCGGCCAATGATGATAGTTCGGCTATCCGGACACCCCCTAGTCCAGGACTCCCTCAGTAGCCCCTGAACCAGGCTTCAATGACGACGAGTCCGGCGCACATATTGTCTTCGGCATTGCAAGGCAGGTTCCTCCTCCGAATAATTCGCAGAAGATTGTGAACACCAGGATAGTGTCCGGCTCTGCAAAATAAATTCCACATACCACCGTAGAGAGAATAATATTTACACAAGTTCAATCTGCTGACGTATTTTGTGGCGTGACGTCACACCACAACCAAGCTTTTACTCGAATCGTTTTTATTATTCCACCTCAGCGCGTTTAGCGAAGCGGTTTTCTTGGCACGTCTTGTCGAAGCAGAGATCGTGTTCCCCTTATTCCGGGATTCCCATCAACACGGACGTGGGTACTGCGCCATTGATTGCGGCGCTTGGGAGATAAGCGAGTTTTACCAGGCTGGTGGGGACGCATAGTTTCGTCCCCCTATATATATATATAAGGGGATAAGGATCCACCTTTTTACCTACGCCTTCTTCCTCCTTTGATTATCCATTCTCCGCGCACTCGAGGTCTAGCGCCCAAGTCCGCACATCTCACCTCAACCTTCTCCGACCATGTCCGGAGCGGGAGGCAAGTGGATGGCCTCCTCCGTCACGGAGGGGCACATCAAGAAGCTGCGCAGCGCTGGATATTTGTCCAGCGATATCGCGCACCGGCTCCCCGACGAGGGGCAGCTCGTCCCCACCCCCAGGCCCCATGAGAGGGTGGTATTCCTTCCCCATTTCCTCCGCGGACTGGGCTTCCCACTCCACCCCTTTGTGCGGGGGCTCATGTTCTACTATGGCCTGGATTTCCATGATCTGGCCCTGAATTTCATCCTCAACATCTCGGCATTTATCATCGTGTGCGAGGCCTTCCTCTGCATCCAGCCCCACTTCGGCTTGTGGCTCAAGACCTTTAATGTCAAGCCGAAGGTTGTGAAGGGCAGCCAAGCGGAGTGCGGAGGCGCCATGGTGGGAAAGATGCCCAACGTCACTTGGCTCGAGGGCGCCTTCGTGGAAACCATCAAAGGGTGGCAATCGGGGTGGTTCTACATCACCGAGCCGCGTGAACCTGAATGGGCAGCGGTCCCCGAATTTAGATCTGGCATCCCCATGCGGCTCACTTCCTGGAAAGAGAAGGGCCTGCTGCGGGGTAGTTCGGAAGAGCTGACCGGACTGCAATCCTGTCTCCAAACCCTGGTGAACAAGAAGCTCAAGCTTGTCAACGTGATCCAGGTCATGCTCATCTGCCGGATTCTCCCCTGCCAACAGCGGGACTTTAATTTGTGGTAGTTTGATCCGGCACAGCACCGGACCTTGAGCGGTCTCTTCGACACTACGTACGAAGATGCTTGGAAGGTGCTGTTCAAGGACGCCGAAGCTCCCACATCCGCTACCAAAGATCGCGGATTCAGCTCGCAGCGTCCGGCTGGCGAGGTAAGCCATGTTATCCTTTATGGGACACTATCTTTTCATAGTTTGACTCTATGCGGGATCTAAACTCACAATACCTTTAACAGGCCTGGCAGGAGATGTCCGGACAGGTTAACTGTCCGGCTCCCCTTCTAGAAGACCCAGCGAATGCCCGTCTGACAGGGCTGCTGGTCCCGGCACCTTACGTAGTGTCGGAGAAGAAGGCCAAGAAGAAGGCCACGGGAACCTGAAGGAGTTCCCGGCGTCAGGTGTTATCGGATTCATCGTCCGATGACTCCGAGGCGGACTCCTCCCACGAGGACAAGGAGGAGAAGAAAGAGGCCTCTCCCCCAGTGGGGGGAGAGAACACGAGGAAGGCCTCCCCAACGAGGGAGGCCGAAGGGTTCAAGAAGGGAAGGACCCTTCCCCCGGACTGTTCCGCCAATGTCGGCGATGGCAACGAGGAGTGGCCCTCAAGGGCCAAGCCCTTGGCAAGATCGTAAGTATCCGGACCCCTAAATAACTCATAATTTTTCTTTTTGTCACATGGTGTTTTTTTGATGCCGCACACAACCCTGTAGTCCGCCCAAGGACGATCTTCCCGCTTCGTCGAGCGGGTCCTTGGGTACGTCGGATGTGGATAGCACTTCACTTCCGACCGTCTCCTCCCCCCGTGACGCCGACGACGCCGGGGTGGGATCCTAGAAATGGACCCACCAGAAGGAGGAGGCCCCGGAGGTGCAGCAGGGCAACCTCCCGGACATTGGCCCGAACTCCGCACCGGAACTTGCAGTGGTTCCGGAGTCCGGCGGGCGGCCCCTTCGTAAGAAGGGCAAGACTGTGATGCCAGCGGCCTCCGTCCAACCGGAGGCGCTGGATAACTTGCTGGAGGCGCTCAACGGAGCTTCCATCAAAGAGGAACACCGCACTGTTATGAGTGCGGTGATTCAGAAGGTTCAGCTCGCCAAAAGCGGGCTGACCGAAGCCTGCAGCATCCTTCTAACAGGCTTTGAGGTAAGAATTTTAAGATATGTAAAATAGTACCGCATAGACAGTAGCCCCTGATGCTCGGTTCGGTGTTCGGAAAGAAAAGTCAAACTGAGGATATAAAAAGATATACGCAGGAGTCTTAAAAAATATGTCAATATGGGAATGCAGGCTGGGCTACTGACCTCTGCCGCACTGACTGCGGAGGTCAATGCTTTGAAGCAGAGCCTCGAGACGTCTGAGAGCGAGCTCGGCTGTGCCAAGAAGCAGCTCGAGGATAAGGAAGGTGAGTAACACCTTATTAAAGTTGTACCTTACAAAAAAGTATTTGGTTGCAAGAGGAATGACAAGGATAACGTGGGTACTCCAGGGGCAACAAACGAGGTGGAGACCCTGAAGGAGGCGGTGTCCGCGGCCGAACGCAATGCGGCCGCGGAACGCGCCGGGCGAGAGAAGCAGGAGGCGCGGGTGGCGGAGGTACAGCAAGAGCTCTAGGCTTTCGTGGAAAAACACGAGAGTTTGGAGCGTGACTCGAAGACTCGAGAGTCCGAGCTTGCGTCGGCTCTTGAGAGTGACAAAGCCGCTAAGGCCGAAGCCCACAAGGCCCTCCAGGAAATCGAGGCATTGAAGAAAATAGCAGCGGGTAAGGCATTCTTCATGAAAAGCAAGCATGTAAAAGTGAATTACCTATTACTTACCCGAATTCGGAGCTCTCCAGGAGCGTTCGTAGATCTGCCCCATAGCGTGTCCGATGCTGCCGCTTTCTACAGAGCCGAGGAGGGGAGCTTGATGGAGAAGGTGTTCTGCTCTCAGTATGCTGAGGCCGGACATCCGGTGCCCCTTAGCGACCAGCTGAAGCAGCTGGTCGAGCTCCACAAGGTGGCCAAATAGGCCATGAAGGGCCTCATAGTTCGGCTGTGGCCCAAAGAGGCCATGCTTGGGAGCTACTTCGGCCTGGTGCGGCGGCTGGTGGATGCTTGTCCATGGGTTGAATTCATCAAGCACTCCGCCTGCATTGAAGGTGCCCGTCGGGCCCTTGCCCGTGCTAAGGTGCACTGGGGCAGGATAGACGCTGAGAAGCTTGTGACGGACGCGCCACCGCCGGGCAAGGAGTATCGCACGCCCGGGATGTATTATAAGGGTGTCCTGAAGGGTGCCCGCATTATTGCGGGTGAGTGCTCCAAAGATGTAATATTTGAATAGACTCGCATTTTGTTATCCTGTGCGCTGAAAACTTTGTTCATATGCGCCAAGCAACGGTTGTTAATTTAAAATATTACCTTCTGTGCGGCCGTTTATCAAATCTGAGAGATGGCAAGTCGTCGGCTTCAGCCCCCATGCCGCGAGTGCTGGGGTGTTCGGGATAAACTTGAGCGCTCTTGTTCCCATTTTTGGGTCCATCTAGGGAGGCGCTCAACACAACGAACGAGGCAACCGGACTTATAATGCTCGAACACTCTCACTTAGCCATAGAATTCTATAATTTTAAATTTCGGCGAAGCCCCTAGAGTTCGGAAGGCCGAATTCGGGGCGCTATCCACGCCTGGGCCGGACAAAGCCGGTTCCTCGCTCTAAGCTGCATAAGTCTTTAGGGACTCAAAAAAACCTCTCGAACAGCGACCGGCTCTCGCCCCATCATGACGGTCAGTTTTAGCTTTCTCCACTGAGGTGCTCGCCTAGCTCAACTGGGGCACAATCGCAGTGGTTCTCCCAGCGCTACCTTAGCCGATATAACGGAATGTAAGGTACCAAAACATGGGAGCCGGGCAAACCCAACTATTGACCCAAGACAAGATTCGGAGCCGATGCATATAATGCTATAAGTTCGGGGTGCCGCACTTGTGAAAGTGTTCGGACTTATCACACCATAATGTGGGGAACTTAAGCCCCTGGTGTATTTGGTCGTACCAAAGTGTACGGATGTAACATGTCATAAATGAACATATGTGTAAGAAAGGAATGCAATTATAGGCTAAAAAGCGATGCATTGTTTATATAGAAAATACTGCCATGGATGCAGAATGATACAAATAGTGCGATAAGCAAGGGGTGGGACTATTTAACATGTCCCCCTCCAGGGGTAGGCTGCGGAATGGTGTATAAAATAGGTATGATGCTCGTGATGGAGACCACCTGGATGTTCGGCGTGGCCCTTCTTCTTCCCTAGCTGTTGTATCGTGAGTTCGGCAGGTCTGCTGCTGGACAGGGCCTCTGGTAAGCGGAGTCCTGAGAAAAAAGGGAAAAGGAAAGATGATTACCTATTTGGGAGCCCCTGGTGTGGTTGTGCCGCACTCTGGGCCTGCCGTGGTCATGCCCCTTCCCCTTTGCCCATGGTATTTCCAGAGCGTAGTGATGTACGCGGAGTACTGGTTTTGCAATTTTGCAAGGGCTGGGGTTGGGGCCGCATTGCTACGCGTGCTCGGAACATGCCAGGTGGTCTTGTTGTAGGTTACTCCGGGCGCGCTTGGCGGTGTCCGGTCACTTAGCAGCCGGACTCGAGAATTGCCTTAAGAGGCTACTCTGAACTTCCGCCGCGAGAGTCGCTGTATGCTCCTCTGTGCGGAGAGAGCGTTTGGTGTTTCCGTTGACCGTGATGACTCCTCGAGGGCCTGGCATCTTGAGCTTGAGGTATGCATAGTGCAGCACCGCATTGAACTTTGCAAACGCGGTTCGTCCGAGCAGTGCATGATAGCCGCTACGGAAAGGAACTATGTCAAATATTAACTCCTCGCTTCGGAAGTTATCCGGGGATCCGAAGACCACTTTCAGTGTAACTGAGCCTGTACAATTGGCCTCTACACCTGGTATGACGCCTTTGAAGGTCGTCTTTGTGGGTTTAATCCTTGAGGGGTCTATGCCCATCTTGCGCACTGTATCCTGGTAAAGCAGGTTCAGGCTGCTGCCGCCATCCATCAGGACTCTAGTGAGGTGAAACCCGTCGACGATTGGGTCTAGATCCAATGCAGCGAACCCGCCATGGCGGATGCTGGTGGGGTGGTCCCTTCGATCAAAAGTGATCGGGCAGGAGGACCATGGATTGAACTTCGGGGCGACTGGCTCCATCGCATATACGTCCCTGAGTGCACGCTTCCGCTCCCTTTTGGGTATGTGGGTTGCGTATATCATGTTCACCGTTCGCACTTGTTGGGGGAAACCCTTCTGTCCTCTGTTGTTCGGCAGCCGGGTCTCTTCCTCGTCATCGCTATGCAGCCCCTTGTCATTGTTTTCGGCAATTAACTTGCCTGCCAGCTTGAATACCCATCAATCCCTGTTGGTGTGATTAGCTGGCTTTTCGGGGGTGCCGTGTATCTGGCACGAGCGGTCGAGTATTCGGTCCAAATTGGACGGACCCGGAGTAGTTCTTTTGAATGGCTTTTTCCGCTGACCGGGTTTGGAGCCTCTGAATCCGGCATTGACTGTCGTATCATCAGTATTATCGCTGTTAATGCGGCCTTTGCGCTTGTTGCGACGCGACCTGCCATTGCGGTCCTTGGTATCCGGACTGCCAGAATTTTTGCTTATGTTGTTACTGCGGGCTAGCCAGCTGTCCTCTCCCGCGCAGAAGCGGGTCATGAGTGATGTGAGGGCTGCCATGGATTTCGGCTTTTCCTGTCCTAGGTGCCGGGCAAGCCACTCGTCGCGGATGTTATGCTTGAAGGCTGTGAGGGCCTCTGCATCCGGACAGTCGACGATTTGATTTTTCTTGGTTAAGAACCGTGTCCAGAATTGTCTGGCCGATTCGTCTGGCTGCTGAATTATGTGGCTTAGGTCATCAGCGTCTAGTGGTCGCACATATGTGCCCTGGAAGTTATCAAGGAATGCGACTTCCAGGTCCTCCCAACACCCAATTGATTCTGCTGGCAAGCTGTTAAGCCAATGCCGAGCTGGTCCTTTAAGCTTGAGTGGGAGGTATTTGATGGCGTGAAGATCATCACCGCGGGCCATGTGGATATGAAGGAGATAGTCTTTGATCCAAACCGTGGGGTCTGTTGTGCCATCGTAGGATTCAATGTTCACGGGTTTGAACCCTTCAGGGATTTGATGATCCATTATATTGGGCTATATCACGACGCCTCTATATTGGGCTATATCACGACGTAGCTCGAGCGAGCTTTGTCTACTGTGTTCGACCCGGCCGGAGTTTCTGTATCTGGCGCGACGGTCATCGTCGCGCATCGTGGGGCGCCCACGCGATCCATAGATCGATCTTGATTGTCTTGTCTAATCCTCCAATATGTCTCGTAAGTCCGACGCATTCCCCTGTGGCTTTGTGCTTTTCGAGCGATGCCGGGGTACGGCTTTAGTGGAAGGCCTAGAGGCCTCTCTGTCGCGGCCACGAGGTGGCCAGTCGGCCGTATTGTGCGCTGGTGATGTTGGTTTATATGCTTCCTCCTCTAATTGGGGCAGCAGCTTGCATTTAGGGTAGCATTTGGAGGGGCGTTCGAGCTCGTGCTCTTCGGCCGCAAGGACTTCAGTCCATCTGTCGGCTAGCAAATCTTGATCAGCTCTAAGTTGTTGCTGTTTTTTCTTGAGGCTGCTTGTCGTGGCCATAAGCCTGCGTTTAAAACACTCTTGTTCGACAGGATCCTCAGGCACGACGAATTCGTCGTCGTCGAGGCTTGCCTCGTCTCCGGAGGGAGGCATGTAATTATCGTCCTCTACCTCTTTGTCTGCCGCTCTCTCATGAGGGCTGGCTTCTTCATCCTCCTGTGCTGAATCTTGCTAGAGGGGGTTGTCTTTGGCACTGTCCGGGGTGTTGTTGTCTCCGGTGCCGGAATCTCCATTCTTACAGTGGCGGGATTTAGAGCGGCGTCGCTGACGCCGGCGCTTAGGCTGTTTCTTGGAGGGGTCTTCCTCCGCTGTTCCATCGCCATTCCCATCCTTTGGGATGTCCACCATGTATATGTCGTATGATGAGGTGGCTTTCCAGTGCCCCGTAGGCACTGGCTCTTGGTCGTCTCCGGCATCGTCATCCATACCGTCGATGTCTTCGGAGTCGAAGTCTAGCATGTCGGTTAGGTTGTCGACAGTGGCTACAAAGTGGGTGGTGGGTGGGCTTTGAATTTCTTCGTCGTCCGCATCCCAACCATCCTGACCGTAGTCCGGCCAGGGCTCTCCTGCTAACGAGAGATACTTTAGCGAATTCAGGATGTCGCCAAAAGGCGAGTGCTGAAAGATGTCCGCAGCGGTGAACTCCATGATCGGCGCCCAATCGGATTCGATTGGTAGGGGCGCGGGAGGTTCGGAGTCCGGCGAGGAGTCCGGTGCCTCGGAGTCACAAGCTTCACAAGGGATAGGGTCGGTATTCGGCTCCATCGCTGTAGAGGTAGCCGCCCCCGAGGCGGTGTCTAGCCACCCATCCTCGATCTGCGCAATCGGCTCCGAATTAAGGGTCGGAGCGGATTCTTGTGCGGCCTCCAGGGCACAGTCCGGCAGCAGAGCTAAATCATGCCCATCGCGACAATGCGGCGCGCTCGGCTGTGGCTTGAATCCGTCGAAGATCAAGTCTTCGCGGATGTCAGCCGTGAAGTTCAAACTTCGAAATCTGACCTGGTGGCCAGGGGCGTAGCTTTCGATCTGCTCCAGATGGCCAAGCGAATTGGCCCGCAGTGCAAAGCTGTCGAATACAAAGATTTGTCCGGGAAGAAAAGTCTCAACCCGGACCGCGTTGTTGTTGATGATCGAAGGCGCCATCGGGCCTGTAGGCGACGACACAAAGGAACTCTCAATGAAAGCACCAATGTCGGTGTCAAAACTGGCGGATCTCGGGTAGGGGGTCCCGAACTGTGCGTCTAGGCGGATGGTAACAGGTGACAAGGGACATGATGTTTTTACCCAGGTTCGGGCCTCTTGATGGAGGTAAAACCCTACTCCTGCTTGACTGATATTGATGATATGGGTAGTACAAGAGTGGATCTACCACGAGATCAAGAAGGCTAAACCCTAGAAGCTAGCCTATGGTATGATTGTTGTTCGTCCTATGGACTAAAACCCTCCGGTTTATATAGACAGCGGAGAGGGCTAGGGTTACACAGAGTCGGTTACAAGGGTAGGAGATCTACATATCCGTATTGCCAAGCTTTCCTTCCACACCAAGGAAAGTCCCATCCGAACACGGGACGAAGTCTTCAATCTTGTATCTTCATAGTCTTGGAGTCCGGCCAATGATGATAGTTCGGCTATCTAGACACCCCCTAGCCCAGGACTCCCTCAGTCATGTTGCTGGATAACAATGAACCTACGAGCTATGGAGAAGCGATGGTGGGCCCATATTCCGACAAATGGTTAGAAGCCATGAAATCCGAGATAGGATCCATGTATCAGAACAAAGCATGGACTTTGGTGGACTTGCCCGATGACCGGCAAGCCATTGAGATAAATGGATTTTTAAGAAGAAGACGGACGTGGACGGTAATGTCACCGTCTATGAAGCTCGACTTGTGGCGAAGAGTTCTTCACAAGTTCAAGGAGTTGACTACAATGAGATTTTCTCATCCGTAGCGATGCTTAAGTCCGTCGGAATCATGTTAGCACTAGCTGCATTTATGAAATCTGGAAGATGGATGTCAAAACAAGTTTCCTTACCAGTTTTCGTAAGGAAAGGTTGTATGTGATACAATCAGAAAGGTTTTGTCGATCCTAAGGATGCTAAAAGGTATGCTAGCTCCAACGATGCTTCCTTGGACTAGAGCAAGCATCTCGGAGTCAGAATATACACTTTGATGAGATGATCAAAGATTTTGGGATTATACAAAGTTTATGAGAAACCTGATCCAAAGAAGTGAGTGGGAGCACTATGGAATTTCTGATGAGTATATGTTGTTGACATATTGTTGATCAGAAATGATGTAGAATTTCTGGAAAGCACATAGGGTTATTTGAAAGTGTTTTCAAGGGAAAACCTGGATTAAGCTGCTTGAAACGTTGAGCATCAACTATGAGGATAGATCAAAAACGCTTAATGGTACTTTCAAATGAGCACATACCTTGACATGATCTTGAAGGTGTTCAAGATAGATCAGTCAAAGAAGGAGTTCTTGCCTGAGTTGTAAGGTATGAAGTTAAGACTTAAAGCTTGACCACGGCAAAAGAGAGAGAAAGGACGAAGGTCATCCCCTATGCTTTAGACGTAGGCTCTACAGTATGCTATGCTGATTACCGCACCTGATGTGTGCCTTACCACGTGTCTGGCAAAGGGGTACAAGAGTGATCCAGGAATGGATCATTGGACAACGGTAAAAATTGTCCTTGGAATAATAAGGACATGTTTCTCGATTATGGAGTTGATAAAGATTTCGGTGTAAAGGGTTACGTCGATGCAAGCTTTAACACCTATCCGAATGACTCTAAGTAGCAAACCGGATACGTATAGTGGAGCAACGATTTGGAATAGCTCCAAGTGGAGCGTGGAAGCATCATTTACAATATGACCTAGGGATTTGCGAAGTACATACGGATCTGATGTTGCAGACCCGTTGACTAAAACCTCTCTCACAAGCAAAACATGATCAAACCCCAGAACTCATTGAGTCTTAATCACATGATGATGTGAACTAGTTTAGTGACACTAGTAAACTCTTTGGATGTTGGTCACATGGCGATGTGACCTGTGAGTGTTAATCACATGGCGATGTGAACTAGATTATTGACTCTAGTGCAAGTGGGAGACTGTTGGAAATATGCCCTAGAGGCAATAATAAATTAGTTATTATTATTATATTTCCTTGTTCATGATAATCGTTTATTATCCATGCTATAATTGTATTGATAGGAAACTCAGATACATGTGTGGATACATAGACAACACCATGTCCCTAGTAAGCCTCTAGTAGAGTAGCTCGTTGATCAATAGATGGTTACGGTTTCCTGACCATGGACATTGGATGTCGTTGATAACGGGATCACATCATTAGGAGAATGATGTGATGGACAAGACCCAATCCTAAGCCTAGCACAAAAATCATGTAGTTCGTATGCTAAAGCTTTTCTAATGTCAAGTATCATTTCCTTAGACCATGAGATTGTGCAACTCCCGGATGCCGTAGGAATGTTTTGGGTGTACCAAACGTCACATCGTAACTGGGTGGCTATAAAGGTACACTACGGGTATCTCCGAAAGTGTCTGTTGGGTTGGCACGAATCGAGACTGGGATTTGTCACTCCGTGTGACGGAGAGGTATCTTTGGTCCCACTCGGTAGGACATCATCATAATGTGCACAATGTGACCAAGGGGTTGATCACGGGATGATGTGTTACGGAACGAGTAAAGAGACTTGCCGGTAACGAGATTGAACAAGGTATCGGGATACCGACGATCGAATCTCGGGCAAGTACTATACCACTAGACAAAGGGAATTGAATACGGGATTGATTGAATCCTCGACATCGTGGTTCATCCGATGAGAACATCATGGAACATGTGGGAGCCAACATGGGTATCCAGATCCCGCTGTTGGTTATTGGCCAGAGAGTTGTATCAGTCATGTTTGCATGATTCCCGAACCCGTAGGGTCTACACACTTAAGGTTCGGTGACGCTAGAGTTGTTATGGGAAATAGTATGTGGTTACCGAAGGTTGTTCGGAGTCCCGGATGTGATCTCGGACGTCACGAGGTGTTCCGGAATGGTATGGCGGTGAAGATCGATATATTGGACGAAGGGTATTGGAGTCCGGAAGTGTTCCGGGGGTACCAGGCTATGGCCAGCATGACCGAAAGGTGTTTCGGGAGCCCCGGCAAGTGTTGGAGGGCCTCATGGGCCAAAGGGGAAGGGGCAAACCAGCCCACTAAGGGGTGGTGCGCCCCTCCCAGCCCCTCTCACATAACCAGGAGAGGTGGGGGCGCCTCCCCTAGGGCAGCCCCCCTTCCCGGCTTGGGGGGCAAGTTTCCTAGGGGGTGGGGGCGCCCAAACCCATCTAGGGTTTCCCCTGTGGCCGCCGCCCCTCCCCTAGGGAACCCTAGGGCGCCTCCTCCGCCCCCCTTACCCCTATATATAGTGAGGGAGAGAGAGGGCAGCCGCACACCCTTCCCTTGGCGCAGCCCTCTCCCTCCTCCAACACCTCCTCCTCCTCCGTAGTGCTTGGCGAAACCCTGCTGGAGAACCACGAGCTCCACCACCACCACGCCATCTTGCTGTCGGAGTTCTCCCTCAACATCTCCTCTCCCCTTGCTGGATCAAGAAGGAGGAGACGTCCCCGGGCTGTACGTGTGTTGAACACGGAGGCGCCGTCCGTTCGGCGCTAGATCGGATCTTCCGCGATTTGAATCGCCGCGAGTACGACTCCATCATCCGCGTTCTTGAAACGCTTCCGCTTAGCGATCTTTAAGGGTATGAAGATGCCCATCCTCTCCCTCTCTTGTTGCTAGAATCTCCATAGATTGATCTTGGTGATGCGTAGAAAATTTTGAATTTCTGCTACGTTCCCCAACACGCTTTACATATCATTCCGGATTGGACAGTTCCATACTTGGCGTATATGAACCGGGGTGAGTTACCAGATGATGAAATTTTGGCCAGACAGATCGTTCGGCGGTCCAAGTCCATGGTTGCTCACAACGGCGAGTTATACCACTACGGCGTTTCTGGGGCGTTCCAGCGCTGTGTTTCTCCTGAAGAAGGTCGTGAGATTTTACGTGAGATCCACAAAGGAGACTGTGGTCATCACGCCGGTTCAAAATCCTTGGTTGCTAAAGCTTTTCATCACGGTTTCTATTGGTTGACAGCTCATGCTGATGCCGAGGACTTGGTCAGACGGTGCGACGGCTGTCAAAAATTCTCAAGACGAGGTCATGTGCCGGCTCAGGAGCTACGGATGATTCCTATCACCTGGCCGTTTGCCACTTGGGGGCTTGACATGGTAGGGCCTTTCAAGCGATCAAAGGATAAGAAGACCCACCTGTTGGTGGCGGTTGACAAGTTCACTAAATGGGTTGAAGCGGAGCCACTAAGCAAGTGTGACGCAGCCACGACGGTTCAATTCATTAAAAAGGTGATCTTCCGTTTTGGTTTTCCACACAGCATTATCACAGATAATGGCACGAACCTCTCTAAAGGCGAGATGGAGGATTTTTGTCAACGAGAGCACATCCGGCTTGATGTAGCGTCTGTGGCTCATCCCCAATCCAATGGTCAAGCTGAGCGAGCTAATCAGGAAATTCTAAAGGGTATCAAGCCCCGGCTTATGGTCCCCTTGAAGTGAACACCGGGTTGCTGGGTGGAAGAACTACCATCTGTGTTATGGAGCATAAACACCACCCCAAACCGATCTACAGGTTATACGCCCTTCTTCATGGTTTACGGAGCAGAGGCGGTACTCCCCAGTGATATTCGTCATGACTCGCCTTGGGTTGCCAATTATGTTGAAGCGGACAATGAGCAAGCACGACAAGAAGCACTGGACCTGTTAGATGAGAAGCGGGATATGGCTTTGGCTCGTTCGGTGGTTTACCAGCAAGACCTGCGGCGTTACCACAGCCGCGGGTTAAAACAAGAACCTTTCAAGAAGGCGATTTAGTGCTCCGGCTCATCCAGGATCAGACCAACATCCACAAGCTATCCCCACCTTGGGAAGGGCCCTTTGTGGTCAGCAAGAATTGCACAACGGATCATACTACCTCATTGACGTTCGAGGAGACTCATGCACTTCTGAGGAGGAGACCCGGCGGCCGTGGAACATAGCTCTCCTTCGGCCATACTACACTTGAGTTATAGGCTCTTCTTATGTACATATTATGACAATGTATATATTATGATCAATATAATAAACTGACACCCTTGCTATCAGCAGGGCCTCTGCCGTTCTTCCAATGTTTCTTGGATACAAGAGGGCTTCTGTTATCAAAGCAATGACCCGTTTTGTCCATTGAACCGGCTATTATGCCATCATACAGCTTGGGAGCTTCACACCCAAGGGGCCAGAGAGATCTTTGCTACTAGCACGACTCAAACATAGCCACCCATTGAGCACAGCTCACAAAGTTACTTGGGGGCTCTTTGTGTAAAGTAACAAAGAGTTTGAAATGACCCTTGTAATCGGGTATCGACCCACGGCTTGGAAGCCTGGTGTATTCACCTAAAACCCCGGGTTAACCTGCCTTCATCAAGTAAGCCACTCCTATCCAGGTAATCATGGCATGACCCACCGAACGTTTGACAGTTACTCTCATTGAGACCCTGAACTTGTCAAAGTTAAAATGACGATTGGTTAGTTGGAGGCCCATCTTAAAAGGCTTTGTCAAATGGTTTAACTCAGCGGCTTGGTAGCCCATGAAAAGCCTCTAATTTGGGCCTGGAAGCCCTCGAAAAGCCTAGACTACAAGTTTTTATTTGCTTTGTTTTTGCAAGTTTTATCCTTATTTGGTCACCTTTTAAGGTAAACCGGCATCTCTTGATCCGGCCAGGCTATATGTCTTCATCTCAACCCAGTGTTTTTTAACCCGGTGTGGCTTACAGTTATCATCTGTTCAAGCATATAATCAATGGTGAACCGGCATCTTTCAATCCGGTCTGGCTTTGACTACCTGTCGCCAGTATGATCATCCGGTGTTCATCACAACCCGGTTTTACTTCTTACAATACCAGCATTGCATGGTGAAAGTTGGGTATTCACCCTTACTACAAATAAGTTGGTAAACCAACAAAATAATTTCATATCACAGGTATGATTTATTTTTGCTATTTTTACAACCTTGGCTACCTACCAGGTTATGTATTGGGCATTATGACCCATCCAGCGGTAAAGCGCCCGGACAGATCTTTTGTTATGCAGATATGAGGACAGCATAATGTTATAAAGGTACATAAGCAAGTACTGCAATTATCATGGCGGATCAAACAAAGTCATATCTCACTGCACGATGGCGGCAGATCAAAGTGTTTCAAACTAGCCTATTACAAGGCGCTTTACAGCCCGAAATAAAGGATTGTTCTTTACACAGAGCATAGTTTGTGAAACATCAACCCGATTGCCGGATCAAGGCTCATCACCATGTTGACGTGAAGTTGATGGATCATCTGGCGTCGGTTCAGCCTCCTCCTCTCCATCCAGTGGCTGGAAGTCAATGGTGGTCCAGTCAATCCGGGTTAAAGCTTGAAAGACAGCCTCTTCACTTATAAGTTCGGACGGATCAACGTCAAGGGCGTAAGTGTGCTTACGGATTGGCGGGGTAAGATTTTGCACTTCCTTCACGCAGTGTCAATCCGTTGGTTATTCGCATCATAAAAGGACCGGTGAACAGTCAAGTTAGCTTCTTCCGCCAATTGACTTGCCAGGGGACGCATCTATTTTGTCAGAACTTTGAGGGCTTCATTGTCAAATTATGCCCCATTTTCTTGCTCACCAGGAAAGCCCTTGGCAATATCAACCAGATCCAGATCAGCTATCCGTGCTTTGGCTCGAGTAAGTGCCAACAGAGCGCCAGCCCTGGCAGTGGATCGTTTCATCTCTTCTATCTGTCGGCATCATGGATAACCTTGCTAGAGTGTCCTTGATCAATGTTGGAGCCGGTTTGTTGTAAGAGACCGCACAGATAACCCGTTGGGCACTGGTATACAGTTGCTCTATCAACGTATAGGCTGCCTTCAGCTTCATCTGCATGTCAGAGCCCAGATGAGCAACACGGCCACCTACAACGGTTTAAGATTTTGATGTTAAACCGGCAAATTTCAAAGATGGTTATTCAAGAGATCTTGACAGAAGTATTTACCAAATATCCCAGAGGCCATGGCATTTACTTGGCGCTTCAACCCAGTTAGTTCTTCCGCGTTCGGTTCATCTAGCATTTTCTTCACGGATTATGTGACTTCATCATCAGTCATTTCTATCTCATTAAACCATTGAGGATCCTTGGCATTGCCGGTATACTCGTGCATCAATCCAGGGCAGCGGCTTAAAGGAAGGACATGCCATGCAACCCAGCAGCGAACAAGGTCAACGCCAGTCAAACCATTGGCTAGGAGAGCCCGGAGTTTGGTGAGTGGATGTGCGAAAGCCTGTTGCTCCTTGGCGGTGAGCCGTTGAGGCAGTGGATGGCCATTGCTAAGCCTGTGAGCGCGGTAACCCGGAAAGGGATTTTCTCCGGCAGGGGCAGTATTCTTGTAGTAAAACCATGTTTGGTTCCAGTCTTTAGGATGGCTGTGGTGCTTTGCATGAGGGAAATCAACTTCCTTTCTCTTTTGGATTGAAACCCCACCAAGTTCAGTATTGGGGCCGTCAGAAAACTCAGTCCGGCGGTTTAAGTGGAAGAAATCCCGGAAGAGCTCAATAGTTGGTTCCTCTTGAAGGTAAACTTCGCAGAACACTTGGAAATTGCATATGTTGGACACAGAATTTGGACCAATGTCCTGGGGATGGAGTTGAAAGCTAGCAAGCACATCCCGGAAGAACTTTGATCCGGCAGGGCTGAATCCCCGGTCTAAGTGCTGCATAAAAACAATTACTTCGCCATCTTGAGGCTGAGGAGGGCACTCAGGGCCAGGAACTCGCCAATGAAGGATATTTTTTGAGGCTAAAGCGCTAGTTACAACGTATCCATTGATTTGTGTTTCCGTGATCCGGGAAGGAACCCAGTTGCAAGTGGCGAATTGCTTGGTCATCTTGGAAACGAACTGACAAAGGAAAAATGAAGGCCGGTTTACGATAGATGGTTGATATGTACTAATCAGTGTTAAACCGGGGAGTTTGATGAAAGCATATATGTGAGTTAAATCGAAGTTCTCTACTCAAGGTAAGACGGCGGTTTAAGTAAGGGCTAATGGAATATGGCAGATTATCAGCTATTAAAAGTTAAACCGCCCTTACCAGAACAGGCAGAGTTGAAATCTACTAAGTGTTTACAGAAACAGATTTCACAGTGTGGCAGTATAATTTTCGATCTACCATGGTCTAGTAAAGAAATTTTATCTGAAGCCCTACAATGGCGCTAAGAGGAACAGAGAAGGTCCAGATGCAGTTTTTCTACGAACAGTAAGGTGTTATGGTGTGACAGACTAAAGTTACGGATCTAGCCGCAAAAGAAATAACCGGGTCTAGCTAGATTCAGTAAAAGTCTAAGGGAAAGATAGAGAAGCGCTGATGAACATCAATGAACACAGGTGAACTTGAAGACCTAATGGAGATCTAAGGATAGGGGAATGAAGGTTTACCAAGGCCACACAGCGGCGGCGGAGTATCGCAGGAGCTCTGATCCAAACAGGGTGATGCAGCGGCCTAGGTTGGTGCAGATTCTAGGTCCGGCGGCGGCGGCGGCGCTGGAGTTCTTCGGGTTGCAAGGAGGAAGACGAGAGGCAAGGGGGGGAAATGGAAAGACCCCCCGGCTCTATTTATAAAGAAAAGGGGACAAATGACAGGCGCAAAAATCGAGGAGCCTGAAGCGGCGAAAGGGGGCGCAGCTGTCGCCTCGATCTTCGGGATGCAATTAATGAAGGGTATCTTTTTATGCAGAAGATGACATCATGACAATTTATTGCAGTGACAAAAGATGACGTCACGACGGTTCCCAAAATTTACAGGGAACGGCAACATGGTGGTTTACAGGAGTCATCAGAAGATGCCCGTGGAATTTGTCTAAGTTTTGAAGATTGACATGAACAGGTTCAAATCAATCTGGGGCCTAATGTTGAGGATATAACTACTGAGTATAAACCTCCCAGGAGGGGCCGGTTCATGCTCAACCATACTGAAGTCCATGAAGATAAGACGATGTCGCTTTACTGATGAAGCTTAGAGGCCCAAGCCCAGAGGCGGATTAGGGCCCATAGTGGTAAACCGCCATAGTAGTTTACTTGTATTGTAAGATAGGGAAAGGGAGAGACCGAGCTGAACACTTGTATGAGTCGGCCTCGGAACTCTGTAAACTGGCCAGGTGTCAACCTGTGTATATAAAGGGATGACCCGGCGGCGGTTCAGGCACAACAGACAACAATTCGAGGCCCAGGCTAGCGTGTTTGCTCCCTGGTCATCGAGACCCCAATAACCCCATCACAAACTAGACGTAGGCTTTTACCTTCATCGAAGGGGCCGAACTAGTATAACTCTCGTGTCCCTTGTCCGGTTTAACCCCTTCAGGCTAACCTCATTGCGATGGCTCCACGACTAAGTCCCTCTGCTAGGACATCTGACATGATATTTCCACGACATGCTGGCAATGTAACACATAGAGAGTAATGAAAGAATAATGCTATACTACATGCATATATGGCAGGTGGAAAGCTCTATGGTTACAGTTTTGCATAAAGCCAATTTTTTCCTACTGCAAAGGAATGAAATTTTATTTAACTATCATGGTGGTTGTTAAACATTGAGAAGGGTACTCCAACTCAATCCCAATTAAGCATCATCATTAACCCAACAAATTTAGTTAAAGAAACATGATGAGATTCACATGATAATCCAAGTACTAGATACTCAAAACGTCCATAACCGGGGACACGGCTAACCATGATTAGTTTATACACACTGCAGAGGTTTGCTCACTTTTCCCCACAAGACTCGATCTCCTCCGCTTGTTTTCTTGCACTACAAGGTGTTTGAGAAACAAATGACTGAGACACAGTCTTTCAGAAGCATTAACTCTCTACTCCGGGTAGATAGTACCAACCTACATCCCCTACATCTGCTAGTCTACCTCTTCAAGAGCTCACACAACTTATTCAACTATGCTAGAGCCCATAGTAGCTTGCGGCTGCACACGGAAGTTTCTAGCATGAATAATCGCATGATCCCTTTGAGCCTGGGTGGCGGTCCATAGGAGAATCACACGGTACCCCCGGGATTTCCAAAAATACAGGCAACACTGGGTTCCCCAGGTGCCTCAATCCACCCAGATGTGAATTTAAGTTGCCACCTTAAGTAAACCATTAATTAACAATCTCACATCTATCATGGATACACTCACCCAATCCACGTCTACTAGCATAGCATGGCAATATAAGCAAACGTAGAAGTAACTCCCAAAGGTTTGATAATAAACAGGTAATAGGTTCTACCTCATCTACTTCCCAAAGCCCACGTATTAATTAGATCCTAATCATGCAATTGTTTGAGGATTGATCTAATGCAATAAAACTGGGTAGTAAGGAGTTATGATCAAAGTGTTACTTGCCTTGCTGATGATCCGTGAAACCTAGAGATTCGAAGTAGTAAGCGGCGCACTCCGGGTACTCTATCGCAAATAAACAAACATATAATAAGCACTCATCTGATGCACAGGTAAAACTCAAATAAAAGATCTAACCAGAAAGTTCAACTTAAGAACTCCGGTTTGCAAAAGGAATCAAATCAAACGAAGCAACGAAAATCAAACGGAGAAAGAAACAAGCTTCGTTTTACTATTCTGGACCTAGGTCAAATTTTACAGTAGAAAAAACTTGTTTGAGTTGGTTAAACTGAAAGAGGGTTTCGATACGAAACTCTAGGCGCTTGAATCGCCTGATTCTGATAAATGAGCGAAAAGTTATACTAAAACGAAAATCGGATCAGAAATCGCGATCAGAAATAATCGCGGAAAATCCGAGAAAAAAATAGACGAACAGGCTAAATAACAAACATTCGCTGTCTGCGGCTAAACGACGAAAACCGTTCGTTAAAACGAACGTACGGACGAACGTCCGCTAAATAGACTAAACAGGGGGAAAAAATAAACCGAACCGGATCTAATAAAAAAGGATCTAGGGTTTAAAAAAAAACCGACCGGTTTTATTAGAAAACCGGCGGCTACCTCAGGGTGCGGATCGGCGGCGGCGGCGGCTACTCCGGCGGCGAGGTCCGGCAGCGGCGGCGCGGTGGCGACGGCGCGGGCGGTGGTGCGGGTCGGTGGCGGTGGCAACGGCTCGCAGCGGCGGCGGCGGCGGCGGACGATGGCTGAGGCTAGGGTTTGGGGCGGGTCGGGCTGGGCTCCCCCGGCTTTTAAAGGCCGGCCAGGCTAGAGTCCGGGTCGGGTATGGCTCGGCTAGGTTGGTATCTTTCTTTTTCTTTTAAACATTACGCGCAGAAAAACAAATAAAAGAAATACTAAACGGACTCCAAAAATCCCGAAATAAATTTTCCCCGACTTCTAAAATCAATCCGGACAAGATGAACATGTATTTGGGGCCTAATGCAATTTTGAAAAACGTGCATTTTCCTAAATTCAAATAAAATAGCGATAAAATCCAAAATAAAATCTTATTTGATTTTATTATTAAATCCTCAATATTTATTTATTTTGGGAAAGTCATTTTATTCCCTCTCTCATATTTTTATAATAGAAATAATTGAAGATAAAATAAATAAAATCAAATGATGCTATTTTCAAAATTTGAGAAAAACTCAAATATGAAAATAACGAAATCCCCAACTCTCTCTGTGGGTCCTTGACTTGCGTAAAATTTCAAGGATCGAGCCAAATGCAATAAAATATGATGTGCAATGATGATCTAATATATAACATTCCAAATTGAAAATTTAGGATGTTACAAACCTACCCCCTTAAGATGAATATCACCCTCGAGATTCAGGTTGGCTAGAAAATAGGTGAGGGTGGTCCTTCAGCAGATCTTCCTCTCGCTCCCAGGTGGCTTCATCCTCGGTGTGGTGGCTCCACTGAACTTTGCAAAACTTGATAACCTTGTTGCAGGTGGCTCGGCTGGCATATTCGAGAATCTTGACTAGCTTCTCCTCATAGGTCAAATCACTATCCAACTGAATCGCTTCCAGCGGCACTGTATCTCTTAGCGGTATATCAACCATCTCTGCGTGGCACTTCTTCAACTGGGAAACGTGGAACACATCGTAAACTCCTGACAATCCTTCGGGCAACTCCAATTTGTAGGCAACTTCTCCCATACGCTCCAAAACTTTGTATGGTCCCACAAAACGTGGCGCTAACTTTCCCTTAACTCCAAAGCGCTTAACTCCTCAAAGTGGAGATACACAAAGATAAACTCTGTCTCCAACTTCGTAAGTTGTCTCCTTGCGTTTTGAATCTGCGTAGCTCTTCTGCCAGGACTGGGCTACCTTGAGCCGATCGTGAATCAACTTTACCTTCTGTTCAGACTCTTTAATCAAATCTGGTCCAAACAACTGACGGTCTCCAACTTCATCCCACAACAACGGTGTCCTGCACCTCCTTCCATACATGGCTTCGAAAGGGGCCATCTTCAAACTGGATTGATCACTGTTGTTGTAAGAAAACTCTGCATATGGCAAATTGTCGTCCCAACTAGATCCATAATCTAGTGCACAAGATCTCAGCATATCCTCCAAAATCTGATTGACTCTCTCGGTCTGTCCATCTGTCTGCGGATGAAAGGCTGTACTGAACTCTAGCCTAGTACCCAAAGTTTCGTGCAATTCATTCCAGAACTTTGAGGTAAATTTGGTTCCTCTGTCTGATACAATGCTCCTCGGACTCCATGCAGACATACGATCCCGGTCATGTATATCTTTGCCAACTTAGCACTGGTGTAAGTGGTCTTCACTGGGATGAAATGAGCTACCTTCGTCAAACAATCGACTACAACCCATATCGAGTCATTGCCTGAACGAGTCCTGGGTAATCCTGTGATAAAATCCATGCCTAGCTTATCCCACTTCCATTCGGGTATCGGCAATGGCTGTAGCAATCCTGCTGGCTTCTGATGCTCTGTCTTTACTCTCTGACATACATCACATACTGCTACGTACTCCGAATATCCTTCTTCATTCTGGTCCACCAAAAAGTGTCCTTCAAATCCAAATACATCTTGGTATTTCCTGGGTGAATCGAATACGGCGAATCATGGGCCTCTTGCAGAATCAACTTCCTGATCTCTGGGTCATTAGGCACATAAACGCGGTCCTCAAACCATAAGGTATCATGCTCATCCTCACGAAATCCCTTAGCTTTTCCTTTTCTCATTTTCTCCTTTATTTCGGCAATCTCCTTATCAGTCTTCTGAGCTTCTCTGATCTTATCCATCAAAGTAGACTGAATCTCCAACGCTGCTACATAGCCTCTCGGAACTATCTCCAAGCATAGCTCGCGAAGATCCTCGGCTAACTCCTTTGGGTAACTCTCCGTTCATGAGTGTGTTGACATGGCTCTTGCGGCTCAACGCATCGGCTACTACGTTAGCCTTTCCGGGGTGATAATGCAATCTCATATCATAATCCTTGATGAGCTCCAACCATCTCCTTTGCCTGAGATTCAACTCCTTCTACGTGAAGATGTACTTCAAACTCTTGTGATCCGTGTACACCTCACAATGGTTTCCGATGAGAAAATGTCTCCATGTCTTCAATGTGTGCACTACGGCTGCTAACTCCAAATCATGTGTAGCATAATTCAACTCATGAGGTTTAAGCTGTCGTGAGGCATACGAAACAACACTTCCCTCATGCATAAGCACTGCTCCAAGTCCTGACGAGAAGCGTCGCAATATACTTCATAATCCTTGCGCTGATCAGGAAGAACCAATACTGGTGAGGTAACCAAACGTTTCTTCAACTCCTGGAAATTGGCCTCACATTCCTTAGTCCATTTACACTTGGTGTCCTTCTTTAACAACTCCGTCATGGTCTTTGCAATCTTCGAGAAATTCTCAATGAACCTCCGGTAGTATCCTGCGAGTCCAAGAAAACTCCGGATCTCTCCAACTGTTGTTGGGGCTTCCCAGTTTTTCACAATGTCAACTTTGGGGGGGTTTACTGCTATTCCTTCTCCGGATATCACATGTCCAAGGAATCCAACTTCCTTCAACCAAAACTCACATTTTCTGAACTTGGCGTATAACTAATGTTCTCTGAGCTTCTCCAGTACCAAACGCAAATGCTCCTTATGCTCATCTTCATTCTTCGAGTAGACCAAAATATCATCAATGAACACCATGACGAACTTATCCAGAAACTCCATAAACACCTTGTTCATCATGTTCATGAAATAGGCAGGTGCGTTAATCAGACCAAATGACATAACGGTATACTCGTACAGCCCGTACCTGGTGGTAAAAGCCATCTTGGGTATATCCTGCTCTCGAATCTTCAGTTGATGGTATCCCGATCACAAATCGATCTTGGAGAATACCTTGGCTCCTTGCAATCGGTCAAACAAGTCATTGATCATCGGCAAAGGGTACTTGTTCTTGATTGTTACTTCATTCAATCCTCGATAATCAACAACCATCCTTAATGATCCATCCTTAATGATCCATCCTTCTTCTCCACTAGAAGTACTGGCGATCCCCAAGGTGAAGAACTTGGGCGAATATAGCCTTTATCCAGTAACTCCTTAATCTGCTTCTTAATTTCCTCCAAATCCTTTACGGGCACTCTGTATGGTCTCTTAGATATCGGCCCTGTGCCTGGCAAAAGCTCAATCAAAAACTCAATGTCTCTATCCGGTGGCATGCCTGGCAACTCCTCTGGAAATACGACAGGAAAATCCTTCACCACTGGTACTTCCTCCTGTACAACTCCTGATAAGGAATTTACTTGAGTCCTCTTTGGCACATGCCGGGATACATACTTGATCCTTCTTCCTTCTGGTGTGGTAAGCAAAATCGACTTACTGGCGCATTCAATGTTCCCTCCATACTTCGATAACCAATCCAGCCTAATATCACATCCAGTCCTTGTGATTCCAGTACTATTAGGTCTGAGGGAAACACGTAGTTACCAATCCTTAATGATAACCGATCACCCCATAGACTAGCCATATACTCTGCTCCTGGCGAGGTTACTAACATGGGTGACCTAAGGGCTTGGGTTGGCAGCTTATAATTATCCACATATCCCCTTGATATGTATGGATGCGATGCACCAGTATCAAAAAGAATGATTGCGGTAAATGACTTAACCAAAAACTTACCTATTACTGAATCTGGCTAGGCTTCAACCTCCTCCACACTAACGTGGTTCACCTGTCCTTTGTTGAAAGGATTGGGCTTCTTCCCAGAGATTCCATTGCCATTTCCATTCTTTGCTTCATGACATTCAGTGGCATAATGTCTAGTCTTCTGGCATTTGTAACAGGTGATGTGGCTCAGATCCCTCTTGGCTGGTGTTGATGGGTTGGTGCGGTTCTGTCTGTTGCTCCCTCCATTCCCATTACCATTCTTGGGGACACTATGGTTGTGAGAACTACCTCCTCCATGGGTATGCTGAAAATATCCTCCCGAGTTCGGGGTAAAACGAGGCTTCTGCTGAGCTCCAGAATTGTACTTCCCTTGTCCATACTTTCTCTTGCGGCTATCAATCTGCTGCTGCTTTCCTTCAATCATGAGAGCTCTATCTACCAACTCCTGGTAGTTGTTGAAGGTTGCTACAATCAACTGCATGCTGAGCTCATCATTCAGTCCTTCCAGAAACTTCTCCTGCTTAGATGCATCCTAGTAACATCATCTGGGGCATAACGTGCTAGCTTACTAAAGTCATCCACATACTGGCCAACAGTATGTCCTCCTTGGTGCAAGTTGCAAAACTCACGCTTCTTCATGGCCATAGCTCCTGCTGAAACATGAGCAGTACGGAAAGCCTGCTGAAACTAATCCTATGTGACAGTGTCGATAGGATAAGTGGCTGTGAAATTCTCCCACCATGATGTTGCGGGTCCATCAAGCTGATGTGTGGCAAAATGCACCTTCTCCGCATCTGTGCATCTTGCAGTGGTCAACTCCCTTCCCATCTTGCGGAGCCAATCATCTGCAACTATCGTGTTGGTGCTACTGGAGAACACCGGCGAATTCAGCCTCAAGAAACGGGCTAAGTGATCAACAGGTGGTGGTGGTGGTGGGTTGTTGTTGTTGTTGTTGTTCCCCTGATTCTGATTCTGGACTAGCATCTGCATCAATGCATTCTGCTGCTGGATCAACTGGGTGAGCTCCGGTGGGAAAGCAAATCCATTGTCACGTCTCGGAGGCATCTGAAGGTTTTAGAAAAGATGAGGATATAGAATAGAATGAGGTCTAGAGAGAAAACACTACCCATATGCACATGAGACAAATACAATCAATATCACTTCAATCAATTCAAACAAGGGCATACCACGGTCTAACTATCGTTACAAAAGTGTTTGGACTATATTATATACATGGGGGAATGCTACTGCTGTTATGGTGGTCGACTAGAAAAACTGCTCGGTCAAAGACTCCATGATATCTGCTCCAGCTTCATCAACGAAGTCATCATCACTATCATATGGGTCCGAGTTGGTGTCGTCGATGATGATGTAGTTCTCCGGGCAAGTGCAATCATCGTCTTCTCCTCCAGTCGCGGGAAATCCCATGAGTACTTTTAGCTTCTTCTTCAGATCATCATTCTTCTCCATGAGTGTCGCTATTTCCTCCTCATATCCGTCGCGTGTAGACTTGAGTTCTTCCTCCAGTTTCGTGATCTTGGTCATAGCCTTCTTTAGATCTATCATGCCTGCGCACATCTGGTTCTCCTGGCAACGTATGTGCTGGTTCAACTCCTGGATGAATGCTGCAATTGATCTATCCTTCCAGGTGCTGATCATCTCCCATTGCTCATCTCGGCGCCCACAAATCTGGTAGATAGTATCCTTGAGATCCTTGTGGTAAACTTCTCCAATGCGTCCCATGGTGATGTGGGCTGCCATGCTCTTTCCTAGACTCCAGGTTGGTGCATCCAAGGAAAACTCTATGGGCTCAGTGACGGGCATGAACGTTCTTCCTAGAACTTGAACTTGAATCATCCAGCGCTCCTCTTCAGGTAAAGTGGCGATGTAGGTCCCGGTGAAGCTTGGTACTCCGATGTTCAGGTATCTCGTAACTTCCTTCAAGTGGCGTCCAAAGGGTGTATCTTCATCCGGTTGCGTGAACTTGTTCCTTGCATCCGCCATCCTAAAAGAGTAGAAAAGATGAGGAGTTAGAAATCAGAAGAGAGAGTAGTGATCTAGGGCTTTAGCTTAGTGGTCGTGTCCTACAGTCAGCGTGTGCTCTGATACCATCTTGTAGCGACCAGACCTCAAACAGTCTGATCTCTGTGCATCAGTGTCATCCCTGGATCGGTAATGCTGACACGCATAGTACTTGAAGGATTTATAACAGAGTAGCAATCACACACTTATTACATTGAATGTCTCAAAAGAGAACTCATTACAATAAATATGACTTAAGACCATCTAATAACGATAACAACGGGAGGCTTCAAAGATAAGCGAGTCCATCAACTCCAACGACATCACTGAGTATAAGATCATGACCTAAGGCACCTTACTCGTCGTCTGAAAAGTCTGCAACATGAACGTTGCAGCCCGAAACGGGTCAGCACATGGAATATGCTGGCAATGTAACACATAGAGAGTAATGAAAGAATAATGCTATACTACATGCATATATGGCTGGTGGAAAGCTCTATGGTTACAGTTTTGCATAAAGCCAATTTTTCCCTACTGCAAAGGAATAAAATTTTATTTAACTATCATGGTGGTTGTTAAACATTGAGAAGGGTGCTCCAACTCAATCCCAATTAAGCATCATCATTAACCCAACAAAATTTAATTAAAGAAACATGATGAGATTCACATGATAATCCAAGTACTAGATACTCAAAACATCCATAACCGGGGACACGGCTAACCATGATTAGTTTATACACTCTGCAGAGGTTTGCGCACTTTTTTCCCTGTGAGACTCGATCTCCTCCGCTTGTTTTCTCGCACTACAAGGTGTTTGAGAAACGGATGATCGAGACACAGTCTTTCAGAAGCATTAACTCTCTACTCCGGGTAGACAGTATCAACCAACATCCCCTACATCTGCTAGTCCACCTCTTCAAGAGCTCACGCAACTTATTCAACTATGCTAGAGCCCATAGTAGCTTGCGGCTGCACACGGAAGTTTCTAGCATGAATAATCTCATGATCCCTTTGAGCCTGGGTGGCGGTCCATAGGAGAATCACATGGTACCCCGAGATTTCCAAAAATACAGGCAACACTGGGTTCCCCAGGTGCCTCAATCCACCCAGATGTGAATTTAAGTTGCCACATTAAGTAAACCATTAATTAACAATCTCACATCTGTCATGGATACACTCACCCAATCCACGTCTACTAGCATAGCATGGCAATATAAACAAACGTAGAAGTTACTCCCAAAGGTTTGATAATAAACAGGTAATAGGTTCTACCTCATCTACTTCCCAAAACCCACATATTAATCAGATCCTAATCATGCAATTGTTTGAAGATTGATCTAATGCAATAAAACTGGGTAGTAAGGAGTTATGATCAAAGTACTTGCCTTGCTGATGATCCGTGAAACCTAGAGATTCGAAGTAGCAAGCGACGCACTCCGGGTACACTATCGCAAACAAACAAGCATACAATAAGCACTCATCTAATGCACAGGTAAAACTCAAAGAAAAGATCTAACCAGAAAGTTCAACTTAAGAACTCCGGTTTGCAAAAAGAATCAAATCAAACGAAGCAACAAAAATCAAACGGCGAAAGAAACAAGCTTCGTTTTACTATTATGGACCTAGGTCAAATTTAACAGTAGCAAAAACTTGTTTGAGTTGGTTAAATGGAAAGAGGGTTCGAGACGAAACACTAGGCGCTTGAATCACCTAATTTCGATAAACGAGCGAAAAGTTATACTAAAACGAAAATCGGATTAGAAATCCCGATCAGAAATAATCGCGGAAAATCCGAGAAAAGAAAAATGGACGAACAGGCTAACGAACGAACGTTCGCTGTCTGCGGCTAAACGACAAAAACCGTTCGTTAAAACGAACGTACGGCCGAACATCCGCTAAATAGACTAAACCGGGAAAAAAATAAACCAAACCGGATCTAATAAAAAAAGATCTAGGGTTTCGAAAAAAACCCGATCGGTTTTATTAGCAAACCGGCGGCTACCTCGGGCTGCGGATCGGCGGGGCAGGGTCCGGCGGCGGCGGCGGCGGCGCCGTGCAGGTCGGCAGCGGCGGCAGCGGCGGCGGCGGCGGCGGGCGGTGGCTGGGGCTAGGGTTTGCGGCGGCTCGGGCTGGGCTCTCCGGGCTTATAAAGGACGGCCGGGCTAGAGTCCTGGTCGGGTACAGCCCGGCTAGGTCGGTATCTTTTTTTAAACATTACGCGCAAAAAAACAAATAAACGGAATACTAAACGGACTCCAAAAATCCGGAAATAAATTTTCCCCGACTTCTAAAATCAAGCCGGACAAGATGAACATTTATTTGGGGCCTAAATGCAATTTTGAAAAATGCGCATTTTTCCTAAATTCAAATAAAATAGCAATAAAATCCAAAATAAAATCTTATTTGATTTTATTATTAAATCCTCAATATTTCTTTATTTTAGGAAAGTCATTTTATTCCCTCTCTCATATTTTTATAATAGAAATAATTGAAGATAAAATAAATAAAATCAAATGATCTTATTTTCAAAATTTGAGAAAAACTCAAATACGAAAATAAAGAAATCCCCAACTCTCTCCGTGGGTCCTTGAGTTGCGTAGAATTTCTAGGATCGAGCCAAATGCAATAAAATATGATATGCAATGATGATCTAATGTATAACATTCCAAATTGAAAATTTGGGATGTTACACCATCGGCCATAGACGAGACCGAATTCACACCGGTGTGCTCCTCCCCACCGTCTACGATGTCAACGATACTCTTCGGACGGCAAAGTCCTTAATAAAGAGATGATGCTCTGATACCAATTGAAAGGATCGATATAGTTGACTAGAGGGTGGGGGTGAATAGGCAACTAACAATTTTTAGCCTTTTCTTTATCAATTTAAACTTTGCACCAAAGTAGATAGGCTAGATATGCAACTAGGTGAGCAACCTATATGATGCAACAACAACAAGCACACAAGCAAGCAAGAGATGCGGCACAATAAAATCTTTCCCAAGTAAAGGTATGAAATAACCAAGAGTGGAGCCGGTGAAGACGAGGATGTGTTAACGAAGTTCCTTCCCTTTGAGCGGAATTACGTCTCCGTTGGAGCGGTGTGGAGGCACAGTGCTCCCCAAGAAGGCACTAGGGTGATAACCCACAAGTATAGGGGATCGCAAAAGTTTTGAGGGTAGAGTATTCAACCCAAATTTATTGATTCAACAAAAGGGGAGCCAAAGAATATTCTCAAGTATTAGCAGTTGAGTTGTCAATTCAACCACACCTGGATAACTTAGTATCTGCAGCAAAGTATTTAGTAGCAAAGTAGTATGATAGTAATGGTAACACTGGCAAAAGTAACGATAGCATTTTTGTAGTAATTGTAGCAGTAGCAACGGAAAAGTAAATAAGCAAAGCACAATATGTGAAAAGCTCGTAGGCATTGGATCAGTGATGGATAATTATGTCGGATGCAATTCCTCATGTAATAGTTATAACATAGGGTGACACAGAACTAGCCCCAATTCATCAATGTAATGTAGGCATGTATTCTGAATATAGTCATACGTGCTTATGGAAAAGAACTTGCATGACATCTTTTGTCCTACCCTCCCGTGGCAGCGGGGTCCTAATGGAAACTAAGGGATATCAAGGCCTCCTTTTAATAGAGAACCGGACCAAAGCATTAGCACTTAGTGAATACATGAACTCCTCAAACTACGGTCATCACCGAGAAGTGTCCCGATTATTGTCACTTAGGGTTTGTCGGATCATAACACATAATAGGTGACTATAGACTTGCAAGATAGGATCAAGAACTCACATATATTCATGAAAACATAATAGGTTCAGATCTGAAATCATGGCACTCGTGCCCTAGTGACAAGCATTAAGCATAGCAAAGTCATAGCAACATCAATCTCAGAACATAGTGGATACTAGGGATCAAACCCTAACAAAACTAACTTGATTACATGGTAAATCTCATCCAACCCATCACCATCCAGCAAGCCTACTATGGAATTACTCACGCACGGCGGTGAGCATCATGAAATTGGTGATGGAGGATGGTTGATCATGACGACGGCGACGAATCCCCCTCTCCGGAGCCCCGAACAGGCTCCAGGTCAGCCCTCCCGAGAGAGATTAGGGCTTGGCGGCGGCTCCGTGTCGTAAAATGCAATGAAACTTTCTCTCTGATTTTTTTCTCCGTGAAACGGAATATATGGAGTTGGAGTTGAGGTCGGTGGAGCATTAGGGGGCCCACGAGACAGGGGGCGCGCCCAGGGGAGGGGGCGCGCCCCCACCCTCGTGGATAGGGTGTGGGCCCCCTGGCCTTGATTCTTTCGCCGGTATTTTTTATATTTTCCAAAATTTATCTCCGTGGATTTTTTGGTCATTCCGAGAACTTTTGTTTTCTGCACAATAAACAACACCATGGCAGTTCTGCTGAAAACATCATCAGTCCGGGTTAGTTTCATTCAAATCATGCAAGTTAGAGTCCAAAACAAGGGCAAAAGTGTTTGGAAAAGTAGATAGGTTGGAGACGTATCAACTCCCCCAAGCTTAAACCTTTGCTTGTCCTCAAGCAATTCAATTGATAAACTGAAAGTGATAAAGAAAAACTTTTACAAACTCTGTTTGCTCTTGTTGTTGTAAATATGTAAAGCCAGCATTCAGGTTTTCATCAAGGATTATGAACTAACCATATTCACAATAACACTTAGGTCTCATGTTTACTCATATCAATGGCATAATCAACTAGCGAGCAATAATAATAAAACTCGGATGACAACACTTTCTAAAAACAATCATAATATGATATAACAAGATGGTATCTCGCTAGCCCTTACTGAGACCGCAAAAACATAAATGCAGAGCACCTTTAAAGATCAAGGACTGACTAAACATTGCAATTCATGGTAAAAGAGATCCAGTCAAGTCATACCCAATATAAACTAATAGTAATGCATGCAAATGATATTGTGCTCTCCAGCGGGTGCTTTTTAATAAGAAGGTGATGACTCAACATAAAAGTGAATAGATAGGCCCTTCGCAGAGGGAAGCAGGGATTTGTAGAGGTGCCAGAGCTCGATTTTAAAATAGAGATGAATAACATTTTGAGCGGGATACTTTCACTGTCAACGCAACAACTATAAGATCTCGATATCTTCATTGCTACATACATTATAGGCGGTTCCCAAACAGAATGGTAAAGTTTATACTCCCCCACCACCAACAAGCACACTCCACGACCATCCGAAACAACAGGGTACCGTCCATACCAACAACAGTCCTGGGGGAGTTTTGTTTTTATTATTTTGATTTGCTTTGATCTTTTTGATCATGGGACTGGGCATCCCGGTTACCAGCCATTTTCTCGTGAATGAGGAGCAGAGTTCACTCCTCTTGAGAATAACCCACCTAGCATGGAAGATACAGACAGCCCTAGTTGAAACATGAGCTGCTCGAGCATACAAAACAGAATTTCATTTGAAGGTTTGGAGTTCGGCACATACAAATTTACTTGGAACGGTAGGTAAATACCGCATATAGGAAGGTATGGTGGACTCATGGAATAACTTTGGGGATTATGGAGTTTGGATGCACAAGCAGTATCCCCGCTTAGTACAGGTGAAGGCTAGCAAAAGACTGGGAAGCGACCAATTGAGAGAGCGACAACAGCCATGAACATGCATTAAAATTAATCAACACCGAGTGCAAGCATGAGTAGGATATAATCCACCATGAACATAAATATTGTGAAGGCTATGTTGATTTGTTTCAACTACATGCGTGAACATGTGCCAAGTCAAGTCACTCAATCATTCAAAGGATGATACCATCCTATCATACCACATCACAACTATTTTAATAGCATGTTGGCACGCAAGGTAAACCATTATAAGCTCCTAGCTAATTAAGCATGGCATAAGCAACTATAATCTCTAAATGTCATTGCAAACATGTTTATTCATAATAGGCTGAATCAGGAATGATGAACTCATCATATTTACAAAAACAAGAGAGGTCGAGTTAATACCAGCTTCTCTTATCTCAATCAGTCTATCATATATCGTCATTACTGCCTTTCACTTGCACGACCGAATGGTGTGTATAATAATAATAGTGCACGTGCATTGGACTAAGCTGGAATCTACAAGCATTCAATTCAAGGGAGAAGACAAAGTAATATGGGCTCTAAGTTAAATCAACAATAATGAAAATTAGGGCTACTAAACATTTTCATTATGATCTTCTCCTCTCGACCCCCAAAGGAAAGAAAAGAAATAAAACTATTTACACGGGAAAACTCCCAACAAGCAAAAAGAAGAACGAGAAATCTTTTTGGGTTTTCATTTTAATTACTATTGCAAGCATGGAAATTAAACTAACTAATTTTTTTGGTTTTCTTAAGGTTTATAAAACACACAAGAAGAAAGCTATAAAAATAAATTAAACTAGCATGGATAATACAATGAAAGAGTATGAGCACCGACAACTAGAATAGTATGTGAACATGAATGTAAAGTCGGTGTGAAATATGTACTCCCCCAAGCTTAGGATTTTGGCCTAAGTTGGTTTATTGCCAAGGATCGCGGCTACTCTCCCCGGTGTACTGAGGAGTGTCATCCGGATACCACTGGCTGGCGATCTCATTCGGATCCCACTGATAACAGGATGAACGATAAGGGTCCAGTGTAGGTTCCGGCTCAGGCTCTGGAGTTGACGTCTGGCCTCGGTGTGTGTACACAGCCTTTGGCAGGACAAGGTAATGACCTGCAGTTAAATCAAACAAAGAAGGCGCAAGCAGGGTAATAATCTCATTGTGTTTCTTATTAAATCTCAGGTTATACAGGAGCATCTTATCATCATTGTCAACAATAAATTCATGCGCTACCATGCTCCTGTAATCTAAAAAGGAAAGGGGCAACAGTGTCTCCTCTTTATCGTCATGCCTAATAGGTATCTCGAAATGTTTAGCAAGACATGCATCATAGATACCTCCAAAGATGGGGCCCTTTGTACGGTTTCGGCTCAACCGCTTAGCAATAATGGCACCCATACTAAAAGTGTAATCACCGAATAAGGCATGGAGCAGAATAATAATATCAGGAACACTGAAGTTTCCACTATTTCCACGACCAATTAAGCATCTACTAGCAAATATGGCAAAGTAGCATAAAACAGGAAAATGTATGCTAGTGATTCTCGCATCGGAACCCTTCTTCGAATCCATCCCCTACAGTAATAGTGTTAACAAAACCATCTACATCTTTATGATGTGGTTCATCTAAGCTGCCCTCAAAGGATATTCTACAAACCGTGCAAAAATTACTTAATGACATTTCCTTAGTCTCATCATATAAATGAAAAGATACTGAAGGAGGTGAATTCTTAGGATAATAATAAAAGTTTTGCATGAAAGTATTGATAAGTAAGAGATACTGTTTGATCCGGTCGTGGAGGAAGTCGGTGAGGCCCGCATTTTCAGCCAAAGAATAAAAGTCTTCATAAATCCCGGCTGCTCTCAAGAAATTATCACAAGGCCATTCACACGGCCGTACTTCCGCTATGCGAGGAAGATTATACTTGGCCTTTTCTTTCTCCTTAGCTTGTTTATCCTTGGAGCTTTGACTACAAGAGCCTCTCAATAATCTCCTCATCATTTTCTGAAAATTTCTGAAATTTTTAGTAACTTCCAAATAAAAGTGAATCAAACTAAACAAGATTGATAGCAACTACTCCCATAAGTGCCTAGAGCCTATATCATGCATTAGAATTATTTGGGACCTCATAAATTTGACATGCAAGCTCAAGAACAGGGTCACCTATGCAGCAAAAAATTGCAATGAATAAAGCACTAGAACAAAAACTAATTGGACCAATGGAGGAGTCACATACCAGGCACCAATCCCCCAAAGCAGTTTTGTGAATGGAGCTTTGAGCAAGGAGATCGAAAATCGCAGCAAAATGAGCTAGAACTTGTGCTTGAGCTGGATGGGGATTTTTTTTGGAGGAAGATGGAGTGTGTGGGTGCAGGAATAAGTGGAGGGGGCCACTGTGGGCCCACGAGACAGGGGGGCGCGCCTAGGGGGAGTGGGCGCACCCTCCACCCTCGTGACCAGGTGCTTGCCCCCCTGCTGTGTTCTCAGTGCCTAAAATCCTCAAATATTCCATAAAAAACCATACTAAATTTGAGGGCATTTGGAGCACTTTTATTTTCGGGATATTTTTTATTGCATGGATAATTCAGAAAACAGACAGATAATACTATTTTTGCTTTATTTATTCTAAATAACATAAAGTAAAAGGAGGGTATAGAAGGTTGTGCCTTGTAGTTTCATACATCTCATGATCATAAAAATGAATCCACTAACAAGGTTGATCAAGTCTTGTTAACAAACTCATTCCAAATAAAAGGAACCGGAGAAATTTCGAATAACACTAGGTTACCTCAACGGGGATATGAACATCCCCTATAATAAGAATATCATATTTTTTTTCTTGACAGTAGGAAGAGGAAATTCAAAACCCCCAATAATGATAGTTGGAACTTTTCCAATAGAATTGATGCTATGAACTTGAGGTTGTTTCCTCGGAAAGTGTACCATATGCTCATTACCATAACATGAAAAGTGACATTGCCTTTGTTGCAATCAATAACAGCCCCTGCAGTATTCAAAAAAGGTCTACCAAGGATAATCGACATACTATCATCCTCGGGAATATCAAAAATAACAAAGTCCATTAAGATAGTGACATTTGCAACCACAACAGGCACATCCTCACAAATACCGACAGGTATAGCAGTTGATTTATCAGTCATTTGCAAAGATATTTCAGTAGGTGTCAACTTATTCAATTAAAGTCTACGATATAAAGAGAGAGACATAACATTAACACCATCTCCAAGATCACATAAAGCAGTTTTAACATAATTTCTTTCAATGGAGCATGGTATAGTTGGTACCCCTCGATCTCCAAGTTTCTTTGGTACTCCACCCTTAAAAGTATAATTAGCCATCATGGTGGAAATTTCAGCCTCCAGTATCTTTCTTTTATTTGTAATGATATCCTTCATATATTTAGCATAAGGATTTACTTTAAGCATATCAGTTAAGCGCATACGTAAGAAGATAGGTCTAATCATTTCAGCAAAGCGCTAAAAATCCTCATCATCCTTTGTCTTGGATGGTTTAGGAGGAAAGGGCATGGGTTTCTGAACCCATGGTTCTCTTTCTTTACCGTGCTTCCTAGCAACAAAATCTCTCTTATCATAACGTTGATTCTTTGATTGTGAGTTATCAAGATCAACAGCAGGTTCAATCCCTACATCATTATTACTGCTAGGTTGAGCATCAACATGAACATTATCATTAATACTATCACTAGGTTCATGTTCATCACCTGATTGTGTTTCAGCATCAGAAATGGAAATATCATTTGGATTCTTAGGTGTGTCTATAACAGGTTCACTAGAAGCATGCAAAGTCCTATCATTTTTCTTTTTCTTCTTTTTAGAAGGACTAGGCGCATCTAAATTATTTCTCTGAGAATCTTGCTCGATTATCTTAGGGTGGCCTTCAGGATACAATGGTTCCTGAGTCATTCTACCAGTTCTAGTAGCCACTCTAACAGCAAAGTCATGTTTATTATTTAATTCATCGAGCAAATCACTTTGAGCTTTAAGTACTTGTTCAGCTTGAGTGGTAACCATAGAAGCATATTTGCTAATGAGTTTTAGTTCACCTTTGACTCTAGCCATATAATCACTCAAACGTCCTATCATGAAAGCATTACTCTTAAAGTCTCTACCAACATAAGCATTAAAACTTTCTTGTCTAGCCATTAAGTCATCAAATTCATTTAAGCATTGGCTATGAAATTTAGTAGACGGGATTTCAACCTTATCATATCTATAGAGAGAATTTACCTTTACTACCTGTGTCGGGTTATCAAGACAATGTATTTCTTCGACAGGCAGTATATTAAGACCATGTATTTCTTCAATAGGAGGTAAATTCTTAACATCTTCAGCTTTAATACCTTTTTCTTTCATAGATTTCTTTGCCTCTTGCATATCTTCAGGGCTATGAAATAGAACCCCCCCCCCCCTCCTCTTCTTCGGAGTTGGTTTCGTAATAGGTTCAGGAGTTGGCTCAATTGGCTCAGGAATTGGCTCAGGAAGAGCCCAATTATTTTCATTAGTCAACATATTATTCAATAACAATTCAGCTTGGTCGACTGTTCTTTCCCTGAAAACACAACCAGCACAACTATCCAAGTAGTCCTTGGAGGCATCAGTTAGTCCATTATAAAAGATATCAAGTATTTCATTTTTCTTAAGGGGATGATCAGGCAAAGCATTAAGTAATCGGAGAAGCCTCCCCCAAGCTTATGGGAGACTCTCTTCTTTGATTTGCACAAAATTATATATTTCCCTCAACGCTGCTTGTTTCTTATGAGCGGGGAAATATTTAGCAGAGCAATAATAAATCATATCCTGGGGACTATGCACACAACCAGGATCAAGAGAATTAAACCAAGTTTTAGCATCACCCTTTAATGAGAATGGAAATATCTTAAGGATATAATAATAGCGAGACTTCTCATCATTAGTGAACAGGGTGGCTATATCATTTAACTTGGTAAGATGTGCCACAATAGTTTCAGATTCATAGCCATAAAAAGGATCAGATTCAACCAAAGTAATTATTTCAGGATCAACAAAGAATTCATAATCCTTATCAGTAACAAAGATAGGTGAAGTAGCAAAAGCAGGGTCATATTTCATTCTAGCATTCAGAGTTTTCTGTTTAAGTTTAGCTAGTAATTTCTTAAGATCAGATCTATCATTGCAAGCAAAAAGATCTCTAGCAGTTTCTTCATCCATAACATAACCCTCGGGAACAACATGCAATCCATACTTAGGGGGAGAACCTTCATCATCACTATCATCAATAATTTCATCTTCATTAATTTCATTCTCTCTAACCCTAGCAAGTTATTCATCAATATATTCACCTAATGGCACAGTAGTATCAAGCATGGAAGTAGTTTCATCATAGGCATCATGCATAGGAGAAGTGGCATCATCAATAACATGCGACATATCAGAATTAATAGCAAAAGCAAGTTTAGGTGTCACAAGCTTACTCAAAACAGAAGGAGAATCAAGTGCAGAGCTAGATGGCAGTTCCTTACCTCCCCTCGTAGTTGAGGGAAAAATCTTAGTTCTTTCGTCTTTCAAGTTGCTCATAGTGACCAGCAGATATAAATCACAAGTGACTCAAAGAATAGAGCTATGCTCCCCGGCAACGGTGCCAGAAAATAGTCTTGATAACCCACAAGTATAGGGGATCGCAACAGTTTTCGAGGGTAGAGTATTCAACCTAGATTTATTGATTCGACACAAGGGGAGCCAAAGAATATTCTCAAGTATTAGCAGTTGAGTTGTCAATTCAACCACACCTGGATAACTTAGTATCTGCAGCAAAGTATTTAGTAACAAAGTAGTATGATAGTAATGGTAACAGTGGCAAAAGTAATGATAGCATTTTTGTAGTAATTGTAGCAGTAGCAACGGAAAGATAAATAAGCAAAGCACAATATGTGGAAAGCTTGTAGGCATTGGATCAGTGATGGATAATTATGTCGGATGCGATTCCTCATGTAATAGTTATAACATAGGGTGACACAGAACTAGCCCCAGTTCATCAATGTAATGTAGGCATGTATTCCGCATATAGTCATATGTGCTTATGGAAAAGAACTTGATTGACATCTTTTGTCCTACCCTCCCGTGGCAGCGGGGTCCTAATGGAAACTAAGGGATATTAAGGCCTCCTTTTAATAGAGAACCGGACCAAAGCATTAGCACTTAGTGAATACATGAACTCCTCAAACTATGGTTATCACCGAGAAGTATCCTGATTATTGTCACTTTGGGTTTGTCAGATCATAACAAATAATAGGTGACTATATACTTGCAAGATAGGATCAAGAACTCACATATATTCATGAAAACATAGTAGGTTCAGATCTGAAATCATGGCACTCGGGCCCTATTGACAAGCATTAAGCATAGCAAAGTCATAGCAACATCAATCTCAAAACATAGTGGATACTAGGGATCAAACCCTAACAAAACTAACTTGATTACATGTTAAATCTCATCCAACCCATCACCTTCCAGCAAGCCTACGATGGAATTACTCATGCACGGCAGTGAGCATCATGAAATTGGTGATGGAGGATGGTTGATGATGATGACGGCGACGAATCCCCTCTCTGGAGCCCCGAACGGACTCCAGATCATCCCTCCCGAGAGAGATTAGGGTTGGCGGCGGCTCCGTGTCGTAAAACGCAATGAAACTTTCTCTTTGATATTTTTGTCCGTGAAACGGAATATATGGAGTTGGAGTTGAGGTCGGTGGAGCATCAGGGGGCCCACAAGACAGGGGCGCGCCCAGGGGAGGGGGCACGCCCCTACCCTCGTGGACAGGGTGTGGGCCCCCTGGCCTTGATTATTTTGCCAGTATTTTTTATATTTTCCGAAAGTTATCTCCGTGGATTTTCAGGTCATTCCGGGAACTTTTGTTTTCTGCACAATAAACAACACCATGGCAGTTCTGCTGAAAACAGCGTCAGTCTGGGTTAGTTTCATTCAAATCATGCAAGTTAGAGTCCAAAACAAGGGCAAAAGTGTTTGGAAAAGTAGATACATTGGATACGTATCATAGGGCCATCGTATTCTACTCACACCCTCACACAATGCGAGATGCCGTGATTCCACTATTCGTGCCCTTGGAGGCAGCGACCGAACCTTTACAAACAAGGTTGGGGCAATCTCCACAACTTAATTGGAGGCTCCCAACGACACCACAGAGCTTCACCATGATGGACTATGGCTCTGAGGTGACCTCAACCGTCTAGGGTGCTCAAACACCCAAGAATAACAAGATCCGCAAGGGATTAGTGGGGGGAATCAAATTTCTCTTGGTGGAAGTGTAGATCCGGGCCTTCTCAACCAATCCCTAGAAAATCAACAAGTTTGATTGGCTAGGAAGAGAGATTAGGCAAAAATGGAGCTTGGAGCAACAATGGAGTTTGGGGATGGAAGTGTCGGCGTTCTAGGAACGGGGGTCCCCAGACTTGCCTGCCTGCGGCCTACGGCGTGGCTCAAAGGAGGCCCGGCACGGCCCATCTTCATCAACACAAGCCCAAGACCCTCGTGGGGCGGACGACAAGGAGCTTCCTCAGGCACGGCCTCGTCAGGCTGGCTCACGAGGAGGCGGAGAGTAAAAGGTGGGGTACCTCACGAGGTGCCCATGACGCAAGCCATGACGACCAAGGGCGCCAGTCGGGCGCCAGCTCGCGTAGTGTCCTCCTTTCCTCTTTGGTGCAAAGGGAGCAAGCGCAGGTGAGAGCATCAAGCAAAGGCATCCGTTTCAGTGCAACAAGACCAAGACCAGCCCAACAGGAGGGAAGAAGTCATTGTGGAGCCCAAGCGGGCATCACCACCAGAGCCTTTGGCAGGCGAGGACCAACTTTAGTTAGGATAAGTGTACCCGCTATTCCCCTTCAAAATGGCCAATTGTTGGCGCCCTTCCCGCTCAATATTTGGGAAGAGGCCCAAGGCCTTTGCCTATAAATAGGACTAGCCACCCCCAGGGTAGAGGCAATCGGATCCTCACCAAGAAACCAGTAGATAGAGCGATTGAACTCCTCCCAACAAGTTCGTCGCACCAGCCAAGAACAGACCCTCACGAGGCTGTTCTTCCTTGTATTGTTCATCATCAGCCCAAGAGGCAATCCACCACACCACACACTAGAGTAGGGTATTACACCGCAATGGTGGCCTGAACCAGTATAAATCTTGCGTCTCTTGTGTTGTTCTGTTTGGTAGTTTAGATCCTAGCGATTCAGCGAGGAGCAAGCCGGCAGAGGGTAGAATCTCCGCGCGCACCCCAGTGTTCGAACCTCAAGGGTCTACCGGAACCCGAAATCCGACATTTGGCGCTCCAGGTAGGTGTGCGCCGGAATTTGCCTTCCGTCGCCTCGTTCTTCTCCGACCATCGCATCCATGTCTGACGCTCATCGGGCTCGCGCCGAGCGCCAAGCTGCCCCCGCTTCCCACGTCGCCCAGACGACTCCCGTCGGCAGGCGCCCTCGTCGTTCCCCGTCACCTGCCGTCAACACCGCCATCGGCCCAGCGGGGAACGGGCAGCAAGCATCATCCCAGCATTTCCCCGTGGCCTCTTGGGAAGAGCCACGCGGCCCCTTCTTCACCCACCCCGTCGCGCCGGCTCCCCCGGTCGTCGCGGCCCTCCTGGACGGCTTGCAGGCGCCGCCCTCCAGCCACCACGTCAAGCCGTTCGTCCGCCGGGTCGGCACCGCCTCTACGCGGCGGGGGCTCCACGGGGCCGGTCGGAGCCATCGGCTAAGCTGACCTTCAGCTCCGATGACCACTCCACCAACTCGGCCTGCTCGGGCGCGCTCCCCATGCTCTGCACGCCCACCATCTGCCAGGTGGCCGTCACCAGGACCCTCGTCGACGGTGGCGCGGGCCTCAACATGCTCTCAATTGAGGCCTTCAACCTCCTCTGCATACCCCGGGAGCGGCTGCAACCCAGCCGGCCTTTCTCGGGCGTCGGAGGCGGGTCGTCCAGCTATACATGTGAGAAGACGGCCTTCCTGACCCCGTGTGGGGTGTACTGCTATACATGCATGCCATTCGGACTGCGCAACGCGGGGGCAACCTTTCAGCGGCTCATGCACATCACCTTGGGCCCACAGCTCGGGAAGAATGTGGAGGCTTACGTCGACGACATCGTAGTGAAGTCTCGCGAGGCCAAGACCCTGATATAAGACCTGGAGGAAACCTTCGCGAGCCTCAACGCAGTGAGCCTGTGGCTCAACCCGGAAAAGTGTGTGTTTGGAGTCCCCTCGGGCAAGCTCTTGGGCTTCGTCATGTCCCACCGAGGCATCGAGGCCAACCCAGAAAAGGTCAAGGCAGTCGAGGACATGAGCCCACCAAAGACCCTCAGAGAAATGCAGAAGCTCACGGGGCACGTGACTGCGCTGGGGCGCTTCATCTCCAGGTTAGGAGAGCGAGTGCTACCTTTCTTTCAGCTGATGAAGAAGAAAGGGCCCTTTGAATGGACTGAAGAAGCCGACAAAGCGTTCCAGGATCTCAAGAGATACTTAACCAGCCCTCCGGTGATGGTGGCCCCACGCCCTCAAGAGCCCTTAGTACTCTATCTCGCCGCCACTCCTTACTCCGCCAGCGCGGCTCTGGTGGCGGTTAGGGAGGAGCATCGGGCCAAAGCCACGGCTGCTGCACGTGTCAAGGCAAAGCAGGACCAAAAAGGACTCTAGAGGGCGCAACCACGGCTAAGGAGGATCAGCCGCCGCAGGGAAGCGCGCCGGAAGTGGAGGAAGCTCTTTCCCCAGGCAACCAACCTCCAGAGGCCCCGTCGCCTCAGCAGGCGCCACAGCCTCCGGAGGGCACCACTAGCGCCGACGCCCCAATCCTCGTCGAGCACCCTATGTACTTCGTCAGCACGGTGTTGCGGGATGCGAGGGCACGGTACCCCATGCCACAGAAACTCCTCCTCGCGCTGCTGGTGGCCTCGCGCAAGCTGCGGCACTACTTCCAGGGTCACCCGATCAAGGTTGTCTGGGCATACCCCTTGGAAAGGGTGCTTAGGAGCCCTAACTCGGCCGGAAGGGTCGCTGAGTGGAATATTGAACTGCAAGCATTTCAGCTCCAATTCAGTACGACCAGGGTCATCAAGGGTGCCGCGCTAGCAGATTTCGTGGCTGAATGGATGGAGGCACCGGACCTCAAGGCCGACGAGGACCGATCACTCTCCCCAGGAAGCGAGGTGCCAGAAGGCTGGGTCATGTACTTCGACGGGGCGTTCTCCAGGCATGGCGCTGGGGCTGGGGCGGTGCTCATATCCCCCACTCAGGACAAGCTGTACTACGCCATGCAGCTCTGCTTCCAGCAGGGCGAAAAGGTCTCCAACAATATAGCAGAGTACGAGGGACTGATAGCGGGCCTGAAGGCCGGCGCTGCCCTGGGAGTGAAGCGTCTTACTATCAAGGGCGATTCGCAGCTCCTTGTCAATTTCTCCAACAAGGTATACAATGTTGGGGAACGTAGTAATTTCAAAATTTTCCTACGCACACGCAAGATCATGGTGATGTATAGCAACGAGAAGGGGAGTGTATCTTCATACCCTTGAAGATCGCTAAGTGGAAGCGTTTATCAACGCGGTTGATGTAGTCGTACGTCTTCACGATCCGACCGATCCAAGTACCGAACTCACGGCACCTCCGAGTTCTGCACACGTTCAACTCGATGACGTCCTCGCCTTCTCGATCCAGCAAGACGAGCGAAGTAGTAGATGAGTTCTGGCAGCACGATGGCGTGGTGACGGTGTTGGTGAAGAACAATCTCCGCAGGGCTTCGCCTAAGCACTACGAAAACTATGACGGAGGATAAAATAGAGGGGACGGGGTTGCCGGCACACGGCTTGGTGTTTCTTGATGTGTATTTGGTGCTAGCCCTGCCCCTCTATTTATATGTTGAGCCTTGGGGTCGAAACTTGGAGTAAAAGCCTCCACAAAGTTGGTTTCACCCGAAAGGCAAGAGTCCTTCTCGGACTCCAGGGCCAAACGCCAGGGTTCCCGGCGTCTGGACCCAGACGCCAGGGACCCTGGCGTCTGGCCCCTGGACTCCGCAAAACTTCCTTTTGCGCTTTCCAAAAACCTTGTGGGCTTTCCCCTTTGGCCCAAATAACGTGTTCTCGTACCCAAACATTTCGGGAAACATCCGGAACCCCTTCCGGTGAATTCCGGAACCCTTCCGGAGATCAAACACTATTATCCCATATATCAAACTTTATCTCCGGACCATTCCGGAGTTCCTCGTCATGTCCATGATCTCATCCGGGACTCCGAACAACATTCGGTTACCAACATGCATAACTCATATAATACTATATCGTCAACGAAACGTTAAGCGTGCGGACCCTACGGGTTCGAGAACTATGTAGACATGACCGAGACACGTTTCTAGTCAATAACCAATAGCGGGACCTGGATGCCCATATTGGCTCCCACATATTCTACGAAGATCTTTATCGGTCAAACCGCATAACAACATATGTTGTTCCCTTTGTCAACGGTATGCTACTTGCCCGAGATTCGATCGTCGGTATCTCAATACCTAGTTCAATCTCGTTACCGGCAAGTCTCTTTACTCGTTACGTAATGCATCATTCCGTAACTAACTCATTAGCTACATTGCTTGAAAGGCTTATAGTGATGTGCATTACCGAGAGGGCCTAGAGATACCTCTCCGACAATCGGAGTGACAAAACCTAATCTCGAAATACGCCAACCCAACATGTACCTTCGGAGACACCTGTAGAGCTCCTTTATAATCACCCAGTTACGTTGTGACGTTTGGTAGCACACAAAGTGTTCCTCCGGTAAATGGGAGTTGCATAATCTCATAGTTACAGGAACATGTATAAGTCATGAAGAAAGCAATAGCAACATACTAAACGATCAAGTGCTAAGCTAACGGAATGGGTCAAGTCAATCACATCATTCTCCTAATGATGTGATCCCGTTAATCAAATGACAACTCATGTCTATGGTTAGGAAACTTAACCATCTTTGATTAACGAGCTAGTCAAGTAGAGGCATACTAGTGACACTATGTTTGTCTATGTATTCACACATGTATTATGTTTCCGGTTAATACAATTCTAGCATGAATAATAAACATTTATCATGAAATAAGGAAATAAATAATAACTTTATTATTGCCTCTAGGGCATATTTCCTTCAGTCTCCCACTTGCACAAGAGTCAATAATCTAGTTCACATCGCCGTTTGATTTAACACCAATATTCATATCTGTATATGATTAACACCCATAGTTCACATCATCATGTGACCAACACCCAAAGGGTTTACTAGAGTCAATAATCTAGTTCACATCGCTATGTGATTAACACCCAAAAGAGTACTAAGGTGTGATCATGTTTTGCTCGTGAGAGAGGCTTAGTCAAATGGGTCTGTCACATTCAGAGCCGTATGTATTTTGCAAATATTCTATGTCTACAATGCTCTGCACGAAGCTACTCTAGCCAATTGCTCCCACTTTCAATATGTATCCAGATTAAGAATTAGAGTCATCTGGATCAGTGCCAAAACTTGCATCGACGTAACCCTTTACGACAAACCTCTTGTCACCTCCATAATCGAGAAACATATCCTCATTCCACTAAGGATAATTTTGACAATGTCCAGTGATCTACTCCTAGATCACTATTGTACTCCCTTGCCAAAACAGGGCAGAGTATACAATAGGTCTGGTCCATAGCATAGCATACTTTTATAGAACCTATGACTGATGCATAGGGAATGAATTTCATTCTCTTTCTATTTTCTGCTGTGGTCGGGATTTGAGTCTTACTCAATTTCATACCTTTGCAACATAGGCAAGAACTCTTTCTTTGACTGTTCCATTTTGAACTACTTCAAAATCTTGTCAAGGTATGTACTCATTGAAAATCTTATCAAGCGTCTTGATCTATCTCAATAGATCTTGATGCTCAATATGTAAGTAGCTTTACTGAAGTCTTTCTTTTAAAGAACTTCTTTCAAACACTCCTTTATGCTTTGCAGAATAATTCTACATTATTTCCGATCAACAATATGTCATTCACATATACTTATCAGAAATGTTGTAGTGCTCCCACTCACTTTCTTGTAAATACAGGCTTCACCGTAAGTCTGTACAAAACTATATGCTTTGATCAACTTATCAAAGCGTATATTCCAACTCTGAGATGCTTGCACCAGTCCATAGACGGATCGCTGGAGCATGCACACTTTGTTAGCACCTTTAGGATTGACAAAACCTACTGGTTGCATCATATACAACTCTTCTTTAAGAAAACCATTAAGGAATGCAGTTTTGACACCCATTTGCCAGATTTCATAAAATGTGGCAATTGCTAACATGATTCGGACAGACTTAAGCATCGCTACAGTTGAGAAAATCTCATTGTAGTCAACACCTTGAACTTGTCAAAAACCTTTTTGCGACAAGTCGAGCATTGTAGATAGTAACACTACTATCAACGTCTGTCTTCCTCTTGAAGATCCATTTATTTCTTATGGTTTTCCGATCATCGGGCAAGTCCACCAAAGTCCACACTTTGTTCTCATACATGGATCCTATCTCAGATTTCATGGCCTCCAGCCATTTTGCGGAATTTGGGCTCATCATCGCTTCCTCATAGTTCATAGGTTTATCATGGTCCAGTAACATGACTTTCATAACAGGATTACCGTACCACTCTGGTGCGGACCGTACTCTGGAAGACCTACGAGGTTCTGTAGTAACTTGATCTGAAGTTTCATGATCATCATCATTAGCTTCCTCACTAATTGGTGTAGGACTCACTGGAACTGATTTCAGTGATGAACTATTTTCCAATTCGGGAGAAGGTACAGTTACCTCATCAAGTTCTACTTTCCTCCCACTCACTTCTTTCGAGAGAAACTCCTTCTCTAGAAAGGATCCATTTTTAGCAACGAATAACTTGCCTTTGGATCTGTGATAGAAGGTGTACCCAACAGTTTCCTTTAGGTATTCTATGAAGACGCACTTCTCCGATTTGGGTTCGAGCTTATCAGGTTGAAAACCTTTTTCATATAAGCATCGCAACTCCAAACTTTAAGAAACAACAACTTAGGTTTACTGCTAAACCATAGTTCATACGGTGCCGTCTCAACGGATTTAGATGGTGCCCTATTTAACGTGAATGCAGCTGTCTCTAATGCATAACCCCAAAATGATATTGGTAAATCGGTAAAAGACATCATTAATCGCACCATATCAAATAAAGTGCGGTTATGACGTTCGGACACACCATTACATTGTGGTGTTCCAGGTGGCGTGAGCAGTGAAACTATTCCACATTGTCTTAATTGAAGACCAAACTCGTAACTCAGATATTCATCTCCACGATCAGATCGCAGAAACTTTATTTTTCTTGTTACGATGATTTTCCACTTCACTCTAAAATTCTTTGAACCTTTCAACTATTTGAGACTTATGTTTCATCAAGTAGATATACCCATATCTGCTCAAATCATCTGTGAAGGTCTGAAAATAACGATACCCGCCACGAGCCTTAATACTCATTGGTCCGCATACATCAGTATGTATTATTTCCAACAAGTTTGTTGCTCGTTCCATTGTTCCGAAGAACGGAGTTTTAGTTCATCTCGCCCAAAAGGCACGGTTCGCAAGCATCAAATGATTCATAACCAAGTGATTCCAAAAATCCATCTTTATGGAGTTTCTTCATGCGCTTTACACCGATATGACCCAAACGGCAGTGCCACAAATAAGTTGCACTATCATTATTAACTTTGCATCTTTTGGCATCAATATTATGAATATGTGTATCACTACGATCGAGATCCAATAAACTATTTTCATTGGGTGTATGACCATTGAAGGTTTTATTCATGTAAACAGAACAACAATTATTTTCTGACTTTAAATGAATAACCGTATTGCAATAAACATGATCAAATCATATTCATGCTCAACGCAAACGCCAAATAACATTTATTTAGGTTTAACACTAATCCCGAAAGTATAAGGAGTGTGCGATGATGATCATATCAATCTTGGAACTACTTCCAACACTCATCGTCACTTCCCCTTTAACTAGTCTCTCTTTATTCTGTAACTCCTGTTTTGAGTTACTAAATTTTTAGCAACCGAACAAGTATCAAATACTCAGGGGCTACTATAAACACTAGTAAGGTACACATCAATAACCTATACATCAAAATATACTCTTGTTCACTTTGCCATCCTTCTTATCCACCAAATATTTGGAGTAGTTCCACTTCTAGTGACCATTTCCTTTGCAGTAGAAGCACTCAGTTTCAGGCTTAGGTCCAGCTTTGGGCTTCTTCACGGGAGTGACAACTTGTTTGCCATTCTACTTGAAGTCTCCCTTTCTTTCCCTTTGCCCTTTTCTTGAAACTAGTGGTCTTGTCAATCATCAACACTTGATGCTCTTTCTTGATTTCTACCTTCGTCGATTTCAACATCACGAAGAGCTCGGGAATCGTTTTCGTCAGCCCTTGCATACTATAGTTCCTCACAAAGTTCTAGTATCTTAGTGATTGTGACTAGAGAATTCTGTCAATCACTATCTTATCTGGAAGATTAACTCCCACTTGATTCAAGCGATTGAAGTACCCAGACAATCTGAGCACATGCTCAATAGTTGAGCGATTCTCCTCCATCTTTTAGCTATAGAACTTGTTGGAGACTTCATATCTCTCAACTCGGGTATTTGCTTGAAATATTAACTTCAACACCTGGAACATCTCATATGGTCCATGACGTTCAAAACATCTTTGAAGTCCCGATCCTAAGCCGTTAAGCATGGTGCACTAAACTATCAAGTAGTCATCATATTGAGCTAGCCAAACGTTCATAACGTCTGCATCTGCTCCTGCAATAGGTCTGTCACCTAGCAGTGCATTAAGGACATAATTCTTCTGTGCAGCAATGAGGATAAACCTCAGATCATGGATCCAATCCGCATCATTGCTACTAACATTTTTCAACACAATTTTCTCTAGGAACATATCAAAATAAACATATGAAAGCAACAACACGAGCTATTGATCTACAACATAATTTGCAAAATACTACCAGGTACTAAGTTCATGATAAATTTAAGTTTAGTTAATCATATTACTTAAGAACTCCCACTTAGACAGACATCTCTCTAGTCATCTAAGTGATTACGTGATCCAAATCAACTAAACCATGTCCGATCATCACGTGAGATGGAGTAGTTTCAATGGTGAACATCACTATGTTGATCATATCTTCTATATGATTCACGTTCGACCTTTCGGTCTCCGTGTTCCGAGGCCATATTTGTATATGCTAGGCTCGTCAAGTTTAACCTGAGTATTCCGTGTGTGCAACTGTTTTGCACCCGTTGTATTTGAACGTAGAGCCTATCACACCCGATCATCACGTGGTGTCTCAGCACGAAGAACTTTCGCAACGGTGCATACTCAGGGAGAACACTTCTTGATAATTAATGAGAGATCATCTTCAAATGCTACCGTCAATCAAAGCAAGATAAGATGCATAAAGGATAAACATCACATGCAATCAATATAAGTGATATGATATGGCCATCATCATCTTGTGCTTGTGATCTCCATCTCCAAAGCACCGTCATGATCACCATCGTCACCGGCGCGACACCTTGATCTCCATCGTAGCATCATTTTCGTTACGCCATCTATTGCTTCTACGACTATCGCTACCGCTTAGTGATAAAGTAAAGCAATTACAGGGCGTTTGCATTTCATACAATAAAGCGACAACCATATGGCTCCTGCCAGTTGCCGATAACTTCGGTTACAAAACATGATCATCTCATACAATAAAATATAGCATCACGTCTTGACCATATCACATCACAACATGCCCTGCAAAAACAAGTTAGACGTCCTCTACTTTGTTGTTGCAAATTTTACGTGGCTGCTACGGGCTGAGCAAGAACCGTTCTTACCTACGCATCAAAACCACAACGATAGTTCGTCAAGTTAGTGCTTTTTAACCTTCGCAAGGACCGGGCGTAGCCACACTCGGTTCAACTAAAGTTGGAGAAACAAACACCCTCTAGTCACCTGTGTGCAAAGCACGGCGATAAAACCAGTCTCGCGTAAGCGTACGCGTAATGTCGGTCCGGGCCGCTTCATCCAACAATTCCGCTGAACCAAAATATGACATCCTGGTAAGCAGTATGACTTGTATCGCCCACAACTCACTTCTGTTCTACTTGTGCATATAAAATCTATGCATAAAACCTAGGCTCAGATGCCACTGTTGGGGAACGTAGTAATTTCAAAATTTTCCTACGCACACGCAAGATCATGGTGATGTATAGCAACGAGAAGGGGAGTGTATCTTCATACCCTTGAAGATCGCTAAGCGGAAGCGTTTATCAACGCGGTTGATGTAGTCGTACGTCATCACGATCCAACCGATCCAAGTACCGAACGCACGGCACCTCCGAGTTCTGCACACGTTCAGCTCGATGACGTCCTCGCCTTCTCGATACAGCAAGACGGGCGAAGTAGTAGATGAGTTCTGGCAGCACGATGGCGTGGTGACGGTGTTGGTGAAGAACAATCTCCGCAGGGCTTCGCCTAAGCACTACGAAAACTATGACGGAGGATAAACTAGAGGGGACGGGGTTGCCGGCACACGGCTTGGTGTTTCTTGATGTGTCTTTGGTGCTAGCCCTGCCCCTCTATTTATATGTTGAGCCTTGGGGTCGAAACTTGGAGTAAAAGCCTCCACAAAGTCGGTTTCACCCGAAAGGCAAGAGTCCTTCTCGGACTCCAGGGCCAAACGCCAGGGTTCCCGGCGTCTGGACCCAGACGCCAGAGACCCTGGCGTCTGGCCCTTGGACTCCGCAAAACTTCCTTTTGCGCTTTCCAAAAACCTTGTGGGCTTTCCCCTTTGGCCCAAATAACGTGTTCTCGTACCCAAACATTTCGGGAAACATCCGGAACCCCTTCCGGTGAATTCCGGAACCTTTCCGGAGATCAAACACTATTATCCCATATATCAAACTTTATCTCCGGACCATTCCGGAGTTCCTCGTCATGTCCATGATCTCATCCGGGACTCCGAACAACATTCGGTTACCAACATGCATAACTCATATAATACTATATCGTCAACGAAACGTTAAGCGTGTGGACCCTACGGGTTCGAGAACTATGTAGACATGACCGAGACACGTTTCTAGTCAATAACCAATAGCGGGACCTGGATGCCCATATTGTCTCCCACATATTCTACGAAGATCTTTATCGGTCAAACCGCATAACAACATACGTTGTTCCCTTTGTCATCGGTATGTTACTTGCCCAAGATTCGATCGTCGGTATCTCAATACCTAGTTCAATCTCGTTACCGGAAAGTCTCTTTACTCGTTACGTAATGCATCATTCCGTAACTAACTCATTAGCTACATTGCTTGCAAGGCTTATAATGATGTGCATTACCGAGAGGGCCCAGAGATACCTCTCCGACAATCGGAGTGACAAAACCAAATCTCGAAATACGCCAACCCAACATGTACCTTCGGAGACACCTGTAGAGCTCCTTTATAATCACCCAGTTATGTAGTGACGTTTGGTAGCACACAAAGTGTTCCTCCGGTAAACGGGAGTTGCATAATCTCATAGTTACAGGAACATGTATAAGTCATGAAGAAAGCAATAGCAACATACTAAACGATCAAGTGCTAAGCTAACGGAATGGGTCAAGTCAATCACATCATTCTCCTAATGATGTGATCCCGTTAATCAAATGACAACTCATGTCTATGGTTAGGAAACTTAACCATCTTTGATTAACGAGCTAGTCAAGTAGAGGCATACTAGTGACACTATGTTTGTCTATGTACACATGTATTACGTTTCCGGTTAATACAATTCTAGCATGAATAATAAACATTTATCATGAAATAAGGAAATAAATAATAACTTTATTATTGCCTCTAGGGCATATTTCCTTCATACGAGCCAAGAGATGAGCACTTGGAGGCCTACCTTGCGGAGGTCCGCAGAATGGAGAAGCAGTTCTGGGGTTTGGAGCTACAGCATGTGCCCCGCGGCACTAATCAGGAGGCCGACGACATCGCCAAACGAGCCTCCAGGCGGTTGCCCCAGGAGCCGGGCGTCTTCGAGGAACGGCTCTTCAAGCCTTCGGCCCTGCCACCATTGTCGAGCACAGCACAGCCTCGGGTGGAGCTTCCTCAGCCACCTGCCTCGGGAGCCCCAGCCTGTGGCCCGGCCTCAGGAGCACGCTTGCTCCTGACGATGGAGCCTCAGGAGGGGTCCTGGATCACAGAGCTCCAGAGCTACTTAACGCAAGGGACCCTGCCGGAGAAGGAGGAGGAAGCAGAGTGTGTGGCGCGGCAAGCCACAGCGTACTGCATCAGGGACGGAGAGCTCTACCGGAAATGACCGAATGATGTGTCCCTGCAATGCATCAGCAGGGAGCAAGGGAAGGAACTACTGGCAGATATACATGATGGAGACTGTGGGCATCATTCGTCGTCACGGACCCTCGTCGGCAAGGCATTCCGCAGTGGTTTCTATTGGCCTACGGCGCTCAATGACACCGTTGAACTTGTGAAGGCTTGTGAGGCCTGCCAATTTCATGCCAAGCAGATCCATCAGCCGGCAGGAGGTCTGCAAACCATACCCCTCACGTGGCCATTCGCGGTCTGGGGGCTGGATATCCTGGGCCCTTTTCCTCGGGCACCAGGGGGCTATCGCTACCTCTACGTCGCCGTGGACAAGTTCACCAAGTGGGCCGAGGTCGAGGCCGTCCGCACCATCCCTGCTGGTTCTGCGGTCAAGTTCATCAAGGGCATCGTGAGCCGGTTCGGGGTGCCAAACCACATCATCACTGACAATGGTTCGCAGTTCACCAGTAACCTTTTCAAAATGTATTGTGCTAACCTTGGAACGCAGATATGCTACGCTTCGGTGGCGCACCCCCGAAGCGACGGCCAGGCCGAGCGGGCCAACGCAGAAGTCTTGAGGGGCCTCAAGACCAGGACATTCAAGAAGAAACTGGAGGCCTGCGGCAGAGGTTGGTATGATGAGCTTCAGTCCGTGCTGTGGTCCATCCGCACAACCGCGACCAAGCCGACTGGGGAGACCCCCTTCTTCTTGGTCTACGGAGCCGAAGCGGTCCTCCCTCACGAGGTCAGGCGTCGATCCACGCGGGTCCTGGCGTTCGATGAGACGTTGCAGGACACCATGCGGGGGACGGACCTCGTGCTGGGGGAGGAGCATCGTCGAGAAGCTGCGCTGCGAGTGACAAGATACCAGCAGGCACTCCGGCGATACCACTGTCGCAACATCTGCCCCAGAACTCTCGAGGTAGGGGACCTCGTGCTCCGGCGGGTCCTCTCCAGGGAGGGACTGCATAAGCTCTCTCCTATGTGGGAGGGCCCGTTCAAAGTTGTTCATGTTTCCAGGCCTGGCTCCGTGCACTTGGAGACTCAGGAGGGAGTACATGTACAGAATGCGTGGAACATCCAGCACCTCCAGAGGTTTTACCCCTAAAAAGGCCCAGAGCCTGTGAAGAAGGCAAATGCCTGTGAAGCTCATCTTTTTTGGAAAAGGCCCAGAGCCTGTGAAGAAGGCAAATGCCTGTGAAGCTCATCTTTTTTGGAAAAGGCCCAGAGCCTGTGAAGAAGGAAAATGCCTGTGAAGCTCATCTTTTTTGGAAAAGGCCCAGGGCCTGTGAAGAAGGCAAACGCCTGTGAAGCTATCGCGTTTTGGATAAGGCCCGGAGCCTGTGAAGAGGGCCAATGCCCGTGAAGCTTGCTTCCCCGAAGAAAGGCCCAGAGCCTGTGAAGAAGGCCAACGCCTGTGTAGCTCGCCGCCCATGACACTCTCACGTAATAATGAGTTGGGGCTGTACACGCCCCGGAGTCTCAGGGGTGCTGGCCTCGGGCCCTGGGGCTCCCTCCCACACTCAGTGGCAGCACTTAGCTCCGCGCTGGTGAGAAGACGTCGAAGACTAGACTAGGTGCCGAACGCGGCTTTTTCATTTGCTTTCTGCAGTTGGCTTGTTCATTCTCATTTGGAGTTTTATTGAAACTATCGCCACCTTTTGACCTATGGTTCTTCGACTTTTTCGCTCTCCTACCTCAATTTCCCTTGCGCGAGGGCTCGCGAGGTGGAAGCCCCGGGGGCCCTCGCGAGTGTTCCTGCCCCTATCGCTCAAGTTATCACGGCCCAGGTCCACTACCGGAGCGCCCTCCAGACCATGCCCCACGGGTACCACGACACGAATATAGGGCCTGGGTCGGTCGCCCCCACGGCTGAGACTAAAGATTACTTGCGAATGGGCATGCAACAGAAAGGAACAATACCGGAATAACAGAAACAGTACGATGATTGATGAGGTTAACCCAAACACGCCCCCACGGGGCCACATATTGCTATCTTTTTGCGCAGGAGAAAAGAAAGAAAGGAACAAAAGCAGGCGAAGCTCGTCCCGCGCCGGCCCTCATGGAAGACTCGAGCCGCCTTCGGAGCTCAGGCGGACTCCCTCTCGCGCTTCACCGGGGCGCGACGGCGAGCAGACCCACTGCCGCCCTCCAAGCAGGCGCGATGGCATGGAGGCTGACCGCGGCCGCTACTAGAAGGGTCGCTACCCGAAGAAGAGCTGGTGAAGCTTGAGGAGTCACGAGCGCCGCCAGCCGCACGCGCGCTGTCCTCTCCGTCCTCGCCGGGGCTGAGTCCTCGGCCGTGGTCGTTGTCTTCAGGGAAGCACCCTGCACGGCGACCATCTTCCCCAAACACCCTCACGTAGAGGGTGGCGTCGCCGTCGAACTTGAAGTGTAGAGAGCATCGGCGGCGGAGACCACGCGCGCGAGCAAACGTCTGCCAGTCGCGGGTTAGGGCCAGGATCCCAGCAGCGGAGACCTCCAGCGAAGCCCACAAGGCCCGGCTGCAGCAGCCATCTTCCTGGAGCCAAAGACCACCCAAGGCGCCAGCTGGGAGCTCATCTAGGAGGAAACGAGGGAGCTGAAGTCGGGCGCCGGTTGGCTCCACCGCCCACACAATGAACTCCGGCAGCACCTCCGCGGTATGGAGGCGCGGCCTCGGGGGTCACACGGCCGGAGCACGCCCGCCGACCATGGCCAGACGCTCATCGCCGCACAGAGAGCCACCTCCGCGACCACGGGGGGGCGCCGTGGAGGCCACAGGATGTTTGCGAGGGCGACCTCGACCGCGCTTGGGCGGGTGTCGGTGTCAAAACTGGCGGATCTCGGGTAGGGGGTCCCGAACTGTGCGTCTAGGCGGATGATAACAGGAGACAAGGGACACGATTTTTTTACCCAGGTTCGGGCCCTCTCGATGGAGGTAAAACCCTACTCCTGCTTGATTGATATTGATGATATGGGTAGTACAAGAGTGGATCTACCACGAGATCAAGGAGGCTAAACCCTAGAAGCTAGCCTATGGTATGATTGTTGTTGTGTCCTACGGACTAAAACCCTCCGGTTTATATAGACACCGGAGAGGGCTAGGGTTACACAGAGTCGGTTACAATGGTAGGAGATCTACATATCCGTATCGCCAAGCTTGCCTTCCACACCAAGGAAAGTCCCATCCGGACACGGGACGAAGTCTTCAATCTTGTATCTTCATAGTCTTGGAGTCCGGCCGATGATGATAGTTCGGCTATCCAGACAACCCCTAGTCCAGGACTCCCTCAGTAGCCCCTGAACCAGGCTTCAATGACGATGAGTCCGGCGCGCATATTGTCTTCGGCATTGCAAGGCGGGTTCCTCCTCCGAATAATTCATAGAAGATTGTGAACACCAGGATAGTGTCCGGCTCTATAAAATAAATTCCACATTCCACCGTAGAGAGAATAATATTTACACAAGTTCAATCTGCTGGCGTATTTTGTGGCGTGACGTCACACCACAACCAAGCTTTTACTCCAATCGTTTTTATTATACCACCTCAGCGCGTTCAGCGAAGCGGTTTCCTTGGCACGTCTTGTCGAAGCAGAGATCGTGTTCCACTTATTCCGGGATTCCCATCAATACGGACATGGGTAACCCAACCGCGCCATTGATTGCGGTGCTTGGGAGATAAGCGAGTTTTACCAGGCTGGTGGGGACGCATAGTTTCGTCCGCCCATATATAAGGGGATAAGGATCCACCTTTTTACCTACGCCTTCTTCCTCCTTTGCTTATACATCTCCGCGCACTCGAGCTCCAGCGCCCAAGTCTACACATCTCACCTCGACCTTCTCCAGCCATGTCCGGAGCGGGAGGCAAGTGGATGGCCTCCTCCGTTACGGAGGGGCACATAGAGAAGCTGCGCAGCGGCGGATATCTGTCCAGCGACATCGCGCATCGGCTCCTCGACGAGGGGCAGCTCATCCCCACCCCCAGGCCCCATGAAAGGGTCGTGTTCTTTCCCCATTTCCTCCGCGGACTGGGCTTCCCACTCCACCCCTTTGTCCGGGGGCTCATGTTCTACTACGGCCTGGATTTCCACGATCTGGCCCCGAATTACATTCTCAATATCTCGGCGTTTATCGTCGTGTGTGAAGCCTTCCTCTGCATCCAGCCCCACTTCGGCTCGTGGCTAAAGACCTTCAATGTCAAGCCGAAGGTTGTGAAGGGCAGCCAAGCAGAGTGCGGAGGCGCCATGGTGGGCAAAATGCCCAACGTCACTTGGCTCGAGGGTGCCTTCGTGGAATCCATCAAAGGGTGGCAATCGGGATGGTTCTACATCACCAAGCCACGTGACCCTAAATGGGCAGCGGCCCCCGAATTCAGATCTGGCATCCCTATGCAGCTCACCTCCTGGAAAGAGAAGGGCTTGCTATGGGGTAGTTCGGAAGAGCTGACCGGACTCCAGTCCTGTCTCCAGACCCTGGTGAACAAGAAGCTCAAGCTTGTCAACGTGATCCAGGTCATGCTCGTCCGCCGGATTCTCCCCTGCTAGCAACGGGACTTCAATTTGTGGGAGTTTGATCCGGCACAGCACCGGACCTTGAGCAGGCTCTTCGACACTACGTACGAAGCTGCCTGGAGGGTGCTGTTCAAGGGTGCCGAAGCTCCCGCATCCGCTACCGAAGATCGCGGATTCAGCACGCAGCGTCCGGCTGGCGAGGTAAGCTATGTTATCCTTTATGGGACACTTGCCTTTCGTAGATTGACTCTATGCGGGATCTAAACTCCCAATACCTTTAACAGGCCTGGCAGAAGACGTCCGGACAGGTTAACTGTCCGGCTCCCCTTCCAGATGACCCAGCGGACACCCGCTTGACGGGGCTGCTGGTCCCGGCACTTTACGTGGTGCCGGAGAAGAAGGCCAAGAAGAAGGCCCCGGGAACCCGAAGGAGTTCCCGGCGTCAGGTGGTATCGGATTCATCGTCCGACGACTCCGAGGCGGACTCCTCCCACAAGGACGAGGAGGAGAAGAAAGAGGCCTCTCCCCCAGCGGGGGGAGAGAAGAAGAGGAAGGCCTCCCCAACGAGGGAGGTCGAAGGGTCCAAGAAGGGAAGGACCCTTCCCCCGGACTGTTCCGCCAACGTCGGCGATGGCGACAAGGAGTGGCCCTCAAGGGCCAAGCCCCTGGCGAGATCGTAAGTATCCGGACTCCTAGATGATTTATATTTTTTCTTTTTGTCGCATGGTGTCTTTCTAATGCCGCATACAACCCTGTAGTCCGCCCAAGGACGATCTTCCCGCTTCGTCGAGCGGGTCCTTGGGCACGTCGGATATGGATTCTCTTCCGACTGCCTCCACCCCCCGTGACGCTGACGACGCCGAGGTGGGATCCCGGGAAGGGACCCACCAGGAGGAGGAGGCCCCAGAGGTGCCGCAGGGCAACCTCCCGGACTTTGCACCGGACTCCGCACCGGAACCTGCAGTGGTTCTGGAGTCCGGCGGGCGGCCCCTTCGTAAGAAGGGCAAGACTATGACACCAGCGGCCTCCATCCAACCGGAGGCGCCGGATAACTTGCTGGAGGCGCTCAACGGCGCTTCCATCGAAGAAGAACACCGCACTGTCATGAGTGCGGTGATTCAGAAGGTTCAGCTCGCCAAGAGCGGGCTGACCGAAGCCTGCGGCAGCCTTCTAACAGGCTTTGAGGTAAGAATTTTAAGATATGTAATATAATACCACATAGACAGTAGCCCCTGATGCTCGGTTCGGTGTTCGGAAACAAAAGCCGGACTAAGGATCTAAAAAGATATACGCAGGAGTCTGAAAAAATATGTCAATATGGGATTGCAGGCTGCGCTGCTGACCTCTGCCGCACTGACTGCGGAGGTCAATACCTTGAAGCAGAGCCTCGAGTGGTCCGAGAGCGAGCTCGGCCGTGCCAAGAAGCAGCTCGAGGACAAGGAAGGTGAGTAACACCGTATTAAACTTGTACCTTACAGAAAAGGATTTGGTTGCAAGAGAAATAACAAGGATAATGTGGGTACTACAGGGGCCACAAACGAGGTGGCAACCTTGAAGGAGGCGGTGTCCGCGGCGGAACACAATGCGGCCGCAGAACGAGCCGAGCGAGAGAAGCAGGAGGCGCGGGTGGCGGAGGTACAGCAAGAGCTCCAGGCTCTCGTGGAAAAGCACGAGAGTTTGGAGCGTGACTCGAAGGCTCGAGTCCGAGCTTGCGTCGGCTCTTGAGAGTGCCAAAGACGCTAAGGCCGAAGCCCACAAGGCCCTCCAGGAAATCGAGGTGTTGAAGAAAATAGCGGCGGGTAAGGCATTTTTCATGCAAAGCGAGCACGTAAATGTGAATTACCTATTAATTACCCGAATTCGGAGCTCTCCAGGGGCGTTCGCAGATCTGCCCCGCAGCGTGTCCGATGCTGCCGCTTTCTACCGGGCCGAGGAGGGGAGCTCGACGGAGAAGGTCTTCTGGTCTCAGTATACTAAGGCCGGACATCCGGTGCCCCTTAGCGACCAGCTGAAGCAGCTGGTCGAGCTCCACAAGGTGGCCGAACAGGCCATGAAGGGCCTCATAGTTCGGCTGTGGCCCAAGGAGGCCATGCCTGGGAGCTACTTCGGCCTGGTGCGGCGGCTGGTGGATGCGTGTCCTTGGGTTGAAGTCGTCAAGCACTCCGCCTGCATTGAAGGTGCCCGTCGGGCCCTTGCCCGTGCAAAGGTGCACTGGGGCAGGATGGACGCTGAGAAGCTTGTGACGGACGCGCCACCGACGGGCAAGGAGTACCGCACGCCCGAGATGTATTATAAGAGTGTCCTGAAGGGTGCCCGCATGATTGCGGGTGAGTGCTCCAAAGATGTAATATTTGAGTAGACTCGCATTTTGTTATCCTGTGCGCTGAAAACTTTGTTGATATGCGCTAAGCAACGCTTGTTAATATAAAATATTACCTTCTGTGCGGCTGTTTATCAAATCTGAGAGATGGCAAGTCGTCGGCTTCAGCCCCCATGCCATGAGTGCTGGGGTGCTCGGGATAAACTTTAGCGCTCTTGTTCCCATTTTTGGGTCCATCTAGGGAGGCGCTCAACACAATGAACGAGGCAACCGGACTTATAATGCTTGAACACTCTCACTTAGCCATAGAATTCTATAATTTTAAATTTCGGCGAAGCCCCTAGTGTTCGGAAGACCGAGTTCGGGGCGCTATCCACGCCTGGGCCGGACAAAGCCGGTTCCTCGCTCTAAGCGGCATAAGTCTTTAGGGACTCGAAAAAACCTCTCGAACAGCGAACAGCTCTCGCCTTATCATGAGGTCAGTTTTAGCTTTCTCCACTGAGGCGCTCGCCCAGCTCAACTGGGGCGCAATCGCAGTGGTTCTCCCAATGCCTCCTTAACCGATACAATGGAACATAAGGTACCAAAACATGGGAGCCGGGCAAATCCAACTATTGACCCAAGACATGATTCGGAGCCGATGCATATAATGCTATAAGTTCGGGGTGTCGCACTTGTGAAAGTGTTCGGACTTATCACACCATAACGTGAGGAACTTAAGCCCCTGGTGTATTTAGCTGTACCAAAGTGTACGGATGCAACATGTCATAAATGAACATATGTATAAGAAAGAAATGCAATTATAAGCGAAAAGCAATGCATTGTTTATTCAAGAAATACTGACATGAATGCAGAACGATACAAATAGTGTGGTAAGCAAGGGATGGGACTATTAAACATGTCCCCCTCCAGGGGTAGGCTGCGGAGTGGTATATAAAACAGATTTAATGCTCGTAATGGAGACCACCTGGATACTCGTCGTAGCCTTTCTCCTTCCCTAGCTGTTGCATCGAGAGTTCGGCAATTCTACTGTCGGACAGGGCCTCTGGTGAGCGGAGTCCTGTGGGTAAGAAAAAAAGAAAAGGAAAAAGAATGACACACTTGGGAGCCCCTGGTGTGGTTAAGCCGCATTCTGGGCCTGTCGTGGTCGTGCCCCTCCCCCTATGCCCATGGTATCTCCAGAGCGTAATGATGTACGCGAAGGACCAGTCTTGTAATTTTGCAAGGGCTGGGGTTGGGGCCGCATTGCTACGCGTGCTCGGAACATGCCAGGTGGTCTTGTTGTAGGTTACTCCGGGCGCGTTTAGCTGTGTCCAGTCGCTTAACGGCCGGACTCGAGAATTGCCTTAAGAGGCTGCTCTGTACTTCTACCGCGAGAGCCGCTGTGTGTTCCTCCGTTCGGAGGGAGCGTTCAGTGTTTCCGTTGACCGTGATGACTCCTCGAGGGCCTGGCATCTTGAGCTTGAGGTATGCGTAATGCGGCACCGCGTTGAACTTTGCAAACGCGGTCCGTCCGAGCAGAGCATGATAGCCGCTGCGGAACGGAACTATGTCGAAGATTAACTCCTCGCTTCGGAAGTTATCCGGGGATCCGAAGACCACTTCAAGTGTGACTGAGCCTGTACAATTGGCCTCTACACCTGGTATGACGCCTTTGAAGGTCGTCTTTGTGGGTTTAATCCTTGAGGGGTCTATGCCCATCTTGCGCACTGTATCCTGATAAAGCAGGTTCAGGCTGCTTCCACCGTCCATCAGGACTCTAGTGAGGTGAAATCCATCGACGATTGGGTCTAAAACCAATGCGGTGAATCCGCCGTGGCGGATACTGGTGGGGTGGTCCCTTCGATCAAAAGCGACCGGCAGGAGGACCATGGGTTGAACTTCGGGGTGACTGGCTCCATCACGTATACGTCCCTGAGTGCACGCTTCCGCTCCCTCTTGGGTATGTGGGTTGCGTATATCATGTTCACCGTCCGCACTTGTGGGGGGAAACCCTTATGTCCTCTATTGTTCAGCGGTCGGGTCTCTTCCTCGTCATCGCTGTGCAGCCCCTTGTCATTGCTTTCGGCAATTAGCTTGCCTGCCTGCTTGAATACCCAACAGTCCCTGTTGGTGTGATTAGCTGGCTTTTCGGGGGTGCCGTGTATCTGGCATGAGCGGTCGAGTATTCGGTCCAAATTGGACGGACCCGGAGTAGTTCTTTTGAATGGCTTTTTCCGCTGATCGGGTTTGGAGCCTCTGAATTCGGCGTTGACTGCCGTATCCTCGGTGTTATCGCCGTTAACGCGGCGCTTGTTCTTGTTGTGACGCGACCTGCCATTGCGGTCCTTGGTATCCGGACTGCCAGAATTTTTGCTGAGGTTGTTACTGCGGGCTAGCCAGCTGTCCTCTCCCGCGCAAAAGCGGGTCATGAGTGATGTTAGGGCTGCCATGGGTTTCGGCTTTTCCTGTCCTAGGTGCCGGGCAAGCCACTCGTCGTGGATGTTATGTTTGAAGGCTGTGAGGGCCTCTGCATCCAGACAGTCGATGATTTGATTTTTCTTTGTGAAGAACCGTGTCCAGAATTGTCTGGCCGATTCGTCTGGCTGCTGAATTATATGGCTTAGGTCATCGGCGTCTGGTGGTCGCACGTATGTGCCCTGGAAGTTGTCAAGGAATGCGGCTTCTAGGTCCTCCCAACACCCAATTGATTCTGCTGGCAAGCTGTTAAGCCAATGCCGAGCTGGTCCTTTAAGCCTGAGTGGGAGATATTTGATGGCGTGAAGATCGTCACCGCGGGCCATGTGGATATGAAGGAGATAGTCTTCTATCCAAACCGCGGGGTCTGTTGTGCCATCATAGGATTCAATATTCACGGGTTTGAACCCTTCGGAGATTTGATGATCCACTACCTCATCTGTGAAGCATAGTGGGTGTGCGGCGCCTCTGTATTGGGCTATGTCACGACGTAGCTCAAACGAGCTTTGTCTATTATGTTCGGCCCGGCCGGACTTGCTGTGTCCGGCGCGACGGATGTCGTCGCGTGTCATGGGGCGCCCACGCGATCCGTAGATCGACCTTGATTGTCTTGCCTTATCCTCCAATATATCTCGCAAGTCCGGAGTGTTCCCCTGTGGCTTTGTGCTTTTCGAGCGATGCTGGGGTACGGTTTTAGTGTAGGGCCTGGAGGCCTCTCTGTCGCGGCCACGGGGTGGTCGGTCAGCCGTATTGTGCTCTGGTGATGCAGGTTTATATGCCTCCTCCTCTAATCGGGGGAGCAGCTTGCGTTTGGGGTAGCTTTTGGAGGGGCGTTCGAGTTCATGCTCTTCGGCCGCAAGGACTTCAGTCCATCTGTCGGCTAGCAGATCTTGATCAGCTTTAAGCTGTTGCTGCTTTTTCTTTAGGCTGTTTGTCGTGGCCATAAGCATGCGTTTAAAACGCTCTTGTTCGACGGGATCCTCAGGCACGACGAATTCGTCGTCGTCGAGGCTTGCCTCGTCTCCAGAGGGAGGCATATAATTATCATCCTCTACCTCTTCGCCTGCCGCTCTCTCACGAGGGTTGGCTTCTCCATCCTCCTGTGCTGAATCTTGCTGGAGGGGGTTATCTTCGGCACTGTTAGGGGTGTTATTATCTCCGGTGCCGGAATCTCCATTCTTGCTGTGTCGGGATTTAGAGCGGCGCCGCTGACGCCGGCGCTTAGGCTGTTTCTTGGAGGAGTTCTCCTCCGCTGCTTCCTCGCCATTCCCATTCTTTGGGATGTCCACCATGTATATGTCGTATGACGAGGTGGTCTTCCAGTGCCCCGTAGGCGCTGGTTCTTGGTCGTCTCCGGCATCGTCGTCCATACCGTCGATGTCTTCGGAGCCGTAGTCTAGCATGTCGGTTAGATCGTCGACAGTGGCTACAAAGTGGGTGGTGGGTGGGCTTTGAATTTCTTCGTCGGCAGCATCCCAACCGTCCTGACCGCAGCTCGGCCAGGGCTCTTCTGATAACGAGAGATACTTTAGCGAATTCAGGATGTCGCCGAAAGGTGAGTGTTGAAAGATGTCCGCGGCGGTGAACTCCATGATCGGCGCCCAATCGGATTGGATTGGAGAGGGCGCAGGAGGTTCGGAGTCCGCCGAGGATTCCGGCGCCTCGGAGTCACGAGCTTCACAAGGGACAGGGCCAGTATTCGGCTCCATCGCCGTAGAGGTAGCAGCCCCCGAGGCGGTGTCTAGCCACCCGTCCTCGATCTGCGCAGCCGGCTCCGAATTGAGGATCGGAGCGGACTCGTGTGCGGCCTCCAGGGCACTGTCCGGCAGCAGAGCTAAATCATGCCCATCGTGACAGTGCGGCGTGCTCGGCTGTGGCTCGAATCCGTCGAGGATCAAGTCTCCGCGGATGTCAGCCGTGAAGTTCAAACTTCCGAATCTGACGTGATGGCCAGGGGCGTAGCTTTCAATCTGCTCCAGATGGCCAAGCGAATTGGCCCGCAGTGCAAAGCCGCCGAATACGAAGATCTGTCCGGGAGAAAATCTTACCCTGGACCGCGTCGTTGTTGATGATCGGAGGAGCCATCGGGCCTATATGCGACGGCACAGAGGAACTCTCAATGAAAGCACCAATGTCGGTGTCAAAACCGGCGGATCTCGGGTAGGGGGTCCCGAACTGTGCGTCTAGGCAGATGGTAATAGGAGACAAGGGACACGATGTTTTTACCCAGGTTTGGGCCCTCTCGATGGAGGTAAAACCCTACTCCTGCTTGATTGATATTGATGATATGGGTAGTACAAGAGTGGATCTACCACGAGATCAAGGAGGCTAAACCCTAGAAGCTAGCCTATGGTATGATTGTTGTTGTGTCCTACGGACTAAAACCCTCCGGTTTATATAGACACCGGAGAGGGCTAGGATTACACAGAGTCGGTTACAATGGTAGGAGATCTACATATTCGTATCGCCAAGCTTGCCTTCCACGCCAAGGAATGTCCCATCCGGACACGGGACGAAGTCTTCAATCTTGTATCTTTATAGTCTTGGAGTCCGGCCGGTGATGATAGTTCGGCTATCCGGACACCCCCTAGTCGAGGACTCCCTCAGCGGGGGAGAGGAAGACTCGACCTGGCGAGCCTTTCCTTTCTCTGCGGCCGAGAACTTCCTTGGTGGAGCCATGAAGAAGAAGGAGAAGTGAGGAGGGATAGGCTGGAAGGGCGCACGCCGTTCCGTACTTATAGCCGGCGAAGGCCAACCGTCGACCTCCACGATCGCAGGTAATCATGACCCCCTTTGCATGCAGGGACTTGTCGAATCCGTGCGGTTACCAAGGCGTCGTGGGAGAGCGGAGGCACCCACGTCCAATCAACCGCCACGCGGTGCCCAAGGCCGCAGGCTATTAGGGCCCGCAACGCTTTGCACTTGCCCTTTCGCCTCTCTGCTCAGCCAAGTCCGGGCGTGCCGTGGGCCCGGGGGCTACTGTCGGCGTTCTGGGAACGGGGGTCCCCAGACTTGCCTGCCTACGGCCTGCGGCGTGGCTCAAAGGAGGCCCGGCACGACCCATCTTCATCAACACAAGCCCAAGACCCTCGCGGGGCGGACGACAAGGAGCTTCCTCAGGCACGGCCTCATCAGGCTGGCTCACGAGGAGGCGGAGAGTTCAAGGCGGGGTACCTCGCGAGGTGCCCATGACGCAAGCCATGGCGACCAAGGGCGCCAGTCGGGCGCCAGCTCGCGCAATGTCCTCCTTTCCTCTTTGGTGCAAAGGGAGCAAGCACAGGCGAGAGCATCAAGCAAAGGCATCCGTTTCGGTGCAACAAGACCAAGACCAGCCCAACGGCAGGGAAGAAGTCATTGTGGAGCCCAAGCGGGCGTCACCACCAGAGCCTTTGGCAGGCGAGGACCAACTTTAGTCAGGATAAGTGTACCCGCTGTTCCCCTTCAAAATGGCCAATTGTTGGCGCCTTCCCGCTCAATATTTGGGAAGAGGCCCAGGGCCTTTGCCTATAAATAGGACTAGCCACCCCCAGGGTAGAGGCAATTAGATCATCACCAAGAAACCAGTAGATAGAGCGATTGAACTCCTCCCAACAAGTTCGTCGCACCAGCCAAGAACAGACCCTCACGAGGCTGTTCTTCCTTGTATTGTTCATCATCAGCCCAAGAGGCAATCCACCACACCACACACTGGAGTAGGGTATTACACCGCAATGGTGGCCTGAACCAGTATAAATCTTGCATCTCTTGTGTTGTTCTGTTTGGTAGTTTAGATCCTAGCGATTCGGCGAGGAGCAAGCCGGCGGAGGGTAGAATCTCCGTGCGCACCCCAGTGTTCGAACCTCAAGGGTCTGCCAGAACCCGAAATCCGACAGGAAGAGGTAAGTCTTCTTGGAGAAGACCCCTTTATATAGTGGGGGGACACATCCAGCCGTTATGCAGCCCGCGGCCCGCATCTGGGCGGTACTACTGTTGCAGGAGCGGTAGTACCACTGCCACAGCGGTACTACCGTTGTGGCAAGCAGGCATAGGGCACCCATGGCTGAGGGAAGAGGAGTACACGCACTAGGGCGGTACTACCACAGATAGGCGGTACTGCCGCTTCCTACAGCCGCGGGAAAAACAGGGGAGGGCAGCGAGCTGAGCGGCAGTGGAGCAGAAGTAGGAGCGGTACTACCGCCGATAGGCGGTACTACCGCGCGCTACTGCCGTCCCTACTACCGCCCCCCTACATGGTCTTTTACGAAAACCCGACACGAAAAGTCGAGACCACAGCAGGGGCGGTAGTACCAGCAGCACTAACAAGTGGTACTACCGCCGATAGGCGGTACTACCGCCCTGGCCGGGGTACTACCTCTTAGCACAAGGCACCCCTTTTTTGCACAACATGGAAACTCCAACAGGCAGGAAGAAAGCTTGGGTGCAAGGAAAATGTGTACGTGATGATTCCACCCATACTCTTCCGAAACGGATCCCCTCTTGATAGTACGTTTATCCCTATGACTCAATTCCACTCAAAAGAAACGAAGGAAAATAATCCGTCTAACGTGAAGTCCTCGAGGGGTAACAATCGCAAAGTGCCCTTATATTAGATCACCTGAAACACTTAGTGCACATGATTAGTCCGCAAACGTATTGTCATCAATCACCAAAACTACTTAAGAGATAAATATGCCCTTACACCTACCCTATCGGCTCAGGGTAGTTCCTTAGCAACTACGCCATTGTGGCACCCCTTGAGATATAAAAGGAGGACTGGGCTATAAAGAAAAAAGGTTGGACACTTGGTAGAACATCAGTTGGAGCACACAACACTTCCCGTCCCCAAGGACTTGTGGCTAGCTATCCACATACATAAACACACAAAAAGCAGGAGTAAGGTATTACGCAACCATGCGGCCTGAACCTGGGTAAATCATCATGTCCATTTCATGTATTTTGGTAGTGTAGGTCGTCACCTTCATGTCCCCTCCAAGAACAAGCTAAAGGATGTCTCCCGCCCATGGTGTCATGCGCGTGTTCTGCACATGCCCGCCAACAATATCAGGGGGTATAAGTCATGCAAAAGTTAAATACGGTAGGTATTATGCAAGGGAAATTATGAATCTATTTATAACAATACCTAAAGTGGATGATGATTTTATACTAACAGATCTCACGAGGTTTTTGTTGAGTTCTGTGTGCTAAAGTTTTCAAGTTTTGGGTGAGATCATGATGGGTAAAGGAATAAGGAGTGGCAAGACCGTAAGCTTGGGGATGCCCAAGACACCCCAAGGTAATATTCAAGGAAGACCCAAACATTGAAGCTTGGGGATGCCCCGGAAGGGATCCCCTCTTTCGTCTCTAATCTATCGGTAATATTACTTGGAGCTATATTTTATTCATCACATGATATGTATTTTGCTTGGAGCGTCATGTGATATAGTTTTATTTGTTTTCTTGTTTGCCACAATCATTTTTTGTTGGACACACCTATTAGGAGACACCCACATTCATCATAATTTGTTAGAATGCTCTTTATGCTTCACTAATATCTTTTGAGTTAAGGCAGTTTTGCTCATGTGCTTCACTTGTATCCTTAGAGCATGACAATACTTATACTTTATAGAAATCATTTGCACTCTCATGCTTTTCTTATATCTTTTTGAGAGTTAAATAGGAAGTGGTAATTTGCTAGAGCTATATGTTTAGTCTAAAAATGATAGGTATACAAGAGTGGTATAATAAAAAATTCATGTAGATCACTGAATGCGAAGCGTATGATCAACGATATTGAAGTTATAATATGGAAGCTTCCTAGTTAATAAACATTAGTTAGTAAAAATATCAGTGTTAAGGTTTATGATTCACTATTTCATTATAGTAGATTGGATAAATAGATCTCACGGGAACGCGAGATAAAATAAAATACTAAAAATTGTAGCAAGGTATTTTTGTATTTTTTGTTTAATAGATCTGAAAATTAAAGCAAATAAAAATAGATCGCGAAGGCAAATGTATTAAAGAAGAGACCCGGGGGCCGTAGGTTTCACTAGTGGCTTCTCTCGAAAAAAAATAGCAAACAGTGGAATAACAAATTACTATTGGGCAATTGATAGAAATTCAAATAATCATGACGATATCCAGGAAATGATCATTATATATGCATCACGTCCAAGTTTAATAGACCGACTCCTGCCTGCATCTGCTACTATTACTTCACACATCGACCGCTATCCAGCATGCATGCATCTAGTGTATTAAGTTCATGGGAAAATGGAGTAATGCAATAAGAACGATGACATGATGTAGATAAGATCTATTTATGTAGAAATAGACCCCATCTTGTTATCCTTAATAGCAATGATACATACCTGTCGTTTCCCCTTCTATGACTGGGATCAAGCACCGTAAGATCAAACCCATCACAAAGCACCTCTTCCCATTGCAAGATAAATAGATCAAGTTGGCCAAACAAAACCCAAATATCAAAGAAGAAATACAAGGCTATAAGCAATCATGCATATAAAAGATCCGAAGAAGACTCAAATAACTTTCATGGATAAAAACATAGATCTAAGCATAAACTCAAACTTCATTGGGTCCCAACAAACACACCACAAAAAGAGTTACATCATATAGATCTCCAAGAGATCATTGTACTGAAAATCAAGAGAGAGAGAAAGAGAGAGAGAGCCATTTAGCTACTAACTACGGACCGGTAGGTCTACAATGAACTACTCACACATCATTAGAGAGGCATCAATGGACATGATGAACCCTCTGTGATGGTGTTTAGATTGGATCTGGTGGTTCTGGAACTTGCGACGGCTGGAATTGATTTTCGTCGACTCCCCAAGGGTTTGACCTTTTAATCATTCATATAAGATATGGAATAACATGTATAGCACATTAAATGCTGCAAATTAATTGTAATTCGAGTGTTTGACATTAGATAAACTAGTCATTTGTAAAGTAACACTATGTATCAAACAAACTAATTGGCAAATAGAATCAGCAACTATCTCACCTTGAAATATAGAATATTTCACTTCATTTATCCTGTGTTATGCTCAAGCTTACAGTAGAGCTGACCTTCCTCCAGATGAGTACATATCAACATCAAGACCACCACATCAGATACTCCTAAACTGAAAGCAAAGTAGTCTATCAGTCAATCTTATTATGTTCCCATTCCCTGTACTATGCTCAATATCACAGGTAAACATTTGGATGAAAAAAAAAAGATCTGCTACAAGCAGCTTAATTATCATGGCACTGGCATATCGCAACACACATGATTTCAGTCGAGTGGCTTTCAGGCCACTTCCATTCGGCAAAATAAGAGAGAACTGAGCTTGAAATCTGAGAGAGGGGGAGAGATGGACCTGTAGGTAATCGGCAATCAGTACGACGACATCCTTGATGGCACCCTTTGGTACCTGGTGGTGGTTGCGTCATGTGCTCTCTCGTACCTGGTGGTCATCCACCATAAATCCCTTTGGATGGTTCATCTTAACTTCTCGCATGTTCCTAAACATGGATAGCCATTTCATCATCACCTTATGGAAAATGTAAATAGGAAATGTAGATCGCAAAACAGAGTAGCTTTGTATAGGACAATCATCTTACTGAAACAAAGTCAAGCTTAATTTTGTAGTTGTAAATAGTACCAGGGCCTTACCAAAGAAAACAATTTGTACTGCATTAACATGGGTTCATGCCTCCCCGCAAAAAAACATGGGTTCATGCCTAATTACGTTTAAGGAGGTACTTGCATTATCACCCTGAACCCAGAGTTAGCATAGATTTTATGCCTACATCTACATATAATGGCAGGCTGGTAATAGCAGGGCGCTTTAATTGGATAAATACATCAAATTATATAGAACTAAAATTAACCTCATCTCTTTGAACCTCACATGATTAGAGGAAAGGCCATAAGGGAACAACCTAAAGTTAGCATAGAATTTATACATACATGTAATTGCAGCAGTAAGGTGCTATGCTATTGGTGGTGTCCTTTTTATATATATCCTCACTGGTTAGCTGACATAAGGAAAGGACAATATCATAAGGGTATAATAGTTATGAAGCTATAACAGTTATTAAACAACGTGTTAGGCTCACTGGAAAAAACTGATCGAGTTTTTGTAGGAGTAATACAAAGAAAATCTGAAATTGAAATATACACTTAAAAGAGTGGCTGAGATCAATTTCCACATAACATGGCGAATGCAATTTCATAAGAGGCAACAAAACCATGTAATGCAAATAGGCTGTGTTTTTTTGGATGTATAGAGCAAAATAATTTTGTCCTTGTTGATTTGATCATACAAAAACAATCACTGTGGTTCATCAGTGACACCAGAGCATGAAAAGTATTACTAATCAGTAGCACAGGTAAGAGGTGGGTGCAAGCTACCTCTAAAGATCCATTACCATTTAAGTTACTACTAAATCAATTATACAACTGCAACACTCATCAAGAACAGCTGTCATCCCAATGCCCATCATAAAATAAACAAATTCTCTGAAAGGATTTGATATACATAGTCAACCTCTTAATGGGTAACATACCATCATTTACTTTAGTGAAATAATGTTCAACATTTCACACTGAATTATAAGATAACATATTGTGCCAGAGATGAAGTAGACACATTTAGACAATGGAGAGATTGTGAACGAAACATTAAACATTCATGATTATAGAAAGTATGGTCTTTTATGAGAATTATAATGTACTTGCCCGAAGTTTCCATATACTGTCTATCCTTTACATCCTAGCCTGTGTTGATCGATCTAGTCAGTAGTTCTTTCGAAAGCTAGGAATATGTAAGTAGCTTATTAGTATGTTTCTTTTTGATGCAGTGGTCATGCTCGCTGCAGCAGGCATCAAGGCCGTCGCAGGGCTCCTCCCCTCTGTAGCCACTCCGAAGCTAGAAATCATCACATAACCAATTCCCCGGATCAGGACAATTCATCTACTTCCAAATATATTGTATTTTGGAAGATAAATAGGTTTCACATAGTCCTTGACTTATCAGAACCTTCCAACTGAATGCATCATTACTTAGTCATGTACAGGACAGTACATCACAGACCATCAACATTTTATAATGAGAAGCCGGTAATATGCAGGACAACACAAACTATGAACACTGTACAACGAGATTGTGCATGAGTGGGTTCACATATTAGAAATCACAAAAACACATAGGATTTAAAAAGATTCCGCCGATTGTTTAGTGTTTAATTTTAGAACATGCCACCCGAGATAAAACAACAGTACCCTAGTGCACACACCTCCTAGACATCATCCAATCACACTTGCTAGCAGTCATGCACTCGTGTAACCAACATGTATATCTACAGATGTTTTCCATTTGTCACATCCTGTTATAGTAAATGTGCTAAAGCTGAACATATTTGAAGCCTGTACAACTATTTGACTAATCAGTTCTCATGCGAATGCCTAATCATGATTTTAAATTATTAAAGTTCAGTTTGATTCTAATTTATATACCTAAGCCAGCCAACTATGCAAGGGCAACAACGGACAGTTCAAAACTTCAGGTGGTGCTTACTGTATCATTGACATAGCGTTGCATCTTGTTAGAATCAACAAATAAATGTATATGCTAGCAAGTAGCATTCCCAGGGAGAAAATAAACAATCCCTTCCTCAATTATGCTTATACAGCTAGCCATTAATATGTATATAACCTTTACTAAATATATGTATTTACTTAGTTTTTTTAGCCATCATGCTCAAAGGTTCTAAACATGTCTTATATATCAATTAGACCTGCAATTAGACAGCAAACCGAAACAAGCAAGCAAACAAACCAAAACTAAAACTAAAATATTGGCATGAGCTAAGAAAAATGGATTAGAACCTTGAGAGAGAGAGAAAGAGAGAAATCTGAGAGCATGATCGAGCGCATCCAGGTACTCCTTCCACTTGCTCCCGCCTAATCAAAACATGGGATTTGATCTTTGATTAGTTCTATGGAGAAGACCAGACTTTAGAAGTAACCAGAAACTGAAAAGAATCGACCATTGAGTCGTTGCATGGAGCCAGGACGGAAATCAGTACCTGCAGCTTGGGTGCTTTGGATTGAAATAGCACAACTGCAGATGAAAATTACAAGATGCAATCATCAATAAAACTCATGAAAACAGGTAAACATAACTCCAGTACATGTAGTCATGATGAGATGTGAAAACTACAAGAACACCAAGCATAACTTCCATCGTCATTACACCGCCAATATCATATGTAACAAAGATCACAAAGCCAAGAAAACCTGTTAAGATGTTCATCAAAGACATGACTTCAGTAATTAAATAAATGGCTGAAATTCACCAAACTGAGATATGGTTTGGTGATGAAAAAATAGTAATAAATATATGTTCTAAAGGCATAATATCAGAAAATGTTAAATTTGTATTAGGCTGTATTCCCCTATATAACAGTTACATGTATCAGCTGCACAACAAAGTGGGTAGGCATCTGTTAAGAATATAGGATAATGACATGTATTTGTAAATCATAGAGAGATGTTTTGTCGATTACATCTTTCCAATGGGTTCACACTCACACAACACAAAAAGAAGGAAGATTCTAATAAAGTAAAACATACGCTGAAAACCAATGGTGTAGCCTATATACAGTCTTGTGGCGTGGTCGCCGACCTCCTCCACCAGGCTACCACAGTGGAAGCTGTAGTCCCACCTTAAATAACAAGAGAAAAAGAGTAGGAGCACACAATCGATGAGTTCATTTGTCAAAACAACAGAAAATGTACCCAAAGTGGGTGGTGTCCATGCTCATCACAACCTAAAATATAGCGTCACATGAAGCCTCAACCACTCTAACAACCTTCATTGCTCTGTTGCAGCTCCTTGCCTATGAAAGGTACATAAGCATGGCACGAATGAAGAAGTAAAATTCAATTTTTGACACCCTATCAAACAAGCACCCCATACTGGAACAGGCCGCCTGAAGTCCAGCTCCTCGTCCACCCCACCGTACCCTCCCTCTACCTCATTCCCCTCCCCGTGGTCGGGTGCGGAACAGGTCAGATCTACCCAAGGAAGCAGCGGCACATGAGAGGAGAGTAGAGCTAGCATTGACCTTGCTGCAAGCTATGGAGTTGCAGGATGGGGAAGGAAGGAAGAGGGCGCACCTTGGCCGTCTTGGTCCTACAGCACGTCGGGAAGGAGCATCCTAGGTCGCCTTCGTTGAGGTCCGCGAGCTCCCCCATGTGGCACGCCCAGGTGTGGAAGGGGGCGGAAGGAGGCGGAGGTGGAGCCTGGCCAGCAATGTCGACGGCCACCAAGCAGCCACACCGCGGACCTGCAGCGGCTAGGGTTCGCCACGGGGCAGAACTACGAGGTGACGGCGGTGGTGATTAGAGAGGGAGGGACGAGAGAGCCGTGTTTGGCAACCTGGCCCCGCGGCTGATGGACGCGGGCATTGGCCATAGGTCGACGCAGCCGCCGGCCCGTCGGGCAGCGCAGCACCCGACCACCGCGAGCGCCAGCGCCAGCGCCGTCATCTCCGCAGGCTTGGAAGGAGAGGGGCGGTGGTGGAGAAGCCATGCGACCGGCGGCCTGCACACTCCTCCCGGCGATGGAGAGGGTAGAGCAGCGGCGGTGGAAAGCTCGGCGAAGAGGGAGGGGGCGAGAGCTCGTTGGGGTTGCGGGAGTGGAGGGGAGGGGCACGATAGAGAGTGGAGGAGAGAGGCATGCGGTGATTGGGCAGCGGCTAGGGTTCGAGACCGACACACACTGTCCCACCCCTGTTGGTATTGGATATTCTCTCACCGAGGCGAAATGTCGGAAATGCCCTCGGCGGGCTCTAGGAAATACCCGCGGTGGCACGAGATCTTTAGCCAGGGAGTGGGACTATTCATTGCTAAGGGGCGATCACTCGATCCAACAGCGCAGGTGATCCGGGAGCTCGATCTGACGGCCGAAAACGCATCAGGAAACAGATCCGACGGCCGAGAGTCGCTAAACTCTGAGAGAGCTCGGTGGGTGCTTCGTTTCTTCTTTTTAGATGTACCTACTTTGACAGTTTAAGAAATAACAGAAAATCTATACTTTACAACCAAAACATATTCTTATTTTTTTTTCTATTTGTTTTGCATCAAGATTTGTCCCGCGTGGTCCTCCCATTGTTTCATGGAAAAATATTTGCTTCTAGTTTTCTGGAAAAAAAACAAGTAAACCAATACCCGGCAGAGAAAAACAAGTAAACCAATTAATGACCTTTTTTTATCGGTTTCGTAGACCGCATTTGTTGGCACTCACGGCCACGAGAAGGAGCAGCCACCGCCAGCGCTGCAGACGGAGGCGGCACCGAACACCGCGCACCGGTGCGCTGCGATCCGACATGTGCGAGCGTGTGCCGAGCCCTCACGTGTGCCCCCCGAACAACCAGCAGCCTGCCTCTGCCTGCTACCGGGAAATAATTCGGCGTGCTTAGATGTCGTAACGTGTCAAGAATCTCGCGCCCGGAGGAGCTCCCAATACTAGCAAGTGTGCTCTTTGTTTACGGGCCTCCGAGGCCGCCTAGAACGATTCTCTCGCCCTCGGAGCGTGCAATGTGCCCACATGGTTTGCAACTCTCGAGCATCCACCATATGAAAATCTAATTGCTCTGCCCAGCCAACAATTTTGTTGTTTTGTTAAGCTTAGTAGTAGTAGTAGTAGTAGTAGTAGTATAAGTAGTATATTGTGAGTGAAGTTTGGCACTTTGGCCGGTTTGTTAACTCCAAAGTCCACTTCGATAAGTACTCCGATGGTGCGGTAAAGTGTAGTTCACCAATGTTACGGACTCAGACGGTGTGACTCCGTACAAATCACACTGGCTTGCGGTCTCTTTCGTCGTGCTTCTGAACCGTCCAATCATAAGGTACTTACTTTTTAGCTCAATTGTTGAGAAATTATGTGTTCTGACTCTCTGTATCCTGATACGAAGTGTATGTATTTTCAATTGAACTCATGGAGCGCGTGAAGTGACATGTATGTATTCAGTATTCTTTCGCAGAAAATCCACATATGTGTGTATGCCAGCTAGGTTCTTAGCTTAACAACATCACAAAGATCGCAATAAAATAATATAGAATCAACAACAACACTAGTACAGTGGACATGAATAATACGATTGTACTTTTTAGTGTAGATTAATACGATTAGATGATACGGGCCTCCTGTGCGTATACAACGACCATGAGTTTCGGCCTGTTCGTTGAGGGAAAAAAAACCATAAATTCCAGTCTGGACCTGGTGACACATGAGAGTGAATAATGGTTGGATTTTGTCAACCTGGTGGTACAGCTACTCGTTGCAAAACTGCCACTCCCTGTAAATTCCTCGTGCATGTGACACGGACTAGTAAGTGAAGTAAAAAAAAATACATTTCTTTTTTTTGTGGGAAAAAAAATTGAGACCGGACACAATCGCCATGGATAGGAGCCTCGATGATCTTAGAGGGTGCTTGGATCCAAGGGACTATTTTTAGTCTGACTAAAAATAGTCTCTTTTAGAGGCTAAAGTTTCAAGCACCCCTGACTAAAGAGAGACTAGGACTAGTCTTGAGGCTAAAATTTTTTAGTCATAGAAAACCTACTAAAATATGTATTAGCCCTCTCTCTCCTCATTTAATTCCTCTCCTTTAACACATGCGAGTTTTGGATTGGAGGGTTTGGAGGATAATAAATGCTCAATTATTTGATTTTAGTTTGTTTAGTATTTGGATCCAAGCATGGGTGAGGCTAGCAAGTTTTAGTCCCACTACTTTTAGTCATGGGACTAAAACGTATCCAAGCACCCTTTTATTTCTTCCATGCCAAAATTTTGGACTACATGGGGATCGCACACAAGGAAGAAAGCATGTTAATCACACATATAATGAGCGTTCCAGACGAGACGATCTTCTTTTGCCTCCAAGAACTGTATCCCAATAGGGAATATAATCAGCTCCTTCAAGCTGCTCATATCACGTCGGTCCGCATACATCCATAATCCTGAAGTTTATATGGATGGAGAAGTATCGAGCATAGTAGGCCATTTGATCGATCGATCGATCGATGCTTCTACCGAGCCCAGACGGGCACTCTGTGCGAGCTCTGCCGCTGCGACTGCTGCTCCGTCGTCGTCGCGGCCGCGGACTTCTTGGATCTCTTCTCCGCCGCCTCGTCGGTGTCGATCTGCTGCTGCCGGCACTCCTCGCTGCAGAACGGGGTGTCGCCTCTGCGCCAGCAAAGAATCACGTTTACACATGCCACCATCACAGTCAAACCCAGCGCATGACGGCGTAAGATGTTTACCTGTACATGAAGATGTCTTTGTTCCCAGCAATTGTCCGCCCGCACCGGAAGCAGGCATCAAGGTAGTGGTGGCCGAGTTCGCCGGCGTCGTCGCGGGACCCGTGCCGGGGCCTCGGCGACGGCGAGCTACGGTTGCGGGGGGAGGAGTGCACGACGGGGAGGAACCCTTTGTGGACAATTTCAGAGGTCTCCAAGGAGCTGGGGAAGTAGTAGAAGTCCTCCATTTCCAGGCTCGGTTGGTCGCCGTTTAGCTCCTTCCCTGTTGCTTGGTTGGTTGTGAGGAAGGAGGAGGTGGTGGAGTTTGCCGGTGAGAGGAGCGCGGGTTATAAAGGGCCGCATGGCAGGGGAAGTGTGTGCTTTTCGTTTTGGACCCTCTGTTTCGTCCGGGATCCCGCCGTGATCCTGACATCCTGTACGGCTGCATAGTTTTTTTTTTTTGGGAACGGCTGCATAGTTGGAGTAGTTCTTCTTTCTTTCTTTCTTTGCGTATGTCAAACACCTAGATGCACGTACGCCTATCCTATGGCGGAGACACTACATTACATGCTATGCACATGCACATAATTTAGTGTGTTTAAACTGAAAAACATAAAAGCATGAAATCATCTGTAACACCATAATACATTGTACAATATGTTGTAGTATAAGTGAACTTTGCATCAAAAATATTATGCGCACTAACATTCCACGTGTGCCTTTCTTAAACATACGTGAATAGTACAAGTAGCTAAACCATCATTTGGAGTATGGGCCATTGTGGTTTGATTTTCTTTTAATGTTCAAAGAACCATCTCGGTCTTAATTTTCTCAACAACACCCGGGCAAGGTGGAGATGGTGCGAAAGGCCGAGCATCGCGTTTCATTCAAAAATCTAACAAGTAACTAGCATGACAATCAAATAGATCACCAATGCCTCACATTTGTGATGATGGCTAACTGCCAATTTTCTCACAACAATGTGGGTTCCTCACATGGTAGGAGGTCAGGACCCCAACACGTTCCTCCATATTCCCCACTTGTGCATCGAGTTATGGCAACTAAATTGAACTAAGAATGTGTAGCTAAGAGAAGACATCTTGTACAACTAAGAAAAATGTTAAATCTTTCTTAATTATGATATTATCTCTTATATAAGAGAAGATAAACATCATCTATTTCATTATCAGTATTCCAACCCGAATTCATCCTTTGTGGCGTTACTAATTGTATTGTATGTGCTTTTTACTTTTTTGTGTGTGGGTAGGTCAGTGGCGAGCACGCGCGGCTGCCCCGTGTCAAAGGCAACAGAGCATGGTACCTCCCTTGCACGTCGACCAGCGGGCACGACAACATCGAGCTCCATTGTTCTCCATCAGCCTGACAAATTTTGATCTCTAGGCCCGCCATGGGTTTTGGTGACAACAGGGAGACTGTTTGAGTGTTTGTTTAGTGAACGAATACAAAGTGAGATCAGCATTGTTAGTGCTTTCGTGCTAGTACTTTCATGCTAGTACTGATGCTATCTCGTTAAATGAAAAAAAAAGTGAACGAATAATGACAAAAGGACAGAAATTAATAGCGCTTAATTTAATATGATAATACAAAAAATAAGACATCAAGAATCATAGAAATTTTATGTCATGGTGATGTGTTCATCCTCCATCACCCCTTTCTGAAAAGGGACAAACCAATGATGGAACAAGAACTAAATAAAGCTCGAGTATAAAAAAAAGAACTTAATAAAGCTGGAGGTTCTACTAAAAGCAGGGAAGTGCCGATATATAAGAGGTCGATCCTTGTATGAGAACAATAAAAAGGTGGTTAGGCAACTGGTTCAAGTTGCAACAAATCTAGAGCTTGGCTCCTTTGAGTGCTTATGTGGCTAATCGGGTAGCCGAGCAAAAGCAGGCGCATATATGGTGGCATGGTCCGCCGATATTATAAGAGATCTCATATTATAACCAGCAGCACAGCCGGCCTCATGGGCTCGAGCCCTTCATATTCTATGCGATTCCCCCCTTCTCGGAGCCATTGGTGTTTTGATTACTATTACTGGTAAGTAAACCATTCAAGTACGTTTAGTACATGAGTAATTTAGCTTGTGGAACTCAGTCGGCTCCTTGTCTTGTTGCGGTTACGTACATTGCGCATGCCTCTAAACAACGCGTACGTGGTAGCAGTGGCAATTGGCATGCTTGCATTGCTTGATTTTTTTACCAATGCTGTTGAATTAGTGTGCAAATTGTAGGTTAAAAACTTGTTGTAATATGTCAATGGTGGTTTAGTCAAACGTGTTGTGTCAACCATGTCATATAGAAAGGGATTTCATCAAGGTCAAACACTCGGGCGTATCTCTCTGAGCACTTCTGGTACATATTTAGATCCAACTTGGTGAATTACAGGGGGCATGGAGACTGACCTCCTTGGAAACGGGGTGATTTTTTGCCTTTGCCGAACGCAAGGACTAGCCAAGCAAATAGTAAGAACGCCAAGGTTGCACACACAAGTGCATTTTTTATGGACTTGTGAGCAAAACACAACATTATTGTATCACTGTTCACTAGTACTATAATCTAATGAATACAGTGCTTGTACATTATACGAAGGACATGTCCTTGTCTTTATTTTATGTATTTGTTTTGACGGGGAGGACATGTCCCTGTCGATTGGTCATTTTCATGACACCAAATACTGAAATACATTGCGGTGCCTTCCCAAACTTAAAAATGCTCACTCGCTATACAAATACTACTCCTACATAATGAAGTTGAGCACATTATTCAGAGAGAAACCGGGCCCCGGTACCGACATACAAAGACGCACCAGCTTGCATGTTTTCTTAGATTTCATCAGCTTGCACGCGTTTGTTCGGGCCGGCTACAGTGATCATGGGCGTCTCCGCCATTGGGCCACTTGATTTTTACAGTTGCCGTCTACCACCTGGACGAAACGAGTTGGGACAGCGGGCCGGCATGGGCTGCGACGTTGTGGTGGGACTTGGTTAGATTGGCTACAGGTTGCAGCAAGTAGCGTGTCATGCTAGCCGAGACCGAGAGTAGCAGCTGTGTCTTGGTGAATGGTGATGGCCAATCCAACATAAGCTAAGGCCGAATATATATCATCAATGAGCACACAACCTATATAACCTAGACGCGCGAGCAAAACATGTGCTCCATGTCTTGCCACGAAGCAAGATAACGGGACATCCCTATATATTTCGGGCCCTAGACATCTGGAACGTCCGCTGTTTTCCTCTTCTTTACGTACAGTACGTAGAAAAGTAGGATGGTCCGATCGCTTCTGTTAGGGTCCGTACGTAGCTGTTTCGCTCCATAACCATAACCATATCCTCTCGAAGCCTCCAACTAGCTAGCTCCACCGCCGTGGCGCGCAGTTGCTGACGGCGCACAGCCAAGGCTATCAATTCCATGTCACTACTTTGATTTCAGCAACGATCGTCCTCGAGCAAGCCAGCCGCCGTGTAACGAGGACACTTGCCTTTAGGCTGTACTAGCAAGTCTCGAACTGTCTTTTCGCAAGTACTATACGGGACGGCCACATCACATGGTTAGGCGCGCATACACAAACAGTAGTAATGCAACAGGGATCGATCGTTCCATCGTCACCCGATGCTTTGTCTTCGCCCTTTTCGCCTCTAATCTTTCTAGGTTAAAAGCACGTACGAAGTGTACCCCTCTCTTCCGTTCTCTCCACCTTTCCCTTGTCGGGAACCCGGCGGTGCGTTGCCAGGTACCGCCGTGTGATTAGCATACGGCGACCCGTCAGGTCGACGCTTCGGGCGCGCTTCATTGCGTGGGTTGCGGTTAGGTGGTGGCCGGCATTGGATTGACAGCGAGCGTGTACGAATCTGCAACCTTGATGCACAAATCGACGAGGGAATGCGGCCGCGCGCGTGCTGCTACCATCTGCGTGTCTCCAGATGAGCAGGTTAGAGCATTACTAGTAGAGCTCTCAAACCCTCAAACCCCTAAAAATAACTGCTTTTTTACAGTTTTTGCGAAAAAACGCCGTAGACTAGAACCTCTAAACCCTCAAACCCGTAAAAAAATTTAGAGGTCCAACCCTCAGATCAGTTTGCAATCAGTAGAAGTAGGGGTTGAGAGGAAAATCGCCCCCCCCCCCCCAACCCACACTCCTCCTCCTCACTCGCTCCTCGCTCGCGCGGGAGCCAACTGCTCCTCCTCCCGGCCTCCTCCTCCCGCCGCCTCCCGCCGCCTCCTGCCGCGCCGACCATGGAGGGCCCCCCTGCCGCCGCGCCTGCCCCGGCCGCCTCACCCGCCTTGGCCGCCTCGCCCGCCCCCGCCCCCGCCCACCCGCCCTGGCCGCCTCGCCCGCCCCCGCCCCCGCCCACCCGACCGTGGCCGACGTGGTGGCGACGACCCACGTCGGGGCCAAGCGGCGGCGGGCGGGCCTCGCAGCGCCTCCTCCCGCCTCCCCGGCCCCCGCCCCCGCCCCCGCCGCCGCGCCCGCCCCCAAGAAGAGCGGGCCGAAGGCGGCCAGCCGTGGGCCTCGAGGGGCTTCCTCCAAGGTCGTCGGCTCGTCCCCGACCGTGAAGAAGCCGCGGAAGAAGCCCGCCGCCGCGGCCGCGGCCCCGCCCGCCACCGTCGCCGAACCTCCTCCTGCCGCGCACGAGGTGTTCGAGGAAATGGCAACCCCATCCTCGTTCATGGACCTCCTCCAAAACGCGGAGGTGGACCTCGGAGCTCCGCCTCTAGACCCCTTTAGGGTTGGTGACGACTTGGAGGAAGATGAGGAGGATGAAGGGGATGACGAGGAGGAGGTGGCCGAGATAGGGATGGAGGCATTCACCGCCGCTTCCCGCCCACACGCGCGGTCGACAAACTACACCGAGGCGGAAGATCTCCTCTTGGTTCGTGCTTGGGCAGCTGTGGGAATGGATGCAACCACCGGCACCGATCAAACCGGTAAACTGTATTGGCAAAGGATCGAGGACGTCTATTGTAGGATCAAGCCGAAGAATAGTGGGTTCATCCATCGCACTTTCCGGTCGCTTCAAGGCCGGTGGGAGTTGATCAAGGCCGCTTGTTCTCGTTGGAGTGCGGCCATGGACCAAGTGAGGGATGCACCACCTAGTGGAACCGTGGAGAGTGACTATGTGAGTACATATTTCTTCACTATTTTGATTATGTGTGTGCACTATGCTATTGGTGGGTTCTTATATGTGATTTATGTGTGGTTGATAGGAGACAATTGCTGGCTTGAGGTACAAGGAGATGGCCGCTTCCAAGAGACCGCACCCAAGAAGTGGTTAATTCTTCAAACCTTTGACAAGTGGAAGTTGAGGGATCAAGAGACCGCACCCAAGAAGTCGGCAATGCTAAGGATGGACGATAGTGAAGATGAGGAGGAGAGGAACTTGGGCAAGCCCGAGGGAAACAAGAAGGGCAAGCTAAGGGTGAAGATGCAAGAAGAGGCGTCAAGCCTAAGGGAGAAGATGGACCACATGATGAAGGCAAGAGAGGAATTGACAACGAAGACATTGGTGATGAAGCTTCTTATCACCGAGAAGAAGAAAGAGGTCAAGCTTGCACAAGTTGAAGCAAAGCGTGAAGAAGCAAAGCGCAAGGCCGAGTTGGAGGAGAGGATGATCAAGCTCAAAGAGGCAAAGGTATGGAAAGAACTCATGGTGGAAGAGAAAGAGCACATGATGATGTCCAAGAAGGACATGGATCAAGACCAATTGCAATGGTGGAAGGACTACAAGGAGGACATCGCGGAGAGGAAGAGGATGTTCCGTGTTGGTTCTACTTTTCGAGGTGACACTCCGATGAGTAGTTGTGGTGATGGCGGTGTGTACGACTCCACCGGTGCCGATGGAGATGCTTGATGGAGCCCGCTTGTGGTCTAGGAGATGGCGCCGAGGTGCAACTTTTGGTGATGGTGCCGATTAGAGGAGGAAGATGATGATTTTGTGATGTAAACTATTAAACCATGCATCAATGATTGTCATTTGGTAGTTTGTTTGGAAGTTGATTGTGTTCTTGTTGTCATAAATTGTGAGATGTCAAATGATAGGTTTAAAGGTTGGGGTCGAGGAAAAGACTAGAACCCTCAAATCTAATCCTTAAAGCAGTTCAAGGGTTGGGTTTGAGGGTTCTAGTATTTGCCCCTATTTTTCAACCCTTAAAAGTGTCAAAAAGTGGCACTTCTCAACGCTTAAAACTGCTTTAAGGATTTGAGGGTTTGAGGGTTCTACTAGTAATGCTCTTACCGGTTGCGCGAGGACGACACGAACAAGCAGCCTACCTAGAAGCCTTTAATACGCGCAGGGACACGCTCACGCATGCCTTTATCAGCGTTTCTGGCACTCTTGTGTTCCGGTAATCACAGCGCGACAGCTTACCGCAACCAAACGTTACAAACACACCACCATCATAGCCCCTCTCGCATTCAAGTCGGACAAAATTTTATTTTAGTAGACAGTTGAGAAGTTATCGTGCTAAACCTCGAAGGAACATGGTACGGAGCGCGGGTGGTCGGCGTCGAGCGGTGGCGGTGCTCTGGTGTTGGGCACGGCGGTGCAGAGGCGGGTGTTGCTGAATGATGCGCTGGCGCGGTGGACTTCGCGATGTAGCCACCGCGGCGGCAGCACTGGATCTAGCCGATCCGCCGTCGCTAGATCTAGATGCTCCGTCGTCGTGGCTGTTGGCGGCGGTTGCCCCGCCGGTGGGGTTCCTTCGGCGCCATGGGAAGGCAGTCCACCTCGGGTGGTGGTGCACGAGGCTAGGAAGGTCGGCGTGTCACCTCGCCTTGGTATGAGGGGACGCCGCCTCGAGTTTGTTGTGGATCTGTTCTGTCGCTCAACACGGCTCTCTAGCCAGATTTGGGGGCACAGCCGGGGGCTGGTGCTGCCATCTCCCGCACGATGTGGTCTCAGCCGGTGTGCTGGTGGCCATGTCGCCCAGCCTTAGGCTGGAGACGTGTTGCCTGAGGGACCCACGCCTACCCAAATCTGGGGCAGGGGCTGTTGAGACGGAAGCGGGGCCCTGGCCTGGGCTGCCATGGCCGTCGTCATCCACTCGTGGTCGGAGTCCTCGTTGTCGTGCTGTCCTTCCTGGGTCGATCTTGTGTTGGCTGGACGGAAGGCTCCGGCGGGGACTGTGGTGTGCTATCTCTTGCGGGCGTATTCATGCTGGTCGGCGGTGGTGTGGGGTCTCATGGACGTCGGAGCGGCGGCCCAAGTGGTGGTTCACCTGATTGGCTTATGCAGCAGGCATTCGGCGGTGGTGATGGGGACATGTTCTAGGCCATGTGGATGGTAGGAGATGTAGCATGGGTGACCTTGGTGTCGGTGGTACCTTGGTGGCGGTGATTCACAGATCGGGCTCTGGAGGCCTTGTTTGGTGACGACATCTCTTCCCTCGGGGTGGGTTGGTGCTCGAGATTCTTTGGTGTGACTCAGTTGAGAGGCTCCGGGCTAAAGCCATGTGCTCCGAGTGGCGGCTATGCCCGAGGGTGTCGCATCCCTCTTGGGGCGTTACTGTTGTACCTCTCTCGAGTCAGTGCTTCGGGTGAAAACCCTTGACCATTCCTTCGGTCCCGACGGCGGTGATGCGCAACGTCGCATCCCTCCTAGGGGTGTTGTCGTGGAGCCCATGTATCTTGGAGCGCCGCGTTGTCTCCGGCAGGCATTTTCGGATCCCGATGTGAGGTTTCTTCGACTCTAACGTGGGTGGTCGCTCTTGTCCCCTATTCCTTTACACGGTCCTAGTTGGTGCCTTTCCCGTTCCGCGTTTGTCCGCATGCAAGCTCAAGCTCCATGATCCGGAGCGGGAGGGCGGGGGGGGGGGGGGGGGGGGGCTCTTCGGTGGTAGACTGCCATGAGTGGCACAATGAGGTCCGATGATTTTCCCTAGTGGTGAGTTCAATCTCCTTGTCGGGAGTCTAGGTTCTCTGTGATTGGGTGCGAAAGCTCCTGTTTCATGTTTCTTTTTTTATCTGCTTTGTAAGAGGTTTGCCTCATCACTATGTATCGGTTTGGCTGCGTGCCTTTATTTATAAAGCAGGGCGGAAGCCTTTTTCGAGAAAGGACCAGCATATCAGAACAACAATCGTCGCCAATGAAGAGAAGCGTATTGAAGGATCTGTTGGTGCAATATTTGCCCTCTTGTGTTTTGGATATTGTTGATAGAAACAAGCATGGATTGATTTGTTTGCTAGTGCACACAAAGAGAAATAGTCCATGTAGAACCGAAGAGAATGCTCTCTGGTGTCAAGTTCGAGGAACTTCACCGAAGAATATCAGCGTTGCAGAGAAGAATGAGCTACATCTGCTAAAAGCATGTAGGTGTCGGTGTACAGAAGTAGGGGCTCTCATTTTGACACCTTTACTTGTGCACGGGCAGTCAGAGCCACGCTTCACGGCCGCACATAGCAGGGCAAAGGAGGGGAGCTGGAGAGAAGCCGAAGGCACAAGATGATCAGCGCAACGACAAAGACCGAGACCACAGAGAGCAGATGGACGAAGCATGTTTCCCCGGCAAGGCCCTTGCCGGGGCGGCTCGCCCACAACAGCGGAGTGAGCCACCCTCGAACTCACGGTCTCCAACACCATCAACTACGTTAGGCCAGGGCTCGGGAGGCACCTCCATGGTGGCATGCAGATCTTTGTGAAGACAAAGAATTTTCAAGATCAGATGAGGATTGGAAGGCAACGATCCTCGACAAGATCCTTGCCGACGAAACCCGCAAGACCATTGGCAAGATCCTTGCCGGGGACGACAGCGCGCCACGGCAAGACCCTTGCCAGGCCACCCGGCAAGGCCCTTGCCAGGGGCGTCAGCGGGGCCACTGCCAGGCCCGCGCCAACCAAGTCTCCACCGCCGTTCACATGCAGCTGCCAGCCCAACCAGCTGGGCAGGCACCTGTGTGGCAACATGCAGCTTCCAGGCCAACTCAGCACACGCCTGCGTGGCGGCATGCAGATCATTGTGGAGGATCCACCATCGCGCCACCTCAGCTGCTTGCCTGCCTACATGGCACCGCATGCATCGCTGGCCAGGGCGCGTGTCGAAGCGAGGAGGAGCGGCGACAGACGGGACGGGCCTCGCTCCCGTCCCCGATAAAGCAAGAGGACACCTAAGCTACGCATTAAATGCGCCTTGTCCTGTAATACGAGCGATAAGCTCATAGCACTGTAGGCCTTTCCACCTCCTGTGTGCCACTGTGGCAGCCCTTTTCGACTATAGAAGGAGGCCCGTGGTGTACTGGAGAGGGATTCGGCTCTTTTGAACCACGCAGCCACCGTGGCTAGTTCAAGAGCTCAAGAACACTCAATACATCCACCAAAGCAGGACTAGGGTTTTACGCATCCTCGCGGCCCGAACCTGGGTAAACAATCCTTGTGCTGGTTACTAATCCTGCTCTTCTCACAACCCCGCGCCCCGCAACCACAGAAGGGATCCTCATGATCCCATAGGTGTCGTTTCCCATCGACATCTTTGGCGCGCCAGGTAGGCGGCGCAATTGTGAGAATCTGGTCTAGTAGTTTGCATAGCAGTTCTTCATCGCCACGGCTCCCACGGAGAAGGCGGCCAAGAGAGTGGCACCGCCTGCGAGCACGAAGGGTTCCAGGGCGGCGACGTGAAAGCTAAGTCATGCCAAACTTTAAACTTTTCTCCTTAATATAAGGTTATCGTCCTCGGAGATTCTGCCTATGTATGGAAAACCTGTACGCAGAGCCCCCCCCCCACCCGCAATTGGCAATGCCCTTGTTCTATTTCGAGTCCGCTCAACAGCTCAAGCGTCCGCGTCGAGAGCGGCAGGGTAGCCTTCCACAATTAGCAACGTCGAGAACGGCGTTCCGTTACGGTGGATTCCACGTGTCGGTCACCCTTGACGAAAGCACTTCTGTGACACGCGATTTATCATCATGACACTTCTACGATAGCACATGTCTGACTATCTTGATTCTGTCATAAAATCGTCATGGATGTACATGCATGACAAAAACCGCGGCCTACTGTGACAAACACGTATCATCACGGAAGTGTATTTTTTTGTAGTGCATCAAGATTTTTTTGGCCGCGAACTAGGCTTCCTAGTGCACAATGCACTACATCTTTTTTTTTTGCTTATGTGACTTGGGTTCTCCTATCTATATCATTACTTATAGCCTTTATGCTAAGATCTACAATGATATATTTCCCTAGGTTTTGGAACCAACTCACAAGATTATTAAGCTTGCCAATAAAACTAATATGGAACCCTTTGGTATCCTTCGGAATGGCAATGCCATTTTTAGTTCATTCAGTTACCCTATAGATATATTTGTCGTGGAATCTCGGAAGATGATCACTGGCTCATACTATATGGGAGAGCTTTCTTGAAAGTTTCAGGAGCATATCCATACCATTACCCTCAAGTTTGGGCAAGAAATACTTGAATTTCCTTTTTTAGCGATCAGGAGCAAACCTTACCCCGAAGAACCCAAGGAGAAAGAAGATAAAACTATAGCTCAGCTAACAAATATAATATTCACTTTAGTACTTCCAAATATGAACTAGAGAGAAGCTTAGTAAATCAAGAAATCAGAGTTGAAAGTCATGAAAAAGAAGAGCTTGACAAGATTATGGATGCAACTCTGTTGGTAGATCCTCTCATTAATGAAGTTTATGAAGTGCTAGAACTGAAGGGAGATGAGGAACTTCCACCTCAGGATATCAAACTATTATCGGAGGGCCTAAGGTAGGAATTTCTTGATGATACAGAAAGATTCTTTGTTATTATAAATGCTAACTTTTTAGGAAAAGAAGAGGAAAGACTTATGAAGGTGTTGAGAGGACATCGTAAAGCTTTGAGATATTCACTTAAATAAATTTAAGGTATAAGAGCATCTATATATATGCATAAGGTACCTATAGAAGAGGGATCAAAACTTGTTATTGAAAGTCAACAGAGGCTAAACCCTTATACAAAAGATGTGGTAAGAAAAGAGGTAATCTGTTTACTAGATGCTGGTATTTTACGATACACTATACCCGGGGTGGCCCATAGGCCGGGAAGCCCGTCGCTGGTCTGGTCATAGAACCCGAAAGTCCTGGCTGTAGGCTAGGACCATCAGCCGATTGGAGGACCGGCTCTAGATAAGTACCATCTTGGCGTACAAGCCAAGGTCCTCTCGAGGCAATGTCTATTAAGGATCATGTAAACCCTAGAACCCGGTCCCCTTTACAAGGCGGGGCTAGAGGTAGGTCGAACAACACCTGAGTAATAGCATAAATCTTGGTAGCTATCAATACCTCCATCTGTAACTCCCTCACATGAGGTCTTTCCACCATAAATCAAAAACAAAGAATAAGTAGAGTATTACCTCAACCATGAGGTCCCAAACCTGGATAAAACCTCGTGTGTGATCCCCTCTGTCGGATTCAGGGCTCCACGGACCCAAGAAAGGTTCGAACTTCGGGGCGTGTTGCTACGTCTTGAGCTTGCGTTGGTTTTCCTCGAAGAGGAGAGGGTGATGCAGGAAAGTGTAGCGTAAGTATTTCCCTCAGTTTTAAGAACCAAGGTATCAATACAGTAGGAGGCTCCTCAAAAGTCCCACGCAGCTACACAAACAAACTGAGAACTCGCAACCAACGCAATAAAGGGGTTGTCAATCCCTTCACGGCCACTTGCGAAAGTGAGATCTAATAAAGATAGTATGGTAAGATAAATATATTTTTGGTATTTTATAATATAGATGCAAAAAGTAAAGATGCAAATAAAGTAGATGGAAAGCAAATATGATAAAAGATAGACCCGGGGGCCATAGGTTTCACTAGAGGCTTCTCTCGAGATAGCATAAGTATTACGGTGGGTGAACAAATTACTGTCGAGCAATTGATAGAAAAGCGCATAGTTATGAGATTATCTAGGCATGATCATGTATATAGGCATCACGTCCATAACAAGTAGACCGACTCCTGCCTGCGTCTACTACTATTACTCCACACATCGACCGACTCCTGCCTGCATCTAGAGTATTAAGTTCATAAGAACAGAGTAATGCGTTAAGCAAGATGACATGATGTAGAGGGATAAACACATGCAATATGATATAAACCCCATCTTGTTATCCTCGATGGCAACAATACAATACGTATCTTGCAACCCTTTCTGTCACTGGGTAAGAACACCGCAAGTTTGAACCCAAAGCTAAACACTTCTCCCATGGCAAGAAAGATCAATCTAGTAGGCCAAACCAAACTGATAATTCGAAGAGACTTGCAAAGATAACTCAATCATACATAAGAGAATTCAGAGAAGATTCAAATATTATTCATAGATAAACTTGATCATAAACCCACAATTCATCGGATCTCGACAAACACACCGCAAAAAGAGATTACATCGAATAGATCTCCACAAGAGAGGGGGAGAACATTGTATTGAGATCCAAAAAGAGAGAAGAAGCCATCTAGCTAATAACTATAGACCCGTAGGTCTGTGGTAAACTACTCACAACTCATCGGAGTGGCAAGGATGTTGATGTAGAGGCCCTCCGTGGTTGCTTCCCCCTCCGGCAGAGTGTCGGTAAGGGCTCCAAGATGGGATCTCGCGGATACAAAAGGTTACAACGGTGGAAATTGTGTTTCGTGGTGCTCCTGGATGTTTTCGGGGTACGTAGACATATATAGGAGGAAGAAGTACGTCGGTGGACGCCCGAGGGGCCCATGAGACAGGGGGCGCGCCCTACAGGGGGGCGCGCCCTCCTATCTCGTGGGGCCCTCGGAGCTTTCTTGACTTGCACTCCAGGCTCTCCGGATCAAATTTGTTCCAAAAATAACGCTCCCGAAGGTTTCATTTCATTTGGACTCCGTTTGATATTCCTTTTCTTCGAAATACTGAAATAGGCAAAAAAAACAGCAATATGGGCTGGGCCTCCAGTTAGTAGGTTAGTCCCAAAAATGATATAAATGTGTAAAATAAAGCCCATAAACATCCAAAAGGGGTAATATAATAGCATGGAACAATCAAAAATTATAGATACGTTGGAGACGTATCACGTGTGTGAAGAACTCAACCTCTCCAGCCAGCCAACTCGCTGCTCTCACGGCCTTGCTTGATGAACAGGAAAGGAAATGGACACAACAGTTTACCCAGGTTTGGGCCACCTTGCGGTGTATAACCCTACTCCTGCTTTGGGGTGGATTAGCCTCACGAGGGCTGAGGATGAACTAGTACAAGGGGAAGAACAACCTCAGGAGGCTCGTTCTTGTGCTTGTGGTAGCTTCTGGGAGCTCTTTCTTTCTACGGTGGTGGCTAAGCTATATTTATAGTGGCCTCGGTCCTCTTCCCCCCAAAACTTAGGCGGGAAGGGATCCCACAGTGGCCAATTTTGAAGGGGGACAAGTAGCACATCTTATCCTGACGAAAGGTGGTCTTCACCTGCAAAGCTTCTGGTCGTGATGTCGTGGTGGGCTCGGCAATGACATCCATCCTGCCGTCCTAGTGGTCTTGTTCTTGTTGCAAGCAAACGGCAACCTTTGGTTGATTCCTAGGAACTCTGCGTCTATGCTTACCTCGTTAGCACCAAAGAGGAAACCTACCGCTCTGTGCCCGCTGGTGCACGCCTGGCCTTGGTCGTCATGGTTGGCGTCACCTCAGCCTCATGAGGTGAGTGCTTGCATAGAAATCTCTGCTCCTCAGGAGGCCGCTCCTTCCGGAGGTCTTGCTGCCATCCGCCTCGCGAGGCTTGGCCCCTCGCGAGGGTCTTGTTTTGTCGATGCCGAAGATGGGACATACCAGGCCGTCGATGGAGCCACGATGTGGGCCGCAGGCAGGAAAGTCTGGGTACCCTGGTTCCCAGAACACCGACACCCTCTAGTATATCCGGACGTGCTCTCCAGCCTACTGAGGACACTGACGGTTTTGGTACCTTCAGTTGGTGCACCAGTCAGGGGTTGCGTTGGCAGGAGACCGACTCTAGGCCAGTGCTTCATCTTCAGCTTCCCACCTTCACCATGAACAGAGCAGGGCAGCTCCACATTGATGGCATGCAAGACACATAAGATTGTCGAGAAAAACTCATAGAACTGTGCAATTAGTTATCCTCCCCAATGTGTCATTTCTGTCACACACAAATTGTCACAGGTCTTCCATAAATTAACTGTGTGAAAACCTGTAGGGACTAGTATTGTTTCAGAACACAGATATGCCATAAGGGTATTTGAAGTTGGTTGTAGACAGTAGAATTTATAGAACTTGGAAGTAAAGGGCATAAAAAGTAAAATGCTGGAAATAAATGGTTGGTTTGACTACGGTAGAGAGGTGCTACGTCTTGAGCTTGTGTTGGTTTTCCTCAAAGAGGAGAGGGTGATGCAGCAATAGTAGCGTAAGTATTTCCCTCAGTTTTTGAGAACCAAGGTATCAATCCAGTAGGAGGCTCCTCAAAAGTCCCACGCACCTACAAAAACACACAAAGAACTCACAACCAATGCAATAAAGGGGTTGTCAATTCCTTCACGGCCACTTGCGAAAGTGAGATCTAATAAAGATAGTATGATAAGATAAATATATTTTTGGTATTTTATAATATAGATGCAAAAAGTAAAGATGCAAATAAAAGTAGATTGGAAGCAAATACGATAAGAGATAGACCGGGGGGCCATAGGTTTCACTAGTGGCTTCTCTCAAGATAGCATAAGTATTACGGTGGGTGAACAAATTACTGTCGAGCAATTGATAGAAAAGCGCATAGTTATGAGATTATCTAGGCATGATCATGTATATAGGCATCACGTCCATAACAAGTAGACCGACTCCTGCCTGCATCTACTACTATTATTCCACACATCGACCGACTCCTGCTTGCATCTAGAGTATTAAGTTCATAAGAACAGAGTAACGCATTAAGCAAGATGACATGATGTAGAGGGATAAACTCAAGCAATATATATAAACCCCATCTTGTTATCCTCGATGGCAACAATGCAATACGTGCCTTGCAACCCTTTCTGTCACTAGGTAAGGACACCGCAAGATTGAACCCAAAGCTAAGCACTTCTCCCATGGCAAGAAAGATCAATCTAGTAGGCCAAACCAAACTGATAATTCAAAGAGACTTGCAAAGATAACTCAATCAAACATAAAAGCATTCAGAGAAGATTCAAATATTATTCATAGATAAAATTGATCATAAACCCACAATTCATCGAATCTCGACAAACACACCACAAAAAGAGTTTACATCGAATAGATCTCCACAAGAGAGGGGGAGAACATTGTATTGAGATCCAAAAAGAGAGAAGAAGTCATCTAGCTTATAACTATGGACCCGTAGGTCTGTGGTAAAGTACTCACAACTCATCGGAGGGGCAAGGATGTTGATGTAGAGGCCCTTCGTGGCCGATTCCCCCTCCGGCAGAGTGCCGGCGAAGGCTCCAAGATGAGATCTCGCGGATACAGAAGGTTACGGTGGTGGAAATTGTATTTCGTCCTGCTCCTGGATGTTTTCGGGGTACGTAGGTATATATAGGAGGAAGAAGTACGTCGGTGACTGCCCGAGGGGCCCATGAGACAAGGGGCGCGTCCTACAGGGGGGGCGCCCTCCTATCTCGTGGGAGCCTCGACAGCTTCTTGGCTTGCACTCTAAGTACTCTGGATCACGTTCGTTCCAAAAATCACGCTCCCGAAGGTTTCATTCCGTTTGGACTCCGTTTGATATTTATTTTCTTCAAAATACTAAAATAGGCAAAAAAAAAAAATAGCAATATGGGATGGGCCTCCGGTTAGTAGGTTAGTCCCAAAAATTCATAATCACCCAACTAGCATGACTTTAATATCACTACCTCCATATCTCACAACAATTATCAAGTATCAAATTGATCATAGCATCCAATTCACTTCCTATGATAGTTTTTATTATAACCAACTTGGATGCCTACCATTCTAGGACCAATTTTATAACCATAGCAAATACCATGCTGTTCTAAAAGATTCTCAAAATAATATAAGTGAAGCATGAGAGACTAGTAATTTCTTCAAAATTAAGACACCACCGTGCTCTAAAAGATATAAGTGAAGCACTAGAGCAAAAACTATCAAGCTCAAGAGATATAAGTGAAGAACATAGAGTATTCTAGCAAATTCTAATCAAATAGGCTTCTTCCAAAAGGTGTGTACATCAAGTATGATTGTGGTAAACTAAAAAGCAAAGACTAATATAATACATGACGCTCCAAGCAAAACACATATCATGTGGCGAATAAAAATATAGCTCCAAGTAAAGTTACCAATGAACGAAGATGAAAGAGGGGATGCCTTCCCGGGGCATCCCTAAGCTTAGGCTTTTGGATATTCTTGAATATCTTGGGGTGCCATGGGCATCCCCAAGCTAAGGCTCTTGCCACCCTTTATTCCATAATCCATAAAAGCTTTACCCAAAACTTGAAAACTTCACAACACAAAACTCAACAGGAAATCCTATAAGCTCCGTTAGAGAAAGAAGACAAAACCACCACATAAGGTACTGCAATGAACTCATTCTTTATTTAATTTGGTGTTAAACCTACTGTATTCCAACTTCTCCATGGTTCATAAACTATTTTACTAGCCATAGATGCATCAAAATAAGCAAACAACACACGAAAAACAGAATTTGTCAAAAACAGAACAGTCTGTAGCAATCTGTAACTAACGCAAACTTCTGGAACTCTAAAAATCCTACCAAGATATAAAGTCCTGGGAAATTTGTTTATTGAACAGCATCAAAAATAAACAACGCAAAAGCACGTTTCTGTGATTTAACAAAATTATATTCATGCGCGCAAAGTTTCTGTTTTTCAGCAGAATCAAATCAACTATCATCGTAGGTTATCCTATAGGTTCTACTTGGCACAAACACTAATTAAAACATAAAAACACATCTAAACAGAAGGTAGATGCAAGATTTATTACTAAACAAGAGCAAAAACAAAAAACATAAAGAAAATTGGGTTGCCTCCCAACTAGCGCTATCGTTTAACGCCCCTAGCTAGGCATAAAAGCGAAGATAGATCTAAGTAGTGCCATAATAATAAGATCGATCTTGAAAGCTCATCTCATATTCTCTATGTTCGGAAGCAAGTTTCCTTTGAGGCAAGCAAAAGTAATCAAAAGGGCTAAATTTAGTGGGACAAAGGTCCCCAAGATCAATCACAGGAGGAACGGGTTCTTCCTTTGGCCCCTCATAGTGCACAATTATTTCATCACTAAAAGCATTCTTTTGGCAAAATCTTGTGAGCCTATACTCAAGAGAGTATCCTAGCTCATTGGTTTGAAGGGCAAAATCATTATTAAGCTCGTTAATGCAATCAACTAAGACATTGGTAGGAACCTTTTTTCTAAGGTTTTCATTAAAAGCAACATAGTCCGAAGATTGAAAACGCCTAAATTCCTCTTGATCATAGAGGATCGCCTCTATGGGAGGACGACCGGCGTCCACCCTATAGTGCGCAAAAATTTCTTTGGCTTCTATAATGATAAATCTAAACTCATGAGCCAAAAAGATAGTAACAACGTGTTTAACAGAAGAATGCTCAATATTGGAAAATTCTAGAAAAATTCTTTGTATGCAAGGATGCATATGCATAAATTGTCTTTCAAGTTCAACCACTAGCATAGCAATGGCATCGCAAGACTACTAGTTTTATGAAGGATAGAACCACCCATGGAAGGTAAAGCACCGGCACAAGTAAAAAAATCTTGAATAACACCTTTTCCAATGATGTTACCACTACCGATTCGAAACTTTTTAGTATGCAAGATAGGGGGTTCTTCAGCCAGAGCATGAGAATTTTCCATGTTATCATGGTTGTCCATATTGACGATAATCTCCCCAATTTCAAACATATGGGCAAACAAAGGCAAGGACAAAGAAAGCGAGTGAAAGAGAGGGCGAATAAAATGGCAAGGGTGAAGTGGGGGAGAGGAAAATGAGAGGCAAATGGCAAATAATGTAAATACGAGGGAGATGGGTTTGTGATGGGTACTTGGTATGTCTTGACTTGAGTGAAGACCTCCCCGGCAATGGCGCCAAAAATCCTTCTTGCTATGTCTTGAGCTTGCCTTGATTTTCCTCGAAGAGGAGAGGGTGACGCAGAAATAGTAGCGTAAGTATTTCCCTCAGTTTTTGAGAACCAAGGTATCAATCCAGTAGGAGGCTCCTCAAAAGTCCCACGCACCTACACAAACACACAAAGAACTCGCAACCAACACAATAAAGGGGTTGTCAATCCCTTCACGGCCACTTACGAAAGTGAGATCTAATAAAGATAGTATGATAAGATAAATATATTTTTGGTATTTTATAATATAGATGCAAAAAGTAAAGATGCAAATAAAAGTAGATTGGAAGCAAATACGATAAGAGATAGACCCGGGGGCCATAGGTTTCACTAGTGGCTTCTCTCAAGATAGCATAAGTATTACGGTGGGTGAACAAATTACTGTCGAGTAATTGATAGAAAAGCGCATAGTTATGAGATTATCTAGGCATGATCATGTATATAGGCATCACGTCCATAACAAGTAGACCGACTCCTGCCTGCATCTACTACTATTACTCCACACATCGACTGACTCCTGCCTGTATCTAGCGTATTAAGTTCATAAGAACACAGTAACGCATTAAGCAAGATGACATGATGTAGAGGGATAAACTCAAGCAATATGATATAAACCCCATCTTGTTATCCTCGATGGCAACAATACAATACGTGCCTTGCAACCCTCTCTGTCACTGGGTAAGGACACCGCAAGATTGAACCCAAAGCTAAGCACTTCTCCCATGGCAAGAAAGATCAATCTAGTAGGCCAAACCAAACTGATAATTCGAAGAGACTTGCAAAGATAACTCAATCATACATAAAAGAATTCAGAGAAGATTCAAATATTATTCATAGATAAACTTGATCATAAACCCATAATTCATCGGATCTCGACAAACACACTGCAAAAAGAGTTTAGATCGAATAGATCTCCACAAGAGAGGGGGAGAACATTGTATTGAGATCCAAAAAGAGAGAAGAAGCCATCTAGCTAATAACTATGGACCCGTAGGTCTGTGGTAAACTACTCACAACTCATCAGAGGGGCAAGGATGTTGATGTAGAGGCCCTTCGTGGTCGATTCCCCCTCCGGCAGAGTGCTGGCGAAGGCTCCAAGATGAGATCTCGCGGATACAGAAGGTTACGGTGGTGGAAATTGTGTTTCGTCCTGCTCCTGGAGGTTTTCGGGGTACGTATGTATATATAGGAGGAAGAAGTACGTCGGTGGCCGCCCGAGGGGCCCACGGGACAGGGGGCGCGCCCTACAGGGGGGCGCGCCCTCCTATCTTGTGGGAGCCTCGACAGCTTCTTGGCTTGCACTCCAAGTACTCTGGATCACGTTCGTTCCAAAAATCACGCTCCCGAAGGTTTCATTCCGTTTGGACTCCGTTTGATATTCCTTTTCTTCGAAATACTAAAATAGGCAAAAAAAACAGCAATATGGGTTGGGCCTCCGGTTAGTAGGTTAGTCCCAAAAATGATATAAATGTGTAAAATAAAGCCCATAAACATGCAAAAGGGGTAATATAATAGCATGGAACAATCAAAATTTTAGATACGTTGGAGGGAGTCCCGGACTAGGGGGTGTCAGGATAGCCGAACTATCATCTTCGGCCGGACTCCTGGACTATGAAGATACAAGATTGAAGACTTCGTCCCGTGTCTGGATGGGACTTTCCTTGGCGTGGAAGGCAAGCTTGGCGATACGGATATGTAGATATCCTACCAATGTAACCGACTTTGTGTAACCCTAACCCTCTTCAGTGCCTATATAAACCGGAGGGTTTTAGTCCGTAGGACGAACAATCATACCACAGGCTAGCTTCTAGGGTTTAGCCTCTCTGATCTCGTGGTAGATCTACTCTTATACTACCCATATCATCAATATCAATCAAGCAGGAGTATGGTTTTACCTCCATCGAGAGGGCCCGAACCTGGGTAAAAACATCGTGTCCCTTGTCTCCTGTTACCTTCCGCCTAGCTGCACAGTTCGGGACCCCCTACCCGAGATCGGCCGGTTTTGACACCAAAATTGGTGCTTTCATTGAGAGTTCCTTTGTGTCGTAATCTTTAGGCCCGATGGCTCCTTCGATCATCAGCAACGATGCGGTCCAGGGTGAGACTTTTATCCCCGGACAGATCTTCGTATTCGGCGGCTTTGCACTGCGGGCCGATTCGCTTGGCCATCTGGAGCAGATCAAAAGCTACGCCCCTGGCCATCAGGTCAGATTTGGAAGTTTGAACTATACGGCTGACATCCGCAGAGACTTGATCTTCGATGGGTTCGAGCCACAGCCAAGCGCTCCGCACTGTCACGATGGGCGTGATCTAGCTCTGCCGCCGAACAGTGCCCTGGAGGCCGCACAAGTATCCGCTCCGACCCTTAGCTTGGAGCCGACTGCGCCGATCAAGGACTGGTGGCTGGACACCGCCTCGGGGCTACGATCTCTACGGCGATTGAGCCGAACACCATCCCTGTCCTTTGCAAGGCTCGTAACTCCAAGGTGCCGGACTCCTCTCTGGACTCCGAACCTTCCGCGCCCCTGTCAATCGAATCCGGTTGGGCGCCGGTCATGGAATTCACCGCCGCGGACATCTTTCAGCACTCGCCCTTTGGCGACATCCTAAATTCATTAAAGTCTCTCTCTTTATCAGGAGAGCCCTGGCCGGACTATAGTCAGGAAGGTTGGGATGCGGACGACGAAGAAATTCAAAGCCCACCCACCACCCACTTCGTAGCCACTGTCGAAAGTTTAAATGACGTGCTCGATTTCGACTCCGAAGACATCGACGGTATGGACGACGATGTAGGAGATATGCATGAACCAGCACGCATAAGGCACTGGACACCCACCTCATCTCACGATGTATACCCGTAAGTTTGTTTTATCTTGCAATGAATGTCAAAGAATTGGTAATATCAGTAGACATCAAGAAATGCCTATGAATTATTCACTTGTTATTGAGCCATTTGATGTTTGGGGCTTTGATTATATGGGACCTTTTCCTGCCTGTAATGGTTACACTCATATTTTAGTTGCTGTTGATTACGTTACTAAGTGGGTAGAAGCTATTCCAACTATTAGTGTTGATCATAACACTTCTATTAAAATGCTTAAGGAAGTTATTTTTCCGAGGTTTGGAGTCCCTAGATACTTAATGACTGATGGTGGTTCACACTTTATTCATGGTGCTTTCCGTAAGATGCTTGCTAAATACGATGTTAATCATAGAATTGCATCTCCTTATCACCCGCGATCTAGTGGTCAGGTAGAGTTGAGCAATAGAGAGCTCAAATTAATTTTGCAAAAGACTGTCAATAGGTCTAGAAAGAATTGGTCCAAAAAACTGAATGATGCATTATGGGCCTATAGAACTGCGTACAAAAATCCTATGGGTATGTCTCTGTATAAAATGGTTTATGGAAAAGCATGCCATTTACCTCTTGAATTAGAACATAAGGCATATTGGGCTATCAAAGAGCTCAATTATGACTTCAAACTTGCCGGTGAGAAGAGGTTGTTTGATATTAGCTCACTTGATGAATGGAGAACCCAAGCTTATGAAAATGCCAAGCTGTTTAAAGAAAAAGTTAAAAGGTGGCATGATAAAAGGATACAAAAGCGTGAGTTTAATGTAGGTGACTATGTATTGCTATACAACTCTCATTTAAGATTTTTTGCAGGAAAACTTCTCTCCAAATGGGAAGGTCCTTACGTTATCGAGGAGGTCTATCGTTCCGGTGCCATAAAAATCAACAACTTCGCAGGCACAAATCCGAAGGTGGTAAACGGTCAAAGAATCAAACATTATATCTCAGGTAATCTCATAAATGTTGAAACCAATATTACTGAAACCGTAACCTCGGAGGAATACATAAGGGACACTTTCCAGAATGTTCCAGACTCCGAAAAGGAATAGGTATGTGGTACGGTAAGTAAACCGACCCCAAAACAATTTTTAAAGCAATATTTCTCTGTTTTGGAATATTTAGAAAAATAGAAAAATAAGTAGCAGTCCGGGGAGGACACGAGGTCTCCACGAGGGTGGAGGGTGCGCCCTACCCCCCTAGGCGCGCCCCCTACCTTGTGAGCACCCCGTGTGCCCTCCGGACTCCATTTTCTTGCACGATACGTATTTTGGTCGGTAAAAAATTCATTATATATTCTCCCAAAGGTTTTGACGACCGTATCACGCAAATATCCTCTGTTTTTGTTTCAAACTATTCCCATTGCAGATTTGAGGATTCCGGAGACTCGATCATCCTTCTATGACGGTGAGCCTATGCCATGGATGGTGGACGACAAGCTTCCATCATCAACAACACCTCCACCGCCAACAACAAAGAAGGAGATATAATCACATGGGTATGGGCACTCCCCTTGGCAACTGCCAAGCTTGGGGGAGGTGCCTCGGTATCGTATCACCATCACAACTCCTATCTTTACTGTTTTTCTTAGTTCGATCCTATTAGTAGTATCTTGATTTAGTAGAATAAAGTCATGGCACGATCTAGTTTTGAGTTTTGCTTTATGATCCCTCTATGCAATTGAGTCCATGAGCTATATATAATAAAGATTAGTGTTGAGTCAAGGGCTTGATTACTTTGCCATGATCTTGGGTGAATAAAGAAAAGAATGAAAAGAAACAAAGAGTTTATATTGATCTTAGTGAAAGTAATGACTCCACATAGAAAGAGTATGATGATTAAAAGTTGTTGGGAGTTGGCAAATATAGCTTTGGTCATCGTTGCAATTAATAGGAAGTAATAAGGAGAGAGAGGTTTCACATATAGATATATTATCATTGACATCTTTTATGATTGGGAGCACTCATTAAAATATGACATGCTAAAGAGTTGATGTTGGACAAGGAAGACAACATAATGAGTTATGTTTTCTTACATCTGAGATAAAGTATGTTGTCATGGTTCCTCTAACATGTTGAGCTTGCCTTTCCCCCTCATGCTAGCCAAATTCTCAGCACCAAGTAGAGATAATACTTGTGCTTCCAAATACCCTTAAACCAGTTTAGCCATGAGAGTCCACCATATCTACCTATGGATTGAGTAAGATCCTTCAAGTAAGTTGTCATCAGTGAAAGCAATAAAAATTGCTCTTTAAATATGCATGACTTATTAGTGCAGAGAAATAAGCTTTGTACGAACTTGTTGTGGACGCAATAAAAGCGACGAACTGCATAATAAAGGTTCACATACAAGGGGTAATATAAAGTGACGTTCTTTTGCATTAAGATTTTGTGCATCCAACCAAAAAGGCGCATGGCAACCTCTGCTTCCCTCTGCGAAGGGCCTATCTTTTATTATTATCCTCTACTTTATGCAAGAGTCACGGTGATCTTCACCTTTCCTTTTTCATTTTATCCTTTGGCAAGCTCAGCATGTTGGAAAGAACATGATATATATATATCTAATTGGATGTGGGGGAGCATGAATTATTATTGTTGACATTACCCTTGAGGTAAAAGGTCGTGGGGCAAAACTACAAGCCCCTATCTTTCTCTGTGTCCGGTTAAAACTCCGTAACCACAAGTATTGCGTGAGCGTTAGCAATTATGAAGGACTAAGTGATAGTTGAGTATGTGGACTTGCTTTTAAGCTCTGACATAGACTCTTTCCGATGTTATGATAAATTGCAATTGCTTCAATGACTGAGGGTATAATTTGTTGGTGCTCAATAAGGTTTATGATTCATACTTTGGCTTTATGAAAAGATCACCACTTGAACATAAGTAATCATATGACAAATCTATATATGTTGCTGTTATGAAAATAATCATGATGCCTTCATGTCCGTATTTTATTTTTATCGACGCCTCTACTTCTAAACATGAGGACATATTTATTGTTATCGGCTTTTCCCTTGAGGACAAGCGAGGTCTAAGCTTGGGGGAGTTGATACGTCCATTTTGCATCATGTTTTTATATCGATATTTATCGCATTATGGGCTGTTATTTCACGATATGTCACAATACTTATGGCTATTCTCTCTTATTTTACAAGGTTTACCATGAAGAGGGGGAATGCCGGCAGCTGGAATTCTGGCTGGAAAAGGAGAAAATATTGGAGACCTATTCTGTGCAACTCCAAAAGTCCTGAAACTCTATGAAATATCTTAAAATAAATAAAGAAAAATCGTCGCCAAAGATGAAGGCCAGGGGGCCGACACCCTACTCACGAGGGTGGGGGGCGCGCCCCTCCCCCCTGGGCGCGCCCCCCTACCTCGTGGGCCCCCTGGTGGCTCTCCGACGCCCATCTTCTCCTATATGAAGTCTTTCGATGAGAAAAAAATAAGAGGCAACCTTTCGGGACGAGACTCCGCCGCCACGAGGCGGAACCTTGGCGGAACCAATCTAGGGCTCCGGCAAAGCTGTTCTGCCGGGGACACTTCCCTCCGGGAGGGGGAAATCATCATCATCATCATCACCAATGCTCCTCTCATCGGGAGAGGGCAATCTCCATCAACATCTTCACCAGCACCATCTCATCTCCAAACCCTAGTTCATCTCTTTGTATCCAATTCTTGTCTCCAAGTCCGGGATTGGTGCTAGTAGGTTGCTAGTAGTGTTGATTACTCCTTGTAGTTGATGCTAGTTGGTTTATTTGGTGGAAGATCATATGTTCAGATCCTTTATGCACATTATTACCCCTCTGATTATGAACATGAATATGCTTTGTGAGTAGTTACGTTTGTTCCTGAGGACAAGGGAGAAGTCTTGCTATTAGTAGTCATGTGAATTTGGTATTCGTTCGATATTTTGATAAGATGTATGTTGTCTAACCTCTAGTGGTGTTATGTGAACGTCGACTACATAACACTTCACCATTATTTGGGCCTAGAGGAAGGCATTGGGAAGTAATAAGTAGATGATGGGTTGCTAGAGTGACAGAAGCTTAAACCCTAGTTTATGCGTTGCTTCGTAAGGGGCTGATTTGGATCCATATGTTTCATGCTATGGTTAGGTTTACCTTAATACTTTTGTTGTAGTTGTGGATGCTTGCAATAGAGGTTAATCATAAGTGGGATGTTTGTTCAAGTAAGAACAGCACCCAAGCACCAGTCCACCCACATATCAAATTATCAAAGTACCGAACGCGAATCATATGAGCGTGATGAAAACTGGCTTGACGATATTCCCATGTGTCCTCGGGAGCGCTTTTCCTATTATAAGAGTTTGTCCATGCTTTTCATTTGCTACAAAAAGGATTGGGCCACCTTGCTGCACTTTATTTACTTTTGTTACTTGTTGCTCGTTCCCATTTATCTTATCACAAAACTATCTATTGCCACTTATTTCAGTACTTGCAGAGAATACCTTGCTGAAAACTGCTTATCATTTCCTTCTGGTCCTCGTTGGGTTCGACACTCTTACTTATCGAAAGGACTACGATAGATCCCCTATACTTGTGGATCATCACTCAACAACCCGGAGAGTCATCCCGAAAATTCTAGAACAGATTCCTCACTAAAAAGAACCAAATAGTCGACTGTCCGGACGCCGAAGCCTTAGCAGCTTTCAAACACAACGTCTGAGACGAATGGCTCGCCAGACACCTCGGCCAAGAAAAGCCAAGAACAATGGCCGCATTAACAAGCCTCATGACCCGCTTTTGCGCATGAGAGGATAGCTGGCTGGCAAGATGCAGTACCAGCGACCCAAGTACATCCGAAGTCAGGGATGGAAATGGGAAACCGCGACACAGCAAAGAACAGCGCCGAACCAAGGGCAACAGCCCGAAGAGCACGGCAATCAACGCCGGATTCAAAAGCTCACGGCAGAACCATAAAAAATTGCCCCCTACGGATAACAGGACGAGCTATCTAACTTAAACAAAATCTTGGACAAGATATGCCAAATCCACAGTACTCCTGGGAAGCCTGCAAACCATACCCATAGAGATTGTTGGGTCTTCAAGCAGTCCGGCAAACTCAACGCCGAACACAAGGGGCTCGACACACCAAGCGAGGATGATGATGAACCCCACAAGCAGAGCACCGGAAGACAAAAGAATTTCCCACAAGAAGTCAAAACAGTAAACTCACATCATGTAAAAAAGGGGAAAACAGAACGGCGCCCATAGAGATACGCGCCATACGGCCTATCCCAGAGGAGTCCCGCCACTGGTTATCAAAACCAATCACCTTCGACCATCAGGATTACTCTAGATGTATCCGGAATGCAGGATGGACTACCTTGATAATTAGATCCGATAATTGACGGACTCCAATTTACACAAGTCCTAATGGACGGCGGCAGTGATCTAAACCTGCTATATCAGGACACAATCCACAAAATGGGGATAGACCCGACCAAAATTCGCCATAGCAACACTTCCTTTCAAGGGGTAATGCCAGGCCGATATGCCCATTGTACGGGCTCTCTATTGCTAGAAGTTGTGTTCGGCTCACCCGACAACTTCCGCCGCGAAAGGTTAACCTTCCACCTCGCCCCATTCACGAGTAGCTATCAAGCACTACTGGGGCGCGAAGCTTTCGCCCGCTTTAACGCAGTACCGCATTATGCATCCCTCACACTTAAAATGCCCGGTCCACGAGGCATCATCTCCTTAAAGGGGAATATCGAGTGTCCCTCAAGCGCGGAAGATTGTGTGACTGCCTTGACGGCCACACACTAAACCGGCTTCACTAATCCAAGCACCTAAACAGGTCGTTCAGACCCCGGACACGGTTAGACGAGTCCGGCATAAACGTACAAGGGCTTACCAGCCGCATACCCCTGCATTAGGGGCTCCGCGCATATACAACAAGAGGCAATAAAGCTCAATTTTATTCATTTTCTGAAACGTACTTTGTTTATTTAATATATCGTACATTTTCACACGACCTTTTTCAACTAATTTCCTCTCTTTTACAGATGAACACCATGCGGCACCCGTCCAGGATACGGCACAATGGAGACACAGGCGTAGACGTGCAGCAGGGACCCGTTGTAAGGATTCTTTTCAGATTAAGACCCTGCGTAAACCTTTTTTACTGTCTCTTGTTGATACACATCCCCTGGTTTCTTATTATAACCAAGGAGGAGGATGGCGTTTTGGCATAGGCCACGTCAGAATTTTGCGCGTACCTGGACACCAGGGGCTTACTACAAAGGGCATTGTTCTGCCTGTTTTCATAAAGACCGAATACCTTAGGGAGTGTTCAGCGTCTCGAGTTAGGCCTTATATGCATCAGCTCCGAATCATGTCTTTGGTCAAATGTTGGGTTTGCCCGGCTCCTGTGTTTTGCTGCCTTACATTCCGCTCTATCGGCTAACGCGGCACCAGGAGAACTACTTCGATTGTGCCCCGGTTTGGCCAGGCGATCACCTCAGTAGAGAAAGCCGAAAACTGACTGTCATGATATAGCGTGAGACTGGTCAACCACTCGATGACCCGCCAGAATCTATAGGATTCCTCCGCATTGACGAAGGGCCGTTTCCCGGTCAGGCACATACGCGCCCCGAATTCGGGTGAGCGCGGTGCCCCTAGGGGCTATATAGTAGCCCCACTGTCAAACTCCTATGGCTAAGTGAAAGTGATAAAGCATTATAGTCCGGTTGCCTGGTTTGCTACGCTACCACCTCCTTTATAGGACCAAGACATTGGATCAGGTGTGAAAATGCGCCTTTTGCAAACACCCCCGCATTATATGCGTGGGGGCTGAAGCCGAAGACTGCCATCTTTCAAGTTATATACACATATACATCAAACGGCCGCACAGGAGGTATTTTAATTCTTGAAGGCACAAGTATAAAAAGCTTTTATATTTCATCGAAACATTGTTTCACAATAATACATGTTATTCGAACATAATATCCTTCGAGCACTACGTCTCTATTAAACGAGCGCCCTGCAGAACTTCCTGAAAATAGTGCTCGACAGGTACTCGGCTTCCGTCCGAATCTTGGGTTGCAACATCGGTGGCCTTCATCTCCGCCCAGTATGTCTTGACACGAGCAAGAGCCATCCGCGCACCCTCTATGCATGCCGACCTCCTCATTGCATTGATATGCGGCACCGCACCAAGGAACTGCTGCACCAAGCCAAAATAACTCTTCCGCTCGGGCCTCTTCGGCCACAAAAGACTCATGACATCCTTCATCGCAAGTCCGGATAACCTATTCAGCTCCACCATTCGGCCAAGCGATCGGTTAATGGAAGTGGGCGCTCTGGACTATGGAACTGCGACCAAAAAACCTTCCCCGTTTCATGATCCTCTTGATCTCGGAAGTGTTCGGCCGCGTCCGCCGCACTTGCCGCGAAGTCCAAATAAGCATCTTCCGCACTCCACAGCCGGTCCAACTGAGCATAATTAGGGTCCAGGAATTTCCTCCGCAGCAGAAAGGGCTTCCCAGTCGCGATATCTCTGGCCTGACGCAGCTCCTACTTCATAGCTCTCATCGCAGAGCGAGCATCCTTGGCCTCGGCAGTGGCCTTCTTCAGGTCCTCTCGTACCGCCTGATCTTCTTTTTCAAGAAGCTTGCAGCGGTCGGCAGCATTCTTCAACTCCACGGCCATCTCGGCCATCTCCTTCTTGCTTCGGCAGTGAGCAGCCTGTTCGGCTTTTAGCTCTTCGGCCTCCTTTAAGGCAGCCGCGTCACTCTTCCTGGCCTGCTCCTTGGCCTGGGCGAGCTCCGCCCACAGGTTCTCCATGGCAGCGGCACCATCTGCGTCAAGCATACTTGTTGTGAGGCACGGGCATCAAGCTCCCTTACCAGGTGTCCGCGGAGAGATCACATACCTTGTGATTCGTCAAAACGCTTATTGACAAGCGCGATGTCGGCATCCGCCACGTCAAGTTGCCTCTTTAGTTCGGCAAATCCATCAGTCCGGCTAGCCACCGGACACTTCGCCACCTACATAGGAAGGGCGACATATTATACCTGGGATTATGATCCTCGGCGCGCTGTCATTTTTGACAACACACCGAGTCTCAGGGGCTACTATCTACACAGGGCGCATTTTATATGCGGAACTGTCATAAGGTACATCATTTGCGTACCTCAAAACCTGTCAGTAAACTTCTGATGGCTTCATGCAATCCGGTCTCAGCGGACGAAATCCTTTCAATCACCGTACCCATTAACACATGGTGATCTTCTAAGATAACCGCTCGCCCGAGCAGATCCTTCAGCTCCTCCGACCATACACCATATGGTGTCGGACTCGTCCGATGGCCTTTTTCGAAGGCCGAACGCGGAGGGCTTTGAGGGGACATACGACTACCTTCCAGCCCCACTGGACTCGGAGAAACCCTCCGTGACGACACCTGAGGGTCGCCCGCCTCGTAAGGCGGTACGGCAGGGGGAGGCATTTCGCTCTCTATCATCTCCGGACGAAGATCCCCCGAAGATGAGCTCTGCTGAGAAGGGCTAAGATCCGAACTACAAGGTAAACTTTCGGTTATCATAAATAGGGTAGGTATGTCCTTTATTTTAAACAACTCCCCTTTTTACTTACGGCTCGGTGGAGGGCTGATCCCCTTGGGGCATAATGTGGCCGAGGCATCTCTCGGCGCCGGACCCTCTGACGAAGATTTCTTCCCCCGCTTTGAGACCATGGTCTCCGGGTCTTCAGAGGTGGTCCTCTTCTTACCTTGTATGGAGGGATTCTCGACCCCTCCTTTCCTGGCAACCTCCTTCGTGGAGGCGGTAACTTCCTTGTTCCCGCCTTCACCTTCTTCCGAAGGCGCAACCTCCAGCATCCTGGTTAACACGGGATCCAGCGTGGTCTCAGGGAGGGGGTCCGGACACCTGATTAACTTTGCTTTCGCTATCCACTCCTGTTCAAGGGACAGCTCTTTTAAAAGGGCAAGTTTGTAATAAACATAGGATGGCGTGTCCGGGCACAGGGCTACTTACTTGAGTATCCGGGCGATTGCAGCTCAGACCTGCGTGCTCAGTCAAGTCTGGACACATCTCTTGTGATCCAAAGAAACGCTTGTACATCTCCACGGGCGTCGCGCCCATAAAATGTTGGAGAGCTCGTGGTGCCTCTGGGTTAAATTCCCACAAGCGGAGGGGGCGACATCTGCAGGGCAGGATGCGACGAATCAGCATGACCTGCGCCACTACGACCAAAGTGATCTCTCTTTCCAGGAGGTCTTGAATGCGACCCTGCAGCAAGGGCACGTCCTTGGACGGCCCCCAGTCAAGTCCTTTATTGACCCATGATGCCAGCCGTGGTGGAGGACCCGGGCGAAAGGCAGGTGGCGCCACCCATTTGGTGCCCCTGGGAGCTGTGATATAAAACCACTCTTGTTGCCATAAACTAAGCTCCTCTTGAAAAGAGCCCTCGGGCCACGGAGCATCAGCATTCTTGCTTATAACAGCCCCTCCGCACTCTGCCTGTTGCCCCTTGATCATCTTTGGCTCCACTTTGAAGGTCTTGAGCCACAATCCGAAGTGAGGGGTAATGCGGAGGAAGGCTTCGCACATGACAATGAACGATGAGATGTGGAGGATGGACTCCGGATCCAAGTCGTGAAATTCCAACCCATAGTAAAACATGAGCCCCCTCACGAAGGGGTCCGTCGGGAAGCTTAACCCCTGAAGGAAGTGAGACGCGAACACCACGCTTTCACCAGGCTTGGGAGTGGGAATGACCTGCCCTTGGGCAGGCAGCCTATGTGAAATTTCGCCGGTTAAATACCTGGCATCTCTTAGCTTTAATACGTCTTCTTCCGTAACGGAGGAAGGCATCTACCGACCTTGCAGGTCGGAGCCGGACATCATCGAAGGTCCGAAGCGCCTGAATTTGGAGCTTTGGGTGTTGGAACTCGAGGCGAGGGGCGGATTCGATTAAGATTGAAAGAAGGGAGTGGAGCCTTGGTCTGTTTATAAAGAGGTTGAATACCAAGAGCCTCCCCCGTGACCGTTCGGGGCTCGCCTTCAATAGAAGAGGCGTGCCAATGGGCACGGTTGGGTTACCCACGCTCGTATTGATGAGAATCCCGGAATAAAGGGACACGATCTCTGCTTTGACAAGACGTGCCAAGGAAACCGCCTCGCTAAACGCGCTGGGGTGGGACAGTAAAAATGATTCGAATAAAGGCTTGGCCATGGTGTGATGTCACGCCACAGAATATGTCAGCAGATTGAATTTGTGTAAATATCATTCTCTCTACGGTGGTATGTGGAACTTATTTTGCAGAGCCGGACACTATCCTTGTGTTCAAAATCTTCTATGAAGTATTAGGAGGAGGAACCCGCCTTGCAATGCCGAAGACAATATGCGCGCTGGACTCGTCGTCATTGAAGCCTGGTTCAGGGGCTACTGAGGGAGTCCCGGACTAGGAGGTGTCTGGATAGCCGAACTATCATCTTCGGCCGGACTCCTGGACTATGAAGATACAAGATTGAAGACTTCGTCCCGTGTCCAGATGGGACTTTCCTTGGCGTGGAAGGCAAGCTTGGCGATACGGATATGTAGATATCCTACCATTGTAACCGACTCTGTGTAACCCTAACCCTCTTCGGTGCCTATATAAACCGGAGGGTTTTAGTCCATAGGACGAACAATCATACCATAGACTAGCTTCTAGGGTTTAGCCTCTCTGATCTCGTGGTAGATCTACTCTTGTACTACCCATATCATCAATATCAATCAAGCAGGAGTAGGGTTTTACCTCCATCGAGAGGGCCCGAACCTGGGTAAAAACATCGTGTCCCTTGTCTCCTGTTACCATCCGCCTAGACGCACAGTTCGGGACCCCCTACCCGAGATCCGCCGGTTTTGACACCGACAGGTAATATAATAGCATGGAACAATCAAAAATTATAGATACGTTGGAGACGTATCAAGCATCCCCAAGCTTAATTCCTGCTCGTCCTCGAGTAGGTAAATGATAAAAACTGAATTTTTGATGTGGAATGCTACCTAGCATAATTCATAATGTAAATTTCTTTATTGTGGCATGAATGTTCAGATCCAAATGATTCAAAATAAAAGTTCATATTGATAAAAGAAATAGTAACACCTCAAGCATACTAATCAAAGTAATCATGTCTTCTCAAAATAACATGGAAAAAGAAAGTTCATCCCTACAAAATCATATAGTTAGGCTATGCTTCATTTTCGTCACACAAAGATGTTCCCAACTTCTATACCCCCTATGACAAGCCAATCAATTGTTTCATACTTAAATAATGTCAAACTTTTTCAACCTTCACGCAATACATGAGAGTGAGCCATGGATATAGCACTATGGGTGGAATAGAATATGATGATGGGGATTGTGTTGAGAAGACAAAAAAGGAGAAAGTCTCACATTGACGAGGATAATCAACGGGCTATGGAGATGCCCATCAATTGATGTCAATATGAGGAGTAGGGATTGCCATGCAACGAATGCACTAGAGCTATAAATGAATGCTCAATAAAAGAAAACTAGTGGGTGTGCATCCAACTTGCTTGCTCACGAAGACCTAGGGCATTTGAGGAAGCCCATCATAGGAATATACAAGCCAAGTTCTATAATGAAAAATTCCCACTACTATGAAAAAGATAACTTATGAGACTCACTATATGAAAAACATGGTGCTACTTTGAAGCACAATATATGAGACTCTCTACATGAAGAACAAGGTGCTACTTTGAAGCACAAGTGTGGAAAAAGTGATAGTAACATTGCCCTTTTTATTTATTTTCCCTTTTTTTTTCTTTTTTTTTCTTTTTTGAGCCTTTTTTGGCCTTTCTTCTTTTTTTCCTTTTTTTCTTTGGTCAATGTTCTAATAATGATGATCATCACACTTCTATTGATTACAACAAAAGAATTACAACTCGAAACTAGAACAAGATATGACTCTATATGAATGCCTCCGGCGGTGTACCGGGATGGTGCAATGAATCAAGAGTGACATGTATGAAAAATAATGCATGGTGGCTTTGCCACAAATACGATGTCAACTACATGATCATGCAATGGCAATATGAAAAAAGTAAAGTATGTCATGATGATGATAATCGGAACGGTGGAAAGTTGCATGGCTATATATCTCGGAATGGCTATGGAAATGCCATAATAGTTAGGTATGGTGGCTGTTTTGAGGAAGATATAGGGAGGTTTATGTGTGATAGAGCGTATTGTATCACGGGGTTTGGATGCACCGGCGAAGTTTACACCAACTCTCAAGGTGAGAAAAGGCAATGCACGGTACCGAAGCGGCTAGCAAAGGCGGAAAGGTAAAAGTGCGTATAATCGATGGACTCAACATTAGTCAAAAGAACTCATATACTTATTGCAAAAATTTAGAAGTCGTCAAAAACCAAGTACTGCGCGCATGCTCCTAGGGGGATAGATTGGTAGGAAAAGACCATCGCTTGTCCCCGACCGCTACTCATAAGGATGCACATGCCAGATACACTTCATGTTTCAAATTTGTTACACAACTTTAACCATACGTGCATGCTATGGGACTTGCTAACTTCAACACAAGCATTCTTTAAATTCATAATCACCCAACTAGCATGACTTTAATATCACTACTCCATATCTCAAAACAATTATCAAGTATCAAATTAATCATAGCATCCAATTCACTTCCTATGATAGTTTTTATTATACCCAACTTCGATGCCTACCATTCTAGGACCAATTTTATAACCATAGCAAATACCATGTTGTTCTAAAGGACTCTCAAAACAATATAAGTGAAGCATGAGAGACTAGTAATTACTTCAAAATTAAGATTCCACCGTGCTCTAAAAGATATAATTGAAGCACTAGAACAAAAACTATCAAGCTCAAAAGATATAAGTGAAGCACATAGAGTATTCTAGCAAATTCTAATCAAATAGGCTTCTCCCAAAAGGTGTGTACATAAAGGATGATTGTGCTAAACTAAAAAGCAAAGAATAATATAATACATGATGCTCCAAGCAAAATACATATCATGTGGCGAATAAAAATATACTCCCTCCGTCCCATAATGTAAGACGTTTTTTGATACTACACTAGTGCCAAAAAACGTCTTACATTATGGGACGGAGGGAGTAGCTCCAAGTAAAGTTACCAATGAACGAAGACGAAAGAGGGCATGCCTTCCAGGGGCATCCCCAAGCTTACGCTTTTGGCTATTCTTGAATATCTTGGGGTGCCATGGGCATCCCCAAGCTTAGGCTCTTGCCACCCTTTATTCCATAGTCCATAAAAGCTTTACCCCAAACTTGAAAACTTCACAACACAAAACTCAACAGGAAATCTTATAAGCTCCGTTAGAGAAAGAAGACAAAACCACCACATAAGGTACTGCAATGAACTCATTTTTTATTTAATTTGGTGTTAAACCTACTGTACTCCAACTTCTCTATGGTTCATAAACTATTTTACTAGCCATAGATGCATCAAAATAAGCAAACAACACACGAAAAACAGAATCTGTCAAAAACAGAACAGTCTGTAGCAATCTGTAACTAACGCAAACTTCTAGAACACTAAAAATCCTACAAAAATATAAAGTCCTGTAAAATTTGTTTATTGAACAGAAACAAAAATAATCAACGCAAACGCATGTTTCTGTGATTTAACAAAATTATATTCATATGCGCAAAGTTTCTGTTTTTCAGCAGAATCAAATCAACTATCATCGTAGGTTATCCTATAGGTTCTACTTGGCACAAACACTAACTAAAACATAAAAACACATCTAAACAGAAGGTAGATGCAAGATTTATTACTAAACAGGAGCAAAAACAAAAAACATAAAGAAAATTGGGTTGCCTCCCAACTAGCGCTATCGTTTAACGCCCCTAGCTAGGCATAAAAGCGAAGATAGGTCTAAGTAGTGCCATAATAATAAGATAGATCTTGAAAGCTCATCTCATATTCTCTATGTTCGGAAGCAAGTTTCCTTTGAGGCAAGCAAAAGTAATCAAAAGGGCTAAATTTAGTGGGACAAAGGTCCCCAAGATCAATCACAGGAGGAACGGGTTCCTCCTTTGGCCCCTCATAGTGCATAATTATTTCATCACTAAAAGCATTCTTTTGGCAAAATCTTGTGAGCCTATACTCAAGAGAGTATCCTAGCTCATTGGTTCGAAGGGAAAAATCATTATTAAGCTCGTTAATGCAATCAACTAAGACATTGGTAGGAACCTTTTTTCTAAGGTTTTCATTAAAAGCAACATAGTCCGAAGATTGAAAACGCCTAAATTCCTCTTGATCATAGAGGATCGCCTCTATGGGAGGACGACCGGCGTCCACCCTATAGTGTACAAAAATTTCTTTGGCTTCTCTAATGATAAATCGAAACTCATGAGCCAAAAAGATAGTAACAACGCACTTAACAGAAGAATGCTCAATATTGGAAAATTCTAGAAAAATTCTTTGTATGCAAGGATGCATATGCATAAATTGTCTTTCAAGTTCAACCACTAGCATAGCAATGGCATCCGCAAGACTACTAGTTTTATGAAGGATAGGACCACCCATGGAAGGTAAAGCACCGACATAAGTAAAGAAATCTTGAATAACACCTTTTCCAATGATGTTACCACTACCGATTCGAAACTTTTTAGTATGCAAGATAGGGGGTTCTTCAGCCAGAGCATCAGAATTTTCCATGTTATCATGGTTGTCCATATTAACAATAATCTCCCCAATTTCAGACATAACGGCAAACAAAGGCAAGGACAAAGAAAGCGAGCGAAAGAGAGGGCAAATAAAACGGCAAGGGTGAAGTGGGGGAGAGGAAAACGAGAAGCAAATGGCAAATAATGTAAATGCAAGGGAGATGGGTTTGTGATGGGTACTTGGTATGTCTTGACTTGAGTGAAGACCTCCCCGGCAACGGCGCCAGAAATCCTTCTTGCAACGTCTTGAGCTTGCGTTGGTTTTCCTCGAAGAGGAGAGGGTGATGCAGCAATGGTAGCGTAAGTATTTCCCTCTGTTTTTGAGAACCAAGGTATCAATCCAGTAGGAGACTCCTCAAAAGTCCCACGCACCTACACAAACACACAAAGAACTCGCAACCAACGCAATAAAGGGGTTGTCAATCCCTTCATGGCCACTTGCGAAAGTGAGATCTAATAAAGATAGTATGATAAGATAAATATATTTTTGGTATTTTATAATATAGATGCAAAAAGTAAAGATGCAAATAAAAGTAGATTGGAAGCAAATACGATAAGAGATAGACCCGGGGGCCATAGGTTTCACTAGTGGCTTTTCTCAAGATAGCATAAGTATTACGGTGGGTGAACAAATTACTGTCGAGCAATTGATAGAAAAGCGCATAGTTATGAGATTATCTAGGCATGATCATGTATATAGGCATCACGTCCATAACAAGTAGACCGACTCCTACCTGCATCTACTACTATTACTCCACACATCGACCGACTCATGCCTGCATCTAGAGTATTAAGTTCATCAGAACAGAGTAACGCATTAAGCAAGATGACATGATGTAGAGGGATAAACTCAAGCAATATGATATAAACTACATCTTGTTATCCTTGATGGCAATAATACAATACGTGTATGATTGAGGGGCCGCACCCCCTCCTTCTCTGCAACCCTTTCTGTCACTGGGTAAGTGTTGGGGAATGTAGTAATTTCAAAAAAATTCCTATGCACATGCAAGATCGTGGTGATGCATAGCAACGAGAGGGGAGAGTGTTGTCCACGTACCCTCGTAGACCGAAAGCGGAAGCGTTAGCACAACGCGGTTGATGTAGTCGTACGTCTTCACGGCCCGACCGATCAAGCACCGAAACTATGGCACCTCGTACTCCGATCCAGCCGAGTGTCGAGGGAGAGTTCCATCAGCACGACGGCGTGGTGACGATGATGATCTTCTACCATCGCAGGGCTTCGCCTAAGCACCGCTACGATATTATCGAGGAGGACTACGGTGGAGGGGGGCACCGCACATGGCTAAGAGATCAATGATCAATTGTTGTGTCTCCAAGGGGTGCCCCCCTCCTCGTATATAAAGGAGTGGAGGAGGGGGAGGGCCGGCCCTCTCTATGGCGCGCCCTAGGAGGAGTCCTACTCCCACCCCCCCCCCCTTCCAAGTAGTAGGAGTAGGAGTCAAGGAAAGGGGAGAGAGAAGAGAAGGAAGGAGGGAGCGCAGCCCCTCCCCTAGTCCAATTCGGACTAGGCCTTGGGGGCGCCCAACCTCTCCTCTCTCTTTCCCCTAAAGCCCAATAAGGCCCATATACTCCCCGGCGAATTCTCATAACTCTCCGGTACTCCGAAAAATACCCGAATCACTCGGAACCTTTCCAATGTCCGAATATAGTCATCCAATATATCGATCTTTACGTCTCGACCATTTCGAGACTCCTCGTCATATCCCCGATCTCATCCGGGACTCCGATCTACCTTTGGTACATCAAAACACATAAACTCATAATATAACCATCATCGAATTTAAGCGTGCGGACCCTACGGGTTCGAGAACTATGTAGGCATGACCGAGAAACATCTCCGGTCAATAACCAATAGCGGAACCTAGATGCTCATGTTGGCTCCCATATATTCTACGAAGATCTTTATCGGTCAAACCGCATAACAACATACGTTGTTCCCTTTGTCATCGGTATGTTACTTGCCCGAGATTCGATCATCGGTATCTCAATACCTAGTTCAATATCGTTACCGGCAAGTCTCTTTACTCATTCAGTAATACATCATCCTGCAACTAACTCATTAGTTACAATGCTTGCAAGGCTTATAGTGATGTGCATTACCGAGTGGGCCCAGAGATACCTCTCCGACAATCGGAGTGACAAATCCTAATCTCGAAATACGCCAACCCAACAAGTACCTTCGGAGACATCTGTAGAGCACCTTTATAATCACCCAGTCACGTTGTGACGTTTGGTAGCACACAAAGTGTTCCTCCGGTAAACGGGAGTTGCGTAATCTCATAGTTATAGGAACGTGTATAAGTCATGAAGAAAGCAATAGCAACATACTAAACGATCAAGTGCTAAGCTAACGGAATGGGTCAAGTCAATCACATCATTCTCCTAATGATGTGGTCCCGTTAATCAAATGACAACTCATGTCTATGGTTCGAAAACTTAACCATCTTTGATTAACGAGCTAGTCAAGTAGAGGCATACTAGTGACACTATGTTTGTCTATGTATTCACACATGTATTATGTTTCCGGTTAATACAATTCTAGCATGAATAATAAACATTTATCATGAAATAAGGAAATAAATAATAACTTTTTTATTGCCTCTAGGGCATATTTCCTTCAGTCTCCCACTTGCACTAGAGTCAATAATCTAGTTCACATCGCCATGTGATTTAACACCAATATTCATATCTGTATATGATTAACATCCATAGTTCACATTGTCATGTGACCAACACCCAAAGGGTTTACTAGTGTCAATAATCTAGTTCACATCGCTATGTGATTAACACCCAAAGAGTACTAAGGTGTGATCATGTTTTGCTCGTGAGAGAAGTTTATTCAAATGGGTCTGTCACATTCAGAGCCGTATGTATTTTGCAAAATATTCTATGTCTACAATGCTCAGTACGGAGCTACTCTAGCTAATTGCTCCCACTTTCAATATGTGTCCAGATTGAGACTTAGAGTCATCTGGATCAGTGTCAAAACTTGCATCGATGTAACCCTTTACGACGAACCTCTTGTCACCTCCATAATCGAGAAACATATCCTTATTCCACTAAGGATAATTTTGACCAATGTCCAGTGATCTACTCTTAGATCACTATTGTACTCCCTTGCCAAACCAGGGCAGAGTATACAATAGGTCTAGTCCATAGCATGGCATACTTTTGTAGAACCTATGACTGAGGCATAGGGAATGACTTTCATTCTCTTTCTATTTTCTGCTGTGGTCGGGATTTGAGTCTTACTCAATTTCACACCTTTGCAGCACAGGCAAGAACTCTTTCTTTGACTGTTCCATTTTGAACTACTTCAAAATCTTATCAAGGTATGTACTCATTGAAAATCTTATCAAGCGTCTTGATCTATCTCAATAGATCTTGATGCTCAATATGTAAGTAGCTTTACTGAGGTCTTTCTTTTAAAGAACTCCTTTCAAACATTTGTTTATGCTTTCCAAAAAAATTCTACATCATTTCTGATCAACAATATGTCACTCACATATACTTATCAGAAAGGCTATAGTGCTCCCACTCACTTTATTGTAAATACAGGCTTCAGTGCAAGTCCGTATAAAACAATATGCTTTGATCAACTTATCAAAGCGTATATTCCAACTCTGAGATGCTTGCACCAGTCCATAGATGGATCGCTGGAGCTTGCACATTTTGTTAGCACCTTTAGGATTGACAAAACCTTCTGGTTGCATCATATACAACTCTTCTTTAAGAAAACCATTAAGGAATGCAGTTTTGACATCCATTTGCCAGATTTCATAAAATGTGGCAATTGCTAACATGATTCGGACAGACTTAAGCATCGCTACAGTTGAGAAAATCTCATTGTAGTCAACACCTTGAACTTGTCGAAAACCTTTTTGCGACAAGTCGAGCTTTGTAGATAGTAACACTACTATCAACGTCCGTCTTCCTCTTGAAGATCCATTTATTTTCTATGGCTTGCTGATCATCGGGCAAGTCCACCAAAGTCCACACTTTGTTCTCATACATGGATCCTATCTCAGATTTCATGGCCTCCAGCCATTTCGCGGAATCTGGGCTCATCATCGCTTCCTCATAATTCGTAGGTTTATCATGGTCTAGTAACATGACTTCCAGAACAGGATTACCGTACCACTCTAGTGCGGACCGTACTCGGAAGACCTACGAGGTTCTGTAGTAACTTGATCTGAAGTTTCATGATCATCATCATTAGCTTCCTCACTAATTGGTGTAGAAATCACTAGAACTAATTTCTGTGATGAACTACTTTCTAATTCGGGAGAAGGTACAATTACCTTATCAAGCTCTACTTTCCTCCCACTCACTTCTTTCGAGAGAAACTCCTTCTCTAGAAAGGATCCATCTTAGGAACGAATATCTTGCCTTCGGATCTGTGATAGAAGGTGTACCCAATAGTTTCCTTTGGGTATTCTATGAAGACGCACTTCTCCGATTTGGGTTCGAGCTTATCAGGTTGAAACTTTTTCACATAAGCATTGCAACTCCAAACTTTAAGAAACACAACTTAGGTTTATTGCTAAACCATAGTTCATACGATGTCGTCTCAACGGATTTTGATGGTGCCCTATTTAAAGTGAATGCAGCTGTCTCTAATGCATAATCCCAAAATGATAGTGGTAAATCGGTAAGATAAATCATAGATCGCACCATATCCAATAAAGTGCGGTTATGACATTCGGACACACCATTACGCTGTGGTGTTCCAGGTGGCATGAGTTTGTGAAACTATTCCACATTATTTTAACTGAAGGCCAAACTCGTAACTCAAATATTCATCTCCACAATCAGATCGCAGAAACTTTATTTTCTTGTTATGATGATTTTCCACTTCATTTTGAAATTCTTTGAACCTTTCAACTATTTCAGACTTATGTTTCATCAAGTAGATATACCCATATCTGCTCAAATCATCTGTGAAGGTGAGAAAATAACGATACCCGCCACGAGCCTTAATACTCATTGGTCTGCATACATCAGTATGTATTATTTCCAACAAGTCAGTAGCTCGTTCCATTGTTCTGGAGAATGGAGTTTTAGTCATCTTGCCCAAAAGGCACGGTTCGCAAGCATCAAATGATTCATAACCAAGTGATTCCGAAAATCCATCTTTTATGGAGTTTCTTCATGCCCTTTACACCGATATGACCCAAACGGCAGTGCCACAAATAAGTTGCACTATCATTATTAACTTTGCATGTTTTGGCATCAATATTATGAATATGTGTATCACTACGATCGAGATCCAACAAACTATTTTCATTGGGTGTATGGCCATTGAATGTTTTATTCATGTAAACAGAACAACAAATATTTTCTGACTTTAAATGAATAACCGTATTGCAATAAACATGATCAAATCATATTCATGCTCAACGCAAACGCCAAATAACATTTTTTTAGGTTTAACACTAATCTCGAAAGTATAGGGAGTGTGTGATGATGATCATATCAATCTTGGAACTATTTCCAACACTCATCGTCACTTCCCCTCAACTAGTCTCTGTTTATTATGTAACTCCTGTTTTGAGTTACTAATCATAGCAATCGAACAAGTATCAAATACTCAGGGGCTACTATAAACACTAGTAAGGCACACATCAATAACCTGTATATCAAATATACCCTTGTTCACTTTGCCATCCTTCTTATTCACCAAATATTCAAGGCATTTCCATTTCCAGTGACCATTTCCTTTGCAGTGTAAGCACTCAGTTTCAGGCTTTGGTCCAGCTTTGGGCTTCTTCTCGGGAGTGACAACTTGCTTGTCATTCTACTTGAATTTCCCTTTCTTTCCCTTTGCCCTTTTCTTGAAACTAGTGGTCTTGTCAATCATAAACACTTGATGCTCTTCTTGATTTCTACCTTCGTCGATTTCAACATCATGAAGAGCTCGAGAATCGTTTTCGTCATCCCTTGCATACTATAGTTCATCACAAAGTTCTAGTAACATGGTGATGGTGACTAGAGAACTCTGTCAATCACTATCTTATCTGGAAGATTAACTCCCACTTGATTCAAGCGATTGTAGTACCCAGACAATCTGACCACATGCTCACTAGTTGAGCAATTCTCCTCCATCTTTTAGCTATAGAACTTGTTGGGGACTTCATATCTTTCAACTCGGGTATTTGCTTGAAATATTAACTTCAACTCCTGGAACATCTCATATGGCCCATGACGTTCAAAACGTCTTTGAAGTCCCGATTCTAAGCCGTTAACCATGGTGCACTAAACTATCAAGTAGTCATCATATTGAGCTAGCCGAACGTTCATAACGTCTGCATCTGCTCCTGCAATAGGTTCGTCACCTAGCGGTGCATCAAGGACATAATTCTTCTATGCAACAATGAGGACAATCCTCAGATCACGAATCCAATCCGCATTATTGCTACTAACATCTTTCAACACAGTTTTCTCTAGGAACATATCAAAATAAACATATGAAAGCAACAACGCGAGCTATTGATCTACAACATAATTTGCAAAATACTACCAGGACTAAGTTCATGATAAATTTAAGTTCAATTAATCATATTACTTAAGAACTCCCACTTAGATAGACATCTCTCTAATCATCTAAGTGATCACGTGATCCAAATCAACTAAACCATAACCGATCATCACGTGAAATGGAGTAGTTTTCAATGGTGAACATCACTATGTTGATCATATCTACTATATGATTCACGCTCGACCTTTCGGTCTTAGTGTTCCGAGGCCATATCTTCATATGCTAGGCTCGTCAAGTTTAACCTAAGTATTCTGCGTGTGCAAAACTGGCTTGCACCCGTTGTAGATGGACGTAGAGCTTATCACACCCGATCATCACATGGTGTCTGGGCATGACGAACTTTGGCAATGGTGCATACTCAGGAAGAACACTTTTTATCTTGAAATTTAGTGAGAGATCATCTTATAATGCTACCGTCAATCAAAACAAAATAAGATGTATAAAAGATAAACATCATATGCAATCAAAAATATGTGACATGATATGGCCATCATCATCTTGTGCCTTTGATCTCCATCTCCAAAGCGTCGTCATGATCTCCATCGTCACCGGCATGACACCATGATCTCCATCATCTTGATCTATATCAATGTGTCGTCACATGGTCATCTCGCCAACTATTGCTCTTGCAACTATTGCTATCGCATAGCGATAAAGTAAAGCAATTATTTCGCGCTTGCATCTTATGCAATAAACAGACAACCATAAGGCTTCTGCTAGTTGCCGATAACTTCAACAAAGCATGATCATCTCATACAACAACTTATATCAAATCACGTCTTGACCATATCACATCACAACATGCCCTGCAAAAACAAGTTAGACGTCCTCTACTTTGTTGTTGCAAGTTTTACGTGGCTGCTACGGGTTGAGAAAGAACCGTTCTTACCTACGCATCAAAACCACAATGATAGTTCGTCAAGTTAGTGTTGTTTTAACCTTCTCAAGGACCGGGCGTAGCCACACTTGGTTCAACTAAAGTTGGAGAAACTGACACCTGGTAGTCACCTGTGTGCAAAGCACGGCGGTAAAACCAGTCTCGCGTAAGCATACGCGTAATGTCGGTCCGGGCCGCTTCATCCAACAATACCACCGAACCAAAGTATGACATGCTGGTAAGAAGTATGACTTGTATCGCCCACAACTCACTTGTGTTCTACTCGTGCATATAACATCAACGCATAAAACCTAGGCTCGGATGCCACTGTTGGGGAACATAGTAATTTCAAAAAAATTCCTATGCACAAGCAAGATCATGGTGATGCATAGCAACGAGAGGGAAGAGTGTTGTCCACGTACCCTCGTAGACCGAAAGCGGAAGCGTTAGCACAACGCGGTTGATGTAGTCGTACGTCTTCACGACCCGACCGATCAAGCACCGAAACTACGGCACCTCCAAGTTCTTGCACACGTTCAGCTCGATGACGTTCCTCGTACTCCGATCCAGCCGAGTGTCGAGGGAGAGTTCCGTCAGCACGACGGCATGGTGACGATGATGATGTTCTACCGTCGCAGGGCTTCGCCTAAGCACCGCTACGATATTATCGAGGAGGACTATGGTGGAGGGGGGCACCGCACACGGCTAAGAGATCAATGATCAATTTTTGTGTCTCCAAGGGGTGGCCCCCTCCCTGTATATAAAGGAGTGGAGGAGGGGGAGGGCCGGCCCTCTCTATGGCGTGCCCGAGGAGGAGTCCTACTCCCACCGGGAGTAGGATTCCCCCTGAGGGAGTCCTGGACTAGGGGGTGTCCGGACAGCCGGACTATCATCGTCCGCCGGACTCCAAGACTACGAAGATACAAGATTGAAGACTCCGTCCCGTGTCCGGATGGGACTTTCCTTGGCGTAGAAGGCGAGCTTGGCGATATGGATATGTAGATCTCCTACCATTGTAACCGACTCTGTGTAACCCTAGCCTCCTCCGGTGTCTATATAAACCGGAGGGATTTAGTTTGTAGGACAACATACATTACAACAATCATACCGTAGGCTAGCTTTAGGGTTTAGCCTCCTTGATCTCGTGGTAGATCCACTCTTGTACTACCCATATCATCAATATTAATCGAGCAGGACGTAGGGTTTTACCTCCATCGAGAGGGCCCGAACCTGCGTAAAAACATCGTGTCCCTCGTCTCCTGTTACCATCCGCCTAGACGCACAGTTCGGGACCCCCTACCCGAGATCCGCCGGTTTTGACACCGACATTGGTGCTTTCATTGAGAGTTCCTCTGTGTCATCACCGATAGGGAGGATGCCTCCACCAGTCTTCAAAGACGGTGTTTTCGCCGAAGGGGCCTTGGCCGCCGGCCAAACTATCCGGTTAGGTGGTTTTCTTATGACCGCCTGTCCGGCCGCCGCTTCGACAATGACCTCTCAAGTCGTCAGAAGCAATCTTTGCGTCGGCTCGAAAGCTGCCGAATAGTTGGATCCAATAGAGGTCTCGTCTGTTAACGAGCTCTTGGATCGCATCGCCGCCCTGGGAGTCGCTACGGACTATAACCAGATTGGGCTTAAAACTGATCTGAGAGAGATTAACTCTCCCCAGGCCACCCACCACGTCGCAGTGGTAGAGGAGCAATACGGCAACTCTCCGCCTGTATTGAAAACTATTCATGTCCGGATTCCTGAACCCTCCATGCCAGATTCCCGCGGAGGGACGGACTTCGATAAAGCATTGAACTTAAAACCATGCATCACTCCGGACTCGCTGGATCGTGTCCAGCTACCCAAGCTTCCAAATTCGGAAACTCCTCGGACTTTGAGCCCCAAGATGGGCAGGGATCCGGACTTTAGTCCACCCACCCGCCCAGACATATGCGATCTATCTCTAATACGGCAAGAGCCCGCTGAAACAGTACATCACTACTGGGCCAGATTCCTCCTGGTTATGGACAGGATAAAGGACTGCCGAGAGGAAAACGCAATCTCAATCTTCTGCAATAATTGCACGGACAAGGGAATATTAAACGCCATTGATCGTCGCACAATTACACGCTTCGCCGATCTGGCGTCCATAGTACGAAAGTACTGTGCGATGGAGAGTTTTCGGAAAACCGAAAACAAATTTTGGGATAATCCGGCCCCAACCACAGTCCGCAAAAAAAGGGTGCCTCACAATTAGGCCCCAGATGCAAAAAAGAAAAAGCAAAAACCCAATAAGGGGCACGGAACCGTACTGGAGGGATGGCTTAATGGACCCTGTAAGCTTCATAGTACAAGAGGAGCCGTCCCAACACATAGCCTTCGAGCATGTTGGGTATTACGGCAAGTGGCCAAAAGTGGCGAGGAGCTTCTAGCCCCGGAAAACCATCCCGACGACACCAGTACGGTATCAACAGTCTTCGAGACCTTCGCATCAAACAATATGCAAAAGCGAATAATCCGCGAACTCGCCGAAGTCTACCAAGTAGCAACAGCAAATCCATGGAGCGACAGAACTATTACCTTCAACGCCAGCGACGAGCCTAAAGCCCGAACAGCCAGAGCACCAGCCGCACTGGTGCTTGGTCCCATAGTGGACGGCTTTCGACTGACAAAAGTCCTCATGGATGGCGGCAGCGGACTAAACCTCATTTATGAGGAAACTCTGCGAAAAATGGAAATCGATTGGAGCCGTATCGAGCGAAGCAGCACAACCTTCAGAGGAATAATCCCTAGCCGGGAAGCGCGCTGCACCGGGAAAATCACACTCGATGTGGTGTTCGGCTCGCCGGACAATTACAGATCCGAAGAAGTCACGTTCCAAGTGGCCCCGTTCAACAGCGGATTTCACGCTATATTAGGACGAGAGGCATTCACAATTTTTCAAGCAGTACCTCATTACGGGTACATGAAGCTCAAAATGCCTGGGCCCAGCGGAATAATCACTCTCGTTAGTGATCCGGACATAGCACTCCGCACCGAAAACAAGATAGCCGCACTAGCCCTCGAGGCACTATCCGAAGCCTTAGCGGCAGAAGAACTCACCGCGCTGCACTCTACGGTGAACAGGGACGATGTGATACTCGATAAAAGATCCAAGTCCACCTCCTTCAAACCAGCAGATGAAATAACAAAATTCCAGGTCCATCCAACGGACCCAACAAAGACGGCCTCCATTGGGGCACAATTGAACCCCGAAGTAGATGCCGCACTGCGTGAATTCCTTCGGGAAAATTGGGACATTTTCGCCTGGCATCCTTCGGATATGCTCGGAATCCCACGCAGATTGGCAGAACACAGCCTAAACATCCTAAAAGGATTCAAGCCAGTCAAATAGGCTCTTCGACGATTTTCCGAACCCAAAAGACAGGCAATGGGAGAAGAGCTAGCCAAACTATTGGAAGCCGGATTCATTAGAGATATCAAACATCCGGATTGGCTAGCAAATCTGGTAATGGTACCAAAGAAGGACAAATCCTGGCGCCTTTGTGTCGATTTCAAAGACCTCAATAAGGCTTGCCCAAAGGATCCCTTCCCTCTCCCCCGCATCGACCAAATTATCGATGCTACCGCAGGGCACGATTCATTGTGTTTCCTCGACGCATACTCTGGCTACCATCAAATCAAGATGGCAGAAGCAGACCAAGCCGCCACGGCATTCATCACCCCTTACGGACCATTCTGCTTCAACACGATGCCCTTCGGACTTAAAAACGCCGGCGCAACATGTCAGTGCATGATTCAAACATGTCTGGCTACCCAGATCGGCAAAACAGTCGAGGCATACATAGACGACGTAGTCGTCAAAACCAAACACATCGAAACTCTAGTAGACGATTTAAGGCTCACGTTCGACAACCTCAGAGCATATGACATCAAGTTGAATCCGGAAAAATGTGTTTTCGGCGTACCAGCCGGAAAGCTGCTGGGCTTCATCGTGTCCGGTAGAGGAATCGAAGCAAACCCAGCTAAAATCTGAGCTTTGTCACAGTTGGACATTCCAAAAGACCTCAAACAAATACAAAAATTAACAGGATGCGTGGCAGCTTTAAGCCGCTTTATCTCCCGTCTAGGAGAAAAGGCGTTGCCCCTCTATCGCCTCCTCAGGCGCACCGAAGACTTCGAGTGGACGGATGCTGCCACTGCCGGACTCGAAGAAATAAAGGCCATATTGGCAACAAATCCGGTCCTGGCTGCACCCAATCTGGGCGAACCAATGTTGTTATACATCGCAGCAACGCATCAAGTTGTAAGCGCGGTCCTCATCGTCGAATGAGAGACAGAAGGGCACAAACTCCCTCTTCAAAAACCAGTGTATTATGTATCCACTGTGTTAACCCCCTGCAAGTCCCGTTACCCGCACTATCAGAAGATAGCATATGCGGTGTTCATGGCGTCCCGGAAGCTCCGGCACTACTTTCAAGAGTGTTCGATAACAGTGGCCTCTGAAGTACCACTCAATGACATTATAAATAACCGCGACACAACGGGCAGGATTGCAAAATGGGACATCGAGCTCTTACCATTCGACATAACTTACAAACCTCGGCGAGCTATAAAGTCACAAGTTTTGGCAGACTTTGTCGCCGAATGGACCGAAGCCGAACTCCCTAAAGAGTACGGCACATACTCCAATTGGACTATGCATTTCGACGGCTCTAAAATGTTGGCCGGACTGGGGGCTGGCGTCGTATTGACGTCCCCAACCGGAGACACAGTCCAGTATGTACTTCAAATAATGTACACGGACTCCAACAATGCAGCCGAATACGAGGCCCTGTTACATGGTCTCCGGATGGCAGTCTCCATGGGCATTCAACGCCTTGAGGTGCGCGGGGATTCAAACCTTGCAATATCCCAAATAAACGGAGACTTTGACGCCAAGGATCCAAAAATGGCAGCATATCGCAACGCTGTCCTAAAAATGTCAGCTCGGTTTGAAGGACTCGAATTCCATCACATAGCCCGAGATAATAACCAAGCGGCCGACGTACTGGCATGCATCGGTGCCAAACGTGATGCTGTCCCTCCAAATATCTTCCTGGAACGGCTCTTCAAGACATCTGTACTATGGGAAGAGGAGTCCGGAAGTGACAAACCGGAAAAAACCGCGCCAATCAGCGATCCAGCCGATGACATAACACCTTCAGCCCACGTCATAATGGCAGTAATCGCCCCGTGGACAGAACCATTCCTAGCCTACTTGCTTAGGAGGAACTTCCCGAAGACCAAAACGAGGCCCGCTGCATAGTCCGGCGATCGAAAGCCTACAAGGTCCATGAGGGAGAACTTTATAAGAAAAGTACAACCGGAGTCCTTCAAAGGTGTATCTCCGAAGAGCAAGGGCGAAACCTCCTGGCTGAAATTCATGCCGGACTAGGCGGACACCACGCAGCAGCCAGGGCCCTTGTAGGAAAGGCATTCCGTACAGGATTTTATTGGCCGACGGCCCGGGCAGATGCCCAGGACTTAGTCCAGAAATGCGTTGGTTGTCAGCTCTTTGCTAATCAGAGCCACATACCTCCTACCGCCCTCAAAACTATACCCATTACCTGGACGTTCGCAGTCTGGGGGCTTGATATGGTTGGACCCCTTAAAGGGGGAACCCACAAGCAAAGATACCTATTGGTCATGGTGGATAAATTCACCAAATGGATAGAGGCCAAACCGGTCAAAACGGCAGAGTCCGGACCAGTGATAGACTTTATATCCGGGGTAGTACACCGTTACGGAGTCCCCCACAGCATCATCACCGACAACGACACGAACTTCACAGCCGACGAGGTTAAGTCATGGTGCAAGAATATGGGCATCAAGCTCGACTACGCTTCAGTCTATCACCCTCAAACCAACGGTCAAGTGGAACGAGCAAATGGTCTAATAATGAGCGGCATTAAACCCAGACTAGTGCGGTCACTTACTAAATCTGACACGCACTGGGTCGAGGAGCTCGACTCCGTACTGTGGGGGCTGCGGACAACGCCTAACCGCACTACCAGATTCACACCATTTTTATGGTATACGACGCAGAGGCAGTCTTGCCCTGCGACATTATTCATGACTCACCTCGAGTGCGCATGTACGAGGAAAGAGAGGCCGAGCTTGATCAGCAGGACAGCTTGGACATACTGGAGGAAGAACGCGACATCGCCAAGGCTCGTTCCGCATTCTATCAGCAACAGGCCCGAAGATATCAAAGCAGAGAAGTACGGGCCAAGACTTACAACGTTGGTGAACTAGTTCTACGCCTGCCGGACAAGAAAAACGACAAGCTCAAGCCCAAATGGGAGGGTCCCTTCATTATCGATCAAGTCCTGACCGGCGGAGCGTACCGTCTACGAAATGCGTCGGATAACCGACTCGAGCAAAACCCATGGAACGCAGCCCGCCTCCGACGATTCTATGCCTAGCGCCGGACTAAGAGTTCGTCCCCTTCCCCCATCCAAACTTTTACACTTCGGCTGTCTTTTGTTTCTCTTTTCATACCTTTTTATTTACAAGCCCTTACGGGCCTATTTTCGCATTTTTCGCATACACATGATGTGCCATCCGCACTCATTATTCCTGGGGGCTTCTTTTACAGAAGCTTAATTATAAGGGTTCCATACCTAGCACATGTGTCAAGCTTCCACATGTACCTTTTACTCACCATTATATGCATCGATATGACTTAAGTTTTGGCCAAGCTGGGTTGCCTGGCTCCTGTGCTTACCCCTACGTTCCCGATTGTTTGGCTAGGAGGTAAAGGGAGCACCTCTGCGATTGTTACTGCCGGGTCAGCCGGATGTGTACCTCAGACTGGGTGAAGCCGAAAGCTAGCGTTCTTAAGGGAATATTCGGTCGGTGACTTAAAAGATGACTTTTTACCTATTTATTTATCCGCCCCCAGATGTTTTTCTGCTTTCTTTGCAGTCCGGACATGCACTTTAGGGCATGCCTCCCAGGGAAAGGAACCCTTAACGGAACTATTCTCCCAGGAAGATGTTTCTTACTAACCATGTAATATAACATAACTAGTTGGGCACTTGTCTGATAAAGCACTAATGACCCCTACGCCTGGTCTCCATGCATACCACGGTTGTTTCTTAACCAAAGAGGTATTCGGACACACTCCAGACTCTAGGGTCCCGAGGTTGAAGCGAAAAGGTCAGCAAAGGCAAACGATCTACAATCCGGCTAGAAGGCATTTCACATGTCACTTTAAAGGAAAACATACATTGTCAAATTTATTGATTGTATTCCTCCTCAATCCCGTCTAATAGGCTGTCTAGCTTACAATCCCGTTGGGAAAATTTAGCAGCCAACTCTACTTGGCTGTATACTAAACTCACAGGGATCTCCTTCCCATCGGGCCCCACTGGTCCAACTTCGGCCATGTGGTTGGGATCCGCCTTCTTGTAACGCGTCTTCACCATGGCCCAAGCCTCCCTGGCACCTTGACGGCAAGCCGAAATCTTCCATAAATGGAAGCGCTGCCGCACTCCCCGAAGCTTCTCCGCAAGCTCCCCAAGGCCCTCGGTTAGGGAGAGGGATGGCCATAAAGCCTCGACGACGCCGCTCATTGCCTGCCGAACTCGTTCGAGCAGTTGCAACAGCTCGGGAAGTTGATCACCCGTTGATATGGGCATCTCCTCCGCAGGGCGACCTGTGAGTATACCTACAAGACATATTATGTCAATTGACTTCCTCGCCGAACTCTTCTTTTCAAAAGAGTCCGTTTAAGCACTTACTATAAATGTCGCGACGAAGCCGCTGATTCTCCTTAACAGAGCTGGACAGCCCGGCTTGAGCGCCTTTCAGCTCTTCTCCGAGCTTGGCGTTGGCATCTTGGAGCTTGTTCCTCTCTTGCTGCACCCTATTCAGCACCCTCTCGCCGGCCTTTAGCTGGCGTAGTAATTCTTGCCTGTCCGGATCTTGTCCGGCGGCACCTGCAATGTCACTATTAGACTTGCGCGCAGGCCGCACAACACTTATATTTATTAATAAAATGTGTTACCAGGAGGGGTCTCTGCGTCTCCTCCTGCGGCAGCAAGTGCGGCCTCCAGCTGGGCCTTGCATTCTTGCAGCTCCTGAGACAGCTGGGCATTCTTCTCGGTAAGAGCCTGCGTTTCAAATGATCCTTAAATCAGTTAACATAACTACTTTAAGTCTCGGGGGCTACTGGCATATATAACCATTAAAATTCCTTTACCCGTATGTCTTTCACATACTGCTCCGTGGCTCTGGTAAAACCATCTTGAGCGGCACGGAGATGTGCGTCCCCTGCGTTAAAGGCGTCCAATGCCTCGGGGGAGAAGCACGCTTCACGAAATATTGTCCGGCGGCGCCTATGGTTCATGGCGCTCCCCACCTCAGACTTGGTGGCGGACAGTCTGTCGGTGTCCTCCGTTGGAGAAGGATCCGGCCCGCGTCTTGTGCTTGCCTCCCCCTCCAGGCCGGGCGCTGGAGCCTGGCTGGTGTAGGTTGGATCAGCAACTTCCGCGCCCGCAGTCTGGCGAGCGCTTTTTCTCCTAGAAAGATCATGAGCACTCAGACGCTTCCTAGGAACGTCGCTCTGAAAATTCAAATACGAGCTATACCTTTGCGGCGACGTTTCCGTCCGCACCGCGCTCCTTTTTCGCCTGCTGGTCCGGACTGACCTCTGTTGGTCAGCCGCCGCGGGCTCGGCTTCCCGCCGTGAAGGCGCTTCCTGTAAAATACCATCATTCGCGAAGGTTAGAAATGGGCAAGGAAGATATAATGGTGTCCGGACCTCGGTCACAGTCACCTGGGAAGCCGGATACAGTCCGGGGTAGTCCGCCGTAATCGCAACCAAAGCATTGTCCATGCTGAGCTGGTGAAATACCCCGTCGATCAGCTCCACCTTGATGTCCGGATCCTCTTCGGAGGTCGGATCCAGGGATCTTTCTGGATCCTCGGGTTGTGGAGCAGGACTTACCATGTCCTCCACAGTCCGGCGTAGATCCTGCGCCGAAGACATAATATAAGAAGCCTAAACTTCGAAAGCATGGGTTGAGCCCTCGAAGGTGTTCGCTTACCCATCCTCTAGGGTTGATCATGGAAAACCCATTCAAAGGGTTCGTTCGAAGGAAGTCCTCCTTCTCCCCCTTGTACAGGCTGGACAGGATCTCCACCAGATCCTCGGTCGAATCCGGCCCTTTGCAGCCATGACGGGTGGCATCGTCTTCCCTGTTGAAATCCCACATGGGGTGGCCTCTGTACTGCAATGGCTGTACCCCCCGCATGATGCATGTCGCCATGACTCCGATCATGGTCAAACCAGAATGGGCCATTAATCTTATTCGGCCCATCAAGTAATGGACGCTCTTGTCTTCCTCCAATCGGGGGCTCCGTGGGCGCCAGCTGAGGCGTTTCTTCAAAGGAGCAGCACTAAATTCCGGGAGGCCGATCCGGACTGGGTCCGGCAGCGGAGCGTCTCCTATGTAAAACCACTCTGAAGGCCAATCTTCGAATGCCTTCTTGGGAGTACCGGATGGGTATCCGGTCCCGGCAATGCGCCATATTTCGGCGCCGCCCACTTGATATATGGAACCCTCGTGGGAACGGGGTACGAGGCAGAACAGCCTCTTCCACAATGCAAAATGGGGCTCAATGCCCAGGAATAGCTCGCAAAGAGCTACGTAGCCCGCGATATGCAGGACAGAGGCGGGCGTGAGGTGGTGGAGCTGGAGTTCGTAGAACTCCAGGAGCCCGCGGAGGAACGGATGTATTGGGAATCCGAGTCCCCTTATCAGATAAGGGACGAAGCATACTCGCTCCCCTTTATTGGGGCTTGGGGTAGCCTCCGCTTGCCTCCCACCTTGATAAGTAACCAGTCCGTCTCGGACTGGGACCATGAAGGCCGGAGGGAGATATCCCCCCGCTTGGAGCTTCGCTAGCTCGTTGTGCAAAACAGAGCACCTCCTCCAATCCCCTGGCGGTGGGCTGGGAGCGCGAGAAGAGGAGCCGCGTCGACGGTCCATGATGGAATGGATTTTTAGGTCAAGGGCGCTCCGATGAACTATTCACGGGAGGAATATGGTGTGATTTGGATCTGGATTTTTGCCTCTTTTGTAGGCAGGTGACTCGCACGACTAGGGGGTGAAACGTAAAACACACCCTGGCTTTTCGCATTCATGCGACGCGTGGAAAAAGGCCATTATTTGACGTGGAAGCCGAGGAACATAGTATTTATGATGAGGCCGGACACTGTTCGGCAGGTACATGGAACTTGAAGGCAGAACCCGCCTTGCAACGCCGAAGACTATATACACGCTGGACTTATCGTCATTGAAGCCTGGTTCGGGGGCTACTGAGGGAGTCCTGGACTAGGGGGTGTCCGGACAGCCGGACTATCATCGTCCGCCGGACTCCAAGACTACGAAGATACAAGATTGAAGACTTCGTCCCGTGTCCGGATGGGACTTTCCTTGGCGTAGAAGGCGAGCTTGGCGATACGGATATGTAGATCTCCTACTGTAACCGACTCTGTGTAACCCTAGCCTCCTCCGGTGTCTATATAAACCGGAGGAATTTAGTCCGTAGGACAACATACATTACAACAATCATACCGTAGGCTAGCTTTAGGGTTTAGCCTCCTTGATCTCGTGGTAGATCCACTCTTGTACTACCCATATCATCAATATTAATCGAGCAGGACGTAGGGTTTTACCTCCATCGAGAGGGCCCGAACCTGGGTAAAACATCGTGTCCCTCGTCTCCTGTTACCATCCGCCTAGACGCACAGTTCGGGACCCCCTACCCGAGATCCGCCGGATTTGACACCGACACCCCCCCTTCCAAGTAGTAGGAGTTGGAGTCAAGGAAAGGGGAGAGAGAAGAGAAGGAAGGAGGGAGCGCAGCCCCTCCCCCTAGTCCAATTTGGACTAGGCCTTGGGGCGCCCAACCTCTCCTCTCTCTTTTCCCTAAAGCCCAATAAGGCCCATATACTCCCCGGTGAATTCCCGTAACTCTCCGGTACTCCGAAAAATACCCGAATCACTCGGAACCTTTCCGATGTCCGAATATAGTCGTCCAATATATCGATCTTTACATCTCGACCATTTCAAGACTCCTCGTCATGTCCCTGATCCCATTCGGGACTCCGAACTACCTTCGGTACATCAAAACACATAAACTCATAATATAACCGTCATCGAACTTTAAGCGTGCGGACCTACGGGTTCGAGAACAATGTAGACATGACCGAGACACGTCTCCGGTCAATAACCAATAGCGGAACCTGGATGCTCATATTGGCTCCCACATATTCTACGAAGATCTTTATCGGTCAAACCGCATAACAAGATACGTTGTTCCCTTTGTCATCGGTATGTTACTTGCTCGAGATTCGATCATCGGTATCTCAATACCTAGTTCAATCTCGTTACCAGCAAGTCTCTTTACTCGTTCCGTAATACATCATCGTGCAACTAACTCATTAGTTACAATGCTTGCAAGGCTGATAGTGATGTGCATTACCGAGTGGGCCCAGAGATACCTCTCCGACAATCGGAGTGACAAATCCTAATCTCGAAATACGCCAACCCAACTAGTACCTTCGGAGACACCTGTAGAGCACCTTTATAATCACCCAGTTACATTGTGACATTTTGTAGCACACAAAGTGTTCCTCCGATAAACGGGAGTTGCATAATCTCATAGTTATAGGAACGTGTATAAGTCATGAAGAAAGTAATAGCAACATACTAAACGTTCAAGTGCTAAGCTAACGGAATGGGTCAAGTCAATCACATCATTCTCCTAATGATGTGATCCCGTTAATCAAATGACAACTTATGTCTATAGTTAGGAAACTTAACCATCTTTGATTAACGAGCTAGTCAAGTAGAGGCATACTAGTGACACTATGTTTGTCTATGTATTCACACATGTATTATGTTTCCGGTTAATACAATTCTAGCATGAATAATAAACATTTATCATGAAATAAGGAAATAAATAATAACTTTATTATTGCCTCTAGGGCATATTTCCTTCAGTAAGGACACCGCAAGATTGAACCCAAAGCTAAGCACTTCTCCCATGGCAAGAAAGATCAATCTAGTAGGCCAAACCAAACTGATAATTCGAAGAGACTTGCAAATATAACTCAATCATACATAAAAGAATCCAGAGAAGATTCAAATATTATTCATAGATAAACTTGATCATAAACCCACAATTCATCGGATCTCGACAAACACACCACAAAAAGAGTTTACATCGAATAGATCTCCACAAGAGAGGGGGAGAACATTGTATTGAGATCTAAAAAGAGAGAAGAGGCCATCTAGATAATAACTATGGACCCGTAGGTCTGTGGTAGACTACTCACAACTCATCGGAGGGGCAAGGATGTTGATGTAGAGGCCCTCCGTGGTCGATTCCCCCTCCGGTAGAGTGTCGGCGAAGGCTCCAAGATGAGATCTCGCGGATACAGAAGGTTACGGTGGTGGAAATTGTGTTTCGTCCTGCTCCTGGATGTTTTCGGGGTACGTTGGTATATATAGGAGGAAGAAGTACGTCGGTGGCCGCCCGAGGGGCCCACGAGACAGGGGGCACGCCCTACAGGGGGGGCGCCCTCCTATCTCGTGGGAGCCTCAGCAGCTTCTTGGCTTGCACTCCAAGTCATCTTTATCACGTTCGTTCCAAAAATCACGCTCTGGAAGGTTTCATTCCGTTTGGACTCCATTTGATATTCCTTTCTTCGAAATACTGAAATAGGCAAAAAAACAGCAATATGGGCTGGGCCTCCGGTTAGTAGGTTAGTCCTAAAATGATATAAATGTGTAAAATAAAGCCCACAAACATCCAAAAGGGGTAATATAATAGCATGGAACAATCAAAAATTATAGATACGTTGTAGACGTATCAAGAGGTTAGGCTTGGGGAAACTTCGGGTCATGATGTACATCAAGTGTGTCAGTGCGGCGGTAATACAGTTACCTTTTCACAAAGCACCTCTCCCTTTTCATGAGAAATCCTATCGATAGTAGCGCAAAGATCCACAATAATATGAAATGTCGTTTCGATCTCAATCTCTGAAAATCACTAATCTAGTTTCACACCCTAGTCTTACAAATGGGTACAACACTCTTGATGGTGATGTTGTCGATTTGAAAGTGGGGGAGAAGTCTAGAATGAATCTAAGTGAAGCTCTTCTCTCCCGGATCTCTTCTCTCTTCTTCACATGTGGAGTTCTCCTATGTGTGGTGTCTGGTTTCCTCTAACGGGCCTCCCCATTCTTTGAAAGTTGTTGGTGTTCATAACAGGGAGGCGGTGGCGGCTGATATGAGCGCTGGTACGAGCTCTCGTGCTCATACCAGACACCGTCTTTTTCTCTAGTGCGCCCAAATCAACAATTAACCATAAGGAAAGTTGCTCCAGTTTTCTCCATGGACTTGGGTATTGATTGATTTCCTTCCAAAAGTATATAATCTTGCACGTCAAGTAGGAAAACAAGGTTTCTTTGTTCTCGAAGGATTGGTGTTAGTAAAACAGCGAGAACCGGCAAAAACACTTCGGAAAAAAAATAAATACCCATAAGACAACAACGGGGCATGTTTCTCCTTAGTAGTAGCAAGACATGATTGGTTCTAACCTAGTTCCTGCATTTCCAGGTCCAGTACAAGTTGAAGCAGATGGAGAAGATGTACCAGTTCATGTATATGGTGATGAAATACTCACAATGGAGTGGTTGGATTTCCTCGAAGAGTAAGGGTGAAGTAGCACAACAACAGATAGTGTTTCCCTCAGTTGAGAACTAGGGTTTATCGAATCAGTAGGAGGCACCAATGATAACAACATTGGAAGCACCTGCACACAAACAAATAAATTGCTTGCACCCAACAAAGGCAAGAGGGTTGTCAATCCCCTTGTTCTTGCTAGTTACAAGATTAAAAGCAAATAGTGATAGGGCAAAGTGGCAAGAAAGTAAAAATAAAAAAGTACAATTGTAGGAGTTTTTTTATTGATGGAAAATAGACACAGGGGCCATAGGTTCACTAGAGGCATCTCTCTCAAAAACATGTAGTGGCATGGTAGAAAAATTACCGTTGGATAATTGACAGAATAGCGCAACTTATAACTATGATCAATCATGGCATAATCTCACATAGGCATTACGTTAGTGATAAGTAGACCGTAATCCAACTGCATCTACTACTATTACTCCACTCCAAGACCGCTATCCAGCATGCATCTAAAAGTATTATGTTCATAAAAAACAGAGTAACACAAAAGCAAGATTGCATAATGTAGATAGGAAGAGATCAACCAATATGACCAAACCCAATCGTTTTATCCTTAGTGGCAACAAAATACGTGCATTTGTCCTTCTGTCACTGGACAGGATCACCTCAAGATTGAACCCACTACAAAGAACCTCTCCCATTGAAGATAAATCAATCAAACTTGGTCAATGTAGGCGGATAGATCGGAGAAGAATATAGAGCAAAAATTGTGCAACAAAGAAACTTCAAAATATTCATAAAAATGCAATGAACAATTTGATCATAAATCCACAGTTCATCGGATCCCAGCAAACACACCACAAGAATTACATCGTATGGATCTCCAAAGAGATCATTTTATTGAAGAGAGAGAGAGAGAGAGAGAGAGAGAGAGAGAGAGAGAGATTAGCTACTACTATGGACCCATAGGTCCTGAAAAAACTACTCATCCATCATCATGGAGGCAGCAAGGTTGATGAAGATGGTCTCCTCAATGACCCCCCCCCCCCCCCCTCTGGTAGAGTGCTAGAAAAGAGCTCCAGATGGGACTGCTTTGGAACAAAGGCTTGCGGCAGCGATAAAATTGTTTCAGGTCTTACTCCGAGGGTTTCAGAATATATGTGTATTTATAGGCCAATAATTAGGGAAAATGGAGCACCAAGAGGCGCACAAGCCACCATGGCCCGCCCCATAGGCTTGTGGCCCCTCGTGGTTCTTCTTGCCTCCTCCTAAAGCTTCTAGGGTCTCTTATTTTCTAGAAAAAATTGTCAAAAAGTTCCGTCGTGTTTGGATTTTCGTATCTATCAATTTTCTGTAAAATCAAAAACATGCAAAAAAACAGGAACTGACACTAGGCACTAAACTAATAGGTTGGTCTATAAAATAACATAGAAATCATAAAAAAGTGATAGTATAATAGCATTTAACAATAAAAAATTATTGATAAGTTTGAGAAGTATCATGGTGCAGGTGAAGAAGATGCTCCCAATAGTAGCAACAGTATGATGCTAAAGTTTATGATCTGGATTAGCATGAAGCACTAGCACCAGATCCAACATGGGTGGAATTCCTTCCGGCATGTATTCATCATATATCTATACATGGTGTTACTATCGGGTGGTTCGGAACCTGAGTGTTTTACAGATGCAATGAATGATGAGCACAAAAAGGAGAAAAAAAAGGCTATGCAACAACAAATGGATTCCTTTGCATAATAGTCATACTTATGAGATGATGAAGTTGCCCAACTGCAAGAAAACTTTGAAGAACAAGTGGGTCTACGGAATCAAGCAAGAAGAACACACACCACATCCAAGGTACAAGGCCAGACTAGTTGCAAAAGGATTCGGCTAGAGAAGCGGCATTGACTATGATGAGATCTTTTCTCCAGTTGAAAATGACATCCATTATAGTAATCCTTGATGTGGTAACAAGTCTTAACTTGGAGGTTGAGCAAATGGATGTGAAGACGGCATTCCTTCATGGTAAGTTGGAGGAAGAAATCCACATGAAGCATCCTGAGGGGTTTCCTGTGAAAGTTAAAAAAGACTATGGTGGCCTTTGTTTGCATATAAATAGTGATTCTCGGGTTCTAACCCATCTAAAAATGGATTCTCATACAAACAGTCAGGTTCCTACCTCAGCTTTGTAGAATCGATTCTGGAAAATACACTACACCCGCACGGAAGCCAGAATTGGCAATTTTCCTAATTCCCGAGTTGTCACTTACCCCCTTTAAGTATAGGCCAACTTATCACCATTATTATGATAGAAATGTCATCGTGTCCCCAACCGAACTTCTTCCACCGACCGCATCCCCAACCTATGGATCCCGGTTCTTCTTCTTATTTCTTCCAACCATGATCAACAATCTCTTTATAATTCTTGCTTTAACTTTTCCGTTGCAACCAATCTTCCATATGGTAGTTTCATTGGGGGCCAATATAGTTTTGTATTTATGCGTGCACATACTTATCATTGATTTGATAAACCTTAAAGTCATCTCCTTTGGAGGAAAAATTGTTGCTTCCTACAAACAATTGCAATTGGGCCCCAACACCTTCCTAGTTTAGAGGAAGCAATTGTAAACGAGCCGAAAAGAACCGTGGGTTGGAGACAGACCAACAAAAATTGCGGACCGTACACGGGCCAAAATAACCATAAGTCTCAATACGCAGGGAAAGAGTGTGAATGGGCCGAAATTAAGATGAAAGGCCCACGGTAATGGACCAAATCCTCACGGCTTGTTAGTGGATCACTCGCAAGTAGGTAATTAATGGGTTGCCCATGCGATAGGACCAGAGTCTTAACCAAGCTTTCGACTGTGCTAGCCTTTTTTAGCTCAATGGACATCCAATGGGTTGGTTGACATGTGTCGCCCTGGCAAAGATGTATGTGGGCCACTGGGCGGGTGACACTTGTTCCAATTAATAGCCGACACGTGGTTATCTCAGCCCAATAAAAAGTTGACACATTGAAGGTCAGGTGTAGGCCACGTCGTTCACAGGTATCATATCCAGTACCCACACATGTTAGCTTAGCGGCGATCCATTATGGTGGCTGCAACGTGTCGGTGGTGTCCTGGTTGAGCCGGTCACTCATGATGAAAACCACTTTCATGACGTGTATTTTCTATCATGAAAGAGCATACTTCCATGACACACAAGAAACGACATTTGTTGTAGAAGTGATCTACAACAGCACATGTGTGAGATTCTTGATTTTGTCATAAGTATGTCATGGATGCACATCGATCACAAAAAAAGGGACCTTCTATGACGAACGAGTATTATCACGAATGTGTCTTTTCTTATAGTGCATGATGCGCTTTAATATAACTATCTCCAATTAAGAAGGGACAGTCGCTTGCATTACAACGGAGTCATCGTTCGGTCTCTGTTGAGGAGACTGTTAATTAACCTAGTGAAGGGAGATCTAGACAGATCACATCATAACTTTATTATTTGTGAGATCAAACTTCTCATGGAACAACGATATTCTTGTATCACTCACATTCGATGAACTCAAAAACTTATAGGCCATTCAATAGTTGCTTATCTTTACCTAATATTAAAGGAAGGAGCCTTTCATAGTTCTCCATGCGTCTATTAGTTGTTTTCCTTGCGCCCTTTTGTTTTCTGTGCGGTTTTATACGTAATTGGCTGCATTATGTGCCTTAAAAATTGTTGGGCCGTCAATTCTTTCTTATTAGTTGGGCTGGGCCTTCCTTCCTTCTCCTAAAAAATACTTGATGTGTTACGCAAGACTAAAAACAAACTAGACCTTGTCTCCTTCTTCCATCCACGGGAGACGCCCCCACAACACCTCAATGCGCTTCCGCCGCAAACGAGGTCTCCTCCCTCCTTTTTGATCCAACCCGATCTCCTTCCCTTCTTTCTCCAATTTTTCAACTTTTTTGTCCAATCCTTTCTGCGCCCGAAACCGTATCCGACACAATCTACTCCCTGCGCCCATGGGGTGTCCGGCATGGACTCCGTCAGGTCTCCTCTGGTCGTTCCAGAGGCTGATGTACGCACATATATCGAATCTAATCCATGGTATCAAATTCTACACACACAATCGATGCGGCGTTCTCGGAGGGACTCTTCGAGGAGGCAGTCGAACACTTCGGCGACGTCATGGAGCTTGCTCCCGACAACTACGTCATCAGGGCGCCCCCGTTGTATGTCCGCCTTCTCTTCCTTCACGAGACGGAGCCTCCAACGCCCGGCTCCGTACTTCGACCGAATCCTCGCCCAGATAGAGGTCGTCAGGCTATGGAATCCTCACTCGGCTCTCCCAGATCGACGGTGGGGGGTTTCAGCGCCATCCGCCCCGGTGTGACTTCCTCATGGGTCCTAAATTGATCAAGGCCAAAGGCTTCGGCCGCCCGTCCAGAGCTACGACAAGACTCAGGCCTCCAAGGCTTCCCATCGTGCCATCTCGTGTGCCGCATCAGACACCGTGGCTGGGACCTGCGTGGAAACTGCAGCTGGATTTATACGAGTAGGATCGACACTACGGCAGGGTAAGGTGGAGGCCAAATTTACCGTTTTGACCCTTTTCAAAAACTTTAGCGCGAGCTGACCCTGGTTCGATTTTTTTTTGTGATCTGACCCTTTTCCTACCGCCATCATCCTTGGCGGTAGGGTAACACTGCCTACCGCCAAGGGCTATGGCGATAGGACTTGACTGCACCATCACGATCGCCCGACGTTGAAAATACCCTACCGCCATAGTCCTTGGCGGTAGGGTCCATAAGGTTTAAATTATTTGTGGCGTCTTGTGCAACAGAAGCTCTCTAGTGAAAGTTGGCTAGCACATGCAAGTTTGTTCAGTAGGTCCTGGGTTTGAGCCTTCATAAGGCCATTTTTTGTTTATTTTTATTTTGCCCAATAAAAATTAAATAATTTGTCCAACTAATATTAGGATATAAATTATTGATAAAAATGTACTTTTATTTATCTGTAACTGTTTTATAAAATTTCCGCAAAGATATAAATGAACATGATGGGATAAACAATTTGTCCAATTAATGTTAAGCTATGGGTTATTTATAAAAATATTTTTTTACTTATATGTAACTGTTTCATAAAATTTCCGCAAAGATTTGTTTTTCTGCAGTCTTTTTGCAGCTTAGATCTGTAACATACACGGGAGAGAGCAGTTTTATTCTTTGCTCCTCATGAAGATTACGCGCTCTGCAATTAAGTTCTCAATTATATGTTACTTTTTTCGGCTCTGTTATTGTTTGTCTCTAACCAGCTATGTTAATGATGAGTTTTCTTCCATGTTGTTTTGCCAAAAGAGCTACATTGGTGCGTAATTAATAATTGTTTGAGCGAATTTTATAAACAGTTACAGATAAGTAAAAATATATTTTTACCAATGGTTTATATCCTAATATTAATTGGAGAAATTTTATCTTTTTTATTGGGCAAAATAAAAATGAACAAAAAAAGGGTATTAGGAAGGCTCAAACCCAAGACCTGCAGAAGAAATCTTGCACGCGCTAGCCAACTTGCCAACAGAGTGGTATAGTAGTACTTGACACCATGCATAATTTATACATTCAAGACCCTGCCGCCAAGGACTATGGCGGTAGGGTATTTTTAACATCAAACGACCGTGACGGTGCAGTCAAGTCCTACCGTCATAGCCCTCGGCGGTAGGAAAAGGGTCAGATCACGAAAAAATTTCAAACCGGGGTCAGATCGCGCTAAAGTTTTCAGAAACGGTCAAAATAGAGAATTCGGCCTACGGTGGAGTCACATTGTGCAGCCTCGGCATCCCAAGCAGGGTTCCCTTCGAAGGATGCACATATTTTGAAGTGTGAGGGATGATGATTTGGTTAAAGGCCTGCGGCCTCCTGCTTCACTAAACATTTGCGTCAGTTTACGAACCTGCATATCCTGCATATCCGGGAGAAAAGAAGCATGTTCAACGTGATGCATCTTTCTGATGTAGAGGCTGGGGTAAACCCCCTTTTCGAAAAAGAAAAAGAAAAAAAAAAGTTGGGCCTCAACACCTTCTCCGTCGACCAGAACGCCCAGCCATTCTCCCGTCAGCAACCCATTGTACCATCGTGCCTAGGTTCTGATTATATCTACTGGATGCAGATCACATGAGCAAAGGAGTTCGGGAACTCTTATTACTCCTACCATTGAAGGCGGATCCCCAACCAAGATTCCATAACTGACAGCGATTGAATTGCTACACAACATAGCCGTGGTCCATGAAATTCCAATAATTCTACATGCTTTATTCTGTCATAGCTTATTAGCTTATAAGTCATCTCCAGTACCCGCTTATCCATGGTGTTTTGGAGGCATCCAAATTGTAAAACACAAGTCACCAACACCAAGGATCAGGCTCCGGCCAGAGGAACCCAAAGCAGAGCAAGAGAAGGAAACGATGGTGAAGCTGCAGCTCTGTTCGAGAGAGGGTTGCATCACATAATTACTGCGAAGGCCATGTTGTCGAGGAGCCGGTGACTGCCGCTCCAGCTGCCTCTCGGCCATGCCCCATCGCATGGGGTGCATTGTGAGAGTCTGCATCACGCTCGCGCCGCCCCTCCAGGAGGTACTCAACGCAATCCTGGGTTGTTGCGTTGACTTGATTCAGTTGCTGATAACAGTGATGCAGCACTCGGGCTAATAGTTAGTATTGGTATCGACTGGAGCAACTAGAGTCGCTAGCTGTTATGCTAAAAGCAACATGATGCATTTGCTCCATGCAAGAAGATAGTAAGGATAAAGCAGCAAGGAGCAGGCCGTTGGTGGTCATGGCTCCAATCATTTAAATCGTAGATGCCTTCCCATATTGCACACTAAGCGATTGCATTGCTTAGATATATAGAAAGGTGGCTTCTGTTTTCAAGAAAGTTGAGGTGTGGTGATTGTTAATTTTTTTATGCCAACAATTACATAAGCTTGACTGACAAGTATACATTCTGAATTGTATGTGCAGATGGTATTCACATATTTAGACTGAACCGTTAAATTAAGCATATTTATTATTCTCACCTTTTTATTTAGAAAAGGAGGACGACCCCCGGCCTCTGCATCTGGACGATGCATACGGCCATTTTATTAAGGGATAATTATATTTATGCCCCTAGTTGTGTCCCACTCGTCTGTTTTACCCCTAATTCCCAAAAGTCACCGGTTCTGTCCAAGTCACTTTGCTCCTCTTATGTTTTTGCCCTTTGACCGTTTGACCGCCAGTTTGAAAACTCCATAACTAATTCATACTAAATCAGAAAAATACAAATAAGATACCAAAATGTTCAGAAAAACATCACCTATATGTTAGTGTCATTTGCATTCATGAAAAAAGTGTTGGAAACTGCATATTCGAGTTTTAGCTCTTTTGATACCACCATGAATAGTAAACTCTAAAAAAAATCAGAAAAATTCAAAAAAAAATATGGTGGCAAAGAACGACAATTGTTCTAAGTGCTTGCCAAGTTACATTAGAGAACGACATTCGTGGAAGTCGTGGCAAAAATATAATCTATTTTGGAGTGTTGATTGTTTTTTTGCCACGGCACTCACGAATGTTATTCCCTGATGAAACTTGGCAGGCACTTAAAACATTTGTCATTCTTTGCCACCAAATTTTTTTGAACTTTTTTGAATTTTTTTAGATTTTACTATTCATGGTGGTAGCATAAGAGCTAAAACTCGGATGGGCACTTTCCAACACTTTTTTCATGAATGCAAATGACACTGACATATAGGTGATGTTTTTCTGAACATTTTGGTATCTTATTTGCAATTTTCTGATTTAGTATGAATTAGTTATGAAGTTTTCAAACTGGCGGTCAAACGGTCAAAGGGCAAAAGCATAAGAGGAGCAAAGTGACTTGGACAGAACCGGTGACTTTTGGGAATTAGGGGTAAAACAGACGAGTGGGACACAACTAGGGGCATAAATCTAATTATCCATTTTATTAATTATTAACACAAGACCTTACAGATTCATACAACAGTAAGACTAAAGCCACCAACTAAGCAACATCTATCGCTATCCCTATCCAGTTGATGTAGGGGCGCAGAAAGTCTGGGCCTAATAACAAACAGACCTCGCAGCCAAACCTAACATCTAAGACTTGAGGTCCCAACCAGGACGCCTGCCGGGTATGGGCACCCACCAGTACGGCGTGCTCCTCAACCAGGACGCCTGCCTGGTATGAGGCCGCCGCAGCCACGTGCTACCAATCCATCTTCAGAGTCGTACTGCTGCATCAACCTTGCCCGGTCTAGCTGCCGCCAACGCCACCACGACGCCAGGTAGCGTCACCCTCCTACACGAGTCCATCTCCGCCCATCAGGCGTCGAGTCTCCACTACCCCACGCCGCCGAGATCCGCCGTCATCAATGGACCAGATGAATCACCGCTCCTCCTCTTGTCCCCTCCAACCAGCACTTGCTCCAAAGCGATGCCCCCATGAGGGAGAACGATATCGAAGGCACCGTCATCGTCCGATCCGGTAGACCCAGATCCAGGGTTTCCCCCGGAACTTCCCGATCAGGTTGATGTGACCTGCAACGATGATGCCTCCAGAAGGGAACGACGTCTGAGACGCCGCCATCGTCCGCCAAGACCGCAGTCAGGCGCGATTTTCACCGGAAGCCATGTCTTCCCGACCTCGCAGCTGGCTGGTACCGAGCGGAACCTCGCCACGAAGACGTATGTTGCCGTCGGTACTCCGATAGAGATCCGGCATCTCCTCACCGGTCCCTCCACGCGTCGCCGGTCGGCGAAAGGCCTCCTCGCGACGGATCCAAACGGGGCGTTGGATCCGCAGTGACCGTCGTCACCATCACGACAAGGACAGCCCACCGCGGATGGGGCGCTCCACCACCGTCGTCCATTTAGGGCCGCCGCCGCCGGCTATGGTGCTCCGGCCCCCGCCGCACAGCCCGGAGTCATCGTCTGAGCCGCTGCCGTTGGATCGCACGAGAGGAGCCGCCTCAGATGGGATCCGCCGCATCCACCCTCCCAGGTACCTTCGGCACCGGGCACGCCGCCACCGCGGCCCACGCCGGCGACAGCAGCGGCAGGAGGAGGCGGCAAGAAGGTGCTGGTGGCGCTAGGGATTCGGGGCCCTTGGCGCCGCCCAGGGGGAGGCGACGCGAGATTATGTACAATATGAATCCCATAGAATGCTGGTTTAGACATTACAATCTGGAACTGAATAAATAAAAATAGAGAGATTCATATAGTGGCAGTAATGTGCTAACAAGTTATAATCTGTTTTTAGTTGCATACCACTAAGAGGAAACCCTTATTTTACCCGTGAGCATTGTAATTGTTTGCCTATTGTCACTGAGAAGGGCTAAGAGCATTACTAGTAGAACCCCTAAACCCTCAAACCCTTGTAGCAGTTTTAAGGGTTGAGAAGTGCCACTTTTTGACACTTTTAAGGGTTGAAAAACAGGGGCAAATACTAGAACCCTCAAACCCAACCCTTAAACTGCTTTAAGGGTTGGATTTGAGGGTACTAGTCTTTGCCTTAACCCCAACCTTTAAAACTGTCATTTCATATATCACACATTTCATCACATTTCAGCATATGACATATCACAAATTCCATCACATTTGACATAAAACAATAATCATCGGATGAGGAGGCTCATCATCTCGACGTCGTCGTCTTGCAACAACTCGTCGATGTCCGAATCGTCGGATGACGACCAACCCGACGAATTGGACAACGAGTCCATGTCGTTGTTGTTCACCTCCATCTACACAATACAACAAACAATAAATTGTGAGTGACAACAATGAATCAAAATGGAAAAAAAAGGAAGAACAGAAGCATACCTGCGGGTTGGGGGCGGGCGACGGCCGGCGTCGAGGGGAGGCGGGGGCATCTGGCGCGGCGGCTCGAGGAGGCCGGCCTGCCTCTAGCCTATGGGGGGTGGGAGCCGGCTGGGGGCGGGAGGCGACTGGGGGCGGGGGGCGGGGGGCGGGGCGGCTGATGCGGGCGGGCGGGGGCGGGGCGCCGGGCGGGAGGCGGCGGCGCGGGAGGCCGGGGGGCGGGACGCCGGGGCAGGAGGCGGCCGGGGCGCGGGGCGGGGCGGCCGGGGCGCGGGGCGGGAGGCGGGGGCGTCGAGGGGAGGCGGGGAAGGGCGGATCCGGCGGCGGGGAGCGTGGCGCAGGGGCGGGACGGCGGCAGCGTCGAGGGGAGGCGGTGGGGCGGCCGGATTGGCGGCGAGGGACGGCCGGCGGCGCGGTACGCCGGGAGGCGGGAGGTTGGGAAGGGAAATTTTCCTCCCGCGCGACGGGGGAAGGGAGTGCGGGCTGGGGTCGAGCGCCCCCCTCTAGCCCTCACTTCTACGGTTCGAAATTGGGTTTGAGGGTTGAACCCTTACTTTTTTTTAGGGTTTGAGGGTTTAGAGGTTCTAGTCTTTGCGTTTTTTTTGTTGCAACCCGCAAAAAAGCGGTTATTTATGAGGGTTTGAGGGTTTAGGGGTACTACTAGTAATGCTCTAATGTTGGTATACAACTATACATACAAATCTTAGCCTGGAGGGCGTGCTTTGTTCAAAGTAGCTGGGTATATCTACAATAAATAAAATTCATGTGTTATCTTGGTACAATATTGTTGAGAGTGGTTTAATTCATAGGTTTAGGATCTCGTAAGAGAAATTAAAGATAATTTTGTGGTTGCACGTAGACACCACAGCAAGTACGTACATAACTGCGTTGATATATGGTTCCTTGAACATACGTGCTAATGTACTCTTGAACTATTAGTGTTCTGTAAATTTCGGGGTGTAGCTCCCAAATATTTTGCCTCCAGTTATTTTTAACTTATAAGAGGTATTAGCCAACACGTGCATTGCACAATTACTAGAGATAATTACTGTATGAGTGAGAGGGAGAGCGAGAGCGAGCTATCGAAGAACATAAAGAAGATGGTTTAATGGTAGAAATAAGCTGACAATGTCGCCTGATGTCCATATAAATCTTAAAGGTACCACTAGAATATGCATGTCCCCCTTGCAACGTTCGTGCATGTTACTATCTTCCTCCTATAAGTATAAGTAGAAGAGAAACCACACCTCCTCTTTTGCTCTATTTCTTCTAGGTAGGTAGGCTCTGCCTAAGTTGCATCATACTTAAACTCACCTCAGTAAGATTGATCGACAAGGAGAAGTCATGCAGACGAAGAAGAGGTTGAACCATGCATCATACTTGATGGATTTCACCGTTCAATCTACACCACCACCGCAAGCCTATGTCGCACCCAGTGAAAAAAAATCAATTACTCACAATCATCTACTCATCTGGATTCCCTTAACTCCTAGATATTGTCCATCATCCTTGTGTTGTCTTTTTTTATTGTCCATCATCCTTGTGTTGTCGTTGGACGTGCACACTATGATCCATGCCATGCGTAAATATGAACCGAATTTCAGCCGAACCTGCAGGTATCATGTCGACACGATGTAATTCTTCGGTGCTACAAATAGTTTGCTCCATAGAGAAGTGTATGTCCCCGTTGCAATGCACGGGCTCTTTTTCTAGTGCTACAAATAGTTGGCGTACCACCACTACCAGAAAAACTGGTGTTGCCGACGGCCAAATCTATGCCGACGGACACCGTCGGCATCGCCGGACCTATGCCGACGGCAAAGGATAGGCCGTAGGCGCAGAAAAGCCGTCGGCATACATACATCTATGCCGACGGGGCCGTCGGCATAGACGAGGCCGTCGGGACCGCCCGAGATACGCCTACGGGGCCCGTCGGCATAGGGCAGGCCGTCGGCTTAACCTGGGCCCACCACCCCGGTCAATGCTGATCATTTGACGGCGTTTATCCTACGCCGACGGGCGGTAACGGCGGCCGTCGGCATATCTGTGGCAGAGGTATGCCTACGGCATAGCCGTCGGCATAGGCCCCTCTGCCACGTCAACGATCCGTGTGCCACACCACGTCATCGATCCGTGTGCACAGATATGCCGACGGCCTTGCCGTCGGCATACGTTTACTTTACTTAATTTTTTATTTTGTCTGTGGCAGAGGTATGCCTACGGCGCAGCCGTCGGCATAGGCCCCTTCGCCACGTCATCGATCCGTGTGCCACGCCACGTCATCGATCCGTGGGACAACCTGCGTGTGTGCACAGATAGCCGTCGGCACACGTGTATTTTACTTTATTTTTTTATTTTTACTTTGTTTTGTTATTTTTACTTTATTTTAGTTTTTGTTTTTGCATAAAAAACATACCCGATGGTATATCGATTGCCCCCCGTTACGAACGTCGCTATCGCCATGTCACGGAGGGGGGAAACGGTCGACACGGAAGGAATTCTGGTTGGTGGGGGATTGGGGGTGTAGCTATGTCACCGAAACATCGCACGGGTCCCGATGCATATGTGAAAGTGTTCATGCATGCGTAGACGCCCGTCTTGGGGCTCCGGGGTGTGCCCCCCCTCACGGACGGCGCTGCCGCCGGCACCTGGAGGGGGGATACGGACGCGTGGGGTCTACACGGAGGGGATCTTGCTGTGGGTCTGGCCCGGATGTTGCTCCAAAGTGTTCCTATGGGCTGACGTAACACAACCGGGTGGGGAGGTCCACTGGTCAAAGCCCGTCCGTGGGAAGTCAAAGGGCTAGATCCCGTGGTCAAACGCTACAGGGTTAGGCTGGACGGGGGCACTGGGGGGTAGCAATGCCACCGGAGCGTCGCACCGGGCCCTCATACATGCGGGGTGGTGTGGTGGCATGTCCGAAGAGGCGGGACGCGTCTCCGGTGCGTGGCCCCCCTCACGGACGGCGCCGCCGCCGGCACCTGGAGGGGGGAAACGGACGTGTCGGGTCTACACGGAGGGGATCTTGCTGTGGGTCTGGCCCGGATGTTGCTCCCAGTTGTTCCTATGGGCTGACGTAACACAACCGGGTGGGGAGGTCCACTGGTCAAAGCCCGTCCATGGGAAGTCAAAGGGCTAGATCCCGTGGTCAACCGCTCCAGGGTTAGGCGGGACGGGGGCACTTGGGGGTAGCAATGCCACCGTAGCGTCGCACCGGGCCCTCATACATGCGGGGTGGTGTGGTGGCATGTTCGAAGAGGTGGGACGCGTCTCCGGTGTGTGCCCCCCTCACGGACGGCGCCGCCGCCGGCACCTGGAGGGGGGAAACGGACGCGTGGGGTCTACACGGAGGGGATCTTGCTGTGGGTCTGGCCCGGATGTTGCTCCAAAGTGTTCCTATGGGCTGACGTAACACAACCGGGTGGGGAGGTCCACTGGTAAAAGCCCGTCTGTGCAAAGTCAAAGGGCTAGATCCCGTGGTCAAACGCTACAGGGTTAGGCGGGACGGGGGCACTGGGGGGTAGCAATGCCACCGGAGCGTCGCACCGGGACCTCATATATGCGGGATGGTGTGGTGGCATGTCCGAAGAGGCGGGACGCGTCTCCGATGCGTGGCCCCCCTCACGGACGGCGCCGCCGCCGGCACCTGGAGGGGGGAAACGGACGCGTCGGGTCTACACGGAGTGGATGTAGGTGTGGGTTTGGCCCGGATGTTGCTCCCGGGTGTCCCTATGGGCCGAACTGACACAACCGAGTGGAGAGGTCCACTGGTCAAAGCCCGTCCGTGGGAAGTCAAAGGGCTAGATCTCGTGGTCAACCGCTCCAGGGTTAGGCGGGACGGGGGCCCTGGGGGTAGCAATGCCACCTGAGCGTCGTACCCGGCCCTCATACATGCGGGGTGGTGTGGTGGCATGTCCGAAGAGGCGGGACGCGTCTCCGGTGCGTGGCCCCCCTCACAGACGGCGCCGTCGCCGGCACCTGGAGGGGGGAAACGGACGCGTCGGGTCTACACGGAGTGGATGTAGCTGTGGGTTTGGCCCGGATGTTGCTCCCGGGTGTCCCTATGGGCCAAACTGGCACAACCGAGTGGAGAGGTCCACTGGTCAAAGCCCGTCCGTGGGAAGTCAAAGGGCTAGATCTCGTGGTCAACCGCTCCAGGGTTAGGCGGGACGGGGGCCCTAGGGGGGTAGCAATGCCACCGGAGCGTCGTACCCAGCCCTCATACATGCGGGGTGGTGTGGTGGCATGTCCGAAGAGGTGGGACGCATCTCCGGTGCGTGGCCCCCCTCACGGACGGCGCCGTCGCCGGCACCTGGAGGGGGGAAACGGACGCGTCGGGTCTACACGGAGTGGATCTAGCTGTGGGTTTGGCCCGGATGTTGCTCCAGGGTGTCCCCATGGGCCGAACTGACACAGCCAAGTGGAAAGTCCACTGGTCAAAGCCCGTCCGTCGGAAGTCAAAGGGCTAGATCTCGTGGTCAACCGCTCCAGGGTTAGGCGCGACGGGGGCCCTGGGGGGTAGCAATGCCATCGGAGCATCGTACCCGGCCCTCATACATGCGGGGTGGTGTGGTGGCATGTCCGGAGAGGCGGGACGCGTCTCCGGTGCGTGGCCCCTCTCATGGACGGCGTCGCCACCAGCACCTGGAGGGGGGAAATGGACGCATCGGGTCTACACGGAGTGGATCTAGCTGTGGGTTTGGCCCGGATGTTGCTCCCGGGTGTCCCTATGGGCCGAACTGACACAACCGAGTGGAGAAGTTCACTGGTCAAAGCCCGTCCGTCGAAAGTCAAAGGACTAGATCTCGTGGTCAACTGCTCCAGGGTTAGGCGGGACGGGGGCCCTGGGGGAGTAGCAATGCCACCGGAGCGTCGTACCCGGCCCTCATACATGCGGGGTGGTGTGGTGGCATGTCCGAGAGGCGGGACGCGTCTCCGGTGCGTGGCCCCCCTCACGGACGGCGCCGCCTCCGGCACCTGGAGGGGGGAAACGGACGCGTCGGGTCTACACGGAGCACTGAAAAGTTCACAGCAACTGTCCATTTTCTTCATATAAGTCTAGTGAATTATTTAAATAGGTCTAATTGCTTTTCCCTTGGCGAGGTGGGACTATTTTTTTAAAAAAAAGTAGTTGCCATCTATGCCTACAGCATGGCCGTCGGCATAGAGCCACCCTTATTCACTCGTGCGCCCTCTCTCTGTCAGGTGGGACCACTCCTATGCCGACGGCCTGGCCGTCGGCATAGGGCCACCTTATCCTCGTCACCCCGGCCCTCCTCCTCCACTCGTTTCTCTCCTCGACCCCGATCCAACTCCCTCGATCTCCTCGTCACCCAACCGCCGCCGCCACCCTCTCCGCACCGTCGACGCCCCCCTAGTCGCTCGCCCCGCCACCGGCTGCCGGCATCTCCACCCACCCGCGCCGCGCCACCGCTCCGCCCTACCCGCCCCGTCCCCACCCACCCGCGCCGCGCCGTCGCTCCACCCACCCGCGCCGACCTCGTCCCCGGCCCGGCCGACGCCCCGCCCCGCCCTTGTCTCTGCCATGGCCGACGCCCCTCCCCGTCCCGACCTCATCCCTGCCCCGACCTCGTCTCCGCCCCGGCCGACGCCCCCGCCCCGGCTCGACCTTGTCCCCGCCCTGGCCGCCGCCCCGCCCCGACCTCGTCCCCCCCCCCCAACGCAGCGACCCTGCCACCGCCTCGACCTCCTCTCCGTTAGGTCCGGCTCCCTGCCCAGATTTTTTTTGTTTTTTCATGATTTTGCAGAGGATAAGAGGGCTAAATGTGATAGTTAGACACATAGATGGTAGTTAGATAGATAACTTGTTCATACGGATTTGTTTTGAGATGATGATGATGATTGTTAGATGAGAAGTGATAATGATGATTTTTATGCTTCAATGATTTTGAGATGATGATGATGATAGATGATTGGTAGATGATGATGATGATAGATGATAGATGATTGGTAGATGATGGTGTTGATGATAGATGATGGTGTTTTTTTATGCTTCGATAATTTTTAGATGATGTTGATGTTTTTTTATGATTCGATGATTGTTAGACGATGATGATGATATTGTGATGTTCTATGAGTTGCGATGTTCTAATTTTTTTTCGCGATGGAATTTGCAGGCTTTGTGGTGTCGCATTTCATCGGAGTGTCTGTTGTACGATGCGTTGGTCCCCCTGAGCATCCCTCTGCTGTTCGACTACTTCCTCTACAGTCGAGGGTGAGCTACAAATCCATCTCCTCCATTTTTTCATATCACTAGATTTCATTCTCAAGTCAACTGACGTAACCTAGGCGTCTCCCCTCCGAAAGGGTTGCATGGATAAATATGCATTCAATTGCATATTTATCACCGCAGCTCTTTCGGATTGTCCAGTGTTTTCCACGGACAGCCCGAGGATGTGTAGATTGGGTATGTTCTCCATGTTCTACCCCGTTCCGAGACAGGATTTCGGCGGCGCCTCCTCATTGTTCTCCGGAGCACATTCTCTCGGCTATTTGCCGAGACGTGTATCTGGAGAACAACGGGGAGGTGCTGCCGAAATTTTGTCTCGGAATGGGGTAGAATGGAGAACGTACTCAATCTACACATCCTCGGGTGGGATTAGGACCCATCTTTACCTATTAGAGATGTAGGTGGATTAAACGCGGTAGAAACTGAAATTTGATGCCATTAATTTAAGTGAATCCTTAATTATGTTGTGTGGGTTGCAAAAAAGCAGAGGATGGCAGATAATCAGTGGATGTACAGTGGTTTTATCCGTCGGAATTGAGTAACATCAGAGTGGATCGCGAAAACCGATGTGTATTTGAAGGAGATATTCCGCCGTCCAATGAGAATTATCCCACCATGCCCCTGTGCGAGATGTGCCAGACGTCACCGTAGAAATCAGACGGACATGAGTGAGCACCTTCGCACGCACGGATATATGCCAAACTTTGACATGCCGCCGATAAACATAGCCGAGCAGGACCGTGGTAGAGAGGAGGTGATGCGACAATGCATCGATGGATATGAGGACGACGGGGTCAGGGACATGCTAGATGATGTCATTGTTGCAGAAACGGCAAATGCGACACCTTCAGAGAATGAACCGGAGGAGCCGGAGTCAACCGCAAAGGCCTTCTTGGAGGTCTTGGCCTCGTCGAAGAAACCTCTTTATGCGGGTGCGAAAATATCTCAGCTGGATGCCATCTCGCAACTGATTGCAGTCAAGGCTGAGTACGGCTGTAGCCAGAAATGCTTCGAAGCATTCCTGGGAGTATGGGCTAACAGCCTCCCTGAGGGTCATGAACTGCCAAAAAGCATGTACGATACAAAGAAAATCATGAAGGCACTCTCTATGGATTATGAGAAAATAGATGTTTGCCCGAAGAATTGCCTTTTGTTTAGGCATGAGTATGCGGATGACAAGTACTGTAGGAAGTGCGGTTCGTCTCGGTACATTGAGGTGGTCGGTGAGGATGGTGAGAAAAAGCAGCTAACCATCCCCGTTAAGGTTCTTCGGTATCTTGATTTTATAAAAAGACTGCAGCGCCTTTTCGTCACGAAGGAGTCTGCCAAAATGACGAAGTGGCACAAGGAAGGTATAAGGTACAATCCAAAAAAATCGTACATCCATCGGGAGGGGAAGCATGGAAGTCATTCGATGAAGAATACCCCGAGGAAGCAGCCGAGGCTGGGAATGTCAGAATAGCCATATCAGGTGATGGGTTGAATCCATATGGTATGTCGTCCAATCCATACAGCTGCTGGCCTGTGTTTGTAATTCCGCTCAATCTTCCTCCCGGTGCCCTAGTGCAACGGAAGACCATGTTCTTGTCGCTCATCATTCCGGGGCCTGACTACCCGGGGAAGCAATTGGGTGTGTTTATGCAGCCGCTTGTGGATGCTTTGCACCATTCTTGGTACTTTCCGAGGTTGACATATGACCGGGATTTGCAGAGAAATTTCTTGATGAAAGTTTGGTTGCACTATTGCATGCATGACTTTCCCGGCTATGCTCTATTCTGCGGATGGTCTACAAGTGGTAAGATGCCATGCCCAGTGTGCATGGAGGCTTGCGAATGATTTGGCTGAGTAAGGGTGGCAAGTATGTAGCCTTTGACCTGCATCGACAGTTCCTCCCTCCAGACCATCCAGACGGGGAAGACAAGAAGAACTTCACGAAAGGCCGGGCTGTTCATGAAGTAACCGAGATTCCAACATTTTCGGGGGCAGATGTTCTTGCTCAGCTAAAAGCTCTCAAGCCTAAAGTCAAAGGCAAAGCCAAAGCCAAAGCCAAAGGCTTCAAGGGATATGGTGAGACGCACAACTGGACGCACATTACCCCCTTCTCGCAGCTTCCCTATTTCAAGGACCTCAAACTTCCTTACAATATTGATGTGATGCACACCGAAAAGAATGTGGCAGAGTCCCTTTTCCACATGATCCTCAACATTCCTGATAAGACGAAGGATAACGTAAAAGCTAGAGCCGATCAACAGAGAATTTGTGATAGACCACGCCTGAACATGAAGCCTCCCATAGGCGGTCGAAAAAACTGGTTCAAGCCAGATGCTGACTTTGTCCTTAAACCGCCAGAAAAAAAAAGAAGTACTTATCTGGCTGAAACAAATTTTGAAGTTCACCGATGTTTATGCATCGAATATAAGTAAGGGAGTCAATCTTTCAATGGGCAAAGTGACCGGCCTGAAGAGTCATGACTACCATGTATGGATTGAGCGGATAATGTCGGTGATGGTTCGAGGCTATGTCCCCGAGCATGTCTGGCGAGTGCTTGCCGAGCTTAGCCATTTCTTCCGCACGCTCTGTGCTAAAGAAGTAAGTAAAGAGGTGATTGAAAAATTGCATAAGAAGGCACCGGAGTTGATAGTCAAGCTAGAGAAGATCTTTCCGCCAGGCTTCTTTACTCCGATGACACATCTCATTCTGCACCTCGCGAACGAGGTATTGTTGGGGGGGCCTGTGCAGAATCGCTGGCAATACGGCCCTGAGAGGCAGAACAAGCATCTCCGACGAAAATGTGGAAACAAAGCTAAGATTGAAGCTTCCATAGCTGAGACAGTTATCCTGGAGGAGGTCTCAGACCTCAGGACATCATACTATCCAGACCACGTTCCCCATCTGCATAACAAGGTGCCTCGATACAATATAGAAGAGCCCAAGTATCAACCCAGGCTCGATCTATTCAACGCGCAAGGTGGGAGGGCTGGGGCCCTGAAATCTTATAACATGCCACGACAAGAGTGGGAGGACCTCATGTTATATATCTTGCACAACATCAAGGAAGTTGAGGAAGTGTGGATGAGGTAATACCACTACACCATTCCTTTATGTCTTCCACATCATCATGTTTCATGTTCACTTAGCCCCGGTCTAACACCGCTTATGTTTTTTTAGTGATTTCATTCAACAGGAATGGACGGGAGTGAATCCTCCTACTAAGGCGGAGGCACTTACTCTTCTCCGTCATGGAAACCCTGGACGTAAAAAATTTGTTGCTTGGTTCATGGAGAAAGTAATTTTCCACACTCCCCTATTAAATACCTACTTCAACATTTATTAGTTAACCGAACTAATGCACGCAATAATTTCCATTATACTTGTAGGGAAAAGATCCGAACATATCTATGGATGATGAATTGAGATGGGTTTCCATGGGTTTTGACCCTGCCGTCATGACATGTAAAAAGTATGATGTGAATGGGTATCGCTTCCATACAGAGGAGCACCAAAACAGCCGCCCCGATCCCAAAACTATGAATACTGGAGTGTACACCCCCGGTCAAAATTTAGTAGACTACTACGGAAGGGTACAAAATATATACGAGGTTCAATTCCTCTAGGGGCGGGAGACCCTAAGTCTGCCTGTGTTCAAATGCCGATGGTACGATCCGCGGGAGGGGGTAAAACATACGCCTTCCATTGGTTTGGTCGAAGTTAAACCATCAACCGTCTATGCCAGAGCCGATCTCTTCACTGCGGCTACCCAAGCTACACAAGTATATTATCTGCCTTACGCATGCCAAAAAGCGTATCTAAAGGGTTGGGAAGTTGTGTTCAAGGTGTCGCCACATGGTAAGCTACCAGACCCGAATGAAGACGATTACTACAACATTAACCCCATGACATACAAGGGAGTGTTCTATCAAGAGCAACCTGATGATGATGATGATGATGTGGTTAGAAAAGATTACGCTAGACCATTGGGTGATGATGATGTGGACCCAAACGTCGACGATGCACGGAATGATGGTGAGACCATTGTCAATGAAAATGACATACTTATGCTAGAAAAGTTAAACGAAGACACTGACGACGAGGAAGAGCCTCCACCTCCGTCGGACAACGAAGATGATATGATTGATAGTGATGATGAGACGGACCGAGAAAGAGGTTACAACAGTGATGATTCATATGGGTTCTAGCAGATGTACGTTTCGAGTATTTTTTTTCTATAGTTTAGGAATATGCCTTTTTATGCCTTTTTATTAATGTGTTTATTATCATGCCTTTTCCTTCATTTCATTAATTTACTAATTGCTTCTTCTCTTTTCAATGCAGGTTCGTGGAACATGGGCAAGGGGAAGGCCGACGGCGTGGGTTTCCTACGCAAGGTCGTCGGCATGCCTAGTCGGAGTGGTCGAGCACGTAATCCTCCCCCTCGGCTACTTGACGATGACTCCTCACAGGGAGGTCGAGGGAGAGGTGCCCCTAGAGGAGGAGGGGGCGGGGGGAGAGCCTCTAGAGGACGAGGTGCTGGCGGGAGAGCCACTACAGGGGGTCGCGGCCAGAAAGAGCGCACCCTCACCGACTTAGGGGTGTTGTCTTCGAGGCCCTCCTCTAGTGAGGTACCCTCCTCTAGTGAGGTACACTCTAGGGAGGAGGAGGAGGAGGAGGAGGTGGAGGTGGAGGAGGAGGAGGAGGAGGAGGAGGACCTCAGGACATCATACTATCCAGACCACGTTCCCCATCTGCATAACAAGGTGCCTCGATACAATATAGAAGAGCCCAAGTATCAACCCAGGCTCGATCTATTCAACGCACAAGGTGGGAGGGCTGGGGCCCCGAAATCTTATAACATGCCACGACAAGAGTGGGAGGACCTCATGTTCTATATCTTGCACAACATCAAGGAAGTTGAGGAAGTGTGGATGAGGTAATACCACTACACCATTCCTTTATGTCTTCCACATCATCATGTTTCATGTTCACTTAGTCCCGGTCTAACATCGCTTATCTTTTTTTAGTGATTTCGTTCAAGAGGAATGGACGGGAGTGAATCCTCCTACTGAGGCGGAGGCACTTACTCTTCTTCGTCATGGAAACCCTGGACGTAAAAATTTTGTTGCTTGGTTCATGGAGAAAGTAATTTTCCACACTCTCCTATTAAATACCTACTTCAACATTTATTAGTTAACCGAACTAATGCACGCAATAATTTCCATTATACTTGTAGGGAAAAGATCCGAACATATCTATGGATGATGAATTGAGATGGGTTTCCATGGGTTTTGACCCTGCCGTCATGACATGTAAAAAGTATGATGTGAATGGGTATCGCTTCCATACAGAGGAGCACCAAAACAGCCGCCCCGATCCCAAAACTATAAATACTGGAGTGTACACCCCCGGTCAAAATTCAGTAGACTACTATGGAAGGGTACAAAATATATACGAGGTTCAATTCCGCCAGGGGCGGGAGACCCTAAGTCTGCCTGTGTTCAAATGCCGATGGTTCGATCCACGGGAGGGGGTAAAACATACGCCTTCCATTGGTTTGGTCGAAGTTAAACCATCGACCGTCTATGCCGGAGCCGATCTCTTCATTGCGGCTACCCAAGCTACACATGTATATTATCTGCCTTACCCATGCCAAAAAGCGTATCTAAAGGGTTGGGAAGTTGTGTTCAAGGTGTCGCCACATGGTAAGCTACCAGACCCGAATGAAGACGATTACTACAACATTAACCCCATGACATACGAGGGAGTGTTCTATCAAGAGCAACCTGATGATGATGATGATGATGATGTGGTTAGAAACGATGACGCTAGACCATTGGGTGATGATGATGTGGACCCAAATGTCGACGATGCACGGAATGATGGTGAGACCATTGTCAATGAAAATGACATACTTATGCTAGAAAAGTTAAACGAAGACGCTGACGCCGAGGAAGAGCCTCCACCTCCGTCGGACAACGAAGATGATATGATTGATAGTGATGATGAGACGGACCGAGAAAGAGGTTACAACAGTGATGATTCATATGGGTTCTAGCAGATGTACGTTTCAAGTATTTTTTTCTATAGTTTAGGAATATGCCTTTTTATTAATGTGTTTATTATCATGGCTTTTCCTTCATTTCATTAATTTACTAATTGCTTCTTCTCTTTTCAATGCAGGTTCGTGGAACATGGGCAAGGGGAAGGCCGACGGCGTGGGTTTCCTACGCAAGGTCGTCGGCATGCCTAGTCGGAGTGGTCGAGCACGTAATCCTCCCCCTCGACTACTTGACGATGACTCCTCACAGGGAGGTCGAGGGAGAGGTGCCCCTAGAGGAGGAGGGGGCGGGGGGAGAACCTCTAGAGGACGAGGTGCTGGCGGGAGAGCCACTACAGGGGGTCACGGCCAGAAAGAGTGCACCCTCACCGACTTAGGGGTGTTGTCTTCGAGGCCCTCCTCTAGTGAGGTACCCTCCTCTAGTGAGGTACACTCTAGGGAGGAGGAGGAGGAGGAGGAGGAGGAGGAGGAGGAGGAGGAGGAGGAGGTGGAGGTGGAGGAGGAGGAGGAGGAGGAGGAGGAGGAGGAGGAGGAGGTGGAGGTGGAGGAGGAGGAGGAGGAGGAGGAGGAGGAGGAGGAGGTTGGGGAGGAGGTTGGGGAGGGGGAGGCAGGCGAGGAGGAGGGTGGTGGCGGGGATGATGGTGGTGACGGGAAGGGGGTTGACAATAAGGGGTGGCTGCGTGGTAACGCAAAGCTACCAAAGCAGGTTCCGGCTACTGAGGAGCAGAAGTGGCTCATTGAGCCCACGGGAAAAGAGTAAGTGGTTCATTATTTTGCTTGTCACATGCTTATTCCGGTTGTTATTTATTTTGCTTGTCACATGCTAATAGTTCATTCTTTTGCAGCAACTGGATATATTCTAAAGGGGTCCGTATTCCCAACGGCCTCATCACCGTCTTGCTGAAGTTATACTGGCCGGGGTTGTACTGTCCAGATCCAGTCAGGCAGCCGGACCATCGAGTTTTGGCCACGAGCTGGGACGACTGGGAAGCGGCCCGCTACACGGACCATGAGACCCATGCCAAGGCCGTGATCACTACTTTCTGGGTGAGTTCTCTTCAGAAGAACAAGTCCATTCTAGTTTCATGAAAATGATTTAACTCATGGCCTCTTCCATTCTTGTTTTCATGCATGATTGTAGAAATTCTATCGAGTTCTTCTGGAGCACAGGGCTAGAGCGGACCAGATCGTGCTGCGCCAATGCAAGAAGAAGGCCCGCCAGATGCAATACGAGGTGCGCTATGTGGCCATCTCCACATACTACCACGACGTTCTTGGTGTGAAGATGACCAAGGAAGAAGCGCGGAGGATGGGCATTACCTTGGAGAGGCCCGAGTTCTTGGCGGTAAGTATAAAAGATTTTTCATTATGCTTTCATATATTATGCTTTCATTATGCTTTCATTACCTTGTGGTGCTTTATGCTTTATGCTTTATGCTTCCATAACACCAATTTGGACACACCTACATGCCATTATGCTTTTATTATGTAGGTGTGTCCAAATTGGTGTTATGGAAAAGACGAGTCCTGGGCGGCATTGGTGGATCATTGGTGTGACCCTACTGGAGCCTGGGCGGCTATGAGAATCAAAAATAAGGCTAACCGAGGGAAGGAGGGAGTACATGCTCAGGGAAACCGAAACCACTATCTCCACAAGGCAGTTAATGTATGACTAACCCCATTAAACATTCTTCTTCTTCTATTTACCATCACTTTCTTATGTATGACTAACCTTTGTTTGGTGGTGCAGGAGGAGAAACTGAAGCGGCCGCTCTCAGACATGCAGGCGTGGGAGATCGCCCATACGCGAAAGGACTCCAAGCCTGGCGAGCCCCAGTACTACGGCAAGCATACCGCGGGGAGGAAGCAGGCCTACTCCGAAGCGTATCTGAAGTTGCATCCTGACACACCTGACCCCATTGCGGCGCCTCTGGACGACATGGCGGTGGTGAGCATGGGGCCCAAGGAGCACGGTCGGGAGGCGGTTCTCGATGTTGTGATCACTCCTAGTATCTCCTACACACAGCTTCATCGGATCGACCCGAGCCTGACCCAGCGAACGAGCCAGCCAGTGACTAGTTCACAGTCCCTCTTTCAGGAGCAACAATCTGTAAGTATTTTCCCTCTTATCTTCATTGCTCACTTTATTTTCCGCATTTAGTAGTTTTATGAGTTCCATCATGTCATACCGTATGCCTACCTGGAGTACACACGCTAGGAGGCCGCTGCGTGGCATCAGAGGCTTTATGAACACCAAGTGCAGAGGGATAGCCAGATGCAGCAGGCTTTTCAGGATATGGCGGCCGGCAGGTTTGTGGGGTTACCTCCAGCACAATGCCCTCCAGCACAACCAGTGCTGATAAGCTTTGAGGAGTTTGTGGCACAGAACGTTGGCCCCTCGCCGGTTAGTACATCCCCAATCTATTCACCAAAGCATGTCATGCCTTTCAACATAGTCATATATCCCGTTAATATGTCTTTTCAACATCCAGGGAACAGGTGGATCTACCGTTGGCGGTGGTCTTCGCAGCACTCCCGAGTCATGGAGCCCGACCACTCCGATCCACGGAGGCAGAGGCGGAGGTGGAGGCGGTCTTGGCGGTAGCGCTGCCGCTAGCAGTGACGACCTGGGCTTCGGCCGTCTTGGCGGTGACGACCTCCGTGGTGCTCGATGATCCTTGTGTGTGGTGATGATGTTGGAGATGACTTGTGTGTGGTGATGATCATTTAGATGACTTGCGTGCTTCTCTATATGCTTATGCTTATGTTGGTTGTGATGATGTTCATTTAGAGACTTGTGTGTGATGATGCTTATGCACATATTGTTGTGATGGTGTCGGATGATATCCCGTTGTGTTTTATATGTCTATCCCATCATATATATCTGCTGATATGTGCTGTTATTTGAATTGAATTGATTTGAAAAAAAACAGAAAAAAGAAAAAAAAAAGCAAATGCAAACTATGCCGACGGCTAGGCCGTCGGCATAGGGCTAGCGTGAGCTCCCAGTAGCCGACACGTGGCGCCTATGCCGACGGCCTAGCCGTCGGCTTAGTTTAAAAACTGTGCCGACGGCTTGGCCGTCGGCATAGACGCCACGTGTCGGCTACTGGGAGCCCTGTATGAAGGACTATGCCGACAGCCTGGCCGTCGGCTTAGTTTCAAATTATGCCGACGGCCAGGCCGTCGGCATAGCCCTGGTCCTAGAGCAGCGGCTGGTCGCCACGTGGCACCACTATGTCGACGGCCAGGCCGTCGGCATAGTTTTAGAATAAGCCGACGGCCAGGCCGTCGGCATACTGGTGCCACGTGGCGACCATTCGTTGGGCAGACTTGACGGCCGCCGCCGTTAGGCGTGATAGATGCCGACGGCCTGGGCCGTCGGCATAGATGTACGGCCCCCGTCGGCGTATCATATATGCCGACGGCTTTTCTATGCCGACGGCCTCCCTGGCTGTGCCGACGCATATGTTGCCGACGGCCCTATGCCGACGGAGGCCGTCGGCATAGGCCTATCCCGACGGGTCTAAGGCCTATGCCGACGGCCCTGGCCGTCGGCATAGGGGGCGATTCCGGTAGTGCACGGTATGTCCCGGATCAGGCCTCGGTGAGGTTGTCAAACTTTGTACGGCTGATTGTAGAGATTTTTGGGGTGGGTGTGTTTGGGATGGGGGTGGTGGGGGGGGGGGGGGAGGGATTATGCTTAACCCACGCACTGGATCAATCAAGAACTTTTGCCCATGGCACCTCTTTTGCCATGTTTTTTTTTCCTCTTTATTATACACCTCTTTTGCATTGGAGCCATACAACATCATGTGTTTATTCAGACACACAAGGACCCAAACACCTACTACTACTCAGACTCCGCTGCTACGTCCACAACTGGGAAGCTAACATAACCAGCAAAGTTCCCATTATTGTCCAAAACATGCATTGTTGCACCTCATATCCTCACCTGAGGTAGACGAAGTTATCGACGGCGACCCTCACACGCACAGTAGTTTTCTTGTGCATTTTTTAGCTCGTCTATAGTCTAGACACGCCAAGTGCGAGCACCTAATAAGCGAATGCTTGCTCACCTCAACCGGAAGATAGTCTTCAGAGAGAAGAGTTTCTCCATGGGATGGCTATTATATATCCCGTGCCCCTATTATTTCTGATGGAGGAGGGGCGAATGCACTGCTTCCTTGAGCGCACAGCTTAGCTTGCAACCGGCACATTTCCCGCGCGGGTGATGTTGGGCTCGGAGGCAGCCGCCCCGTGGCGCTGCTCGTTTCTCGCAGCACGTTCCTTCAGGATCTTGGTGTTAATCCTCTCACGCACCTCGTCGGTGTCGATCTGCACAGCCCTGCACTCCTCGCTGCAGAATGGCGTGTCCCCTCTGTGGTTCGTAGTGAGAAAAACGGATCGCTGGATCAGAATAGCACTACTATACAATGCGTACATATATGGGCGATCTGAGAGCAGCAGGAGCTAATTAAAGGAGCAAGCAGACCCGTAAAATTAAACTACCTGTACATGAAGACGTCGAAATCTCTGGAGAGCGGCTTCCCGCAGAGGTAGCAGGCGTCCATGGCGTGGCGGCTCGTCGCGCCACCGCCGTCGAGGGGCACAATGGCGAAGAGAGAAGAAGCGGAGGCAGGCGACGACGGCATCTCAGCTGCAACTTGGGGGTTTGCAGGTTGGTTTAACTTAACAGGTTTTTGCTTGATTTCGGTGCTGAGGTCTAGGTCTAGACTGAAGTGAAGGAGCCTTTTCTTCTTATAAGGGGGGAGGGAGAGGAAAATATGCGGTTGCTGAGCTATGGTGCAGGACGCGGGAGAAGAGAAAACACGGCTGGATTTCCAGGAACCATCTTGGCTTCTCTTCTTGTACACGACGCAGGGCGAAAATGGCCGTACCGGCGCGGCTAGGGCCAGGGCCAACAAGAAACCATGCCTGCAGCGCGCCGGTTTTTGTTTGCTTACTGTGCGTATCGGTCTCAACCCTCAACTCGCACCTCGTTCCTGCCGGTGCAATGCTGCCGGACCCGCCGAAATATTGCTAAGAAAATGGACGTCCGGTTCTTTTCTTTTTCTTTTTCAAATTGGATTTTATGGTGAAGAGTTCTTGTACCGTTGCCGTGTGGCCACGTGTTGAGCACGCGAGATTAGGACACTCCAGATTAGAGCGTAAATACAAATTGGCAGTACAGCACTGAATATACTTTGAACCTTGGCTTTTTTGGGTTCCATAATAAAGAAAAACCTTTGGCTTCTAACACAGCGCAGGGTTCACACTCACCCCTTGTTTAGAAAAATAGAAATATGCCGCGGAATGGTTTCCCGGCCGGGTAGTTTATTAGCGGGTGAACAGTGAAAGATTTGTCACTGACATTACAATTAGCATAGGCCAAGCACGACGAGGTGGAACGCACCGCTTGCTCCGGGAAAAGAATATGGTTGTTTGCCCCGTACCTAGCCTTCTAGAGCCTGCACCGATGCCTGCCCGCTCTCTTGGCTCGGGAGGTCGACAGAGAAAGAGACGAGAAAGGGAGAGGAAACCGTGCACACGGAGCAGGGAGGGGGTGGTAGTACCGATGGCGACGCACGCACGCGTTGTACTTTTTGCTCGCGTAACCACGTCGTGCGTCCACCCCGAGTCTCGCAGTCGTCTGTGCATGGGAGGCGTCGCCGGGGGAGCGGACGGACAACTTTCTGTGGATCCACCCACGGCGGGAACTCGGGCCAACTCCAGCGCACGACCCGAAATGTCCCGGACTTTCGTTTGGGGTTAAACGGACAGACGAGATGTTCCAACGCGCGACCTCATCAGTAAAAAAAGTATGTTTCTGATCCGGTTCACCCCATTATAGGCGCAAACTTGGGCTGGTTTTGCGTCTGAAACGGACACGCCCGTACGTTTTCTGCGTGGTCCTCGTCCGCCCTTGTCCCTTTGCATGTGAGGCCTGACCCGCTAGTCATTGAAATAAAGGGGCCTACCCACCCACCCATCCCCCCTCTCTCTCCTCCTTTTCTCTGATTCTTCCCCACCGCGCCGGCGTGCGACCCCGGCAGCCGCAACTGGCCGGCGGCCTGCGCCATCCTAGGCTCCAGCAATTTCCAACCCGCACGTGGTGGCGGCGACCTCCCTGCTCGGCGCGCAGGCGGGGCCGCGAGACGCAGGCAGGCTCGCAGGTCGCGCCCAGCTCTGCCGGCAACAGCGGGGCGGACGCCGGGCCCAGGATCATCTACTCCTACAGGAACGTGCGATAACGCACCACGGTGAAGCTTCAACAGCCAGGAGTTCGACGGCGAGTCCCTGTTCCAGCCCCATAACAACTCCGTCGGGTGCCCGTTCCCCCTCGTGTTCCCCGGACGCCCTCAGCTGCAGCTCCCTCCCAGACTTGGTGAGCGGCAGAGCTGCACGGCCGCGGGAGCTGCATGCAGGGCGTGGGCGAGGACGAAACAGGGAGGCCGCGTGAGCTCGCTTGGAGGGCGCGGGCGGGGCGGGGAGGACGCAGGCGGGGCGAGTGCTCCTCGTCGACCCCGGCGACGGCCGTCCGTGAAGTGTTTGATGAAATGTCTAAACTGGACACTGCCATACATATTTTGTGATGGATCGATTGCGTTGGGCGCCGCGATGGTCGGACGACCGCATGCGGACACGCGTGTCCGTTTTTCTACTTCAAATAGACAAAATTCAAAGATAACGGATGTTCATTTGGGGTCGTGCGCTGGAGTTGGCCTCACAAGCGTTATTGCTACTTGCTTGCTAGGAGGTCCGTCGTCTTCTTGACCGGTGTTGACCGTCTCTGAGGATGCAGGAGACTGAGTGACTTGACATATTGTGTCTGTTCGAGGCGACGACTGACCCTGTGGTCAAGCAGACTGTTCCGTGCGCGTCCTCAAAGGAGTACCATTGCGGAAGGAATCATTTGGTTGTGTTCAGGCGTCATAAGAGTAATTTCGTGTACGTGCACTCGGATCCCTACGGTTTTCTTTGTGTGATTTGTTCACCAAGGCTGAACATCCTGGGTTTTTATTTTTATTTTTTTGAGCTAGCAAAAGAGCGTGCCTTGCAACCAGAGAAAAAGATACCGCATGCATGTCACCCAAATAATCATGAGTCAAGAAATCAATAGATCCATGTTCTTTATTTCAACATGACATCTCATCTTGTTGCCATTTCTTCATCGTCGTATTCTCGCATACCATTGTCATAGTGCTTACAGAATCAAAACGAGCTTGAATGTGGTCAATCGTAAGCTCTCTAGTTGTGGCATAAGATGAGATATTTCCTTTACTACATTTATTTTGTCTCCAATTTGTTTGTGCGCTATTGGTTAAGGTTGCACTCTAAATAGCATTTTTAAAATAGTTAAGAGGCAAAAATAACATCCTATTTGGATTTTACATATATTTTAATTAAATTTCATATATAACATCTTAAAATTGGAGTTATGGTTTAAAAGATATAGATATTTCAAAATATAAAACATTTGTTCTATGTAGACTGCGGGTTAATTAGCATAAAAGACATGGGTATTTTCTGTAAAAACCCAAAAAAGATTCAATTTGTCACTTAAAAGTGAAATTTGGGTTGATTACCTGAAAGTGTAGGGGGTTTTGTGTAAAACCTGAAAAACATTTCATTTTGCCATTTATAATAGGACTGCGGGTTGAATATCAAAAAACACAGGAACTTTTCTGCAAAAGTGTTGATGACGTCCGGGCAAAGGCAATAGTCGCATTATTATTAGGTAAAGACTAGCAAAATGACTTGTTCGTTGCAGCGAGAGAAAAAAAAATCATAATCTCCAATGGCCATTACCGCATTTTGCGGCATCACTGAGATACACTATCACTCTCATTTTCGTGAAAATGTGAATAATTTTTCTAAATCATAAACATATCTGAAATCGTGAAGATTTCCAAAATTGCGAACATTTTTACAGATTTTCATATATTTTCTACAATCATAAACATTTTTTGAATTCAAGAACATTTATTCTATTTGCAAACATTCCTTTTAAATTGTGATATTTTCCAAAACATTTTTCTTAAATGGGCGTACATTTCTAGAATCGACAAACAGTTTTCTAGAAAATTGGTGGAAAATAATTTTTGAAATTCGCGAACACTTTTTGGATTTAACGAATATTTTATGAAATGCATGATTATTTTTTCAATCAGCAAACATTTTATAAATCAATAAACTATTTTCGAAGTCATGAACAGTTTTATAAATTTTTAGGATATTTTTCAGTTCATGAATATTTCTTGAATTGGTTAAATTTTATTCATATTTTATTTCCCGAACAATTGTTTTCAAAATTGGGAACAATTTTTGAACATGCGAACGTTTTTTAGAAACCGCTAACATTCTCTGAAGGCACAAACATTTATGAATTGTTAAATATTTTATTTTAAAATTATCATTTCTTTTAGTTTTGAAATTTTATTCAAGTCCAAAATTTTAAAGTAGAAAAATAACAAAGACGGAAAATAAAAAAGGAAAATAAGAAACCAAATTTCAAAAACAGCCCGTCTGGACATGGGCTGGCCCAAACAGACGCGTTGTGTCCTCTCCCAGCTCACAGAGCGCAGTATAGAAGGTTCCGACTGCATGGTCGGCCCAGACATTGATTTCCCTGTGTGAAACATTTTTTATCACTTATACTCCCTCCGTTCCTAAATATTTGTCTTTCTAGACATTTCAAATGACTACTACATACGGATGTATGTAGATATATTTTAGAGTGTAGATTCACTCATTTTGCTCCGTATGTAGTCACTTGTTGAAATGCCTAAAAAGGCAAGTATTTAGGAACGGAGGGAGTAGGTGGCATCAGTGGGTAACATTTCGCAACTCTGGGGTAATTTCGGTGTCATACCACCAGGACCAATAACCTCTTTATTATTAGGTAGAGATATATGAACCTTGGCATGGCACGCGAACCAGAGAGCTTGGGGAAACAGACAAATGTGGTGCTAGGGCTATATATCGCTTATTGTGACGCTATTTTCTGTCTCTCCTCAAGGATATTCGCTTCGAGGCTTGATTCGATCACCCGAAAATGCGTTCCTGCGGCAGTAGTTTTTAGGCGTGCTTTCTTTCTACGTCGGTCTACATCGATATTTCTTGCGGTTTTTTGTATTTCTTTAGCAGGTGTTTTTGGTTTTCTTGGATCTTAGTTATTTTCTCTTTCTTACTTTATTTTCTTTCTATTTGGTTTTCAACTATTTTCTATGTGAAATTTCAATGGATTTCTGTTAAGTTTCGGTTTCTTTGTTTTGCTCTGGTTTTCTTCAAATTTTATCTTTTAACATTTTTATTCCTTTCCCACACATGTCAAATTACTTCACACATATTGTAAATTTTATGTATATACCGGGAACATTTATTATACACTCCAATATTTCTAAAAATCATTATTCGAACTTTACTATATTTTCATGTTTAAATATTTTTCATACACAATTATTCATATACGTCTGAAATATTTTTATGCATGTTTAACATTTTTGAAGATTTATTTTGAATACGTGTTAAAGAAAGTTTGGAAATTTAATTGAAATCAATTTTTCGAATTGTAAGAAACATTTTTTTCAAACTACGCTAACATTTTTACACTGTACACAAAACAATTGTCATGAACATATTTTTTAAACTGCTGAACATTTTTCAAATCTAATCTACATTTATCAATTTTATGGAAAAAAATTAAATTACACGAGTATTTCTGTACATTATGTAACATTTTTTTTACAAAATGTCACATATGAACTTTTTTTAGAATGCACGAATATTTTCAAATGGCTCAAATGTTTGTTTTTTTGCATGATATAAACATTTTTAAAAATTGACAATGCATTAACATTTTCCAAAATCACTTTCTAATTTTTTATGTAAAAATAAGTGTTTATAAGTTTGTATGTAGAATATTTTTACAAATGTGAACATTAAAACGAACGAATAAAAAAATGAAGAAAAATACTAACCTGCAGGAAGCTACTTGGGCCAGCACCACGAAATACTAGTTTCTAACTTGCGTCAAGCGAGATACAGGCCCTCCCCTAATGTGGCATCTCGCGAGTGATATATTAATGTAGTATTGATCACTCAGTTGTTTGCTAAACTTAACCATATGAACTTCTGAAAAAATAATGGGTCTAGTATGATGTATGGAGGAAAGTATTTTTTTTTAACTGTACAGGCGCAGACGCTCATATCTACACGCATACGCTCATGCTTTAAAGTACACACGCTTACTCTACCTGTATCAGTACATCCAGAATACTGACCCGGCATATCATTTTGAGATTTTTTTTGAAGTCACTGTGGGCACCTCGTAGTCGACGAGAACATGTGCTCTTACTAATCATGCATAGGCAGAAATCCTGGAATAAATCTAGGATAAATGCGAGCACCAGAATTTAAACCCTGGTGGACTGAGAATACCACTGTCCACCTGACCATCCAACCACATGTTAGTTTGCTGAAAGGATCTTATATATATTGTTCCGCATGATATTCCCTGGCAGGGATTATGTAAAAATTATTCTTTTACGAGGGAGGGGGGGAAGGGGGACATGACACATTAAGTGTCAAAAAAAATGTCAGTCGACTAAAAGAAGGTTCATTCACCGAATTGGGTAACGCCCGGGTCGGCCCATTGGCACACTGTATCGACTCGGCAAACCCTAGCGAGTAGGCTACTATAGCGACCTTTTTATTATTCACAAAAAAATAGCGGCCATTTTATCAGTATTGTTTGGTTTCATTCAAGTTTTTGAAAATGCATGGATTTTTTAAAAACAATTACGACCATTTTTAGAAAATAAAAGAAGGTTCTTTCAAAAATGGAATATTTTCTGAAAAGAAAAAATCGAAAGAAATGAATTTTTTAAAAATGCTAATATTTTGCCAAAAAAATAAACAAATCTAGTTATGAATGTATAATTAAAAATGTGAACATTTTATAAAATGGCGATCTTTTTAGAAAAATAATTCTATTTCCAAATATGCAAATATATTTTTAAAATCACTAATTTATTAAAAATGCAAAAACTCGAATTTTCCTCAGAACAAGAAATGTTTTGTAAAATTTGGGAACAGTTTAAAAAATTATATTTACTAATATTGTTTGTAAATGTGACCATTAAAAAACTAAAACTACTTGTAAAAATGCAAACATGTTTTCGGAAACTTCACAATAGAATAAAAAAGAAGAACAAATTTCAAAATGTTGAAGAATTTTCTACAGAAAATAAAAGAATAGAGAAATCCAAAATAAACCTGCAAAAAGAAAACAGAAAAAAAAAAAGGTAGGCACTTCTAGAATGTTCCCAAATTTCATTGGGAACCTTATAGAATATCCCCAAAGCTGGGATGTTTTTAACTAACAACATGTTACACAGGTCGGCCAATTTTACCTTCGTTCGCTCGACTTATATGCGGAAATAGGAGTACTTGACGCAATAAGTGTCCACTCGGGTTTAACAAATTAACGGCAATTCTGATAGGCCGCATTCTTTGGCAAATTGTCACAGCTTCGTTCTTGGGGAGCAACCGACCGAACCGAGATGCGTCGGCCAATTTGTTTATAGAGAACACCGGTATGAGGAACCTTGTGGAAGGTTCCTGGACTGGTTTTCTTTTCACTTTTGTTTTCTTTACCAGGATTTTACTTTTTTATTGTTATTTTTTGTTTTATCTGTTTCTTCTATTTTTGTTGTTTCTACTTACAAATTTAGAAAATGTGTGTGTATTTATAAAAAAATATGTTTAAAATTTTAAAAATGTTTGCAAGCTTGACAATTTTTTTGCATATATCAGAAAAGTTCAAGAACTGTAAAAAATATATTTGTAAATTTGAGTAAACATTCAAATTCAAAGAAATACTTGCATTTTCAAAAAGTGTTAGTGGATTTGAATAAAAATATGTTTTAATAATACAAACACCTTTTACAAAATATGTTTAGTTTTTAAGAAATGTTAGTGTTCCGAAAAATGTTCAAAATTTAGAAAAGATATTTGCGGTTTCAAATATACTTTTCACTTTTGCCAAAAAATGCTCACACTCTTTTTAAATTTTTTTGATGTTTTTTCAAACTAGAAAAAAATTGGGCGCTACAGTACCCGAGGTGGTGGTAATGCTCTGACATTGTGACAACTAGGTGTTCCTTGCCATAAGGTGCCATGGCAGTGGTGCTTTAATGCTGCGTGATCATGCTACAATATGGACACCCGCGGTCTGATCTCAGATTGACCATGAAGATATCTCGCGTCTGTTAGACCAAACGTCCCGTTCGAGGTCTACTCCCATGGCTACCACCATAGGCAGCAAGTCTTTCCTTCATTGGAGGTGATATGAGTGGTGAGCCATTGCTAAGGAAATGCATGCAGTGTGGTCTACAATGAATCCCGATCTTCGGACCATGAGGCTTGCTCATTACGTCTCCCTCTCCCCTTAGTTGGCAAGTGGATACTTGCCAAAGGAGAGGGTCAATTTGGTTTGATTGCACAAGATCTTCACCGAGTTGTGGTGCACGAAGGAGCTTATATATCGGTCCAAGGGCGACTGTGAATGAGACCACGATTGATTCTTCCACAATAACGCATGGAGCGGCTATTGGAATAGCCCCCCTCACGATGGTGATTATGGTATCACTCCATGACCCCAAGGGTAAACCAGGCAACCACCAGCTCGCCTCGTCTCCTTGTTGAATTAGTTGTTGTCGTGTTGATGCCCTAACCCTCATTTGTCGAAAAACTAATCCTTAGTGGCTATTCGAAGATACACCATCAAGATGGTGATTGTAGTATCACTCCACACCCCAAGTGTGTACCAATGTTTTAGCCTTAATTGGTTGGGCTCAACAATAACAAGCTCATCTCGTCTCTTTTTTCAAGTCAACTGCGTTTTCACTATTTAGCATGATTACAAACCCACACATAGCCACGATCCAGAGGCATCCATAACACAACTGATTCAACACTTCACTAAAAGGACCCCACAGGAAAGGCAAAGAAACCCTTGAGGGACGAAAAAGTAAAACAACCAATAGTCATCATTGTCGGAGCTTTGGGTGACATAGGGAGACGCCAACATGCCCATGATAGAAGAAACGACATCATAGTGGCCCAAGATCCCCATGCACTTCGATGCGCTACTCGGTTGTACTCATCCGCCGCGGTGGAGAGACTCAAAGCAGCTTTCCCTCGCCCGATTATCAAATGTTGAACCGGTCGTCTTCCAGATTTCATCGATGTCGCCACGCTCGAGGAGAAAGCACTAATGCCCCCGCTACATCCTGAAGACAGCCACCGATCCCTGCCAAGACACCGGGGCAAACTTCGTGACGGCGGTAGGAGAGCACAAAGAGCCTCCACAAAGTGGTCGTTGTTGCTGCGTCAACTAGGGTTGACCACCAAACCTACCAAATCTACTGCCAGCGATAGAGACGAGCACCGCGTCGTAGAAGGATCAAGAGATGCATACATTCAACACCGCCATTGTTGCCACTCCAGCAGCAACCATGGCAAGCACAAACCCTAAGCAAACTAGCCTAAGCAATTGGTATACACTTTGTGCAGGTTCTAGGAGGCCCCCTTTGGCTGACGACCAGAGGATGTCAGGGGAGGAGAGCCTCTGGAAATGATGCCGACAAATGGGGCGACTAGCCCTTGCGTTGCGCCTCTTTCCGCACGAAGGGTGAAGCAGTTTCGTGAATGTTTGGCTTTTGTTCTCGTCTACGTGTTGAAGGAGCTGCCTCTGCGTCGATGCCCTCAGATACATTTGTTGAAACTCAAATCTCTGGAAATCCTTCTTTTGCTTTCAGGCTGGACTTGATGACGTTGAAGCAAGGGATTACTATCTTCTTGAAGGTGTTCATTTGAAAGATTGACTACTTAGTCGTAGTTTTTTTTATCACCCAATTGATTGGGTTTTGTTGGTCATTTCCATATTACCTATTTGTAACTTGATTTAATAAAGTGAATCCACAAATACAGAGGGCGAACACGGGGAGGGAGGAGGTCCTCCTTTTCAGAAGAAAAATGAGAGACGATTTGCATGGCACTTGATTATCATTGTATTATCGCAAGAATATGGATTCATAATGAAAAATAAATAAATAAAGAAGGGAAGTGGTTTCAGAGACCAATGCTTACCGAGAAAGAGGCGTAGTACAATAAGCTTTTAAATCTAGGCCGATATGACCGATATATCAGTTTTGGAGCTCTACCAATATAAACATAACATATCATTTTGTAAATGTCATTTTCAGACTACATATATGGATCGATATGGCGGATATCTGACATGATATCCCCACCGGTAGACCCGTACATCAATGAACACATTATTTATCAGAAAAGTGGTGAAAAAGATTATGTGTATTTACAACCTCATCGTATTATGAAAGTTATGCATAATGTTCTGTAGAAACGCATATATAACATATTGTTTTCAATCTTAAAGTAAGGACTTTGTGAAAGTGCCTTAACTAGTTTCTTTATCTACTTCATAAATTAGGAATCTAATATATATTTTTATGCTATAGCATTGGCATCATACATTTTGTTTTAACCAAGAAAGACATTTTTCACAAGAATAATAAAAAAAATCTAGGTATATTTTCTCCGATATATATTGTCTGATATATCACCCGATATGTTGAAGTCTTACCGATAAGAATTGGATATACAATGTTGTTGGTAAAGTGATTGATTCTCAACCCAAACGAAAGTGCTGTTGGTCTACCATTGCCTTTTTCTTTCCAACAAAATCAGTACTCCTACAATTATAAAGATCAGTACAAAGCTAAAATACACCATGGATGATGGATCACACTGCTATTTTTATTCTTTCTCCGACACTCCCTCCGTTTCAAAATATAATACGTCATCGATTCCGTGATTCAACTTTGATCATAAATTTAACCAGCGAGACCGACTGCGGCGGGAGCAAAAATTATACCGGTGAATTCATATTCAAAAGAAGTTTTTAATTATATAATTTTTGCTTCCACCGCAGTCGGTCTCGGTTGGTTAAATTTTTATCAAAGTTGAACATCAAAAAGCGCGAGGGCGCTATATATTGAAACGAAGGGGGTACTTGTTCACCGGCTCTGCATGGTCTGGAATGACATGAGTTGGAGGGTCAACGAACTCTTCTGCGTACAAAAGATTACTTTGATTGGCCACAAGAAGATATGCATCGGGTTGACGCACGCATTGATTACAAATACAATGGGCCAGTTCATCCTTTTTCTTTAGAATTGAGGTTTCCAACCCACCTGGGTAACCAAATTATTTCCGCAGAAGAAGCATCCCTTTCTCCTCCTGAATCAGCGGATACGATGCCAAGGCACGGAAATGCGGCGTTAATTGCACGGAATTATCACACTTTGGCACGTTGTAACGAGTCAGTACCACTAGTCATTTTTTTTGCCATGCAGTACCAACTCTAAGCCTAAGTGTTGCATAACGGTCTGACAGTCGTATAAGCGTGTATTGACCACGTATCTGACCTAAAGGGCCCACTGGCAGGTGCCACCGTGGCTTACCCGCGCGCACCCGCTCGGTAAGTTTCGCATTCCTCTCGGTCTCTCTGTACCCTGGTCCGGTCGAACCCATACGCAGCCAGCCGCACTCGACGCTCCACTCTGTCCCTCTCCTCACCGCATCGCCCTCGTCTCTCCCGCCGCCGCCGCCGCCGCCGCTCGTGCAGACCGCCGCATCCGCCCCCGCCGCGCCATGGTCTTCGAGGATGAGAGCAGCGACGACTTGTCCAGCCTGCAGATCTCGTCCTCCTCCGACGGGATGCATTATCAGGTCAATGGTAGAGCTAGGGTTAGGGTTAGGTGATTTGGGGATTTGGGGATTTGGGGATTTGGGGATTTCATGATCTTGTTTTCTGATTTGAGTATGTGCTCCCTGTAGATTCCTGCTAGCATTGAAGACCAAGACTACAATGGCTTGGAGAATGCACCAGAGGGGCTCTGCGTGGAGCATCGGCTGCCAACTGAGCGCCGTGTAGCTTTTGAATCATTTGAGACTGGCAGGAGGTTTCTAGTTTGTGCTCAGCCTGTAAGTTTGATGCTCTCTCATGTTCACTGTAATGTAGGTACTACTACTGATGTTGAAGCATATTGTTTTTACCACTTAGTAGTTATGATGCTTATAGTACCGATGGTCACTGCACTAGTTTAGTTGGCTATGTTCACTATAATATATATATAAGTTTGATGGGTATGTTGACTGCAATATTTATAATGGCAGCAACTTAGTTGGCAGTGCAGAAGCTCACAGTTTAGTTAGTTATTAGTAGTGAAGGGCACGGCAACATGTTATGTAGGCATGTGCTGTTAGTTGATCGAGGCAGTGTAGATGCTAATAGTTTAATTGAGGCAGTGTAGGTTGCAGTAGATGCTAATTGTTTGGTTGGCCACGTGCATAGGTTGTACTTCTTATATTGATAGTTGATTTTTAAAAGTGGTAATTCTTCAGAGAGTAACAATATAATTGTTTGCTATATTGCAGGAAGCTGTCAATTGTGGTTTCCTTGCTTGGGTTGACCCAGAGTGGCCTCCCACAATGCAAAATGCATTGTTGAAGCTTTGGGAAATGTTTGAAGACAGCAGGACTGCTAGGAGGAAGGATAACCTGGAAAGCTCACTTACTATCCACCACCTTAAAGAAGGGAAAAGGAATCTGGATGCCAACTATGACAAACTAGTTGAAGATGTCCATCAACTTCTCAATGCCCAGGAGGACAGGGTGTTGGATTTAAGTTATGTGCAGGCTAAGGAGAAGAAATCTGAGGCTGCCACTGCATCAGTTGTGGTTGCCATGAAGAATGAGTTGGATAAGAAAGAAGCAGAGAACTTCAAGATGCAAGAGAAGTACAAAGTGTTGATGAACCTGGTAGAAGCTCAAGGCAGTGTCATTAGGAACCTGAAGATGAATCATTTGAAAGAGAAGGAAAAGCTAGCTGAAGGCAACAACAATTTAAAGATTCAGGTTGATGAGCTCACCCAGTCTGTGAAAAAACTCACAGAAGAGAATGTGCAGTTCAAGAAGGGACATGAGAATCTGATAAAACGCAGGGATGAGTTAAAGCTCCAGCTTGCTGTGCAGTTCAAGTCACTTGAGAAGAGCAAAGAGAAGTTCAAGTTGATCCATGACATCTTGAAGGAATGAGGTAGATGAAGATGATCTGTGTAGATGAGGCAGAGCATACCTATCATGATATAAGTGGTTTGATAGAAGGTTTTGCTAATCTTTTGTGAAGGGTGATTTAGTTAAGTGTAATGTATGGATGTAGTAGTTGTGAACAATGTTGGAGACTCCACTATGCTATGATCTTTAGCTAATGTTGTAAGAATCTAGTAATTATGTAACAATCCATGGTCATGTTGAACTCCTGTATGTCTCAAGTTATGTCCTCTTCAACCTGTGATGAAATATTTAGCTAATGCTCAAGTTAGATGGCTCAAGCTATTTAGCTAATGAAACTCTGGCCAAATCAAACAACAGATCCAAAAAAGGTGTTGTTGCCCTCAGAACAAACCAAATCAAACTCTGGCCCTGGTTATTAAACAAAGCAAAAAAAACAGAGCAAAAGATTAAAAAAAACAGAGCAAAAATGCTCAACAGTGGTGGCCCTGGTTATTAAAGCAATGCGCGGGCCCGAACAGGAAACGATTTGTGCATTTGGGGGAAAACTAGGGTTAGGCGACGGCGGAGGCGATTCCTGAGCGGGCCGGCGGCGGAGGAGGCAATCTCGCAGTCGGCGGCGGCAGCGGCTGCGTCCAAGTCAATGTCCATGTCGTGGTCTTCGGGTCGTTCTCAGGCCCCCAGCTTCCGTCGAGCCTCTGGAAGGAGAGGGGACGAATCCAGGTCTCCGGTGCCCTACCGTGAGAGCCCGATGGCGTATGAGCCGGAGAAGCTCTGCTGGTGCAGGCCGCGTAGGAAGGCGCCTAGATGGATCTCATGGAGCCGTCAGAACCCAGGCCGGAGGTACTACGCCTGCGTGGATGCCATGGTAAGTTTCATTCTTGTTCTACTTTTCTGTTCATTAGATCTTCTCCCCTCTCAAACCCTGATTTTTGTTGGTACAATAAGGTGGTTTTGGCTACATTGAATGGCATGATGATCCTCTGCCGAAGTTTTTGAGTGATTTGATTGGAGATTTGCGAGATGAAGTGCGTAGGCTGAGAGGTGAATCAAGTGTTGCTGTGTTTGAAGATTACAGTGCAGTTGTTGCTCTGCCTGAAGCTCAAAGAGGAAGAGAGGTGTTGGCTTTGGAAGATGCACTGAAGGAGAAAAATGCAGAGCTAGATGCACTGAAGGGGAAATATCAGAATGTTGTCTTCCTTTTTCTTGTCTTTGTGGTAGGTCTAGTCACAGCCAAGATGTTGCTGCAGTAAGTTAGTGTCAGGTTGATCCTACTGTTGTTTCAAGTTAGTGTCAGGTGTTGCAAGTTAGTGCCAGGTTTCATCCTACTGTTGTTGATCCTAGTAATGTGTCAGGTCTCTTTGTAATAAAAATTTGGTATGTTCATCCTAGTAATGAAGTGCAAAATGAGCAAATATGCATTGTGTTGAGTTGTTCACAAGTGCCAATTGACCAAGTGCCAAATGACCAATTGAACATGACAAACAACATTGAGTTCAAAGTGCCACATGACCAAATATAGCATATATTGCAGGCATAATATGTTCACAGGAGCATTATGTAGCACAAATAACTTAGTACTCCATTACAACATACATCAATTTTGTAGCACAAATAACTTAGTTTTCCAGCACAAATAACTTAGTTTTCTGGTACTCCACTAGAACTCAATTCTGCTACTCCATCAGGTGTTACCACTGGCAGTGAAGAATGACATCAAACGAGTATATTTCCCTGGGGCACTAGAAGAAGGAGCATCAGAAGGTGAAGCTCTTGGGGCAGTGAAAGGCCTTGCACTTGTTGTCCCTCTAGCTCTTGCACTTGCAGTTGCAGGTGTAGCAGAAGTAGTTCTTGCAGAAGAAGACCTTGCAGAAGCAGACCTTGCTGGTGGCTACTGTGATCCTGGTGGAGTACCTTCAGTCATTGATCTTGCTGCTTGACTACCTTCATTCCTTGGTCTTGCAGGTGCCTTGCAAACATAAAACAAACATGCTAGTTAGTCACAAAGGTTTATAACAAAAAACTAAGAATGAAAGAAGACTAATTAACAATGATAATTCACAAGGGTTTACCACATGCTTGTTTTTCCTCAATGCCAACTCTGGTCTCAACTCTTTCTTGCAATTGGTGTACCTATGGCCTTGGAGGCCACAGTTGCTGCATGTTATAGTGGCCATTCTTGAACTGTCCTTTGGTTTAGGCACCTCAAATCTGCCCTTTATTCTCTTCTCTTTCCTTCTCCCCTTCTTCACATGAAATTGGGGTGGCTCTATGTCTGGTCCACTTGTCCTTGTCCAATCATGTTCACCAGGAACTGGATATATCATTGGTTCATATGCAGCAAGGTAAAAAAGTTTTTGAAGAAATTGGAAACATAGTGCTGTGGAAATCTTTTTGCCTTGTTGATTGCTGATATGGCATGGTTGCATGGTACTCCAGATAGGTCCCACTTTTTGCACCCACATGTGTAAACTTCCAAGTTTACAGCATGTGTTTGCTGGCCACTGGTCACTTGCCAAAGATTTACACCAGCTTGGATAGGTTTGCAGAATCTGGCTCTTTCCTTTTCCTCCTCAAGCTTCTCAGCATAATGTGGTGTGATCACCCACAGAGCTTCCTTTCCTTTCTCTCTGTTGTTATGCCACCTCACCATCTGCTTGTCCTTAATACCATCAATCATGGTCCTAATAGGTTTTTCCCTAAAATCTAGGATGTACTTGTTGAACACCTCAGAGAGGTTGTTAACAACCAAGTCTGTCTTGCAGTTAGTGTCAAAAGCATGCCTAGCCCATGTGTGCTTAGGTATTCCACTAAGCCACTTCCAAGCTTCCACACTCTCATTTTTCAAGTCATTCATGGCAATGTTAAACTTGTGCTGGTTATAGGCATAGCTGGCATTATCCATGCATTTCTTAAGATCTTCCCCCCTAAACCCAACATTCTGGAAATTTGCATAGAGGTGTCTAAGGCAAAATCTTTGATGACAATTTGGAAAAACTTGGTTTACTGCATTTAGCAGCCCCTGTTCACATAACATGCTAGACTTAGCTGATGTACTAGTAAAAGAAAGAACATAACATGCAGAAGAACTATAAAGCAAGATAGTAACTGAAAGATGCATGCATACCTTCTGCCTATCAGACATGATAGTATAAGGCCCAAATTTGCCTACTTCTCCTCCTAGGCATATCTTCAGTTGGTGTAGAAACCAACACCAGTTAGCTGTGTCCTCTTGTCCAACAACAGCAAATGCAAGTGGGAAAAAATTAGTATTCCCATCTCTTCCAGTGGCAGCTAGGATTTGAGCACCAGTGGTGAGCTTAATAAAGCATCCATCAACACCTGTTGTTGCAACCAAATAACAATTTAAACTTCTACAAAGCATTACTAAACTTCTACAATTGACAAAGAACTATAAAGCATTACTAACCAATGAATGGTCTGCATCCAGTGAGAAATCCCTCCCTTGCTCCATTTATGCAGAAGAACATAGCATGAAACCTTGGTCCTGGATGTGGTATTTTTGTAGTTGGTCTTGGAGTCACTGTTGCAACTACAACTCTACTACCAGGGTTTGTATCCATGATGGTCTGAGCATAATCCCTAAGCCTGGGGTACTGCTTCTTGTGCTCTCCTAGCACAGCTTCCACGGCAAGATTTTTGGCCCTATAGGCCATGTGCCTTGGCACATCAACACCATACTTCTCATTGTAGTTGTCAATCAGAGTGTGTATGCTGGTGGTTGGATCAGACCTGAACAAGGACTCATAGGTCTTTGCAAGCCACTTGGCACTTATCCTAGATGTCTCAGTGCTGCTAGGGCAAGTGTGCTCCAGCCTTATTTTCTTGATAGTAAAAGTTTTCTCCCCTTTGATAACTGCAGCAACTATGCAAAACTAGCAGTGCTCTTTCTTACAACAAGCAATGATCCTTTGGTCTGAATTTCTGTGATACCTGAAGTCTCTGGCCTGTGTGATGTGCAAGCTCAACAATGCATCTCTGAATTGTTGTTGATTCTTGAAGCACATGTACAGACATAACTGCTGATGTGGTTGCTCAAGTTTGTCATTGTACCAGATCCTTGGCTTCCTTTTCTTGGCCCTACTCTTCCTCCCTTTGGGCAGAACAAATGACAGTGGCTCATGTCCATCATCTTTATCCTCAAACAACAACCCATCATCTTCTTCATCTGATGAAGGAATGAAATCAGGTTCCACCTCCTCCAACACACTTGAGTGTGTCCTAGTAGTAGGGCCTCTCCTAACTGTCATCTTCTTCCTCTTTTTTGCAGGTTTTTGCATTGGTGCTTCTTCTGTTGCAACAACTTTGACCTCATCCTCCTTCTCCTGTTCCTCCTCCTCCTCCTCCTCCATCTCAAACAAGTCCTCAACCACAGTGTCACCCTCATAATGTAATTGTTCCTCTTCTGAATCTTCATCTGAATCTTCATCTTGAAGTTCTTGCTCTGCTAGTTTATTCCCCTCAATTATCTCTGTGTCTTCAATTATCCTGTACTTCTCCATGCAGAAAGGATTGGTGTCACTGTCATATGCAACAGCCTCAGAATCATCACTGTTATTATGTCCCTCTTCTACCAGTGCATCTTCCTCCATTACAGCTTTCAGCTTGCCCTTACTGAAATTTCTGCTCTCTTGTGTGCACTGACTATGAAAAACAACACCTTGTTGATCAACAGCAAGAACTGCAGGCTAACTGAGATCATACACAACAGGTGGTCTATATAATATAGTTGCTAAATTTTCTTCTCTCCTCTGACAAAAATTGCTATAGTTTGATCTCAGAAAATCTTCTTGTTCTATCTGACTTACAAAAGGTGTTGTTGTCCTCACTAGCAAATTCAGAACTAAACTATGCTGATATTCCTTCTTAAGTTGCTGCAGCTTGATGTTTGTGTCAATTAAGTCTAACCCAAGCTCTCTTTCCTCTCCAATGCCTAAATTCTTCATGTGATACAGTTCATCAGAGAAGGAATAACCTTGTGTGTGCATCAGTGCATATAAGTTCAGAAATGTGACATCTGAGCTGCATATCTTCCTATTCAGATTGTGTTGTGCATCAAAATGAATCCGAACATCCCAAACAGCATCATCCAAACTACAATTGACAGCACAAATTACAACATCATCTAAGCTGTCATCAGAAACCCTAACCCTAGCCCCCTGTTTTGGATACAGATAGAAGCAGAGATAGAGAAGGACTTACAGCACGCCGCCAGCAGCTCCACTGGTCCACTGATGGCTACTGGTAGGGTGGGCCACCCATATCTCTGCCAGCTTCACCCTCTCCTCCATGGACAACGCGGCCTCCTCCTCCAAATCCTCGTCGTCGGCGCTGGAGTAGTACGAACTGGAGCCGCCGTCGTCGACGTCCAGACCTAAGTGGTCATCGGGGCCGAGGCCAGGAAGGTCCCCATACCCGCCCGCGTCGTCCGCGCCGCCGGGAGTCGCCGCCGCCATCGCCAGAGAGGGAGTGGAGAGGGAGACGAGGGAGGGGGGAGAGAAACTAGGGTTCGTCGCGTACGGGTTCGACCCAGCTACTTGGTGCGACCGAGCCAACTGGAAGGACTGACCGAGCGGGTGCGAGCGCGCGCGGGTAAGCCACGGTGGCACCTGCCAGTGGGCCCTTTAGGTCAGATACGTGGTCAATACACGCTTATACGGCTGTCAGACCGTTATGCAACACTTAGGCTTAGAGTTGGTACTGCATGGCAAAAAAAATGACTAGTGGTACTGACTCGTTACAACGTGCCGAAGTGTGGTAGTTCCGTGCAATTAACTCGGAAATGCGGAATAGTACAGAGCACCAACACGCAATTATAGACTAGAAAAACGCATCATGTCATCACAAGATCAGATAACAGAGACACGGATGGCAGATCGAGTAGTTAAGCCCGTGAAAATCGCATCAGATTTGACGCCGTAACAGCGACCGCCTCGCGGTAACAAAGCCCGTGACGAATCGAATCGAATCAGATAGCGTGGTGCTAGCCGGCTAGTCGTGGTAGCAGCAGTAGTAGCAGGCACGGATTCCCAGCGATCCTGCGTTCGAGAAGACGGATCGTTCGTTCGTTCGTTCGTCCGCCTTTCCTCGCAACGGCGTTGTGGCCGCGACCGTGGCACATGTTGCCACCAGACGGCCGGGCGGGGGTTAATAATTGGGGCGCGCACCATGAGCGAGCGTGGTCACTCACCTCACGCAGTAGGAGTCATCACGCGACTCACAGGCAAGCCGTGTTGGTCATTGCCGCACCGCGATCTGCGTCGCGCACCGCTCGTACCGGCATGGGCTCATCCCAGCAGCATCACTGCCTTGTCCCGACGGAGTGATCCAATCGAATGAATACACCGATACGGCGGGCTCTTTATGGGCCGTGCATGCGGACGTAGTACGTATGTACTCGATCGCCGGACCGGAGCGGTACTCCTGTACCGGGGGTACCGGTGTCGAGTGGTTTGGACGGCCTAATTTACTTCACTTTACATTACAAACCCCGATCAGGGATCCACTCACTCCGGGCGCGAATTTATGTCATGGCGCCCCCTACGGCCCGTACCGCATCAGCTTTGCTCGCCATCAATCGTGGGACATAATAAAGTGGGCAGGGGTTAACCGTAAAACAACGGGAGAGATACGTGAAGATCGCCGGGATAACAAGGGCGATGGCTTTCCTTTTTTGCCAAAGTAAGTAAAAGGGGCGGTAAACAAACTGCGTGGCCACTAGCGGGGCGGCCGTTCATAACGGGGAGGGAGGTAGGAGGTGGGATCGCCCGTGCCGTGCCTGCCACCCCAGCCCCACTTTCCAACAGAAAAAACACGAGGACCCACCACTCGCGGCTATCACTACGCGGGGACAGCGCCGTGCGCGGCAATTTTCAACCGCTCGGGGCGCGCGTGCCTGCCTGCGCCTGCTGCCGTTGCCGGCCGGCCTCCCTCCTGCACTGCGCAGCCGCTCATTCCGCCGACCGCCGCCGTGCCGGTGCCCGATTTCCGTTGCTTTTCTCTCTCTCTGACGCCGCTGCCATGCTCGCGCGTGCCTCTCCACTCTTCTTCAGACCCTGCCCTGCCCACCTGCCTGTAATGTAAAGAAAAATAACAGCCAACCGAGGAGGAGCCACGCCTATGACGCGCCCGTTGGTGCCGCCCACGCCGAAACGGCCGAATCATTAAGCACGGCACAGGACGCGCACTCCTCCTAACCCCGGCGGTGCCGTTGCCGGTGCCGTTGCAGAGATGTCACGCTTTGCGCGGGATTTCAGCAACAATGCGGGCCACGCCTCACATCAAATAGACGCCATACGGAGCAGCGCAGTGGTTGCGATCACTTGCAGTTTGGTGCGATTATCCAGTCTGATACTCCGCTAATTCGTCATTCCGGTTTGAAGAGAACATCACAAGCAACCCTCATACAGCACAGCACAGCACAGCATTGCTAACAGTAATGATCGGAGAAAGAACGTTTAACCATGCATTCACCTTTGCACTTGACGGGCTGGGTAGTATTAACAATGAACTTATATCAATTGAATTCTCCTAGAGGACACGGCAGTAAAAGGGATGGAAAAAAAACTATGAACAAAAGCTTGAAGAAAGGATCTAAGTTTCCATTTTAGGACTATTTTCTCCATTCCTTGGAATAAGCTATGGCGCCTTTCGCATTGCTCGGAGCACTCACGGCACGGGATGGACGACCGGGATGGCCCCGATGCCGGCTCTGTCAACACAGGATGGCCTCCACGCTGCCGGTCCTCACGCAATGGCACACCGGGCACGCCAGGGCCACGTCCATGTCGCCGGCGGCGAAGCAGTCGCGGCAGAGGCTCAGATGTCTGCACGGGAGGAGCACCACTGTGGCCGCCCCGAGGTGGCAGCTGTGGCACGCGCGGTCAGGCCAGGCGCGGCGAGGGTCTATGTACGCCGACGAGCACGATTCGGCCGGGCCGGCGTCGCCGCCACCGGGCTCCTCGCAGGATGCCCGCGCCGCGGAGGCGGCCTGCTGGAGCTGCGCGTGAAGGCCGACCGCGGTGGCCTGCTCCGAGAGCGCCTTCGCCTGCCACGCCGCCGCCTCGTTGCGAAGCCGCGCGAGCCGCTCCTCCAGCTCGGCGCCGCGCCGCGCCTCGCGCTCCGCCTCCAACGCCTTCTCCCGGAGCCGGCGCGAGGCCGACTTGTCCGCCGCGACCAGAAGTGCCCGGTTGTGGTGGCACATCCGATCGGCGATGGCCCGACGGAGCTGCTCGCCCTGGTGGATAACGCACGGGCACGTGAGGCCAAGAAACGGAGCGCACAGCTACAATTGGACTGTCGTGGCATGGCCGGAGCCAAGATGAATTACCTGGTCCCGGACGAATTTGTCGAGCTCGTCGCCATGCTGCTTCATCTGTCCGGCGAACTCATCGGAGAAGGGAACGAGCGGCGACGAGGAGGACGGGTAACACAAGGAATTGATCTGCCTCTGCTGCTGCTCATCCAATGCCAGGCGGAGGCCCGTGGACACGCGCGTCGCCGGGGCAGGGGACGGGGACGACGCGACCCTGCTGTTGTGGAGCTGCGCCATGTTAAAAAAGGGCGCCGACTGGTGCGCGAACAGGTTGATGTACTCCTCCTTGGCCGGCGGCGGCGGCGCCATGGTCTCCCTGGCGCGCTTCCTCCGATTCCCACTGGCTGCAAGAAACCGAACCAACCCACGTCACAATCCGTGAACCGTACGGGCGCGCGGCCAATCAATCGGCGGCATCATGCTGTCGAGGCAGGCAAACGCACCTCCGCCACTGGCAAAATAGACCGCCGGCGAGACTCCGGCGAGCTGCTGATGATGCTGCTGCTGCTGCTGCTTGGGCAGGTCCATGTCCGCCCTCTCCGGGTCACCTCTGTAAAGGAGACGAAGCCATGAGATCACCCGAAAGCCAAACCAGACGAACAGCTGCAGTGGTGGAAGAAGCGAGAGGGGGCGGGACGTGAGGAGGCGCACCTATCGTGGAAGAGGAGATTGGAGGGGTACTGGGCCTGCACAGCCATTGTTATGTTAAGGAGGAGGAGGAGGAGGAGGAGGAGAAGAAACGGACGACGGGTGGTGGGTTCGCGAAGCGGGAGGTGACGGGGAAGAAAACTTCCACTCGTGGTTTTAATAGGAGGAGGGCATCGTCCTCCTCAGCGCGAGCGCGAGCGTGAGCGTGAGCCGAGTCCAATTCCGCGCACCCACTTCGCACGCTCCCCTTAAAACCCCTCACATGGAACGGAAGGGAACGGGGCGATCGCGGAAACGGAAAACGTGGGCAGCCTAAAATTACTCGCGGGGTTAAAAGATACTCCCTCCGTAAACTAATATAAGAGTGTTTAGATCACTATTTTAGTGATCTAAATGCTTTTATATTAGTTTACACAGGGAGTAGTAGATACTAGATTGGCTGGATTGCGGGCGTTCGGGCGGTTAAAATTAGGGGAAGAATCCCATGGGATGGAGGATTTCTTGACGTCAATGCACGAGATTAAAATGGGGTGGTGGTTTTGGTCACGGAGCCTTTGCTTCGCGATAATGATGGCGTAGGCGTTTCTTTGTTTGGCCTGGGAGCGGTTGGAGGAAGACATCACCCCTTCCTCGAGAAAAAAAATTATATGAGGCCAGGTCTCATATAAATCAGGTGAGACCCACCCTGATGGATGACATGTGGCATTCACAAATCAAAAAGCATCTAATTTCTCCCCCTGATTTCAGGTGAAGGGTAGGGTGGATGCTTTGTGATTTGTGAATGCCACGTGTTATCCATCAGAATGGGTCTCACCTGCTAATCCGTGAGACCTGGTCTCATAGAATTTTTTCCGCCTTCCTCGTAGCTTCGCATCCAATCTTTCGAAGTTTGGATTACTCGTCCATGTTTTGGGTTTGGTATTTGTTAGCAAAGGTGTTTATCAAAAGGTTTCTCACTCTATCCATAAATGTAGTGTCTAATGCATATTTCGAGATTTATGTTGACCATCGAGTATGTGTTAAACACTATCATCAGAAACTCCTTTTAAATATGAATTTGTTCGTATACTTTTTTAACCCGTCTTATATCTACTTGGACCAAGTTTATAGAGAGAATTACTTATATCTACAATGTGAAAATTTGTATAATTAATATATATATATATATATATATATAATATGAAACCACGTCTTATGATGAAACTAATGACACATATTTGACATTCTAGTTGTAAATATTTTTCTCTACAAACTTTGTCAAAATTTGTGACGTTTGACTTTTCAAAAAATATATATGCACTACATTATGAAAACGGAGGAAGTATTATTAAGCGATGGTCAAAGTAAATCTTGAAATAGTATTGCACCTTGTATTTCTAGATGGAGGGATCACCTCTGTCTACATATCAATGGTTTAGATCCTTCAAGCTGCAATATAGAAAATCTAAAAAACAGTCCTTATTTATGTAAAGTGTATTATTTGCAACACGATGGCCAATGCACATGACTATACACAATTTAGGATGAAATTACCCTTGTATAATTCTTTGATTAGCGACAAGTAAATAATTTAGACTAGGAAAGAAAGAGATGCAGACAATCGCTAGAGATAGTTTTCTTTTATTATCTACAAGGAGAGATACACCCAATCAAGTGAGAGATACTTTTCTTTTTCTGGAGGGCCAAGAAGGGAATTACGAGGAGTTAAGACAAATGCACCTTAAATTCTGAAATCTTATCAAAAAACAAATACGCCTAATATAAAAGAACGGAGGGGGTATGTTACAAATGAAGGATCATCCAATGGTTGTATGCGGTCCATCATACTACACAAAAATATGAATTAATTACTTCTGTTTGAGAAGAGGCTCAAATAAAACTAATTCTGCATAATACACAAGTATAATTTTGGACCATTATAATTTTTCTGATGACATGATATACTCACATGTATGTGCATCATGGCTTCAATTCTGCCTTTTTTTTTCTTGGTTGAGAATTGCTTTTGGAGCAAAGGCAACGATCCTCCGATGCTTTTCTCCGCCACTTGTGAAAATTATGGCACGAATGCGGCTTCTTTCATGAAATGCATCTTTTCTTGAGCTTTGATGCACTGTCTTTTTATTGTTGAACCGTGATTTAGACGTCGACAGCTACACGAGACATGGAAAAAAGGTGAATGGTTAAGAGCAAGTGTGCGAGATAAAGTTCTAGAAGCGACAAGTAAATTTGTGTGAGAGAGAAAATAGTGAGTGTAGGTAGAACATGCGAGGAACGCATGTTTTTAATATCTTGTGTTACCGAACCAACGTGGGTGATATGTCATGGCTTATGTAAAAGGACTAGGGTGTAGGGTTGATGATGTAAAAAAAAGTGATCTAGAATATGCAGTCTGTATCTAATTGTTCAGAAGCCATACAAGGACCAATTATTTATATTTGGTGGTAAAGTAACATACCATAAACGATCAAATCAAGAAAAGTGGAACTACTAACCAGAAATTTCCAACCTGCTAAAGGTGTTTAAAACTTTAAATTTTCAGCTAGTGTTGTTTATGGTATTTAGTGTGTCATGGCTGAATTAATGGTGTAACACTATAGCACGATCATCATACACAAAAATAATAATAGTACGAGTGTCTCAACCAATATCATGAGACAGGGAACTCCCAACCATTTTTAGCCCATCAAACTGTTCGATATTCGCGGAAATGCGATAATATCCAAGTAGCTACTCCCTCCGTTCGGAAATACTTGTGATCAAAATGAATAAAACGAAATGTATCTAGACGTATTTTAGTTTTAGATACATCTTTTTTTGTCCATTTTGATGACAAGTATTTTCGAACGGAGGGAGTAGTATATTTGGAATGGATGAAATAAACTTGCAACATCCAGAAATTCTTGATCGTGAAGGCGCCTTCACAGCTGTTAGGTATATGTCCAGCGGAGAACTTCTAGTGTAAACTGAGAGCCAAGCAATCCGGCGTTCGTGTTCCTTCTCCCTGGCGGATAACGTGCATAAATACAGGGCAGCAATCAGCCGTTAAATCTTCAGTGTCGCCTCATTTTCAGGTACGTGTTGTTGATAAGGAGGAGACGAAACTGAGAGAAAAATCGGTGCCTTGTTCTAGAGCGGTAGAGCGTCGCTTGGTTTTATTGGACACAATTCTTTGACGAACCACCCTTCATTTTCATTAATTTTTTTTTGAAACGGAGGCAAAAGCTTTGCCTTATCCATTAAATAAGAGAGAATAGAGTTAGTTACAAACAACCCGAGTACACGGCATGCGGATTACTCGCGCAATAACAAAGACCCTAGTTTTTTAGCACCGGCGATGATCCAAAGGTTAGCCTCGGTGGCGATGGAGGAAAGCAGCACTGTCGGAGGGGCACACTTATGCCTGAAAACTCGCGCGTTTCGTTCATTCCAAATTGTCCATGAAACAAGCATGGTGAGGGATGCCTTGGCTTGTCTGTGCGGATAGCCGTCGTCGCAAGTACTTGCCCACCAAGATTGGACCGAGTCGAATAGGGGCCAAGTGGAAATGACGAAATCGGGGACGTGGTACTTGTCAATGACCAAGGACCAAAGCCTTCTAGAGAAGCGGCATTTGAAGAATAGGTGACTCCCACTCTCTTGTTCCCTCTTGCAAAGGGGGCAATGATCACAGTTTGGCCACCCACGCTTTGCCAATCTATCCGCGGTCCAAATCCTGTCTTGGAGAGCCAACCAAGCAAAGAACTTGACTTTTGGGGGAGCCCAAACTTTCCAAACCATCTTGTCCATGGGGGAGAGAACCAATCCTAAAAATTGTGCCTTATATGCGGAGGCCGCCGAGTAATGCCCCGAGACCGAGTGCTTCCAAAGGACGTCATCCTCGGAGAGTTCGTCAAGATGGACCTCATGAAGGAGCATCCAAAGTGTGAAGAATTGCGTGACATGCTCGGCGGAGATAGAGGTGGATGGATTGATCTTGAGGATCCATGCGTTGTGCTTGAGGGCCTCCCGCACCTTCCAATTCTTACGCATGGAAGCTTCATGGATGAGCGGGGCAATATCCTTAGGCTTGCGCCCAAGGAGCCAAGGGGAGTCCCAAAAGGGGGTCTTTGCGCCGTTACCAATGGAGATGGTGGTGGAAGCATAGAAAAAGTTAAGGTCCTCCTCGTCACAAGGGTTTCCCAATCCGCCCCACATCTTGGTAGGATCCTTCCATTCGTACCAAGGCCACCGCAGCCGGAGGGCGCGTGTAAACTTGTTGGTGTTGAGGACCCCAAGTCCCCCATATTCGAGTGGCCGGCAAACAATCTCGCAGTTTACTTTGCATTTTGCCCCTGTCGTTTTGTCTATTCCAGACCATAGGAAGGCTCTCTCAAGTTTGTTGACGGTGTTTAGGATGGAGGGCGGTATGACCAACGGAGTGGCGGGGTAGACTAGTTGGGAGGTGATCACAGACTTGACAAGAGTCGTACGCCTGATGGTGGTGATATTCTGACCCTCGTATGTTGTTAGCTTGCTCGCCACCTTGTCCACGAGGAATTGCAGGTCTCGTTGTCTCGGAGAAAAATAAAAAGTTGGAACGGGAACGAGTAGGGGGAGAGACCGAGGCATGCGTCCAATCTACTGTACTTTTTGAGTGGTTGCCAAATGCTTTGGTTTGGGTCGTGGGATTCCCTGGTGAAAAATGACAAACTGACAGCAAAAATGATGTAGAATTTACCTCTACCTTGGTTTAACCAGGACGTTTGACAAGCGCCCGCCCGGGAGCAGGACATTTGTTTGCACCACACTTCCTTCCATGTTTTGTCACCGCCAATAATTCTGCAGGTTATGATTCGGTCCTGGCTCAGTATTCTAATCGGATAATACCAAAGTGAGTTGATAGCTTCTTTAGGAGATTTCCAAGGTCGCCAGTGGGATGTCGTGCTTGAATTGGAGATCAGTAACAGGCACGCATGCATGCCGCAGACATTATTGTTGCTTTCCTTTTCCTTATATAATTTCTCTCTCCCTCTCTTAAGTATAAGAACAAATCGTTGCTTTCCTATCGGTTATTCGTCGCAGCAGCAATACGTACATGCATACCTTAACTGCCAAGTAGAGTAGAGGTAGTAGTACTGGCAAGCGTTGGCGTGCGTAGGACCCAAAGTTAGATGCAGGCAGGTTTTATTGACTACTATGCTGCTAGCTTAGGTGTAAGGTGATTGAGATTTGGTAAACATCACCAGGACCAACCAGGACGAACCCGGCCCTTCCCTCTGCTTTCGTCTTTAGACAGACGGGAGCATGGCGATTGTAGCAAGAGACGAGGAAAGAAAAAACGCTAGGCTCGCTCTAGAATATTTGTTGAGATGGAAAGATGCAAAAGAGGGGGAGCTGGCCGGGTAGAAAGAATCAAATGCTGCCATCTTTGTTCCCGAGAAAGAGGTGGCTGTCACTCGATGCATCGTTGCATCTACCTTCCTTCCTTGCTTGTTTGCAGAGTGCAGACAGGCAACCTCCGTGCCAATTTGTTTGCCCGCCCTTCAATCTCGCAACCTTTAATTTGTTCGCTTCTCCTCGACAATGTACCTGCACGTGATCGCGATTGGTTCTCTGAAGCAAGTTTACTTGTGCAGACATCTGGAGGTGGTGGTGGAAGCATGTACGTAGTAAACTAATCAAGCATGACAGAGAAGGCTAGTTAATCCTTCCTGCCTACTTTACCGTCCCTAGAGGTAGAGGGCACCATCTGGCAAACACAAACACAAACACAGCAACGGATCGCGACCAAAACCTCTACTCTAGTTGTTGTCTGCAGCGCCAGCCCATGACATAATAATAATAGCGGTCGTGCTGATCGATCGATCGATGGATTGGAAATACTACATACAGCACGCATGCGTGGGTTTGGTCAAATCCACCGTGTCTGAATCGTCAATCGCACCAAACCAATGCACTAGTGGTGGGAGTACTTGTATCCATGCATGCATGGAGGTCAAAACCTGCGTCGCCGCGTGTACACTGCACAAGAATGCACAGTGCATACAAGCACTACTACTAGCTGATAACGATGCGTGTCTAGATCGTTAACAAGTCGGGTCAAATCAAATCCGGCATGGTTAGCATGCGATCTCGCCACGCGGGAACGGGAGGGAGGAGGCAGTTTCGCGGTGACGATCGAGAGTGGAGGGCCATCCTCTGCTCCATGCGAGGTCCAAGGCTCAAAGTCTCTCACGCCCCAACACAGCATTAAGTGCGGGGAAAGGAAAGGCGAAAGGTGTGGATGCCGATGCCATGGCCATGCCCGCACGTAGGTAGTACGTACGGCTGCGCGCACCGGCACCTCCCCTTTCTTTCTTTGATGGCTTCGCAAGTATTTCGTCGGGCGAAGAGGTCATGGACGGGGGCAGGCAACCGACTGGGCGCGTGGCATGGCATGGCATGTGATGCCCCTCCTTTCATCCGGGTCGGGTCCCGGCCGGCCCTCCTTGGACGTGCGAGCGATTCTTTCTTGTGCCGAGACGTTCCTTCGTTATCCTTGGCCTCGGGGGTGGTTGTTCTTGTTCGATCTGGCTAGCTTGTGTGTGCGGTGGTGCTAGCTAGTGCTTTGTTGCTGTCATGCATGTCTCAGCCCATGGATCCGTTTGTGCTCGTTTTGTACCAGCTGGCTCGCCGCCTGGCTGGTGTAGCTAGCAATTGGTCTTTGTTTGGCTTACTCAACAATGACTTTTTGTTTATTCATGCGGAAGGAAAGAAAAACAATGAATTTGTTTATGTGCACGGGAATGGGAAAGAGAGCGTCGGGATGGAGACGGTGGCCGAACTGGCCGCAACGATCTCGTCCTCTTCGCCTTGTTCTCTTCCGGAGCGGATAACTGGAACGATCCCTTCAACGCGGCCGGATGTGCATATGCATATGTAGATATATCTACGTATATATGTGCCTTCCTTCCTATATGTGCCTTCACACGCATCTCCGGCCGGGTTGCGTCAAACCAATTTCACAAGCACATGTTTATACTATACTGCTAGCGTCGGTACCAGTACTAATTAAACACATGATGTCGTCTGGTGAATGGAACCAACCATTAAACACATGCTGGCGTCTGGTGAATGGAACCAACCAATACGTACGGTGCAACCGCACCGGTTTCATGGCGTGTGCTAGCTCCCATCCCATCCCATGCTTTCACAGAGAAAGGAAGCGCTCCATTCGCATGCATTCGGGCCGTGTGATGATGGCCGCTCCCATCCACAACCGTGGTCACGCCAAATGTGACAACGGACTTGTCGTCTTGACATCTGGGGCTGGACCAAAGCCTGCCTGTCACCGAAAACGCATGCATGTAGTACTCCTCCATAGCCCTTGTTGCTCTCTCCGTATGATATGCTTGGACCATGCCAGGGGTTCCTGGCTGCGATTTGCAAATCGCACGTCCGACCACATGCGTGCTAGGAGTAGGAGGCCGTGCGCATATGACCTACCAACAGCTACGATTCATATATGAGAGCTTTGTTTTCTTGCGAATACTTATGTATGAGTTGTATATTTATGTAAGAGTCACAAGGTAGTGTACAGCATGCATGCCAGCATGACTGATTGGAAGAGAGAACCGGCATGTTCTTTCCTGGTGTGAGCTACATCACGCGGATGTATGCGGCTTCCAACACGGACACGCCATCGGAGCTGTGCGTTGGAACAGTCCCGATGCATTCGGTGCCTAGGCTAGCGAACATGCACGCCGAGCCGGTTCATGCATGCATGCACGCAGCTCTGGCTTCGTAGCTTGTATGGCTAAAGTGCTGAACCGCTGTCGCTCATCTTATCTCCTCTTCTCTGCCGGAGCGAAGGCCAAGGCAAGGCACCCGCTCGCTTTCTTTCCTGCCGGCTCGGCTCGGCTCCGTTCCGTTCCGCTGCGCACGTCAGGTCTAACGACTTCACGCGGGAGCAAGAAAAACCCTAAGAAAAACGTGAAAGAGAGGCGAGGGTTGCTTCCAACCCCGTTCCGCCGAGACCAACCGCGCGCCTGCCTGCCTGCCTGGCTCCATCGGCCATCGTGGGTTGCTTCCAACCCCGATGGATCAGTCGATGGGTGTGCATGTGTCACGGAGGGGCTGCTGCTCTCTTGTCTAGACCTAATTAACCCTCCTTGATTGACAGCAACGAATGAGGCGTGGCGTGATCAAGCCGTATATGTTGGGCCGTCCATGCGCGCACCTGTTCCGTCGACCACGTCACTCGATTTCACCCAGATCATCTTCGTCTTTTTTTTCCGGGGTCAGATCATCCACGTCATTCGGGTTGCTCTTTGGAGCAGAGCAAGAGCAGGGCATATCGGTGCACGCAGTCTGGATCATGACCGGCATAACTGCCAAGGCGCTTTCAGAAAGAAAGAAAAAACTGGTAATATACTATGGTATTTTAGCAGTAATATTTAACTGCATTGACATTTGGATGATGCTGGCGGAATACGGACTAGTACATCATACACCAATACACCCCGACATGACACTGATCGTATGGCGAGCTCGCACTGGGGAATATTGTTACAACTTCTTCAGAGTTGACGTGAACAGCGACAGCCATCTTATAAAATGGTGCGGCGCACCTCGCTTGATAGAGCCGTTTTCAAGCGTAGCCAAACAAAATCATGTATACGAGCTTGGAATGCGCATCTGGTTGTCCGGTTCAAAGAACCGCTGCACATCGGTTAGGTGGATATGGTATTTCTAATCCCTGTACTACGTACAAGAGGGGAGGACGTGTACAATACTAAGCAATCATGCGCGATATTTGTCTGGAGATTTCTGGTCCCTCGGGCCAAATATACATGTCACCGATTTTTCCTTTTCATCGGCGAGAATCATATCTTTGTCAAATTGTCATTTTCCTCGATAAAAGTTGCTCTCACGATCGAACAAGAAAATTACCACCGCGTGCTAGGCCTACTCCCAACTTTTATCCAGCAAGGAGATGAGGTTTAGTACCTCCCAACGAAACAAAAAAACTTCACATGGCGAAGCATGTTCGGAACGTTTTCCCCCTTTCATGACGAGAGACGGTATCATAACCGATTTGAACAGAGGGTTTAACTAAATGATCGCATTGCTGGTGTGCTTGGTGCCTCATGTGTAATGCCACACATGGCAAAGCCAGCAGCGCGCCATGATGCACGGTCATAGACAGGCGCAGCTAGTGGTGCTCTGGCCTGGGGGCGTGCAGCGGGCCGATGATCGCATCGCATCCATCGATCATGCGCACCCACGCACGCAAGAAAACAGATGATGCTCTGCCTAGCCTCTTAATATACTGCTGATTCAGATCTAGCAGCTGGAAGAAAGAGCTACGCGATCGGACGGTCCAGACCACGTGCGTGCGCACCCACCCCTCGTTTGACTCCTCCCTGCACGCTTCTCGGCGACTTACGCACGCGCGTACGTAGCACTACGTGCGCCTAGAGCCGCGGCCTTGTGCTGCCCGTTGATGGATGGGCTGGCCTCGTCTCGTCTGCTTGCGGTGGAGATCGTTTTCGCCGTCCCGTAGCTGCACGCCTTGCCTTGTAGCCAGCGTTTCCAGAAGAGAATCCACAGGCCTGCGTTGGTTTGCACTCCTTGCCTAGAGCATCGAGCCTAGACGAAGAAATTAAAGAGACGATGCGCGTAGGGTTCTGTTGCTGCTGCTAATGACTTTTCAAACCTCTATCTATCTATCTAGATCGTGTGTTTAGTGGAAGGAAAAGGACAGTCTGGTGTCAGGCTGCGCAAATTGCTTACAAGTAATGTAATCCCACATCGTCGTTGTTCGTGTGCTTAATCAAAGTATAGCTAAGCTGGGAAGGAGCTTCAGCCGGGAGTAGACTGAGTTGGATGCCTCAACCATAAGGTCGTTGCCACCGTCTCGAAATTCAGACACGGCGCTCGCACGAATTTCTGCAGCTGTAGCGATCGGCCGGTCAGCAGCACCCAGATCGCCGTCTATCTCTCATCAGCGAGCGGGAAAAAAGGAGTAGTATTCCGCACGAAGGTAGTCAAGGCAGTCTAGCCGAAAGTGTTACTACACGATGACAATCAATAATATTCGGCAATCATGATCGAGGCACGCACACGCACAACACACCACGGATCACATCGAACAGCTACCGCCGGATGCTCATTGTTTTCCTTCAGAAGCAAACCGAAGTGTTACTGTTACACTTTCACGGTTTCACCAGCGCACTTAATTGACATGAGAATTCCCCGTCACCGTCCAAGAGTTCCAAAAGGTAATTAGTAACACAGTTTTTTTTCCCCTGCAGGGGACTCTGAACAAGCAACAGGGATAGGCAAGCTTCAGGTGACAAGCATAAATACCAATCGGAAAGATGAAACGAAAGCAATGCAAAACCAAATCGTAGGGATAGGGGACTGGTGCATGGTAAGTAAGATTTGTGAATCGAACAAACAAAGGCAGAGGAGGTGAGGTGAGGGGAGGTGGGAGAGAACCAAATTCGCGTGAGTGACAGTACTCCAACCCCACCACCCGGCATGCAATGCATGCATGCGGCATGCCCGGTGTGTATTTATTTCCCCATGCTTTAAGGAAAGAAGAGACCAAAGAGATCTCAACAAAGTGGGGGAGCAGCCGAGCCCGCCTCATAGAGTAGAGGAGAGGAGAGGGAGGTGCGATGGCAATCAAGAGATGGTGCAACCACACCTAAATTATATGCCTCTTCAGATTGGCAGGCAGGCTGGTACCAAAGGGCCTCCTCTCTCCTCTCCTGCCTGCCTGCATCACGCACGCAGCGCTGCTTTCAGAGATCACTCCGCTCCACCCAACCAAACAAGCAGGCATTATTGCTGAGAATTTTACAAGAACGAGGAATCCACGGCCGAGTACACTACTACGAACAGGAAGTATGATAACAATAATGAGGGAACTGCACAAGAAATGTATGGAGAAAAATATACTTCAACCACTGCCCAGCGTACGCAAGTGCCCATGATGCACCTGCCTGAACTGCACGCTTTGACAGTGCACCAGCTTTTAATTGCAACAAGAGAGCAGATTCCAAGCCACGATTTGATTAGGCGGGCGGGCGGGCGGGCGGGCAGGCAGGCAGGCAAAGTGTGCAAACAAGCTCATTTTCTTGTAGACTAATGCGCTTTCTTTCGCAACTTCTCAGGAATCATGGCCATCACCACACCACCACCACTGTCTTTCTATCTACTTAATGTGGTGCTCAAACCAAAGCATATGGGCCTTGTCAGAGAGAGCCCTTTCCTTTGGCCCCAAGCTCACACTTCTCCATGCCATCGCTCGCCACCTACTCTCCTGTTGCTCCCATTAGCGTCGTCCTTGTCTCCATCCTGTTAGAATTGTGTCGAATATTATTGTACAAGTTAGGTTATAGTTGGACTTGGTTTTGGACTGTGTGTAGACAGGGTAGGAGTTGTGTCCTAATAGGACACTTGTATCCTAGGCCTCTCATATATAGCGGGGTAGACACACGATGTAACCTATGCCAACATAATAGCACGGGCACGCGGGGAAGCCGGCGGCGTGTGCCGGCGCCCGGGCGGCCAGGGTGCGGTATTGTGACGGTGTCACGGGGAGGAGCGCCCGTAGTCAGGCCCCGGGGATGTAGCCATGATGGTGAACCTCGTTAACAAATCTCGGTGTCGTGCTCGTGTGATTGCTTGTTCCTCGGTGGACCAACCGCGTACCTCGGATTTATTCTAACAAGTAGTATCATGAGCAAGGTTCAATTTGAGGTTGCAGGTTTGTTGATCAGAGCAGAGCGACGGGGATCGGCTGCAAATTGACACGATGTTCGTGTGGGATGTTGGCGGCGATCGGAGAACGTCGCGTATAAAGCAATCGGCAGCGGGACTCTTTCGGTTCCGTGCGAAAGCGCAGCAGCGAGGCTCGCGTGGCGGTCCAGGAAGCTGCGTCAGGCGCGGTGCCTATACGACGCGGTCGGAGGCTCGGGTGCTCGGTGTGCAGGAGGTTCGGTCCAAGTGCGACACGATTGATTGGAGCGATACAGCGCAGGGGCAGAGCGGAGCCAACGTGGCGCCAGAGAAGCAAGCAGGCCGTGCTGGGTCATGGCTTAGTGGGCAGATTGGGCCGTGATGGAGCACGTGACAGCTGCTAGTCAAGGCGTGTTGAGTATGTGCCTGCTACAGGCGCGCGTGTACACAGGAGCTGCGGAGCGTACAGATATGCTGCTGAGCCGTGAGATTTGTTAAGAACAAAAGGCTACGCATAACAGACTAGGTGCTACCGGTTGGAAAAGAGCTAATGGACCAAGAGCCTACAGGAGCATGTGGTGGAGTTTGGAGATTTTTCCATTGATCTTCACAGTGAAGTGCACACGGGAAGGCTTACATGGTGGAGTTTGGCTTCATTTCTTTGTACATGGTTGTGTACGAGGATGGTAGCGTGAGGGTCTGTGGTGTGCGTTGCGAGGATGGCGACGTGCGTATAAGGCTCAGAGGAGTCTGGAGCGCGTCGTGGCAGGATCATGCATACGCAGGGCGTCAAGGCAATGCACGGAGATGTGCAGTCACGACGCGGGGTGGAGCATGGTTGCAGTCGGATAATTTCGACTGGGTCGGACTGGACTGTCTGACGGATCGACGGATATGTTGGTCAAAGCAGAAGACGGCGGTGATTTCAGCGACGACGACATAGGAGCGTGATGCTGATGGTGGCCGACTTCTGGGGCGTGGAAACACGTGGTGCATGCCTGAGGGCTTGTGCGGCTTCGACAAGACTATGGCGCAGGGTTGATTCAAGGCAGTGCACACATGAGAGTTTGAAATCGACGGAGCGCGGGGGTAGCATTGCGCACCTACATGGAGTCATGTTGAAGGTGGAGCTGGAGTCTGATGGATGACTATGCTCTGTGCTGATGGAGGGGCTACGGTGTAAGATATCGGAGAATCGAAGCCTATTTCAGCGGGATAGCGAGAGACACGTGGATCGGACTGGGTACCAGTGGTCTGATGGAGACGTGATACTCGGCATCGGTTGGTGATGATCGATGGTTCTCTGCAGTGGGGGTTGAGGCAGTGGGGGCTAGCTACCCGGGAGACTCGACCAGGACAGCAGAGGCTCGACGCGGTGATAGCGGCGAGGCGTGCGGTAACCACGGGACACAGCGACAGACCAAGGCACTGGTGGTCAGACATGTGGTCGGACAAAGTGTACAAGGGTGCTGAAGAAGTGTTGACGAGTATCAAATTCAAGTTGGTGACTGGGTCTATCGGTGCTAGTTGATGGACAGGAGTTGACCATGGAGAATCTGAGAAAGTGGCGGAAAGTCTGAAATTGTCAAAGGCTGAGAGAGTACATGGCCGTATATTCTGTGGTGTTCAGTGCACATGGCAAAGTGCGGATGACAAATACAGAAGGAGGCGGAGTGCTATAGCTGTGGGACATGTCAGAGACTATCCGGAAGAAGGGTGAGACAACTGCAAATTTGACTCAGGGTGACACAGGGCGACGGTGAAATTCCTTCAAGTTTCAGACAAACAGTCAAGAAAGAGCGGTGACGTTGAGTTAAGGTAACTTTTATATGTGACATCCAATATGTGAGTTGTTCATTTTCATGCAGATAGGTTATCGGTGTGTGATGACGTTGAACGGAAACTCCGGAAGTTGGGAGCACAAAGTAGAGTAATGAAAAACTTAACTTTGCTTAAGTATTGACCGTGAAGAAGACGAGAAGGGACTACAGTTGCAGGTGGAGTCACATGGAGTCCGGGAGTAGCAGCGGTGCTCACGGCGTATCTCAAGTCTAATGTACATGGAGGTTCGACGCACGGACGAATTCAAGGTGGTGGAGAATATTCGCCAAGGTGGAGTTTGTTAGAATTGTGTCGAATATTATTGTACAAGTTAGGTTACAGTTGGACTTGGTTTTGGACTGTGTGTAGACAGGGTAGGAGTTGTGTCCTAATAGGACACTTGTATCCTAGGCCTCTCATATATAGCGGGGTAGACACACGATGTAACCTATGCCAACATAATAGCACGGGCACGCGGGGAAGCCGGCGGCGTGTGCCGGCGCCCGGGCGGCCAGGGTGCGGTATTGTGACGGTGTCACGGGGAGAAGCGCCCGTAGTCAGGCTCCGGGATGTAGCCATGATGGTGAACCTCGTTAACAAATCTCGGTGTCGTGCTCGTGTGATTGCTTGTTCCTCGGTGGATCAACCGCGTACCTCGGATTTATTCTAACACATCCTTTTTCTTGCGTTCCATTTTTTCGTTTCGTTTCGTATATATCCTTCCTGCTCTTCTTGGTTGGATAACCAACCATGGCAGGCAGGCAGGCAGGCAGGCTCACGTAGTACGTACAGCTAGGCGTTGGACTTTTAATTATAGTAGTAGTAAGCGATGTTACGGGAGGCTGGACTGATGAGTGTTTCCAGGAGGAGCGCCAATCGCGCTCACATGCCCTGCTGCCTTTATATTATCGCACTCTTCTGAACCCACCCTCTGATCCTTCTCATGTGAGCAAGGGAGGGGAGGCCATCACCCGTCTTCTCTGGCCTCAACAGCTCCCACTGTCTCGCCAATCTTGCTCCCCGCCCGTTTCCCTCTCCCCACTACACGCCACAGTGCCTCTGTCCTCTTGTACGCGTGCATGCAGTTTTTAAGAAATCTGCACTGTGAAACGGCTCTCCTACTACAAGCGAATGACCTGCTAGCTTGCAAATGCCCAGCGGAAGTCTGAGGAAGAGAGGGCCGAGGAGATCGCACCCATCCATCCCTTTGCGTGACCCAAGCAAGGTCATGCGAGCAGTTAAGCGGACACAAAGTCTAGATCGATCGCCTTTAGCTATTAATCAAAGCGAGCAGCTGCAGGCAGGCAAGCAAAGAAAAGCGTGGACGTGTACCTGGCCGATTGACAGCGCGCATCGACCGGCATGTGCATCGTCGGCCCTTCCCTACGCCGGCCATGTCACTAGCATATGCATGCATGGGGGGCTCTGACCCTCAGATTTGTTTGCAGTACTGCTAGCGTCCAGCAGTACGTGACACCACCAGCCCCAGCAGGCAGGCAGCAGCGGCCACCATTACTCACTCCTACCACCTCCACCCCACCGGTGAGGCCGTGGATGGATGGATGGATGGATCCAGCGGCGAGTCAGACGCCTGAACCGTGATGGACCGATATTATTGTCAACTAACGTGTGCCCCCTGGCATGCCCTTCCAAACCAAAAAAAGAGGACGGGGGGTCGGGCGCTGTGCACTGCGCGGCTTGCTTGCCCATCTAGTCCACACCAGCGCTGCACTGTCTCTTTTGATGCCATGCCAATGCCATGCCGTGCGCTCTCGTCTCATGGGAGCCAAGATCGAGGCCAGCCCAGCATCGCACCTACTGACGCACCTACTGCATTTAAGAATCTTTTTGTTGTTATGGATTTACCCCATTGTACCTATTTTCCCTTCATTTCTATACTTGTACGTTAACCTAACTCAATGAAATATATCCTAGAAAATGCGGATATTTCAATATTAGTGCAACCATCACTTGAGAAATCTTCATGTTAATTTAGTAAGGTATAAGATGTATCATTGCTCTGTTTATCTTAAAGCAGAAGCATGGGCTGCATCAGGATTCCCTCCCTCAGATCTCTATCGCCCTTGCTAGATGCCAACCATTGAAACATAAAGAGAGGAAGAGGTGCAAGATAAGAGAAGGCGGGAATAAAGATAGGAGGACTGATGAGGAAAGCCACAAACAATGGTTTCAGAGGTTGTACACAGCCAGTGCGAAAGTGGGAACGGTATCTTCTCCATTATAGTTAGGTCCCTATAAACACTATCTAGGAAGGATCATTACAGTACTACTGAAAAACAGCGAGCTACACCTAATGGATGCTTAGGTTCATTCCTTTGATGAGCATGATTCCACCAAGAGAAGCTAAATGAAAGAAAGAAAGATAGAGGAAATAAAAGGGAGAAAGGAGTCATCGATGGTAAGGAAACTTTGGCAGGTAAAAAGAAGGGATAGAATTGTACCCCAGGAAGCCATGGTGGGTTTGTTACATGCTTGAGTTGGATGAGCAAGAAGATGCTAAACGGAAAGTCGATAGACATGGATGGATTGTGGTCAGTAACCGACTGTCAGATAGCAACTGAGGCTGCTCTTCTGTAAAGATGTCAAGTTTAGCTGTGATCATTTCCTGAACCAGCTTGTGTTGCCTCCATTAGAATTTGAAAGGTGGATCTTCCAAGGGCAATTTCTTTTAATTATTCGCTAACATACGAGAAGTGGAGATGAAGATGTGCACGATGAGTCATCCTTGATCCCCACCTGTCAATTAGCAGGTAATGGGATTCCGACAAATTTTCTACGGAGACAACACGGCAAATATGACTTTTCATGGTCATCTACTTTCTCATGTATACCGAAGTTTTCAATTATATTAGCATATCCAAAGTTAATGCGCGTTCCTGGATTTGACATTTGTTGCTACCCATGTCCACACAACATATGCAATGTAGCTTACTCTGGACAGCACTGCAGACAACAATGAAAGCAATTGCATAGACAGTGTTTTGGCAGATAGCTTAAGTTGGTGTTACAATGTATTTACTCAGTCCATGATCTTAATTTATTTGAGAATTAACTAGTAAGCTTCTACTCATACTTGCACGTGGTTATCTGTATCAGAGATTAAAAAGTAATCGTTCCATCTAACAAGCTAGATAAACTACTAGTTGCCTACACTAAATCGTGTCACAATTAGGAAAAAGGAAAACTCTTCACAGCAGAACCATTGCAGACATGTTGCCCAGAAAAAAAACATATTCCCATCACCACTTGGCACTTGGGCCAATATGTCAATTTGCCGTCGCGTAATTTGGTACCACCCATCAATCTTTCTCAATCTAAAAGGTTGGCAAATGAGAGAGATGGCCCAGCGGAGGAGGACCGCGGGCAACCAAATCCAAACAAATATGCAGATAGAACACTTACATGATAGACTAGCGAAAAACAATCGAAAGTGGGTCAGTGGATGCAAGATTGCAATGCATAAAGCATGCACCTTCGCAAAGGCTGCCAAGATTAGAACACAGTGGTGCGCGGAGAAGAACTAGCTAGCAGAAATACAACAAATCGAGAACATAGGAGGATCCTCACTTTAAAAATATTTTGGGAGGACATATCATATACAGTACAACCTATGTGTGTTAGTGTTACCATCATAGCTCAAAGTTTCACACATGGGAGTGGATTGACAAAACTATCCTGGTCAGTTAAAATGATGGTTCCGAATTCTAACAGAGATTTAGGATAGATTTCAGTTTAGGGAGCGACTCAATTATCTTTGCAAACGGCATCTCTCCCAAATTTACTAAACTGCATATCTCGATATAAACTAGCTCTGAGAATCTCAGATTACTGAATTTGACGAACGATTGCCCCTGTCGCGGCCAGGTAAATTATTTGGAGTAGCATTTAAACAGCAAAGGGTAAATAATTTTGCTTACAAACCAAGTACGCACCGGGGATTGGGGCAAGGCAGAGACGGCACGGCGCGACCAGAAATTCACAGGTAAATTTTTTGGAGTGGCATTTAAACAGCAAAGGGTGAATAATTTTGCTTACAAACCAAGTACGCACCGGGGATTAGGGCAAGGCAGAGAGGGGACGACGCGACCAGAAATTCGCAGGATACGGGAGGATATTGCGCGCCGATGAAAACCGCCAAGAGCTCGCGATCGTCTACCGGCAGCCCTGCTCCGGCACGGCGGCGCCGACGCGAGGCAGCGGAGAGACCGGTGACTTTTTTTTTTAGGGAATAGATCTGTGCGGTTGGACTGGGTAGTTGTTCCCGTGGGCTGTGAGCCCGTGACAAGGCCAGCGGAGGAGCATTTGAACCCTGCGGGGAATAGAGAGGAAACTGCACAGGCCCTTTTGTATTTGAGCCGGCCCATATTGTACGTTAGGCTACATTGTTTTATTTTTCTGTTTTTCATTTGTATTATTTTTCTGCTTTTTCCTTCTTTAAAAATGTTCAAGAATTTAAAAAACCTTCTTGGATTTTTAAAAATGTTCATGAATTTGAAAATATATCCCAAACTTCAAACAAAGTTATGAACTTTAAAAACTTTGCAAAATTTTAAAAAGTTCCCGAATTTCCAAAATTATTCATGAATTTAAAAACAAAAATTCCCATATTTTGATTTTCAAAAAATGGTCAGGAATTTTAAAAAATGTTCTCAATTCAAAAACTTGTTCACATATTTCGAAAACCTTCCTTTATTTCAAAATATGTACGTAAATTTCAAAATTTATTCCTGGATTTCATAAATTGTTCATGACATTTAAAAAAATTACTAGATTTTAAAAATTATTCATGAATTCAAAAAATTATCCCGTATTCAAAAAGAGTTATGATTTTCAAAGAAATTCAGAATTTCAAAACTTGCCCCCATATTTCAAAAAATATTCATGAATTTGTAAAATGATTATGGTTTCAAAAATTATTCATGAATCTGAATTGTTCTTGAATTTGAAAAAATATTCGCAAATTTAGAAAAATGTTCATGTATTTATAAATAGTTCCTATATTTCAAAAAATGAAAATGAAAAAAGGAAAATTAAAAGAAAAGAAAATTAAAAACTTGATAATAAAAAATGCCTACAAAAAATAAAACCAGATTGGGAGAACCTTCCCAAAGCTGGAGGGGGTCCTCATGAAAAAACCCTACCGCATTGCTACTTTGCCCCGTGCGAAAAGATGCGAGAAAGTTAGCCGCCCATAAAGAGAGGAAGGAGGCTTGGGATGGGGGGGGGGGGGGGGGGGTAGGTTGCTATCCAGTGCTCTACGCGTGAAATAGGATCCGCCGACCATGAACCAGCTACCAAGATTAGTTTGTGCACGTGAGAGAGAGAACAAACAAGCTCGTTCTACTCCTTGCAATAGCCTACTAGGCCATGATAGCGCGCGTTGCCGCGCCTGTCTATTTATGTAAAAAGTATAAGAATATTTGTAATTAAACAGAGACGCAAAACATGAAAATCAAACTCATCTAAAATTAATGATGTACCTCTATGAGTAATCAAAGTGGAAACTCTAACCATTTTCCAGAACAAAAAAGACATGTGTAGAACATAGCTCTATCAACAAATTTCTGACACCCCTATCGGAAGGTGGTCTCTCTGCTGCTTCCTAGTAAGTCTGGACTATTAATCTTCTCATCCTGAAGCAACCAGGCATGAAGGAGGCTGAGGAGCGTCCGACGCCATGTGCACTCACCAGATGCAGTTGCTCTAGTGAGACTATGTGCTTCCATCGTTAGTATTTTTTGCAAATCATTACTCATAATTAGATATCAACAATATCTACCTGCGGCTCTTGTGCCTCTATAGTGTACCACAAAGACTCAGAAGTGTTTACAAAGTGCAGAAACAATATCACATGTAAAAGGAAAGAAGTCCATAAGTGATAGATCATGTGGTAGGGGAGGCAGTACCAGGAGGGAGGGGTCGAGGAGGAGCTCCATGCAAGAGTACCGGAGCTGTCTTTGTAGCCCCAAGCTGGCAAATTAGTAACGGACGGGAGGGATTAGACTGGCCGCAACACTGGTGGTGGCGTGAGGAGTTCCTCGCTTGCCGTCCCCATGTTTAGATGCTGGAGGTAGGCGCCATCGCCTGCATGACTTCATGGCGACGAGCTCCGCTAGCCCGCCAACGAGAGGAGCAAGCAAGACTGGTAGGGGCACATGGAGAGGCGAGAATTTCATGTCGCTGCGGGTCCGACGACGCTCACCCTAAGCCTACCCTCAAGTGGAGGAGAAGATGGGAAGCGGCAGGTAGGACGGTGAATCGCGTTCCGTGGCGGCGGCGGCGGAGAAGTCTTTCGTGAGCTATATGGATGGAGAGGTAGGGGATGCACGGTGCATGCCTGGGCTGTTCTCCTTTTGGGCCTTTCTGAGACGATGACGATCACTCGGACCAATGAACGAGAGGACCCCAAGGTCGACCTGCGGAGCAGTGGCCCGACTACGGTGTGTGCCCAGCGGAGGGGTAACAGTTAGATCTGGAGCGTTAAAACAGCGATCTGACGGTTGAATACGTGAAAGCGCTGTGGAGAGGCGTACCTCGCCTCGTTATACTGTTTCTTAATAGGAAACAAAAAACAAGCTGCCCTAGTATCTGCTCCCGGGTGCACATGTAATTGGATAAAGAGTAAAATTTAAAAAATAGTATTTTCTTAAAACTGTTTCTCTTTTGTAAAACATACATTTGTGGTTGTTCTACTCGTGTAAAATTTCATGCAGAAATAACATCCGATGTACTCATGACAAAAAAACAAAGCTATAAAAGACTCATTTTTAAAGCACTTTTGGAATGCATGATTTTTTACACAAAGCATCACAAATGTAATCTCCTGTAACATAACAAAATTTCAATTTTTGGAATGTTAATATTTAAATATGATTAATCAAAACTTGCTTGTGTTGTTATCTTTTAGCTAATTTTTTACTATGATTTGAAACTCTTGGAGTTTAATGAATATTAAATTTAGATTGAGTAAAAGACCTTTCCCAAATATTCATTTTGGATTTCTAGTTGGATATTTATTTATTTGGAGTTCAAAGTTATTTCGGAATTATTTAGAACTGAAAAGGTTACTTTTATGGGATATTTATAAGGCCCAAATAAAGTTTACAAAAATATGTTATGTACTTTTCTTAATATTTCGGCTGTATATATTTTTGTGTGCTCTATATTAGTAATAATATTTTTAGGAATTCATTTGGTATTTTATTTGGCTAAATATATTTTTTACAGAGTTAGAATTATTTTATTAATTTTATCTTTTTAAATGAAAGCAAAAGATTTGTCTCATCCATTAATTAAGCAAAAGAGGGTTGCGAAATAATTAACGAAAACCGGGGGAAAGCCATCATAAAACGTTGAGCGACACGCACGCGAAACTCAACACATACCTCAACATAGAGGGTTGATACGTCTCCAACGTATCTATAATTTTTGATTGTTCCTTGCTATTATAGTATCAATTTTGGATGTTTTATATACATTAATATGCTATTTTATATCTTTTTTGGGACTAACCTATTAACCTAGTGCCTAGTGTCAGTTGCTGTTTTTTGCTATTTTTAGCTTTTCAGAAAATCAATATCAAACGAAGTCCGAACACGATGAAACTTTATGGTGATTTTTTCTGGACCAAACATGACCCATGAAGGTTCGAGAGAAGATCAAAAGAGTCACGAGGGAGCGACAAGCTCACCGGGCACGCCGCAAGGGGGCACCCCTGAGCTTGTGGGGCCCTCGTGGCACCTCTTGACCTAATTCTGTCTTTATAAATTCTCAAATATTTCCAATGTACTAGAGAGCCACTGTCGGTGTCAAAACCGGCGGATCTCGGGTAGGGGGTCCCGAACTGTGCGTCTAGGCGGATGGTAACAGGAGACAAGGGACACGATGTTTTTACCCAGGTTCTGGCCCTCTCGATGGAGGTAAAACCCTACTCCTGCTTGATTGATATTGATGATATGGGTAGTACAAGAGTGGATCTACCACGAGATCAAGGAGGCTAAACCCTAGAAGCTAGCCTATGGTATGATTGTTGTAATGGTTGTTGTGTCCTACGGACTCAAACCCTCCGGTTTATATAGACACCGGAGAGGGCTAGGGTTACACAGAGTTGGTTACAATGGTAGGAGATCTACATATCCGTATCGCCAAGCTTGCCTTCTACGCCAAGGAAAGTCCCATCCGGACACGGGACAAAGTCTTCAATGTTGTATCTTCATAGTCTTGGAGTTCGGCGGACGATGATACTCCGGCTGTCCAGACACCCCCTAGTCCAGGACTCCCTCAGTAGCCCCTGAACCTGGCTTCAATGACGATGAGTTCGGTGCGCATAATGTTCGGCATTGCAAGGCGGGTTCCTCCTCCGAGTAATCCATAGAAGATTGTGAACACCAGGATAGTGTCCGGCTCTGCAAAATAAATTCCACATTCCACCGTAGAGAGAATAATATGTACACAAGTTCAATCTGCTGACGTATTTCGTGGCATGACGTCACGCCACTACCAAGCCTTTACTTGAATCATTTTTTATTATACCACCTCAGCGCGTTTAGCGAAGCGGTTTCCTTGGCACGTCTTGTCGAAGCAGAGATCGTGTTCCCCTTATCCCGGGATTCTCATCAATACGGACGTGGGTAACCCAACCGCGCCATTGATGGTGGCGCTTGGGAGATAAGCGAGTTTTACCAGGCCGGTGGGGACGCATAGTCTTCGTCCGCCTATATATAAGGGGATAAGGATCCACCTTTTTACCTACGCCTTCTTCCTCCTTTGCTTATCCATCTCCGTGCACTCGAGCTCCAGCGCCCAAGTTCGCACATCTCGTCTCAACCTTCTCCAGTCATGTCCGGAGCGGGAGGCAAGTGGTTGGCCTCCACCGTTAAGGAGGAGCACATCGAAAAGCTGCGCGACGTCAGATACCTCTCCAGCGACATCGCGCACCGGCTGCCCGACAAGGGGCAGCTCATCCCCACCCCCAGGCCCCATGAGAGGGTCGTTTTCCTTCCCCACTTCCTCCGCGGACTAGGCTTTCCACTTCACCCCTTTGTCCGGGGGCTCATGTTCTACTACGACCTGGATTTCCACGATTTGGCGCCGAACTTCATCCTCAACATCTCGGCGTTTATCGTCGTGTGCGAGGCCTTCCTCTGCATCCAGCCCCACTTTGGCCTGTGGCTCAAGACCTTCAATGTCAAGCCGAAGGTAGTGAAGGGCACTCAAGCGGAGTGCGGAGGCGCCATGTTGGGCAAGATGCCCAACGTCCTCTGGTTCGAAGGGGCCTTTGTGGAGTCCGTCAAGGGGTGGCAATCGGGGTGGTTCTACATCATCGAGCCGCGCGACCCTACGTAGGCGGAGGCCCCCGAGTTCAGATCTGGTATCCCTATGCAGCTCACCTCCTGGAAAGAGAAGGGCTTGCTATGGGGTAGTTCGGAGGAGCTGACAGGACTCCAAGCCTGTATCCAGAAGCTGGTGGACAAGAAGCTCAGGCTTGTCAATGTGGTCCAAGTCATGCTCATCCGTCGGATTCTCCCCTGCCAACAACGGGCGTTTAAATTGTGGGAGTTCAGTCCGGCAAAGCACCCGACATTGAGCGGGCTCTTCGACACGACGTACGAAGGATCCTGGAGGGTGCTGTTCAAGGGCGCCGAAGCTCCCGCATCCGCTACTGAAGATCGCGGATTTCACTCGCAGCGACCAGCTGACGAGGTAAGTGATTCTACCCCTTTATGGGACACTTGTTTTCAATAGTTTGACCCTATGCGGGTTTCAATCTTTCTTTTCCTTTGACAGGACTGGATGAGGAAGGACAAGCAGATCATCTGCCCGGCTCCCATGCCAGAAAACCCAGTAGATGCCCGTCTAGCGGGGCTGCTGGTTCCAGCACCACATGTGGTGCCAGAGAAGAAGGCCAAGAAGGAGGCCACGGGAACTCGAAGAAGTTCCCGGCGCCAGGTGGTATCGGATTCATCATTCGATGGTTCCGAGGCGGACTCCTCCCCCGAAGATGAGGAGGAGAAAGAGGACTCTCTCCCAGAGGAGGGATAGAGGAAGAGGAAGGCTTCCCCAACGGGGGAGGCCGAAGGGTCCAAGAGGGGAAGGACTATTCCCCCGGACAGCTCCGCCAACGCCAACGTTGGCGACGAAGAGTGGCCCTCAAGGGCCAGGCCTCCGGCAAGATCGTAAGTATCTAGATTCTTGAATGATTTGTAATTTCTTTTGTGTCACATAGTGTCCTTCTAATGCTGCACTCTGCCTGCAATCCGGCCGATGATGATCTCCCCGCTTCGTCGAGCGGGTCGTTGGCTCCGTCGGATGTGGATTCCATCCCGACTGCCTCCACCCCTCGTGCCGCTGAGGACGCCGAGGTGGGATCCCAGGAAGGGACCCATCGGGAGGAGGCTCCGGAGGCGCCACAAGGCAGCCTCCCGGACTTCGCACCGGACTCCACACCGGAACCCGCAGTGGTTCCGGAGTTCGGCCGGCGGCCCCTTCGCAAGAAGGGCAAGACCGTGACACCGGCGGCCTCCGTCCAACCGGAGGCGCCGGACAACTTGTTGGAGGCGCTCCAAGGCGCTTCCATCGAGGAAGAACACCGCACTATCATGAGTGCGGTGATTTAGAAGGTTCAGCTTGCCAAGAGCGGGCTGACCGAAGCCTGCAGTAGCCTTCTAACAGGCTTTGAGGTAAGAAGTTAAAATTATGTAATGTAATACCGCATAGACAGTAGCCCCTGATGCTCGGTTCGGTGTTCGGAAAGAAAAGCCGGACTGAGGATCTAAAAAGAGGGTTGCTAAAAATTATGTCAATATGGGTTTGCAGGCTGCGCTGCTGACCTCTGCCGCACTGACTGCGGAGGTCGGTGCATTGAAGCAGGATCTCGAGCGGTCCGAGCAAGAGCTCGGCCGTGCCAAGAAGCAGCTCGAGGACAAAGAAGGTGAGTAACACCACTTTGAATAGTTACCTTACAGAAAAGGATTTAGGTTGCAATAAAAATAACAAGGATAACGTGGGTACTGCAGGGGCCACGAACGAGGTGGCGGCCCTGAAGGAGGCTGTCGGTGTCAAAACCGGCGGATCTCGGGTAGGGGGTCCCGAACTGTGCGTCTAGGCGGATGATAACAGGAGACGAGGGACACGATGTTTTACCTAGGTTCGGGCCCTCTTGATGGAGGTAAAACCCTACGTCCTGCTTGATTAATATTGATGATATGGGTAGTACAAGAGTGGATCTACCACGAGATCAAGGAGGCTAAACCCTAAAGCTAGCCTATGGTATGATTGTTGTAATGTATGTTGTGTCCTACGGACTAAAGCCCTCCGGTTTATATAGACACCGGAGGAGGCTAGGGTTACACAGAGTCGGTTACAATGGTAGGAGATCTACATATCCGTATCGCCAAGCTTGCCTTCCACGCCAAGGAAAGTCCCATCCGGACACGGGACGGAGTCTTCAATCTTGTATCTTCGTAGTCTTGGAGTCCGGCGGATGATGATAGTCCGCCTGTCCGGACACCTCCTAGTCCAGGACTCCCTCAGTAGCCCCCGAACCAGGCTTCAATGACGATAAGTCCAGCGCATATATAGTCTTCGGCGTTGCAAGGCGGGTTCTCCCTTTAAGTTCCATGTACCTACCGAATAGTGTCCGACTTCATCATAAATACTGTGTTTCTCGGCTTCTACGCCCAATAATGGTCTTTTTCCACGCGCATGAATGCGAAAAGCCAGGGTGTCTTTTATGTTTCACCCCCGAGTCGTGCGAGTCATCCGCCTACAAAAGAGGCAAAAATCCAGATCCAAACCACACCATCTTCCTCCCGCGAATACTTCATCGGAGCGCCTTTGACCTAAAAATCCATTCCACCATGGACCGTCAACGCGGCTCTTCTTCACGTGCTCCCAGCCCACCGCCGGGGGATTGGAGGAGGTTCTCTGTTCTGCACAACGAGCTAGTGAAGCTCCAAGCGGGGGGATATCTCCCTCCGGCCTTCATGGTCCCGGTTCGAGCCGGGCTGGTCACTTATCAAGGTGGGAGGCAAGCAGAGGCTATCCCAAGCCCCAATAAAGGGGAGCGAGTATGCTTCGTCCCTTATTTGATAAGGGGACTCGGATTCCCGATACATCCGTTCCTCCGCGGGCTCCTGGAGTTCTACGGACTCCAGCTCCACCACCTCACGCCCGCCTCTGTCCTGCATATCGCGGGCTACGTAGCTCTTTGTGAGCTATTCCTGGGCATTAAGCCCCATTTTGCATTGTGGAAGAGGCTGTTCTGCCTCGTACCCCGTTCTCACGGGGGGTCCATATATCAAGTGGGCGGTGCCGAGATATGGCGCATCGCCGGGACCGGATACCCATCCGGTACTTCCAAGAAGGCGTCCGAAGACTGGCCTTCAGAGTGGTTTTATATAGGAGACGCTCCGCTGCTGCTCCTCTGAAGAAACGCCTCAGCTGGCGCCCACGGAGCCCCCGATTGGAGGAGGACAAGAGCGTCCATTACCTGATGGGCCGAATAAGATTACTGGCCCATTCCGGGTTGACCATGATTGGAGTCATGACGACATGCATCATGCGGGGGGTACAGCCATTGCAATACAGAGGCCACCCCATGTGGGATTTCAACGGGGAGGACGATGCCACCCGTCATGGCCGCAAAGGACCGGACTCGACCGAGGATCTGGTAGAGATCCTTTCCAGCCTGTACAAGGGGGAAAAGGAGGACTTCCTTCGAACGAACCCTTTGAATGTGTTTTCCATGATCAACCCTAGAGGATGGGTAAGCGAACACCTTTAAAGGCTCAGCCCATGCTTTCGAAGTTTAAGCTTCTTTACATTATGTCTTCGGCGCAGGATCTATGCCGGACTGTGGAGGACATGGTAAGTCCCGCTCCGCAACCCGAGGATCCAAAAAGATCCCTGGATCCGGCCTCCGAGGAGGATCCGGACATCGAGGTGGAGCTGATCGACGGGGTATTTCACCAGCTCAGCATGGATAATGCTTTGGTCGCCATTACAGCGGACTACCCCGGACTGTATCCGGCTTCCCAGGTGACTGCAACCGAGGCCCGGACACCATTATCTCTTCCTTGCCCACTTCTAACCTTCGCGAACAATGGTATTTTACAGGAAGCACCTTTACGGCAGGAAGCCGAGCCCGCGGCGGCTGACCAACAGAGGTCAGTCCGGACCAGTAGGCGGAAAAGGAGCGCGGTGCGGACGGAGACGTCGCCGCAAAGGTATAGCTCGTATTTGAATTTTCAGAGCAACGTTCCTAGGAAACGTCTGAGTGCTCATGATCTTTACAGGAGAAAAAGCGCTCGCCGGACTGCGGGCGCAGAAGTTGCTGATCCAACTTACACCGGCCAGGCTCCAGCGCCCAGCCTGGAGGGGGAGGCAAACGCAAGACGCGGGCCGGATCCTTCTCCAACGGAGGACGCCGACAGACTGTCCGCCACCAAGTCTGAGGTGGAGAGCGCCATGAACCATAGGCACCGCCGGACAGTATTTCGTGAAGCGTGCTTCTCCCCTGAGGCATTGGACGCCTTTAACGCAGGGGACGCGCATCTCCGTGCCGCTCAAGATGGTTTTACCAGAGCCACGGAGTAGTATGTGAAAGACATATGGGTAAAGGAATTTTAATGGTTATATATATACCAGTAGCCCCTGAGACTTAAAGTAGTTATGTTAACTGATTTAAGGATCATGTGAAACGCAGGCTCTTACCGAGAAGAATGCCCAGCTGTCTCAGGAGCTGCAAGAATGCAAGGCCCAACTTGAGGCCGCACTTGCTGCCGCAGGAGGAGACGCAGAGACCCCTCCTGGTAACACATTTTTTTAATAAATATAAGCGCTGTGCGGCGTGCGCGCAAGTCTAATAATGACTGTGTAGGTGCCGCCGGACAAGATCCGGACAGGCAAGGATTACTGCGCCAGCTGAAGGCCGGCGAGAGTGTGCTAAATAGGGTGCAGCAAGAAAGGAATAAACTCCAGGATGCCAACGCCAAGCTCGGAGAAGAGCTAAAAGGCGCTTGCGCCGAGCTGTCCGGCTGCGTTAAGGAGAATGAGCGGCTTCGTCGCGGCATTTATAGTAAGTGCTTGAGTGGACTCTTTTGAAGAGAAGAGTTCGGCGAGGAAGTATATTGACATGATATGTCTTGTAGGTATACTCACAGGTCGTCCTGCAGAGGAGATGCCCATATCAACGGGTGATCAACTTCCCGAACTGTTGCAACTGCTCGAACGAGTTCGGCAGGCAATGAGCGGCGTCGTCCAGGCTTTATGGCCAGCCCTCTCCCTACCCGAGGGCCTTGGGGAGCTTGCGGAGAAGCTTCAGGGAGTGCGGCAGCGCTTCCGTTTGTGGAAGATTTCGGCTTGCCGTCAAGGTGCCAGGGAGGCTTGGGCCATGGTGAAGACGCGTTATAAGAAGGCGGATCCCAACCATATGGCCGAAGTTGGACCGGTGGGGCCCGATGGGAAGGAGATCCCTGTGAGTTTAGTATACAGCCAAGTAGAGTTGGCTGCTAAGTTTTCCCAACGGGACTGTAAGTTAGACAGCCTGTTAGACGGGATTGAGGAGGAATACAATCAATAAATTTGACAATGTATGTTTTCCTTTGAAGTGACATGTGAAATGTCTTCTAGCCGGATTGTAGATCGTTTGTCTTTGCCGACCTTTTCGCTTCAACCTCGGGACCCTAGAGTCCGGAGTGTGTCCGAATACCTTTTTGGTTACGAAACAACCGTGGTATGCATGGAGACCAGGCGTAGGGGTCATTAGTGCTTTATCAAACAAGTGCCCAACTAGTTATGTTATATTACATGGTTAGTAAGAAACATCTTCCAGGGAGAATAGTTCCGTTAAGGGTTCCTTTCCCTGAGAGGCATGCCCTAAAGTGCATGTCCGGACTGCGAGAAAAGCAGAAAAACATCTGGGGGCGGATAAATGAGTAGGTAAAGAAAATCATCTTTTAAGTCACTGACCGAATATTCCCTTAAGAACGCTAGCTTTCGGCTTCACCCAGTCTGAGGTACACATCCGGCTGACCCGACAGTAGCAATCGCAGAGGTGCTCCCTTTACCTCCTAGCCGAACAAACAGGAACGTAGGGGTAAGCACAGGAGCCAGGCAACCCAGCTTGGCTAAAACTTAAGTCATATCGATGCATATAATGGTGAGTAAAAGGTACATGTGGAAGCTTGACACATGTGCTGGGCATGAAACCCTTATAATTGAGCTTCTGTAAAATAAGCCCCCAGGTATAATGAGTGCGGATGGCACATCAAGTGTATGCGAAAAATGCAAAAGTAAGCCCTTAGGGGCTTTTTAGTAAGAAGGTTATGAAAAGAGAAACAAAAGACAGCCAAAGTATAAAAATTTGGACGGAGGGAGGGGACGAACTCTTAGTCCGGCGCTAGGCATAGAATCTTCGGAGGCGGGCTGCGTTCCATGGGTTCGGCTCGAGTCGGTTATCCGACGCATTTCGTAGATGGTATGCTCCGCCGGTCAGGACTTGATCGATAATGAAAGGGCCCTCCCATTTGGGCTTGAGCTTGTCCTTTTTCTTGTCCGCCAGGCGTAGAACTAGTTCACCAACGTTGTAAGTCTTGGCCCGTACTTCTCTGCTTTGATATATTCGGGCCTGCTGCTGATAGAATGCGGAACGAGCCTTGGCGACGTCGCGTTCTTCCTCCAATGTGTCCAAGCTGTCCTGCCGATCTAGCTCGGCCTCTCTTTCCTCGTACATGCGCACTCGAGGTGAGTCATGAATAATTTCGCAGGGCAAGACTGCCTCTGCACCATATACCATAAAAAATGGTGTGAATCCGGTAGTACGGTTAGGCGTTGTCCGCAGCCCCCAGAGTACGGAGTCGAGCTCCTCGACCCAGTGCGTGTCAGATTTAGTAAGTGACCGCACTAGTCTAGGTTTAATGCCGCTCATTATTAGACCGTTTGCTCGTTCCACTTGACCGTTGGTTTAAGGGTGATAAACTGAAGCGTAGTCGAGCTTGATGCCCATATTTTTGCACCATGACTTAACCTCGTCGGCTGTGAAGTTCGTGCCGTTGTCGGTGATGATGCTGTGGGGGACTCCGTAACGGTGTACTACCCTGGATATAAAGTCTATCACTGGTCCGGACTCTGCCGTTTTGACCGGTTTGGCCTCTATCCATTTGGTGAATTTATCCACCATGACCAATAGGTACCTTTGCTTGTGGGTTCCCCCTTTAAGGGGTCCAACCATATCAAGCCCCCAGACCGTGAACGGCCAGGTAATGGGTATAGTTTTGAGGGTGGTGGGCGGCATATGGCTCTGATTAGCAAAGAGCTGACAACCAACGCATCTCTGGACTAAGTCCTGGGCATCTGCCCGGGCCGTCGGCCAATAAAATCCTGTATGGAATGCCTTTCCTACAAGGGCCCGGGCTGCTGCGTGGTGTCCGCCTAGTCCGGCATGAATTTCAGCCAGGAGGTTTCGCCCTTCCTCTTCGGAGATACACCTTTGAAGGACTCCGGTTGTGCTTTTCTTATAAAGTTGTCCCTCATGGACCTTGTAGGCTTTCGATCGCCGGACTATGCAGCGGGCCTCGTTTTGGTCTTCGGGAAGTTCCTGCCTAAGCAAGTAGGCTAGGAATGGTTCTGTCCACGGGGCGATTACTGCCATTATGTCGTGGGCTGAAGGTGTTATGTCATCGGCTGAATCGCCGATTGGCGCGGTTTTCTCCGGTTTGTCACTTCCGGGCTCCTCTTCCCATAGTACGGATGGCTTGAAGAGCCGTTCCAGGAATATATTTGGAGGGACAACATCACGTTTCGCACCGATGCATGCCAGTATGTCGGCCGCTTGGTTATTATCTCGGGCTATGTGGTGGAATTCGAGTCCTTCAAACCGAGCTGACATTTTTAGGATAGCGTTGTGATATGCTGCCATTTTCGGATCCTTGGCGTCAAAGTCTCCATTTATTTGGGATATTGCAAGGTTTGAATCCCCGCGCACCTCTAGGCGTTGAATACCCATGGAGACTGCCATCCGGAGACCATGTAACAGGGCCTCGTATTCGGCTGCGTTGTTGGAGTCCGTGTACATTATTTGAAGTACGTACTGGACTGTGTCCCCGGTTGGGGACGTCAATACGACGCCAGCCCCCAGTCCGGCCAACATTTTAGAGCCGTCGAAATGCATAACCCAATTGGAGTATGCGCCGTACTCTTTAGGGAGTTCGGCTTCGGTCCATTCGGCGACAAAGTCAGCCAAAACTTGTGACTTTATAGCTCGCCGAGGTTTGCAAGTTATATCAAATGGTAAGAGCTCAATGGCCCATTTTGCAATCCTGCCCGTTGCGTCGCGGTTATTTATAATGTCATTGAGTGGTACTTCAGAGGCCACTGTTATCGAACACTCTTGAAAGTAGTGCCGGAGCTTCCGGGATGCCATGAACACCGCATATGCTATCTTCTGATAGTGCGGGTAATGGGACTTGCAGGGGGTTAACACAGTGGATAAATAATACACTGGTTTTTGAAGAGGGAATTTGTACCCTTCTGTCTCTCGTTCAACGACGAGGACCGCGCTTACAACTTGATGCGTTGCTGCGATGTATAACAACATTGGTTCGTCCAGATTGGGCGCAGCCAGGACCGGATTTGTTGCCAATATGGCCTTTATTTCTTCGAGTCCGGCAGTGGCAGCATCCGTCCACTCGAAGTGTTCGGTGCGCCTGAGGAGGCGATAGAGGGGCAACGCCTTTTCTCCTAGACGGGAGATAAAGCGGCTTAGAGCTGCCACGCATCCTGTTAATTTTTGTATTTGTTTGAGGTCTTTTGGAATGTCCAACTGTGACAGAGCTCGGATTTTAGCCGGATTTGCTTCAATTCCTCTACCGGACACGATGAAGCCCAGCAGCTTTTCGGCTGGTACGCCGAAAACACATTTTTCCGGATTCAACTTGATGTCATATGCTCTGAGGTTGTCGAACGTGAGCCTTAAATCGTCTACTAGAGTTTCGACGTGTTTTGTTTTGACGACGACGTCGTCTACGTATGCCTCGACTGTTTTGCCGATCTGGGTAGCAAGACATGTTTGAATCATGCGCTGATATGTTGCGCCGGCGTTTTTAAGTCCGAAGGGCATCGTGTTGAAGCAGAATGGTCCGTAAGGGGTGATGAATGCCGTGGCAGCTTGGTCTGCTTCTGCCATCTTGATTTGATGATAGCCAGAGTATGCGTCGAGGAAACACAATGAATCGTGTCCTGCGGTAGCATCGATAATTTGGTCGATGTGGGGGAGAGGAAAGGGATCCTTTGGGCAGGCCTTATTGAGGTCTTTGAAATCGACACAGAGGCGCCAGGATTTGTCCTTCTTTGGTACCATTACCAAATTTGCTAGCCAGTCCGGATGTTTGATATCTCTGATGAATCCGGCTTCCAATAGTTTGGCTAGCTCTTCTCCCATTGCCTGTCTTTTGGGTTCGGAAAATTGTCGAAGAGCCTATTTGACTGGCTTGAATCCTTTTAGGATGTTTAGGCTGTGTTCTGCCAACCTGCGTGGGATTCCAGGCATATCCGAAGGATGCCAGGCGAAGATGTCCCAATTTTCCAGAAGGAATTCACGCAGTGCGGCGTCTATGTCGGGGTTCAATTGTGCCCTGATGGAGGCCGTCTTTGTTGGGTCCGTTGGATGGACTTGGAATTTTATTATTTCATCTGCTGGTTTGAAGGAGGTGGACTTGGATCTTTTATCGAGTATCACATCGTCCCTGTTCACCGTAGAGCGCAACGCGGTGAGTTCCTCTGCCGCTAGGGCTTCGGATAGTGCCTCCAGGGCCAGTGCGGCTGTCTTGTTCTCGGCGCGGAGTGCTATGTCCGGATCACTAGCGAGAGTGATTATTCCGCCGGGCCCGGGCATTTTGAGCTTCATGTACCCGTAATGAGGTACTGCTTGAAAAATTGTGAATGCCTCTCGTCCTAATATAGCGTGATATCTGCTGTTGAACGGGGCCACTTGGAACGTGACTTCTTCGGATCTGTAATTGTCCGGCGAGCCGAACACCACATCGAGTGTGATTTGTCCGGTGCAGCGTGCTTCCCGGCTAGGGATTATTCCTTTGAAGGTTGTGCTGCTTCGCTCAATACGGCTCCAATCGATTTCCATTTTCCGCAGAGTTTCCTCGTAAATGAGGTTTAATCCGCTGCCGCCATCCATGAGGACTTTTGTCAGTCGAAAGCCGTCCACTATGGGACTAAACACTAGTGCGGCTGGTGCTCTGGCTGTTCGGAATTTAGGCTCGTCGCTGGCGTTGAAGGTGATAGCTGTGTCGCTCCATGGATTTGCTGTTGCTATTTGGTAGACTTCGGCGAGTCCGTGGATTGTTCGCTTTCGCATATTGTTTGATGCGAAAGTCTCGAAGACTGTTGATACCGTACCGGTATTGTTGGAGTGGTTTTGCGGGGCTAGAAGCTCCTCGCCACTTTTGGCCACCTGCCGTAATATCCAGCATGCTCGAAGGCTATGTGTTGGGACGGTTCCCTCTGTACTATGAAGCTTACAGGGTCCATTGAGCCATCCCTCCAGTACGGTTCTGTTTCCCTTATTGGGTTTTTGTTTTTTCATTTTTGCATCTGGGGCCTGAGTGTAAGGCGCCCTTTTGCTGCGGACTAGGTTTGGGGCCGGATTATCCCAAAATTGATTTTCGGTTTTCCGGAAACTCTCCATCGCACAGTACTTTCGTACTATGGACGCCAGATCGGTGAAGCGCGTAAGTTTGCGACGATCAATGGCGTTTAGTATTTCCTTGTCCGTGCAATTATTGCAGAAGATTGAGATTGCGTTTTCCTCTCGGCAGTCCTTTATCCTGTCCATGACCAGGAGGAATCTGGCCTAGTAGTGATGTACTGTTTCAGCGGGCTCTTGCCGTATTAGAGATAGATCGCATATGTCTGGGCGGGTGGGTGGACTAAAATCCGGATCCCTGCCCATCTTGGGGCTTAAAGGCCGAGAAGTTTCCGAATTCGGAAGCTTAGGTTGCTGGACACGATCCAGCGAGTCCGGAGCGATGCATGGTTTTAAGTTCAATGCTCGATCGAAGCTCGTCCCTCCGCGGAAATCCGGCATGGGGGGTTCGGGAATCCGGACGTGACTGGTTTTTAATATAGACGAAGAGTCGCCGCATTGCTCCTCTACCACTGCGACGTGGTGGGTGGCCTGGGGAGAGTTAATCTCTCTCAGATCAGTTTTAAGCCCGATCTGATCGTAGTCTGTGGCGACTCCCAGGGCGGCGATGCGATCCAAGAGCTTGTTAACAGACGAGAGCTCTATTGAATCCAACTGCTCGGCGGATTCCAAGCTGACGCGAAGATTGCTTTTGACGACTTGAGAAGTCATTGTCGAAGCAGTGGCCGGACAGGCGGTCATATGAAAACCACCTAGCCGGATAGTTTGGCCGACGGCCAAGGCCCCTTCGGCGAAAATACCGTCTTTGAAGACGGGTGGAGGCATCCTTCCTATCGGTGACGAAACAGAGGAACTCTCAATGAAAGCACCAATGTCGGTGTCAAAACCGGCGGATCTCGGGTAGGGGGTCCCGAACTGTGCGTCTAGGCGGATGATAACAGGAGACGAGGGACACGATGTTTTACCCAGGTTCGGGCCCTCTTGATGGAGGTAAAACCCTACGTCCTGCTTGATTAATATTGATGATATGGGTAGTACAAGAGTGGATCTACCACGAGATCAAGGAGGCTAAACCCTAAAGCTAGCCTATGGTATGATTGTTGTAATGTATGTTGTGTTCTACGGACTAAAGCCCTCCGGTTTATATAGACACCAGAGGAGGCTAGGGTTACACAGAGTCGGTTACAATGGTAGGAGATCTACATATCCGTATCGCCAAGCTTGCCTTCCACGCCAAGGAAAGTCCCATCCGGACACGGGACGGAGTCTTCAATCTTGTATCTTCGTAGTCTTGGAGTCCGGCGGATGATGATAGTCCGCCTGTCCGGACACCTCCTAGTCCAGGACTCCCTCAGAGGCCGTGTCCGTGGCCGAACGCAATGCGGCCGCGGAACGAGCGGAGCGAGAGAAGCAGGAGGCGCAGGTGGCGGAAGTGCGGCAAGAGCTCCAGGCTCTCATGGAAAAGCATGAGACTTTGGAGCGCGACTCAAAGACTCGAGGGTCCGAGCTTGCCTCGGCTCTCGAAAGTGCCAAAGCCGCCAAGGCCGAGGCCCATAAGGCCCTTCAGGAGATTGAGGCGGTGAAGAAAATAGCGGCGGGTAAGGCATTTTTCATGCAAAACAAGCATGTTAATGTAAACTACCTGACACTTACCCGAATTCGGAGCTCTCCAAGGGCGTTTGCAGATCTGCCTCGCAGTGTGTCCGATGCCGCCGCGTTCTACCAAGCCGAGGAGGGGAGCTCAACGGAGAAGGTCTTCTGGTCTCAGTACGCTGAGGCCGGCCATCCGGTGCCCCCTAGCGACCAGCTGAAGCAGCTGGTCGAGCTCCACAAGGTAGCCGAACAGGCCATGAAGGGCCTCATAGTCCGGCTGTGGCCTGGAGTGGCCATGCCTGGGAGCTACTTCGGCCTTGTGTGGCGGCTTGTGGATGCGTGCCCCTGGGTGGAGGTCGTCAAGCGCTCCGCCTGTATTGAAGGTGCTCGTCGGGCCCTTGCCGCGCAAAGGTGCATTGGGGCAGGCTGGATGCGGAGAGGCTTATCACTGACGCGCCGCCAGCGAGCAAGGAGTATTGTACGCCCGAGATGTACTATAAGACTGTCCTGAAGGGTGCCCACAAGATTGCAGATGAGTGCCCCAGAGATGTAATTATTGAGTAGACTCGTTGTGTGTTATCCTGTGTGCTGAAAACTTTGTTCATATGCGCTAAGCAACGCTTTGTTTAATTTAAAATATTACCTTCTGTGCGGCCGTTTATAAAATCTTAGAGATGGCAAGTCGTCGGCTTCAGCCCCCATGCCACTAGTGCTGGGGTGTTCGGGATAAACTTGAGCACTCTTGTTCCCATTTTTGGGTCCATCTAGGGAGGCGCTCAACACAACGAACAAGGCAACCGGACTTATAATGCTTGAACACTCTCACTTAGCCATAGAATTCTATAATTTTAAATTTCAGCGAAGCCCCTAGTATTCGGAAGACCGAATTCGGGGCGCTATCCACGCCTTCGCCGGACATTATCCGGTTCTTCGCTCGAAGTGGCATAAGCCTTTAGGGACCCGAAAAGACCTCTCGAACAGCGACCAGTCTCTCGCCTTATCATGCCAGTCAGTTTTAGCTTTCTCCACTGAGGCGCTCGCCCAGCTCAACCGGGGCGCAATCGCAGTGGTTCTCCCAGTGCTACCTTAGCCGACAGAATGGAACGTAAGGTACCAAAACATGGGAGCCGGGCAAACCCAACTATTGACCCAAGACATGATTCGGAGCCGATTCATATAATGCTATAAGTTCGGGGTGCCGCACTTGTGAAAGTGTTCGGACTTATCACACCATAATGCGGGGAACATAAGCCCCTGGTGTATTCGGCCGTACCAAATTGTACGGGTGCAAGATGTCATTAATGAACATATATGTAAAGTAATGCAATTATAGGAAAAAAGTGCTGCATTATTTATTCATGGAATTCTGCTATGAGTGCGGAATGATACAAATATTGCGGTAAGCAAGGGATTGGACTAATTAAACATGTACCCCTCCAGGGGTGGGCTGCGGACTGGTGTATATAATCAAATTTAATGCTCGTAATGGAGACCACCTGAGTGTTCATCGCAGCCTTTTTCCCTCCCTGGCTGTTGCTTCGCGAGTTCGGCGGGCGCGCCGCCGGACAGGGCCTCTGGTGAACGGAGTCCTGTATATAAAAAGAAGGAAAATAAAAATAAGAAGAGCGACACACTTGGGAGCCCCTGGTGTGGTCGAGCCGCACTCTGGGTCTGTTGTGGTCGTGCCCCTCCCCTATGCCCATGGTATCTCTAGAGCGTAATGATGTACGCGGAGGGTTGGTCTTGCAATCATGCGAGGGCTGGGGTTGGGGCCGCATTGCTATGCGTGCTCAGAACGTGCCAGGTGGTCTTGATTGATGTTGCTCCGGGTGCATTTGGCCGTGTCCGGTCGTTTAACGGCTGGACTCAAAAATTGCCTTAGAAGGCTGCTCTGTACTTCTGCCGCGAGAGCCGCTGTATGTTCCTCCGTTCGGAGGGAGCGTTCCATATTTCCGTTGACCGTGATGACTCCACGAGGGCCTGGCATCTTGATCTTGAGGTATGCGTAATGCGGTACCGCGTTGAACTTTGCGAACGCGGTTCGTTCGAGCAGAGCGTGATAGCCGCTGCGGAACGATACTATGTCGAAGATTAACTCCTTGCTCCGGAAATTATCCGGGGATCCAAAGACCACTTCCAGTGTGACTGAGCCTGTACAATTGGCCTCAACACCTGGTATGACGCCTTTGAAGGTCGTCTTTGTAGGTTTAATCCTTGAGGGGTCTATGCCCATCTTGCACACTATATCCTGATAAAGCAGGTTCAGGCTACTGCCGCCGTCCATCAGGACTCTGGTAAGGTGAAATCCATCGACGATTGGGTCTAAAACCAATGCGGCGAATCCGCCATGGCGGATACTGGTCGGATGGTCTCGTCGATCGAAAGTGATCGGGCAAGAGGACCATGGATTGAACTTCGGGGCGACTGGCTCCATCGCATATACGTCCCTTAGTGCACACTTCCGCTCCCTCTTGGGTATATGGGTTGCGTATATCATGTTTACCATCCGCACTTGTGGGGGGAAACCCTTCTGTCCTCTACTGTTCGGCGGCCGGGTCTCTTCCTCGTCGTCGCTGTGCAGCCCCTTGTCGTTGTTTCCGGCAATTAACTTGCCTGCCTGCTTAAATACCCAACAATCTCTGTTGGTGTGGTTAGCTGGCTTTTCGGGGGTGCCATGTATCTGGCATGAGCGGTCGAGTATTCGGTCCAAATTGGACGGACCCGGAGTTGTTCTTTTGAATGGCTTCTTCCACTGACCGGGTTTAGAGCCTCAGAATCCGGCGTTGACTGCCGTATCCTCATTGTTGTCGCCGTTAACGCGGCGTTTGTTTTTGCTTCGACGCGACCTGCCATTGTGGTCCTTAGTATCCGGACTGCCAGCATTCTTACTGAGGTTGTTGCTGCGAGCTAGCCAGCTATCCTCTCCCGCACAGAAGCGGGTCATTAATGATGTGAGGGCTGCCATGGATTTCGACTTTTCCTGTCCTAGGTGCCGGGCTAGCCACTCGTCGCGGATGTTATGTTTGAAGGCTGCTAGGGCCTCTGCATCCGGACAGTCGACGATTTGATTTTTCTTTGTTAAGAACCATGTCCAGAACTGTCTGGCCGATTCATCTGGCTGCTGAATTATGTGGCTTAGATCATCGGCGTCTGGTGGTCGCACATATGTGCCCTGGAAGTTGTCGAGGAATGCGGCTTCCATGTCCTCCCAACACCCAATTGACTCTGCGGGCAAGCTGTTAAGCCAATGTCGAGCTGGTCCTTTAAGATTGAGCGGGAGATATTTGATAGCATGGGGATCGTCGCCGCGGGCCATATGGATATGAAGGAGATAATCCTCGATCCAAACCGCGGGGTCTGTCGTGCCATCGTAGGATTCGATGTTGACGAGTTTAAACCCTTCAGGGACTTGATGATCCATTACTTCGTCTGTGAAGCATAGTGGGTGTGCGGCGCCTCTGTATTGAGCAATATCACGACATAGCTGAAGGGAGCGTTGTCTGCTGTGTTCGGCCCGGCCGGAGTTGTTGTATCCGGCAACGATATTCGTCGTGGGTCGTGGGGCACCCACGTGATCCATAGATGGATCTGGATTGTCTTGCCTTGTCCTCCAATATATCCCGCAAGTTCGCCGCGTTCCCCCGTGGCTTTGTACTTTTTGAGCGATGCCGGGTACGGTCTTGTTGGAGGGCCTAGGTGCCTCTCTGTCCCGACCACGGGGTGGTCGGTCTGCCGTATTGTGCGCTGGTGATGAAGGTATATATGCTTCCTCCTCTAATCAGGGGAGCAACTTGCGTTTTGGGTAGCTCTTGGAGGGGCGTTCGAGTTCATACTCTTCGGCTGCGAGGACCTCGGTCCATCTGTCGGCCAGCAGGTCTTGATCAGCTTGAAGCTGCTGCTGCTTTTTCTTTAGGCTATTTGCTATGGCTATTAGCCTGCGTTTGAAACGCTCTTGTTCGACGGGATCCTCAGGCATGATGAATTCATCGTCGTCGAGGCTTGCCTCGTCTCCAGAGGGAGGTATGTAATTATCATCCTCGACCTCTTCGTCTGCCGCTCTCTCGTGAGGGCTTGCTTCTGCATCCTCCTGTGCTGAATCTTGCGGGAGGGGATTGTCTTCGGCACTGTCTGGGGTGTTATTATCTCCTATGCCGGAATCTCCATTCTTGCTTTGGCGGGATTTAGAGCGGCGCCGCTGACATCGGCGCTTGGGCTGTTTCATTAAGGAATCTGCCTCTGCTGTTTCTTCGTCGTCCCCATCCTTTGGGGTGTCCACCATGTATATGTCATATGATGAGGTGGTCTTCCAGTGCCCTGTAGGCGCTGGTTCTTGATCGTCTCCGGCATCGTCGTCCATACCGTCGATGTCTTCGGAGTCGTAGTCTAGCATGTCGGTTAGATCGTCGACAGTGGCTACAAAGTGGGTGGTGGGTGGGCTTTGAATTTCTTCGTCGTCCGTATCCCAACCATCCTGGCCATAGTCCGTCCAAGGCTCTCTGGATAGCGAAAGATGCTTTAGCGAATTTAGGATGTCGCCAAAGGGTGAGTGCTGAAAGATGTCCGCGGCGGTGAACTCCATGATCGGCGCCCAATCGGATTCGATTGGCAGGGGCGCAGGAGGTTCGGAGTCCGGCAGGGAGTCCGGCACCTCGGAGTCACGAGCTTTATAAGGGACAAGGCCAGTGTTCGGCTCCATCGCCGTGGAAGTTGTAGCTCCCGAGGCGGTGTCCAGCCACCCGTCCTCGATCTGCGTGATCGGCTCCGAATTATGGGCCGGTGCGGATTTGTGTGCGGCCTCCAAGGTACTGTCCGGCTGCAGAGTTAGGTCATGCCCATCGTGACAGTGTGGCACGCTCGGCTGCAGCTCGGATCCATCAAAGATCAAGTCTCCGCGGATATCCGCCGTGAAGTTTAGGCTTCCAAATCTGACCTGACGGCCAGGGGCGTAGCTTTCGATCTGCTCCAGATGGCCAAGTGAATTGGCCCGCAGTGCGAAGCCGCTGAATACGAAGATCTGTCCGGGGAGAAAAGTCTCACCCTGGACGGCGTTGTTGTTGATTGAAGAAGCCATCAAGCCTATCGGTGACGACACAGAGGAACTCTCAATGAAAGCACCAATGTCGGTGTCAAAACCGGCGGATCTCGGGTAGGGGGTCCCGAACTGTGCGTCTAGGCGGATGGTAACAGGAGACAAGGGACACGATGTTTTTACCCAGGTTCGGGCCCTCTCGATGGAGGTAAAACCCTACTCCTGCTTGATTGATATTGATGATATGGGTAGTACAAGAGTGGATCTACCACGAGATCAAGGAGGCTAAACCCTAGAAGCTAGCCTATGGTATGATTGTTGTAATGGTTGTTGTGTCCTACGGACTAAAACCCTCCGGTTTATATAGACACCGGAGAGGGATAGGGTTACACAGAGTCGGTTACAATGGTAGGAGATCTACATATCCGTATCGCCAAGCTTGCCTTCCACGCCAAGGAAAGTCCCATCCGGACACGGGACGAAGTCTTCAATCTTGTATCTTCATAGTCTTGGAGTCCGGCGGACGATGATAGTCCGGCTGTCCGGACACCCCCTAGTCCAGGACTCCCTCAGCCACCCGAAGAATTTTTTCCGCTACCGCAAGCTTCTGTTCTTCCGCGATCGCATCTGAAGGCCTTTTCTGGTACTCTGTCGAAGGGGGAATCGATCAGGGAGGGCTTTTACATCATCCTTGCTGCCTTCCGGTGACGCGTGTGTAGTTCACCACAGATCTACGAATTCATAGCTAGTAGCTAGATGTATTTTTCTATCTCTTTGATCTTCAATACAATGTTCTCCTCGATGTTCTTGGAGTTCTATTCGATGTAATCTTTTTTTGCGGGGTGTTTGTTGGGATCTGATGAATTGTGGGTTTATGAACTAAATGTTCATGAGAAGTACATAACTGAGTTTTTTGTGAACTTTATTATGCCTTCCCTAGGGGGTGGGGTGCGCCCCCATGCTTGTGGATGCCTGGTAGGCCCCCCTCTGGTAATTCCTTCGCCAGTATTTTTTATATATTCCAAAATAAATCTCCGTAAAATTTCAGGACATTTGGAGTTGTGCAGAATAGGTATCTTTGATGTAGCCCATTCTAGTCCAGAATTCCAGCTGCCGACAATCTCCCTCTTCATGTGAAACTTGCAAAATAAGAGATAAAATGCATAAGAATTATATCATAAAGTGAAATGAGAGTCCAAATTATAATAAATATCAATAGGAAAAATGATACATCACCAACATATCTATAATTTTTTATTGTTCCATGCTATTATAGTGTCAACCTTGGATGTCTATTATGCAATTATGTATCAATTTTTGGACTAACCTATTAACCTAGTGCCTAGTATCAGTTGTTGTTTTTTTGCTTTTTTTGGCTTTTTAGAAATCGGTACCAAACGGAGTCCAAATGCTACGAAACTTTACGATGATTTTTTCTAAACCAAAAGGAACCCTAGAGGCTAAGGGAGAAGACCTAAAGAGTCGCGAGGGAGCGACAAGCGTGCCAGGCGCGCCCCGGGGGGGGGGGGGGGGAGTGATGTCTACTACACGATTTGTTCTTGTAGACTTGTGTTGGGCCTCCAAGCGCAGAGTTTTGTAGGACAGTAGTAAATTTTCCTCAAGTGAATGACCTAAGGTTTACCAACCGTGGGAGTCGTAGGATGAAGATGGTCTCTCTCAAACAACCCTGCAATTAAATACAAGAAATCTCTTGTGTCCCCAACAGACCCAATGCAATGGCAAAACTTATAGGTGCACTAGTTCGGCGAAGAGATGGTGATACAAGTGTAGTAATGATAGTAGATATTGATTTTTGCAATAGGAACAATAAAAAATAGCAAGGTAGCAAGGAACAAAAGTGAGCACAAACAGTATTGCAATGCTTGAAAATGAGGCCTAGGGTCCGTACTTTCGCTAGTGCAATGTCTCAACGATACTAATATAATTGGATCATATAACCATCCCTCAACGTGCGATGAAGAATCACTCCAAAGTTCTTATCTAGTGGAGAATATAAGACGAAATTGTTTGTAGGGTATGAAACCACCTCAAATTTATCCTTTCCGATCGATCTATCTTAGAGTTCGTACTAAAATAACACCATATGATACACATCAACCAACTCTAATGTCACCTAGATACTCCAATGTCACCATGAGTATCCGTGAGTTGATTATACGATATGCATCACTACTGCGGGATGCTGCTAACGCGGCACTACAATCAGAGGCTCTTCGACAAAACTGTGTGTGATGCATTAATCACAAACGGTGATGTAAAAAACTATGAAAAAAGATGCAAAACATTTGCGATGGCGGATACATCAAACACAGTTCATATTATAGTTACGTGTGCGATGCGTGGCATACCGTTCACTCCAATTAACTGTTTGTGATGAGGCAGAACAACAGAAACGGGCAGCCAGATGAAGGTGTGTGCGATATACGACATATAGTTTCACTCAGATAAACTGTTTGTGATGAGGCGGAACAATGAATACAAGCAGCCAGATGAAGATGTGTGCGATATATGACATATAGTTTACTTGCATGAATTATTTGTGATTAGGCAACAAAAAAACGGTCAGCCAGATCAAGGTGTGTGCGATAGAGGGCAAATAGTTCACTCGGATGAACTGTTTGCGTTGAGCCAAGAGAACAGAAATGGTTCAACTTAATAAGATGTGCGTGATTGCCGACAAAGAGGTCTGTAATCAGAAATGTATGCAAAGACCGATAATAACACAGACGATTGCTGCTAATAAGACGTGTGTGTTGTTTGATGTGATTGCATACAGAACACACGCACACACACACACACACACACACACACACACTTATAAGGACATGGTTGCATAATCAAATTAAACATCCAATTACATAGGTGGCTACTACACACATGACATTTGCACACACCAAAATTAAACTATTACATGCATAATTTTATAGGTGGCTACTACACATATGACATTTCCACACACCAAAGTAAACTATATATTACATGCATAATTAACTAGGATAAATGATCATCTGATCATCATCTACTTCTTGTGACGCTTGCCGCTACTGCTTTGCTTGTGGCGCGATCTGGCCTCGTCGATTTTGGGAAGGAGACACTTCCTCATGTCAACGATCCGCCTGTGCATCTCGTAGCATGTATACACACTCTTGGGAGTGAACCTGAGGTGAGGTTCATCCAGTTGCCGCGTCCAGGCCCCGTGCCAGGATACAGGACGTGTTCTGTTGGCATCCTGCTTCATCTTTTCGTAGTAGGGGTCAATGATGGCCGAGGCAATTTCAACCAGGGAGTCCTTATTTGTGCTGCCCTAGACCCTGTAGTGGTCACGGATTTTGAGAAGGTTCTTGCAGGCCAAGCCCATTACCATGAGCGCTTTTACATCGTTGGAGGTTTCCACCATAGCGAACTTGTAGTCGGTGCTATTGAAAAACCTGACAAAATGGTCGCAAGGCTCTGTGGCCATGCAGTAGTGGTAGATGAGGACATGATGGCGCATGCACAACTGGGCGACGGCAACCTTATGATCATTGCTGGGATGACCATCGGTGTACTGGAGGTCGATGCCAACCACTTTGTACTTGTCCCGAGCAAGAAACTGCTCCACGGTGTTGATGTAGCTGTCCACCACGACCGGGTTGATGGTGTACACCACCGAGAGATCCGTCTCCCTCGCGTGGGTCTCGACTTGATGCACACCGAACTCCATTGGAGCACTGCTAGATATCCTCTTTGTATGTGTTGTTGTGGGTGTGCTTGTTGTGTTGTGGGGCGTGATCGAAATGTTGAAGAGACTAAGGTTAAATGGTTGCAGGAATTAATGGGGAAGTAGGACGGCCTGGAATATCGGCATGCCTGGATGGCAGTTGTAATTTGCAGCGTGTAACTCCATCGTGGCACACATAACTGCATCACGGCGACGCACGCGACGCAACCGCATGCATATGGGCCCCCCAACATGATTGTGCGCCAGCCCCAACCGCTGGCAGAGCGCGCGGAGGGACGTGAGCAGAGTGCTCCGCGGCTACCTCAATGTCGAGCAGGCATATGCATATAGCAGTTGGACACGCGGAGAAAAGCCGTCCACAAGCCGAGCAAGCGGAGGGACCCGAGCAGAGCGCGCCTCAGTGCCTAATGATGAGTAGAGCGCCGAGGGACGCGAGCAGAGGCCTGCACGGTGATACGTTGCAAATATGATGAACCATGCAAGCCATGGTGGAGTCATCAAGCAGGATTCAGATTAGTGTGGCGTGTGCGATACGTGGCATACCATTGATCCATCTGAGCTGTTTGTGATGAATAAGCCGTGTGTGTTGTGGGCAAACGCTTCCTGGCATACAACCGTCTACGATTGATGAATTTATCACCGACGGGTTCCCTAGTGTGGTCCGCGTGCGATGTGATATGCTCTGTTTGCACAACATCTATGCTCTGTCTACAGAAGAACAACATACTCCAATTACGAATACCATACACATACTTATAACATGACATGATTACAAAACCAAATTAAACATCCAATTACGTTATATATCAAGTACCATTAATATTGCAAGGTTCAAATTCCAGCATTACAAGGCCCAAATTCAAAGATTAGATGGTTCAAACTATTCTGACAAAAAAAATTCATCTTCTTCAGAATCTTTTTTCATGCATTATTTCTGCGAAAGGGTCAGCCATCGAGAAGTCATATAGCGGCTCGATACAGTGACTTCCGAATAATCTGTCATATGAAGTTAAAAACTCAAATTCAGCTTCTGCATAGCCTTTTCCATTCAGCCATAGACTCCTGCGCTCTTTAGCAATCCATTCACTTCTGCGCAATAAATATAGGGCAAACCTCATTACCTTGATCAACCTTGCTTTCTCAAGAAAGAACCTGTCGAATTTAATTTCTGGTGTGGTGCCTCGGTACTCGCTAAAAGTAATTTCTGTGAGATGAAGATCAAGGCATCCAATGGGTTTGTTATATTCCCCAACATTTTCTACTTTTGGGCTTGCTAGTATCTGCAAACAAAGATGATGTATTAGTGCCTAGCTGCAGATTGAACACTTCGGGCTTCTTTTGTTGGGGAATACAGTAATTTCAAAAAAAAAATCCTACGATCACGCAAGATCTATCTAGGTGATGCATTGCAACGAGAGGGGAGAGTGTGTCCACGTACCATTGTAGACCGAAAGAGGAAGCGTTTAGTTAACGCGGTTGATGTAGTCGAACGTCTTCGCGATCCAACCGATCTAAGCACCAAACGTACGGCACCTCCGTGTTCAGCACACGTTCAGCTCGATGACGTCCCTCGTACTCTTGATCCAGTTGAGGCCGAGGGAGAGTTTCGTCAGCACAACGGCATGACGACGGTGATGATGAAGTTACCGGCGCAGGGCTTTGCCTAAGCACTACGACAATATGACCGAGGTGTGTAACTATGGAGGGGGTGTCGGTGTCAAAACCGGCGTATCTCGTAGTTGGGGTCCTAAGCTAGGCGTCTTGGAGAGATGGTAACATGGGCACGGGGTTTTACCCAGCTTCGGGCTCTCTTGAAGAGATAATACCCTACATGTTGCGTTTGATTGTATTCATATGGATATTGTACAGAGTACATGTATCTACCACGAGATTGTAGTAATGAATATGAGATTATCTATTGACTAGCCTGGCCTCGGTTTATATAACACACCGGAGGCCTAGGGTTTAGGAGAGTCCTTGTCTTGGGCGCCAAGTCTTGTGGAGTCCTTCTTGTATGCGGCACGGGCTGTCCGAACTGGCCTATGAGTATACGGCCATGGGGATCCTCGGCCCAATCTAACTGATCGGGAGACGACGTGGTGAGTACCCCCTAATCTGGAACACCGTCAGTAGCCCCCTGAATCGGTCTTCAAGTTGAGGACGCTCCTCGATTCTTCTGAACTGTTCTTTATCTTCGGTCGTCGGTCTTGAAAACTGGTTCAAAAAATCTTCCCATCTTCCATCTTGAGGATCGCCAAAGTGAATCCAAAGAGTTTACACGTCGGGTATTCGAGGAGCCCCTTTGAGTTCTCGGCCTTTATCAATGCCTTGTTATTTTTATGCCACGCCTCGGGTTTAAAGTTGTTCCCGTGCAGTGGTGACCTCTTGCATCCGGGCTCTAACGCCGGACTGCATTCGAGGTATCTTTTGCAGCCGAGCACCAATGCTGGAATATATCCGAGCTCCAACGCCGGACTGTATCCGAGCTCCAACGCCGGACTATATCCAAGCTCCAACGTTGAACTATGTCCAAGCTCCAAAGCCGGACTATATTTGAGGTGTCATAGATCACCTTGGTTCAAAAAAGTTAAAGGAGTTTAGCCGGGCTTAATGCCGGAAATGCCCTCTATGGAGCCAGCCACTAGCGCCAGAGCTTTATGCCGGACTGCTTCCGAGGTGGTGCACCACCCCTGACTGCGGGCTGATTTTTTGATTGGTGCAATTTATTCTCTGCCGAGATATATAACCAATAGCCCTCAAGGTGTGTGTGTCGGTCTAAAACCCGAGACGCACCTGAAGGAAAACATGAAACCGCTGATCCTAGTAGCCCATGAGACTCAGGTCGATGTGCGAAATCGGCCTGAGGATCAACTCCTAGCTCGGCAGCATACGTAAGAATAGAAACACAGTGTAATATATTAGGGAAAATAGTGATTGGCGAATAGGCCCTTGATAGAGGGTCTTGAGAAGTTGCCGCAATATATTAGCTTGACACCAGATAGGTCCAGATGGTACCTATTGTTGTCCGAAGACACGTTTGCCCATAGTTCGGTCAAGCCAAACACTAAGCACTTTGAATTTTTTGCATTGAATAAGCAACGCAGTAGCCCCCGAGACACTGGTCGGGTGGCAACACCAGATTAGGGGACCGATGTACCCCTTTAATATTTGTAAATGATAAGCACGAAGCCCAGTAGCCCCCGAGCCTTAATGTGGGCACGGGTGTAATGATTATGTGTAATGATTCTATGTATCCAAGTACTCGACATCATTAATGCTCGGATCCGCATTGTACAAAACTTTGTTGACTGACCATCGGCTTCAACCTCCTCGGCCAGCAGTCGAGGAGTGTTTGTCCTACTTTATAAGGCCTTTATGAGGGCAAAGATTTACGGCAAACAAGGCAATCCGGCCATACAGTTTTATAAACAAAGGTACACGGAGAGATATGTCATATTACTTGTTAACGTAAGAAACATCTTCCAAAGAAAATAGTCCCTATATCAGTTCCTTTCTTTGGGTTGTCATGCTAAGCATGATCATGAAACCTCAGCTCCGATCAATATGGGAGCAAAATATTGAGGATTTAGTTCGGGGAAAGTTCCCGAACGCTATTTAATGAACCAAAATTTTCACTTCCGTCGGTGCCGAACAATATGATCCTTTAAGATTGCTAGCTTTCGGCTTAACCCAGTCTGAGGTACTAACTCGGATGTCCTGGTAGTAACAATCACAGAGGTGCTCCCTTTACCGCCTAGCCGAACAATTGGGAACATAGGGGGTAAGCACAGGAGCCAGGCAACCTAACTTGGTCAAAATCTTAAGTCAAATGGATGCATATTTATGGCTTTATAACGATGATTACGAAAGGCAGCCCTTGTATATTAAATACAAACACCGATGATATGTTTATTTTGACTCCGTCGCGACCGTTTATCAGTTGAAAGTGGCCCATCGTTGGCTTCCACCCCTTTGTAGATACTACGCAGGGTGTTTCTGCAATAACCAGACAACCCTTAGCCGACGTCTCGGTGCCCGGAGGTGGTTGTGTTAGTAGAAACGAGGCAATCAGATATGCGGACTTTATAACTTTCACTTAGTCATAGGAGCTTTAAACTGGGGAAGCTAGCTACAAGCCCCTGGTTAGTGTTCGGCGACAGCCGAGGTCAAGCCGTAAACACTTCGGCCAATGTTATGAACGACCCGTCATTTATTATAGTCATCGGATCGCTGACCGGTTTACGCTTATTATGACAGTCAGTTTTCGGCTTTCTCCACTGAGGTGCTTAACCATGTGAGCTGGAAGCACAATCACAGTGGTTCTCCCTTTGCACACCTAGCCGAACAAAGCGGAATGTAGGAGGCAAGCGCAGGAGCCGGACAACCCAACTATTGACTGAAGTCACAATTCGAAACCGATGCATATATAGCAATATCCGAGAATGTTTTTGCCGAATCTCTAAAGGTGTCCGGCGTTGCACTGCGAGACTTATGCGGGAAACACACAAATAGTTTAAAAGTGCCATAAGCTAGGAAAACAGCTCATATAAATTTTAAGAGCCCCCAAGTGACTTGGGTAAAAGAATTTTATGTTATAATGATTGTATGTACCGAAGTACTTATATCATATCTGTGTTCACCCGAACTTTAAACGCGTCTTAACCGACCGTCGACTTCTCCCTCTTTGGTTAAGGACCGAAACGTGTTATGTACTCCACCTGTCGAGAATATCGACGGTGTTTTCGATAACCAGGCAATCAGGCCATAAGGCTGTAACAGACAAAGCGCGCTCAGGGAACTTATGCTATATTACTAACGAAGTTTAAGAAGCATCTTTGAAGAAAATAGTACCTCCACCGATACCTTTCTTTGGTTGCTCATTGTTATTATGAGACTTGTGCAATAGATTTTTTGTACTCATGAGTTCTGTTGTGTGCCGACCATGATTGAAAACAATAAGAGCGCTAGCTTTCGGCTTCATCCAGTCTGAGGTCCGAGCTCGGATGACCCGGTCGTGACAATCGCAGAGGTGCTCCCTTTACTCCCTAGCCGAACAATCGGGAATGTAGGGGTAAGCACGGGAGCCAGGCAACCCAGCTTGCAGAACACTTAGGTCAATATGGTGCATATTGTGGCGTAATACACGAACAAGGAACGAAGCCGTACAAGTATAATCATATGCAAGAGGAAATGCTCCATAAAGGAAGCCCCCAAGGAAACGGGGTATTTGAATTTGTGTGTCACAAACAAAGTTTGGACAAGGAAGTTTGTGCCAAAAAAGTATAATGCTTGGTCGAACCGATCAAAATTTAAAACTGAAAGTTTTTGAGTATGAAAGCGACTTAGCTAGTTAATGTGTTCGGCTTTGATGACGCGGTCCGAGCTTGATGCGGGACAAGGTTCCAGCCCCCAGGCTAGTCTCAAGGTGGCCGAGCAGAGAGTTCGGGACTCCAAAAAGATGGAGCCCCCAGTCCAGCTGCGGTGATGGAGCAGGTCGGTTAGGTGACACCGGAGTCTCCGGCCGAGTAGGCTAACGGCAACGCGGGATTGCCTACACAGGGCAACGCACCAAGGCGAGAACACAATTTGGTCGACGTAGGCGACAGCGTGGCTCAGTATGAGTCGATTGGCTGCACAGATAAAATAGTGCAAACCAAAAGTAATGACAAATAAAGATAATAATGTATATTAAAAAAAAAATCTTCTACTTAGTTAATACAAGTGAAGTAAATAATGAAAGAGATATGGCCTGAGCGTCGAGGTCGGCCTGGTAAGTGGTCGCGTGGTAATGCTAACAAAGGGATGTGCGCCGAGGTGACTCCCCAACTAGATCAATGCAGGGAGGACGACGTTGTTGGCCCCATAGAGTTGACCACATGACGCATGACGAAGTCGAAGGTGATTACCTGCGCACATAAAATAGTGCAGTCCAAAAATAAAAAATCTTCTATTTAATTGAATTTGTTTTTGAATAAATATGGCCTGGGCGACAAAGTCAGCCCGGCGGAGCCGCAATGCGGAAAGGTTGACACAAGGACACGTGTCGACGCGATGCCACGACTTGATCAACGTCGGCGGGACGAGGACATCGCCTTGCCGAGGTGTTGGCGCGGCCCAACCTAAAAATATTGCCTGCACGCACAAAGTAGTGCAACCAAGAAATAATAATAGTGAAAAAGAAAAGGTGCATAATTAATTTATGCAAAAAAAAGGTTTGGTAAATATGGCCTGAGCGTCGGGGTCGGCTCGATGGTGTGACGGTATTGTGGCACGGTGATGTTGATAAAAGTTAGCCGACCTAGGTCACGATGAGAGGCTAGCTAGACCGGTTGCACGTACAAGCGTCGGTAGAACATCTCTGCAAAAATAGTGCAGTGCAAACCGACAGAAAGATATTTTGCGTTTTAAATGGATAGCTAGGAAAAATAAAACCTGGATGACGACGATCGTGGAGGACCGAAGAAAATAGAGAGAAGAGATCCCTATTGTAGAAATTCTAGTGTTTCCACTAGATCTCGGTGATCGTGCTGCAAAAGCAGTACACTCAATTCCCATTAGTACTTTGGTCTCCTCAAGTTCAATTGGTAGTAGGTACTCGCGGCCGTGTGGACACCGGATTAGAAAAAAGGAAAAAATGGAGGAACGGAAACTCCCTGGTGCCAGCCGCATGGCAGGATTTCAAGTTGGATCCGGTGTACTGTTCCATGCAGTACCGCTGCGCGTGCGTCATCCTCTCGGCTAGAATGCCTATTGTCAGATCGCCATATATTTTTTGTACTGACCTAGATCGAGTCCTCATTATAGGCCATTGACTGCGTGCTAGCGCTTCTCAGATCAGACGTACTGTCCGGCGGCGGATAGGGCTGCCGCCGCATAAACTTTTCTCAATCCTGATCTGCATGCAAACTAAGTAGCACAACGCAACGATGATTTTGCCAAAAAGATAATTTACATGAAACAACTCTTTATTGAAAAAATATCACCTGATTATCCAATCAATCCGTGACGATCACCCAGCGGGCTCTCAATGAAAGCACCAATGTCGGTGTCAAAACCGGCGTATCTCGTAGTTGGGGTCCTAAGCTAGGCGTCTTGGAGCGATGGTAACATGGACATGGGGTTTTACCCAGCTTCGGGCTCTCTTGAAGAGATAATACCCTACATGCTGCTTTTGATTGTGTTCGTATGGGTATTATACATAGTACATGTATCTACCACGAGATTGTAGTAATGAATATGAGATTGTCTATTGACTAGCCTGGCCTCGGTTTATATAACACACCGAAGGCCTAGGGTTTAGGAGAGTCCTTGTCTTGGGCGCCAAGTCTTGTGGAGTCCTTCTTGTATGCGGCACGGGCTGTCCGTACTGGCCTATGAGTATACGGCCATGGGGGTCCTCGGCCCAATCTAACTGATCGGGAGACGACGTGGTGAGTACCCCCTAATCCGGGACACTGTTAGGGGGCACCGCACACGGCTAAAAGATCAACTTGTGTGTCTATGGGGTGCCCCTTGGCCACGTATATAAAGGAGGGGGGAGGAGGCCGACAAAGAGGGGAGGCACGCCATGGGGGGGAGAGTCCTACTAGGACTCCAAACCTACTAGGATTCGCGCCCCCCTTTCCTATTCCAAGTGGGAGAAGGGGGGAAGGAGGAGGAGGAGAGAAGGAAGGAGGGGGGCGCCGCCCCCTCCCCTTGTCCAATTTGGATTGGGGCAAGGGGGGCGCGTGCCACCTCCTGGCCGGCCCTGTCTCTTCTCCACTAAGGCCCATGAGGCCTAATAACTTCCCGGAGGGGGTTCCGGTAACCCCCGGTACTCCGAAACTTATCCAAAACGACACGTACCATTCTGGTGTCTGAATGTAGCCTTCCAATATATGAATCTTTATGTATCGACCATTTCGAGACTCCTCGTCATGTCCGTGATCTCATCCGGGATTCCAAACAAACTTCGGTCATCAAAACACATAACTCATAATACAAATCGTCATCGAACGTTAAGCGTGCGGACCCTACGGGTTCGAGAACTATGTAGACATGACCGAGACACATCTCCGGTCAATAACCAATAGCAGAACCTGGATGCTCATATTGGCTCCTACATATGCTACGAAGATCTTTATCGGTCAAACCGCACAACAACATACATTGTTCCCTTTGTCATCGACATGTTACTTGCCCGAGATTCGATCGTCGGTATTATCATAACTAGTTCAATCTCGTTACTGGAAAGTATCTTTACTCGTTCCTTAATACTTCATCCCGCAACTAACTCATTAGTCACAATGCTTGCAAGGCTTATAGTGATGAGTATTACCGAGAGGGCCTAGAGATACCTCTCCGAAACATGGAGTGACAAATCCTAATCTCGATCTATGCCAACTCAACAAACACCTTCGGAGACACCTGTAGAGCACCTTTATAATCGCCCATTTACGTTGTGATGTTTGGTAGCACACAAAGTGTTCCTTCGGCATTCGGGAGTTGCATAATGTCATAGTCTGAGGAACATGTATAAGTCATGAAGAAAGAAGGAGCAATGAAACTGTAACGATCATAATGCTAAGCTAACATATGGGTCATGTCCATCACATCATTCTCCTAATGATGTGAACATGTTCATCAAATGACAACACATGTCTATGGTTAGGAAACATAACCATCTTTGATTAACGAGCTAGTCAAGTAGAGGCATACTAGGGACTATGTGTTTTGTCTATGTATTCACACATGTACTAAGTTTCCGGTCAATACAGTTCTAGCATGAATAATAAACATTTATCATGAAATAAGGAAATAAATAATAACTTTATTATTGCCTCTAGGGCATATTTCCTTCAGTCTCCCACTTGCACTAGAGTCAATAATCTAGATTACATAGTAATGACTCTAACACCCATGGAGCTTTGGCGCTGATGACGTTTTGCTCGTGGAAGAGGCTTAGTCAACGGGTCTGCAACATTCAGATCCGTATGTATCTTGCAAATCTCTATGTCCCCCTCCGACACTTTATGACGGATGGAATTGAAGCATCTCTTGATATGCTTGGTTCTCTTGTGAAATCTGGATTCCTTTGCCAAGGCAATTGCACCAGTATTGTCACAAAAGATTTTCATTGGACCTGATGCACTAGGTATGACACCTAGATCGGATATGAACTCCTTCATCCAAACTCCTTCATTTGCTGCTTCCGAAGCAGTAATGTACTCCGCTTCACACGTAGATCCCACCACGACGCTCGGCTTGGAACTGCACCAACTGACAGCTCCTCCATTCAATAAAAATGCATATCCAGTTTGCGACTTAGAGTCATCCAGATCAGTGTTAAAGCTTGCATCGACGTAACCGTTTACGATGAGCTCTTTTTCACCTCCATAAACGAGAAACATATCCTTAGTCCTTTTCAGGTATTTCAGGATGTTCTTGACCGCTGTCCAGTGCTCCACTCCAGGATTACTTTGGTACCTCCCTGCTATGCTTATAGCAAGGCACACATCAGGTATGGTACATAGCATTGCTGTAACACCCGGATAATTAGACTACAGTAAAACCCTCCTAATGATGCCATGTCATCTTGATTACTGTTGCTAAACTTTCGTTAGTTCTAACCGGTCCAAAAATCAATTAAAAAAATGGCAAACAACAAAAGTTTTTAAAAGTTGAAACAAAAATGTTCAAATAGTGCCAAAAATGACATAGGTAATTATGGTGTAGAAGACACAATTTTATAAAATACCTAAATGCCCTAAATTAAATAAAACAGAAAGGGAAAAAGAAATAAATAAAAGAAAATACAAAACAGAAACAGAAAAGAAGAAAAGAGAAGCCCTCCTGGACCAGACGGCCCAGCTCGCAGCCAGGCCGGCCCACCTGGCCCAGCTGGCCACACACGGCCCCGCTCCCCTGCCTCGTCCCCTTCCCTGTTCCTCCGACCCGGGTCGGAACAGGGCACGTCGCCACCGGCCCCCCTCGCCGGCGTCGAGGAGAGGATAAGGCCGCCACGCCTTCGCCTCCTCGATCCCTCCTCCTACTCGCCCTCACTCTCGCCATCGGTTCCTGTGCCTCTCCCTCCCCCCCAGATCCACCTCGCCACTCCCCTCGTTCCCCACCGCAACCGAGCGCCGCCATGGCCTCACCGCCGTAGAACTCGCGGCCACCGCGACCTCCAAGCCTCTCCGACGTGTCCACTCGTTCCGCCTCCCTCGACTACGCCTCCCCGTCAAGACGCAGGACGCCGGGCGCCCACGAACGCTGCCCCGGCCTCGTCTTCTTCCTAGGATCCCCGACGCGTCTCTGACGAGCTCCGTCGACTCTGCTGCTACTAAAGCACCACTGGCCATCTTGCATGCCGCACGGTGAGCTTCTCCTCCCCCTGCTGCTCCTTGTTGGCCCCCTAGCACTCTGTAGCCAGCTGCCGCCTTTGCTGAGCTCTGGTCGCCGCCATGCACTACACCGCCGCGGCCACAGACGCCGTCGAGCTCGTTCCGGCCCAGCATCGAGCTCCTGCGAGCCCTACGCGCCCGCACACTAGCCTCCCCGTGCCTCCTAGCGTGTTTCCCGTCGGGGACCTGACTACGCCGCCGCCTGCGCACGTCGCCGGCGCCCTTCCGGTGACCAAATGGTCACGGGGCCGAGCCCTTTGTGCACAGCGCGTCGCGCAACTCCACCCTAGCCTTCCCGTTAGCCCCGAAGCGCGCTGCGTCGCCGTCTTCGTCTCACGCCTAAACCACCTTGCCGCCGTCGAGCCTGTAGCGCTCGACTCTGGCCACCACAGCCTCCGCAACCACCACCATTCGCTCCGCCGTCGTCTTGCCGTTCGAATGCGACCGGTCCCGCCCATTTTGGTGGCCAACAGACGAAACCCGACGCTCGCCCAAGCCACGCCGCCGCGAAAATGAACTCGCCAGCATCTAAACGCCGGCCAGCTGACGTGGCACACGTGGGGTCCACCCCTGGGTCACTGCAAGTGGGTCCCAGGGGCCCAGTTGACCTGTTGACCAGGTCAACACTGACATGGCCGCCTTCTGTCTCGCTGACGCCTGGGCCCCACCGCCCTTTTAAATAACTAAAACGATTTTATAAATGAAAATAATTAAATTAGTCTAAGCACTCACTGACAGGATGGGCCCACACCCATAATTAACCCAATTAATTAGTCTAAACCCCCCTGTTAGTACCCTGCCAATGACATGTGGGTCCCCGTGCCTCCTAGCGTGTTTCCCGTCGGGGACCTGACTACGCCGCCGCCTGCGCACGTCGCCGGCGCCCTTCCGGTGACCAAATGGTCATGGGGCCGAGCCCTTTGTGCACAGCGCGTCGCGCAACTCCACCCTAGCCTTCCCGTTAGCCCCGAAGCGCACTGCGTCGCCGTCTTCGTCTCACGCCTAAACCACCTTGCCGCCGTCGAGCCTGTAGCGCTCGACTCTGGCCACCACAGCCTCCGCAACCACCACCATTCGCTCCGCCGTCGTCTTGCCGTTCGAATGCGACCGGTCCCGCCCATTTTGGTGGCCAACAGACGAAACCCGACGCTCGCCCAAGCCGCGCCGCCGCGAAAATGAACTCGCCAGCATCTAAACGCCGGCCAGCTGACGTGGCACACGTGGGGTCCACCCCTGGGTCACTGCAAGTGGGTCCCAGGGGCCCAGTTGACCTGTTGACCAGGTCAACACTGACATGGCCGCCTTCTGTCTCGCTGACGCCTGGGCCCCACCGCCCTTTTAAATAACTAAAACGATTTTATAAATGAAAATAATTAAATTAGTCTAAGCACTCACTGACAGGATGGGCCCACACCCATAATTAACCCAATTAATTAGTCTAAACCCCCCTGTTAGTACCCTGCCAATGACATGTGGGTCCCACTGGACCCACCTGTCTGGTTTGACTGGTCAGCCGACCTGTTGACCAGCTGACATCAGCATTTGATGTAGGATGGAACCCTATAGCGACGATCTTTCATGTTTGGAGCGGATCCTACGGGAGAAACACGAAGAACGCGCGGAAGAACACGAGGAAATCACGGGGAAGAACGAGAGAGACACTCAACCGACAAGAGATCAATCACACAAGGTCTAGATCATCGAAGCACGAGTAATACATGGTCCAAAATCAACAAAGGAAAGATACAAAGGTAGCCGTTCTTCTCCGAGAGGAGGTCTTGAATCCACGAGGGGATCTTCCCGTAAAGGGGTCTTGAATCCGAGAGGATCTTCTCCGAAGAGGCCGCGGTCTCTCACGAGGAGGAGATCCGATGGATGAGCGAGGCTCTATCTCAAAAACGAGCTAAATCAACGCTGAGTCTCAAAGTGAGGAGATGGGGTCCTATATATAGAGTTGGGGGGCGAAGGGGTACATGGGCTCAGCCCAACACGCGCACACAGGCGCTGGCCGGATGATCCGGCCTGGGGTCCGGATGATCCGGGCTGGTCTGGATGATCCGGGTGGAGGCCCGGATGAGCCGGAGGGTCGGCTGGTGGTCGCGCAGGGCCGGATGTCCGGCTGGAGGTCCGGACGTCCGGGCCGGGTCCGGATGATCCGGGACTGGGTCCGGATGATCCGGCTTCAGGTTGGAGCTTCGGGAGTCCTCGGTTGATTTAGCCGGATCGTCCGGGCCGGGGTCCAGATCGTCCGGGCTCTGTCCAGATCGTCCGGGCCGCCGTCCGGATCGTCCGGCCACCCTGGTCCTTGGTGCTTTTTCCTCTCCGTCTTCTCGCATGTCTTCCGCTTCCGGTTCTCCTTGCTTCCTAGCCTCTTCATGGTTGACTCCTTGGTACCTGAGTATGCATAGCATTTCTGTTTGAGGTAGTAACCATGTCTCATGTGAATCGAAAGGGAGTTGTGAGAGGAGTGATGTCACCTCTGTTTCAAGAGCTCTTGCACGTGCTCGAGTCATAGGTCCTTGTGGGGTTGGAGGCGTTGATGTAGAGTCCATGAGGATGATGGAAGGATGCTCCGCATCATATCCCCTCCCTTCGAAAGTATCCGACCTCGGATCTAGTTCTTCATCACCATGGAAAGGCGAGAGGTCTTTGACGTTGAAGGTGCCGCTCATGTTGTACTTGTCGCTTGGTAGGTCGAGCTTGTAGGCGTTGTTGTTGTAGCGTGCTAACACCTTGAAGGGTCCATCGGCTCGAGGTAGAAGTTTGGACTTGCGTTCGTTGGGGAAGCGTTCCTTGCGAAGGTGTAGCCACACGAGATCGCCTATGTTGAAGATCATGGGTTGCTTGTTGATGTTGAGCTTGGTCGCTAGTCGTTGTACTTGGCGCTCTATGGTGTTTCTTGTATCTTCATGCATCTTCTTGATGTAGCTTGCACGGGCACTTGCGTCGAGGTTGGTGCGCTCTTGTAGAGGTAGAGGTAGAATGTCCAATGGGGACAATGGGTTGAAGCCGTAGACGACCTCGAAGGGGGACTTGCCGGTCGTCGAATGTCTTGCGCAGTTGTAGGCATACTCGGCGATGGGTAGACACGCCTCCCACCCCTTGATGTTCTTCTTGATCAACACGCGAAGTAGAGTGGAGAGCGTCCGGTTCGTCACCTCCGTTTGGCCGTCGGTTTGAGGATGGTATGCGGATGAGAACAAGAGCTTGATTCCGAGCTTGGCGCATAGGGTCTTCCAAAAGTAACTCAAGAACTTGACGTCGCGGTCGGAGACGATTGTCTTTGGTACTCCATGGAGGCGCAAGATTTCCCTACAAAAGAGATTTGCAATATGTGAAGCATCGTCTACCTTGTTGCAAGGAATGAAATGTGCCATCTTAGAAAATCTGTCCACAACAACAAACACAGAATCCTTTCCATTTTGAGTTCTAGGCAAACCAAGTACAAAGTCCATGCTAATGTCTTCCCAAGGTTGATAAGGAATAGGAAGAGGCATGTAAAGACCATGAGATTGTGCTTTTGACTTAGCTTTGCGGCATGTTGAGCATCGGGTGGTGAAGCGTGAGACGTCTCGAAACATCTTTGGCCAAAAGTAGTTCTTGGAGAGCGTGGCAAAGGTCTTGTCACGTCCAAAATGTCCCATGAGTCCACCTCCATGAGCCTCTTGCAAAAGGAGCAAACGAAGAGAAGACTCGGGTATGCATAGTTTGTTAGCTCTCATAAGATAACCATCCTTGAGGTAACATTGTTCCCATGATGTATCCGTCAAACATTTAGCATAATGAGGTGCAAAAGATGGATCACTAGCATACAAATCTTTGATGTGCTCAAAGCCAATAACATTCAACTCAAGTTGGGTGACAAGCATGCATATACGTGAAAGTGCATCGGCAACTACATTTTCCTTGCCCTTAATGTACTTGATCACATATGGGAAAGATTCAATAAATTCACTCCATTTGGCATGACGCTTGTTCAATTTAGTTTGACCTTTTAAGTATTTAAGCGTTTCATGATCGGTATGGATGACAAACTCATGAGGTCGAAGATAATGTTCCCAAACATGTAGGACACGCACTAAAGCATACAATTCTTTGTCATAGATGGGATAGTTAAGTTGAGCACCGGAGAGTTTTTCACTAAAATAAGTAATGACTCGTTTTTCTTGCATTAAAACTCCGCCAATTCCGGTACCACTTGCATCACAATGAACCTCAAAAGTTTTGTCAAAATTGGGCAAAGCAAGAATCAGAGCATGAGTAAGCAAAGACTTGAGCTCATCGAAAGCGTTGGATTGCAAAGGTCCCCAAACAAAAGGAGTATTCTTCTTACTCAAAGCATGCAAAGGAGCTGCAATAGTGCTAAAGTTTTTCACAAAGCGACGATAAAAACCTGCAAGACCAAGGAAACTTCGCACTTGTTGCAAATTGGTGGGTTGGGGCCAAGTTTTAATTGCTTTGATCTTAGTTTCATCAACATGGACACCCTTGTAAGAGACAACGAAACCCAAGAAAACTACTTTGTCAACGCCAAAAGTGCATTTTTTCAAGTTGGCATAAAGACTTTCTTTTTGAAGTGTTTGCAAAACAAGCTTAACATGATCAAGATGCTCTTTCATGGTTTTGCTAAACACAAGAATATCATCGAAGTAAACCACAACAAAGATTCCAATGTAGGGTCGAAGTACATGATGCATGAGACGCACAAAAGTTTCGGGTGCTTCCGACAAACCCATAGGCATGATCAACCACTCATATAAGCCAAATTTGGTTTTGAAAGCAGTTTTCCATTCATCACCCTCATGAATGCGTATTTGATAATAGCCACTTTTAAGATCAATTTTTGAGAAAAAGTTGGCTCCACTAAGTTCATCAAGCATATCATCTAAGCGAGGAATGGGATGCCTATAGCGCACGGTGATAGCATTTATGGGTCTACAATCGGAGCACAAACGGAAAGTTCCATCGGGCTTAGGCACAAGTATAACGGGAATGACACAAGGGCTTAAGCTTTCACGTACATGACCATTGTCGATTAGTTGTTGTACTTGCCGTTGAATCTCCTTGGTTTCTTCGGGATTGACACGGTAGGGAGCTTTGTTTGGAAGTGGCGCTCCGGGGATGAGGTCAATTCGATGCTCAATGCCTCGAAGAGGAGGTAGACCCGGAGGTAGCTCATCGGGGAAAACATCTTGAAATTCCTGCAAAAGAGATTGAAACACCAAAGGTAGCTCATGAGTGGTGTTAGTTTTTGGTTCTCCATCCTTGCACACAAGGACAAAGTGCATCACACTCGATGGGTTCTCACACACTTCTCTTATCTCATGTTTGGTGGCGAATAGTATGCGGTTTTTCTCTCTAGGCGAAGAGGCGCTCAAATTTGGCTTGTGGCTCTCACTCACTTTTTGGTGGCTCACTTTCTCACTCTTCTCTCTTTGGTTGGTGGCTTGTTTGTCGGCTATCACTTGACTAGGAGACATGGGTCGTAGGACATATTCTTTGCCTTTCATCTTGAAGCTATAGTGGTTTGTACGCCCATTGTGGTAGACACCACGGTCGAATTGCCATGGCCGACCAAGGAGGAGGTGGCAAACGGTCATTGGGACCACATCACACTCCAAAGTGTCCTCATATGCACCGATTTTGAAAGATACTTTGACCGTATGCTCAACTCGTATAGTGCCGGAGTCACTTAGCCATTGAACCTTGTAGGGTTGCGGATGCTTCTTCTTGACCAATTGAAGCTTGGAGCATAGTTCTTCGCTTGCCAAGTTGTGGCAGCTACCTCCATCGATGATGACCTTGACGGAGCGTCCATTGATGCCGGCCTTTGTGTGGAAGATGTGGCATCTTTGATCTTCTTCTTGTTGATGTTGAAGTGTCAAGACCTTGGAAACAACAAGAGCGGGGCTCGTATCTTCATCACAAAAGACTTGATCATCTTCATCCTCGTTGATGCGCCGGTGCATGGCCACTTGCTCAATAGCTTCCATTTCATCTTCACTCATTGAGTCGTATGTGCCATCGTCGTTGAGTATCATGGTGCGCTTGTTGGTGCATTCATAGGACTTGTGGCCTCGGCCGCCGCAAGTGAAGCACTTGAAGGAGCTTGTCTTGACGGTCTCATCGGTTGGAGTAGATGATGAATCACGCGGCTTGGAGTTGCTTGTAGTAGGAGGAGGATGACTTGAACTTGTAGAAGTTTTCTTGTAACTTGACTTGTCGTCGTTGCTTGGAGAAGGCTTGGTTGATGTCGAAGTTGGAGTAGTTGTTGAAGCGTGGTTGTTGGAGAAGCCGTATGTCTTGGATGAGTACTTGGCGTACTTGAAGTCATCTTGCACTTGTCGTTCCGCCTTTGTAGCTTGATGCACGAGCTCAATGAGGTTGGAGTAGGGTTGGAAGTCGGCGATCTTCTTGATGGGATGGTTGAGTCCATTCAAGAATCGTGCCATTGTTTGCTCATCATCCTCCGTGACATTGGCTTGAATCATGGCAATCTCCATTTCTTTGTAGTATTCTTCAACACTCTTTGTTCCTTGCTTGAGGAGTTGTAGCTTCTTGAAAAGATCACGGTTGTAGTAGGTGGGCACAAAGCGTGCTCGCATGACATCCTTCATTTGAGCCCAAGTGGTGATTGGAGGGTCACCTCTTGCTTGTCGGCGCTCAAGTACTTGTTCCCACCATATGAGCACATAGTCTTGGAACTCAAGTGATGCCATAGCGATCTTCTTCTCTTCCTCATAGTTGTGCAAACGAAAGATTTTGTCGACCTTCAATGCCCATGAGAGGTACTCTTCGGGATCATTGGTTCCATTGAACTTGGGCATTGTGAACTTGAGCTTGCCATAGCGTTGTTCTTCATTGTGTTGAGGTCGATGTTGATGATGACGTTCTTGACGTGGAGGGTAATCATCCTCATGTTGCTCTTGTCGAGGAGGAAATCCATTATCAACTTGCTCTTGTTGACCTTGAGGTTGGGGATGAGCTTGAGGAACTTGCGGAGGAGCTTGTGGGGATTGACGTTGCGCACGCGGATGGTAGTTCCTCTCTTGTATTTCTTCTCGAAGGGCTTCCTCTTGATTGCGCCTTTCGCGATTGCGGTTGGCGATAGCTCGACTTGATGCTTGAAGGGCACGTTCCGCCTCAAGAGCTTGTGCTTCTCGTTGTTGTTGTTGAAGTCGTTGAGTCTCGGCGTCTTGTTGCTCTTGGTGTAGGCACGCTCGTTCTTGTTCTTGTTGGCTATGAAGACGTTGTCGTTCTTGAGCTTGAGCAAACGCTACTTGGTTTGATTGAGGACGAGGGACTTGTTCATCAACTTGCTCTTGGGAATGCTTGTCATGTAGCGGGTTGTGATGTGCATGATGGTCTTGACGCGCGGCTCGTCGAAGAGTGTTCGATGACGGTGTACTTGTGTCGGAGAAGGAGTCGTCGGAGTGGCGACTTGAGTGGCTCCGTCTTGAGTGTGAGGAAGTAGAAGGACGCAGGTTCACCAACAAGGCGCGGATCTCGTCCATTCTTGCATCGTTCTCTTTCTTGTGCGCGTCGAGTTTGTTGTCGAAGTAGTCTCTTGTACGTTGCTCGGAGAGTCGCAAGTCGGTGGCGAGGTTGTCGATGCGTTCGCTCATTGCTTGTTGCTCTTGATGGAGAGCTCGTTGTGCGCCAAAGAGGTGGCTCTTGGTGACGTATGATGACATGTCGTCGTCTTGCTCGATGAAGAGTGGATTTGTAGAAGAACTTGGCCTATCCATCATTTCAAGCAAATTGTGAGTGGTAGAAGGAGAAGAACTAATACCAATGTACCTTTGACCGAAGTTGAAGATGAATCAAGTTCACTCAAATGCGGACAATGAAATAGCACTATTGGTACCGATCCTTGTTGATTCTCACACTTACACAAGTAAAAGCTTTTGGTGGAGCTTGGTTAGGATGGTGGCACAAAATTGATTGCAATCGTTAGCTTGACTCAAAAATGTTGAAGAAGATTCGCAAATTCGCATATGCAACAAGTAGACCAAGCAAGTAGTGGTACACGGAAACACACACACAAATAGATAAATGGGATTGTGCAAACCAAAAGTGAGCCAAAATGTGGAATCCACGAAAATGCTCTTGTTGCACAATACTAGAGAGACGCTAGCACGATTGCACAATAGGCGGATACGGAGCTTGTGCACAACCTACTAGGCAAAAATGCAACGATCTCTATCCCAAGTATGCTATATGTATGGTATTTCAGTGCAATGATCCAAGATGATCTTATATGGCAATCTTAATGTTGTATGATGCTATGCTTGTTGCTTATAAGCTCTTTGCTTATCTTTCCTCTTTGCTTAAAAGCTTGAGTGGCTCTTTCTCTTTTGAGCTCTTTTATTATGCAAACTAGAAGAACCAAGATAGCAATTGTGTATGCGATGACAACTTTGTGACACACAAGTTGATTCCAAGATATGCACCACGATGGTATGTATGATATGGTGTATGCAACTAATGTGCACAAGTCACGTTGCCGGCAATACTCAATGGCTAGTCTCGATGGGTAAGCAACGCAAAAGATGGTCTATGATGGTTATCAATGCAATTGCAAGGTATGACAAAGATGTCGTCGATGTTACCATCCGTAGCGAAGATGAGTAGTCGACCAAAATGAGCGTTTGTTGTTGATGTTGCACCGCGCCTAAATAGCCAAAACACAAAAGGACACGGAAATCTCACTCAAATTGTCGAACCCAAAGTCGAATGGTGGTACGGAGGTTGTGTTGCTGGTGTTTGGCAAGTGGAAGTGGTGGTGGTTGGGGTCGGGAGGTGGTATGTAGGTGTAGGTGGTGGTGGGGGTGGAGGACTGCACAACTCCAGTTTCGGCAGAGGAAGCCGGATGATCCGGGCCAGGAGCCGGATGATCCGGGCACGTCCGGATGATCCGGGTCGGAGTCCGGATGATCCGGGCAGGTCAACTCGCACGGGAACTGCTCTGGAAGAACATGAAAACGGGGAGAAATTTGACGATTTCGGGGATTTTGGATGGATTTCGAGGGGGAGAAGGTGGGGAAAAGCAAGATCCACGAGTTACACACCGAATCCACGGATCAAAAACAACAAAACATCATCAAAACTAACAAATCACAAAAAAATTTGGGGGTTATTTTTGGTGGGGATTTTCGGATTTAGGACGAAAACAACAAAATCAAGCTAGAAAAAGAGGGGTAGGGGCTCCAAAAACGTGATCAACCTGGCTCATGATACCATATGATGTAGGGTGGAACCCTATAGCGACGATCTTTCACGTTTGGAGTGGATCCTACGGGAGAAACACGAAGAACGCGCGGAAGAACACGAGGAAATCACGGGGAAGAACGAGAGAGACACTCAACCGACAAGAGATCAATCACACAAGGTCTAGATCATCGAAGCACGAGTAATACATGGTCCAAAATCAACAAAGGTAGCCGTTCTTCTCCGAGAGGAGGTCTTGAATCCACGAGGGGATCTTCCCGTAAAGGGGTCTTGAATCCGAGAGGATCTTCTCCGAAGAGGCCGCGGTCTCTCACGAGGAGGAGATCCGATGGATGAGCGAGGCTCTATCTCAAAAACGAGCTAAATCAACGCCGAGTCTCAAAGTGAGGAGATGGGGTCCTCTATATAGAGTTGGGGGGCGAAGGGGTACATGGGCTCAGCCCAACACGCGCACACAGGCGCTGGCCGGATGATCCGGCCTGGGGTCCGGATGATCCGGGCTGGTCCGGATGATCTGGGTGGAGGCCCGGATGAGCCGGAGGGTCGGCTGGTGGTCGCGCAGGGCCGGATGTCCGGCTGGAGGTCCGGACGTCCGGGCCGGGTCCGGATGATCTGGGACTGGGTCCGGATGATCCGGCTTCAGGTTGGAGCTTCGGGAGTCCTCGGTTGATTTAGCCGGATCGTCCGGGCCGGGGTCCGGATCGTCCGGGCCGCCGTCCGGATCGTCCGGCCACCCTGGTCCTTGGTGCTTTTTCCTCTCCGTCTTCTCGCATGTCTTCCGCTTCCGGTTCTCCTTGCTTCCTAGCCTCTTAATGGTTGACTCCTTGGTACCTGAGTATGCATAGCATTTCCGTTTGAGGTAGTAACCATGTCTCATGTGAATCGAAAGGGAGTTGTGAGAGGAGTGATGTCACCTCGGTTTCAAGAGCTCTTGCACGTTCTCGAGTCATAGGTCCTTGTGGGGTTGAAGGTGTTGATGTAGAGTCCATGGGGATGATGGAAGGATGCTCCGCATCAGCATTGCTTCATGCTGATGTCATAATTCCTTTTTGTTAAATAAGTAAACTCCAATTAATGATTTAAATCTTTAGAAAATCATATCTTTCAATCCGTAACTCGGATGAAAATACTTTCTACATGAAAGTTGCTCAGAACGACGAGACGAATCCGGATACGCAGCCCGTTTGTCCGCCACACATCCCTAACATACCGAACTCGCAACTTTCATGTCATGCATTTGGGGAAACACCGGGGATACTTTCCCGGATGTTTCCCCCTTTGCCGGTACCACCTACTACCGCGTTTGGGCACGCCTAGCAATGTGCCTTGTCATGTCATGCATCGTCATGCATTTGTTTGCATTGTATTTATTGTTTATTCCCCCTCTTCTCTCGCTAGACACCGAGACAGACGTTGCTGCTGCCCAGTTCGACTACGGAGTTGACGACCCCTCCATCTTGCCAGAGCAACCAGGAAAGCCCCCCCTTGATCACTAGATATCGCCTATTCTTCTCTATACTGCTTGCATTAGAGTAGTGTAGCATGTTACTGTTCGGTTACTCCTATTCTGGTACATAGCCTGTCATTGTTGCTACAGTCATTGATACCTTACCCGCAATCCTAAATGCTTAGTATAGGATGCTAGTTTATCATCATTGGCCCTACATTCTTGTCAGTCTGCCTTGCTATACTATTGGGCCGTGATCACTCGGGAGGTGATCACGGGTATATACTATACATATATACATACTATACAGATGGTGACTAAAGTCGGGTTGGCTCGTTGAGTACCCGCAAGTGATTCCGATGTGGGGGCTGAAAGGACATGTGGCTCCATCCCGGTAGAGGTGGGCCTGGGTTCCCGACGGCCGCCGACTGTTACTTTGGGGCCGAGCGACAGGGCAGTTTGAGACCACCTAGGAGACAGGTGGGCCTGGCCCTGGTCGGCGTTCGCGGTTGCTTCATAATAACACGCTTAACGAGATCTTGGTATTTGATCTGAGTCTGGCCACTGGCCTATACGCACTAACCAACTACGCGGGAACAGTTATGGGCACTCGACGTCGTGGTATCAGCCGAAGCCTTCTTAACGTCAGCGACTGAGCGGCGCGCGCCGGGTTGGACTGCGTTAACGCAACTTCCTTTGTAATGGAGGTTGCTAGGTCTGCTCACCGGCCGCATACGCAACGTGCAGGTGTGCAATGGGCGATGGGCCCAGACCCCTACGTGCATAGGATTTAGACCGGCGTGCTGACCTCTCTATTGTGCCTAGGTGGGGCTGCGATGTGTTGATCTTCCGAGGCCGGGCATGACCCAGGAAAGTGTGTGCGGCCAAATGGGATCGAGCGTGTTGGGTTATGTGGTGCACCCCTACAGGGAAGTTAATCTATTCGAATAGCCGTGTCCCTCGGTAAAAGGACGACCCAGAGTTGTACCTTGACCTTATGACAACTAGAACCGGATACTTAATAAAACACACCCAGACAAGTCCACAGACAACCCGGTGATCGCTTTTCCACAGGGCGACGAGGGAAGGATCGCCGGGTAGGATTATGCTATGCGTTGCTACTTGGAGGACTTCACTCTACTCTCTTCTACATGCTGCAAGAAGGAGGCTGCCAGAAGCATAGTATTTGATAGGACTAGCTATCCCCCTCTTATTCTGGCATTCTGCAGTTTAGTCCACCCATATTGCCTCCTTACACATATACCCATGCATATGTAGTGTAGCTCCTTGCTTGCGAGTACTTTGGATGAGTACTCACGGTTGCTTTGCTCCCTCTTTTCCCCCGTTTTCCTCTTCTTCTCGGATGCCGCAACCAGATTTTGGAGCCCAGGAGCCAGACGCCACCGTCGACGACGACTACTACACTGGAGGTGCCTACTACTACGTGCAGGCTGCTGACGACCAGGAGTAGTTTAGGAGGATCCCAGGCAGGAGGCCTGCGCCTCTTTCGATCTGTATCCCAGTTGGTGCTAGCCTTCTTAAGGCAAACTTGTTTAACTTATGTCTGTACTCGGATATTGTTGCTTCCGCTGACTCGTCTATGATCGAGCACTTGTATTCGAGCCCTCGAGGCCCCTGGCTTGTAATATGTTGCTTGTATGACTTATTTATGTTTTTAGAGTTGTGTTGTGATATCTTCCCATGAGTCCCTGATCTTGATCGTACATGTTTGCGTGCATGATTAGTGTACGATTGAACCGGGGGCGTCACAAGTTGGTATCAGAGCCGACTGCCTGTAGGAATCCCCCTTCCACACTCCTTGGCCGAAGTCAAGTCTAGTCATTACAAAACTTTTACTAACTTGGCTGTGTGCCTTACGGGCCCACATCGCCATTGGGTGGTATTAGGATCTTTTACTTCTCGACCTTTACTCTGGGGCTCCGAACTCTCTCCTACTCGGGTTAAACGAAATTACTAACTCTAACATTAGGGTCCCGTTACCACGTTCACCCCAAAGTTGGATAAGCCATAGTTATTCTGTAGGATAGTATTTTGAATAGTACCCACATTGTCATTTGACTCCATTGAAACATCTTTGTTTTAAGATGGAACCCACGAGGCAGGTCGTGCGCCACACGGTGGCCATTGGTGCCTCAGGATCACCTGCTGTGCTAGCTGAGATGATGACCTATCTGGGTTATCGCTGGCACCCTGAGTACACCGTCTATGAGGAGTATTAGGACTTTAACCAGGAGCAGTACCGTGCCATCGTCCACCTCTACTCTCGGGAGTATGACTCCACTACCGTGTTGCACACCGCTCATGGTGTTGGAGTGACCATCGAGATGGCAGTTCACAATGCTGTCTACGCTGCTCTGACACGTCTTCGTGGAGAGTATCGGGCGTTGGACACTTCCCCTTTCAGGCACATTGCTATCGCATCCGACGTTGGTGCGGAGGGATACTACACTGCTGCCTACTCCACAGTCACCCGAGAGCCCTTCCACCATCAGAGCCTAGTTCTGCATGCTGATGGGTTGGACCGAGCTAACCGAGCTCTTCGCCATGAGTTGTACACCACTCGTCAGCACCTTTACAGGGCTCTGACGCTGTTGCACCCCTTTGTTCTATCTAGACAGCTGCCCCGTTCTGCGATCTACCCAGCTAGGACCGTGATGCTCGACGGTGTCGGTTGGCCAAAGGTGGGAGGCTACTCTCCCGTACTTGGTCCTCTTCTGCCACCTGAGCGTCGGGTTCTACACCAGAGTATCCGCGACCCCCAGGCCGCTGACGTGGACTATCCCTACCAGTTGTCAGGCTACGACTACCTCCACAGTACCTCCTGGGACTGATGTAGTCTTGCTTATTATTATTAGATGCATTCGCCGCGAGCCCGCGTGCCGCCTATTATGACTTAGTCTGTGTACTGAACTCTGTGTACTGAACTCTGTGTACTGAACTCTATGTCCGACCCCTTTTGTAAGTTATGCCGACTACTATGTAGTAACTGTCGTGCTCCTTTCATTATGCATGTTTCATCATGAATGATTCTTGTCTATGCAAATTTCTCAATGCTGAACTACCCCTGTTATATATTAGAAGGATGGTTAGACCAGCTGGTCGTGGTCGTGGCGACAACGCCCCACCATCGCCTGAGTACATGGCTGGTATGGTCCAACAACTCGAGATGAATCGCCAGTTCATGGAGAATATGATGGCTCAGTTCCCTTGCCCCAATATGAACGAGCAGCCAGCCCAAGTGTCTCTGCAGGATTTCATGCGCCTCAACCCAACTGTGTACCGCAACTCAACTCAGCCGCTGGATGCTGATGACTGGCTCCATGACATCACCTATGAGATGGAGTCTGCTGAGGTAGCCCCTGCCCGCTATGTCACCTTTGCTTCCTTCTTTCTGAAGGGACCCGCAGCTCAATGGTGGGACAGCCACAGGCGTACTCTGCCAGTTGGGACAATCATCACCTGGCCAGACTTTCAAGCTGCCTTTCGTGCCCGCTTCATTCCTCAGGGGATCATGGACAGGAAGAAGCGTGAATTCCGCAACCTCACCCAGGGCAACAAAACTGTGGAAGCTTATCAGCGGGAGTTTCTGGACTTGTCCTGCTATGCTGAACAAGACATTACAACTAATGCACGCAGATAGGAGAAGTTCCGTGACGGCCTTCAAGCTGACATCAAGCTCGCACTTCTAGTGCATGACTTTGCCGATTTCGCCACCTTGGTGAACAAGGCTATCAATGTCAAGACTGGTCTACAGGAATACCAGAGCTCTCACAGGCGCAACCGTGATACAGGCTCATCTTCGGGCCCGCCCTCGCAGAAGCGTAAGATATGGATCCCGAACAACATGTACCGTCCAAATGTACCTGCCCCAAGGCAGACCTATGCTGCACCTCGTCTGCCTCCTCCACCATCTAGGCAACCAAGGCTTCCAGCTCCACCACCCGGAGCACCTGTTCCCACTCCCAATAATGGTCTGTGCTACAAGTGTGGTCAACCAGGTCACCTTGCCAGGAACTGCTATCAGAATCAGAACCAGAATCAACTGGCCCTTCCAGCAGCTGGCCGTGGAAACAACCAGGCCCGCAACAACAATGCCAAGTCCTATGGTCGTGTTCATGCCAACCACGTTGATCTCAATGAAGCTCAAGACCAGCCTGCTACCGTGATGGGTACTCTTCTCGTAAATTCAGTACCAACATCCGTTTTATTTGATACAGGTGCATCGCATTCATTCATGTCAGAAGATTTTGCATACAAGCACGACCTTAAATGTGAGGTCATAAACACTCCAGTAGTGGTAAAAAACCCCGCCGGCCAGTGTCAAACCTCTATGGTTAGTCACGACGTTCCCGTTGAAATCGAAGGGTTGGAATTCTATGCCTCTCCCATTATCCTGAAGTCGTCTAACATCGACCTCATTCTGGGTATGGATTGGTTGAAAGCGCATACTGCTTCTATAGTTTGCGCCACTAAGACCGTCCATCTGCTGCACCCTTCTGATGAAATAATTAGCTACAATGCTCCTCTGGTTCAGAATGCCGAGGCAAGGCTCTATGCCTTGAATGCATTGAACGCTGCACCACTCGAGGGCATTGAAAACATTCCTGTCATTCACAAATTCCAAGACATCTTTCCTGAAGAACTTCCAGGGATCCCCCCTGCTAGAACTGTCGAATTCATCATTGACTTAAAACCAGGCACCACTCCCATAGCCAAACGACCTTACAAGATGCAGCCGCATGAACTCATTGAGCTTAAGGAGGAAATCGACAAATCTCTTTGAAGTGGTTTCATTCGCCCAAGCTGCTCTCCTTGGGGAGCACCTTCTCTCTTTGTCAAGAAGAAGGATGGGACAAACCGATTGGTCCAAGACTACCGCCCTATTAACCAGGCTACCATTCAGAACAAATATCCTCTTCCTCGGATCGATGATCTATATGATCAACTGGCTGGTTCATCAGTGTTCTCTAAACTCGACCTGAGGTTGGGTTACCAACAGATCCATGTTTGTGAAGAAGATATCCCGAAGACCGCATTTGTGACTCGCTATGGTTCATACGAGTACACCGTCATGTCTTTTGGATTAACCAATGCTCCAGCCACCTTCTCTCGTCTGATGAACTATATCTTTATGGAATACCTCGACAAGTTTGTCATGGTTTATCTGGATGATATCCTTGTATATTCCAAGAATGAAGAAGAACATGCTGAACATGTTCGTCTTGTTCTGGAAAAGCTTAGAGAGCATCAACTATATGCCAAGTTCTCCAAATGTGAATTCTGGCTACCCGAAGTAACCTATATTGGGCATGTCATCTCTAAGGATGGTATTGCCGTCAACCCTGAACGAGTTCAGGTTATTCTCGATTGGACTCCTCCAAAGAATGTCAAGCAAGTCAGAAGTTTTCTCGGACTTGCCAGCTATTGCCATCGATTCATCGAGAACTTCTCCAAGATCGCTAGACCTCTGACTAACCTGCTTCATAAGGGTGTCAAGTTTGAGTGGTCAGGAAAGTTTCAGGAAAGTTTCCAGGCGCTCAAAGACAAGTTGACTTCTGCCCTGGTGCTTGCTCCTCCAGATACTAAGAAGGACTTCATCATTTATTGTGATGCTTCACGTCAAGGCCTAGGCGCTGTCCTAATGCAAGAGCACAAAGTGATTGCTTATGCCTCTCGTCAATTGCGCCCTCACGAAGAGAACTATCCAGTTCACGACCTCGAGCTTGCTATATCCATGCACTGAAACAGTGGCGACATTACCTTCTCGGTAATCATTGCGAGATCTTCACCGACCACCAAAGTCTGAAGTATCTGTTTACTCAACCAGATCTGAACCTCCGTCAGCAGAGATGGATGGAGATTGTTGCAGATTTTAACTTGGGTATTTCGTATACCCCAGGCAAGGCTAATGTAATGGCTGATGCCTTGAGCCGCAAGTCTTACTGCAACCACCTCCAGGTTCACAAAGTTCAGCCCTCGCTTGTTGAAGAATTCAGAAAGCTGAACCTCCATATTGTTCCTCCTGGTGCACTCGCTCCCCCTCCCACAGAGTTTCAAAAGATGAATCTTCGTGCTGTTCCTCAGGGTTCGCTAAATACCCTCGCTGTCGAGCCAGATCTCGTGGGCGATATAAAGACTATTCAACATTATGACTCTGAGGTCGAGAAGATTAAACACTATCTCTCAAAGGGAAAGCCCTCATTCTTCACTATTGCCGATGATGGCGCCTTGTACTTCAAAGGCCGCCTAGTGGTGCCATGTGCGAGGGAAAACCTGAATCTAACTCCAAGGGTTACGAAAGAAGCTCATGATACACCTTTGTCTATTCATCCCGGTAGTACCAAGATGTACCAAGACATTCGTTAGAGATTCTGGTGGTCTAATATGAAGCAAGATATTGATCGTTATGTTGCTGAGTGTGACGTTTGTCGTCGTATCAAAGTAGAGCATCAAAGGCCTGCTGGAACTCTACAACCACCTATCTCTATTCCTGAATGGAAATGGGACCATGTTGAAATGGACTTCGTCACTGGATTCCCCAAATCGCAGAAAGGTAATGATGCTATTCTTGTCGTCATTGACCGGCTTTCTAAAGTTGCACATTTTCTGGCTGTCAAGGAAATGATCACTGCTAGTCAGCTGGCAAACCTCTAAATGTCCAGAATTGTCTCGCTTCACGGTATTCCATTGGTAATCAGTTCAGACCGTGGCAGCTTATTCACTTCAAGATTCTGGGCAAGTTTCCAAGAAGCTATGGGCACTCATCTGTCTTTCAGCACTGCTTTTCATCCTCAGTCGCAAGGGCAAGTTGAACGTGTCAACCAAATTCTCAAATACATGCTTCGAGCTTGTGTTATCTCCTTCGGCAAGAAATGGGAGGAATCTCTCCCGTATGCTGAGTTCTCTTACAATAATAGCTATCAAGCTAGTCTAAAGATGCCCCCCCTACGAAGTGTTATATGGACGAAAGTGCCGAACCCCTCTGAACTGGTCAGAAACTGGGGAACGTCCACTCTTCGGTCCAGATATTATCCAACATGCCGAAGAACAAGTTCGCATTATTCACGAGAATCTCAAGACTGCTCAGTCACGTCAAAAGAGTCAGTATGACCGTCATCATAAAGACATGGTCTATCAACCTGGCGAAAAGGCTTATCTTCGAGTCACACCAATGAAGGGTGCTCACCGCTTCGGGATCAAGGGCAAGCTAGCTCCTCGCTATATTGGTCCATTCACTATTCTGGAAAGGTGTGGAAAAGTGGCATATCAACTGGAGCTTCCGCCGAACCTTTCTCAGGTTCACGATGTGTTCCATGTGTCACAGCTCCGCCGTTGCTTCAAGGACCCAATCCGAGCAGTGGATCATGAAGTGCTCGAATTGCAACGGGACCTCTCCTATAAAGAGCATCCAGTCCGCATTCTTGACCAAGCTGAACGCCGCACACGTCAGAAGGCGATCAAGTTCCTCAAAGTCCAGTGGTCGCACCATTCTGAAGATGAAGCCACTTGGGAACGCGAGGATCGCCTGCGTGATGAATACCCCGCACTGTTCCTTCTACCTCCAAAATCTCGGGACGAGATTTCTTGTAGTGGAGGAGATTTGTAACACCCAGATAATTGGACTACAGTAAAACCCTCCTAATGATGCCATGTCATCTTGATTATTGTTGCTAAACTTTCGTTAGTTCCAACCGGTCCAAAAATCAATTAAAAAAATGGCAAATAACAAAAGTTTTTAGAAGTTGAAACAAAAATGTTCAAACAGTGCCAAAAATGACATAGGTAATTATGGTGTAGAAGACACAATTTTATAAAATACCTAAATGCCCTAAATTAAATAAAACAGAAAGGGAAAAAGAAATAAATAAAAGAAAATACAAAACAGAAACAGAAAAGAAGAAAAGAGAAGCCCTCCTGGACCAGACGGCCCAGCTCGCAGCCAGGCCGGCCCACCTGGCCCAGCTGGCCACACACGGCCCCGCTCCCCTGCCTCGTCCCCTTCCCTGTTCCTCCGACCCGGGTCGGAACAGGGCCCGTCGCCACCGGCCCCCCTCGCCGGCGTCGAGGAGAGGATAAGGCCGCCACGCCTTCGCCTCCTCGATCCCTCCTCCTACTCGCCCTCACTCTCGCCATCGGTTCCTGTGCCTCTCCCTCCCCCCCAGATCCACCTCGCCACTCCCCTCGTTCCCCACCGCAACCGAGCGCCGCCATGGCCTCGCCGCCGTAGAACTCGCGGCCACCGCGACCTCCAAGCCTCTCCGACGTGTCCCCTCGTTCCGCCTCCCTCGACTACGCCTCCCCGTCAAGACGCAGGACGCCGGGCGCCCACGAACGCTGCCCCGGCCTCGTCTTCTTCCTAGGATCCCCGACGCGTCTCTGACGAGCTCCGTCGACTCTGCTGCTACTAAACCACCACGGGCCACCTTGCATGCCGCACGGTGAGCTTCTCCTCCCCCTGCTGCTCCTTGTTGGCCCCCTAGCACTCTGTAGCCAGCTGCCGCCTTTGCTGAGCTCTGGTCGCTGCCAGGCACTACACCGCCGCGGCCACAGATGCCGTCGAGCTTGTTCCGGCCCAGCATCGAGCTCCTGCGAGCCCTACGCGCCCGTGAACTAGCCTCCCCGTGCCTCCTAGCGTGTTTCCTGTCGGGGACCTGACTGCGCCGCCGCCTGCGCGCGTCACCGGCGCCCTTCCGGTGACCAAATGGTCACGGGGCTGAGCCCTTTGTGCACAGCGCGTCGCCCAGCTCCACCCTAGCCTTCCCGTTAGCCCCGAAGTGCGCTGCGTCGCCGTCTTCGTCTCACGCCTGAACCACCTCGCCGCCGTCGAGCCTGTAGCGCTCGACTCTGGCCACCACAGCCTCCGCAACCACCACCATTCGCTCCGCCGTCGTCTTGCCGTTCGAATGCGACCGGTCCCGCCCATTTTGGTGGCCTACAGACGAAACCCGACGCTCGCCCAAGCCGCGCCGCCGCGAAAACGAACTCGCCGACGTCTAAACGCCGGCCAGCTGATGTGGCACGTGTGGGGTCCACCCCTGGGTCACTGCCAGTGGGTCCCAGGGGCCCAGTTGACCTGTTGACCAGGTCAACGCTGACGTGGCCGCCTTCTGTCTCGCTGACGCCTAGGCCCCACCACCCTTTTAAATACCTAAAACGATTTTATAAATAAAAATAATTAAATTAGTCTAAGCACTCACTGACAGGATGGGCCCACGCCCTTAATTAACCCAATTAATTAGTCTAAACCCCCTGTTAGTACCCTGCCAATGACATGTGGGTCCCACTAGACCCACCTGTCTGGTTTGACTGGTCAGCCGACCTGTTGACCAGCTGACGTCAGCATTGCATCATGGTGATGTCATAATTCCTTTTTGTTAAATAAGTAAATTCCAATAAATGATTTAAATCTTTAGAAAATCATATCTTTTAATCCGTAACTCGGATGAAAATACTTTCTACATGAAAGTTGCTCAGAACGACGAGACGAATCCGGATACGCAGCCCGTTCGTCCGCCACACATCCCTAACATACCAAACTCGCAACTTTCCCCCTCCGGCTCCTCTGCCCGAAAACGCGAAACACCGGGGATACTTTCCCGGATGTTTCCCCCCTTCGCCGGTACCACCTACTACCGCGTTTGGGCACGCCTAGCAACACGCCTTGTCGTGTCATGCAACATCATGCATTTGTTTGCATTGTATTTATTGTTTCTTCCCCCTCTTCTCTCGCTAGACACCGAGACAAACGCTGCTGCTCCCAGTTCGACTACGGAGTTGACGACCCCTCCTTCTTGCCAGAGCAACCAGGCGAGCCCCCCCTTGATCACCAGATATCGCCTATTCTTCTCTATACTGCTTGCATTAGAGTAGTGTAGCATGTTACTGTTCGGTTACTCCTATTCTGTTACATAGCCTGTCATTGTTGCTACAGTCATTGATACCTTACCCACAATCCTAAATGCTTAGTATATGATGCTAGTTTATCATCATTGGCCCTACATTCTTGTCAGTCTGCCTTGCTATACTATTGGGCCGTGATCACTCGGGAGGTGATCACGGGTATATACTATACATATATACATACTATACAGATGGTGACTAAAGTCGGGTTGGCTCGTTGAGTACCCGCAAGTGATTCCGATGTGGGGACTGAAAGGACAGGTGGCTCCATCCCGGTAGAGGTGGGCCTGGGTTCCCGACGGCCCCCGACTGTTACTTTGTGGCGGAGCGACAGGGCAGGTTGAGACCACCTAGGAGACAGGTGGGCCTGGCCCTGGTCGGCGTTCGCGGTTGCTTCATAATAACACGCTTAACGAGATCTTGGTATTTGATCTGAGTCTGGCCACTGGCCTATATGCACTAACCAACTACGCGTGAACAGTTATGGGCACTCGATGTCGTGGTATCAGTCGAAGCCTTCTTGACGTCAGCGACTGAGTGGCGCGCGCCGGGTTGGACTGCGTTAACGCAATTTCCTTTGTAATGGAGGTTGCTAGGTCTGCTCACCGGCCGCGTACGCAACGTGCAGGTGTGCAATGGGCGATGGGCCCAGACCCCTGCGTGCATATGATTTAGACCGGCATGCTGACCTCTGTGTTGTGCCTAGGTGGGGCTGCGACGTGTTGATCTTCCGAGGCCGGGCATGACCCAGGAAAGTGTGTGCAGCCAAACGGGATCAAGCGTGTTGGGTTATGTGGTGCACCCCTGCAGGGAAGTTAATCTATTTGAATAGCCGTGTCCCTCGGTAAAAGGATGACCCAGAGTTGTACCTTGACCTTATGACAACTAGAACCGGATACTTAATAAAACACACCCAGACAAGTCCACAGACAACCCGGTGATCGCTTTTCCACAGGGCAACGAGGGGAGGATCGCCGGGTAGGATTATGCTATGCGTTGCTACTTGGAGGACTTCACTCTACTCTCTTCTACATGCTGCAAGAAGGAGGCTGCCAGAAGCATAGTATTTGATAGGACTAGCTATCCCCCTCTTATTCTGGCATTCTGCAGTTTAGTCCATCCATATTGCCTCCTTACACATATACCCATGCATATGTAGTGTAGCTCCTTGCTTGCGAGTACTTTGGATGAGTACTCACGGTTGCTTTGCTCCCTCTTTTCCCCCGTTTTCCTCTTCTTCTCGGATGCCGCAACCAGACTTTGGAGCCCAGGAGCCAGACGCCACCGTCGACGATGACTACTACACTGGAGGTGCCTACTACTACGTGCAGGCTGCTGACGACGACCAAGAGTAGTTTAGGAGGATCCCAGGCAGGAGGCATGTGCCTCTTTCGATCTGTATCCTAGTTGGTGCTAGCCTTCTTAAGGCAAACTTGTTTAACTTATGTCTGTACTTAGATATTGCTGCTTCCACTGACTCGTCTATGATCGAGCACTTGTATTCGAGCCCTCGAGGCCCCTGGCTTGTAATATGTTGCTTGTATGACTTATTTATGTGTTTAGAGTTGTGTTGTGATATCTTCCCGTGAGTCCCTGATCTTAATCGTACATGTTTGCGTGCATGATTAGTGTATGATTGAATCGGGGGCGTCACAATTGCATACATGATATAACCTATGGCTGAAGCATAGGGAATGACTTTCATTTTCTCTCTATATTCTGCAGTGGTCAGGCATTGAGTCTGACTCAAATTCACACCTTGTAACACAGGCAAGAACCCTTTCTTTGACAGGTCCATTTTGAACTTCTTCAAAACTTTATCAAGGTATGTGCTTTGTGAAAGTCCAATTAAATGTCTTGATCTATCTCCTTAGATCTTGACGCCTAATATGTAAGCAGCTTCTCCGAGGTCTTTCATGGAAAAACTCTTATTCAAGTATCCCTTTATGCTATCTAGAAATTCTATATCATTTCCAATCAACAATATGTCATCCACATATAATATTAGAAATGCTACAGAGCTCCCTGATACGTCTCCAATGTATCTATAATTTTTTTATTATTCCATGCTGTTTTATTATCAATCTAGGATGTTTTATAATCATTATACAGTCATTTTATATCATTTTTTGGTACTAACGTATTGACATAGTGCCAAGTGCCAGTTGTTGTTTTCTGCATGTTTTTTACATCGCAGGAAATCAATATCAGACAGAGTCCAAATGCCACGCCAATTTACAATGATTTTTATGGACCAGAATGAAAAAGTTGGGCCCTGGTTGCACCTGGGGGAGTCCCGAGGAGGCGACAATCCACCAGGGCGCGCCAGGAGGCCCAGGCGTGCCCTGGTGGGTTGTGCCCACCTCGGGTGTGAAGGAGAAATATGCCCTAGAGGCAATAATAAAGTTATTATTTTTTCCTTAATTCATGATAAATGTTTATTATTCATGCTAGAATTGTATTAACCGGAAACTTAGTACATGTGTGAATACTTAGACAAAACATATAGTCCCTAGTATGCCTCTACTTGACTAGCTCGTTAATCAAAGATGGTTATGTTTCCTAACCATAGACAAGTATTGGCATTTGATGAACGGGATCACATTATTAGGAGAATGATGTGATGGACATGACCCATCCATTAGCTTAGCATTATGATCGTGTTAGTTTCATTGCTACTGCTTTCTTCATGACTTATACAAGTTCCTCAGACTATGAGATTATACAACTCCCGAATACCAGAGGAACACTTTGTGTGCTACCAAACATCACAACGAAAAAGGGTGATTATAAAGGTGCTCTACAGGTGTCTCCGAAGGTGTTTGTTGGGTTGGCATAGATCGAGATTAGGATTTGTCACTCCGTGTTTCAGAGAGGTATCTCTGGGCCCTCTCGGTAATACTCATCACTATAAGCCTTGCAAGCATTCTGACTAATGAGTTAGTTACGGGATGAAGTATTACGGAACAAGTAAATAGACTTGCCAGTAACGATATTGAACTAGGTATTGAGATACCGACGATCGAATCTCGGGCAAGTAACATACCGATGACAAAGGGAACAACGTATATTGTTATGCGGTTTGACCGATAAAGATCTTCATAGAATATGTAGGAGCCAATATGATCATCCAGGTTCCGCTATTGGTTATTGACCGGAGACGTGTCTCAGTCATGTCTACATAGTTCTCGAACCCGCAGGGTCCGCACGCTTAACGTTCGATGACGATTGGTATTATGAGTTTATGTGTTTTGATGTACCGAAGGTAGTTTGTAGTCCCGGATGTGATCACCGACATGACGAGGAGTCTTGAAATGGTCGAGCCATAAAGATTGATATATTGGATGGCTATATTCGGACACCGGAAGTGTTCCAGGTAATTTCGGAGAAAACCGGAGCGGCGAAGGGGTTACCGGAACTCCCCGGGGAAGTATTGGGCCTTAGTGGGCCTTAGGGGAGAGAGAGGGCAGCAGCCCAAGAGGTGGCGCGCCCCCCAAGGGGAGTCCAAATTGGACTAGGGGAAGGGGGCGCAGCCCCTCTTTCCCTCTCCCTCTCCCTCTCCTTCCTTCCCCCTTCCCCCTCCTAGTTGGATTAGGAAAGGGGGAGTCCTACTCCTACTACGAGGAGGACTCCTCCCCTCCTTGGCGCGCCCAAGGGCCGGTGTCAGCGTTCTGGGAATGGGGGTCCCCAGACTTGCCTGCCTGCGGCCTGCGGCGTGGCTCAAGTGGGGGCCCAGCGCAGCCCAGCTTCATTATCTCAAGCTCAAGATCCTCGCGAGGGGCCAAGCCTCGCGGGGCGGACAACAGGAAGCTTCCTCAGGAGCAGCCTCACCAGGCAGGCTCGCGAGGAGGCGGAGAGATCAAGGCAGGGTACCTTGCGAGGAGCCCATGACGCAAGCCATGATGATCGAGACCAAGCGGGCGTGATGACCCACAAGTATAGGGGATCTATCATAGTCCTTTCGATAAGTAAGGGTGTCGAACCCAACGAGGAGCAGAAGGAAATGATAAGCGGTTTTCAGCAAGGTATTCTCTGCAAGTACTGAAATAAGTGGTAACAAATAGTTTTGTGATAGGATAAATTGTAACGAGCAACAAGTAACAAAAGTAAATAAAGTGCAGCAAGGTGGCCCGATCCTTTTTGTAGCAAAGGACAAGCCTGGACAAACTCTTATGATAGGAAAAGCGCTCCCGAGGACACATGGGAATATCGTCAAGCTAGTTTTCATCACGCTCATATGATTCGCGTTTGGTAATTTGATAATTTGATATGTGGGTGGACCGGTGCTTGGGTGCTGTTCTTACTTGAACAAGCATCCCACTTATGATTAACCTCTATTGCAAGCATCCGCAACTACAACAAAAGTATTAAGGTAAACCTAACCATAGCATGAAACATATGGATCCAAATCAGCCCCTTACGAAGCAACGCATAAACTAGGGTTTAAGCTTCTGTCACTCTAGCAACCCATCATCTACTTACTACTTCCCAATGCTTTCCTCTAGGCCCAAATAATGGTGAAGTGTTATGTAGTCGACGTTCACATAACACCACTAGAGGTTAGACAACATACATCTTATCAAAATATCGAACGAATACCAAATTCACATGACTACTAATAGCAAGACTTCTCCCTTGTCCTCAGGAACAAACGTAATTACTCACAAAGCATATTCATGTTCATAATCAGAGGGGTAATAATGTGCATAAAGGATCTGAACATATGATCTTCCACCAAATAAACCAACTAGCATCAACTACAAGGAGTAATCAACACTACTAGCAACCTACTAGCACCAATCCCGGACTTGGAGACAAGAATTGGATACAAGAGATGAACTAGGGTTTGGAGATGAGATGGTGCTGGTGAAGATGTTGATGGAGATTGCCCTCTCCCGAAGAGAGGAGCATTGGTGATGACGATGGTGATGATTTCCCCCTCCCGGAGGGAAGTGTCCCCGGCAGAACAGCTCTGCCGGAGCCCTAGATTGGTTCCGCCAAGGTTCCGCCTCGTGGCGGCGGAGTCTTGTCCTGAAAGGTTGCCTTCTATTTTTTTCTCATCGAAAGACTTCATATAGGAGAAGATGGGCGTCGGAGAGCCACCAGGGGGCCCACGAGGTAGGGGGGCGCGCCCAGGGGGGTGCCCCCCACCCTCGTGAGCAGGGTGTGGGCTCCCTGGCTTTCATCTTTGGAGATGATTTTTCTTTATTTATTTTAAGGTATTCCGTGGAGTTTCAGGACTTTTGGAGTTGCGCAGAATAGGCCTCCAATATTTGCTCCTTTTCCAGTCCAGAATTCTAGCTGCCGGCATTCTCCCTCTTCATGTAAACCTTGTAAAATCAGAGAGAATAGCCATAAGAATTGTGACATAACGTGAAATAACAGCCAATAATGCAATAAATATTGTCATAAAAGCATGATGCAAAATGGACGTATCAACTCCCCCAAGCTTAGACCTCGCTTGTCCTCAAGCGAAAAACCGATAACAATAAATATGTCCTCATGTTTAGAGGTAGAGGCGTCGATATAAATAAAATACGGACATGAAGGCATCATGATTATTTCCATAACGGCAACATAATAGATTTTGTTATATGATTACTCATGTTCAAGTGATGATCTTTTCACAAAGCCAAAGTATGAATCAGAAACCTTATTGAGCACCAACAAATTATAATCTCAGTCATTGAAGCAATTGCAATTTATCATAACATCGGAAAGAGTCTATGTCAGAGCTTAAAATCAAGTCCACATACTCAACTATCACTTAGTCCTTCATAATTGCTAACACTCACACAATACTTGTGGTTACGGAGTTTTAGTCAGACACAGAGAAAGATAGGGGCTTGTAGTTTTGCCCCACAACTTTTTACCTCAAGGGTAATCTCAACAATAATAATTCATGCTCCCCCACATCCAATTAGATATATATATATCATGTTCTTTCCAACATGCTGAGCTTGCCAAAGGATAAAATGAAAAAAAGAAAGGTGAAGATCACCGTGACTCTTGCATAAGGTAGAGGATAATAATAAAAGATAGGCCCTTCGCACAGGGAAGCAGAGGTTGTCATGCGCATTTAGGGTTGATGCACAAAATCTTAATGCAAAAGAACGTCACTTTATATTGTCCCTTGTATGTGGACCTTTATTATGTAGTCCGTCGCTTTTATTGCGTCCACAACAAGTTCGTACAAAGCTTATTTCTCTGCACTAATAAGTCATGCATATTTAGAGAGAAATTTTTATTGCTTGCACTGATGACAACTTACTTGAAGGATCTTACTCAATCCATAGGTAGATATGGTGGACTCTCATGGCAAAACTGGTTTAAGGGTATTTGGAAGCACAAGTAGTATTTCTACTTGGTGCTAAGAATTTGGCTAGCATGAGGGGGAAAGGCAAGCTCAACACGGTATAGGATCCATGACAACATACTTTATCTCAGATGTAACAAAACATAACTCATTATGTCGTCTTCCTTGTCCAACCTCAACTCTTTAGCATGTCATATCTTAATGAGTGCTCCCAATCATAAAAGATGTCAATGATAATATATCTATATGTGAAACCTCTCTTTCCTTATTACTTCCTATTAATTGCAACGATGACCAAAGCTATATTTGCCAACTCCCAACAACTTTTAATCATCATACTCTTTCTATGTGAAGTCATTACTTTCACTAGGATCAATATGAACCCTTTGATTCTTTTTATTCTTTTTCTTCTAATCACCCAAGATCATGGCAAAATACTCAAGCCCTTGACTCAACACTAATCTTTATTATATAGCTCACAGACTCGATTACAAAGAAGGATCATAAAGCAAAGCTCAAAACTAGATCATGCCATGACTTTATTCTGCTAAATCAAGATACTACTAATAGGATCTAACTAAGAAAAACGATAAACATAGGAGTTGTGATGGTGATACGATACCAGGGCACCTCCCCCAAGCTTGGCAGTTGCCAAGGGGAGTGCCCATACCCATGTGATTATTTCTCCTTCTTTGTTGTTGGCGCAATATTCTTGGTGATGATTCCCCTCAGAATACGGTTCTCCTCCTCGAGCTTATTGACTTGCTGCTTGAGGTCCATTATTTCCTTGCGAAGCTTTCCTGTAACGGCTAAAGCTCCTTGCACCCAAGGGTGTTGCATAGCTGCGGGAGAACAAGAGACACTCCTCCTCATATTTTCATAGGAAAGAAATTTAACATTGGAAGGGATAACCGAGTTTGGAATAGCCGAGCTTTGCAGTTCCCCCATCGTAAACCCAGCTCGGAGGCGAGAGGTGACTTCTTGATCTTCCATGGCATCTACCCTCATCAGGTCAGCCTCCATCTCTTCCTCCATTGCTGGCCCAAAGTGGTCAGCGTCATTGTCTACCCTTGGTTCCGGTGCCGGGTTAGATACCCGGCTCTCCCCGACTGATTCTTGAGAAGACATCTTGCTCTAATCTGCAGCAGCAACAGCCCGAAACAAAAATAGAGGATATTTGCGTGATACGAGAGTCAAAACCTTCGGGAGTATATATAATGAATTTTTACCGACCAAAATACATATCGTGCAAGGAAACATAGTCCGGAGGGCACACGAGGTGCTCACGAGGTAGGGGGCGTGCCCAGGGGGGTAGGGCACGCCCTCCACCCTCGTGGAGGCCTTGTGTCCTCCCCGGACTGCTACTTATTTTTCTATTTTTCTAAATATTCCAAAATGGAGAAATATTGCCTTAAAAATTGTTTTGGAGTCGGTTTACTTACCGTACCACATACCTATTCCTTTTCGGAGTCTGGAACATTTTGGAAAGTGTCCCTTATGTATTCCTCCGGGGTTACGGTTTCAATAACATTAGTTTCAACATTTATAGGATTACCTGAGATATAGTGCTTGATCCTTTGACCGTTTACCACCTTCGGATTTGTGCCTGCGAAGTTGTTGATTTTTATGGCACCGGAACGATAGACCTCCTCGATAACGTAAGGACCTTCCCATTTGGAGAGAAGTTTTCCTGCAAAAAATCTTAAACGAGAGTTTTATAGCAATACATAATCACCTACATTAAACTCACGCTTTTGTATCCTTTTGTCATGCCATCTTTTAACCTTTTCTTTAAACAACTTGGCATTTTCATAAGCTTGGGTTCTCCATTCATCAAGTGAGCTAGTATCAAATAACCTCTTCTCACCGGCAAGTTTGAAATCATAGTTGAGCTCTTTAATAGCCCAATATGCCTTATGTTCTAGTTCGAGAGGTAAGTGACATGCTTTTCCATAAACCATTTTATATGGAGACATACCCATAGGATTTTTGTATGCAGTTCTATAGGCCCATAATGCGTCATTCAGTTTCTTGGACCAATTATTTCTAGACCTATTGACAGTCTTTTGCAAAATTAATTTGAGCTCTCTATTGCTCAATTCTACCTAACCACTAGACTGCGGGTGATATGGAGATGCAATTCTATGATTAACGTTGTATTTAGCAAGCATCTTATGGAAAGCACCATGAATAAAATGTGAACCACCATCAGTCATTAAATATCTAGGGACTCCACTCGGGAAAATAACTTCCTTAAGCATTTTAATAGAAGTGTTATGATTAGCACTACTAGTTGGAATAGCTTCTACCCACGTAATCAACAGCAACTAAAATATGAGTATATCCATTAGAGGCAGGAAAAGGTCCCATATAATCAAAGCCCCAAACATCAAATGGTTCAATAACAAGTGAATAATTCATAGGAATTTCTTGACGTCTACTAATATTACCAATTCTTTGACATTCATCGCAACACAACACAAACTTACGGGCATCCTTGAAGAGAGTAGGCCAATAAAAACCGGATTGCAATACCTTATGTGCAGTTCTATCTCCAGCGTGGTGTCCTCCATAAGCTTCAGAGTGACACTTGCGTAGGATCTGTTCCTGTTCATGCTCAGAGTACACAACGTCTAATAACACCATCTACTCCTTTATAAAGATGTGGGTCATCCCAAAAGTAATGTCGCGAGTCATAGAAAAACTGTTTCTTTTATTGGTATGTGAAGCTAGGCGGTATAACTTTAGCAACAATATAATTAGCATAATCAGCATACCATGGAGTGCTACGAGAAGTACTTATGACATTTAATTGTTCATCAGGAAAGCTATCATCAATAGGTAGTGGCTCATCAAGAACATTCTCTAGCCTAGACAAGTTGTCTACAATGGGGTTCTCAGCTCCTTTTCTATCAACAATATGTAAATCAAATTCTTGCAGCAGGAGAACCCATCTAATAAGTCTAGGTTTTACATCTTTCTTTTCCATAAGATATTTAATAGCAGCATGATCTGTGTGAATAGTTACTTTAGAATCAACAATATAGGGTCTGAATTTATCACAAGCAAATACAACTGCTAAAAGTTCCTTTTCGGTAGTAGCATAACTTCTTTGAGCATTGTCTAGAGTCTTACTAGCATAATGGATAACATTCAATTTCTTATCAACTCTTTGCCGTAGAACAGCACCTACAACATAATCGCTAGCATCACGCATAATTTCAAAGGGTAAATTCCAATCAGGTGGCTGAACAACAGGTGCAAAGACTAATGCTTTCTTAAGTATTTCAAATGCTTCTACACAATCATCATAAAAAACAAATGGTATATCTTTTTGTAATAAATTGGTCAGAGGCGGAGAGATTTTTGAGAAGTCCTTAATGAACCTCCTATAAAATCCGGCGTGACCAAGGAAACTTCTTATACCTTTGATGTCCTTGGGACATGGCATCTTTTCAATAGCATCAACCTTGGCTTTATCAACTTCAATACCTCTTTCAGAAACTTTGTGCCCCAAGACAATACCTTCAGTAACCATAAAGTGGCACTTTTCCCAATTCAAGACAAGATTAGTTTCTTCACATCTCTGCAAAACTCAAGCAAGATTGCTCAAGCAATCATCAAAAGAGGAACCATAGATGGAAAAGTCGTCCATGAAAACCTCACAAATTTTCTCGCAAAAGTCAGAGAATATAGCCATCATGCATCTTTGAAAGGTAGCAGGTGCATTACATAAACCGAAAGGCATACGTCTATAAGCAAAAGTACCAAAAGGGCTTGTAAAAGTAGTCTTTGATTGATCTTTAGCCGACACAGGTATTTGAGAGAAACCGGCATAACCATCTACAAAGCAATAATGTGTATGTTTGCATAATCTTTCTAGCATTTGATCAATAAAAGGTAAGGGGTAATGATCTTTCTTAGTAGCCTTATTTAACTTGCGGAAATCAATTACCATCATATAACCTATGATAATTCTTTGCGGACTCAATTCATCTTTATCATTAGGTACAACAGTAATACTTCCCTTCTTAGGGACACAATGGACATGACTTACCCACTGACTATCAGCAACGGGATAAATTATACCTGCCTCCAGAAGCTTGAGTATTTCCTTTCTTACCACTTCTTCCATTTTAGGATTCAAACATCGTTGAGGATCACAAACTGGTTTGGCATCCACTTCCAAATTTATTTTATGTTGACATAGAGTGGGAATGATGCCCTTAAGATCATCCAGAGTATATCCAATAGCGGCACGGTGCTTCTTCAGAGTTTTCAATAATCTTTCTTCTTCATGCTCTGAAAGGTTAGCACTAATAATGACAGGATATATTTTCTTTTCATCAAGATAAGCATATTTAAGATTATCAGGCAATGGTTTAAGCTCAAACATGGGATCACCCTTGGGTGGAGGAGGATCCCCTAGGATTTCAACAGGCAAATTGTGTTGCATAATAGGTTCCTGTTTAAAGAATACTTCATCTATTTCCCTTCTTTCATTCATGAACATATCATTTTCATGGTCTAGCAAATAATGTTCTAAAGGATCACTAGGAGGTACGGCAATAGAAGCAAGACCAATAATTTCATCCTTACTAGGCAATTCTTCTTCACGATGTTGTTTACTAAATTTAGAGAAATTAAACTCATGAACCATATCATCCAAGCCAATAGTAACAACATTCTTTTTGTAGTCTATCTTAGCATTAACAGTATTCAAGAAGGGTCTACCAAATATAATCGGAAAAAAGCTATCTTGTGGAGAACCAAGAACAAGAAAATCAGCGGGGTATTTAGTTTTCCCACACAAGACTTCAACATCTCTAACAATTCCTATTGGAGATATAGTATCTCTATTGGCAAGTTTAAGTGTAACATCAATATCCTCTAACTCAGGAGGTGCAATTTCATGCATAATTTCTTTGTATAAGTCAATGGGTATAACACTAGCACTAGCACCCATATCACATAAGCCATGATAACAATGATCTCCTATTTTAACAGAAATAACAGGCACGCCTACCACAAGTCTATGTTTATCTCTATCACAAGGTTTAGCAATTCTAGCAGTTTCACCAGAGAATTGAATAACATGCCCATCAATATTATCAGACAAGAGATCCTTAACAATAGCAATATTGGGTTCTACTTTGACTTTCTCAGGAGGTGTATGAGTTCTAGTATTGCTTTTACGAACAACAGTTGAAGCTTTAGCATGATCCTTCATTCTAACAGGGAAAGGTGGTTTCTCAACATAAGAAGTGGGAACAATAGGATCATTATAAGTGACAATCTTTTCTTCAACTTTAATAGGTGTAGCTACTTTTACTTCTATGGGAGGATGATATTTAAACCACTTCTCCTTGGGGAGATCAACATAAGTAGCAAAAGATTCACAGAAAGAAGCTACTATCTGAGAGTCAAGTCCATATTTAGTGCTAAACTTACGGAAAATATCAGTATCCATAAAAGATTTAACACAATCAAACTTAGGTGTCATACCTGACTCCTTACGTTCGTCGAGGTCCCAATATTCAGAGTTGCGTTTAATTCTATCCAATAAATTCCATCTAAATTCAATAGTCTTCATCATAAAAGAGCCAGCACAAGAAGTATCGAGCATGGTGCGATTGTTATCAGAAAGCCGAGCATAATTTTTTTGCATAATCACTTGTCTTGTGAGCTCATGATTGGGGCATGAATATAACATTGATTTAAGCCTCCCCCAAGCTTGAGCGATGCTTTCTCCTCCGCGAGGCCAAAAATTATATATATAATTGCGATCATGATGAACAAGATGCATAGGGTAATACTTTTGATGAAATTCCAATTTTAATCTTTTATAATTCCATGATCTCATATCATCACATAGCCTATACCATGTCAATGCGTCTCCCTTCAAAGATAAAGGGAAGGCCTTCTTCTTAACAAAATCATCGGGTATACTTGCAATCTTAAATAGTCCACAAACATCATCCACATAGCGTAGATGTTCATTAGGATGCTTTGTTCCATCTCCTGTAAAAGTGTTAGCTAGCAGTTTTTCCATCATACCCAAAGGAATCAGAAAAGGAGTTTCATTTTCAATAGGTTCAGTAGGTTCAGTAGGTTGAGGAGCAACTCTTTGCTCTACTGGACGGGGTGAAGATACCCCGAACAAGCCCCTCAGACAATTACTTTCCATAGTAACAAGTGATAGAAAATTTCAGCACACTGAATAATTTTTCCTTACCAAATTCCACCTACCAAACACGCTTCACTCCCCGGCAACGGCGCCAGAAAAGAGTCTTGATGACCCACAAGTATAGGGGATCTATCGTAGTCCTTTCGATAAGTAAGAGTGTCAAACCCAACGAGGAGCAGAAGGAAATGATAAGCGGTTTTCAGCAAGGTATTCTCTGCAAGTACTGAAATAAGTGGTAACAGATATTTTTGTGATAGGATAAATTGTAACGAGCAACAAGTAACAAAAGTAAATAAAGTGCAGCAAGGTGGCCCAATCCTTTTTGTAGCAAAGGACAAGCTTGGACAAACTCTTATGATAGGAAAAGCGCTCCCGAGGACACATGAGAATATCGTCAAGCTAGTTTTCATCACGCTCATATGATTCACGTTCGGTACTTTGATAATTTGATATGTGGGTGGACCGGTGCTTGGGTGTTGTTCTTACTTGAACAAGCATCCCACTTAATTAACCTCTATTGCAAGCATCCGCAACTACAACAAAAGTATTAAGGTAAAACTAACCATAGCATGAAACATATGGATCCAAATCAGCCCCTTACGAAGCAACGCATAAACTAGGGTTTAAGCTTCTGTCACTCTAGCAACCCATCATCTACTTACTACTTCCCAATGCTTTCCTCTAGGCCCAAATAATGGTGAAGTGTTATGTAGTCGACGTTCACATAACACCACTAGAGGTTAGACAACATACATCTTATCAAAATATCGAACGGATACCAAATTCACATGACTACTAATAGCAAGACTTCTCCCTTGTCCTCAGGAACAAACGTAATTACTCACAAAGCATATTCATGTTCATAATCAGAGGGGTAATAATGTGCATAAAGGATCTGAACATATGATCTTCCACCAAATAAACCAACTAGCATCAACTACAAGGAGTAATCAACACTACTAGCAACCTACTAGCACCAATCCCGGACTTGGAGACAAGAATTGGATACAAGAGATGAACTAGGGTTTGGAGATGAGATGGTGCTGGTGAAGATGTTGATGGAGATTGCCCTCTCCCGAAGAGAGGAGAGTTGGTGATGACGATGGTGATGATTTCCCCCTCCCGGAGGGAAGTGTCCCCGGCAGAACAGCTCTGCTGGAGCCCTAGATTAGTTCCGCCAAGGTTTCGCCTCGTGGCAGTGGAGTCTCGTCTCGAAAGGTTGCCTTCTATTTTTTTCTCATCGAAAGACTTAATATAGGAGAAGATGGGCGTCGGAGAGCCACCAGGGGGCCCACGAGGTAGGGGGGCGCGCCCCCACCCTCGTGAGCAGGGTGTGGGCCCCCTGGCCTTCATCTTTGGCAACGATTTTTCTTTATTTATTTTAAGGTATTCCGTGGAGTTTCAGGACTTTTGGAGTTGCGCAGAATAGGCCTCCAATATTTGCTCCTTTTCCAGCCCAGAATTCCAACTGCCGGCATTCTCCCTCTTCATGTAAACCTTGTAAAATCAGAGAGAATAGCCATAAGTATTGTGACATAATGTGAAATAACAGCCCATAATGCAATAAATATTGTCATAAAAGCATGATGCAAAATGGACGTATCAGGGCGCCAGGCGGGCGCCGGCCTGCGCAGTGTCCTTGTTTCCCTTTCGGTGCAAAGGGGGCAAGCACAGGCCAAGGCATCAGGCAAAGGTTACCGTTTCGGGGCAACAAGACCAAGACCGACAGAACGGTAGGATGGAGTTCATCGTGGAGCCCAGGACGGCGTCATCGTTAGAGCCTTTGGCAGCCGAAGACCAACTTTAGTCAGGATAAGTGTACTAGATGTTCCCCTTCAAAATGGCCAATTGTTGGCGCCCTTCCCGCTCATTATTTGGGAAGAGGCCCAGGGCCTCCCTCTATAAATAGAGCTAGCCACCACAGGGCAAGGGGGAGGATCCAGATCACACATAGACTAGAGAGAGGCGACTGAACTCACCCAAGCAGTTCATCGCACCAGCTCAAGAACAGCCCTCGCGAGGCTGTTCTCCCTTTGTATTGTTCATCATCAGCCCTTGAGGCAATCCACCACACCACACACTAGAGTAGGGTATTACACCACAATGGTGGCCTGAACCAGTATAAATCTCGTGTCCCTTGTGTGTTCTTCCTTCTAGCCTAGATCCTTTGCGAGACTTCGAGACGTGAGCCGGTAGGGGAAAGATCTTCGTGCGCACCCCAGTGTTCGAACCTCAAGGGTCTGCCGGAACCCGAAATCCGACATTTGGCGCGCCAGGTAGGGGTGCGCCGGAATCTTTCTTCTGCTGGTCGCGTGTGATCTTCCGTCGTATCCATGTCTGATGCTCGCCGAGGCCGCGCCGAGCGTCGGGCTGCTCTCGCTGCTCGAGTCACCCAGACGACTCCTGCCGGCGGACGCCCCCATCATTCCCCATTGCTTGCCGCCAATGCCGCCACCGGCCCGGCGGGGAATGAGTAGCAGGCCTCGTCCCTGCATCCTTCGGTGCGGCGGGAAGGCCGCACCGCCACCCCGTTGCTGACTCCAGCCGGTTCATCGTCCCACGCCCGTCGCGCCCCCACGGACGCGCACGCTGCACTGCTCCTGGCGCGTGAGCTCCTGCACTACCATCCCGTCGACGACCTCTATGAGGACTGGCTCACCCGCATCACTGAGCTCGTCAGCGCCGCAGGGGGCTCTCCTATGCCATATCTCTCGCTGCCTCGCCCTCCATCCGGTGCAGGAGGCGAGGATCAGGAGGTGCCTCCGCCACCTCCTCCCCAAGAAGGCGCCCCAGGACGAGACCCTCCGCGTCCGGCGCCTGCGCGACAAGAAAGGAGCTGCCAAGAGATCCCTCGTCCCCAAGAAGGTGCTCGCGTGCTCCCAGCACCGGTGCACCATGACCGTGTCCCTGCGCCACCACGTCAAGACCCCGCGCTGCTCCAGGCAGCGGTGCACGGAATCCCTAGGAGCAAGCCCCGCATCAGCAGAGAGCCCCGGTAGCCATTGCAGGTTGCCGCGCCTTCACCGCCGAGCTGCGTAGCGTCGCATGGCCCGGCTAGTTCAAGCCGGACCTGCCTCCTTGCTACGACGACACTGCCGATCCCGCGGAGTTCCTACAACTCTACGAGCTAGGCATCGAAGATGCCAATGGGGACGAAAAGGTCATGGCGAATTGGTTCCCCATGGCGCTCAAGGACGGTGCCCTCACCTGGCTCCTGAACCCAGCTCCTGGCACGATCTCCTCCTGGGACGAGATGCACACTCGCTTCATCGCCAACTTCCAAGGCACTCGCGACTGGCCCCCGGCCATGAGTGACCTGCGCCGCATCAAGCAACATCCAGGAGAGACCCTGCAGAAGTACATCCAGCGCTTCAACAACGCCCGCCTCAAGATCCCCAGGGTGACTGAGGAAGCCATTATCTCAGCCTTCTCTGATGGCGTGTGTGACATCAAGATGAAAGAGGAGCTAGCAATCCATGAAGACCTGTGCACATCCCTGGAGCTGTTCAACTTGGCGACCAAGTGCGCCAGGGCCGAGGAAGGGCGCCTCTCCCTCCTCGAGCTGCCGGCTGTCGATCCAGAAGAGAATAAGCCCAAGGTCAAGGACGTGAAGCGCAAGGGGGCTGCTGTGCTCGCAGCAGAGCCAGACACCAAGCGAGGCAGGGATCAACCTGAGTCATCCAAGGGCAGCTGGTACTGCGTGTACCACGACCTCCACACCCACAACACCAACAAATGCCAAGAGCTCAGGGCCGTGCGAGATGGGCATATCGGCTGACGCCCCGACCGCAACGATCGGGGCTATGGCCGAGGAGGAGGAAGAGGTGGAGGACGATGGGAAGACCGTGGCCCTCCCCAAGGGTGGCGTGACCGACCTCGCGAGGACCGCTGGCAGGACCAGCCTCGCGAGGGAGGTTGGAGGGATCAGCCTCGTGAGGACCGCCCTTAAGGCAACGCAGGCCTCCCTCCTCTACCACCACCGCTGAGGAGGAATGAAGACCATCATTAGGACGAGGGGGCTGGGGGCTTCTAGGAGCCTCGCGCAATCGCTTGCATCTTGGGCGGCGCTCAGGCCCCGGCTTCACAGCGCATCTTCAAGCAGTTTGCTCGCGATGTGAATGCAGTCCTCCCCAAGCTTGAGGCCACGCGCCCTCTCAGGTGGTCTGCATGCGCTATCACGTTCAGCTCAGCGGATCAGCTCAAGTGCGCAGCAACGGCCGGAGTCCTCCCGATGCTTTGCTCCCCGGTCATCAGCAATGTGCAAGTCATCAGGACCCTCATTGATGGCGGAGCAGGACTCAACGTCCTGTCCGTTGAGACATTCAACAATCTCCAAGTGCCATATGATCAGCTTCAGCCACCAAGCCTTTCTCAGGAGTCACTGATGGTTCCATCATTCCAATATGGCAAGTTCGCCTTCCTGTCACCTTCGGGCAGCGCAACAACTACCGCACCGAGGTCATTGACTTCGACGTCGCCCACATTTGCCTGCCATACAATGCCATCCTCGGGTACCTAGCCCTGGCCAAGTTCATGGCAGTGACTCATCACGCCTACAATGTCCTCAAGATGCCAGGAAGCAGCGGAGTCATCACGGTACCCTGTGAGGAAAGGGATGCAGTGTGTTCTCTTGAGCGTGCCTTCCAGGCCGCAGCAATCGAAGACCCAAATCACTGGAATGGAAGACTTCCCGAGGCGGTCCCTAAGAAGAAGAAGGCTTCACCTGGCCCAAACCCTCATGAGGCAGGCACCTCCGGAGGCGTTGCGTCAGGATCCACGCCCGTTCAAGGGGCGCCACCCTTTGTCGCATAGGAAGGCGCGCCCGGCACCCTCCTTGGGCAGGGCTCGGGGGATCCTCCTTGGAGAGCCATCGACTTTGCCAAGGTCACGAGGGAGGCACTCGGGCACCACTTGGAGGCGTGCTTCAAAGCACATTTCCCTCAGGAAGGTATGAGGCGAGGAGGGCCAAACCCTCTGGAGTTCATCACGAGAAACACTCAGGAGCTGCAGGAGTCAAGAGTCATGCGCGACAGCCGCCGCCTACCCGCCGCAGCCCCCCATCCAGGCGAGGATGGTGGGCTGCGCGTCTGCATTGACGTACCAGGGCTCAACCGAGCCACGTCTCAGGAGCGCCTCTGGCATTCGCGCGTAGGGCGCTGCAAGGGTCCACCTCACAGCTACGTTCGCATGCCTTTCGGCCTGCCGAACGCGGTCGCCACTCATCAGCGCCTGATAAGTGATACGTCTCCGTCGTATCTACTTTTCCAAACACTTTTGCCCTTGTTTTGGACTCTAACTTGTATGATTTGAATGGAACTAACCCGGACTGACGTTGTTTTCAGCAGAATTGCCATGGTGTTGTTTTATGTGCAGAAAACAAAAGTTCTCGGAATGACCTGAAACTCCACGGAATATCTTAGAATAAATAATAAAAAATCCTCGCCAAAGATGAAGACCAGGGGGCCCACACCCTGTTCACGAGGGTGGGGGGCGCGCCCCTCCCCCTGGGCGCGCCCCCTACCTCGTGGGCCCCCTGGTGGCCCTCCGACGCCAACTCCAACTCCATATATTGGCTTTCGGGGAGAAAAAAATCAGAGAGAAGAAATAATCGCGTTTTACGATACGGAGCCGCCGCCAAGCCCTAATCTCTCTCGGGAGGGCTGATCTGGAGTCCGTTCAGGGCTCCGGAGAGGGGGATTCGTCGCCGTCGTCATCATCAACCATCCTCCATCACCAATTTCATGATGCTCACCGCCGTGCGTGAGTAATTGCATCGTAGGCTTGCTAGACGGTGATGGGTTGGATGGGATTTATCATGTAATGGAGTTAGTTTTGTTAGGGTTTGATCCCTAGTATCCATTATGTTCTGAGATTGATGTTGCTATGACTTTGCTATGCTTAATGCTTGACACTAGGGCCCGAGTGCCATGATTTCAGATCTGAACCTATTATGTTTTCATGAATATATGTGAGTTTTAGATCCTATCTTGCAAGTCTATAGTCACCTACTATGTGTTATGATCCGACAACCCCGAAGTGACAATAATCGGGACCACTCCCGGTGATGACCGTAGTTTGAGGAGTTCATGGATTCACTATGTGCTAATGCTTTGTTCCGGTTCTATATTAAAAGGAGGCCTTAATATCCCTTAGTTTCCAATAGGACCCCGCTGCCATGGAAGGGTAGGACAAAAGATGTCATGCAAGTTCTTTTCCATAAGCACGTATGACTATATTCGGAATACATGCCTACATTACATTGATGAACTGGAGCTAGTTCTGTGTCACCCTATGTTATGACTGTTACATGATGAACCACATCCGGCATAATTATCCATCGCTAATCCGGTGCCTATGAGTTTTCCATATACTGGTTTACGCTTACTTACTTTTCCGTTGCTATTGTTACAATCACTACAAAAATACCAAAATCATTACTTTTGCTGTCTTTACTTTGTTACCGTTACCACCACTATCATATTACTTTGCTACTAAACACTTTGCTGTAGATACTAAGTTTCCAGGTGTGGTTGAATTGACAACCCAGCTACTAATACTTGAGAATATTCTTTGGCTCCCCTTGTGTCGAATCAATAAATTTGGGTTGAATACTCTACCCTCGAAAACTATTGCGATCCCCTATACTTGTGGATTATCAATAAGGAGCATTCTGGAGGCTCGGGAGGTCAAGCGTTGTGCGGTCCTCGCGGAGATGGAGATGGTCCTCGAAGGTCCACCTGTGCCCCGGGAGCCTCCCGAGGCTCCAGGCCCCGAGAGCTCGTGAGGGTTGGCTTCCTCACCGCCCGTCGTCCGCTACTTCAGCATCACTTCATCTCCAACAGTATCAGGTGACATCTTTCAAAGTTCCATTTTTAGCTGGGAGCGCCCGCAGGGCTGCATCATTCCCAGGTCGCGTGGGTCCGACCCTGCGGCATGTATCCGTTTTGCTTATGCTCTTTACCTACCTTGCTGGGGGCGCCCCTCGGGCTGCATTATCCCCAAGCTGCTCGGGCCTGACCCAATGGCGTTTGCTTTTTCCGCATCTATCTGAAATGGATTTGCTCCTCCGCGCTTAACCTGATTCCCATGGTTATCATCTGCTGCTTATCGCGGACCTCTCCACTCTCATGCAAAGCGCTTGCACGTTAAAAGGGGGGTACCTGAGCATGGTGACTCATGGGCTCTTACTGGCTCTCCAGCCCTCACCCCCTGGCCTTGACCCACAGCATCGCGACCTGTCATACCAGTGGCGGCTGAGCTCGCTCGAGGGTCGGGACCTGAGGACGTAGAGCATTTGGATTCTAACCACCTTGCAGGAACACACCATTGATAAAGGCCCAGAGCCAGGCGCAACCCGCCTCGAGGTAGGGCCTCGTGAGTCCCGTGCTGGCTCATGGGTGCCTAGATACACCTCTCCTAGCCCTACCGTGCCGGCCACGTGTCAGGGCGGGGCTGTACACGCCCCGGAAGCACCATGCTCCGTGCTGGCTGACGACACTGCCGAGGAGCGGCTATGCCCGTACACATACGGAAGCACTATGCTCCGCGCTAGTGATAAACAACTGAGGGCGGCCCACGGCCGTATCAACCTCAGGGAGCCTAGAGCTTAGTGTCTGGCACCATCGCAACGCCTCCCCTCGGGAGTGCCGTGCGAGGGGGCTGGACACGGGGGCTGCGCCCGGGCCACACCCGAATGCACGCCACCTAGCCAGGTCCCTCGGACCTTGTCGTTGCGCCCCCCTCCCCGAGTGGAGCCAAGGTACGAAAGCTCGTTTGCACGTCAAGGGGGACTCCTGAGCATCACGACTCAGGAGCCTAACTGGTCACGTAGCCCCTCACTCCTTAGTCCCGTCCTGGTTTCTGGTCGGGGCTAACGGCGGCTGAGGAATGCGCGGGGCCGGGCCCTGCCGACGTAGAGCGACAAATCCACTCCTACGCCTCCCTTCCCTACTTGCTGTTTGCGCGTCAAGGGGGACTCCTGAGCATCGCGACTCAGGAGCCTAACTTGCCACGTAGCCCCTCATTCCTTAGTCACATCCTGGTTTCCGGTCAGGGCTAACGGCAGCTGAGGTATGCGCGGGGTCGGGCCCTACCGACGTAGAACACAAGCAAATAGGAGGGAAAATGCAAATTCTAGGGAATTCGAAAGCAAATATTACAGGCCATAAATTGTTTCACAACTCCAGACACAAGTTTAAACGCCTCCATGACGCATGGTGCATGTTGCAGGAATTAAAACAGGACAGAAGCAGCGAAGGGATCACTTTCCAGTGGCGCCGCCGCCTGTGGTGGAGTCATGCTGGGCGGCTCCGCCTCCTGAGGCCGCGGAGCTGACGGCAGCGCGCCCGGGCAAGGTGCTGAAGGCGCGGAACCTCCCCAGCAAAGCCTCGGCTCGGCCTTTCATGGCCTCAGCAGCGGCAGCGGCAAGGTCGCCGCTCACGAGTTCCAGCAGGCTGTCGAGGTCGACGTTGGGGTCGTGAAGGTAGACGTGGCTAAGGACATGCGTTAGTGCTGCAGAAGACAGGGCACGCGCCTCGGCCTCGGCCGTAGGACCAAGGCCGTCCGCGACATCTTCAAGCGCACGGACCAGGAAGGGAAGCAGCTCGGCAGGGCCATCCTCTACACCAGCCAACGACTTCTCTAAGCCACCCTCATAAAGTGTCTTTAGCGCGGCGCGAGCTTTCTCCTCCAGCTTCGTGAAGGCCACTCGATCCTCGGCCAGGACCTTCGCCTTGCCGTCTAGCTCGGTCCTCTCCGCCTTCAGCGACTGCTCCAGCGTCTCCAACTGGCCACGGCGGTCATCAAACTCGGCGTCCCGGTCCCTGACGGCAGCCTCCTGAGCCTCCATCTCCTTCTCCTTCTCCTGGCGGCCGCGGACCTCCTTGGCGAGCTCGTCACACAGGCCTTGCAGCTCGACCTCCAGTGCCTTGCAGCGGGCCCAGGCATCCATAGCATCGCCCTGGGCAGCATCGCGAGCGGCCTTGGCCTGGCAGGCGGCTTGCTTCTCCTCATCGGAGGCCGACACGGCCTGGCTCAGCTCCGCTCGGACGAAGGCGACAGAATGGGCTGTAGGACCTTGAAGTATGTCTAGAGGGGGGGTGATTAGACTACTTGACCAATAAAAACTTAACCTTTTCCCAATTTTAGAGTTTGGCAGATTTTAGCTACTTTAGGACAAGTCAAGCAATCATCACACAATTCAAGCAAGCATGCAAAGAGTATATAGGCAGCGGAAATTAAAGCATGCAACTTGCAAGAAAGTAAAGGGAAGGGTTTGGAGGATTCAAACGCAATTGGAGACACGGATGTTTTTGTCGTGGTTTCGATAGGTGGTGCTATCGTACATCCACGTTGATGGAGACTTCAACCCACGAAGGGTAACGGCTGCGCGAGTCCACGGAGGGCTCCACCCACGAAGGGTACACGAAGAAGCAACCTTGTCTATCCCACCATGGCCGTCGCCCACGAAGGACTTGCCTCACTAGCGATAGATCTTCACGAAGTAGGCGATCTCCTTGCCCTTACAAACTCCTTGGTTCAACTCCACAATCTTGTCGGAGGCTCCCAAGTGACACCTAGCCAATCTAGGAGACACCACTCTCCAAGAAGTAACAAATGGTGCGTTGATGATGAACTCCTTGCTCTTGTGCTTCAAATGATAGTCTCCCCAACACTCAACTCTCTCTCAATGGGTTTGGATCTGGTGGAAAGAAGATTTGAGTGGAAAGCAACTTGGGGAAGGCTAGAGATCAAGATTCATATGGTAGGAATGGAATATCTTGGCCTCAACACACAAGTAGGTGGTTCTCTCTCAGAAATGGTAAGTTGGAAGTGTAGGTTCGTTCTGATGGCTCTCTCCACGAATGAAGAGGAGGTGGAGGGGTATATATAGCCTCCACACAAAATCTAACCATTACACACAATTTACCAAACTCGGTGGGACCGAATTGTTAAACTCGGTCGAACCGATTTAGTAAACCTAGTGACCGTTAGTGATTTTCAGTGGGACCGACATGCATCTCGGTGAGACCGATTCGGTTAGGGTTAGGGCATAACGTAATCTTGGTAAGACCTATTACACAAACTCGGTGAGACAGATTTGGTAATAAGCTTTCCAGAGAGTTGGCCAGGTAAACTCGGTGGGACCGATTTGCTCTTTTCGGTGAGACCGAAATGTTACAAAAAGGAAACAGAGAGTTTACATTGCAATCTCGGTGGGACCGATCGCTCACTTTGGTTAGACCGAAATGTTACGAAGGGAAACAGAGATATTGCAATTCCATCTCGGTGAGACCGAGATCCCTATCGGTAAGACCGATTTTCTTAGGGTTTGTGGCAGTGGCTATGACTTTTGGAATCGGTGGCGCCGGATAGGAAGTTTCGGTGTGACCGATTTTGGCTTTGGGTTTAGGTCATTTGTGGATGTGGTAAAGTATTTGAGGGTTTTGGAGCATATCACTAAGCACATGAAGCAAGAGGCTCATTAAGCAACACCTCATCCCTCCTTGATAGTATTGGCTTTTCCTATAGACTCAATGTGATCTTGGATCACTAAAATGTAAAATGAAGAGTCTTGAGCTTTTGAGCTTGAGCCAATCCTTTGTCCTTAGTACTTTGAGGGATCCACTTTCATCATCCATGCCATGCCATTCATTGAGCTTTCCTGAAATAATAGTCTTGGAATAGAATTAGCTCAATGAGCTATATGTTGTTATTAATTACCAAAACCACCTAGGGATAGTTGCACTTTCAATCTCCCCCTTTTTGGTAATTGATGACAACATATAGATCAAAGCTTCGACAAATGATAATAAGATTGAATAACATCGTCGCTTTGAGAAGTATGTGATATGCAAGAGCTCCCCCTAAATTTGTGCATAGTTTAAGATTTGCTTTGGACTGCAAATGCACAATGAATTAGGCTCATGGGTTACTCTTCCATGTCACATACATCTTGGTGGAGCGCTCAAAATAATAAACAATGAATACATGCACTCACCACCAAGCATAGTGAATGATCACATAAGATAGATAGGATAATATCAAGCATGCATAAGTGTAGCTTATGATCAAACACATGATCATCAATGTCTCACAAGCATAGTATCTCAACCAAAAGCAAACAAAGTTTGAAAAACCACCAAATAAAGCAAGAGAGAATAAAAGCAACACTCTCTCTCGAAGCCTATGATCTATACATTCCCCCCCCCTTTGGCAACAAGTTACCAAAAAGTTCATAGAAAATGCATAGTGCTAGATCGACTCTCAGGCTTGATCTTCTGGTGGTGGTGTCCTGATAGCTCCTTGGATGAAGGCTTCAGTTGAAGTAGAGGGTGCTGGAGTGGATGCTGGAGCTGGTTGCACTGGAACTGTTGGGGCAGTAGCTGGTGCTGAAGTTGTTGCCTAGTGTTTGTCACTGGCACTGCAACTGATCTCTGGGCTCTGGGCACTCTGGCAAACACATTGGTGGTTGTCTTGCCCTTCCTCTCCTGCATGTCATCCTGCAGCTGCTCTAGAACAGACTGAATCTCAGTTACCTTGACATCTAGATCATAGAATTTTTGTTCCATGATTCTCTCCAGGCTCTCCTGGTTTTGAGTTAGGGTGGCCAACCCCTTCTCAATCCTCAGAGTTGATGCTATCAAGTAACCAAGATGCTCTTGTTTGGTCTTCAAGAAATACTCAGATGCCTCCTCTTGAGTTGGCATCTTGGCAGCCTTCTCCTGTTTTGCCTTCCCCTTCTTCTCCTGATCTTGGACTGATTGTGGATCATCTTCATTCATGACAACCTCATTGTCCTTGAAGTATGGATAAATTGGAAAATGTTCCTTATCCAACTGATATTTCCCTATGCCCATCTTGGAGTTGATCAATTCTTGAATCTGAGGTGCATATCCACAGCTCCTCTTCTGATCTGCTGCAGTCCTCTTGATTGTTTCAATGATCAGGCTCATGACTTTGAACTTCTGTGGCACATCAAACACATGTAGCATGTTGATGGCATGCCCTCTGATCATGTTATGGTCACCTGACTTGGGCAACAAAGTGTGCCACAGAATCCAGTTTATGGTTTCCAATCCTGACAGCAGAAAGTGAACTGATCCAAACTTGTGAGTTTCAACTGCCTTGTCAGGAATTTCCTTGTACATGTGAGCCATTGAATTATGACCCAACTTCTTCTTTGCATATATGTCCAAGTCATCCTCTTCTTCCTTGGGGGCATTTATCAGACTTGCCCATTCTTCAACAGTAGATTGGTACCTTGTACCTTCAGACATCCACACAATTCTACCATCTGGATAAAAGTGTGCTGTGGAGTAGAACTGCATGATAAGCTCATCATTCCAATTGGTGAACTTCTGTCCAACAAAATCTGCCACTCCACAAGCAATAAAGCTCTCCTCCACTCCAGGGTAGTGCTGCTCATTCTCCCTGATGAATTTCCAGTCAACCCACCTCATATCACAGACAATGGACTTCTTGTCCAACAGAATGGTCTCATAAAAGTCCTGCTGTTCCTTTGTGTGGAACCTGTAGTCGACAGCAGTCCTTCTTCTTGAAGCATGGATCTTTCATCCTCCATAGCCTCAGCCCTGAATCCTTCCTGATTCTCATGTCCTCAGCCACAGGATGGGCATCATTGTGGTCTGGAATCTTGGGCTTGAGCTTTCTAAGGACCTGGCCTTCTTCATCTTCATCTTCTGCAACATTGGGCACTGGGGCATTGTTCTTCTCAGCAGCTGGAATACTCCTAGTATTCCTCTTTGGAGCTTGCTTGGCCTTGGAGGCATCTTTGGGTGCATCTTTGGGCTTGGATGTTGCAGCCCCTGACCTGATTGCATCTCCCATAAGCTTAGCTGTCTTAGGAGCTGGTGCAGCAACCTCTTCCTCTTCATCAGAATCCCTTCTCATTGAGGGCTTTCCAAGGACCTTGGCATTTGTGGTTCTAGCTCTCTTCTTTTTCTTGTCCTGATCACCATCATCCTCTGATTCAATTGTGAACTACATGGTTGCACCAGTGGGGACCTTCTGAGGTTTTGATGGTGCTTCTTACCATGTAGGTGCCTCTTTGGGTTGAGCTTGGGCTAGCACTTGAGTGGACTTCCTGGCCTTTGGCATTGGAGTTCTCTTGGCAGGAACTTCCCTCTTCAGACCTGGCTTTGTGCTTTGAGCAGAGCCATACTCTTTCTTGAGCACCACTTTCTTGGAAGTGGCCTCATCCTCCTCAGCTTTGTAATCCTCATCCTCTGAGTCTGAGGTTCTCTTCCTCCTTTGCCTACTAGCAGCCTTAGGCAAGTTGCTAGGAGTACTTTTGCTCCCATCATCTGAAGTTAAGAGACTAGTGCCCTCACTCAAGTCCATCTGCTCTTCAGACCTGTTCTGGCTGTCACTCTGATCAGACATACTGCAAAAGCTGACTGCTGACCCTGTGAAGAGTTATAGATGAGATAGAATAGATGAGCATCACAAAATGTAGAGATTTTTCCAAAAGAATGATTCAAAAGTTCAGTTTTAGTTTTCCACAGAAAGCATTTCGGATCAACCGATTTTCAAACTCGGTGATACCGAAGCAGTTTTGGAACCTAAACTGATGATCTCAGTTGGACCGAGTTTCAGTTCGGTGGCACCAAGACTGCTAGGGTTTCACAGAATCCTCAAATCGGTCACACCGATTAGTAATTCTCGGTCGGACCGAGAGTCACTAGTGCAATGGCATAAGCCAAATCGGTGAGACCGAGTTTTTGAACTCGGTGGGTCCGAGATGGTTTCGGCGGAAACCTAACCCTAAAAATTTGAATCACATCTAATCTATGGACTATTTTGACTGGATAGAAGAATCTCAATCATGTCAAGAATCAATATGAGAACAATGTGCTAGGAATCAGACGTGGATAGCACAAAGATCAAGTCCATACCCTAACTTGGCGGTGGACTTGCTACGACGGCAATGGTGGGGACGAATTCCATTGACGGCGGTGAAGACCAGCGACAGGAGGCTGCTGGCGGCGAGGAGACGATCCGGAGACCACAATGGCAGAGCGACCTGTTGCGCGGGCGAAGGGTTTCGGAGAAATTTCCAAATTTTTGCCCGTGGCTATATATATAGCCCAACCCTGTCAGTGTGACCGAGTGGAACAACTCGGTGGCACCGAGATGCATAACTGTGTTCAGTTATAGCAAATCGGTGAGACCAAAAAGTTCAAATCGGTTGCACCGAGATTGAAAACTCAGATCAACTTGGTGATCTCAGTAGGACCAAAATGGAAGAATCGGTCAGACCGAGAATCACAAAGAGGTTTTGGAAGTTTAAGTCTATGACGAATCGGGGACTCCGAGTGCTCCTCACACAGAGTGGTTCGAATCTGACTTGATCAAATTTTGTGATGTAGCATGAATAGAGTTTGAGATGAGAAAAGCATAGATAGCTAAAGAAGGTTCTTAGGCATTCTTGTCCATCCACTTGGCAAAAAGAAAAGAAACCAAACAATCAAAACAACAAGTGGATGTCCTTGAATGAGTAAAATATGCACCAACATGCTCACACAATAAGATAGCAAATGAAATATGTGGCAAAGCATGCACAACCAATTCTAGCATCTATCAAGCAATTGGCGATGACTAGGTCATCTATATATGAGTATATTGACTTAGGAGTCAAATGAGAACATTTGATCATAGGTCATACTCATCGTTTAAGCTCAAGTGGGGTTACCACTTTTACATAATGCATTAATGTGTTCACACCATTAGAGTTGCTTTGACTCAATTCTTAGAGTTAAGCTCCCCCTAGATGTGAGACCCCCCTTAGAGGGATGAACTAACCTTGGGTTTTGTCGATGATGACTTCATGTGGGTGTTGAAGATGTAGATGCTCAATGCTGATGTAGATCATTTGGAGCAATCCTTTGGAGTGTTTTGCACTTTCAACTTACCTACATGGGTTAGTCCCACAAGGAACAAACAAGAATATCCATAGACATAGAGTGATGCACACACAAGATGATGTCCATGAAATCATTAGGTTACCTTGTCCCTTGTCTTACCAACATGAGGGTTTGTTACTCCTTGAACTAGTGCAAGATGTGGAAGTTGATTGCACTTGTTCTTGCCAAAATGATATGAGTGAAGAATGTTGGCGGAGTCACCCTCAAGAACTCTCTACTTCTTCTTCTTCGGGATCCACATCATCTTGATGGGAATCCTTAGAGTTGTAGTTGTACTTGATGAAGTAGAACTTGACGTAGTCTTGGGGACCCACTTGAACGAGGCTTTAGGTGCTTCTTCAAATGCATCAATCTCTTCTTGAAGATTGTCCTAGCCTTTGTTCTTGTGGTCTTGTGGTGGAAGATCATCTTGAGCTTGTGTTCCCTTGAAGGAAGTAGGATCATACTTCTCGTGTTGAGGAACAAACTTCGTCTTGGGGTATTGATCTTCTTCCCACTCAACTCCATTGGCATTGAACTTTCGTTCAAAACCAACACCTTGATTCTTCCGGTGCCTTCCTTGCTTGCGTACAATTTCCTCGAATTGCTTACTCTTGGCAAGGCTCTTGTAAACACCTTTCTCTATAATTCCCTGCAATAAGCTATTTTCTTGCTCAAGTGTAACTTGGCTAAGGGAATCATTAGTGGAATCAAGAGAACTACTAGAAGCAACAATATTGGATTTGACATTATTATTGTTACTACTAGAGGAAGTATCTTTCTTGTACTTGTTACTAGACTTGACTTGAGGCATGTAAGTAGATAAGAGTAAATGCTTGGCAATGTAAGAAGAACTTTTCTTGCGGAGATCATCATTGATTGCTTTTAAGAACTCATGCTCTTGCTCAAGATTGAGCTTTTCAAAGCGTAACTTCTCATGAGGCCTTAAAAGTTCTCAATGATCTTCGTAGATAGTTTCTGAGCTAAATTAAGAGAGTTTAATTCTTTAGTTAGAAGCTCAATCTTCTCCTTATCATTGTCATTCGTTTTATCTTGTTTAGCATGATTAATTGACGTTTCATCATAGTATTCATCACTAGAGTTGTCAACAAGTAAATCATCATCCACAAGCAAGTCATCTTCATCACTATTGAAATCAACATACCCGGGGTGTGTTACCTTTGGACCTTTTGCCATGAAGCATCTTCCAACACCTTCATTTGGTGAATCAAATATGTCGTAGGAGTTGGTTGACACAAGTGCTAGACCGGCAACACCTTCATCTTGAGTATATTCGGAGTCGGAGTGATAGCTTCTCTCGGAGTGATTGTCGGAGTCGGAGCTGGATACCCATTCACCAACATGAGCTTGATGTCTTCGTTTTGTGTAGCTCCTTGATGACTTGTCCTTCCTTTCTGAATCCTTGCTTCTCCGTGAGGGTCTTCATTCATAACGATCATCTCTACTCCTCCTCTCTCTTGGTGGTGATTCTTCTCTTTTGCTCCTTCTTCTTGGAGAATCTTCTCTTCTTTTGTAGGGTGCCGTACACTCATTGGAGTAGTGTCCGGGTCTCCCACAATTGTAGCAATTGCGCTCTCGACTAGAAGATCTCTTGTCATTGTAAGACCTTGATTTGGCGCTTCTTTCTTTGCTTCTACTCTTGTAGAATTTGTTGAAGTTCTTCACCATTAAGCTCGATTCTTCATTGAAGGTTGGTTTCTCACTTGATGATGTGGGGGCTTCACTTGAGGCTTTGTAGGCACCACTTGACTTGTTGTGAAGTTCCTCCTTATCCTTGAGTGACATCTCATGAGCAACAATCCTTCCAATGACTTCCGTTGGCTTGAGATCTTTGTAGTTTGGCATCATTTGAATCAATGTGCACACGGTATCATACTTTCCATCCAATGCTCTTAGAATCTTCTTGATGATGAATTTGTCGGTCATCTCTTCACTCCCTAAGCCGGCAATCTCATTTGTGATAAGAGCAAGCCTAGAGTACATTTCAGCGACACCTTCACCATCCTTCATTTTGAACTTGTCAGCTAACTTTGGATCACATCCAACTTGGATTCCTTGATGGACTCGGTACCTTCATGCATATCAATCAAAGTATCCCAAATTTCCTTTGCATTCTCAAGACGGCTGATTTTGTTGAATTCTTCGGGGCACAATCCATTGAAGATGATATCACAAGCTTGAGCGTTGTATTGCAGCATCTTCAATTCTTCCGCATTAGCTTCACGGTTCTGTTCTCTCCCATCGAAAAATTCACCTTGCAAGCCAATACAAATAATTGCCCAAACGGCGGGGTTATGTCCAAGAATATGCATTTTCATCTTATGCTTCCAACTAGAAAAATTAGTTCCATCAAAGTAAGGACCTCTACGGTGATAATTTCCCTCGCTAGACGCCATACTCTCCTAGGTTGTGAAACCAAGGCTATGACCACCAAAAGCTATGGAAATCAAAGCAAATGGAGACCAAAGCTCTAATACCACTTGTAGGACCTTGAAGTATGTCTAGAGGGGGGTGATTAGACTACTTGACCAATAAAAACTTAACCTTTTCCCAATTTTAGAGTTTGGCAGATTTCAGCTACTTTAGGACAAGTCAAGCAATCATCACACAATTCAAGCAAGCATGCAAAGAGTATATAGGCAGCGGAAATTAAAGCATGCAACTTGCAAGAAAGTAAAGGGAAGGGTTTTGAGGATTCAAACGCAATTGGAGACATAGATGTTTTTGGCGTGGTTCCGATAGGTGGTGCTATCGTACATCCACGTTGATGGACACTTCAACCCACGAAGGGTAACGGCTGCGCGAGTCCACGGAGGGCTCTACCCATGAAGGGTCCACGAAGAAGCAACCTTGTCTATCCCACCATGGCCGTCACCCACGAAGGACTTGCCTCACTAGCGGTAGATCTTCACGAAGTAGGCGATCTCCTTGCCCTTACAAACTCCTTGGTTCAACTCCACAATCTGTCGGAGGCTCCCAAGTGACACCTAGCCAATCTAGGAGACACCACTCTCCAAGAAGTAACAAATGGTGCGTTGATGATGAACTCCTTGCTCTTGTGCTTCAAATGATAGTCTCCCCAACACTCAACTCTCTCTAAATGGGTTTGGATCTGGTGGAAAGAAGATTTGAGTGGAAAGCAACTTGGGAAGGCTAGAGATCAAGATTCATATGGTAGGAATGGAATATCTTGGCCTCAACACATGAGTAGGTGGTTCTCTCTCAGAAATGGTAAGTTGTAAGTGTAGGTTCGTTCTGATGGCTCTCTCCACGAATGAAGAGGAGGTGGAGGGGTATATATAGCCTCCACACAAAATCTAACCGTTACACACAATTTACCAAACTCGGTGGGACCGAATTGTTAAACTCGGTCGAACCGATTTAGTAAACCTAGTGACCTTTAGTGATTTTCGGTGGGAGCGACATGCATCTCGGTGAGACCGATTTGGTTAGGGTTAGGGCATAATGTAATCTCGGTAAGACCAATTACACAAACTCGGTGAGACCGATTTGGTAATAAGCTTTCCAGAGAGTTGGTCAGGTAAACTCAGTGGGACCGATTTGCTCTTTTCGGTGAGACCGAAATGTTACAAAAAGGAAACAGAGAGTTTACATTGCAATCTCGGTGGGACCGATCGCTCACTTCAGTTAGACCGAAACGTTACGAAGGGAAACAGAGAGATTGCAATCCCATCTCAGTGAGACCGAGATCCCTATCGGTAAGACCGATTTGCTTAGGGTTTGTGGCAGTGGCTATGACTTTTGGAATCGGTGGCGCCGGATAGGAAGTTTCGGTGTGACCGATTTTGGCTTTGGGTTTAGGTCATTTGTGGATGTGGGAAAGTAGTTGAGGGTTTTGGAGCATATCACTAAGCACATGAAGCAAGAGGCTCATTAAGCAACACCTCATCCCTCCTTGATAGTATTGGCTTTTCCTATAGACTCAATGTGATCTGGGATCACTAAAAAATAAAATGAAGAGTCTTGAGCTTTTGAGCTTGAACCAATCCTTTGTCCTTAGTATTTTGAGGGATCCACTTTCATCATCCATGCGATGCCATTCATTGAGCTTTCCTGAAATAATAGTCTTGGAATAGCATTAGCTCAATGAGCTATATGTTGTTATTAATTACCAAAACCACCTAGGGATAGTTGCACTTTCATGGGCCCAGCCAGAAGCTAGCTCCAGGCGCCCGACCACCAGGCGAGGGTCCGTGCTCCGAAGATCCTCCTGCAGCCGGCTCAGTTGGTTGGCAGCTTGGTCCAGGACGACCAAGGGATCAGAAGAGACGGGAGCCGGTGGAACAGGCGGAGAGGAGGCAGTGTGATCACGGCTTGGGAGGAAGGAGCCCCCTGGGCCTTGGACACCTCAGCGACAACGTCAAGCGCAGGCACCTCCAGAGCCAGCGGGGCCACGGGGGCTGACTCCTCGCCAGAGTGTCCCTGCTGGGCTCGCGAGGACGACCGGGCAGCGGAGGCACGAGCCTCGCTGCCTCCTTTCCCCGCGGATGAAGGCACTGCCCCGGCAGACGAACCCGCCTCAAGCAGGGCCACAGAAGCCCCTTTCAACCTTTTTGCTGCAGGTGCCGGCATGGCCAAAAGCATGCAGACGTCAAGCCTCGGCGGCAGAAACAAAGCAAAGCGCGGATCAAGCAGTTACTGGTCATCGTTCGCAGACTCAAGCAGCCTCCGGCCAAACTTGAAGCCCGAGAGCCTACAGCTGGGGTCAGCCTTGGGAGGCCCGGAAGCAGAGGGCGCGTCGGGAAGGCTGGAGCTTCCCTCAGACCGCCCCGGGGCCAGAGCAGACCCTGGGAGAACCAGCCCCGACCTGCCCTTCCTTGGGACCAAGGGAGAATCCTCCCCTCCTCGCCTGGCGCCGGCCTCGTCGTCGTCCGGCATGGAGCGGAGGGCGCGGGACCTGCACCAAGGGAAGGACTCCCTCGACTCCTCGCCAGTCGCCTCGGAGTTAGACTCTTCTTTCTCCTCCTCTTCTTCCTCCTCACTCCCGCTAGAGTCATTGCAGGACACGTTCACCGTCGCCAAAGCCGCCAGATCCCCGGGAGCTTCTGCTGGCACCAGCCCTTCACTGTTGAAGGTGGGCATGGTGTTCACCACCTGCTCCCAGTCGCCGCGAAGAAACAGGGGGACGGGAGCACCCTCCGGCCTCGCCACGTCTCCCCCAACCAAGGAGTGGAGAGCCACAACCAGATCTTCGTCGGCCAGGGCCTCGGAGCTCAGGCGAAGGGCGGCGTCCGCTTCCCCAAGCCTCCACAATGGGAGCGAGTGCTCCCGGAGTGGAGCCACCTGGTGCTCCAGGAACTCCCTTAGGAGCGTGGCCCCGGTCAGCTTCGCCTCCCCCAAGTTTCCTGGCCTCAGGTCTGCGTTCATCCCCTTCAGCACCGCCCTCGCGCGGGGGTCGACAAGCTCCGCACGAGACCACGCATCAATGGCCTTGGGCTGCCCCGTGGGCAGCACCAGTCGAGGGTGGAGGCGCCCGACATCCACCATGACCCACTTGCTCTGGAAGCCTTCGATCCTCTTCCCAGGCTTCGAGATGGAATTGGAGTTGGAGTATGCGATAAAGCTCGTGCATGCGGTGATGTGGGAGCGAGAAACCTGGAGGTAAAAGTAATGGCGCAGAAAGGCCACTGAGGGCTTTACCCCAACGTGAGCCTCACAATAGTAGGCGAAAATTGCTAGGAGAAGAACAGAGTTGGGATGGAGGTGCAGAGCTTGCAAGTTGTATTGGAGAAGAACAACAAAGAAGAACTCGGAAAAAGGAGGCACCAGACCGACGATGATGGCGCTCACAAACAGCGGGTAGAAGGTGCTCCCCTTGGCTTCATGCTGGTCGGAGTGGGCCTTGAGCACAGTCGCTCCCTCGTTGCCCTGTGCCACCGTCATCAGGCGCGTGAGGGCGAGATTTTTCTCCGACACTTTCGGGGGATCCAGAGCTGGTGAATACCAGGCCTCGGTCGGGGCCTTGCGAGGCGCCATGGCTTGCCGGATGGGAAGGATTGAGACGGATCTGGAGGATTTCGGGAGCAGGAAGGAGAAGAGCGAGAAAGGGGATTTGGAGCAAGGCGAATGAGAACAAAGCAAGTAAGTCTGGCCCGGGCACCCCTTTTGTCAAGTCATGCGGTTGCCGAGGCGTCATGGGGAAGCGGAGACGCCCACGTCCAATCAACCGCCACGCGGCTCCCAAGGCCGCAGGCTATTGGGGCCCACGGCGCTTCGCACTTGCCCCTTCGCTTCTCCGCTAAGCCAAGTCCGGGCGCGCCTTGGGCCCGGGGGCTACTGTCGGCGTTCTGGCAATAGGGGTCCCCAGACTTGCCTGCCTGCGGCGTGGCTCAAGTGGGGGCCCAGCGCAGCCCAGCTTCATCATCTCAAGCTCAAGACCCTCGCGAGGGGCCAAGCCTCGTGGGGCGGACAACAGGAAGCTTCCTCAAGAGCAGCCTCACCAGGAAGGCTCGCGAGGAGGCGGAGAGATCAAGGCAGGGTACCTCGCGAGGAGCCCGTGACGCAAGCCATGACGATCGAGATCAGGCGGGCGCCGGCCTGCGCAGTCTCCTTGTTTCCCCTTCGGTGCAAAGGGGGCAAGCACATGACAAGGCATCAGGCAAAGGTTACCGTTTCGGTGCAACAAGACCAAGACCGGCAGAACGACAGGATGGAGGTCATCGTGGAGCCCAGGATGGCGTCATCGTCAGAGCCTTTGGCAGCTGAAGACCAACTTTAGTCAGGATAAGTGTACTAGATGTTCCCCTTCAAAATGGCCAATTGTTGGCGCCTTTCCCGCTCATTATTTGGGAAGAGGCCCAGGGCCTCCCTCTATAAATAGAGCTAGCCACCACAGGGCAAGGGGGAGGATCCAGATCACGCATAGACTAGAGAGAGGCGATTGAACTCACCCAAGCAGTTCATCGCACCAGCTCAAGAACAGCCCTCGCGAGGCTGTTCTCCCTTTGTATTGTTCATTATCAGCCCCTGATGTCGGATTTCAGGTTCCGGCAGACCCTTGAGGTTCGAACACTAGGGTGCACGTGGAGATCACACCCTCAGCCTACCCATGTTTCACCGCCTCACATGGATCTAAACTACTCGAAGAACAACACAAGGGACACAAGATTTATACTTGTTCAGGCCACCATTATGGTGTAATACCCTACTCCAGTTTGTGGTGTGTGGATTGCCTCTGGGGCTGATGAGGAACATTACAAAGGAAGAACAGCCTCGCGAGGGTCTGTTCTTGGCTGGAGCGATGAACTGCTAGGGGAGTTCAGTCGCCTCTCTCTCTCTCTCTCTCTCTCTCTCTCTCTCTTGGGTGTCGATCCGATCAGATCCAGCTGCCTCTACCTTGATGCAGATCCAGATCGTCCCCCTTTCCCTCTGGGTGGCTAGTCCTATTTATAGGCGAAGGCCCCGGGCCTCTTCCCAAATATTGAGCGGGAAGGGCGCCAACAATTGGCCATTTTGAAGGGGAACATCTAGTACACTTATCCTGACTAAAGTTGGTCCTCGCCTGCCAAAAGACCCTGACGATGACGCTGGCTTGGGCTCCACGATGACCTCCGTTCTGCCGTCCTGCTGGTCTTGGTCTTGTTGCACCGAAATGGTTGCCTTTGCCTGATACCCTTGCCTGCGCTTGCCCCCTTTGCACCAAAGGGGAAACAAGGACTCTACGCAGGCCGGCGCCCGCCTGGTGCCCGCCTGCGCCTTGGTCGTCATGGCTTGCGTCACGGGCACCTCGTGAGGTACCCCGCCTTGATCTCTTCGCCTCCTCGTGAGCCAGCCTGACGAGGCCATGCCCGAGGAAGCCTCCTGTCGTCCGCCCCGCGAGGCTTGGCCCCTCGCGAGGGTCTTGAACATGTGTTGATGAAGATGGGCCATACTGGGCCACTCCTTGAGCCACGCCGCAGGCCACAGGCAGGCAAGTCTGGGTACCCCCGTTCCCAGAACGCCGACAGTAGCCCCCGGGCCCAAGGCGCGCTCGGACTTGGCTTAGCAGAGAAGCGAAGAGGCAAGTGAGAAGCACCGCAGGCCCCAATAGCCTGCGGCCTTGGGCGCCGCGTGGCGGTCGATTGGACGTGGGCGTCCTGGCTCCCCCACGACGCCTCGGCAACTGCACGATTTGACAAGTCCCTGCATGCAAAATGGGTCATGATTACCTATGATCGTGGAGGTCAACGGTTGGCCTCCCTCGGCTATATGTACGGAACGGCGCGAGCCCTTCCAATCCATCTCTTCTCGCTACTCTTCATCTTCCTTTTCGTCCTTGCTCCTCCCTTCACCAATGGCACCGATCCATCGATTTTCTGCCGAAGAGAAAGGGAAGCCCCCCCCCCCCCCCCCGAGAGAGCCCTGTCCCTCTTCCTCTGAAGAAACAGCTTGTCTCATGCCACGGGGAAGGAGGTGCTTGGCAGGAGGTGTTGAGGCCATGGTTCGAGCATCCGCCGTCGGGATTCCCACTACCTTTGTACACCCGGATCGAGGTCCCTAAAGATGCTGGCACCGAGCTGCGTCGCCAAAGGCGCCGTCGCCGCCGGCGGATCATGGCGGTGCGCATCATTCCTCCTGGGGTACACGCCATGGGCTCTGCTCGTGAGCTCGTGCTTCACGCCGCCACGCCTCCTCGGTCCTGGATTCGCCTCCCTCCTTCCTTCGCCTTCGAGATCCTGCCGAGGGGGCCTATCGAGCTTTGGCTGCAGCATGCTGGCTGTAGTGCCCCTGCGACCGAAGTGGAGGTCGAGGTCGTCGCTCCGGGCAGGGTCTTCCTGACCCGAGACTGGGGCGAGATTGCCCGGGTCGGCAGGACGGGTGGCACCCTCGCAATCCACCTCGAGTACGATGGCACCTCCCTGATGTTCTTCAAGGTCTTCGACGCGGAGGGACGCCGGCTGGAGTGCTGCCCTGAGAAAGGCGGCTGGGATCTTGCTGCGGCAAGGACTAGGCCCGTCAACCGCTTCCCCAGCAGCTCCTCAGGCAGCGGAGGTGTCGGAGGATCCAGTGACTCCACCGAGCTCCTCGCGACCCCGGAGACGAGCGATGACAGCTACGAGCCCCCGAGCTTGCGTCGCTCCCGGAGCAGGGCGGGCTCATCCGGCCGCCGTCGCCACTGATTTGTATGGGGTTGGCGCCGGTGGTTGACAGCCCACTGTTGATGATGGCGTCTCTTGCGGTGGCGCGCGTAGTTAGCACTCTTTAGGATTTGCTCCTTTTGTTCCCTGCGAGGAATCGAAGAACACACCCCGCGGGGGTTTGTAAGGTGCTTGTAGTTCCATTTGTTAATATGATCCTTATCATGAAGTGGTGAGGGGCGCTCGTCCCGTCTTAGCTTAGTTTCTCCTTTCGAACCTCGCGAGGACTTGACGCTCTGCGCTGGCAGGTCCCGGTCCTGGTCAAGGCCAGGAGGTGAGCGGCCCGGGGTCCAGTAAGAGCCCCTGAGTCGCGATGCTCAGGAGGTCCCCTTTAGCACTCAAGCAGCCATCACTTAGTGAGAAAGGAGTGTGACGTTGCTAAAAACGGGACTGCATTAGGTGCGGGGTCGGCGCTGTGACAGCTAGTGATTCCGGAGGATGACTTACCTCGGGGTCAGAAACCACTCCCTGGCGCGGCGCCGGGCCCGCGCGTTGGCAGCCGAGGAGTTGCCTGGCAAGGTTCCCCACGTGCCTCTTCCCTCTTGTCTTTTCTCCCCTTCGTGCTCTACGTCCTCAGGTCCCGGCCCTCGAGCAGGGCTCAGCCGTCGCTGGTATGCCAGGTCGCGATGCCGTGGACAAGGCCAGAGGGTGAGGGCTGGAGAGCCGATAAGAGCCCATGAGTCGCGATGCTCAGGTACCCCCCCTTTAACGTGCAAGCGGTTCGCGTGGACAAGAGCGAAGGAGACGCTGCGGAGACCTCGCCGGATGCTGCTCCTTAAAACAATCCTGCGAGTTCATCATGAGAAAAACGAGGGTTTGCCGTTACAACTGCCGGCCAGCTGTTGGTTGCTCTAGGAGGGTGACGTGGCACTGAAGGCTTGGTGAGGTGGCGCCCTGCGGGGTTGTCGCGGCCAGAGCTCAGCCGTCCAGGTTTGTCGATGTTGCAGGGACAGACCCATGCGCAAGCATCGTGCCGTGAGGGAGCAGCCCCATCAGTTGGTGTCAATCGAGCGGGCGATAGTTCAAGCACGTTAGTCATCAAGGAGCAAATTCATTTTGATAGACGCAGAAAGAAATGATCACCGCTGGGTCGGGCCCAAGCGTCCTTGGGGATGATGCAGCCCGAGGGGCGCCCCCGATAAAATAAAGGGGATACATGCCGGAGGGATGGAGCCACGCGGCCTGGGAATGATGCAGCCCTGGGGGGGGGGGCGCTCCCAGCTGAAAATGAAACTCGAAGGATGTCACCTGATGATGCTGAAGATGGAGGGATGCTGAAGTAGCGGACGACATGCACTGCAGTAGACGATCTTCACGAGCCCCCAGGCCCAGGGGCCTCGGGAGGCTCCGGGGGCCCTGGCGGCTCCTCGCGGACCATCTCCATCTCCGCCAGGACTGCGGAATGCCTGACCGCCTGAGCCTCCAAGATGCTCCTCATGAGGCACTGACGTGTCGCAACCACGTTCGGCAGGCCGTAAGGCATGCGAACATAGCTGTGAGGTGGGCCTTCGCAGCGCCCCACGCGTGAGGGCCAGAGGCGCTCCTAAGAGGCGGCTCAGTTGAGTCCTGGTATGTCGATGCAGACGCGCAGCCCACCATCCTCGCCTGGATGGGGAGCTATGGCGGGCAAGCGGCGGCTGCCACTCATGACTCTTGACTCATGCAACTCCTGAATGACCTCACTGATGAATTCCTGAGGGTTTGGCCCCCCTTGCCTTGCTTCCTCCTGAGGGAAATGTGCGTTGAAGCACGCCTCCAAGTGGTGACTGAGCGCCTCCCTCGTAATCTTAGCAAAGTCGATGGCCCTCCAGAAGAGAGCCCCCGAGCCCTGCTCGAGGAGGGCGCCGAGCACGCCTTCCTATGCGATAGAAGGAGGTGCTCCCTGAACAGGCGCGGGCCCTGAGGGGCCAGCCTCCCGAGGAGTCGGACCAGGCGATGTCTTCTTCTTCTTAGGAGCAGCCTCAGGAGGCCTCCTATTCTTGTGATATGGGTCTTCAATTGATGCGGCTTGGAAGGCACGTTCCAGGGAACACACAGCATCTCTCTCTTCACAAGGCACAGTGATGACTCCGCCACTTCCTGGCATCTTGAGGACACTGTAGCCGTGATGGGTCACGGCCATGATCTTGGCCAGGGCTGGGTACCCGAGGATGGCGTTGTATGGCAGCCGGATGTGAGCAACGTCGAAGTCAATGAGCTCGGTGCGGTAGTTGTCGCGGTTCCCAAAGGTAACAGGAAGGCGGACCTGCCCTATCGGAACCGTGGATTCATCGGTGACTCTTGAGAAGGGCTTGGTTGGCTGCAGCTGATTGTATGGCACTTGGAGATTGTTTAATGTTTCGACGGACAGGACACTGAGCCCTGCTCCACCATTGATGAGGGTCCTGGTGACTTCCACATTGCTGATGATCGGGGAGCAAAGCATCGGGAGGACTCCTGCTGTGGCCGCGCACTTGAGCTGATTCGCTGAGCTGAACATGATAGTGCATGATGACCACCTGAGAGGGCGTGTGGCCTCAAGCTTGGGGAGGACTGCATTCACTTCATGGGCAAACTGCTTGAAGATGCGCTGAGAGGCTGGGGCTTCTGCGCCACCCAAGATGTAAGCGATTGCGCGCGGCTCCTGGAAGCCTCCAGCCCCCTCGTCCTGGTGATGGTCTTCATTCCTTCTTGGCTATGGTGGCAGAGGAGGGAGGCCCGCATTGCCCTGTGGGCGATCCTCGCGAGGCTGATCCCCCCATCCCCCCTCGCGAGGTGGGTCCCTCCAACCTCCCTCACGAGGTTGGTCCTGCCAGCGGTCCTCGCGAGGTCGGTCACGCCACCCTTGGCGAGGGCCACGGTCTTCCCATCGTCCTCCACCTCTTCCTCCTCCTCGGCCATAGCCCCCGTCGCTGCGCTCGGGGCGTCGGCCGGCACGCACATCCCGCACGGCTCTGAGCTCTTGGCATTCATTGGTGTTGTGGGTGTGGAGGTCGTGGTACACGCAGTACCGGCTGCCCTTGGATGACTCAGGCTGGTCCCTGCCTTGCTTGGTGTCTGGCTTTGCTGCAAGCACGGCAGCCCCCTTGCGCTTCACGTCCTTGGTCTTGGGCTTCTTCTCTTCTGGGTCAGCAGCTGGCAGCTCGAGGAGGGACAGGCACCCTTCCTCAGCCCTTGCGCACTTGGTCGCCAGATTGAACAGCTCCAGGGAGGTACACAAGTCTTCATGGATCGCGAGCTCCTCCTTCATCTTAATGTCACGCACGCCGTCAGAGAAGGCTGAGATGATGGCCTCCTCAGACACATTGGGGATCTTAAGGCGAGCGCTATTGAAGCGCTGGATGAACTTCTGCAGGGTCTCCCCCGGCTGCTGCTTGATGCGGCGTAAGTCGCTCATGGCCCGGGGCCGGTCGTGTGTGCCTTGGAAGTTGGCGATGAATCGGGTGCGCATCTCGTCCCAGGAGGATATCGTGCCAGGAGCCAAGTTCAGGAGCCAGGTGCAGGCACCGTCCTTGAGCGCCATGGGGAACCAGTTCGCCATGACCTTCTCGTCTCCGTTGGCGGCTTCGATGCCCAGCTCGTAGAGCTGGAGGAACTCAGCAGGGTCAGTCGTGCCATCGTAGTGCGGGGGCAGGTCTGGCTTGAACTTGCCCGCCCAGGCTACGCTACGCAGCTCGGCGGAGAAGGCACGGTAGCCTGCAGTGGCCGCGGGAGCCCTTTGGTGACGGAGAGCTTGATCTTGTAGGTCTCTGTGCGCTGCGGCGAGGTGGAGCGCGGGGTCTTGATGCGCCGGAGCAGGTGCACGCTCGTGCTGAGCTGGTACAGGGAGCACACGGGCGGCTTCCTGAGGACAAGGGATCTCTTGGCAGCTCTTCTCTTGCTGTGCTGGCGCCGGACGGAGTGGGTTCCGCCCAGGGGCCATGTGTAGGACCTTGAGAAGAGGTGTCTAGAGGGGGGGGGTGATTAGACACTAAGTATCAAAGTTGCAGTTTTTAAGATTCTCTAAGTTGAAGTGGAGTTTAGGCACAAGTTTAACATTCACAATACATAACAAGCAAGCATGCAAAGAGTATATGAGCAGCGGAAAGTAAAGCATGCAACTTGGAAGAATGTAAAGGGAAGGGTTTTGGAGGATTCAAACGCAATTGGAGACACGGATGTTTTTGGCGTGGTTCCGATAGGTGGTGCTATCGTACATCCACGTTGATGGAGACTTCAACCCACGAAGGGTAACGGTTGCGCGAGTCCACGGAGGGCTCCATCCACGAAGGGTCCACGAAGAAGCAACCTTGTCTATCCCACCATGGCTGTCGCCCACGAAGGACTTGCCTCACTAGCGGTAGATCTTCATAAAGTAGGCGATCTCCTTGCCCTTACAAACTCCTTGGTTCAACTCCACAATCTTGTCGGAGGCTCCCAAGTGACACCTAGCCAATCTAGGAGACACTACTCTCCAAGAAGTAACAAATGGTGCGTTGATAATGAACTCCTTGCTCTTGTGCTTCAAATGATAGTCTCCCCAACACTCAACTCTCTCTCATAGGATTTGGATCTAGTGGAAAGAGGATTTGAGTGGAAAGCTACTTGGGGAAGGCTAGAGATCAAGATTCATATGGTAGGAATGGAATATCTTGGCCTCAACACATGAGTAGGTAGTTCTCTCTCAGAAAATGTATGCTGGAAGTGTAGGTTCAGTCTGATGGCTCTCTCCACGAATGAAGAGGAGGTGGAGGGGTATATATAGCCTCCACACAAACTCTAACCGTTACACACAATCTACCAAACTCGGTGGGACCGAATCAACAAACTCGGTTGGACCAATTTAGTAAACCTAGTGACCGTTAGGATTTTCGGTGGGACCGACATGCAACTCAGTAGGACCAATATGGTTAGGGTTAGGGCATAACGTAATCTCGGTGTTCCTGATTACACAAACTCGGTGAGACCGATTTTGGTAATAAGCTAACCAGAGAGTTGGTCAGGTAAACTCGGTGGGACCGATTCGCTCATTTCGGTGAGACCAAAATGTTACGAAAGGGAAACAGTGAGTTTACATTGCAATCTCGATGGGACCGATCGCTCATCTCGGTGGGACCGAAACGTTACAAAGGGAAACAGGGAGATTACAATCCCATCTCGGTGAGACCGAGATCCCTATCGGTGAGACCGATTTGCCTAGGGTTTGTGGCAGTGGCTGAGACAATTGAACTCGGTGGCGCCGGATGGAAAGAATTGGTAGGACCGATTTTGACTTTAGGTTTAGGTCATTTGTGTGGGAGTGGGAAAGTAGTTGAGGGTTTTGGAGCATATCACCAAGCACTGTGGAGCAAGAAACTCATTAAGCAACACCTCATCCCTTCTTGATAGTATTGGCTTTTCCTATAAACTCAATGTGATCTTGGATCACTAAAATATAAAATGAAGAGTCTTGAGCTTGAAGCTTGAGCCAATCTTTGTACTTAGCATCTTGAAGGAGTTCCCACATCCTTTAGTCCATGCCACTCCATTGTTGAACTTATCTGAAACATACTAGATAAAATTGTTAGTCCAACAAGAGATATGTTGACATTAATTACCAAAACCACCTAGGGAGCACTTGTGCTTCACCATGCGGGGAACGAACAGCAGGCGTCGTCCCTGCACCCATCGGTGCGGCGAGAAGGCCGCACCGCCACTCCGTCCCTGACTCCGGCCGGCTCCTCGTCCCACGCCCTTCGCGCTCCGGCGAACGCGCACGCCGCGTTGCTCCTGGCGCGGGACCTCCTGCACTACCGTCCCGTCGACGACCTCTACGATGAGTGGCTCGCCTGCATCACCGAGCTCGTCAGCGCCACTGGGGGCTCCCCTGCACCGCCCCTCTCGCTGCACCGCGCACCGCCTTGCGCGGGCGACGAAGCTCCAGGGGCGCCTCAGCCGCCCCCGCCTCAAGAAGGCGCCTTGGCTCCAAGGCGCATGGTGAAGCACAAGTGCTCCCTAGGTGGTTCTGGTAATTAATGTCAACATATCTCTTGTTGGACTAACACTTTTATCTAGTATGTTTCAGATAAGTTCAACAATGGAGTGGCATGGACTAAAGGATGTGGGAACTCCTTCAAGATGCTAAGGACAAAGATTGGCTCAAGCTTCAAGCTCAAGACTCTTCATTTTATATTTTAGTGATCCAAGATCACATTGAGTCTATAGGAAAAGCCAATACTATCAAGAAGGGATGAGGTGTTGCTTAATGAGTTTCTTGCTCCACGGTGCTTAGTGATATGCTCCAAAACCCTCAACTACTTTCCCACTCCCACACAAATGACCTAAACCTAAAGTCAAAATCGGTCCTACCGATTCATTCCATCCGGCGCCACCGAGTTCAATTGTCTCAGCCACTACCACAAACCCTAGGCAAATCGGTCTCACCGATAGGGATCTCGGTCTCACCGAGATGGGATTGTAATCTCTCTGTTTCCCTTCGTAACGTTTCGGTCCCACCAAGATGAGCGATCGGTACCACCGAGATTGCAATGTAAACTCACTGTTTCCCTTTCGTAACATTTCGGTCTCACCGAAATGAGCGAATCGGTCCCACCGAGTTTACCTGACCAACTCTCTGGTTAGCTTATTACCAAAATCGGTCTCACCGAGTATGTGTAATCAGTCGCACCGAGATTACGTTATGCCCTAAGCCTAACCATATCGGTCCTACCGAGTTGCATGTCGGTCCCACCGAAAATCCTAACGGTCACTAGGTTTACTAAATCGGTCCGACCGAGTTTGTTGATTCGGTCCCACCGAGTTTGGTAGATTGTGTGTAACGGTTAGATTTTGCGTGGAGGCTATATATACCCCTCCACCTCCTCTTCATTCGTGGAGAGAGCCATCAGACTGAACCTACACTTCTAGCCTACATTTTCTGAGAGAGAACTACCTACTCATGTGTTGAGGCCGACATATTCCATTCCTACCGTATGAATCTTGATCTCTAGCCTTCCCCAAGTTGCTTTCCACTCAAATCCTCTTTCCACCAGATCCAAAACCTATGAGAGAGAGTTGAGTGTTGGGGAGACTATCATTTGAAGCATAAGAGCAAGGAGTTCATTATCAACGCACCATTTGTTACTTCTTGGAGAGTGGTGTCTCCTAGATTGGCTAGGTGTCACTTGGGAGCCTCCGACAAGATTGTGGAGTTGAACCAAGGAGTTTGTAAGGGCAAGGAGATCGCCTACTTCGTGAAGATCTACCGCTAGTGAGGCAAGTCCTTCGTGGGCGACGGCCATGGTGGGATAGACAAGGTTGCTTCGTCGTGGACCCTTCATGGGTGGAGCCCTCCGTGGACTCGCGCAACCGTTACCCTTCGTGGGTTGAAGTCTCCATCAACGTGGATGTACGATAGCACCACCTATCGGAACCACGCGAAAAACATTCATGTCTCCAATTGCGTTTGAATCCTCCAAAACCCTTCCCGTTACATTCTTGCAAGTTGCATGCTTTACTTTCCGCTGCTCATATACTCTTTGCATGCTTGCTTGTTATGTATTGTGAATGTTAAACTTGTGCCTAAACTCCACTTAAACTTAGAGAATCTTAAAAACTGCAATTTTGATACTTAGTGTCTAATCACCCCTCCTCTAGACACCTCTTCTCAAGGTCCTACAAGTGGTATCAGAGCAAAGGTCTCCATTGCCTTGGTTTAATCACCATTGGAGGAAGATGGATGAGTCTACTTTAGGGAGTCTTAGACATAGAGTGCCTATTCTTGATGGAGAGTATTTTCATGAGCGGAAAAAAGAGATGCTTGTAATTTTCAATCAACATCATTTGAGCAAGTACATTGCTAGCCCTTGTGCACCTCATGTTGATCCTATGCATCCTACCCTTGATGAGTCTATTGACATGATTAGGAATCTTAGAACTGCCGAACTTATCATTAGAGGATTGCCTAGAAACTTGATTGGATGTTTGCCTACTCTTAAGTGTGCCTACACCATATGGAAATTTCTTGAGGAACGCTTTCCAAATTATTCCTTGAAAAATCTAGATGAAATTCTCCATAAGTCTATTGCCTTGAGTAAGATGAATACTAGTGATCCTATTGAGGGAGTCCTGGACTAGGGGGTGTCCGGACAGCCGGACTATCATCGTCCGCCGGACTCCAAGACTACGAAGATACAAGATTGAAGACTCCGTCCCGTGTCCGGATGGGACTTTCCTTGGCGTGGAAGGCAAGCTTGGCGATACGGATATGTAGATCTCCTACCATTGTAACCGACTCTGTGTAACCCTAGCCCTCTCTGGTGTCTATATAAACCGGAGGGCTTTAGTCCATAGGACATAACCTCCATTACAACAATCATACCATAGGCTAGCTTCTAGGGTTTAGCCTCCTTGATCTCGTGGTAGATCCACTCTTGTAATACACATCATCAATATTACTCAAGCAGGACGTAGGGTTTTACCTCCATCAAGAGGGCCCGAACCTGGGTAAAACATTGTGTCCCTTGTCTCCTGTTACCATCCGCCTAGACGCACAGTTCGGGACCCCCTACCCGAGATCCGCCAGTTTTGACACCGACATTGGTGCTTTCATTGAGAGTTCCTCTGTGTCGTCACCGATAGGCTCGATGGCTTCTTCAATCAACAACAACGCCGTCCAGGGTGAGACTTTTCTACCTGAATAGATCTTCGTATTCGGCGGCTTCGCACTGCGGGCCAATTCACTTGGCCATCTGGAGCAGATTGAAAGCTACGCCCCTGGCCGTCATGTCAGATTTGGAAGCCTAAACTTCGCGGCCGATATCCGCGGGGACTTGATCTCCGGCGGACTCGAGCCGCAGCCGAGCGTGCCGCACTGTCGCGATGGGCATGATTTAGCTGTGCCGCCGGATAGTGCCTTGGTGGCCGTACATAAATACGCTCCGGCTCTCAGTCCGGAGCCGATCGCCCAGATCGAGGATCGGTGGCTGGACAACGCCTCAGGGGCTGCAACTTCCGCGGTGATGGAGCCAAACACTGACAATGTCCCCTATAAAGCTCGTGACTCCGAGGTGCCGGACTCCCTTCCGGACTCCGAACCTCCAGCGCCCTTGACAATCGAATCCGATTGGGCGCCGATCATAGAGTTCACTGCTACGGACATCTTTCAGCACTCGCCCTTTGGCGACATTCTAAATTCGCTAAAGCATCTCTCGCTATCCGGAGAGCCCAGGCCGGATTACGGCCAGGATGGTTGGGATGCGGACGACGAAGAAATTCAAAGCCCACCCACCACCCACTTTGTAGCCACTATCGACGATCTAACAGACATGCTAGACTATGACTCCGAAGACATCGACGGCATGGACGACGATGCCGGAGACGATCAAGAACCAGCGCCTACAGGACATTGGAAGACCACCCCAACACATGACGTATATATGATGGATACCCCAAAAGGAAGCGATAACGAGGACCAACGGGGCGCGGCAAAGGATAATCCCGCTGATAAACAACCAAAACGGCGACGCAAACGCCGCCCTAAGTCCCGCCTCGACAACAACAGCGCTCCCAATGACCCAGCAATAGAGCAGGGCAAACCAGTGGACGACGAGCATGCGACCAAGCAACCGTCCGAACAGGACGAATCAGATAATCAATCCATGCCCGGCGAAACCAGCAGTCTAGACGACCTCATGCCAGACACACCACCGGAGAATAAAAGCCTTCAGAAAAGACTCGTCGCCACTGCAAGAAGTTTGAAGAAGGAAAAGCGGAAGCTCAAAACAGCGGAAGACATACTCAGAACGAGGTGGAGCAAAGTGCTCAAAACCGCAGACAAATACGGCAATAGCCATCAATCAAAGAGCTACCCGAAGCGCAAGCTGCTTCCAGAATTTGACGAGGAGGCCATAGAGCCCCCACAGTCAGAAAACAAAGAGGCCGCCTGGCCGGATAGACGGCCAGATGATAGGCCAAAATCTAAAAGCGGCGCCGCACACAAGCCGACTCATGACCCTGGAAAAACAGATGGCCTAGCCAGGTCCATTTACGGGCCAAAAAAGAGGGCCCCAGGGAGCAACACAATACCCCGAGTGTCCGAAGACAGCGGAACACCCAAATACAGGGGCGCCACACACCCACTATGTTTCACCAATGAGGTGCTGGATCATGAATTCCCAGCAGGGTTTAAACCCATAAACATAGAGGCTTACGACGGAACAACAGACCCTAGAGTCTGGATAGAGGATTATATACTACACATACACATGGCTAGAGGAGATGATCTCCACGCCATAAAATATTTACCCCTCAAACTCAAAGGGCCAGCCCGTCATTGGCTCAAAAGCCTCCCAGAAAACACTGTTGGAAATTGGGAAGAGCTTGAGGACGCGTTTAGAGCAAATTTTCAAGGGACTTATGTCCGCCCTCCGGATGCAGATGATCTAAGTCATATAACTCAACAGCCCGGAGAGTCAGCGCGCAAATTCTGGAGCAGGTTCCTTATTAAAAAGAACCAAATAGTCGACTGTCCGGACGCCGAAGCCTTAGCAGCTTTTAAACACAACGTCCGAGACGAATGGCTCGCCAGGCACCTCGGCCAAGAAAAGCCGAGGACAATGTCCGCGCTAACAAGCCTCATGACCCGCTTTTGCGCGGGGGAAGATAGCTGGCTGGCAAGATGCAGCACCAGCGACCCAAGTACATCCGAGATCAGAGATGGAAACGGAAAATCACGGTGCAGAAAAGATCAGCGCCGGAATAAAGAGAAAAGCCCAAAGAACACGGCGGTCAACACCGGATTCAAAAGCTCGCGGCCAAACAGCAAAACACTGCCTCTTAAGGATAACAGTGATGAGCTATCCAACTTAAATAAAATTTTGGGTCGGATATGTCAAATCCACAGTACCCCCGGAAGGCCTGCAAACCACACCCACCGAGATTGTTGGGTTTTCAAACAGTCCGGCCGATTAAACACCGAACACAAGGGGCTCAACGCATCAAGCGAGGATGATGATAAACCCCACCAGCAGAGCACCGGAAAACAGAAGACTTTCCCACAAGAAGTCAAAGCAGTAAACTCACTTCATGTGATAATACGGAAAAACAATGCGACACCCGCTAAGACGGGTCTCGCACGGTCCACCCCAGCGGAACCTCGAGATTGGATGTCAAAACCTATAACTTTTGACCACCTGGATTATTCCAGAAGTGTCCGGAATGCAGGATGGACTGCTCTGATATTGGATCCTATAATCGACGGACTACAATTTACACAAGTCCTGATGGACGGAGGCAGCAATCTAAACCTGCTATATCCAAACACAATCCGCAAGTTGGGGATAGACCGTACTAAAATTCGACATAGCCGCACTTCCTTTAAAGGAGTGACGCTAGGCCCTTACGCCAAGTGCACAGGCTCCTTATTACTAGAAGTTGCGTTCGGGTCACCGAACAACTTCCGACGCGAAAAACTAATCTTTCATGTCGCCCCGTTCAAAAGTAGCTATCAAGCACTATTGGGACATGAAGCTTTTGTCCGCTTCAACGCCATACCATATTACGCGTCTCTTACACTTAAAATGCCCGGTCCACGTGGCATCATTTCATTGCGAGGGTCATTTAAAGACCTCGGACACGGCTTGACGAGTCCGGCATAAATAAGCTAGGGGCTCCCTAGCCGCACACCCCTTCACAAGGGGCTGTGCGTATAAGCAACAATGAGCTAATATAGACTCCGCTTTACTTATTTATTAATATTTTTCATATACCTTTTTTTTCGCACGATTTCCTTTCAAACTAAGTTCCTCTCTTTTTACAGATGAACAACGTGCACACCCGTCCAGGATAATGGCACAACGGAGACACAGGCGTAGACGTGCAGTAGGGACCCATCGCAAGGATTCTTTTCAGATTAAGACCCTGCGTAAACCGTTTTTACTGTCTCTTGTTGTTATAATCCCCTGGTGTCTCATTATAACCAGAGTGGAGCCTGACGTTTTGGCATCGGCCACGTCAGAGGACCTTGCCCGTACCTGGACACTAGGGGCTTAGGGCGTTGTTCTGCCCATTATTATAAAGACCGAACACCTTAGGGAGTGTTCGGCGTCTCGAGTTAGGCCTTATATGCATCAGCTCCGAATCATGTCTTTGGTCAAATGTTGGGTTTGCCCGGCTCCTGTGTTTTGCTGCCTTACGTTCCGTATCATCGGCTAACGCGGCACCAGGAGAACTACTGCGATTGTGCCCCAGTTTGGCTGGGCGAAGCACCTCAGTAGAGAAAGCCGAAAACTGACTGTCATGATACAGCGAGAGACTGGTCCACCACTCGATCGACCACCGGAATGTTTAGAGTTCCCCCGCTTTGACGAAGGACCGTTTCTCGGTCAGGCACACACGCGCCCCGAATTTGGAGAGCGCGGTGCCCCCAGGGGCTATATCGTAGCCCCACCCTCGAACTCCAATGGCTAAGTGAAAGTGATAAAGCATCATAGTCCGGTTGCCTCGTTTGCTACGCTACCACCTCCTCAATAGGAACGAGACGTCGGATTAAGTGTGACAATGCGCTATTTTTGCGAACACCCCCGCACCTTGTGTGTGGGGGCTGAAGCCAAAGACTGCCATCTTTCAGGTTATACATACGTATACATAAACGGCCGCATAGGAGATATTTCAATACTTGGAACGCACAAGTATAAAAAGCGATTACATCATAACCATTGTTTTACAAAATACAACGTTCATTTGAACGTGACATTTTTCGAGCACTGCGACTCTATTACACGAGCACCACGCATAACTTCCCCAAAATAGTGCTCGGCGGGTAACCGGCTTTCGTCCGAACCCTGGGTTGCAACAAAGGTGGCATCCATCTCTGTCCAATGTGTCTTCACACGGGCAAGGGCCATCCGCGCACCTTCTATGCAGGCCGACCGCTTCACCTCCTTGATATGCGGCACCGCCCCAAGAAATTGCTGCAATAAGCCAAAATAGCTCGTCGCCTTGGGCCTCTCTGGCCAGACATGAGTCACGATATCCGTCATGGCAAGTCCGGACAACCTATTCAGCTCAGCCCATTCGGCCAACCGATCGGTCAACAACGGACTATGGAATTGAGACCAAAACAGCTCTTCCGTCTTGTGATCCGTCTGACTCCGGAAGTGCACAACGGCATCCGCCGCACTTGCTGCTAAGTCCATATATGGATCCTCCGGACCCCACAGCTGGCCAAGATGGGCATAATTTGGATCCATAAACCGGCGACGCAGCAGAAAAGGCTTGCCAGCCACAATGTCTCCAGCTTGACGCATCTCCTCCTTCATAGCCCGCATTGCAGAACGAGCATCCTTGGCCTCGGCGGTGGCCTTCCCCAGGTCTTCTCGCTCCGATAGGCGCTCCTTTTCAAGAGCCTCATTGCGGTCGGTAGCATCCTTCAATTTAACGGCCAATTCGGCCGTCTCTTCCCTGCTTCGGCAGTGTGCAGCCCTTTCGGCTTCTAACTCTTCGGCCGCCCTCGAGGCAGCCGCATCACTCCTTCTGGCCTGCTCCTTGGCTTGAGCAAGTTCTGCCCGAAGGCTCTCCACAGCAGCAGCACCATCTGCATCAAGCATAAATATTGTAAGAGGTGGGCTTTGGCTCCCTTAATAGGTGACTACGGAGAATCAATTTACCTTGCGACTCGTCAAGTCGCTTGTTGACTAGCGCGATGTCTGCATCCGCTACATCGAGTTGCCGCATTAATTCGGCAACTCCATCAGTCCGGCTAGCCCCCGGACTATCCGCCACCTGCATAGGAAAGGCGACACTCAATACCTGCGATTTTGATCCTCGGCACGCTGTCGCTATCGACAACCTACCGAGTCTCAGGGGCTACTATCTACACAGGGCGCACTTTCATGTGCAAAACTGTCAAAAAGGTGCGTTGTTTTTACATACCTCAAAACCCGCCAGCAAACTTCTGACGGAATTATGCAATCCGCTTTCGGCGGACGAAATCCTTCCAATCATCATGCTCATCAATGCACGGTGATCTTCTGAGATGAACGCCCTCTCAAGCAGATCCTTCAGCTCCCCCGGCCGAACACTAGTCGGCGCTGAACTCTTCGGCTCTTCCGGGCTCGGGGACACCCTCCGTGACGACACTGCAGGCTCGTCCGCCCTATCCGACGGCGCAGCGGACGGAGGCGTCTCGCTCTCCATCATCTCCAGACGAAGATCCCCCGAAGACGAGCTTATCTGAGAAGGTCACAGATCCGAACTACAAGGTAAAAATTTCGGTTATCCTTAGAAACACAAATAGGGATGTTTCTTATTAATAAACTCCCCTTTTTCTACTCACGGCTCACTGGAGGGCTGAAAAGATTGTGCGGCCGGGGCCTCCCCAGACGCAAGACCCTCCGGTGAAGATTTCTTCCCCCGCTTAGGGGCTTTGGCCTCCGGGTCTTCGGAGGCGGTCCTCTTCTCCCCCTGGAGGCAGGGATTCTTGATCCCCCCTTCTTCAAGCGCCCCCTTGGGCGAGGTGATAGCTCCTCTATTTTCCCCTTTGCCTTCTTCTGAAGGCGCGACCTCCAACATTCTGACCAGCACGGGCTCCGGCGCGGTCTCTGGGAGGGGGGCCAGACTCCGTATCAGCTTTGCTTGCGCTATCCACTCCTGTTGAAGGATAACGGGTTAAAAAGGCGAATTGTAGAAAGGCAAACAAACGGAGCGTCCGAACACTGAGCTACTTACTGGAGTATCCGGGCGATTGCGGCTTAGGCCGGCATCCTCGGTCAATTCCGGACACGCCACCTGCGGTCCGAAGAATAACTTGTACATCTCCACGGGTGTCATACCCATGAAGTGTTGGAGAATCCGTGGTCCCTCCAGATTGAACTCCCATAGCCGGAGAGGAGGACGTTTGCAGGGCAGGAGACGCCTAATCAGCATAACCTGCATCACCACGACCAGATCGACCTCCCTCGCCTGGAGGTCTCGAATCTGGCCCTGCAATAGGGGCACGTCTTTTGACGGCCCCCAATTGAGCCCTTGGTTGACCCACGACATCAACCGTCGTGGAGGTCCCGAGCGGAATGGAGGCGGCGGCTTCTGCCTGCTGCCCTTTGGAGTGGTGATATAAAATCACTCCTGCTGCCACAAGCCGAGCTCCTCTTGGAAGGAGCCCTCGGGCCACGGGGCATCGGCCCTCCTACTTATGGCCGCCCCGCAACACTCTGCTTGACGCCCCCCAATCATCTTCGGCTCCACATTGAAGGTCTTCAGCCACAGGCCGAAGTGGGGGGTGACGCGGAGGAAGGCTTCGCAGACGACGATGAATGCGGAGAGTTGGAGGATGGACTCCGGAGCCAAGTCATGGAATTCCAACCCATAGTAAAACATGAGCCCTCTCACAAAAGGATCCGTCGGGAAGCCTAAACCCCGACGGAGGTGGGATACAAAGATGACATACTCACCGGGCTTGGGGGTGGGGATGGCCTGCCCTTCGGCGGGCAGCCTGTGCGAAACCTCGTAAGACAGGTACTTGGCCTCACGCAGCTTTAGCACGTCCTCCTCCGTGACGGAGGAGGGCATCCACCGGCCCTGAAGGTCGGAGCTGGACATTGTTGAAGGTCCGAAGCGCTCGAATTTGGGGCTTTGAGTGTTTGGAACTTGGAGCAGGGAGAGGATTCGATGGAAGATTGAAGAGAAGAAACGAGCCCTGGTCCTATTATAAAGAGGGGGAATACCAAGGGCCGTCTCCGTGACCGTTCGGGATTCGCCTTTGATAGAGGAGGTGTGGCGACGGGCGCGGTTGGGTTACCCACGTCCGTATTGATGAGAATCCCGGAATAAGGGGAACACGATTTCTGCTTCGACAAGACGTGCCAAGGAAACCGCTTCGCTAAACGCGCTGAGGCGGTATAATAAAAAACGATTCAAGTAAAGGCTTGGTAGTGGTGTGACGTCATGCCACAAAATACGTCAGCAGATTGAACTTGTGTACATTTTATTCTCTCTACGGTGGAATGTGGAATTTATTTTGTAGAGCCGGACACTATCCTGGTGTTCATGATCTTCTCTGGATTATTTAAGGGAGGAACCCGCCTTGCAATGCTGAACATTATGCGCGCCGGACTCATCATCATTGAAGCCAGGTTCAGGGGCTACTGAGGGAGTCCTGGACTAGGGGGTGTCCGGACAGCCGGACTATCATCGTCCGCCGGACTCCAAGACTACGAAGATACAAGATTGAAGACTCCGTCCCGTGTCCGGATGGGACTTTCCTTGGCATGGAAGGCAAGCTTGGCGATACGGATATGTAGATCTCCTACCATTGTAACCGACTCTGTGTAACCCTAGCCCTCTCCGGTGTCTATATAAACCGGAGGGCTTTAGTCCGTAGGACATAACCTCCATTACAACAATCATACCATAGGCTAGCTTCTAGGGTTTAGCCTCCTTGATCTCGTGGTAGATCCAGTCTTGTAATACACATCATCAATATTAATCAAGCAGGATGTAGGGTTTTACCTCCATCAAGAGGGCCCGAACCTGGGTAAAACATCGTGTCCCTTGTCTCCTGTTACCATCCGCCTAGACGCACAGTTCGGGACCCCCTACCCGAGATCCGCCGGTTTTGACACCGACACCTATGTTTGGTGATTGTCTATTTGAGCTTACAAACCTTATGCGTGCCAAAGGAGATGTTGGAATTATTAGTGATATTATTTCCGAAGCTATAAAAATTCATAAGCAAGATCATTGTCAAACTCACTCTAACGAATTACCCTCTCTAGGATTTGATCCACCACATGACGATGTTGAACATGGATACTATGATGAGGATGATGATAGTGACTTCGATCTTGATGATGCAATGAGATATTTTGGTCTTATGGCAAATCTTCGGGGATATATGTCAGGAGGAAAGGAATGGGTTCTTGATAGTGGATGTACCGATCACATGACCAGAGATAAAGACATGTTTCGTGAGCTTGCTGAAAATGATAGTCCTCGAAAGTATGTCACTTTTGGTGACAACTCAAAGGGTAAGGTGGTTAGCCTCGGTAAGGTGGCCATATCACATGATAGCTCCATACAAAATGTCATGCTCATTGAATCTCTTGGATACAACTTACTTTCAGTATCTAGACTTGCTGATTTTGGTTTCAATGTCTTATTTACTGAAGTTGATTGCCAAGTGTTTCGTCGAGACAATCATAAAATGGTCTTTACCGGTGTGCGTAGAGGTGATCTATACATTGTTGATTTTACTAAAAAGGCTCAACCTAAAACTTGCTTCATTGCTAAATCCTCAAAAGGTTAGTTATGGCATAGACGATTAGGTCATGTTGGTATGTGAAACCTTGACAAGCTTATTAAAGGAAATCATATCCTTGGAGTTAATGATGTCATATTTGATAAGGATAGACTTTGCAGTGCTTGTCAAGCAGGTAAATAGGTTGGAGGAAGGCATCTCGTGAAGAACATCATGACCACAAGGAGGCCACTCGAGCTACTTCACATGGATCTTTTTGGTCCCAACTCTTACAAGAGTCTCGGTGGAAATTCTTTTGGTCTAGTTATAGTTCATGATTTTTCCAGATTTACGTGGGTGTTCTTTCTCGATGATAAATCACAGGTCCAAAAGATCTTCAAAAACTTCGCTAGGAAGGCCCAAAATCAATTTGAAGTGAAGATCAAGAAGGTTCACAGCGACAACGGAACGGAGTTCAAGAACACAAATGTGGACACCTTTCTTGATGAAGAAGGGATTTCACACGAGTTCTCGGCTACGTACACACCTCAACAAAATGGAGTTGTTGAGAGGAAGAACCGGACGCTCATCAAAATGGCGAGAACGATGCTTGATGAGTACAAGACACCGAAGCACTTTTGAGCAGAAGCGGTTGAGACAGCTTGTCATGCAACAAATCGCTTGTATCTTCATGCTACTCGGCAAGACGGCATACGAGCTCCTCACGGGTAACAAACCCCAAGTTGGATACTTTCGAGTATTTGGCTCAAGGTGCTACATTCTTGATAAGCATCGTCGTTCTAAATTTGCTCCTAAGTCTCATGAAGGTTTCCTACTAGGTTATGGCTCAAACTCTCACACTTACCGTGTCTACAACAATTTCACCCGAAAAGTTGAAGAGAAGGTAGATGTGAAGTTTGATGAATCTAACGGCTCGCAAGTAGAGCAATTGCCAATTGATGTAGGAGACAAAGATCCTTCGGAAGCAATCCAAGACTTGTCTATTGGCAAGGTCCGTCCAACGAAGGTGAAGGAGAGTACCTCGTCCGTCCAAGTGGAAGCTTCTACTTCACGACAAGGTGAACCAAGAGTTGATACGGAAGCATACACAAGTGGGACGCACCAAGATGAAGAAAACGAGGAAGTGCATCAAGATGAACGTCAACAACCTCGTTCTCCACCATGACAAGAGAACGACAACGCCAACAATGAAGAAGGCCAAGAAGAAGAACAAGATGAAGAAGAAGTTCAACCAAGAACCAAGCAAAAGCTTTCACGAGTTCGAGCAAGAATTGCTAAAGACCACCCCGTCGAGCAAATCTACAATGATATTCAAACTGGGAGAATCACTCGCTCTAAAACTCGTTTAGCTAACTTTTGTGAAAACTATTCTTTCATCTCTAGCATTGAACCTATGAAGGTTGAAGAAGCATTGGAAGATCCGGATTGGATAAATGCTATGCATGAAGAGCTACACGACTTTGAGAGGAACCAAGTTTGGACATTGGTTGAGAAGCCCGACAACAACCACAACATCATCGGTACCAAATGTGTGATTCGCAACAAGCAAGATGAAGATGGACAAGTAGTTCGCAACAAAGCACGTCTCGTCGCCCAAGGCTACACATAAGTCGAAGGTATGGACTATGGTGAGACTTACACTCCCGTTGCTAGACTTGAGTCCATTCGCATCTTACTTGCCTATGCTAATCACCATGACATCACCTTGTACCAAATGGACATTATAAGTGCTTTTCTAAATGGTGAAATAGAGGAGGAAGTTTATGTTAAGCAACCTCCCGGCTTTGTCAATCCTAAGAAACCCAATCATGTTTACAAACTTCACAAAGCCCTTTATGGTCTTAAACAAGCTCCTAGAGCATGGTATAAATGCTTGACCAAGTTCCTTATTGAAAAAGGTTTTGAAATTGGGAAAATTGATTCAACACTTTTTACTAAAAGGGTTAATGGAGAACTATTCGTGTGCCAAATCTATGTTGATGATATTATATTTGGTTCAACTAACCCTCATTTTAGTGAAAAGTTTGGGAAGCTAATGTCGGAGAAGTTTGAGATGTCTATGATGAGTGAACTCAAATTCTTTCTTGGTTTGCAAATCAAGCAAACTAAGGAAGGTACCTTTGTCTCTCAAACAAAGTACACCAAGGACCTTTTCAAGAAGTTCAATATGCAAGAATGCAAAGGTATGACTACACCCATGCCTACTAGTGGACATCTTGACTTGACCAAAGATGGTGAACCGGTTGATCAAAAGGTTTATCGCTCTATGATTGGTTCATTATTATATCTATGTGCTTCATGTCCCGATATCATGCTAAGTGTGTGCATGTCTGCACGATATCAAGCTGCTCCTAAAGAATGTCATCTTAAGGCCGTGAAAAGGATAGTGAGATACTTAATCCATACACCAAATTTTGGCATTTGGTATCCTAAGAGGGCCTCTTTCGATCTTGTTGGCTACTCCGACTCGGACTATGCCGGAGACAAGGTTGATAGAAAGTCCACTTCGGGTACTTGTCAATTTCTTGGTAGATCTCTTGTGTCTTGGTCCTCCAAGAAACAAAACTCGGTATCCTTATCCACCGCCGAAGCGGAATACATTGCCGCTGGTTCATGTTGTGCTCAATTACTTTGGATGACCCAAACTCTTAAAGATTATGGGATATATGTGAGACATGTTCCATTGCTTTGTGACAATGAAAGTGCTATCAAAATTGGTCATAATCCCGTACAACATTCTCAAACTAAGCATATAGAAGTTCGTCATCATTTCATTCGAGATCATGTTGCTAAGGGTGACATTGATCTTAAGCATGTTTGCACTAAAAAGCAATTAGCGGATATATTTACTAAACCTCTTGATGAGAAAGTGTTTTGCAGGTTAAGAGGAGAATTGAACATCATTGATGCTTCAAACTTGGAGTAGATACTCCATTGGATACATGCAAGACATGAGCTTATGACTAATCCTTGATATTTCTCTTATGATGAAAATCTTATGTCTCGGATATATTTGCATCTTGCATGTTATCTAACCCATGTAGGTACTTGGTGGAATCAAATTCCATGAGATTGTAATCTACTCACATCTTGAGCAATCTCTACATCACCAAGTTTCTACACTATGGTGGTTGAAGTCAAGGAAGCACGGAACCACTCAAACATATCCTTTGACAAATTCTATGTTGAGCTTCATGATTGTCATTTTTGGATACACAAGTGCTCTTCCTTGCAAGAACTAACCCATGTAGGAAGATGGACTTAAATTCCAAGTGGTGCTCCCAACTCTTGATGAACTACATCAACCTTGAGCAACCCACACAAGTTCAACTACATGGACAACACCACCAACCAAGGTATGTTATTCCATCTTAGAGAAGCTTTACTCCAAGTCATGAGCTAAAGCAACTCGACAAGATGTGAATACATCAAGATGCTTAAACGAAAAATGGCAACCCCATTTTGAGCTTAAACAATGAGTATGACCTATGATCAAGTGATCTCACTTGACTCCTAAGTCAATATACTCTAACATAGGTGACTCTGTCGCCGACCATCTCTAGATGAAGTTCTGCCTGAGGAAGCCTCCTGTCGTCCGCCCCGCGAGGCTTGGCCCCTCGCGAGGGTCTTGAACATGTGTTGATGAAGATGGGCCATACTGGGCCACTCCTTGAGCCACGCCGCAGGTCGCAGGCAGGCAAGTTTGTGTACCCCCGTTTCCAGACGCCGACACCTAAGGCAATCCACCACACCACACACTGGAGTAAGGTATTACACCACAATGGTGGCCTGAACTAGTATAAATCTCATGTCCCTTGTGTGTTCTTCCTTCTAGCCTAGATCCTTTGCGATACTTCGAGACGTGAGCCGATAGGGGAAAGATCTTCGTGCGCACCCCAGTGTTCGAATCTTAAGGGTCTGCCGGAACCCGAAATCCGACAGCCGGCCGGCCTCCCCCTTGCTCCTTTATATACGGGGGCAGGGGGCACCCTAGAACACACAAGTTGACATTGTTTAGCCATGTGCAGTGCCCCCTCCACAGTTACACATCTCGGTCATATCGTCGTAGTTCTTAGGCGAAGCCCTGCGCCGATAACTTCATCATCACCATCACCACGTCATCGTGCTGACGAAACTCTCCCTTGGCCTCAATTGGATCAAGAGTACGAGGGACGTCCCCGAGCTGAACGTGTGCTGATCGCGGAGGTGACGTATGTTTGGTGCTAAGATCGGTCGGATCATGAAGATGTATGACTACATCAACCGCGTTATAGTAACGCTTCCGCTTTCGGTCTACGAGGGTATGTGGACACACTCTCCCCTCTTGTTGCTACGCATCACATAGATAGAGCTTGCGTAATCGTAGGATTTTTTTTGAAATTACCGCGTTCCCCAACAGGGTGCCCCCTGGACCGACTATTTGCTCTATAAATACCCCAATATTCCAGAAACCCTAGAGGAGTCGACGAAATTTTCATCCAGCCGCTGTAGAGTCCAGAACCACGAGATCCAATCTAGACACCATCAAGGAAGGGTTCACCACTTCCATTGGTGCCTCTCCGATGATGCGTGAGTAGTTCTTTGTAGACCTTCGGGTCCGTAGTTAGTAGCTTGATGGCTTCCTCTCTCTCTCTCTCTTGATTATCAATACAATGGTCTCTTGGAGATCCATAGGATGTAAGTCTTTTGACGGTGTGTTTGTTGGGATCTGATGAACTTCGAGTTTATGATCAGTTATATCTTTTTATATCCATGAAAGTTATTTGAGTCCTTTGATCTCTTATATGCGTGATCTCTTATAGCCTCGTATTTCTTCTTTGATATTTGGGTTTTGTTTGGCCAACTTGATCTATTTATCTTGCAATGGGAAAAGGTGCCCGGTAGTGGGTTCGATCTTACTGTACTTGATCCCAGTGACAGAAAGGGAACCGACACGTATGTATCGTTGCTACTAAGGATAAAAAGACGGGATCCATATCTGCCGCAATAGATAAATGGATCTTGTCTACATCATGTCATTGTTCTTATTGCATTACTCCGTTTGTCCATGAACTTAATACACTAGATGCATGCTGGATAGCGGACGATGTGTGGAGTAATAATAGTAGATGCAGGCAGGAGTGGGTCTACTAATCTTGAATGTGATGCCTATATAATGATCATTATCTGGATATCGTCATGATTATTTGAAGTTCTATCAATTGCCCAACAGTAATTTGTTCATTTACCGTTTGCTATTTTTCTCGAGAGAAGCCACTAGTGAAACCTACGGCCCTCGGGTCTTCTTTCTCATATATTTGCCTTGTGATCTACTTTTTCCTTTTGTTTATTTTTCAGATCTATTAAACCAAAAAATACAAAAATACCTTGCTGCAATTTATTTGTTCCGCGATCTATTTATCCCATCTACAAATTTACCTCACGTCCTTTGCCTATCTTGAGGTGCCGTACCCCGAAAGGGATTGACAACCCCTTTAACACGTCGGATTGAGAGGTGTTGTTATTTTTGTGCAGGGGCTGTTTACGTTGTGTTGCTTGGCTCTCCTACTGGTTCGATAACCTTTCTTAAATACCTACCACCGTTGTGTGGCATCATCCCTTCCTCTTTGGGGAAATACCGGCGTAGCTTCAAGCAACATCATTCCCACTCACTTTCTTGTAAATGCAGGCTTCTCCAAAGTCTGCATAAAACCATATGCCTTGATCACACTATCAAAGCGTTTGTTCCAACTCCGAGAGGCTTGCACCAGTCCATAAATGGATCTCTGGAGCTTGCACACTTTGTTAGCACCCTTTGGATCGACAAAACCTTCTGGTTGCATCATATACAACTTTTCTTCCAGAAATCCATTTGGGAATGCAGTTTTGACATCCATATGCCAAATTTCATAATCATAAAATGCAGCAATTGCTAACATGATTCGGACAGACTTAAGCATCGCGGTGGGTGAGAAAGTCTTATTACATTGAGGTCCTCATAAAGAGTACTTATTACACAAATAATATGGCTTAAGGCCCTCTAAATAAAGTATCCGCAGAAGCTTTGAAGATAAATGAGTCCATCAAACTCCAATGACATAGCTGAGTGCATGACAACGACCTAGCGCACCTTATTCTCCATCGGTAAAGTCTGCAACATGAGACATTGCAGCCGTGTAGGTCAGCACATGGAATATGCTGGCATAGTTACGTTGCAGAGCAAAAAAATGCAAGAAACTATATCTACATGCATATTTGGCTGGTGGAGGCTCTAAGTTTAATTTTTGCATAAAGCTAACTTTTCCCTACAACAAAGGAATAAATTTTATTTACTACAAAGTTTATATCGTTGATTGAGAAGGTTCCTCCAACTCAAATCCCAAAATTAACCAAGTATCATCATTAAACCCAATGCATAAATTAAAGAGTGATGAGATCAACATAAATATCCACTTCTAGATACTCAAATTGTCCATAACTGGGGACACGGCTAAGCATGATTAGTTTATACACTCTACAGAGGTTGCACACTTTTCCCCACAAGACTCGACCGCATCCATGATCGGAAGATCGATACATAGTCTTTCTGAAGCATTGACTCTCTACTCTGGATAGATCGGTACACCTACTTTCCCCTACATCTGCTAGTCCACCTCTTCAATAGCTCACACAGCTTACTCAATTATGCCAGAGCCCATAATGGCTTGTGGCTGCACACGGAAGTTTCTAGGCATGAAATATCATATGATCCCTTTGAGCCTGGGTGGCAAACCGAGGGAAAATCACATGAGTACTCCGGGATTCCCATGGGCAAGCACTAGTTTCTCCAGGTGCCCCAGCCAATCCACCCAGATGTGTATTAAAGTTGCCACCTTAATGTTGTCCAAAATTTATTATCTCTCACAACTTCCATGAATATTACGATCCAATCCCCGTCTACGAGCATGGCTAAGCAATATGAGCATAACATATTTTCCCGGGGTGATCAAGGGTAATAGGTTCCTACCTCATAAACTACAACCAACTCCACATGTTCCCAATCCTACTTATGCAAATCTTTGAGGGGCAAAACTAATTCATAGTAAAAACTGGGTATTGAAAAGTATGATCAAAGTGTAACTTGCCTTGTTGATGATCGGAAAACTCTAGAGATCCATAGTAACAAGCTTCACACTCCGGAAAATCTAGCATAGACAAACAATAGCATACATAAGCACTCAAGCAACCAATGCAAAGAGAAAATGAAGAAAAGATCCAAAGAACTCAAAAACAAGCAAATAACTAATCTAAACAGAAAACAAATTTTAACAGCATTATATTTATGTAGATTAGATCTTAACAGAAGGTACATGTGATCAACTATGATTTGCAAAAAGAATCAACTAAAATAGAGCTACGAAACTCAAGATACGAACAAACCAAGATCAAATTCAAATCTGAACTAAACTCAAATTTTAAATTTTCAAAAACATGTTCAAGTTGGTTTATTGGATAGATGGGACCGCTCTGAAGATTTTGGCGTTGGTTTCATTGGATTTGGACAAACGAGGAAAAAGTTACGAGGGTTTAAAGACCAGGGGCTAATCAGCAAAGAAAATATTCACGGATGGGTCCCTGGCCGAAAACTAAAATTAAAAAGAAAAAACTACAGAACGAACATTCGCTACAGAACCTAATCTAATGAATCTGTTTGCTACAGAACCTAAATGAACGAATGTTCGCTAAATAACCGAACTAATTAATAAACCGGACTAAAAAGAAAACCAAAAAAATCGGATCAGATCGGGCGGTTCTATACCGGTTCATGGCGGTTCGACAGCGGCGGCGGCGGCAAAATCGACGGCGGCGGCGGCTTGCGGGTGACGTGGCGAGGTGCAGCGGCTTCGGGCGATGGCGATGGCGGCGGCTTCCGGCGACGGCAGTGGCGAGGTGCGGCACGGGCAGCGAAGTGTGGCGGCGGCGCTTCGGCGGCGGCGGTGGTCGTGGCGGCTTGTGGAGGAGGGGGCCGGGGCTCCCGGTATTTCTAGGTGGGGGGTCGGCCGGCTTGGGGGAGGGGGCGGAGAGGCGGCGGCGGAGTGGAGTCCGGGTCGGACTCCGGTCGACGGCAGCGTCGTGGTAGAGTGGGACTCCGTCCTAGAGGCGAACGGCGAGGCGGTGGCGGCTGGGCTGGGCGCGGCCCAGTTCGATCGACCCAAACTAGTTTTTTTAAAACAATTTTTTCCAGAGACAAAAACACGCCAAAATAAACATAAATAATATCCTAAAAATTCTTGAAAAATTCACGTAGTAATATGGCCTTATTATTGACCTAGTGAACATTTTTCTGGGCCTAAATGCCTAAACTAAAAGCAAACATTATAGTACTAATTACTCTGCTAACTAATAGATAAACTAGCAAATAAAAACGAATAAATTCTTCAAAAATTCAAAATTAAATTTCCAATATTTCTTTACTGATTTTGAAGAAGTCATTTTATCTTCTCTCTTTATTTTAAAATAATTGGAAAAGAATTTTGAAAAACAATTTGATCCAATTACCAAATTTTGATAAATCAAAAATGGGATTTTTGTGAAACCTCCAACTTTCTCAAATTGGTCCTTGAGTTGCTTAAGATCTCTTGGATCAAAACCCAACTAAAACAAAGCAACAAAATGCATAAATCATGGATGCATATGAATGATCCATGAATAACATCGAAATTGAAAATTGGAATGTTACATTGGCATTTGTCAATCTAGTAACATTGCTATTTTTCAACCTTGTAACACTGCCAATTGTCAGAATTTGCAACTAAAAATCACTAATTGTCTAATTTTGCAACTGAAATCCAGTAAGCATAGATTTCATTCATAGATTAAGCAGTCGTTCTTCATACAAATAGTTCAACTCGACAATAAAACCGAACAAACTTTTCCCTAATTATTTCCAACCATGTACTAAATACCTAATTCAACTACATATACTAGCTAATTTTAAGTATATAGTACAGTTCAACCATATCTATAGTCAGATTAACTAAACAAAATAGCCCCTAAATATTACTACTACGGAGGGGCTTTGTACTATTTCCTGTAGCCTCTCCTCCGCCGAGCACGCTCAGTAAGAGGCAGAGGAGGAGGAGCCTACTGAGAGCTGGAGAACTAGAACTCGGTGCCTACTGTCACTGCACCTTTAGCAATGCCCACCTCGAACGCCCTCTGCTGCTCTAGACGACCTCTCTGGAAGTGACGGAACTCCTCATAGATCTCTACATTTCACGTATCTTCGGTGGAGTGTGTTGTGGCCACGGCGACGGTAAGACTCTTTCTGTGCTCGACTAAGCGCTCCTCCTCCTCCCGCAGGAACTCAATGTAGCGCGCAAGGTCACTAGCGCACATGGCGGGCTCCAGCTCCACCTCCCACCTTCGGGCGGCGGTGGCGGAGCGGGTGATGACCCGGTGGTCGATGATGGGGTGGTGGCCACGGCTGACGACGGTGGGATGGCAGCCACGACGGCCACCTCCCGCCTTGGGGCCATGATGGCAGAGTGGGTGATGGCCACAGCGGTCGATGATGGGGTGGTGGCCATGACGGCCACCTCTAGCCTTCTAGCCGCGGTGGCGGAGTGGGTGATGGCCCTGGCTTTCAACGGTGGTGTGGCGGCCACGGCGGATGACAGTGGGGTGGCGGCAATGACAACCAGTGATGGGATGGCGGCAACGGCTGCCGACGGGCAGCGGTGGCTGAGTGTGTGGTGGGTGTTGTGTGCACGCCCAACAGGGATGCCATGCACAGTACATGATGTCGGGACTGCGCTGCCGCCACGATGTAGCCTCCCAGCTGGAGCTGACCTCTGATGATAGCGGAGTGGCTGAGCGACGATGTTGGACCGGTGCCATTAGCGATTGTGGGAGAAGCAGACGAGATAAGCTATAGGGGTGGAGGGGAAAATGTGATGCAGGACTCGCTGGCCATGAGGGTTTATATAGCAGGCTGGTAAGCATTGGGGTTTTGGGGGATTACACCGAGTCGGGCGGGAAGCTTGCACGGTTGTGTGCGAGAATCTGCGTGGTTGGGCGGGAACGGGCTCACTGACGATTCATTGGCACCTCTTCGAGCCAACGTTTTGCCAAAATAACGCCTGTGCAGTGCTGAAGCTTGCACTCGAAGCCTTCTGCGGCAGCACGGTGACAAGATATGTGAGTGGAGGATGAAATGACACGTTCACATACTGTATGCGGTTGCACCGGGCGGGGCGCCACGATGCAGTTACCCACTGCAAAAACTGCCCGGACATGCCGAGAATCCAAGCCGCCCAGCCCCCATTTATTCCTGCGGCCATTGACCTTAATCTCTCGCACCCCACAGTAAGCACACCGACAATGACACATACACAGAGGATATCCAGTGGCTCCAATGACACTCCCCGTGGCTCCAATGGCTTTCCCAGCGACTGACAGCAACGACGACGGGCGGCAGTTCACCACGCATCATGTAGTGGGCACCCACATGAGGCGGAAGGACCTCTCGGTGGTGTACAAAATTGAGTCAGTCTCGCCAGAGAGCTCCATCCACACTATGGAGCAGATGCTTGCTGAGGACAAGTACCAAGTGGTCAGCTTTAACCTTGAGTTCACCGCCGGTCGTGCCGGGTATGATCAGAAGGTCGTCATCGCCTAGTTGTGCATGCGCCATGGCGTCCTCGTCTACCACTACCGCCTGGCCACAAGGACTTGCGAGCATTTCATCAGGTTTATCAACAACCTCGACTACAGTTTTGCTATGATGGACACCAACAACGATCTAAAAGCACTCAAGATTTTGGGCTTGGCCTGTCGGAATCTTGCTGACATTCATGACCACTACACGGTCTAGGGCAACACGAAGAACAAGCAAGACTCCCTGGTTAACCTCGCCTCGGCCATCATCGACCCCTACTACATGAAGATGAAGGATGAGAGGAAGAAGGACAAGATCACCTGGCACAGTGCTTGGGAGCAGAGAGTGGACGAAGAACACGTCAAGTACGTGGCTAAGGACGTGTACACAAGTGATACGTCTCCAGCGTATCTATAATTTTTTATTGTTCCATGCTATTACAGTATGAATCTTGGATATTTTATATACACTTAGAAGCAATTATATATCATTTCTTGGGATTAACCTATTAACTTAGTGCCCAGTGATAGTTGTTGTTTTTTGCCTATTTTTAGTTTTTCAGAATATCAGTAACAACAAAGTCCAAATGCCACAAAAAATTTTGGAGATATTTTTCTGGACATAAGACACCCTGGAAGCTTTGGGAGGGGACGAGAAGATGGAGCAATGGCCCACGAGGCACCAGGACGTGCCCTAGTGGCTCGTGCGGCCCGCGTGGCTCCGTTTGACCTAACTCCACCTCTATAAATTCTCTAAAATCAGGAAACTGACAAACGAATCCAGGAAATACTTTTTCCGCCGCCGCAAGTTCCTGTTCTTGTGAGATACCATCTGGAGGCCTTTGTTGGCACTCTGCCGGAGGGGGAATCAATCACGGAGGGGCTCTACATCAACCTTGTTGCCCTTCTGATGATGTGTGAGTAGTTTACCACAGACCTACGAGTCCATAGTTAGTAGCTAGATGGCTTCTTCTCTCTATTTGATCTTCAATACAATGTTCTCCTTGATGTTCTTGGAGTTCATCCGATGTAATCACTTTTTGTGGTGTGTTCGTTGGGATCTGATGAATTGCGAGTTTAGATCTGATTATCCATGAATATTTCTTGAGTTTTCTACGAACTCTTTTATCCATGATTATTATAGCTTTGTATTTCTCTCTGGTCTATTGATTTAGTTTGGCCAACTAGATTGATTTATCTAGCAATGGGATAGGTGATTTGTAAAGTGTTCGATCTTGCGGTGCTCAATCCCAGTGACAGAAAGGGACCTGCCACGTATTGTACCATTGGTATTAATGATAAAAAGATGGGTTTTATTCATGTCTGAGTTTACTTTGTCTACATCATGTCATCTTGCTTAATGCGTTACTCCGTTCTTTATGAACTTAATACTATAGATGCATGTTGGATTGCAGTCAATGTGTGGATTAATAGTAGTAGATGCAGAATCATTTCAGTCTACTTGTGTCGGACGTGATTCCTATATACTTGATCATTGCCTTGGATATTATCATGATTATTTGCTTTTCTATCAATTGCCCAGCAGTATTTTGTTTACCCACCGTATGCTATTTTCAATAGAGAAGCTTCTAGTGAAAACTATTGGCCTCGGGTCTACTTTTGTCATATATTAGAAATCCTAAAAATACCTTGCTGCAATATTTATTTTATTTTGTATTTTTGTTCGATATATCTATCTATCACCATACAATTTAATCTTGCAATTATCTGCCAAGGGATTGGTAACCCCTTGTTCGCGTTGGGTGCAAGGATTTGTTATTTTGTGTGCAGGTGATGTTAACGAGTTGTTGCTCGATTCTCCAACTAGATGCATAACCTTGGTTTCATAACCGAAGGAGATACTTATATCTATTGTACTGCACCATCCCCTCCTCTTCAGGGAATCCCAATGCAGCTCACAAGTAACAGGAAGAATTTCTGGTGCCGTTGCCGTAGAGCTATCATTAGCATTTATCAAATACCTACGCATAAAGTTTCATCTCCTTGCATTTATTTTATTTGTCTTTGCCTCTCGTTTTCATCTCCCGCACTTCTAAAAAGTTTTTACAAATATTACAAAAATATTTTCGTTTGCCTTTTTCTTGTTTGCTTCTTTGCTTGCTTGTTATCTTGTTTGTGTAGCCACGATGTCTCAAGAAAATACAAAATTATGTGATTTTTCCAATACTAATAATAATGATTTTATTAGTACTCCAATTTCTCCTCCCGCCACTAGTGCGGAGACTTGTGATATTAATGCCGCTTTGTTAAACCTTGTTATGAAAGAACAATTTTCTGCTAGTCCTAATGAAGATGCTGCATCCCATTGATGAGGATACAGACCTAGGGTAGGGTCACATGCCTGACCTATACGCCCTACCCAAGTCACTACCCTAGAAGCAAAGAAGTCCAAGAGGCAACAAGGAATACCCAGGGAAGGCGTCGAGTGCAATCCACTCGACGAACCATATCACTCGGGTATCCCTCTTATCTTATGTCACTCGACTATACAAGGAACCACTCGACCTACTGAACACTAGGAGTCGCTCAGCACTGCAATGGTCAGGAGTTCACTCCGTAGTCTTTAAGACCATTAATAGCACTTATGGCTGGCGTTATCAGTAACACCCCGTCTTTATGTACATTGAACCCCTTGTAATGGAGGATGGCTGGGGTCCAGGCGCACTCTATATAAGCCACCCCCCTCCTCTGGCACAAGGGTTCGCACCCCCTGTAACACCACACACATATAATCCAGTCGACCGCCTCCGGGCACCGAGACGTAGGGCTTTTACTTCCTCTGCGAAGGGCCTGAACTCGTAAATCTTGCGTGTACAACTCCACCATAGATGAGATCTCACCTCTCCATACCTACCCCCCCTTTCTACTATCAGTCTTAGGACCACGACAGTTGGCGCCCACCGTGGGGCCGGTGTCTTAGCGATTTGTTGGTGAAGTTGCGATTTTTCTGATCCCCATCATCATGGTTTCTGGCGGTAGATTGGCTGAGGGCCGCAAGATCCGTCTCGGCGCGCTCATCTTCGGCGCCAACGACTCCGCCTGGCTTCAGGAAGCTCCCCTTGACATTGAGGCGCTCCCCGTCCGAGGGGCGATGAAATTCGCGCGTGCGTACGCGGCGTCCTTCTCCGGCAGCTGTCGACCCAGTATCGGTCGGCTCCCGTGGTGTCTTCTCTCCCTGCTGACGGTCGCGGCTTCAGCGGTGGGTGAAACATGCGGTGGCTCGTCATTCGGCCACCCATCAAGTCGCGGCAATCGAGCCCGACGAAACTCTCTACGGCCTGTTCAACTGGCTCCGTCGAGACCGCATCTGAGTGCGATACCAGCGACCCTGTGGCTGAAGTTTTGATGGTCGACGGACCTCGTAGTCCACCTGGCTTCTGCCGCGAAGACGGCGGCGATGGTGGCGGCGATCCATCGCGCGTTCACGAGGAGTACTATCCCGAACCTCTCTCTGCACAGCAGAGAGAAGAACTTCGTCGCCGCAACATGGATGCACTCCACACGCCCATCGTTGGAGAAACCCCCAGGCTCGGGCCTTGGAAGAGGTGCGCCTGGACAATTTGGCTGAGCGCACTCGACTGGAGAACCTTCAGCACACACTCAACGAGCGTGCTCGGGAGCGGATCCCTGAGTCCAGTCGACGACAACTTTTTCCGCCTCAACCTAAGGTATACCATACTCCCATTCAAAATCTCACAGCTGCGTACCGTATAGCAGAGTCAATTCAGCCTTCCTAGTCAGAGGCTGGCAGAGGTTTGATGCATATCCGGGCCTTACTCCGGGCAGCAGGAGAACAGAACACCGCGGTGTCTCGGTATTGGAATAGGATTCATAGCAGGTCTATGGTGGTGGATACAGTTTAGTCGGCCCACAGCCCAAGATCGCCCCTGCGGCGTGAAGGTCGTGGGCATCAGCAGGATCAGTACAGGAACCCCGGGCAGTATGATCACCGACTCGGTCGTGACGACCATCGTCGACTGCCCACACCTCCTCTGAGTAGTGGGTCATATGTGCCTCGGCAATACGATGATAGACGCCTTCTCAGTGGCGAGCGCAGAGTACCGGTCGACCCAAGAGAGTCAGGCTTTTATGCGAGGTCTATTCTCATTCAATGTCTAGTCGACTGGAACAGAGCGCACAGGGAGGACCTTGGCACAGATCGTCTGACTGGCAGCAGAGTTCATGTTTCGGGTCTAGAATGTTTTAGCAGAGCCATCAGGGCTCCTGTGATTCCTCCCAACTTCAGGTTGGCGACTGGAGTCAGCAAGTTCACTGGAGAATCCAAGCCAGAAACTTGGCTTGAAGATTACTGAGTGGCTGTGTAGATTGGTGGCGGAAATGATGAAGTGTCCATGAAGCATCTTCCCCTCATGTTGGAAGGGTCAGCCAGAGCGTGGTTGACTCAGTTAGCCCCGGGCAGTATATTCAGTTGGGAGGAGCTTGCTTGAGTATTTGTCAGAACTTTTGAGGGTACTTGCAAGCGGCCAGCAGGATTAACAGAATTGCAGCATTGCGTGCAGAAATTGAGTGAGATTCCAAGGGATTACATTCAGAGGTGGACCACTTTGCATCACAAAGTGGAAAATGTATCTGAGCACCAAGCAGTGTGTGCCTTCAAGGAAGGCGTTAAATATCGAGAGCTGGTCCTGAAGTTCGGTCGGACTGGGGATATGACCCTGACTCGGATGATGGAAATAGCCACCCGGTACGCTAACAGGGAAGAAGAGGATCGACTCTGCAGTGGCAAGGGCCAGGACGTCGGCGGAGGCAATTCCAATCAGAAACAGAAACATAAGGCTAAACCTGCAGCGCCTGGTGAAGTTGCGGCGGTAGTTCAAGGAAAGTTTAAAGGAAAACCTAAGCGGCCTTGGACCCCTAAGAAGGTAAAAGATCAAGCAGGAAATGATGTGTTGGATTTACCATGTCACATTCATACGAAGAAGGATGAAGAGGGTAATCTGATTTATCCTAAGCACACCACTCGGCAATCTCCACTCCTAATCCAACAGTTCCAAGAGAAACAACCCAGTGAGAAGGAAAAAGAGTCAGACAAGGACGAGGACAAAGAGGAAGATTATGGTTATCTTAAGGTCAATTCCACCATGGTGATTTTTGCTGATGTTGAGAGCAAAAGTCGATTGAAAGTTATCAACAGAAAGGTAAATATGGTTGCCCCAGCAACGACGACCACATACCTGAAGTGGTCACAAACGGCCATCACATTCGACCAGTCTGATCACCCGGCGCGTATAGCCACTCCTGGGAGGCAAGCGTTGGTGGACGACCCAGTTGTTGAAGGCACTCGATTGACAAAAGTACCAATTGATGGTGGTAGCGGCCTGAATATCCTTTATGCTGAAACCTTGAAGGGGATGAGCATTCTGATGTCCAAACGTAGCGAAAGCAATATGAGTTTTCATGGCATTATCCCTAGAAAGAAAGCCGAATCACTCGGCCAGATCGCCCTTGACGTGGTTTTTGGTGATTCCAAGAATTACCACAAGGAAAAGTTGACATTTAAAGTAGTGGATTTCCAGAGTGCTTATCATGCTATTCTGGGTAGGCCTGCTTATGCACATTTTATGGCTCGGCCATGTTACGTATACCTCAAGCTGAAGGTGCCTGGCCCTAGAGGAGTGATCACAGTCACTGTTAATCGGCAGAAGGCAGAAGAATGCTTCCAGAAGGGTTCCAAAATTGCCGATGCGCAAATGGCAGCAGTTGAATTTCAAGAGTATCAGAAGAATGCGGATCCGAGTGATTTGCTCCGAGCTAAGAAACCTGCCACGGATTCTGCATTTCAGTCGTCTGGAGAGACGAAGCCGATTCATATCCACCCGACCTATTCCAATGCTGCACCGACTCATATCTCAATGACACTCGACAGCAAATAGGAAGAAGCGCTCATCCAGTTCCTCCCTGAGAACTGGGACATCTTCGCATGGAAACCTTCTGACATGCCGGGTGTACCCAGGGGACTGGCTGAGCACCGTTTGCGTGTTGATCCGAAGGCAAAACCTGTCAAAGAGCATCTTCGACGGTCCGCCGTACAGAAAAGAAAGGCAATTGGCGAGGAAGTGGCTCAGCTCCTAGCAGCAGAGTTCATCCGAGAGATCTACCACTCCGAGTGGCTTGCCAATGTGGTCATGGTCCCTAAGAAGGACGATTCACTTCGTATGTGCATTGATTTCAAGCATATCAATCGGGCCTGCCCGAAAGATCATTTCCCTCTCCCCCGCATCGATCAGATTGTCGACTTGACTGCAGGGTGCGAGCGCTTGTGTTTTCTAGATGCGTATTCCGGGTATCATCAGATCCGACTGTATGGTCCCGATGAAATAAAAACGGCTTTCATCACCCCATTCGGGTGCTTTTGCTATGTCACCATGCCATTTGGTCTCAAAAATACTGGTGCCACGTTCATGAGGATGATACAGAAGTGCCTGCTCACTCAAATCAGTCGGAATGTGGAAGCATACATGGATGACATTGTGGTCAAGTCGCGTAAGGGTTCCGACCTGCTGACTGACCTCGCAGAAACCTTTGCCAACCTAAGAAGGTATGATATCAAGCTTAATCCGTCGAAGTGCACATTCGGAGTCCCAGGTGGAAAACTACTCGGTTTCCTCGTTTCCGAACGGGGGATCGACGCGAACCCAGAAAAAGTTGGTGCCATCCTCCGAATGAAACGCCCTGTGCGTGTGCATGACATTCAGAAGCTTATTGGTTGTTTGGCCGCCTTGAGTCGATTCATGTCTCGTCTCAGTGAAAAGGCCTTACCTCTTTACCGATTGATAAAGAAATTTGATAAGTTCGAGTGGACTGATGAAGCTGACACAGCGTTTGCAGAGCTCAAAGCCCTGCTTTCTACCCAGACGGTGCTTGCTGCACCAATCAGCAAAGAGCCTTTACTGCTTTACATTGCAGCCACTGGACAAGTTGCTAGTACAGTACTCACAGTCGAGCGGGAGGAAGAAGGAAAAGATTATAAAGTTCAGCGCCCAGTGTATTATCTTTCTGAAGTTTTGACTCCATCCAAGCAGAGATATCCGCATTATCAGAAGCTTGTTTATGGAATCTACATGACCATGAAGAAGGTTGCACACTATTTTTCTGATCACTCCATTATAGTCGTCAGCAATGCACCATTATCTGAAATTCTGAACAATAGAGATGCAACTGGTCGAGTGGCAAAATGGGCGATTGAACTCCTTCCATTGGATATCAAGTTTGAGGCAAAGAAAGCTATCAAGTCCCAAGCAATTGCAGATTTCCTTGCTGAGTGGATTGAGCAGCAATTGCCGACTCAAGTTCTCTCAGAGCATTGGACCATGTTATTCAATGGCTCCAAGATGTTGAATGGTTCCGCTGCTGGGGTGGTATTGGTATCCCCCCGTGGAGACAAGCTCAGCTATGTTCTCCAGATTCATTTTGATTCCTCCAACAATGAAGCTGAATATGAAGCACTTTTATACGGGTTGCATATGGCCATTTCACTCGGCGTCCGTCGCCTCATGGTCTACGGTGACTCAGATTTGGTGGTTAATCAAGTGATGAAAGAGTGGGATGTCAGGAGCCCAGCTATGACAGGTTATTGCAACGCAGTAAGAAAGTTAGAAAAGAAGTTTGAGGGGTTGGAGCTTCACCATATACCCCGACTAAAAAATCAAGCTGCAGATGAATTGGCAAAGATAGGATCCAAGAGAGAGACCATTCCCAGCAATGTGTTTTTGGAACATATTCACTCACCTTCAGTTCAGGAAGATCCTTTCACTGAAGAGCCCCCACAACCTAAGAGTGCCACGAATCTGACTGAAGTCGAAGTCCCAGCCGTGGTCGACTTGATCATGGAGGTTTTGGTCATCACTCCCGACTGGACAGTGCCATACATTGCATACATTCTTAGGAAAGAACTTCCAGAGGATGAAGAAGAGGCTCGACAGATCGTCCGACGATCCAAAGCCTTTACTGTGATAAAAGGACAGTTGTTCAGGGAAAGTGTAACTGGTGTTTGCCAGAAATGCATCACGCCAGAAGAAGGCCGAATGATCCTCAATGATATTCACTCGGGGACCTGTGGTCACCATGCGTCCTCTCGGACCATCATGGCCAAAGCATATCGAGCCAGATTTTACTGGCCACATGCCAACGAGATGGCGAAAGAAATAGTAGACAAATGCGAAGGCTGCAGTTTTACTCCAACATGTCCCATAAACCCGCGTCAGCTCTAAAGACTATTCCACTCATCTGGCCTTTTGCTGTCTGGGGATTGGATATGGTTGGACCTCTGAAGACTGGCAGGAGTGGATTTACCCATGTGCTCGTAGCAGTCGACAAGTTCACCAAATGGATTGAAGCCAAGCCCATTAAAAACCTTGAAGCGAGTACAGCTGTTAGTTTCATCAGAGAATTAACATTCCGATATGGTGTTCCGCACAACATCATCACTAATAATGGGTCGAACTTCGATTCCGACGAGTTTAGAGCCTTTTGTGCTTCCCAAGGCACTAGGGTCGACTACGCTTCAGTCGCCCATCCTCAGTCGAATGGACAGGATGAAAGAGCAAATGGTTTGATTCTCAAAGGACTGAAACCCCGATTGATGCGTGGCCTCAAGCATGCGGCAGGCACCTGGGTTGATGAACTTCCATCAGTACTTTGGGGATTGAGGAAAACTCCTAATCGGTCGACTGGCCTAACTCCATTCTTCTTAGTCTATGGAGCTGAAGCTGTACTCCCGAGTGATTTGCTTCACAATGCACCCCGAGTCGAACTTTTCTTAGAAGATGAAGCAGAACAGGCTCGGCAAGATGCAGTTGATCTCCTGGAAGAGGAAAGAGAGATGGCCTTGATCCGATCGACCATTTATCAGCAAGACCTGCGTCGATTCCACGCCAGAAATGTGAGGGGTCGGGCATTTCAGGAGGGAGACTTGGTTCTTCGGGTGGACCAGCAAAAACCACACAAGCTCGCTCCTGCTTGGGAAGGCCCCTTCGTCGTCACCAAAGTGCTCCACAATGGAGCATACCATCTTTTCAACATCGAGCACAATAAAGACGAGCCACGCGCTTGGAATGCGGAGCTGCTCTACCCCTTTTACTCTTAAGCATTCAGACTGTTGAGATGTAATAAGAAATACCTTCTAGTTTGATTATCAGAGACATGATTTTACAGTCCTCCAAATGATTGTTGTTCCTTTTTTACATGTTCTAAAACCCCCAGTGGGTGCCTTAGCTGCGAATCCGTTTCGCCTAAGTTGAAAAATCCTAACCGAGTGGTGAGCAAGCCTCTCACTCGAAGGCTTAGCTGTGAATCAGTTTCGCCTAAGTTGAAAAAATCCTACCGAGTGGTGAGCAATCCTCGCACTCGGGGGCTTAGCTGCAGTCCAGTACTCGCCTAAGTTTGAAAAATCCTACCGAGTGGTGAGCAATCCTCCCACTCGGGGGCTTAGCTGCAGTCCAGTACTCGCCTAAGTTTAAAAAATAGTATCGAGTGGTGAGCAATCCTCCCACTCGGGGGCTTAGCTGCAACCCAGTACTCGCCTAAGTTTGAAAAATCCTACCGAGTGGTGAGCGATCCTCCCACTCGGGGGCTTAGCTGCAGTCCAGTACTCGCCTAAGTTTGAAAAATCCTACCGAGTGGTGAGCGATCCTCCCACTCCGGGGCTTAGCTGTAGTCCAGTACTCGCCTAAGTTTGAAAAATCCTATCGAGTGGTGAGCGATCCATCCACTCGGGGGCTTAGTTGCAGTCCAGTACTCGCCTAAGTTTGAAAAATCCTACCGAGTGGTGAGCGATCTTCCCACTCGGGGGCTTAGCTGCAGTCCAGTACTCGCCTAAGTTTGAAAAATCCTACCGAGTGGTGAGCGATCCTCTCACTCAAGGGCTTAGCTGCAGTCCAGTACTCGCCTAAGTTTGAAAAATCCTACCGAGTGGTGACCGATCCTCTCACTCGGGGGCTTAGCTGCAGTCCAGTGATCGCCTAAGTTTGAAAAATCCTACCGAGTGGTCAGCGGTCCCCCCACTCGGGTGCTTAGCTGCAGTCTAGTACTCGCCTAAGTTTGAAAATGCATTCCATCCCGATCCACGAAGATGGCGAGGTGCAGGTCGACTATGACCTCCTCCTCAGAGCTGCGTCGTCAAGAAGAAGGACGAGATTGAGCGTGTTGCCAAGGCGAACCACTTTTAGGAACGTCAAGACCATTGCTGAGTACCTCGCTGATGAGCTGATCAATGCTGCCAAGGGCTCATCCAACAGCTGATGCCAAGGCGAGCCGCTTTCAGGAACGTCAATACCATTGTTGAGTGCCTTGTTGATGAGCTAATCAATGCTGCCCAGGGCTCATCCAACGACTGTTCCAACCCGATCTGAAATGATGACGAAGTACAGGTCGACTGTGGCCTCTTCCTCAGAAGCTGCATCAAAAGTACAAGAACTAATCCGAGTGAAGAACAAGTTCCACTCAAACACAAACACAACATATTCAAAGATAAACCAAGTTCAAATAAATCCAAAGGTTCCAAACCCCGGATTAAGGTGCTTGGGTGTCAGGCCCAAAGGAGTTTCAGCGATTACAAAATCACTCGGCATTTCGAGGCAAATAAAGGTGAAGCATAATGTTTTTCGGTCACTCATTAAGGGAAGGGCTGGCTGGATCATAGAAGCTGTCGAGGTTAATGCTGTCTGCAATACGAGTGGAAGCCTCAAGGAAGGTTTCCATGAAGGACTAGAAGGTGTGCTTCTTAGTATTCACAACCTTGAGAGCCGCCAACTTGTCTTCTCTGGCGTCCTTGCAGTGCACTCGGACCAATGACAGGGCGACATCAGTGCCACAGCGAGCGGATGATTTCTTCCATTTCTGCACTCGGCCAGGGATCTGATCTAGTCGAGTCATCAACGAATCAAGATCTTGTGAAAGTTCCACCTGACGCCAGAGTTCGGCATCAACCCGAGTCATCGCCGCCTTCAGTCGAGCCAGATAAGCAACAGCATTGTCCATGCGTGATTCCAACCGCAGCAAGTTCATCGCAACGTCATTTTTTACAGGACAATTGATGGGATCGAGACCCGTCTCGACCCGCCCAGTCTCAGCCTCAAATTCCTGGCAAAGTTCTGCACAATCAGGAAAAATAGTGAGTCGACAATATCAAAAGATATTCCAGTCGACAGCAACTAACCAGTCGAACGATGATACCTTCAAGCTTCAGGACTAGTTTTGCAGCAAGTTGTCCCAGATAGGAATCCAGCTCCCCCGTCTTGGCTCTGAGGCTTCCAGCTTCGTTGGTCAGGTTCTCCTTGTCCTCCTTCAGTTGCTCAACTTCCTGATTGGCTTCAGAGATGGCAGTCTTCAGCTTCGAGTTCTCCTCTTCCAACTTGCCGACCGAAGCCAGCTTCTTGTCCGCAAGCGCTGTCTTCTCTCGTGCCTCCTTCTGAGCAGCAGTAAGATCCAGATCCTTCTTCTCCAGAGCTTCCTTCATTTTCTCTAAAGAAACAACACTCTTTAGACGAGCTTGAAGCTAACGGTTTTCACTATGCACATCTGCTCGTGTGAAGTCACTCGGTTCAAAGAGACTGGAAGAAAAAACACTGAAAGGTGCGAGCCACAAGGTGGACAAGTGTCGATTGGTTACCTCCCATGATGGCTGTCTCTTCTTGAGTAGTATTGAGGTTCTTCTTCGCCAGTTCAAGATCAAGTTGGAGGCTGATTTGCTTCTTATTCAACTCAGAAAGTTGAGCCCCAAGATCACAAGACCTCTGCAGTCAGCGAGAGAGATATATCAGTCGACAGAAACAAAAGGCAATGACAGTGAAAGTTACTCTAAGACTATTGCCGAATCAAACATTCAACAGTAGTCTCGGGCACTGCACCCAGTGGGTGCACTTAGCATGCCCCCACTAGTTTAGATCAACACTCAGCATGGTCTGCCTAGCGTGAGTCAAAAAAAGTAGATTCTCAGACCTCAGCCGACTGCCAGCAGTCGACCGTGGTCTCGGGGACTACACCCAGTGGGTGCACTCGGCATGCCCGCACTGGTTCAGACAAAACACTAAGACTCGGAATGAGTCGTGTGGAGTGGAAGACCTTTTAAAACTCTAAAGCAGGCACACCCAGGTGGGTGATCGGATATGAAACATGTGCACATATAGAAAATGTTCAAAAGTTTAGTCGGGAGATAACTGACCTTAACATAGGTCTGCAGAGCGGTGCTAGCATTGTAGGCCACCTGACTGGCCTCGTGCATCACCTTCACCTGCTCCATAACAAGATTCACCTAGCGAAGAGACTCCCTAGCAGCACTTGGCGAGTCATCTGGAGTTTGGTATGCAACAAAAAGTGATGGCTCCAAGGAGGCCGAAGCAGCCACTGGGTCGGATGCATGGAGTTGCACTGGAGCAGCAGGTGTTGGAAATATGCCCTAGAGGCAATAATAAAAGCATTATTATTATATATTTCCTTGTTCATGATAATTGTCTTTATTCATGCTATAGTTGTGTTATCCGGAAATCGTAATACATGTGTGAATAACAGACACCAACGTGTCCCTAGTAAGCCTCTAGTTGACTAGCTTGTTGATCAATAGATAGTCATGGTTTCCTGACTATGGACATTGGATGTCATTGATAACGAGATCACATCATTAAGAGAATGATGTGATGGACAAGACCCAATCCTAAACCTAGCACAAGATCGTATAGTTCGTTTGCTAGAGTTTTCCAATGTCAAAGTATCTTTTCCTTAGACCATGAGATCGTGTAACTCCCGGATACCGTAGGAGTGCTTTGGGTGTATCAAACGTCACAACGTAACTGGGTGACTATAAAGGTGCATTACAGGTATCTCCGAAAGTGTCTGTTGGGTTGACATGCATCGAGACTGGGATTTGTCACTCCGTATGACGGAGAGGTATCACTGGGCCCACTCGGTAATGCATCATCATAATAAGCTCAGAGTGACCAAGTGTCTGGTCACGGGATCATGCATTACGGTACGAGTAAAGTGACTTGCCGGTAACGAGATTGAACGAGGTATTGGGATACCGACGATCGAATCTCGGGCAAGTAACATATCGATTGACAAAGGGAATTGCGTACGGGGTTGATTGAATCCTCGACATCGTGGTTCATCCGATGAGATCATCGTGGAGCATGTGGGAGCCAACATGGGTATCCAGATCCTGCTGTTGGTTATTGACCTGAGAGTCGTCTCGGTCATGTCTGCCTGTCTCCCGAACCCGTAGGGTCTACACACTTAAGGTTCGGTGACGCTAGGGTTGTGAAGATATGTATATGCAGTAACCCGAATGTTGTTCGGAGTCCCGGATGAGATCCTGGACGTCACGAGGAGTTCCGGAATGGTCCGGAGGTAAAGAATTATATATAGGAAGTGCAGTTTCGAGCATCGGGACAAGTTTCGGGGTTATCGGTATTGTACCGGGACCACCGGAGGGGTCCCGTGGGCCCACCGGGTGGGGCCACCTGTCCCGGGGGGGCACATGGGCTATAGGGGGTGCGCCTTGGCCTAGATGGGCCAAGGGCACCAGCCCCTATAGGCCCATGCGCCTAGGGTTTCCACCAAGGAAGAGTCCAAGTGGTGGAAGGCACCCCTAGGTGCCTTGGGGGGGGGGGAGGGAAACCTCCCCTTGGCCGCCGCCCCTCCTAGTAGATGCCATCTACTAGGGCCGGCGCCCCCCCCCTTGGCACCCCTATATATAGTGGGGGAGAGGAGGGACTTGACACACCAGCCCCTGGCGCCTCCCTCTCTCCCCGTTACGTCTCTCCCTCGTAGTATTGGCGAAGCCCTGCTGCTGTGACGCCCTGCATCCACCACCACGCCGTCGTGCTGCTGGATCTTCATCAACCTCTCCTCCCCCCCTTGCTGGATCAAGAAGGAGGAGACGTCTCCCGTCCCGTACGTGTGTTGAACGTGGAGGTGTCGTCCGTTCGGCGCTTGGTCATCGGTGATTTGGATCACGTCGAGTACGACTACATCATCACCGTTCTTTTGAATGCTTCCGTGCGCGATCTACAAAGGTATGTAGATGCATCTAATGACTCGTTGCTAGATGAACTCCTAGATGATCTTGGTGAAACGAGTAGGAAAATTTTTGTTTTCTGCAACGTTCTCCAACAGTGGCATCATGAGCTAGGTCTATGCGTAGTTCTTCTTGCGCGAGTAGAACACAATTTGTTGTGGGCGTAGATTTGTCAACTTTCTTGCCGTTACTAGTCCTTTCTTGCTTCAGCGGTATTGTGGGATGAAGCGGCCCGGACCAACCTTACACGTACGCTTACGTGAGACCGGTTCCACCGACTAACATGCACTAGTTGCATAAGGTGGCTGGCGGGTGTCTGTCTCTCCTACTTTATTTGGAGCGGATTCGATGAACAGGGTCCTTATGAAGGGTAAATAGAAGTTGAAAAATCACGTTGTGGCTTTAACGCAGGTAAGAAGACGTTCTTGCTAGAACCCTAATTCAGCCACGTAAAACTTGCAACAACAATTAGAGGACGTCTAACTTGTTTTTGCAGCAAGTGGTTTGTGATATGATATGGCCAAAGTTGTGATGAATGATGAATGATCTATATGTGATGTATGAGATGTTCATGCTATTGTAATAGGAATCACGACTTGCATGTCGATGAGTATGACAACCGGCAGGAGCCATAGGAGTTGTCTTTATTCTTTTATATGACCTGCGCGTCATTGAGAAACGCCATGTAAATTACTTTACTTTATTGCTAAACGCGTTAGCCATAGTAGTAGAAGTAATAGTTGGCGAGCAACTTCATGGAGACACGATGATGGAGATCATGATGATGGAGATCATGGTGTCAAGCCGGTGACAAGATGATCATGGAGCCCCAAGATGGAGATCAAAGGAGCTATGTGATATTGGCCATATCATGTCACGTTTATTATTTGATTGCATGTGATGTTTATCATGTTTTGCATCTTGTTTACTTAGAACGACGGTAGTAAATAACATGATCCCTCATACTAATTTCAAGAAGTGTTCCCCCTAACTGTGCACCGTTGCGACAGTTTGCTGTTTCAAAACACCACGTGATGATCGGGTGTTTTATTCAGACGTTCACATACAACGGGTGTAAGACAGATTTACACATGCAAACACTTAGGTTGACTTGACGAGCCTGGCATGTACAGACATGGCCTCGGAACACAGAAGACCGAAAGGTCGAGCATGAGTCGTATAGAAGATACGATCAATATGAAGATGTTCACCGATGTTGACTAGTCCGTCTCACGTGATGATCGGACACGGTCTAGTTAACTCGGATCATGTAATACTTAGATGACTGGAGGGATGTCTAATCTAAGTGGGAGTTCACTAATAATTTGATTAGTTGGACTTAATTATCATGAACTTAGTCTAATTTTTTTACAATATGTCTTGTAGATCAAATGGCCAACGTAGTCCTCAACTTCAACGCGTTCCTAGAGAAAACTAAGCTGAAAGACGATGGCAGCAACTACACGGACTGGGTCCGGAACCTGAGGATCATCCTCATAGCTGCTAAGAAAGATTATGTCCTACAAGCACCGCTCGGTGACGCACCCGTTCTCCCTGCAGAACAAGATGTTATGAACGCTTGGCAGGCACGTTCCGATGACTACTCCCTCGTTCAGTGCGGCATGCTTTACAGCCTAGAGCCGGGGCTCCAAAAGCGTTTTGAGAGACATGGAGCATATGAGATGTTCGAAGAGCTGAAAATGGTTTTCCAAGCTCATGCCCGGGTCGAGAGATATGAAGTCTCCGACAAATTCTTCAGCTGTAAGATGGAGGAAAATAGTTCTGTCAGTGAGCACATACTCACTATGTCTGGGTTACATAACCGCTTGACTCAGCTGGGAGTTAATCTCCCGGATGATGCGGTCATTGACAGAATCCTCCAGTCGCTTCCACCAAGCTACAAGAGCTTTGTGATGAACTTCAATACGCAGGGGATGGAAAAGACCATTCCTGAAGTATTTGATATGCTGAAATCAACAGAGGTAGAAGTCAAGAAGGAACATCAAGTGTTGATGGTCAATAAAACCACTAAGTTCAAGAAAGGCAAGGGTAAAAAGAACTTCAAGAAGGACGGCAAGGAGGTTGCCGCGCCCGGCAAGCAAGCTGTCGGGAAGAAGCCAAAGAATGGACCCAAGCCCGAAACTGAGTGCTTTTATTGCAAGGGAAGTGGTCACTGGAAGCGGAACTGCCCTAAGTACTTAGCGGATAAGAAGGCCGGCAAAACAAAAGGTATATGTGATATACATGTAATTGATGTGTACCTTACTAGTGCCCGTAGTAGCTCCTGGGTATTTGATACCGGTGCAGTTGCTCACATTTGTAACTCAAAGCAGGGGCTGCGGAATAAGCGGAAACTGGCAAAGGACGAGGTGACGATGCACGTCGGAAATGGTTCCAAGGTCAATGTGATCGCCGTCGGCACGCTGCCTCTGCATCTCCCTTCGGGATTAGTTTTAAACCTTAATTAGTGCCAGCTTTGAGCAGGAACATTGTATCGGGATCTCGTTTGATTCGAGATGGCTACTCATTTAAATCCGAGAATAATGGTTGTTCTATTTATATGAGAGATATGTTTTATGGTCATGCTCCTATGGTGAATGGTTTATTCTTTATGAATCTCGAATGTGATGCTACACATGTTCACAATGTGAGTACCAAAAGAAGTAAGGTTGATAATGATAGTCCCACATACTTGTGGCACTGCCGCCTTGGTCACATAGGTGTCAAACGCATGAAGAAGCTCCATGCAGATGGACTTTTAGAGTCTCTTGATTATGAATCATTTGACACGTGCGAACCATGCCTTATGGGAAAAATGACCAAGACTCTGTTCTCAGGAACAATGGAGCGAGCAACAAACTTATTGGAAATCATACATACTGATGTGTGCGGTCCAATGAGTGTTGAGGCTCGCGGTGGCTATCGTTATGTTCTCACCCTCACTGATGATTTAAGTAGGTATGGGTATATCTACTTAATGAAACACAAGTCTGAAACCTTTGAAAAGTTCAAGGAATTTCAGAGTGAGGTTGAAAATCAACGTGACAGGAAAATCAAGTTTTTACGATCAGATCGTGGAGGAGAATACTTGAGTCACGAGTTTGGCACACACTTAAGAAAATGTGGAATAGTCTCACAACTCACGCCGCCTGGAACACCTCAGCATAATGGTGTGTCCGAACGTCGTAATCGCACTCTATTAGATATGGTGCGATCTATGATGTCTCTTGCCGACTTACCGCTATCTTTTTGGGGCTATGCTTTAGAGACTGCCGCATTCACTTTAAATAGGGCTCCGTCGAAATCCGTTGAGACGACACCGTATGAATTATGGTTTGGGAAGAAACCTAAGCTGTCGTTTCTAAAAGTTTGGGGATGCGATGCTTATGTCAAGAAACTTCAACCTAAAAAGCTCGAACCCAAGTCGGAAAAATGCGTCTTCATAGGATACCCAAAATAAACTATTGGGTACACCTTCTACCTCAGATCTGAAGGCAAGATCTTTGTTGCCAAGAATGGGTCCTTTCTAGAGAAAGAGTTTCTCTCGAAAGAAGTCAGTGGGAGGAAAGTAGAGCTTGATGAAGTATTACCTCTTGAACCGGAAAATGGCGCAACTCAAGAAAATGTTCCTGAGGTGCCTGCACCGACTAGAGAGGAAGTTAATGATAGTGATCAAGATACTTCTGATCAAGCCCCTACTGAAATTCGAAGGTCCACAAGGACACGTTCCGCACCAGAGTGGTACGGCAACCCTGTCTTGGAAATCATGCTGTTAGACAATGGTGAACCTTCGAACTATGAAGAAGCGATGGCGGGCCCGGATTCCGACAAATGGCTAGAAGCCATGAAATCCGAGATAGGATCCATGTATGAAAACGAAGTATGGACTTTGACTGACTTGCCCGTTGAGCGGCGAGCCATAGAAAATAAATGGATCTTTAAGAGGAAGACAGACGCGGATGGTAATGTGACCATCTATAAAGCTCGGCTTGTCGCTAAGGGTTATCGACAAGTTCAAGGGGTTGACTACGATGAGACTTTCTCACCGGTAGCGAAGCTGAAGTCCGTCCGAATCATGTTAGCAATTGCCGCATTCTACGATTATGAAATGTGGCAAATGGACGTCAAAACGGCATTCCTTAATGGTTTCCTTAAGGAAGAATTGTATATGATGCAGCCGGAAGGTTTTGTCGATCCTAAAAATGCTGACAAAGTGTGCAAGCTCCAACGCTCGATTTATGGGCTGGTGCAAGCATCTCAGAGTTGGAACATTCGCTTTGATGAGATGATCAAAGCGTTTGGGTTTACGCAGACTTATGGAGAAGCCTGCGTTTACAAGAAAGTGAGTGGGAGCTCTGTAGCATTTCTCATACTATATGTAGATGACATACTTTTGATGGGAAATGATATAGAACTCTTGGACAGCATCAAGGCCTATTTGAATAAGAGTTTTTCAATGAAGGACCTTGGAGAAGCTGCTTATATATTAGGCATCAAAATCTATAGAGATAGATCGAGACGCCTCATAGGTCTTTCACAAAGCACATACCTTGATAAGATATTGAAGAAGTTCAATATGGATCAATCCAAGAAGGGGTTCTTGCCTGTGTTACAAGGTGTGAAATTGAGCTCAGCTCAATGTCCGACCACGGCAGAAGATATAGAAGAGATGAGCGTCATCCCCTATGCATCAGCCATAGGTTCTATTATGTATGCCATGCTGTGTACCAGACCTGATGTAAACCTTGCCGTAAGTTTGGTAGGAAGGTACCAAAGTAATCCCGGCAAGGAGCACTGGACAGCGGTCAAGAATATCCTGAAGTACCTGAAAAGGACTAAGGAAATGTTTCTCGTTTATGGAGGTGACGAAGAGCTCGTCGTAAAGGGTTACGTCGACGCTAGCTTCGACACAGATCTGGATGACTCTAAGTCACAAACCGGATACGTGTATATTTTGAATGGTGGGGCAGTAAGCTGGTGCAGTTGCAAGCAGAGCGTCGTGGCGGGATCTACATGTGAAGCGGAATACATGGCAGCCTCGGAGGCAGCACATGAAGCAATATGGGTGAAGGAGTTCATCACCGACCTAGGAGTCATACCCAATGCGTCGGGGCCAATCAAACTCTTCTGTGACAACACTGGAGCTATTGCACTTGCCAAGGAGCCCAGGTTTCACAAGAAGACAAGGCACATCAAGTGTCGCTTCAACTCCATTCGTGAAAATGTTCAAGATGGAGACATAGAGATTTGTAAAGTACATACGGACTTGAATGTGGCGGATCCGTTGACTAAACCTCTCCCTAGAGCAAAACATGATCAACACCAGAATTCCATGGGTGTTCGATTCATCACAATGTAACTAGATTATTGACTCTAGTGCAAGTGGGAGACTATTGGAAATATGCCCTAGAGGCAATAATAAAAGCATTATTATTATATATTTCCTTGTTCATGATAATTGTCTTTATTCATGCTATAATTGTGTTATCCGGAAATCGTAATACATGTGTGAATAACAGACACCAACGTGTCCCTAGTAAGCCTCTAGTTGACTAGCTTGTTGATCAATAGATAGTCATGGTTTCCTGACTATGGACATTGGATGTCATTGATAACGAGATCACATCATTAAGAGAATGATGTGATGGACAAGACCCAATCCTAAACCTAGCACAAGATCATATAGTTCGTTTGCTAGAGTTTTCCAATGTCAAAGTATCTTTTCCTTAGACCATGAGATCGTGTAACTCCCGGATACCGTAGGAGTGCTTTGGGTGTATCAAACGTCACAACGTAACTGGGTGACTATAAAGGTGCATTACAGGTATCTCCGAAAGTGTCTGTTGGGTTGACACGCATCGAGACTGGGATTTGTCACTCCGTATGACGGAGAGGTATCACTGGGCCCACTCGGTAATGCATCATCATAATGAGCTCAGAGTGACCAAGTGTCTGGTCACGAGATCATGCATTACGGTACGAGTAAAGTGACTTGCCGGTAACGAGATTGAACGAGGTATTGGGATACCGACGATCGAATCTCGGGCAAGTAACATATCGATTGACAAAGGGAATTGCGTACGGGGTTGATTGAATCCTCGACATCGTGGTTCATCCGATGAGATCATCGTGGAGCATGTGGGAGCCAACATGGGTATCCAGATCCCGCTGTTGGTTATTGACCTGAGAGTCGTCTCGGTCATGTCTGCCTGTCTCCCGAACCCGTAGGGTCTACACACTTAAGGTTCGGTGACGCTAGGGTTGTGAAGATATGTATATGCAGTAACCCGAATGTTGTTCGGAGTCCCGGATGAGATCTCGGACGTCACGAGGAGTTCTGGAATGGTCCGGAGGTAAAGAATTATATATAGGAAGTGCTGTTTCGGGCATCGGGACAAGTTTCGGGGTTATCGGTATTGTACCGGGACCACCGGAGGGGTCCCGTGGGCCCACTGGGTGGGGCCACCTGTCCCGGGGGGCCACATGGGCTGTAGGGGGTGCGCCTTGGCCTAGATGGGCCAAGGGCACCAGCCCCTATAGGCCCATGCGCCTAGGGTTTCCACCAAGGAAGAGTCCAAGTGGTGGAAGGCACCCTTAGGTGCCTTGGGGGGGAGGGAAACCTCCCCTTGGCCGCCGCCCCCCCTAGTAGATGCCATCTACTAGGGCCGGCGCCCCCCCCCCCCTTGGCACCCCTATATATAGTGGGGGAGAGGAGGGACTTGACACACCAGCCCCTGGCGCCTCCCTCTCTCCCCGTTACGTCTCTCCCTCGTAGTATTGGCGAAGCCCTGCTGTTGTGACGCCCTGCATCCACCACCACGCCGTCGTGCTGCTGGATCTTCATCAACCTCTCCTCCCCCCCTTGCTGGATCAAGAAGGAGGAGACGTCTCCCGTCCCGTACCTGTGTTGAACGCGGAGGTGCCGTCCGTTCGGCGCTTGGTCATTGGTGATTTGGATCACGTCGAGTACGACTACATCATCACCGTTCTTTTGAACGCTTCCGTGCGCGATCTACAAAGGTATGTTGATGCATCTAATGACTCGTTGCTAGATGAACTCCTAGATGATCTTGGTGAAACGAGTAGGAAAATTTTTGTTTTCTGCAACGTTCTCCAACAGCAGGAACTGGAGCAGTCGACCCCGACGGACGATCAGTTGTCAGCGGATCGGCGAATGTGACTTTGGGATGAACCAGATCTCCGGATCGCTTGACCACCACCTCAAGCACCGGCGTCGACTGAGGGACTTGAACTTCAAGCCCTCTCCCGCTCGAGCCCTTGCCTCTCCTCCTCCTCTCCTTTGGAGGCATTTCTTCTTCATCATCAGGAAGCACGACGATGTCTCATGGGGCTTTAGCAAAAAAACAATAGAAATTCAACCGACCGACAACTCAATCGACAAAATAAATTTTGGTCGAGCGGACTTACCAGCTCGGGAGGTGTCCGCGTCATCAGTTTCCTCATCTCCTGGAGCCTTGTCAACATCCATGTCAGTCGCGGCAGAGGTTGGGCTGGAAAGGTACACGATCCATTTGGTCAGAACAGATGAATCAGTCGGCAAAGAAAAGCACAAGAAAGATGCTCACCCTGAGGCAACTGGGACGTCCACCTTCATCATCGGCAGAATCTTCCGAGCCTTTGGAGGAGCAACCTTGGGCTACTTGGCGACTTTCTCTGTTGACTCCGGAGTCGACGTATGGGTGCGCTTCTACGTTTGGGTGCTTGGGGCCTGATGACCCACAAGTGTAGGGGATCTATCATAGTCCTTTCGATAAGTAAGAGTATCGAACCCAACGAGGAGCAGAAGGAAATGATAAGCGGTTTTCAGTAAGGTTTTCTCTGCAAGCACTAAAATTGTAGGTAATAGATAGTTTTGTGATAAGATAAATTGTAACGAGTAACAAGTAAATAAAGTGAATAAAGTGCAGCAAGGTGGCCCAATCCTTTATGTGGCAAAGGATAAGCCTGGACAATTTCTAATAATGAGAAAGGAGCTCCCGAGGACACATGGGAATTATCGTCAAGCTAGTTTTCATCACGTTCATATGATTCAGGTTCGGTACTTTGATAATTTGATATGTGGGTGGACCGGTGCTTGGGTACTGCCCTTACTTGGACAAGCATCCCACTTATGATTAACCCCTATTGCAAGCATCCGCAACTACAAAAGAAGTATTAAGGTAAACCTAACCACAGCATTAAACATATGGATCCAAATCAGCCCCTAACGAAGCAACGCATAAACTAGGGTTTAAGCTTCTGTCACTCTAGCAACCCATCATCTACTTATTACTTCCCTATGCCTTCCTCTAGGCCCAAATAATGGTGAAGTGTCATGTAGTCGACGTTCACATAACACCACTAGAGGAAAAGACAACATACATCTCATCAAAATATCGAACAAATACCAAATTCACATGACTACTAATAGCAAGACTTCACCCATGTCCTCAGGAACAAACGTAACTACTCACAAAGCATATTCATGTTCATAATCAGAGGAGTAATAATATGTATTAAGGATCTGAACATATGATCTTCCACCAAGTAAACCAATTAGCATCAACTATGAAGGATCATGGATGTCGCCTAGAGGGGGGGTGAATAGGTCCTTTAAAATAATTACGGTTGAGGCTTGAACAAATGCGGAATAAACCTAGCGGTTAATTTGTCAAGCACAAAACCTACAACAACTAAGCTCACCTATGTGCACCAACGACTTATGCTAAGCAAGAAAAATTACTTAGGTGATAGCAAGATATATGACAAGAAACAATATGGCTATCACAAAGTAAAGTGCATAAGTAAAGAGCTCGGGTAAGAGATAACCGAGGCACGCAGAGACGACGATGTATCCCGAAGTTCACACCCTTGCGGATGCTAATCTCCGTTTGGAGCGGTGTGGAGGCACAATGCTCCCCAAGAAGCCACTAGGGCCACCGTAATCTCCTCACGCCCTCGCACAATGCAAAATGCCGTGATTCCACTAAGGGACCCTTGAGGGCGGTCACCGAACCCGTACAAATGGCGACCCTTGGGGGCGGTCACCGAACCCGTACACTTTGGCAACCCTTGGGGGCGGTCACGGGAACCCGTCAAATTGCTCGGGGCGATCTCCACAACCTAATTGGAGACCCCGACGCTTGCTCGGAGCTTTACACCACAATGATTGAGCTCCGAACACCACCAACCGTCTAGGGCGCCCAAGCACCCAAGAGGAACAAGCTCAAGGGCACCAAGCACCCAAGAGTAATAAGCTTCTCAACTTGTAACTTCCACGTATCACGTGGAGAACTCAAACCGATGCACCAAATGCAATGGCAAGGGCACACGGAGTGCCCAAGTCCTTCTCTCCCAAATCCCACCGAAGCAACTAATGCTAGGGAGGAAAATGAGAGGAAGAACGAAAGAAGAACACGAAGAACTCCAAGATCTAGATCCAAGGGGTTCCCCTCACTTAGAGGAGAAAGTGATTGGTGGAAACATGGATCTAGATCTCCTCTCTCTTTTCCCTCAAAAACTAGCAAGAATCCATGGAGGGATTGAGAGTTAGCAAGCTCAAAGAAGGTCAACAATGGGGGAAGAACACGAGCTCAAAGGATAAGGTTCACTGGGGAAGAAGACACCTTTATATAGTGGGGGAACCAATCCAACCGTTACCCCACTGAACATCCCCGCACAGAGCGGTACTACCGCTTGGGCAGGGCGGTACTACCGCTGAGAGTGGTACTACCGCTCCCACCCAGCGGTACTACCGCGCTAACGAGGAAGACAGGGTCCTGGCCCCAAAGCGGTACTACCGCGGGAGTAAGAGCGGTACTACCGCTTGGAGAGGTACTACCGCCACTACTACCGCTCCTAGTACCGCAAAACCCGACACGAAAAACATCTTTCTCGAATCGAGGCGGTAGTAGCCCGGAACCACTGCGGTACTACGGCTGAAGCCCACAAGCGGTACTACCACTCTTGGAGCGGTACTACCGCTGAGAGCGGTACTACCGCTTCGTGGAGCGGTACTACCGCTTGAGAGCTTCGGCGGTACTACCGCTGAGGGCCGCGGTACTACCGCTGGCGCCACCCTTATGCCACTACCACGAAAACAAAGTATACACCAAGGAAAACCAAAACTACCATAACTTCTTCAAATGAGCTCCGAATTGAGCAAACTCACGCTTGTTGGATAGAGGAAGACGAGAAGCATCAAAACAGCGAGAAAGGAGTGAAACCTCCAACGGAGAAGAACCGGCATACCCTCCAACATCGAAAACATCATAGAAGAGAATGTGAACTCCGTTTTCGATGAACTCGAGCTTGTCATAAAAATGACCATAAGCTCCAAAGACACAAGGAGAAGAACCAAACAAGAGCCAATAAAGATGATGCAAGGATGCAGTGGTTTGAGCTCTCTACGAACGATACGATCAAGCAACTCATCGAGAGCCCCCCTTGATAGTACGGCAATCGATCCTATAACCCGGTCTCCCACAACTACCATGAGACCGGTAAAATAGAAAACCTATCAAGGGCAAACCTTTGCCTTGCACATGGTCCACTTGAGCTAGATGATGACGATCTTGACTCCCTCAAGTTGGACCACCTTTCTTGATTGCGTTGGCTCGATGAAGACTAGTTGATTGCTCCCCCATACTCCACTATGGATGAGCCTCTCTTCCGCACATCTTCACAAGTCCATTGTCACCACAATGGACGACAAGCTTCAAGCATTTGATCTCTTCGTGATGCTTCACTTGAACTTGCACACCACAACCTAACCCCACAAAGAACTCTCACGAAGATCATGGGTTAGTACACAAAGCGTAATTGACAATGCTTACCATACCATGGGATCGCTTGATCCCTCTCGGTACATCTTCTATGCTTTGTGTGTTGATCAACTTGATTCACTCTTTGACTTAGTCTTGATCAACCTTGAATCTTTCCAACTCTCTTCATTTGGATGATTTCTTGAAGGTAAACATGAATGATCACACACTCTTCTTCTTCAAGACATGCTTGCTATAAGCACAACACTCATATGACCAATCTTTGGATAATTCCTTAATAGCACCTTGGTCATCACAAACTCTCCTTGAAACCAACAAATGGACTCCAAGAAAAGCCTATGGACAAACCCTTCAAATATAACTCAAGGCAACCATTAGTCCATAGAGATTGTCATTAATTACCAAAACCAAACATGGGGGCACCGCATGTTATTTCAAACTACAAGGAGCAATCAACACTACTAGCAACCCACAGGTACCAATTTGTGGTTTGGATACAAGATTGGATACAAGAGATGAACTAGGGTTTTGAGAGGAGATGGTGCTGGTGAAGATGTTTATGGAGATTGACCCCCTCCTGATGAGAGGATCGTTGGTGATGACGTTGGTGATGATTTCCCCCTCCCGGAGGAAAGTGTCCCCGACAGAACAGCTCCACCGGAGCTCTAGATTGGTTCCGCCAAGGTTCCGCCTCGTGGAGGCGGAGTTTCGTCCCGTAAGCTTGCCCATGATTTTTTCAGGGTAAAAGCTCTCATATAGCAGAATATGGACACCGGGGGCCCACCAGGGGGCCCAGGAGACAGGGGGCGCGCCCCCGCCCCCACCCTCCTGGACAGGGTGTGGTCCCCCTGATGTATTTCTTTCGCTCAATAATTCTTATTAATTCCAAAAACATGGTTCATGGAGTTTCAGGATTTTTGGAGCAGTGCAGAATAGGTTTCCAATGTTTGCTCCTTTTCCAGCTAGAATTGTAGTTGCTGGCATTCCCCCTCTTCATGGTAAACCATGTAAAATAAGAGAGAATAACCATAAGTATTGAGATATAATGTGTAATAACAGCCCATAATGCAATAAATATTGATATAAAAGCATGATGCAAAATGGACGTATCAACTCCCCCAAGTTTAGACCTCGCTTGTCCTCAAGCGGAAGCCGATATCGAAAAATATGTCCACATGTTTAGAGATAGAGGTGTCGATAAAAATAAAATACGGACATGAGGGCATCATGATCATTCTTATAACAGCAACATATATAGATTTTATCATATGATTTCTTATGCTCAAGTAACAACCAATTCACAATGTCAAGTATGGTTCAAAAACTTCATTGAGAACTAACAAACTATAATCTCAGTCATTGAAGCAATTGCAATTTATCATAACATCAGAAAGAGTCAACAATACAGCTTTTCAGCAAGTTCACATACTCAACTATCTTGTAGTCTTCTATAATTGCTAACACTCACGCAATACTTGTGGTTATGGAGTTTCAGCCGGACACTGAGAAAGATAGGGGCTTATGGTGTTTCCTCCCAACGTATTCACCTTTAGGTGATGTCAACAATAATAGCCCATGCTAACTTACATCCAGTTGGATATAAATATCATGATCTTTCAAACACGAGGAGCTTGCCAAATGATAAAATGAAAAAGGGAAAGGTGAGGATCACCTTGACTCAAGCATAAAGTAAAAACATAAAGTAAAAGATAGGCCCTTCACAGAGGGAAGAAGAGGTTGTCATGTGCGTTTAAGGTTGGATGCACAAAATCTTAATGCAAAAGAACATCAATTTATATTGCCCCTTGTATGTGGACCTTTATTATGCAGTCCGTCGTTTTTATTACTTCCACAACAAGATCGTACAAAGCTTATTTTCTCTGCACTAATAAGTCATACATATTTAGATAGCAATTTTTATTGCCTGCAACATGACAACTTACTTGAAGGATCTTACTCAATCCATAGGTAGGTATGGTGGACTCTCATGGCAAAACTGGGTTTAAGGATATTTGGAAGCACAAGTAGTATCTCTACTTGGTGCAAGGAATTTGGCTACCATGCGGGGGAAAGGCAAGCTCAACATGTTTGGAAGGTCAATGACAATATACTTTAACTAAGATGTGCAAAAACATAAACCATTACGTTGTCTTCCTTGTCCAAAGTCAACTCTTTTAGCATGCCATACTTAATGGGTGCTCCCAATTATAAAAGGTGTCCAAGATAATATATTTGCATGTGAACCCCTCTTTCCTTATCACTTCCTATTAATTGCAACGATGACCAAAACTACGTTTATATCAACTCTCAACAACTTTTATGCCTCATACTTTCTATATGTGAAGTCATCACTAACCATAAGACCAATATGAACTCTTTTATTCTTTCTACTTCCTCAAGATCATAGCACATAGCAAAGCCCTTGACTCAACACTAATCTTTATTATAGATAGCTCACAGACTCGATTACAAGAAGAGATCACAAAGCAAAACTCAAAACTACTTGGTATCAAAACTTCAATCTACTAGATCAAGATACTACTAAAAGGATCAAACTAAATAAAACGGTAAAGATGGGAGTGTGATGGTGATACGATACCAGGGCACCTCCCCCAAGCTTGGCAGTTGCCAAGGGGAGTGCCCATACCCATGTGATTATGTCCTCGGAGGTGGTGAAGTAGGAGTTGTTGATGATGTAGGCTTGTTCCTCAATTTACGATTGAGTATAATATTTTGCTCCTTTAGGTTCTCGATCTCCTGTTCAAGGCTTAATACTCTTTTGCATAATTCCTTTTTATTTTCCTGCAAGAAACGAAAAGGGATAAACTCGATCTTTGGCTTCTTTGCTCTATCAGGGAGGCTTGACTTTTTAAACTCCACATGCATGTCCCCAGGCTGAGGTAATGGGGCTTCGTCTTCGTCTGAACTCGTCTCCTCCTTTACTTTAGGCTCATAGTCTTCCTCTTCTTCAGAGGTCCAACCATCATGCTCCAAGTCCCCATAGACCTTAGGGTCTGCGAGGTAATCAGCCACATAACTTTCCCCTTCCGAATCCTAAGACGACATATTTCTCTAAATCTGAAACAGAAACAGCTCAAAATGAAAACAGAGGAAATTTGCGTGATACAGTGGTCAAAACTTTCGGGAGTATATATAATGAATTTTTACCAACCAAAATATGTAACGTGCAAGAAAACGGAGTCCGGAAGGCACACGAGGTGCCCACGAGACAGGGGGCGCGCCCAGTAAGGGTGGGCGTGCTCTCCACTCTCGCGGGGGCCTCGTGTCCCTCTCGGACCACTTCTTTCTTCCTAAAATTTTTAAATATTCCAGAACTGATAAAAATTGCCATTGGGGTTGTTTTGGAGTCGGTTTACTTACCGTACCACATACCTATTCCTTTTCGGAGTCTGGAACATTCTGGAAAGTGTCCCTTATGTATTCCTCCGGGGTTACGGTTTCAATAATATTAGTTTCAACATTGATAGGATTACCTGAAATATAATGTTTAATTCTTTGACCGTTTACCACCCTCGGACTTGTGCATTCGAAGTTGTTGATTTTTATGGCACCAGGACAATAGACCTCCTCGATAACGTAAGGACCTTCCCATTTAGAGAGAAGTTTTCCTGCAAAAAATCTTAAACAAGAGTTGAATAATAACACATAATCTCCTATGTTAAACTCACACTTTTGTATCCTTTTGTCATGCCAGCGTTTGACTTTTTCTTTGAATAGCTTGGCATTCTCATAGGCTTGGGTTCTCCATTCATCAAGTGAGCTAATATAAAACAACCTCTTCTCACCGGCAAGTTTGAAGTCATAATTGAGCTCTTTAATAGCCCAATATGCTTTATGTTCAAGTTCAAGAGGTGAGTGACAAGCTTTTCCATAAACCATCTTATAAGGAGACATACCCATAGGATTTTTGTATGTAGTTCTATAGGCCCATAATGCATCATCAAGTTTTTTGGACCAATTCTTTCTAGATCTATTGACAGTCTTTTGTAAAATTAATTTGAGCTCTCTATTGCTCAACTCTACTTGACCACTAGACTGCGGATGATAAGGAGATGCGATTCTATGATTAACATCATACTTAGCAAGCATCTTACGGAAAGCACCATGAATAAAATGTGAACCACAGTCCTTTATGTGGCAGCAAGGTGGCCCAATCCTTTATGTAATGAGTAACAAGTAAATAAAGTAAATAAAGTGCAGCAAGGTGGCCCAATCCTTTATGTGGCAAAGGGTAAGCCTAGACAATTTCTAATAATGAGAAAGGAGCTCCCGAGGACACATGGGAATTATCATCAAGCTAGTTTTCATCACGTTCATATGATTCAGGTTCGGTACTTTGATAATTTGATATGTGGGTGGACCGGTGCTTGGGTACTGCCCTTACTTGGACAAGCATCCCACTTATGACTAACCCCTATTGCAAGCGTCCGCAACTACAAAAGAAGTATTAAGGTAAACCTAACCATGACATTAAACATATGGATCCAAATCAGCCCCTAACGAAGCAACGCATAAACTAGGGTTTAAGCTTCTGTCACTCTAGCAACCCATCATCTACTTATTACTTCCCTATGCCTTCCTCTAGGCCCAAATAATGGTGAAGTGTCATGTAGTCGACGTTCACATAACACCACTAGAGGAAAAGACAACATACATCTCATCAAAATATCAAACGAATACCAAATTCACATGACTACTAATAGCAAGACTTCACCCATGTCCTCAGGAACAAACGTAACTACTCACAAAGCATATTCATGTTCATAATCAGAGGAGTAATAATATGTATTAAGGATCTGAACATATGATCTTCCACCAAGTAAACCAATTAGCATCAACTACAAGGAGCAATCAACACTACTAGCAACCCACAGGTACCAATTTGTGGTTTGGATACAAGATTGGATACAAGAGATGAACTAGGGTTTTGAGAGGAGATGGTGCTGGTCAAGATGTTGATGGAGATTGACCCCCTCCCGATGAGAGGATCGTTGGTGATGATTTCCCCCTCTCGGAGGGAAGTGTCCCCGGCATAACAGCTCCGCCAGAGCTCTAGATTGGTTCCGCCAAGGTTTCGCCTCGTGGCGGCGGAGTTTCATCCCGTAAGCTTGCCCACGATTTTTTCCAGGGTAAAAGCTCTCATATAGCAGAAGATGGACACCGGGGGCCCACCAGGGGGCCCAGGAGACAGGGGCGCGCCCAGTAGGGGGGGCGCCTCCACCCTCCTAGACAGGGTGTGGGCCCGCTGATGTATTTATTTCGCTCAATAATTCTTATTAATTCTTAAAACATGGTTCGTGGAGTTTCACGATTTTTGGAGCAGTGCAGAATAGGTTTCCAATGTTTGCTCCTTTTCCAGCCAGAATTCCAGCTGCCGGCATTCCCCCTCTTCATGGTAAACATTGTAAAATAAGAGAGAATAGCCATAAGTATTGAGATATAATGTGTAATAACAGCCCATAATGCAATAAATATTGATATAAAAGCATGATGTAAAATGGACGTATCAGGGCCACGTTCTTTCTGCGCCCACCCGCCGGGTCATGGTGCTGCTTGGATCGGTGTTCAGAGTGAGGTGGCGAGTTGACCACCTCCTCGTCGTTTGACTCCTCGCTCTCCTCCTCCTCTTCTTCGTCTGAAGATTCCCGTTCGCCGCTCTCTTCCGTGCTGGCCTCTCCCTCCTGGCCTTGCTCCAGAGCTTGTTCACCATTGGGCACCGAATACATGTTAGTAAAAACCTACAAGACAAGAAGTTGAGTAAAAGTCAGTCGGACTCAAGAGCAGTCAGAATGTGAATCCAAAAACGGTCGGAACAGAGGACACACCTGGTCAGGCTGATTGTCATCACAGAAGGGGACGACTCTCCTGGCTCCTCTGGGGTTGTCCTTGTTGCCTGTAATGCTCTTCAACCACATGGCCATTGTCTTGGCCGGTACTTCCTCTGGATGAACCCGAGCAGTGTCGTCAGCCCCAGAGTACATCCACATGGGATGGTTACGGGCCTGAAGGGGCTTGATGCGTCGACTGAGGAATACTTCCAGCAGGTCCATGCCAGTGACACCCTGATTGATCAGTTGGACCACCCCTCAACTAGCATGTTCGTCTCCACGCTCTCAGCAGCAGTTACTTTCAGCGAGGAAGGAGTCTGAACACGGTCAAAGGTGAAGTGGGGAAGTCCGGTCGACTGACCTGGAGTTGCGAGGTCCTGGCAGTAGAACCAATTCGACTGCCAGCCCCTAACTATTTCGGGAAGAGTCATGGAAGGGAAAGAACTTCTCTGCCTCTTCTGGATACCCAAACCCCCACACATCTGAATGACATGGGTTTTCTCGTCACTCGTGTTTGCTTTCTTCACCGACTGAGAACGGATGGTGAAAATATGCTTGAAGAGACCCCAATGTGGTCGGCACCCCAGAAAATTCTCGTACATAGACACGAATGCAGCAAGGTACGTGATGGTATTGGGAGAAAAGTGACGGAGTTGGGCACTGAAGAAGTTCAAGAAGCACCGAAAGAAGGGATGCGGAGGAAGCGAGAAGCCCGGGTCGACGTGGGTGGCGAGCAGTACACACTCACCCGGTCGAGGCTGCGGCTCCGCCTCCCCCTCAGGCAGCCTCGCTGCACCCTTGGCGATCAGCCTAGACTCCACCAGCTCGTCCAGATCTTCCTGCCGGAGCGAAGACTGGATCCAATCGCCTAAGATCCAATCTGGCGGCAGCCCCGAGCGCGACGACGACCCGCGATTCTGCTTCTTGCCCTTCGCCGCCCCCATCGCCTTCTTCGCGCGTTCCAGCGCCACCGTCTTGTCCTTCACCATGGTGGAGGAATGGCGGCGTCGAGAGCAGAGGAGCCGGATGCAGTGGAGAAGTAGAGGAAGAAGGGGGAAAACAGACGCGCACAGTGCAGGAGCCTCAGCTCCGTCGCCTTATAAAGGACCTCTTCCGAGTGGCTGACGCGTGGGCCCAGGGGATCCTATCAAATCCCGCAACAGTCACGCGCGATGTATGTGGCGAAAAAGGTGGCGCGGAGATCGAGGCACTCCCGTTTATCCATCCCGCTTACTTCGGCACGCTCCATCCCGCACGCTTCCCCAAAATTTCAAATCCTGTGAAATCCAGGATGCACTTCAATCAATCGCGCCAAAGATTCTGTGCCCCGAAACAGCACTCGACAGATGATGTAACAAATTCACTCGGCAACTTTCTGAATCAATCAAGGAGACTGAATCGAAGATGAAGTTCTAGTGTGAGTCTTCCATCCTGCGTAGAACACTCGTGAGGCGCAAGGCTCGAACCAAGATCAACTTCAACCTTCTTTCCACTCGAACCTTAATCCATTCGAGGGCTAATGATGAGGATACAAACCTAGATTAGGGTCACAGGCCTGACCTATACGCCCTACCCAAGGTCACTACCCTAGAAGCAAAGAAGTCCAAGAGGCAACAAGGAATACCCAGGAAGGCGTCGAGTGCAATCCACTCGACGAACCATATCACGCGGGTATCCCTCTTACCTGATGTCAGTCGACTATACAAGGAACCACTCGACCTACTGAAGACCAGGAGTCGCTCAGCACTGCAATGGTCAGGAGTTCACTCCGTAGTCTTTAAGATCATTAATAGCACTTATGGCTGGCGTTATCAGTAACGCCCCGTCTTTATGTACATTGAACCCCTTGTAATGGAGGATGGCTGGGGTCCTAACGCACTCTATATAAGCCACCCCCCTCCTCTAGCACAAGGGTTCACACCCCCTGTAACACCACACACATATAATCCAGTCGACCGCCTCCGGGCACCGAGACGTAGGGCTTTTACTTCCTCTACGAAGGGCCTGAACTCGTAAATCTTGCGTGTACAACTCCACCATAGCTGAGATCTCGCCTCTCCATACATACCCCCGTTCTACTGTCAGTCTTAGGACCACGACACCCATCTTAACACTTTCATAGAATTGTGTGATATGCAAAAGAAAAAATATGTGGATAATGATATTGTGAAATTAAAATTATTCCCGTTCTCATTGCGGGATCGTGCAAAAATTTGGTTTTCATCTTTGCCATGAAATAGTATCGATTCTTGGGATAGGTGTAAAGATGCTTTTATTACCAAGTATTTTCCTCCCATGAATTTTTTCCATAGAAATAAAATTATGAATTTCAAGCAACTTGAGCATGAACATGTTCCCCAATCTCGGGAAAGGATGAAATTAGTGATAAGAAATTTTCCTACTCATGGTTTAAATTTATGGATGATCATACAAAATTTCTATGCGGGGTTAAATTTTGCTTCTAGAAATCTTTTAGATTCCACCGCGGGTGGTACTTTTATGGAGATTACATTGGGAGAAGCTACTAAATTTCTTGATAATATTATGGCAAATTATTTACAGTGGCATACTGAAAGAGCTCCTACTAGTAAAAATGTGAATTCTATTGAAAAAGCTAGTGCTTTTGAGTGATAAAGTTGATGCGCTTATGAAATTGGTTGCTAGCAAAAATAACCCTATTGATCCTAATGGTGTGCCATTATCCACTATTATTGAGCAAAATAATGATCTCGTAGATGTGAATTTTGTCTCATGAAATAATTTTAATAGTAATGCTTATAGAGGTAATTACAATCCTGGGCCATTTCCAGGAAATTCCTGGCAATTCATATGGTAATTCTTTTAGTAATAATAATAAGATGCCCTCTGATCTTGAGAATAATATCAAAGAATTTATTAATGCTCAAAAAGTTTTCAACACTACGATAGAGGAAAAATTGGATAAAATTGATGATATGTCTAGGAGCATTGATAGAATTGTTCATGATGTGAAAAATCATAAATCTAAAATTTTGCCACCCAAGCTTGATATTAATGAATAAATTAAATCTTTATATGTCTCCATGGATCAGAGTAAGAAAGTAACCGCTAGCAATTCCTCCCGGTTTTTATCGTAGTAATGATGAGGATATTAAAATGATTGGTGTTTCATCTATTGACTCCTTGTTTAGCAATATAAAACTTGATGAAAAGGGGACAGAAGAAGAGTCAACTTTAGCTAGAAGGCGTCTCCACACTTCCGAGGGTGAAAATCTTGATGAAAGTTGATAAAAGTGGGTTTGGAGAGGTAAAAACTTTAACTAGTGATGTGCCCTCTCTCTTGGATTACAAAAACTTTAATTATGATAGTTGTTATTTGATTGAATGTATTTCTTTGTTGCAATCCATGCTAAATTCACCCAACACTTATGAACAAAATAAGGCTTTTACTAAACATATCATAGAAGCGATGATGAAAGCTTTATAAGAAAAGCTAAGACTAGAAGTTTCAATTCCTAGAAAATTATATGATGAGTGGGAACCTACCATTAAAGTTAAAATAAAAATTATGAGTGCAATGATTTATGTGATTTGGGTGCTAGCATTTTCACAATTCCAAAATCTCTATGTGATGTGCTAGGTTTTACCAATATGGATGAATATTCTCTTAATTTGCACTTGGCGGATTCTACTATTAAAAATCCTTTGGGTAGAATTAATGATGTTCTTATTCTTGCAATTAAGAACTATGTACTCGTTGATTTTATTGTACTTGACATTGATTGCAATCCGTATTGCCCCATAATACTTGGTAGACTGTTCTTACGAACCATAGGTGTTGTCATTGACATGAAAGAAGGGAATATAATATTTCAGTTTCCATTAAAGAAGGGTATGGAACACTTTCCTAGGACTAGAATTAAACCACCATATGAATCGATCATGAGGGCCACCAATGGAACTAAAACCAAAGATGACAATACTTGAACCTATGCATTATGCCTAGCTAGGGGCGTAAAATAATAGCGCTAGTTGGGAGGAAACCCAATAGTTATCTTAATTTTCATATTTATTTTTCTATTTTCTTGTGTGTGCACAATTACGCTAGTGTTATGGTTGTGTTTTTATGTTGTAATTAGTGTTTGTGCCAAGTAAATCCTTCGGGATGATTTGGATGATAGTTGCTTTGATTATGTGCAAAAATAGAAACTTCTCCGTCCAGTAGAAGAATTGTTGGAGTTACGAAAGTATGCCAATGTTCAGATTAATACAGACTGTTCTATTTTTGACAGATTCTGTTTTTGTTGCGTTGTTTGCGTGTTTTGATGAATCTATGAATTGTATCGGGGGGTATAAGCCATGGTGAAGTTAGAATATAGTAGGTATAATGACATAATACAATATGAATGGGTTTGCAATCGTACTTAAAGTACTGATTTGCTTTATTATACTAACGGATCTCACGATGCTTTTGTTGAGTTTTGTGTGATTGAAGTTTTCAAGTTTTGGGTGAGATCATGATGGATGAAGGAATAAGGAGTGGCAAGAGCCTAAGCTTGGGGATGCCTGAGGCACCCCAAGGTAATATTCAAGGACTCCCAAGCAACTAAGCTTGGGGGTGTCTTGGAAGGCATCCCCTCTTTCTTCTACCAACAATCGGTAATTTTACTTGGAGCTATATTTTTATTCATCACATGTTATGAGTTTTGCTTGGAGCGTCGTGTATAATATGAGTCTTTGCTTTGTTTGCTTTCTAGTTTGTCACAATCATATTTGCTGGACACACTTATTTGAGAGAGCCACACATATATCATGATTTGTTAGAATGCTATATGTGCTTCACCTAAATCTTTTGAGCTAGGCAGTTGCTCGAGTGCTTTAGTTATATCTTTTTGAGCATGGAGGTGATTAACTTTGAAGAAATATTTGCACTCTCATGCTTCACTTAGATCTTTTTTAGAGTTGATAATAGTAATGGTAATTTGCACAAGATATGAATTTGGTCCCAAAGTGATGAATATTCAAGAGGTATATAATAAAAACTTTCATGAAAGATCATTGGATATGATAAGTTTGATTCCTTGCAATAGTTTTGCGATGGAGATGATAATATGTGAGTCATGTTAGTGAATAATTGTGGTTTATTAAGAATATTGGTGTTAAGGTTTGTGATTCCCTATGCATGCACGTAAAGTCAATAGTTATGCAACAAAGTTGTATCCTACTTATGGTGCATTATTCAGTGTTAGTTATGTTCAATGCATGTTTATGACCATTTTTTCTTTTTGGTTGGTCGCTTCTCAATCTATTTGCTAGCCTTCATTTGTACTAAGCGGGAATGCTGCTTGTGCATCCAATTGCTTAAACCCAAAGTTGTGCCAAATGAGTCCACCATACCTACCTATATGTGGTATTTCCATGCCGTTCTAAGTAAATTTGCATGTGCCAACTCTAATTTTTCAAAATAATTTTCCGTTTTGTGTGCCCGTACCACTCATGAAGCGGCAGGGGGTGGCTAATATTTTCCATGCTAGGTGGGTTATTATCATTCTCAGTGGTTATTCACTTGTCATTGCACGAGAAAGTGACATGTAATAGGGATGCCCAGTCCCGAAATGAAAAATAATAATATGATGATAATAATAAACTCCTTGGAAAGTGTTGGTATGGAAGGCACCCGTGGATACGACTAGCCACGGATTGTGAAAGAATGGTGGAAAGGAAATAAAATTTATTTTCTGTTAGGGAACCGCCTATAATGTGTCTAGCATGGAAGATATTGGAAATTCTCAGTCATTTTCGTTGACAGGAAAAACATGCCTCTCAAAATAATTTTATCTCTCTAATTTAAGCCTTGAGCTCTGGCACCTCTACAAATATGTGCTTCCCTCTGCGAAGGGCCTATCTATTTACTTTTATGCTATTTTTTAATTTTGAGTCTCCATCTTCTCTTGCAAAGCACCAACTAGAGAGCACTATTGTCATACTTATGCATTGGGTGTAGCTAATATTGAGTGTGTTTCATGAATGGATCAATGATTGAGCATAACGGGCTAGGGATAACTTTTTTTAGCGTTGATATTTTGGAAGACGTGGTTACTTGTTAGTATGCTTGAGTATTTATGTCTTCATGTCAAACTATAGACTAGTGCTTTGAATCATTCAAGTCCAAATGTCCATGCCACAAAAGAAAAGATTATATGATGAATATGATAGGTACCATTCCACATCAAAAATTATGTTTTTATCATTCACCTACTCGAGGACGAGCAAGAATTAATCTTGGTGATACTTGACATGTCTCCAACGTATCTATAATTTTTTATTGTTCCATGCTATTATAGTATCAATCTTCGATGTTTTATATACACTTATAGGTAATTATATATCATTTTCTGGGACTAACCTATTAACTTAGTGCCCAGTGTTAGTTGTTATTTTTTGCCTATTTTTGGTTTCAGAATATCAGTATCAAACGAAGTCCAAATGCCACAAATCTTTTTGGAGATTTTTTTTCTGGACATAAGAAACCCCAGAAGCTTTGGGAGGGGACGAGAAGATAGAGTAGTGGCCCATGAGGCACCAGGGTGCGCCCTGGTGGCTCGTGGGGCTCACGTGGCTCCGTTTGACCTAACTCCGCCTCTATAAATTCTCTAAAATCAGGAAACCAACAGAGGAGTCCACGAAATACTTTTTCCGCCGCCACAAGTTCCTGTTCTTGAGAGATCCCATCTGGAGGCCTTTTCCAGCACTCTGTCGGAGGGGGAATAAATCACGGAGGGGCTCTACATCAACCTTGCTGCCTTTTCCGATGATGTCTGAGTAGTTTACCACAGACCTACGGGTCCATAGTGTTGGGGAACGTAGCAGAAATTCAAAAAATTTCCTACGTATCACCAAGATTTATCTATGGAGAGACCAGCAACGAGTAGAAAGGAGAGTGCATCTACATACCCTTGTAGATCGCTAAGCGGAAGCGTTCAAGTGAACGGGGTTGATGGAGTCGTACTCGTCGTGATTCAAATCACCGATGATCAAGTGCCGAACGCACGGCACCTCCGCGTTCAACACACGTACAGCCCGGTGACGTCTCCCAAGCCTTGATCCAGCAAGGAGAGAGGGAGAGGTTGAGGAAGACTCCATCCAGCAGCAGCACAACGGCGTGGTGGTGGTGGAGGAGCGTGGCAATCCCGCAGGGCTTCGCCAAGCACCGCGAGAGAGGGGGAGCACTTGGGAGAGGGAGGGCTGCGCCAGGGGCAAGGGTGAAGCTCCCATGTGCCTCCCCACTATATATAGGGGTGGAGGGGGCTGGTTTCTTGCCCTCCAAGTCCATTGGGGCGTTGGCAAAGGTGGGAGGAAAGAAATCCCATCATTTCCTTCCCCACCGATTGCTATCCCCCCTTTTTAGGGATCTTGATCTTATCCCTTTGGGATATGATCTTATTCCTTCTAAGGGGGGATCTTGGTGCGCCTTGACCAGGGGTGTGGGGCCTTTCCCCCACTACCCACGTTCATGTGGGTCGCCCCATGCAGGTGGGCCCCACTCCGGAACCTTCTAGAACCTTCCCGGTACAATACCGAAAAATCCCGAACATTTTTCGGTGGCCAAAATAGGACTTCCCATATATAAATCTTTACCTCCGGACCATTCCGGAACTCCTCGTGACGTCCGGGATCTCATCCGGGACTCCGAACAACATTCGGTAACCACATACAAACTTCCTTTATAACCCTAGCGTCATCGAACCTTAAGTGTGTAGACCCTACGGGTTCGGGAGACATGTAGACATGACCGAGACGTTCTCCGGTCAATAACCAACAGCGGGATCTGGATACCCATGTTGGCTCCCACATGTTCCACGATGATCTCATCGGATGAACCACGATGTCAAGGACTTAATCAATCCCGTATACAATTCCCTTTGTCTAGCGGTATTGTACTTGCCCGAGATAGATCGTCGGTATCTTATACCTTGTTCAATCTCGTTACCGGCAAGTCTCTTTACTCGTTCTGTAACACATCATCCCGTGATCAACTCCTTGGTCACATTGCGCATATGATGATGTCCTACCGAGTGGGCCCAGAGATACCTCTCCGCTTACACAGAGTGACAAATCCCAGTCTCGATTCGTGCCAACCCAACAGACACTTTCGGAGATACCAGTAGTGCACCTTTATAATCACCCAGTTACGTTGTGACGTTTGGTACACCCAAAGCACTCCTACGGTATCCGGGAGTTGCACAATCTCATGGTCTAAGGAAAAGATACTTGACATTAGAAAAGCTTTAGCATACGAAGTACACGATCTCTATGCTAGGCTTAGGATTGGGTCTTGTCCATCACATCATTCTCCTAATGATGTGATCCCGTTATCAACGACATCCAATGTCCATAGCCAGGAAACCATGACTATCTGTTGATCACAACGAGCTAGTCAACTAGAGGCTCACTAGGGACATATTGTGGTCTATGTATTCACAGGTGTATTACGATTTCCGGATAATACAATTATAGCATGAATAAAAGACAATTATCATGAACAAGGAAATATAATAATAATACTTTTATTATTGCCTCTAGGGCATATTTCCAACAGTCTCCCACTTGCACTAGAGTCAATAATCTAGTTCACATCGATATGTGATTAACATTCACAGGTCACATCACCATGTGACTAACACCCAAGAGCTTACTAGAGTCAGTAGTCTAGTTCACATCACTATGTGATTAACACTCAATGAGTTTTAGGTTTGATCATGTTGCTTGTGAGAGAGATTTTAGTCAACGGGTCCGAACCTTTCAGATCCGTGTGTGCTTTACAAATCTCTATGTCATCTCCTAGATGTAGTTACCACGCTCTATTTGGAGCTATTCCAAATAACTGTTCTACTTGGAGCTATACTAAAAGTTGCTCCATTATACGTATCCGGTATTTCTACTCAGAGCTATCCGGATAGGTGTTAAGCTTGCATCGACATAACTCTTTACGTCGAACTCTTTTACCACCTCCATAATCGAGAAAATTCCTTAGTCCACTAGTTACTAAGGATAACTTTGACCGCTGTCCTGTGATCCATCCTTGGATCACTCTTGTACCCCTTGACTGACTCATGGCAAGGCACACTTCAGGTGCGGTACACAGCATAGCATACTATAGAGCCTACGTCTCAAGCATAGGGGACGACCTTCGTCCTTTCTCTCTATTCTGCCGTGGTCGAGCTTTTATGTCTTAACTTCATACCTTACAACTCAGGCAAGAACTCCTTCTTTGACTGATCCATCTTGAACACCTTCAAGATCATGTCAAGGAATGTGCTCATTTGAAAGTACCATTAAGCGTCTTGATCTATCCTTATAGATCTTGATGCTCAATGCTCAAGTAACTTAATCCAGGTTTGCTATTTGAAAAACACCTTTCAAATAACCCTATATGCTTTCTAGAAATTCTACATCATTTCTGATCATCAATATGTCAACAACATATACTCATCAGAAATTCTATAGTGCTCCCACTCACTTCTTTGGAAATACAAGTTTCTCATAAACTTTGTATAAACCCAAAATCTTTGATCATCTTATCAAAGCGCACATTCCAACTCCGAGATGCTTACTCTAGTCCTTAGAAGGATCGCTGGAGCCAGCATACCTTTTAGCATCCTTAGGATCGACAAAAACTTTTCGATTGTATTACATACAACCTTTCCTTACGAAAACTGGTAAGGAAACTTGTTTTGACATCCATCTGCCAGATTTCATAAATGCAGCTAATGCTAACATGTTTCCGACAGACTTCAAGCATCGCTACAGATGAGAAAATCTCATCGTAGTCAACTCCTTGAACTTGTGAAAAACTCTTCGCCACAAGTCGAGCTTCATAGATGGTGACATTACCATCCACGTCCGTCTTCTTCTTAAAGATCCATTTATCTCAATGGCTCGCCGATCATCGGGCAAGTCCATCAAAGTCCATGCTTTGTTCTGATACATGGATCCTATCTCGGATTTCATGGCTTCTAACCATTTGTCAGAATTTGGGCCCACCATTGCTTCTCCATAGCTCGTAGGTTCATTGTTGTCTAGCAACATGACCTTCAAGACAGGATTACGTACCACTCTGAAGTAGTACGCATCCTTGTCATCCTACGAGGTACGGTAGTGACTTGATCTGAAACTTCATGATCACTATCATAAGCTTCCACTTCAATTGGTGTAGGTGCCACAGGAACAACTTCCTGTGCCCTGATACACACTGGTTGAAGTGACAGTTCAATAACCTCATCAAGTCTCCACCATCCTCCCACTCAACTCTTTCGAGAGAAACCTTTCCTCGAGAAAGGACCCGATTCAAGAAACAATCCATATTGCTTTCGGATCTGAATTAGGAGGTTTACCCAACTGTTTTGGGTGTCCTATGAAGATGCATTTTATCCGCTTTGGGTTCGAGCTTATCAGCCTGAAACTTTTTCATATAAGCGTCGCAGCCCCAAACTTTTAAGAAATGACAGCTTAGGTTTCTCTAAACCATAGTTCATACGGTGTCATCTCAACCGAATTACGTGGTGCCCTATTTAAAGTGAATGTGGTTGTCTCTAATGCCTAACCCATGAACGATAGTGGTAATTCGATAAGAGACATCATGGTACGCACCATATCCAATAGGGTGCAACTATGATGTTCGGACACACCATCACATTATGGTGTTCCAGGCGGTATTAATTGCGAAACAATTTCCACAATGTCTTAATTGTGTGCCAACACTCGTAACTCAGATATTCATCTCTATGATCATATCATAGACATTTTATCCTCTTGTCACAATGATCTTCTACTTCACTCTGAAATTACTTGAACCATTCAATAATTTAGACTTGTGTTTCATCAAGTAAATATTCTCAACATCTACTCGAATCATCTGTGAAGTAAGAACATAACGATATCCACTACACGCCTCAACACTCATTGGACTGCACACATCAAAATGTATTACTTCCAACAAGTTGCTTTCTGGTTCCATTTTACTGAAACCGAGGCTTTCAGTCATCTTGCCCATGTGGTATGATTTGCATGTCTCAAGTGATTGAAGATCAAGTGAGTTCAAACGGTCCATTTGCATGGAGTTTCTTCATGCATATACACCAATAGACATGGTTCGCATGTCTCAAACTTTTCAAAAACGAGTGAGCCCAAAGATCCATCAACATGGAGCTTCTTCATGCGTTTTATACCAATATGACTTACGTGGCAGTGCCACAAGTAGGTGGTACTATCATTGCTATCTTTTGGCATGAACATGTGTATCACTACGATCGAGATTCAATGAACCATTCATTTTAGGTGCATGACCATTGAAGGTATTATTCAAATAAACAGAGTAACCATTATTCTCCTTAAATGAATAACCGTATCGCGATAGACATAATCCAATCATGTCTATGCTCAACGCAAACACCAATCTCGATGGTAGAGGGAGCGTACGATGCTTTGATCATATCAACACTTAGAAACACTTCCAACACATATCGTCAGCTCACCTTTAGCTAGTCTCCGTTTATTCCGTAGCCTTTTGTTTCGAGTTACTAACACTTAGCAACCGAACCGGTATCTAATACCCTGGTGCTACTAGGAGTACTAGTAAAGTATACATTAACATAATGTATATCCAATATACTTCTATCGACAGCCTTCTCATCTACCAAGTATCTAGGGTAATCCTACTCCAGTGGCTGTTCCCCTTATTACAGAAGCACTTAGTCTCGGGTTTGGGTTCAACCTTGGGTTTCTTCACTAGAGCAGCAGCTGATTTGCCATTTCATGAAGTATCCCTTCTTGCCCTTGCCCTTCTTGAAACTAGTGGTTTCACCAACCATCAACAATTGATGCTCCTTCTTGATTTCTACTTTCGCGGTGTCAAACATCGTGAATACCTCAAGGATCATCATATCTATCCCTGATATGTTATAGTTCATCACAAAGCTCTAGCAGCTTGGTGGCAATGACTTTGGAGAAACATCACTATCTCATATGGAAGATCAACTCCCACTCGATTCAAGTGATTGTTGCACTCAGACAATCTGAGCACAAGCTCAACGATTGAGCTTTTCTCCGTTAGTTTGCAGGCTAAGAAAATCGTCGGAGGTCTTATACCTCTTGACGTGGGCACGAGCCTGAAATCCCAATTTCAGCCCTCGAAACATCTCATATGTTCCGCGACATTTTGAAAAACGTCTTTGGTGCCTCAACTCTAAACCGTTTCACTGAACTATCACGTAGTTATCAAAACGTGTATGTCTGATGTTCGTAACATCCACAAACGACGTTTGGGGTTCAGCACACTGAGCAGTGCATTAAGCTTTCTACTGTCCGCATAATTGCTACTATCAACTTTCAACTATATTTTCTCTAGGAACATAACTAAACAGTAGAACTAAAGCGCGAGCTTACGACATAATTTGCAAAAGGTCTTTTGACTATGTTCAAGATAATTAAGTTCATCTTATGAACTCCCACTCAGATAGACATCCCTCTGGTCATCTAAGTGATCACATGATCCGAGTCAAACTAGCCCGTGTCCGATCATCACGTGAGACGGACTAGTCATCATCGGTGAACATCTTCATGTTGATCGTATCTACTATACGACTCATGCTCGACCTTTCGGTCTCCGTGTTCCGAGGCCATGTCTGTACATGCTAGGCTCGTCAAGTTAACCCTAAGTGTATTGCTGTGTAAATCTGTCTTACACCCGTTGTATGTGAACGTAAGAATCCATCACACCCGATCATCACGTGGTGCTTAGAAGCGACGAACTGTAGCAACGGTGCACAGTTAGGGGAGAACACTTCTTGAAATTGTTGTAAGGGATCATCTTATTTACTACCGTCGTCCTAAGTAAACAAGATGCATAAACATGATAAACATCACATGCAATCAAATAGTGACATGATATGGCCAATATCATTTTGCTCCTTTTGATCTCCATCTTCGGGGCTCCATGATCATCATCGTCACCGGCATGACACCATGATCTCCATCATCATGATCTCCATCATCGTGTCTCCATGAAGTCGTCTCGCCAACTTATTACTTCTACTACTATGGCTACCGGTTAGCAATAAAGTAAAGTAATTACATGGCGTTGTTCAATGACACGCAGGTCATACAATAAATTAAGACAACTCCTATGGCTCCTGCCGGTTGTCATACTCATCGACATGCAAGTCGTGAATCGTATTACAATAACATGATCAATCTCATACATCACATATCATTCATCACATTCTTCTTGGCCATATCACATCACATAGCATACCCTGCAAAAACAAGTTAGACGTCCTCTAATTGTTGTTTGCATGTTTTACGTGGCTGCTTTGGGTTTCTAGCAAGAACGTTTCTTACCTACGCAAGACCACAACGTGATATGCCAATTGCTATTTACCCTTCATAAGGACCCTTTTCATCGAATCTGTTCCGACTAAAGTGGGAGAGACTGGCACCCGCTAGCCACCTTATGCACCAAGTGCATGTCAATCGGTGGAACCTGTCTCACGTAAGAGTACGTGTAAGGTCGGTCCGGGCCGCTTCATCCCACAATACCGTCGAAACAAGATTGGACTAGTAACGGTAAGCATATTGAACATCATCAACGCCCACAACTACTTTGTGTTCTACTCGTGCAAAGAATCTACGCAATAAACCTGGCTCTGATACCACTGTTGGGGAACGTAGCAGAAATTCAAAAAATTTCCTACGTATCACCAAGATCTATCTATGGAGAGACCAGCAACGAGTAGAAAGGAGAGTGCATCTACATACCCTTGTAGATCGCTAAGCGGAAGCGTTCAAGTGAACGGGGTTGATGGAGTCGTACTCGTCGTGATTCAAATCACCGATGATCAAGTGTCGAACGCACGGCACCTCCGCGTTCAACACACGTACAGCCCGGTGACGTCTCCCAAGCCTTGATCCAGCAAGGAGAGAGGGAGAGGTTGAGGAAGACTCCATCCAGCAGCAGCACAACGGCGTGGTGGTGGTGGAGGAGCGTGGCAATCCCGCAGGGCTTCGCCAAGCACCGCGAGAGAGGAGGAGCACTTGGGAGAGGGAGGGCTGCGCCAGGGGCAAGGGTGAAGCTCCCATGTGCCTCCCCACTATATATAGGGGTGGAGGGGGCTGGTTTCTTGCCCTCCAAGTCCATTGGGGCGTTGGCAAAGGTGGGAGGAAAGAAATCCCATCATTTCCTTCCCCACCGATTGCTATCCCCCCTTTTTAGGGATCTTGATCTTATCCCTTTGGGATATGATCTTATTCCTTCTAAGGGGGGATCTTGGTGCGCCTTGACCAGGGGTGTGGGGCCTTTCCCCCACTACCCACGTTCATGTGGGTCCCCCCATGCAGGTGGGCCCCACTCCGTAACCTTCTAGAACCTTCCCGGTACAATACCGAAAAATCCCGAACATTTTCCGGTGGCCAAAATAGGACTTCCCATATATAAATCTTTACCTCCGGACCATTTCGGAACTCCTCGTGACGTCCGGGATCTCATCCGGGACTCCGAACAACATTCGGTAACCACATACAAACTTCCTTTATAACCCTAGCGTCATCGAACCTTAAGTGTGTAGACCCTACGGGTTCGGGAGACATGTAGACATGACCGAGACGTTCTCCGGTCAATAACCAACAGCGGGATCTGGATACCCATGTTGGCTCCCACATGTTCCACGATGATCTCATCGGATGAACCACGATGTCAAGGACTTAATCAATCCCGTATACAATTCCCTTTGTCTAGCGGTATTGTACTTGCCCGAGATTCGATCGTCGATATCTTATACCTTGTTCAATCTCGTTACCGGCAAGTCTCTTTACTCGTTCTGTAACACATCATCCCGTGATCAACTCCTTGGTCACATTGCGCATATGATGATGTCCTACCGAGTGGGCCCAGAGATACCTCTCCGCTTACACAGAGTGACAAATCCCAGTCTCGATTCGTGCCAACCCAACAGACACTTTCGGAGATACCTGTAGTGCACCTTTATAATCACCCAGTTACGTTGTGACGTTTGGTACACCCAAAGCACTCCTACGGTATCCGGGAGTTGCACAATCTCATGGTCTAAGGAAAAGATACTTGACATTAGAAAAGCTTTAGCATACGAACTACACGATCTCTATGCTAGGCTTAGGATTGGGTCTTGTCCATCACATCATTCTCCTAATGATGTGATCCCGTTATCAACGACATCCAATGTCCATAGCCAGGAAACCATGACTATCTGTTGATCACAACGAGCTAGTCAACTAGAGGCTCACTAGGGACATATTGTGGTCTATGTATTCACACGTGTATTACGATTTCCGGATAATACAGTTATAGCATGAATAAAAGACAATTATCATGAACAAGGAAATATAATAATAATACTTTTATTATTGCCTCTAGGGCATATTTCCAACACATAGTTAGTAGCTAGATGGCTTCTTCTCTCTATTTGATCTTCAATACAATGTTCTCCTCGATGTTCTTGGAGTTCTATCCGATGTAATCACTTTTTGCGGTGTGTTTGTTGGGATCCAATAAATTGTAAGTTTATGATCAGATTATCCATGAATATTATTTGAGTTTTCTCTGAACTCTTTTATGCATGATTATTATAGCTTCATGTTTCTCCCTGATCTACTGATTTGGTTTTGCCAACTAGATTGACTTATCTTGCAATTGGAGAGGTGCTTTGTAATGGGTTCGATCTTGCGGCGCTCAATCCCAGTGATAGAAAGGGACATGCCATGTATTATATCGTTGCTATTAAAGATAAAATGATGGGGGTTATTCATGTGTGAGTTTACTTTGTCTACATCATGTCATCTTGCTTAAGACGTTACTCCGTTCTTTATGAACTTAATAATCTAGATGCATGCTGGATAGTGGTCGATGTGTGAAGTAATAGTAGTAAATGCAGAATCGCTTCGGTCTACTTGTCTCGGACGTGATGCCTATATACATGATCATTGCCTTGGGTATCGTCATGATTATTTGCTTTTCTATCAATTGCTCAACAGTAATTTGTTTACCCACCGTATGCTATTTTCAAGAGAGAAGCCTCTAGTAAAAACTGTGGCCTCAGGTCTACTTTTATCATATGTTAAAAATCCTAAAAATACCTTCCTGCAATTTTATTTTATTTTGTATTTTTGTTCGGTCTATCTAGATATCACCATACAATTTAAATTTGCAATTAACCGCCAAGGGATTGACAACCCCTTGTTCGTGTTGGGTGCAAGGATTTGTTATTTTGTGTGCAAGTGCTGTTAACGAGTTATTGCGTGATTCTCCTACTTGATTGATAACCTTGATTTCATAACTGAGGGAAATACTTATCTCTATTGTACCGCCCCTTTTCGGGGAAATCCCAACGCAACTCACAAGTAGCAACAAGCTACGAGATGTACAGGCGGATCGTTGACATGAGGAAGTTCCTTCGTCCTGCATCAGACGAGGAAACGAGCCACAGAGCAGTGGCAGCAACATGACAAGAAGTAGATGATTAGATGATCATTTCTCCTAATTTAGAATGCATGCAATTGTTTATTGAGGTGTGTGTGAATGCTTTGTATAGTCACTTACGTAATTGAATGTTTATTTTGGTTATATATGTTGTTCTTTTGTAGACAAAGCAAATCACATCGCACACGGACTAAACTAGGGAACCCGTCGGTAATGATTTCATCAATCGCTGACAAATGTATACTAGCAAGCATTTGCCCACAACACACGCGGCTTATTAGCAGCAATCGTCTGTGTTATTATGGGTCTTCGCACCCATTTCTGATTACGGAGCTGTTTGCCGCGGATCACACACATCTTGTTAAGTTGAACCGTTTTTGTTGTTTTTGCTCATCGCAAACAGTTCATCCGAGTGAACTGTATGCTGTCTATCGCACACACCTTTATCTGGACGACCGTTTCTGTTGTGTTGCCTAATCGAAAGCAGTTCATCCGAGTGAATTGTATGATGTATATCACACACACCTTGATCTGACTGGCCGTTTGTGTTGTTCTGGTCGCCGCAGACAGTTTATATGGATCAACTGTATGCCATATATCGCACACACAACTCTAATCTGAATCGTGCTTGATATCTCCGCCGTCGCACACAGTTCGTCTTATTGGTGATGGTTTTATTATGACACCATTCACGGTTCATGCATCACACACAGTTTGGTCGAATGTTCTCTGATTAATGTGTCGTGTTAGCAGGTCGCTGCATCAATACTCAGTGCCTCCCATTGTTTCTATAGCCAGCACGTGTAGATGTGTTAGTTGGAATGGGCCAACCAGGTGTTAAGGGGACTACTTCAGAAAGACTTTTCCTCGGTCTTCTTCGGTTTCTATAGCAATTGGGGTTGAGTGAGTCCAATGGTAAAATGTACAAAACTTTGTAGAATATGAAAACTAATCGATTAGTCGTGTCTTCGGTCAAGGACAATTTGAGTAGCTAGACCATTATAGCTTGTTGGATGATCTTGACAAATGATACACCTTAATAAAATTTGAGTGAGAACCTCAATGATTGGAATTGGAGTGCCCAAGTCAACCATATATATTAATTGTAGCAAGACAATTAAAATTTGACTATTATGTAAGTTATGAGGGAAAACAACTTTTTTGCAAAATAGCCACACGGCATTCATTTGTCATAGCTTGCATATAGAAGTAAATTATTATCATCCAAGTGTGACTTACCGATACATTCAATGTATTGACCTACACGACTGCAACTTATCGTTTTACATGATTTTATATAGCAAGTGAGTGATTTGACATAGGGTTACAATATTTATACTTCACTTTGCCACTGCATTGATGGACTCCACGAGATCTTTTTTGCTTTTCTGTTGTATATTATTTGTAAGCTAGCATTGAGTGTCGTCGTCGGTATGCCCCATCTCCGATAGCCTTTGGGCCATGGAGGTGCGCAGAACCTCGCCCCCCCCCCCCCCCCCCGCGGAGGGAGTCTGCTCTCGTTTTTGTTAGGTTCTGCATCTTAGTTGGGGTTGTGTGGCGGTAACGATGTCCTCAGTAGGAACTCCCATGGTTGATCCTCATCCTCATGGTGTGTCTAGCATCGTCGGAGGGCGTGTAGAGGTGTGTCTTCGTCAAATCTCACGGAGATTCGGTTGGTGCTAGTCTTCGGTGGATCTATTTGGATCCGGTCTACGTTCGTATTTGTTTGGGTGTTTATAGGTTTGATCCTTTTGATCTACGACTCCTTTTATCGGTGTTGGTTGCTGCTCTGGTGTGCTGGTCCCGCGGGGCCTTAGCACAGCGACTTCTCGATTGTCTAGTACAACGATGTTTGCCAGTTCCGATGATGGAGGGTGATGACGGCGGCACGCCTTCGACTCACTTCAGTGCTTGCTGTTGTCGCTAGGTGATCCACGGACTTGGTTGTGATTTTTATTATCTCTAACGTTCTTTGTACTGCTATGATGGAATATAAATAGATTGAAAGTTTCTTCTAAGAAAAGTTTGCAATATGTTAAAGTTAGGATATGTGATGTATGGTATGGTTTATTGTTAATATTTTGTCTCGTAGTGTGTATACTAGCAAATGATCTACGGTAAGTACAAAGATTTAAATCCTACCACGCTCAATAGTTACATCTCTTCAAGAAAAACTATTATACGTACAGAGAACACTGAAAATGTTTGTCTCCAACTAAAAAAAATATTGTCTATGGAGTGATACTTTCGGCTGGTGTGACCATTTGACAGAATACATTTCAGTTATTTCACTGAAAAGAATTAGGTCACTATTTCTCTCTTAAAAAATTTTAAGTGTGAACTGAGCATAGCTTGAATAAGTAGGTTCTTTGTGGTGGACTCAACTCAAGCAACCAACCCATAGGTTCAAGTCCGAAGCTTGATATCGGTAATTGCGTTTCTTTTTTTTTTATGATTTTCCAAAGATGTTCATTTTGTGTGAGAAAGACGTTTCTGTTGACTACGAAGACGTTTGTGCTGACTTCGTCAATCTTAAAATATCATGCCGGCTCAGTATACTGAAGGTGCTCATAGGGCTAGGTATGTGTGCGTTCATTCAATGATCATGTGCGTTGTGTATGTGAGCATCTGTATTTAAAATATAATTTTGGTCACTATTTTCGCACGGATGACGTAAACGCCCTAGATCCAGGGCTGACAGCCCTCACCCGGTGCGATCCCTCCAGATCTCCAACTGGACCACCGCCCCTATGGCCGCCACCAGCTCGCCGTCGACGGCGGCGGCGGCGATGTGGGCCTTCGCCGCCGCTACTTGCGTCAAGCTTCTGCTCGTCCCCACCTACCGCTCCACCGATTTCGACGTCCACCGGTACTGGCTCGCCCTCACCAACGCCCTCCCCGCCCGGCAGTGGTACACCGACGCCTCCTCCCAGTGGACGCTCGACTACCCGCCCTTCTTCGCCTACTTCTCCCGCCTCCTCTCTCTCCCCGCGCCCTTCGTCGACGCCTCCCTCGTCGCCATCCCCGTGCCTGCCGCGCCGCCCTCTTCGGCCTACATCCTCTACCTCCGCCTCACAGTCGCCTTCTCGGACCTCCTCCTCCTCGCTTCGGTCCTCCTCCTGGCGAGGGACGCTCGCCGGAGGCAGCGTCCGTTCCTCGCTCTCTTGCTCGTCCTGTGGTCACCGGCGCTGCTCATCGTGGACCACATTCACTTTCAGTACAACGGGTTCCTGATGGGGCTGCTGTTGCTTTCGCTGCATTTTCTAGAGCAGGGGAAGGATCTTGCCGGGGGAGTTGTGTTTGCAGCATTGCTGTGCTCGAAGCACCTGTTTCTCGTGGCTGCGCCGGTCTATTTCGTGTACTTGTTCCGGCATTATTGCTGTGGCCGGGGTCTAGCGAGGGGCCTCGGGAGGCTGGTTCTCATGGGTGCTGGCGTGGTTGCTGTTTTTGCCATGGCATTTGCGCCCTTCGTGTACTATGGGCAGGTGAGTTGGTCCGTTAATTCAGTTTGGAATTGGATGTTTCTTCATGATCATTTGGTCATTGTTGTCACAATCATAAGTTTCTAACACAAGTTAGAAATCAAGTTTAGGAGGCATTGTGAATTCCTGAGAATGAGAAGTGTTCTAGAATTAAATTCTAGTCAGTCAACATTGAATTTGGTAGAAATCTGTAAAGTTTCGAGTAATTACTGTGTTCGTGCTGGTTTGCAACAGAAAAAAAAAATGGAACAGAAGCTGATAGACTTGTGCAAGTTTCTCGTAACTTTTGTTTCAGTTCTGGTAATTGCTATGGCGTATAACTGAAGATTCTCTCATCTTGATCCACTTACAATCGCTGAACGAAATGGTAAGTCAAGGCTATGCAATATCTCTTTGACTAGATTTTGCTGTATGTACAACACATATATTGTCTATTCATTCTCTTAAACAAATATAGATTTCTCATGCACATAAGTATGTCCAGAACTCCGCGCTCTTAGACACAATTATGTTGGCTAAAGTTGAACAACGTGAATTTAGTACAGGTATTTAACAAGAAATATTTTCTGTCTGTATACTGCTAAGTTTAAGTTGCATAAAGGCATTTGCCCTAATGTGAGTTTGTCTATACCATTTTGTCATTTTCCATTTTATCTGTCAACAGTAATTGTCCATGTGTTCTCATGAATTTCATCATAATTCTAGTCATTTAGCACTGAATTCGGTAGAAATGGTGAATTTATAATAATCAAATAATACTTATGTTGGTGCTGGTTTGCACAAATACAAAAGGAATAGCAGCTGATTACAGTGCCTTGTAACTTTTGGTTCGGAACTTACACTCTTAAATGTCATTGGGTTTGCTTAATCTAGGTCAATTTCCTGCAAGTATTTCGAGTGAATTTTTTTCCTGCAAGTATTTAACAACAGGCATTATTCTTTATACATCATACTAATTTTGGTTTCATGAAGATATCCACTAACGTAAATTTTTGAAATTTGCCACATAAACAGTCATACCAATATGCTCTAATGAATTTAGTTGTACTGTTGACACCATGGTTACCACATTTATTGCTTTGGTAATTTTGCAGATGCAACAACTCTTAAGCCGATTGTTTCCTTTTGGTCGGGGCCTATTTCATGCTTACTGGGCTCCAAACTTTTGGGTATTCTATATAGTACTTGACAAGATCCTTGCATTTCTTCTTAGAAGACTAGGATTCAGTATCGAGATACCTGAAGCATCATTTACCAGGGGGCTTGTTGGTGATTCATCTCCTTTTTCTGTTCTTCCAAAGGTTTTGTCTTGTCTACTGTCCCCTTTTTACCCAAGGGAAGAATGTTCAACTAACATAGTTTGATAAACTTTGTTATTTGAACCTTATGGATTGCAGGTCACCCCAATAACTACCTTCTTATTGGTTATACTTGCTATGACTCCTTGTCTTGTCAAAGCATTTGCTAACCCCCAATCAAAACACATAATTAGATGGGTGGCATATGCTTGTTCATGTGGGTTTATGTTTGGATGGCATGTACATGAGAAGGCATCACTTCATTTCACTATCCCTCTTGCCCTAATTGCCATGGATAGCTTGGACGACGTCAGGCATTACTTCTTATTGTCAATAGGTATGTTTCTGCCACAGTTTAATCTTGCTCAATGGCTGTGCAGTTCTGATTGCTGCAGTGACATTGCTGTTTCTTTCACTTCCTTTGATGCTATGTCAACAACTTTGGCAAAGTGTTGTCTGCCAGCATCACCACAATGTGAAGCGCTTGAGCCCTCTGAGCAATTGCTACATGTTTTCGTTTAAACACTGACTTGTGCACTGATGATATTGTTGTTTGTTTTCTGTAATATTCACTTGTTTAAACAAATTGTATTTGCAGTTTCATGCTACTCTCTGTTCCCATTGTTGTTTGAGGACCAAGAATACCCAATAAAAGTGCTGCTGCTGTTGACCTACGGTGCTCTCATGTGGGTAGGTTTTTCATCCCATTTCGCTGCAAACCCTGCTCCGGGAGGGAAGAAATTAGATGCATCAGGCAGCATAGTCGAGAAAAAATTCACTGGATGGATCAGTTTGGGCTATCTTCTAGGAATGTTTGCTATAGAATTCTGGTCTCGACTATTCCATCACCATGTATTTGGGGATAGACTTCCGTTCCTACCTCTCATGATAGTTTCAGTGTACTGTGGCATCGGAATGATGTACTCATGGATATGGCAACTATCTTGGATTATCAGGCACACTTGATATGATCTTCACTGAGCACACTCTTTCTAACCCATCAGCCGAGACAAAGTTCGAAGGACATTTTCTTATGGTTTATACATTCAATTATACAGCGTCAACGAAATTTGGGCGATGTAATCTTGTCATGATGTAATATCTGTTACAGTGTAGCTGCATGTATAAGCCCAGTCTTCATGGTTGGGAATATCTTTCCCTGACAATTTTGACAACCTGATGTGTCGAGTGTGTGATGTAAAAAGGAAAATTTCCAGTTTTTCATTACAGAAGAATTGAGTCATATGCTATCTGTATCCATGTAGTTAGCGACATCTGCATTTCACGTTCGAGATATGTCTCACATAAAATCTCTTGAGAAATGTGTATGCCTGCTGTTTTGGCAGGTAGCATGCGAAATCGACTGCAGGAAAAATGTTTGGCAGGGAGTCTTACGAAGCATTTCCTTTTTTCAGCGCACATTCTTTGCATTTCTTCTTCGGCGTCCATTGTAGGGAGTAAGGCAACTTCGTTTTCTTGTGCACAGCCCACTATGAGTTTATTTGAATTTTTTTTATTTGTTTGCAACTACTCCCTCCATAACGCTCTTATATTTCTTTTATTTTCCAATTCATTTTCATTTGACTTTCTTTTCTTTTCTTTTTTGTTTGATAATATTTTTATACTTTTACTTCATTTTTGCTTTGTCTATCTATTTTCACTTTTGTTCTCCTTTTTATTTTAAATATTTATTTATTTTATTTATATGTCCTTTTTGTGCTAAATACATGTTTTTTTTCTGGGATGCATGAACATTTATTTTTCCATATACATGTATATTTATTCTGCAATAGATGAACATCCTTTTGCAATACATGAACATTCTTTTTGATAGTCAGGAACAATTATTTTAAAGTACACAATTATCTCAATACATACTAGTGTAAAACTAGGAGACATGTTTTTGCGATGCTATTATAGTATTTTTTTTAAAAAAATCTTCATAGCATTTCAAAAAAATTAAGAAATTCTTCATAGTCCAGAAGGCCGAGTCCCCAAGCCATTCCTTCACCATATTCCAAATGTGTAGCGAGAAGCGACTCATAAGGCAAACACGCAGCCGTCTCGCCCACAATTAGGCCATCCATGCCTGGCAAGACGGTGCGCTGTCCATTTTGAACGATGAGCCAAGCGAAGAACTTACATTTTGGAGGAGCCCAAAATTTCGAAATGTAGGCTTAAGCGAAGTGGCACTGGCCCCCATGAATTGGGCTTGATAAACAGTGGCCATGGAGCATGCGGAGGCTGACACCTTCCACAATATATTGTCGGCTTGATTGTCATGGAGTTCAACTTGGGATGTAAACCGCGAAAGGTTGATGAATTCTTGTGTGTTTACCAGTTTAGGAGTTTAGATAAGCAACTGGAATTTAATTCTCTCCCAAGAAAAGGTTCTCCGTTTCAGCACAGCCCCCCACCCACCCACCCAAAATGGAGCCCCTCCAGCCTTTGGACCATTCACTGTGTGCTTCCTAATCTTCCAGTTATATATACTGCATAAGAAAGTCTTCAGACTACAGATTAGTAGATCCATGAAAGAACATGATTTGTATAGCCATCTTTGCCAGAGTGTAGATCGAATATAGGCCGAAAAATGTTTTTGGAGAGTGTCGCGAAATGAACATAGATAAATTCAGTTGGTTTTAATGAACATTGAGCAAATCTATTGCTTTAGTTTCTTCATTGCCAGGAACTACCAAACCATCCAATGCTCCAAACCCTCCACTATCAAATCTCTTCCCTCAGTTTCTTCATTCCTGCCATTATCACATAATCAAATTTAGTGCAGTGAACACATATCAGAACAATCTTGAGGAAGTCTGTAGGCCAAGCTAGTTTGAGACTTAATTGGTGCCTAATCCCATTAGTTAAAAATTTCTTTATTCTTAGCACAGACTTCCTAAGTCAATATTTTGAAATCTGTTTTAAATAGAGTGTCAATGTCACCTGGGCCTCCTGTCAGCCTCAACAAAACAAGCAGGTCCATACATGCTAAAGGCAAGGTATGTAATGAGAAAAATAAAATTAGGTCTGTAAGTCACTCCCTGAAATGCAGTCGTGGTTTACTTGAAAACTCTGATGTCAAACAGATAACCTATCCGCTACTTAACCCATATAGTTATTTTTACTCACACAAGATTTTTCCTTTGAGCAACCATTTGGCAAAGATTTTATGGTCCAATTAATTTTGCACTAATTGTATATTTGCTCAGATTACATATATGAAGGTTTGAACTCATTCAGATATTGTTGAGTTAGATGTACTAGCCTTCTCTTTGTATTTAACACATAAGCTTTTAGCAGGAGTATTAAAATTTACTCAATTCTGAGAAAACAACCTTGTAAGTATACACACCAAAACAAGGAATTGTGGCATTTCCTCTCCCTATCTGAATTCAGAACCCCCACCACATCAACCTGTTTGGGTATCCAAATTTCAGTAAATGCCAAAACACTAGACACTAATGAGTCAATTTGATAGTACAGTTTCAGGAACATGTGAATGTTCAGTCACTTAACAAGTTACAGGTAAATGCTAGTTGTTCCCCTGTCTTGTAAGCTCTGAACCCCTAATAACTGTGCGCAACACTGAAAGCATAAGTATTTTCAAGAAGAAGGTGTAATGAAGATCAAGGTCGGTAAAGTGCATTGTCTCACAGATTCCAACTCCCAAATTAGCACCATGCGTAGCTAAAGAATGCACAACTAAATTACGAGCTGAGGGCAAGGCACTACACCACATCAGTAAACCCTGCACATAAGGGAAATTTTATATTTCTGAATGCACAACTAAATTACAAGCTGGGGGCAAGACATAACACACACATCAGTAAAACCGACACACAACTGAAATTTTATATTTATGAATATCGCTCCTGAAGCCGGCAGATTGTAATCTTCAGTGGTCACTGCAATTTTTTGGTTGTGCCGAATTGGTTTCAAACAAAACCTTGAGGCAACCCATTTGACTTGCTGTGTTGATAGTGTATAACATCAACAAAGCTTCAACATGTGTCACATCCATGGCCCTCTCCTATCCAGGTTGCCTGCACCAGCAGCCTTTGCTTCTCCATGTTCATCTCTGATGACAACCATTGGAGTCCTTCTGAAACGCACCATCTGTTATAACCTTCAGGATTCCTGATGGAGGCTGGGACCATTTCCCTGCAGGTTTTTGCTTCAGTTTACCGTCCTCTTTCTTCACCTTAGAAGCATTCATTACATGATAATTAATAGAGGAGCAGATCTCATCAGAAGTTTTAATAACATCTCCCACTTTTGTTCTGTTTTTCTCATCCCACTAACGCCAAAGAAGTACGCAAGTTTTAGTTCTCCCTTTTTGCAAGAAATTCAGGCTTTAATCCTCTCTTGTTGCAAGGTAAGAATCTGTCCACAAAGCTCGTAACATCATTGCAGGAAATTAGTTTGCAGTCTAACATGACCTACCAGTTTGCACAAAGCAACTGGAACCCAATTCTCTCTCAAGAAACGGCTATCTGTTCCAGCATCCCCCACCCCAAAATGGAGACTCCTCCAGCCTTTGTACCATTTTATCTGCTCCATAATACAGTCTTCAGACCACAGATTAGTAGGCCCATGAAAGAACAAACTAATTGTGCCAGAAAAAACTGCAAAAAAATTCGAAAATAATATCAGAGCCAGGTTTCGATCCTGGGACCTGTGGGTTATGGGCCCACCACGCTTCCGCTGCGCCACTCTGATTTTGATGTCTATGTTCTGACATATAACAACTTATTTATAGCAGCATGTAGCTCCCACGTTTGCGTTACATTCTACTGTAAAATTTTGACGCGCAGAAGTCAGCCCCCAGTGCAGCCAAGCATCGAACGAACAACAACATTCTCGCATAAGCCTCCATTAAGCTTGGCATCCACGGCAAAGCAAAGATAAAATAAAAGAAGGGACGACAAGGCAAAGCGAAACGCTGACTCCTTTTGCCCCAGCCTTGCGTAACGCCGATCACCTATGTTTTACCGCCAACACGCATCTCCGCCTGCTTTCCTTTCCATTTGTTAAAGAAGAAGAAGAACGGGAAAGGAAGTCGGCTCGCGCTTTGCGCTTTCGATCGGATTAGATTAGGATAGGCATGTTCTTGGTGAGCAACAAGTCTTGACTCTTTTCGCTTTCATCCTCCCTCCACATATATGGCTTGCGGTGACCAGCTACTTCGGAGCAGAACGGGTCTAGTCAACCGCCGGCCCCGAATTTTCCACGCGAGTCCAAGCGGATGAAAGCTCGTGCTTAGAGCTCAGGTGGCGGCATCCGGGCAATGATCGATGCCATGGAGAATTAGGTCGGGTGAGAGACATCACCTGGATTTGTTTTGTACCTACCCTATCTTTTCCAATGAATTAACCCGCACCGGCAGTGCTAGTAAACTCCAATGCAAATGCTTCTTCGATTACGACCGAATAATTTGTTAATTTCTGAGTATATTTGTTTTGCGTGTGTATGCGTTGTTCTGGAGGATGCGCCAAGTAATTGACTAATCGGCGTTGCCCGGGCTGCAAGCGCGCCAGCAGATCACCTTCCATGAAGCTGTTGTCATGTCAGCTCGGCATAAGATCCCATTTCACTAGTCAAGATTTGATCGAGTCCATGATCGAGTCATTTTGGATTGCCCTGAATTGATACGTCCGTGTCAAGGTTACAAAATTCCGCCGCGATCTGCAGGTAAACTACTCGGAGGCTAGGGTTCGGTTTCAGACCCTTTTTCTGCTCCACTGGACGGCGAGCAGAGAGAAAGGAAAAGGAGCTAAGCAAGCAGCAGCCCCCTTTCGTGGTCGAGCACCACATGGACGTACTGTCGAAGCGTTGATCGGCCCCTGATTCTTTCCCGCCAACTTTCATCATGACATCATAGCCTCGGGCAGATTGGGAGATCGAAAGGTGGCAGAGGAGATCGATCGACAAGGGCAACTCGGCTTGCCCCTGACGCCCATCATGGCGGTGCATCGGTCAGGGATGAGCTATCCAGCGAGCGAGACAGGGATCTCTCTCGATCTCTCATGAATCATTCAACCCAAATTCGGCACCAGATGAACCGTGCCTGCCTCCGTTGTCGACGGCGGCAGGGATCCAAGAAGGTGCACCTTCAAATCAAATCCAACCCGCATGCATGCATGCCTGCCTGCAGCCTTAATGCTACCGGGCACCGCTCAAGAATTCGTTCATTCACATGAGTTCTGCTGCGAGGATGCGGAGCTGGCTAGTGCTGCATGTCTTTTGCACTTTTGATACAAAAGTGTAGCTTGGAGGACAGTAAATTCAGGCAGCCCCCGTGTGATCTCGTAAAAGTTCACTGTTGCTGTAACGGTAGTAGTAGTACTGTACTGTACTGTATTGGTTTACCGCCAATTAGCACCCCACACTGTGGTTCCACATTGGAAATCACACGGGGAAACATATCGTACATCTAGCCAAGTACTACTACCTATTCTGCCTACTAGAGCGGAGTAGCTGTTCACTGTTGCGGAGTAGCTTTAATTTGCTAGGTAGAAGCAATTTTGACCGTTAGTAGCAGCCATTAACTATTCTCAACTCTCGATCATGTACGAACGAAGATGTTTCATATCACCTCTATCCTCAATCCCTAGGCCCCTTGTATCATGAGAGCCCACAATACTATAATCACTAGCCAGGAGACTGACCTTGGTGCAATATAACTACTACTGTACAAAACTCCTGAACTCCTCCCGGTTCCATTGCCCCATGGATTCCACTAGAGCAGCGCACGTTAATCTAGTTTAGTTTGTGCTTATATGCTTGAGACATTAGATGTGACGGGTGCTACTGCTTTGCGTTGTTTGCCGGTCTCCAGGGGGGTGGAAGGACAAAGAACAAGGTTGTAGTGTGTCTCAAGACATCTCTAGCGCCGTAACTTACGTGACTGGCTAGTGGTTAGCTTATCCACCCTCACCCTCAACCCCAAGATCGTGTGACAAGGTAATTAACTAGTTTGGATTGAATTTTCTGCACAGAGGACAAGGTGCAAAACTACAAACCATGGGCCGTACATCACTTGCATAATTAATAGAGTAATACTACCTCTGTCCTGGTTTATAGGTCCCTTTTATAGTTTGTGCCAAATTTTGACTAAAGATTTAATTAACAAAATGTTAATGCATGTCAAGAAAAATTATCTCATTGGATTCGTATTTGAACATAGTTTTCAAAAATATAATGTTTGGTGACATGCGTGAACATTTTGTTCGTTTAATCTATGGTCAAAATTTGGCACGAAATACAATGGGGACCAATAAACCCGGACGGAGGTAGTATGCCACATTTTCTGTTCATCTATGTGGCTACGCCTAAAGATTATACAAAGATCATGTAGGTGTAATTAAATTACAGCTACAATTGAATATTTATGACGAACATATGTATGCTCAGGAATTAAGTTTGCAGCACCATCTCGAACTACATTGACAAAAGTCACACGTTTTTTTTAGATAAAAGGCGATAGCCCGACTTTATAAATAAAGCCATCAAGCAGAGTCACAACCACCACGAAACCACAGAAGTTTAACAAGCCGAATAAGAAGTGCAGTTGCAAGGCATCCAGCCTAATTGGCATGCAGGCCACCAAACCAACAGCCAAGACTACTAAGGAGGATTTCGCCTAGAATGCCGCAGCAGGGTAGACGCCGTAGAATTCATTCTGGATAGCATATCGTCGAAAGCCTCTAGATCCCCATCCTTAATCAATGATCTCCACTGCTGCAAAAGGATAGTGGCTTTAAATAAGCAGTTGACAGGGTTAGTAGGGAAAATGTGCTCAATAGTGAACGTGTTCCTAGTAGTCCAGAGCGCCCAACAAATCGCAGCCCAGCCCACCATGAAAACCCTCTTAGACCGGCCTACTAGGGAATTGATGCACTGTCTCAAATCACCAAAGGAGGAAGAGTTCCAATTAACCCCAAGCCAAAGTCTAATGCAACTCCATATGAATTTAGCCAAGGAACACTGGAAAAAGATATGCTCAGTGTTCTCAAGGGCACCGCAAAGTTGACAGGAGTCCGAGCCTGGACCATTCCTCTTCTTAATCTGGTCAGCCGCTAGAAGTTTGCGACGGTAAGCTTGCCAGAGGAAGATCTTGATCTTAGGAGGGATGCGGGCAGACCAAATGGACTTAAACTTTTCCGTGCGGGTACCAGCGATAAGTTTCAAATAAGCCGACTTAACCGAGAAACGCCCCGAAGAGGAATGAGGCCAAACCACGGAGTCCTCTTCCTCCGAGAGCAGGGGGAAGCAGGCAATAAGACGATGTCAATCTTCCAACTCTATTGGGGAAAGAGAGCGCCGGAAATCAAGAACCCAGCCCTGAGCCGAGAGCTCAAAGATAGAGATCTCAGGGTCAGCACAAAACGAGAACAAAGTCGGGTGGGCCACCGCCAGCGTGGTGTCCCCAACCCACCAGTCTAACCAAAAACGCGTGGACTTACCATTACGAACAACGAACTTCACAAGGGACTGGAAAGTCGGTCTGATGCTAACCAGCTGGCGCCAGAATTGAGAGCCACCACAAGCGGTAGCGAACATAGGGCTGGAAGAAGGGTAATATTTCGCTTTTAGGATATTAAGCCACGCGGGACGGTCATCGAGGAACATAATCTTCCACCACCATTTTAATAACAAGCATTTATTCATGATTCCGGTGTTGATGATGCCAAGACCCCCCATGCTCTTGGGTCTACAGATGAGATCCCACTTTACCATCTTGTATTTGCGTTTATTATCGGAGGAATTCCAGAAGAAAGCACCCCTGTGCTTATCGAAGCCCGAATGCGTCCCTTCGGACAGCAGATAGAATCCCATAAGGAACATCGGGAGCGAGGAAAGGCAGGAATTGGTGAGGGCAACCTTGCCCGCCTGGGAATTGTACCGACCTCGCCACGGCAGAACTCTATTGCCAACTTTAGACACAACCGGGGCAAAATCTTTAGCCAACAACTTAAGAGGGGAGACCGGAAGGCCCAAATATTTAAGAGGGAAGGCTCCAAGAGAGCAATTCAGAAGGTGGGCCACCCGTTGCGCCTCCTCATCAGAGACCCCAGTCACAATTGCCTCGCTCTTAGAGAAGTTGATTTTAAGACCCGACAGGGCTTCAAAGCATAGAAGAATAAATTTCAGATATGATTGTGTCATCCGCATATTGTAAGTGAGAAATGCCATTAGGAAGAAGATGAGAACTAACAGGCACAATATGGCCAGCAGCCGCTGCACGAGCCAAAATGCGGGAGAGAGCATCAGCCACAAAGTTGAAAAAGCAGGGGAGACGCCGGATCCCCTTGTCTCAAGCCCCTACCATTCGCAAAGAAGTTACTGGTCTGCCCGTTAACTGCCACCGCCGTATGGCCCCCAGAGACAAGTTGCATCAGGCGGTGGACCACCGAGCCAGCGAACCCCTTGGCCAACAGCACTTGGCGAAGGAAGCTCCAACTAACCGAATCGTACGCCTTTTCAAAATCGAGCTTGAGCACCAGAGCCTTGGTGTTCTTGCTGCGCAGGTCATGGATAATCTCGTGAAGGCAAAGCACCCCGTCCAGGATGTATCTTCCCTTAATGAACGCGGATTGGAAAGGGCTAATGACTCGATGAGTGATCGGGGACAGTTTCACAGCCATACCCTTGGCTGGTATCTTAGCAAAGTTGTTAATGAGAGCAATAGGCCTAAATTGGGAGATTAAGTCAGCGCCTTTGACTTTAGGAATGAAGGTAAGGACTGCGTAGTTCAGTCTCGAGATGTCTACAGTCCCCAGCCAAAAACCTTGAGTGATAGCCAAGATTAGGCCTTTTAATTGAGGCCAGAATTGTCGGAAAAAAGGAATGGAAAAGCCGTCCGGGCCTGGCGCTGCATTATAATTGGCAGAACGAATCGTCTCGAAAATTTCCTCCTCCGAAGGGGGAATTAGAAGGTTATCATTGTCAGTGCTCGAGAGTTGATCACTCGGGGACCAGAAGGTCGCAGCCAGCTTGAAGCCTAGCTCGGGTTTAGCCGCAAGAAGGTTAGAGAAGAAAGAGACCACATGCCGCATAATCACCGGTGGGTCAGAGGTCCTGACACCATCAATAATAAGGCTATCAATAAAGCACCTTCGCCGTCTACCATTAGCAATAGCAAAGAAATACGCTGTGGGCAAGTCCCCCTTGAGGGTCCAGTTGATAGTACCGCGTTGTTTCCAGTAAATTTCCTCCTGCCTATGAATGGCCAACAACGCCTCTTCTAACCCATATCGGGATTGCCATTCATCCGTGGACAACCCAACTGAATCCGCACGTTCGTCCAGGACGCCTATCTGAGCTGCCAACCTTGCTTTGTCATGCCTTGACTCAGCAAAATGGTTTCTGGACCAACCTCTAAGGAATCTACGCAGAAAATAAGAGCATTGGTGCCAGTCATCCATCGGCCCAAAGGACCGACGGTTCGAAGAAAGGAAGGACAAAATTTTTTGAGCCATCAAACCATTAAAACCCTCGACTAGAAGCCAGGAAGCATCAAAATGAAACCTCGAGACACCCATAGAGCGTGATCCATCATCAAGAATCAGGGGTGTGTGATCAAAGCCAACAGAAGCAAGGGCCTTAAGACTAGCATGAGGGAAAAGAGGGTCCCATCTCGGGCAAACAAAAACTCTGTCAAGAACTGAGCGAATGGGGGGTGTTTGATGATTAGACCACGTCTACCGGGCTCCGACCCTAGGTATCTCACGAATAACCATATCCCTAATGAAGGCATTGAACGCATCATCCAAGGGCCACGAGAAGTTAGGAGAACTCTTGTCAGAGGGGAAACGAAGCAAATTAAAATCACCCCCAATCAACAGCGGAAGCTGGCAAGATTCAATCTTAATACTAAGCTCATCCAAAAAAGCATAAGACATAGCATGGTCAGCCAGACCATAAACCACCAATATTTCTACTAAGGAGTTGAGAGAGCGAATGGAGACCACCATGCTAGCCCAGAAAATGCCATGGTCGAAAGCCACGAAATCAAAAATATCTTCTTTGGAGCCAAGTAGAAAACCTCCCGAGTGACCAGCCGAGGCCACAAAATTCCAATGAAATCTATCTATCCCAACAATAGCCGATAATTCACTAGCAGAAAAGGAAGATTTGAAAGTCTCGACAAGGCCAATAAAATCTACATTCTCAGATCGAACTAGGTCCTTAAGTTGGTCTCTGCGCCCCCTAGCATAGAAACCTCTAATATTCCAGAAAAATGCCTTCATTTATACGACAAGTTTTTGATATGGAGACTCCACCTGGTCGGGGCGACACAGGATTTTGATCATTTCCCTACCCCATGTTTAGACACCATCGAGGGAGCATGACTCCTATCATCTCCCCCCGTCCCCACCGGCCACCACCAGTGGGGCACCCGATCCCTCCCTAGCCTCCTTGGCTCTCGCAATGTCTGCCTGAGCGATTTCATTCGCCCTGATGATACCAAGAAAGGATGCAGTAGAACCCAAACTAGAATCTAAACAGATACCCACATCGTTTAAGATATTAAGAAATCGAGCATCAGATTGAGAGGGGAGAACTAAACAGATAGGAGATGAAATCGTGGGGGGGGGGGGGGGAAGGGGAGGGAGGAAAGGACGAACCTGCAGGGGGCAGATCCCTAGCCGCCGCACGCCGAGAAGCCCGGTTGACCACCCGCTCGCCACTGTTGGAGACACGGTCACTCTTACGAGCCGTGGACGCAGGCAAACGCACAGGAACAGGGCGCGCGCGACTTGGAGAGGCCGCAGCGGAAGACGAACCCGAGGCCAAACCCAAGTCAGCCTCCAGCCGGCGGCAGAGCCCAGCCGCAGACTGCCTAGAGTCACCAGAGGCACAGCTCTTGGCGGAGAACTTCTTTACAGAGGATTTCTTCTTCTTTTTTAGCACCGCAGGACCCGACGGGGGAAGATCTTCAATGTCTGACAGGGAGGGAGAAGCGGGGCGAGCGGGGAGGTTGGAGCACACCGCTGAGAAAGGCGTGCCCTTGGCCCCACCAGTAGTCGCCTCCCCCCACCTAGATCCGGCGCCGAGCCCTGGACCCCCTTGCCAGGCGGCGCGTTCTCCTTGAGCATGTCCTGATCTTCGGGTGAGAGGCCATCCCACTCCGACTGGGTGAACCGGGGATCGGACCCGTGCAAGGAGTCATCGGGGCAGCCATCCCCCTCCTTGCTCTTGTCGCCATTGTCAGAGGCCGGAGGCGGGTGGGGGGAGGAGGGGCGACACCGGGCCTGAGGCCCCCTCCACCCGCACATGGAGCCGGAAGCCACCCGCCGCAGGGAAGACGTCAAGGGAGCCATGAATGCACAGGGGGTCGACGCACCAAATCCGAAGCCGGGCCGGCCCCAGGATCGCCAAAGATTCTTGGTCAACCTCAATGGGCTTGCCAATAAGAACTCTGAAAGCCATCAGGAAAGCCGAGGTGTGCATGGACGGAGGAACATCTTCTACCAACACCCAAACATCAGACAAGGAAGATATAGACTTGGATCCATTAGAGGCAGCTTTCACCGAGACCACAAGTTGATTTAGAGGGAGAGTGAAGCTAGAGCAAGAAGATATCATTCGAAGACTCTCTTTAGAGGGGAAGGTCATTGCAAACTCGAACTCGGCGAGCTAGCGGATCTGCCAGTCCCATCCACCCTCGTCCCATAACTTAAGCTCATCAAGAAGAATCTGAGGGGAGATGCGTTTAGCCTGGACAGAGATAATACCAACATTGGACAGGGAAGGGATGGGGGCAGCCTCAGGGATCTCCCTATCAAGAGCAAAGAAGGAACATCCAGGCAGACCAGTGCCATAATGGACAAAAGAAGGGGGCTTGACACGATTCTAACAGTCCACCGTAAGGTGGCCGTCTTCTCGGCAGATGAGGCAGAAGGGAGGGTTTTCACATCGAGATTGGAAATGGCCAGGACGATGACACGCAAAACAGGTGAGGATGGGGTTGGAGACCTGAGATTGGGGAGGGATGCGACCACGAGGAGGATGAGGGAGGATGCCATCCCCAGCCGCAGCAGGCCCAGAGCCGGAGCCCCGCCCCACCACGGGGCCAACGGGACGCCGAACCGGAGCCCCCGACGCGCCTCTGGGGAAGAAACGGGATGGCCCGCCCCCAGCCTGAGCACGCACCGGAGCGCCGCCCTGGGGAGCAGCACCCAACGGAGAGGGCGCCAGGGCGGGCCCCGACGAGCCCTCCCGGCTGGCCGCCGCCGCCACCTCCCAGGGATCGGCCGACGCCGGGAGGCGCCGAAGGGACCGACCCAGAAGCACGGGGAGAGCCAACGGACGCCGCCGCCGACCCCGCCTCTGGAGCGATCGAGGCCTGAAGCTTCGCGCGAAGAGCCACCTCATACTCCGAATCCGCGTCCACATCGCCAGATCCACCACGGCCCCGCTTCTGCCCGGAGACCGCCTCACTTGAGGACGCGCGGGATCGATCCATCGCCGCCACCATAGCAAAGGGAAGGGAGAGGGGAGGAGGAGGAGCAGATCTGATGAAACGCCGGATTGGGAAACGGTGGCGGGACAGATCAGATGAGGAGGCCGGAAACCCTAGGAATGGGGGAGCCGCACCTCTCCGCACCCATAAATACCCCGACCGAGCCAGGCCCGAACCGGAACACGGCCTAACAGAAGGGGTGGGCTGGACCTGGGCCGTCTGCAGCCCAGGGTCCACAGAAGGGAGGGGGAAAATCAGAAAGAGATGCCAGGGCTAAGGACGAAGCCGGCCCACCAGGCCCAGCAGAACCCATCGGGGCCCACACCACAGGAGGGGGCACCAACGCCGCCCCAGCACCCAGATCTAGGGTTGGGGCCGGCGCCGGCGCCGCCATGGAGGCGAAGGGCGAACTCGCAGGCGCGCCAGCACACAAACCCACCGGAGAGGGCGAGGCCGACTCCGGCGCAGACCGCGGCGAGTCCAGGCACGGAGACCAGCACGAAGCACGACGCCGCCCGCTCGAGACGCGGCGCCACCCATCCGACTCCATGGAAGGCCGGACTGGCCGCCCCCGCCCACCGGGCGCAAACTTGCGCCGGCGAGCGGCCGCCGCAGCCATAGGGGGAGAGCACACCGGGGACGAGAGAGGTGGGGGAGAGGAAGCCTCAGAATCTGAGCCGGATCCGTCAGAATCAAGAGCCCAGAACTTGTTAGCCCGAAGAGGGGCGGTGAGGACAGAGCGAGGAGTCGAGGCCAGAGGGCAGGGGGGCTGCGCGAGGTGCTGGAGCGGGTCCCGGAGGGAGCGCGGAGGGGATGGGGAGGAGGGGGGAGCACGAGGCCGGGGCGCCGCCGGAGCTTCGCCAGTCGCCGAGGGCGCCGCGAGGGGGAGAGGAGAGGGGGGGAGGGAGAGCCATCCCCTGGCTGCCGTTACCAAAAGTCACACGGTTACGCCCCGGTTCCTACAAGTTGTCATTTTAGGCATAGATAAATGCAAGTTTTTAGTCTCTTAATCATTTGTCATTAACACTGAAGCCCATATAGAGGCATAGATGTGCCATTTCAGCAGGGAGAGCAAAATTTACCTTGTATGTTATGTATAGGTGAGAGCTTAAAATATTCTGAATTTCGATATATGGTGAGCACAGTGTTGTGCAAAATTTTGGTTCAAATATTTTTTATGGTGTATGCACGCAATAAACCTTTGTGTTAGCACTTGGCACAATGTGTATGTAGACAATGGATCTATTCCTGTGGATGGTGCTCAATTCAATTTTGGTGTCGGCTCTCATGTATGGATTGCAAGATTTTTATATATGTTCGCAATCATGGATGGATTACAACTATCTTTTAAAGCTCTTTTGAGACGATCTTGTTCAACTACTTATGTTAAGATGACATGATCTTGTTCAACTATTGATGTTTAGTGCATAATTTCCTACTCGTACATTGTTATGGTGGATTATGAATTTGTGATAGATTGATAGAATAAGGCAACATTGCTCTGTCAAGACTCAAGAGTAATGGCAACAGTTATGTGAAAATATTATAATGTAACTCCGGCCATGTACTTTTAAAGACAATTGGTCCCAAGTCTGGGTAAAGGAAGGAGGATTGTGATAGGCTTTACGAGCCGACGCAAAATACAATCCATTCTTATGGTTATGAAAGCCATTAGAAATTCTTGTGGGTGTAACCCTCTTAGAGGCGTGCCATTTCGGAACCCGTAGGTGGTCTTAAATCAGCAAGCACCGGACATCATGGGCTATTTAGAAAGAGGAATGATGTACGCATATTGATGGTACAATACATTGGGGGTGGCCCATTGGGTGGGAAGCCTGACACTAGCCAGCCTCGAGGACCAGGGGGCCTAGCGGCAGCTCTATCCTGGCATTCAGCCCAGGGACCCGACTCGAAGGTGAAGCATGGTCTTGGCGTGCAAGCAAAGAAACACTCTTCGGTGAGGTCGGTTAGGAAACATGTAAACCCTAGCTCTCGGCCCCTTTATAAGGCGAGAGTAGGGTGATAGTTCCCATGTGCAAGGAATTGCCATTGCACTTTCCAATGATGGAGGTGGTAAGTACGGTCTGAGGTCCTATGTGCCAATGATGCAACCCTACGTACACCAAGTGTCTGCTTTACCTGGGAAGTAAAACTAGAAGTACTTTGCAAGTATGGATAACTTTCCAAGATAATATAGCTTTCCAAGATAATAAAGAACATGTAAATAAAAGTTAGGTGTTGTTTTGTAAAAGAACAATAATTTGAAGGATAGCGAGTGTGAAAAAATGGTGGTATGTGCTACGAAATTGTTCCTAGGCAATTGGCTAAGTTACTAGATAGATCATCACCATTGCAGTTTTATATGTGGGAGAGGTCTCTCCTAACGTACTATCATACTTGGAGCCCCTGGAGCTCCTCTCCAGGTGGGTCTAGTTACATTGGGTCTCTTATTTTCCAAATAAATCCTCATAAATCCCAATGTATTTTTGAGCTCTACAAATATGGATTTTATGGAAAACAAAAAACATGCGGGAAACAACAATTGGTTATGTGCACTAATTAACATGTTAGTCCAATAAAAATAATATAAAAGTGCACCAAAAGATGTAAAAATGATGAGAATATAGCATGAATACTTCAAAAAATATAGATAGGTTTGAGACGTATCATACGGGTGGCTCGAGGCATCTATTCCATTAAACACAAACCTCGGTAGTCATCATCATGAGCCACTTCTAACTCCCTTACATGAGGTACTCCCACATCAATCTAAAACAAAGGAGTAGGGTATTACCTCAACCATGAGGTCTGAACCTAGGTAAAACCCCTCTGTGAACTCCTCACTATTACTTCCGGCTACGCTTGCCACCCTATCATGGCATTGATCATTTTCTGCATCGTCGATTGGCACTCAAGGTAGGGGCTGCATCAGATGGATACTGAGCCCAGATCAGATCTATGGTGACCCCGACTTAGTTGACCAAAGCCTCCATGCATCTTATAGCGATCCCATGATCAGTGTGTTGTTGTGCATAGTCGAACTGATAACAAAAGAACATTCATAAATATTGAGCTTATACTTTCATAGTCACGTCCATCTTGTCAAGGTGATGAATTACCACTTCAAACATTGCAGCGGAATCTTCAAACACATCATGTAGACCCATCGGTATGCCACATGCGACTGACTATGATTGCACCCTAGTTCGCCAGGTTATTATCAAACCCATCATCCATGTACTGCTATTCCATGCATGGCCAAGTTAATAGCCAGTGACAAAAATGTTAGGTGAGAACTTTGAATGTACTCACAAGCAACCAACAAGGAGGTGATGACAGATATTCATCCATATGCTCGATAGAAAGGAAGGCTGCTATACTAAATTTCATATCTGCGTCCGGAAAGCAACAATTTTACACGTGTGGTCCTATAGTGGTTTTGCAAAACATTTTAAGAGCATCTAAGTGTGACCCTAATGGTCAATCTTCTTACTCCAAATCCGACCATCGATGTTATCAAGATTCATCATAATCCAAATTTGATACCATACTATCCCTGAATTCATTACCATCATAATCAAGTTCCACATATATCATCATCTTCAGGACAAGGTCCAAATTAAATGGCCTTTCCCACCATGTATCACATCAAAAGTACCACTTACCACCTTAGTTGTAAACCAAAACATGAACATAGGCTAAGTGTGGTCACTGAAACCGTCGTTGACTATGGACACAATTGTTTGAATAGTTTTATATTTGACAGAGGTTGTACACTTTACCCACAAGATTCAAGATCCTTATTGCGTTAGCCACAGCTCGACATGCATTAATTATTAGATTTAAGCATTCGATCAAGACCCTCCAAGATCGATGCTAGCATAGAGTCCACCCAATGGCAGGTTAATCCCTTATGATCAGGATCATTCTAAAATCTTATTGAGTTTTTCCATTTCGGGGGACTGCTAGACCGCCGTCATGACAACTACACATAAGGGTACACCGTAGTGCCCGGGGTGTCGCGAGGCAACTACTACAATCCTGTCAAGGGAAAGGCTGGGTTACAAGGAGACGTCGTATTTTCCTCTCTCGAGATGAGTTGTGTGAGCATCTTCATCATGCGTTGTGTTAGAGTAGGGTGGAGGTGATGTTCGTGCAGGGATCGGATTTGGTGGAGACTTGGAGACACTTTCGAGGTTAGAATATGGGAAATACGTTGCATACGATTGTGGTACAAGAAAAAGACGTGGTGGAAAGGTTGGAGGAAGTATCAGTACACTTATGAGCTTGTGCACTGTCTCGTATTGGTCTAGTTTTACATTTTCATCTGTTCCTTAAGCAATTTACACCGAAACAAGTTTCTTAATCACGACGCAGATCAATGGGTGTACAAGTGGGTACTCCTACTAATTTTCAGGCACGAAGACACCAACTGTATGTATATAAAACACACATGATCTTAGCTTAATGTTGGGTCCATTGTGGTTCTGCAGATCATACGTCTGCTCATCGAATACGCACTTGGCACCTATCCTTTTTTTGTCAAGGTAATACGCGTCTCATTCATTTAACGAGAATAAATTACAAACCATATAGACACTGACGTGACAAAACTTGAAACTAAAAAGCAGCCCCAGCTCAAGAAAGAAAATTACAATCAAGATCAAAGAATCCTTTGATCTTGATGCCAACTTCTGCCATCCACCTCCAACGTCACCATAGTGGTTATTGAAGAAAACCGGTAAATATCGCTTCCATTGCTGATTTGCAACAGCTCACCAAAGACGAAGGCATTACCGTTGAAACAATCTGACCGAAGCAACACCCGAGACACACTATCAAACTTCAGATCTGACTCCTGGTCGAATACGAGCAACTCCAACGGTTTCTGTAAACCTCAAGTAACTATCGTTTGTGGAGAAAAAAGCTCTCCAACAGCCCGCGTAAACCCGGTTTTTTTACAGGATCCACTAAAAACATCCCCGCCTTTCCACAACTATACATGAAGATAATCGTTCTCGTATAACTTGGCGGGTCGAAAACCGTCTGAAAGTTCAGGACATGCGCCCTGCACCGCGCCCCCCCTCAGCACCGCGTCGTCACCAGGACGGCCGCCTCCGCTGCCCCCACCTTACCGCAACGGCCACTACCACAAGGTTGCGGCGCCTCCCCTTCACCGCTCTGGCTGCTCCGGCCGCCGTCGCCACACCTCCCGTCATTGTGCCACTAACTTATGTGCCTCGGTGACAACTTCCCGTAAATTATACGGCCATCCATAAAACCACTTTTACAGTAAGGTTTCTACATGAGTTGTTGGAGTTGCTCTTACCACCTAGCTTAACGGCCATGTGACGCGTCATTACGAATCGTATGTTGCGCTCCTACGACCTACGTACGTACGTACGTACGACTGCCCCGGCCGCCGTGCTTCGATCTCGTGGCCGATGCATGCATGCAACCACGATCTGATCTGATGCCAATCGATCCCAACATGTACGTACGTGGAGGGATTATTTCTGCCGTGTCATACTAATTCCTTGAAAGGTTTCTTGAGCTGCACACACGCGCCGCCGCGTTAGTTACGTTAAGATTAATGTGACACGTACCCTTGTACCATAGCGGGAGGGGTTAACGTTAGGTGTTAAAACTTCATGTCCTCGCCGCAAAGCTGTTAAACCCTCATGGTCATGGCCATCGCGAGTACAACAGGTCCACCGCCAACTTATTGCACATCCTGGACGATCGACCTGATGATGAGGGTTAAGCAGCACTGTACGCACAGTGCGTGCGTGCTCCTAATTTGTTACCTATTTAATGTGAGTGAGATCGATGTGTGACGAGATGCTCAACAAGGCAGCAGCACAGTGTCCACATGCCGTTCCATCAATAGGCACAACTGCCAGTGAAACTAACCAGCTGCCGACGACGAGCTTAGCGCCGGCCGCGCGCACTGTTAACGAGATATAGAATCTCTTGGACCAAGCTGGTCGATCGATCGGTTTGTATATGCGTCTCGCGCTGCACCCATGCATATGCATGCTCGTCAAATCAAATCGCGATGCATGTGAGGCAATTAATCCAACAGGTGACAAGCACAACTGCGTCTGCTAGGAGCGGATCACAGGACTTGATGATGCTTACTACTCCCTCCGTCTCAAAATATAAGAACATTTTGTCAAAAACGTTCTTATATTTTGGGACGGAGGGAGTACTTGTGAGTGCTAGTATTATTCCAGCTGCACGATGCTCGGGCGTAGCTTCCGGGCTAAGCTCCAACAACCCCTGTGCATGTACATGTGCAATAGAATTCGAAAGGCATTAAATAATTCCAGGTCAAATTCCAAATATCTCTCTAATCATCGTCCCTAATTAACAATGCCACCCAGCTCGTTGATAATTAAGTATATATTGCGTATGTGATGACTGACGCAAAATTATCCAGACAGCTCGCTAGAGAGAGAGAGAGATGTACAATATGCTAATCAATTCAAAGGACTTTTCTACTTGCACATATTAGGTAGTTTCCCGTTTGATACGCCATGAGTGCACTGAAACGCGGGGCCTACAATAGGTTGCTATGTGACTGATGGAGTTCATAAATTCTCAGACATGGGAAATTAAAGGCCCGTACAGAGCAACATGTACCGGCAGCCCATTGCATTACTACCTACGCCGTCCTTTTTCCGCTCGATCTAAATTTTGATGCGCCTTACCTAATTTAAAATAAATACGCTGTTAATTTTCTTCTTCTTCTTCTTCTTCTTCACAAATTGGCAATAGAGTTAAACTGCGCTTCCAACGCAAGCAACTTCGCAGATGGGCAGATACCCATGGCCCCATCAGGTCTAGTAGAGAAATATATAGGCCGGCCGTGCATGTCTCACTCTATAGTGATTTCAATTAAGTATACTTAGGTGCATTCATGGCAGAGTCGATCGAATTTACCTATTTTCTCTACCACAATACGTTGTCGGTGCGGTCACTCCAGCTTGATCTTCCGATGAGCCACAAAGCTCGGCAGTAAAAACCGACAATGTGCATATTCTCACGAATTGGCCGTGTCGCGTCCTACGAAAAGGGCTTTAGCTTCTCCCGGAAGAACAAAGAATGGGCCTATTCGGCTTTTCTCGTGTCGATCAAAGCTAATTGTGCAAGCCCCACAGAGAATAGTTGGACAAAAGCGGCCCAAATCGAAGCAAATCGGATGGTTTGTGGCTTCCCTTTTACATCTGGCCATGGACTTTGTCTCAAAAAAAAAAAATCTGGCCATGGACAAAAGGGCGGGCGTCAGCTCTCTCTCTGTTTCTCCCGTCACTTGGGACGACTCGTCGAATCCGGCCAAATACACCGTGTCAATACTGCAGTGGAACGATTAGAGTAGGATTTGTGATCTCCACATGATCGATTAGAGTAGGAAGGGTTGACCTGTCTAGTGCAATTTTGCATAATACAGACAACTGACACGATCCACCTGTGCACTTGCAGTGCAGAAAGACGAGCATAGTCAAAAATGCAAAGCGAAAGATGGTGAGATGAACGACAAAAGTTGGGTGGAGAAACTGTGAAGGCCATTCACATTCCTGCTTCCTGTGATGGCGAAACCGCCAGTATTTTACCTTCCACTTCTCCATCCCCGCTGCGCTGCCTACGGCGGCAGTATGGCGTAGCATAGCATAGCTCTCCGTCGCCACGCCCACGCACCCGCACCCCAAAACCCATAAAAGGCTCGAGACCGCGGCCAGCTACCGAGCCTTAAACACGCGCCCTCCTCCTGCATCTCCGCCCGCCATGGACTCCCTCCCGCCGCCCGCGCCGCCGTACGCCGGGGACCCCCTCGCCGTCACCATCCCCCCGCCGTCATTGCCGTCGCCGCCTGCGCCGCCTTCCTCCTCGCCCAACCTCTCCCCGTCGCTCCTCATCATCGCCGCGCTCCTCGCCTTCGTCTTCTGCGCCTCCATCTCCATCCACTTCCTCCTCCGCTGCCTCTCCTCGCGGCAAACGTCTTCTCCGGCCCCGAGTGCTGTCTCCAGGGGACTCGGCGCCTCCTCCCGCTCCGACGCCGAGGCGGCCGCCCCTTCGGCGACACCCGCGGCGGGCCCCGCAGCGGCGGCAACAGGGGGCGAGGTGGTCGACGACGAGAAGGAGCGGCTGATCGCGTCGCTTCCGCTCTTCACCATGGCGTCGGCGCTGGCTGCGCTGCCCAAGAGCTCCCCCGACTGCGCTGTCTGCCTGTCGCCGTTCGTGCCCGACGCCGAGCTGCGTCTGCTCCCGGCGTGCCGGCACGCGTTCCACGCCGCCTGCGTCGACGCGTGGCTCCGCAACACGCCGTCGTGCCCGCTCTGCCGCGCCGCCATCTCGCTCCCGCACCCGCCTCTCCCCACCGCCTACACCGCCGCCGCGCAGCAGGAGCCGCTGGACGCGAGGAGCAGCAGCAACGCGTCCAGGAGCTTCCGCGTCGAGATCGGCAGCGTGAGCAACCGACGCTCGTCCGCCGCGGGGGAAGACCGCCGCACCTACTCCCTCGGCTCCTTCGACTACCGCGTGGACGAGGAGGTGGAGGCCGTGGTGGCGCGCATCGCGCGCCCCGCGGCGGCGGCCAAGTCAGCCGTGGCCGGGCAGCGCGCCGCGCCGCAGGGCCCGGGCGAGGCGCTGGCTGAGGCGGCCGGGTCGCGCGGGTGGCTCCGGGAGTACGTGGACCGGCTGGCCTCCTCGGCGTCGTCCCTCTCCGGGCGGTGGAGCGCGCGGTGGAGCCAGAGCCACCACAGCCACCGGCAGGAGGACTCGTGGCGGTGGGACCCCGAAGCGGCGGGCATGGCGGCGCCGCGGGCGGCGGACGAGGACGAGGCGGGGCTCATGGGCCTGTACCGCTGGATCGTAGGCGTATAATAGGAGGATTATAATTAGCCCGTCTGTAATTTCGGACCCTGAAGTTTTTTTTGGTCAACTTCCATATTATATTAGGACTCTGCTGTACGTAAAAATAGAATTGGCCCCAGAAGCAGATGATGAGCTTGGATCGAAGCTTCCGCTGATTTGGGCTGCGCCGTCGTCTTCCTCGATCCATTCTCCTCCAGAATTTTGGCTCTCCGGTCCGGTGGCCGATGGAGCTCAGATGGTGAGCAGATGGCAGGAAGCCGTGCAGTGCAGCGACGTGTTTGTCTATCCTTTTCCGGGGAGTGGTGCGCGTGTGGTTGTCAACTATGCGGATCCATGGCCGATTGGCCGTAGTGCGCGCGCAGACTCACAGTCAAGCGTGCTCAGTCCGTGGATGGCCATGGGCCAGCTGCGAATTTTAGGTCAGGGTCTGTGATCATTTCTCGTTTCTGCGAATTCTACGGCTCCCAAGTTGATACCAAATCGAATCAAAGTGGATGCATTCCTACCCAAGATCACTGCCTATAGAACGGTGTGGTAATCATACTATCCTGGGGAAAATTTACTGCATGGTCAGTCTCTTTGCATTTTTGTTACCGTGGCATAGTTTCTTTGTCGCGTGATAGTGTCATATCGTTGCAACTAGGCATCTCTGACCGAACTACTAAAATTTTGTCCCTCGATGCTCAACTCATCAAATTTGAGGAGTTAAAAAAAGGGTTTCTAGTCAAAGTCATAAAACTTAACTCTCTAAACAAAATTCTTTGCCAACTCTTCTATCTTTTGGTTTGCATACTCCATTTCAATTGAGTAGTCATTTGCACACAGATTGCGTCCAAACTTGTTAATTTAGGTTCACACAATTCAACAACATTACAAATTTAACTATTGAAATTCAAACACACTAAAGGGTTCAAATGTAGCATTAGTCCGAATAACAAGCATGGTAAAATCACAGCAATCAAGTGCTATGAAGTGCCCACTAGGGCTCAGCAAGATCGTCTTAAAGTTGGGTATGAACTTCTTGGTTCTCGATACTCCGATGCGCTACGAAGAATCTTTGTGGCATGTTTGCATTGTGTTCCAGCTTGACAGGATCCCCACTGAAGTTGTATCGAATGTTCTTTAGCATGCCATGGGCCAGCTGCCAAGTTTAGGTCAGGGTCTATGATCATTTCTTGCTTCTGCGAATTCTACGGCCCCCAAGTTGATCCCAATGCGAATCAAAGTGGATGCATTCCTAGTTTCCTACCCAAGATCACTGTTTATAGAACGGTGTGGTAATCATACTTTCCGGAAAAAAATCAGTGCATGGTCAGTGTCTTTGCATTATTGTTACCGTGGCATAGTTTCTTTGCCGTGTGATCATGTCATATCGTTGCACCTAGGCATCTCTGACCGAACTCTTAAAATTTATCCCTCAAAGCTCAACTCATCAATTCTGAGGAGTTAGAAAGGGTTTCTAGTCAAAGTTATAAAACTTAACTCTCTAAACAAAATTCTTTGTCGGTTCTTCTATCTTTTGATTTGCATACTCCATTTAAATTAGGCATATTCACACATATAAAGTCCAAAGTTGTTAATTTAGGTTCACACAATTCAACAACACTAAAATGCATCATAAGTCTTAAAACTATTGGAGGTGTGTCACTTTCATCCTATAACTTCGAAACTGTAGTCTTGGGTCCTAAAACTATTGAAGGTGTGTCAGTTTAGTCATATAACTTCAAAACTGTAGTTTTGGATCCTAAAACTATTGGAGGTGTATCGGTTTAGTCCTATAACTTCGAAACTGCAGTTTTAGGTCTTCAAAACTATGCAAAATTGTTCAAGTTATGTCATAAGCTTGCATGGCCAGCATTGACCCTCCCACGTGTCGCTTGGAGATGCTTGGCTTGTTGCCACATTGACCCAATGGACCCACCAGGTTAACTTATGAAAGGTAAACTAGTGGTTGCGGCCCACCATTGCGGGCCGCTTGAGAGGAAGATATGTGCACCTCACCATCATGTCAATTTTTTTAAAAAATATTCTCGCCTCACGTGCACATCACAACCATCTTATAGAATAAGAAAAAGGCTAGAAAAACTTCTCTTAATTCGACGCGTTGGTCAAACCGGAACACTGCCTTGGTATTTAATCCAATATATCCTTTGGTCTACAGAATAGTATTCGGACTACTGCAGCGGGATTTCTTGACCGTCTCAGATTGACAATTTGCGGCGGTCCATGAAAACGATCTGGCTGGCGGATTATTACGGCGCCTCCGGCGGCCGTACGCAGCCCTTAGCCCTTGTCCTGACCATGTAGAATTAATCACAACTCTGATCATAAACAATGAACACGCCGGCTCTGCCAAAAAACTGTCCCATGCCGGATCATCTTGCGTGATTCTTCCGCGCCAGTTCTTCTTCATATGGCTAATTCGCGAACTTCTCGAAACCCGGGTAAAGATCCCTCCAAGAACTCAACACCACCGTGCGCAGGCCCCACGGTGGGCGCCAACTGTCGTGGAATTGTCACGTCAGATGTCCTTAGCGTGAGGACTTAGTCGTGAGGCCAACTCATCTATGTGGTAGCTTGAGAGGGGTTGAGCGGAATCGAGAGACGCAACACAAGACAAGAGTTTAGACAGCTTCGGGCCCCGGTGAAAGAACATGCGGTGCCCCCATGTTTGGTTTTGGTAATTGATGACAATCTCTATGGACTAATGGTTGTCTTGAGTTATATTTGAAGGATTTGTCCATAGGCTTTTCTTGAAGTCCATGTGTTGGTTTCAAGGACTTTATGAGTTGACCAAGGTGCTATTAAGGAATTATCCAAAGATTGGTCATGTGAGTGTCGAGCTTATTGCAAGCATGTCTTGAAGAAGAAGATTGTGTGATCATTCATGTTTAACTTCAAGACATCATCCAAATGAAGAGAGTTGAAAAGATTCAAGGTTGATCAAGACTAAGTCAAGAGTGAATCAAGTTGATCAAGACTAAGTCAAGAGTGAATCAAGTTGATCAACTCACAAAGCGTAGAAGATGTATCTAGAGGGATCAAGTGATCCCATGGTATGGTAAGCTTTGTCCATTGCACTTTGTGTACTAACCCATGGTCTATGTGAGAGTTCTATGTGGGGTTAGGTACGTGTCCATGGGCTTGCGTCAAGAGGAAGATATCATACAACCCATGGAAAGGATGACATCAAGTGGTGATCGTCATCAAGATTGCCGTGTGCAAGTTCAAGTGGAGCATCACGAAGAGATCAAGTGCTTGAATCTTGCCATCCATTATGGTGTCAATGGACTTGTGAAGATGCGCCGAAGAGTGGCTCACCCATAGTGGACTATGGGGGAGCAATCATCTAGTCTTCATCGAGCCAATGCAATCAAGAAAGGTGGTCCATCTTGAGGGAGTCAAGATCGTCATCATCTAGCTCAAGTGGACCATGTGCAAGGCAAAGGTTTGGCCTTGATAGGTTTTCTATTTTACCGGTCTCGTGGTGGTAGTTGGGAGACCGGGTTATAGGATCGTTTGCCGTACTATCAAGGGGGGCTCTCAAGTTGGTAGCTTGATCGTATCGTTAGTAGAGAGATCAAACCATTGCATCCTTGCATCATGTTTCTTGGTTCTTGTTTGGTTATCTTTGTGAGTCTTAGAGCTTATGGTCATCTTGATGACAAGCTTGAGTTCATCGAAAATGGAGTTCGCATGCGTCTTCTATGATGTTTTCGGTGTTGGAGGTTTTACCGGTCTTTTCCGAGGAAGGGTTCTCACCATTTTCTTATGGGCCTTTTCTCATTGGCTTCTTTTTGATATTTTTATCAAGATTGTGTTAGCCCATGTTGTTAGCTTTCCAACAAACCTGGTTTCGTTGAATTCGGAGTCCGTTTGCAAAAGTTGTGGTTGTTTTGGTAAAGGCTGCAGCGGTACTACCGCGACTAGAGCGGATGTAATTTTTTACTACCGCTCCAGAGCAGTACTACCGCGGCTCCTGAGCGGTAGTACCGCTCCAGAGCAGTACTACCGCGGCTCCTAAGCGGTAGTACCGCTCCGGACCAAATTCTCGTGTTTTGATCAGCGGAAGTAGGCACGAAAGTATTTTTTTAGTACCGCTCGCAAGCAGTAGTACCGCTACCACTTGCAGTAGTACCGTGAGGACGAGTGGTAGTACCGCCCTCCGGCGGTTCTACTGGCCTTTTGCCTCCTCTCTGTTGTTTTTCAAAGGGGTACTACCGCCCTAGCGGTAGTACCGCTCCTTGGAGCAGTAGTACCGCTCTGTGCGGGCTGTGAGCATAACGGTTGGATTTTTTCCCACCTATAAAAGGGGGTCTTCTTCCCCAATGAACCTTATCCTTTGAGCTCGTGTTCTTCCCCTATTGTTGACCTTCTTCGAGATTGCTAACTCTCAATCCCTCCATGGATTCTTGCTAGTTTTTGAGGAAAAAAAGAGAGGAGATCTAGATCCACATTTCCACCAATCACTTTCTCCTTTTTGTGAGGGGAACCCTTTGGATCTAGATCTTGGACTTCTTTGTGTTCTTCTTTCGTTCTTCCTCTCATTTTTCTCCCTAGCATTAGTTGCTTTGGTGGGATTTGGGAGAGAAGGACTTGGGCACTCCGTGTGCCCTTGCCATTGCATTTGGTGCATCGATTTGAGTTCTCCATGGTGATACGTGGAAGTGAAGTTTGAGAAGCTTATTACTCTTGGGTGCTTGGGCCCTTGAGCTTGTTCCTCTTGGGTGCTTGGGCGCCCTAGACGGTTGGTGGTGTTCGGAGCTCAATCATTGTGGTGTAAAGCTTCGGGCAAGCGTCGGGGTCTCCAATTAGGTTGTGGAGATCGCCCCGAGCATTTTGACGGGTTCCGGTGACCGCCCCAAGGGTTGCCAAAGTGTACGGGTTCGGTGACCGCCCCCAAGGGTTGCCATTTGTACGGGTTCGGTGACCGCCCCCAAGGGTTGCCATTTGTACGGGTTCGGTGACCGCCCTCAAGGGTCCCTTAGTGGAATTACGACATCTTGCATTGTGCGAGGGCGTGAGGAGATTACGGTGGCCCTAGTGGCTTCTTGGGGAGCATTGTGCCTCCACACCGCTCCAAACGGAGATTAGCATCCGCAAGGGTGTGAACTTCGGGATACTTCGTCGTCTCCGCGTGCCTCGGTTATCTCTTACCCGAGCCCTTTACTTATGCACTTTACTTTGTGATAGCCATATTGTTCTTTGTCATATATCTTGCTATCACATAGTTGCTTATCTTGCTTAGCATAAGTTGTTGGTGCACATAGGTGAGCCTAGTTGTTTTAGGTTTTGTGCTTGACAAATTAACCGTTAGGTTTTTTTTCCGCATTTGTTCAAGCCTAAACAATAATTATTTTAAAGCGCCTATTCACCCCCCCTCTAGGAGACATCCTCGGTCTTTCAATTGGTATCAGAGCCTCGTCTCTCTTTATTAGGCTTTACCACCTAGAGAGTAAAGATGTCGACTAGGGGATTAGGATTCTCTGACACTCTTAGTTTCGATGGCATAAATTTTGATGTTTGGGTAATTCGCATGCTTAATCTCTTTAGGGTCATAGACCCAAATTTAGAGCAAATTGTAGATATGGGTTTTTCTCCTCCAAAGGATCTCCAAATATTATCTTTAGAGGATGAGAAAAACTCTTATCTCAATGCTCAAGCTTCTAATGTGCTTTTCGATGCTTTAAGCAATGTAGTTATATTTCAACTCATGCCGTTCCGGGATGCTCATGAGTTGTGGACGAAGCTTCAAGATAAATATGGTGTGTCCAAGATTTGTGGGGATGATTGTTCTCCCTCCACCTCCGGTCGTATAGTCTTCTCAACTTCTTCTACTTCACATACATGTGGTTTGCCACAAGGTAATGATATGGTGAGTAGTGTTGGTCATTGCAATGATGATAGTATGCTTACTGTGGATGATCCTTCATCACTATATTATTGCAATGCTCCTTCTTTGGGCTTTAACACTTCGAGCACTCCAAATGTTTCACATGCTTGTGTTGAGAGTCCTTGCATATCATGTAGAAATTGCTTGACTAAATATCATGATGATATGCTTGCTATGTCTTGTTGCCATGATAAAAATGCATCTATTTCCTCGAATTGTTGTGCTAACAATGTAGAGGAAACCGAACACTCCATGGAACAAGATGTGGTGTTTAATGGTGCCTCAAGGGATCCTACATCATCATCTATTGCTTTTTGCCTTATGGCTAAGGCGTCAAAGGTATCTCCTACTTTGTACCCCAATATGTCTCTTGATGATGATGTTGATGCTAATGATGATGAGGATAATGATGAAGAGAATGATAATGTTGCCTCCTTAAAAACTAAGGGGGAAATGATTTTTAAAGCTCTTCATAAAAATAAAATTGCTCGTTCCAACTTCATGGAAATAATGTCCATTGCCATTGATGGCAAGAAATACATTGAGTTGGAATCTCATCTAGAGGAGCATGAGGCCACCATTGAGAAAATGGAAGCTCATGGGCGTGATTACGCAAATGAGATCGCGGAGATATCTCAAGCTCTTGAACATGAACACACCACCTCCGAATCTCTTGAGGAGACTTTTGCTCTAGAATTATCTAGAGTGAGGGAATCTCATGATAGAGCTCTTGAGGTGGCAAATGATTTCAAAACTAAAAATGCTAAGCTTGAAGTTTCTCATGCTAGACTCCTTGAGGATTTTGAGCACCTCGAAAATGGCTCAAGGGTCATCAAGGGTGAGATCATCAAACTCACCGAGTCTCATGCCCAACTTGAAGCTTCTTATTTAAAAGAGCTTGCCAAGTTGTCCTCTCCTATTGTTGTAAATGATGATGCTTGTGCTACTAACTCTATTACTTGTGAAGCATCCATTTTGAAGGAGAATGTTGAGCTACGGGATCAACTTGAGATGCTATCTAGCAATTATGGGAAATTGGAAGAAAGTCATGAAAAGCTCTCAAGCTCTCATGATGATATTCTAGTATCCCATAGTGTGCTAAAGATAGCTCATGAGGCCATGATTGCTAAGGTAACATCTAGTGAGCCTCATGTGGATACTAGCACTACTTCTAGTCAAAATAGTATATTGACATGTGCTAGTCCTTGTAATTCATCTACTCACAATGTTGGTACATCTTGTGATGAATTGTTTTCCTTGTCTTGTTGCTCTAACGATGAAGCTTATACTTCCTCTAGTACTTGTGTTGAGACTAACCATGTAGAGGAAATCAAAGAGCTCAAGGCCCAAGTCACTTCTTTGAAGAAAGACTTGGAAAAGAGTCATCAAGGGAAATCCACACTCAACAATATCTTGAGTGCCCAAAAATCCCCCAATGACAAAGGTGGACTTGGATTCAACTCCAATAAGAATAAGAAGTCCAAGATGAACAAAAGGAAGGGCCAAGAACAAGTCAAGAATTCGGCCAAGATTGTTTGCTTCAAGTGCAAAGTAGAAGGGCATCATGTTAGATCTTGCCCATTGAAGAAGAAGCCCATTAGTGACAAGCAACAAGGGAAGCGGCCACAAGTTCACTTTCATGCTCAACCTCAAGTTGAAGAAAGGCCTCTTCCCAAGAAAACTCGAGCTAATGCTTCTCAAGTTCAGAAATCAAGTGAGAAGAAAGTGAAGAGTAGACGTTGCTACTTATGTCATGAGAAAGGCCACGTCGCTTCTTCATGCACTAGTGGTAACTTATCCAACCCAATTACTATTGATGATATCTATTCTCTTGGGAAGGATAAGGTTGGCAATGTGTTTGCCAAGTTTGTTGGTACTCAAAGTGGTGTCAAGAAAAGAACCATTTGGGTTGCCAAGCCTATTGTGACTAACCTCTTAGGACCCAACTTGGTTGGGGACCAACAAGCTCAAACTTGATCAATAGGTGTTGTTGGAGGGCATTGGAGACTTGGCTACATTATGAAGAATTAAGGGGACTTCATCATTCTTTTTGTCACAAGACAAGTCAATTGGATTATCAAGTTTCTATCTTATATCCAATGTGCCTCCTTGCTGTAAATTGTACTTAAATTGTTTACTTTGAAAGTTACTTGCCCCCTTGCATGTTTTGGTTTTGTTCCTTGCATGTGTTTGTATATGTTGCGCTTCCAACTTGCTTATGTATGTTGGTGTGCACTTCATGTACATGTGAGTTGTGTGTTGAGCCTTTGTGCATCTTATTTGTATCTTAGTTGGCTCTTGTGAGAGATTAATGGAATATCCCATTATGGGGGAGTGATGTGCTTTGTGCACCTCACACTCCTATAAGTGTGTGTACATGAGGAATACCATCTAGTATTGATATTACAAGATTATCTAGTCACTATGTGGTATGTCTTCTCATGAGAAATTCAAATTCTAAATTGTCCATTAATTATCTCTTGTTGGATCCTCTTATTGCCTCTTGTTAAGTTTTCTTCATTGGTATCACATTATGGGGGAGTAATATGCTATGTATATTACTAGCCTAGAAAATGTGTACATTTGAGATATTGTCACCTAGTGTTGATATTGTAGATTATCTTGTTTCTAGGTAGCATGTTAGCTCCACAAGTTGCAATTTGCTTGTGTTTGATGTGAAGATGATGTTGGATATCCTTGCTATCTACCAACGGGAATTATTTCCAAATACTTCTTGTCTTACGACAATTGGTACTCACTTATGTGTGGTAGAAATTATTGATCATCTTTACATTGGCCTTTGCTTTTATTGGCCTTATCTCGTGCCTAGGATTGTGTCAACTCCCATTGTTTTCCATACCACTTGTGGATCTTATTATTTTCTTGATCTTGTTTAGTGTTTTCTAGATATAGTGAAAGTCGTGATCCCACCTTGTGCATTTTGTATTCAAATGCAAATTCTCAATAATGCACTAGTCTTGGGGGAGCTATCCTATTTTCTATAAAACACTCATATTGTGATCCATATTAAGTGTGTGTTGGTGGATGGAAAGTCGTTTCTTTTGGTACTTTGTGCCAACATGAAACTTTGTAGAGAGCTTGGTTTGTTTGGAACCATCCTCTCCTTTGGGAGTTTGACATCTTTTTTTGTGTGTTCCAATGGATATCTCATTCCTTGATGTATCTTTTAATGATATCTTCCAAGTGATGATTTCTCCATTTGGTATCCTTTTCACTTGGTTTTTCCTTGTATTTTGGTATCGGTTCTTGAAAGTCTTGAGCATGCATTTTAACTTCATGTAGTTCCTTTGGCATGTTTTCTTTCTTTGACCCAATATATAGGGGAAACTCCACCAAGTCTCAAATTGGATGAGATGTGCATGAGATTCATTTTCATATCTATATGCACATATCTATGTGGAGTTTGTCCTATGTATTGTTGTTCTCTAACTCTTTGGTCCCAATGAGTTTGGGTGCCATTTTGTTTGTGTTGTTGTTCTAGGAACAATTGGAGATGCATTGGATACTCAGCTCATTCAAAAGGAAGGTGTTGTCACCATGTGCTTATTGGAGTCAAGCTAGGATGATCAATGAACTACTTTCTACCTTCAATTGGTATCTACTACATCCTTCTAATGCTATCTCGGTAACAAGTATCATCATCTACTACATGCACACATTATTGCATCAATCGTGTGTGGGTTGTATCATGGCATGTTATTCCTTCTTTCTTGTGATACTTGTTTCCTTTCTCAAAGCATCCCAACAATGATCTCTTGTTGCTAGTTGTGATGTCTTTGATGTTCGTGCGGCAGGAATTCATTTATATACAATAAGACCATATTAGCCATGTGCTATGCTTCCAGGCAATATCTTATTGGTATATGTATGACTTCCTTTTGGATATCTTGTTCCTTCGTGCTATAACTATTTCTGGTGTACATCCTTCTTTGTAGATATATATCATCATGATTTCGTCTACCTAGAACCCTATACACTTGAGAGAATTTACATCTCTAGTTGATATCCTTTCTTTCACGTGCACCTTGTCTTTCTTATGTTATTTCTTTGGTGGCTCCATGAAAGCTTTTGCCTTGAGTGTGTGTCCTCTATTGTAGCATCTTGATGCACTCTTGTGTGGTGAAGATTATTTTCCTCATGCTTGTCTTTACGAGGCTTTTGCCATCTTAATTGGTATCCCTCGTCTTGATGAGGCTTTCATCTTCTATCTTCACCACGGGTTGTCACAAGCATAGGTTCTTTATATACTTATTAGTAAGCTTGTGAACCCATTTGCTAGTTGTGTGTGTGGGAATGATAGGCCTTGCACCGTGTGCCTCATTCTTTCAAGACTTTATTGATGCTTTATGCTCATCCGTACATTAGTCTTCTCAAGTGCATTGCCTTGAATCACACACATCTTTTGGGTCGAGCCCATTCTCAAGTTGCCTCTTTTACTTGTTGTTCAACCTTGTGTTTGTTGCAAGTACTAGGCTTAATTTCCTATATGCTCACATGCACTTGTTGTAAGTTTCTATTGATTTTGGGGGAGCTATGATCCTATTTTGTGTACTTTGTATCCGAATAAAAAAATTCTTGATGTGCACAAATAATGGGGAGCTTCTCTAGTTTCTTTAGAACACTCCTTGGCTCATATCATAATATCCTTCATTCATGTGGCTCATAGGATCCTTGGCCTACTTGGTTCAATTGATATCCTTTTATTGCTTGCTTCAATTTGTATCTTTTGATTGCTCGATTTCTTGTTTCTCTCTTTGTTATGTCTTTGTGGCATATCATTCTTTTGCAATCTTTGGGCCTCAATATAGTTTGTCTTCCTCCAAGTATTTACCATTGGATATGTGTATTGCATTCCACTCTCTTTTTGAGAGATACACAATTTATAGAGGAACACTCTTTATATTGGCATTCTAAGCTTTTCACCCATTTTGGCAATCGATGCCAATGGGGGAGGAGTTTCAGAGAGTTTTGTGGAGAAGTTTAGAGATTTATCTCCTCTTGCTTTGGTTTTGTTCCTTAGCATTTGCATCTCATATGCATGCATTATTGGTTGTTGCATTGCATAGTGAAGCATAATTCCTTATATAAACTCTCTTGAAAGTGATTGTCATCAATTACCAAAATGGGGGAGATTGAAAGAACATGCGGTGCCCCCATGTTTGGTTTTGGTAATTTATGACAATTTCTATGGACTAATGGTTGTCTTGAGTTATATTTGAAGGATTTGTCCATAGGCTTTTCTTGAAGTCCATGTGTTGGTTTCAAGGACTTTATGAGTTGACCAAGGTGCTATTAAGGAATTATCCAAAGATTGGTCATGTGAGTGTCGAGCTTATTGCAAGCATGTCTTGAAGAAGAAGATTGTGTGATCATTCATGTTTAACTTCAAGACATCATCCAAATGAAGAGAGTTGGAAAGATTCAAGGTTGATCAAGACTAAGTCAAGAGTGAATCAAGTTGATCAAGACTAAGTCAAGAGTGAATCAAGTTGATCAACTCACAAAGCGTAGAAGATGTATCTAGAGGGATCAAGTGATCCCATGGTATGGTAAGCTTTGTCCATTGCACTTTGTGTACTAACCCATGGTCTATGTGAGAGTTCTATGTGGGGTTAGGTACGTGTCCATGGGCTTGCATCAAGAGGAAGATATCATACAACCCATGGAAAGGATGACATCAAGTGGTGATCGTCATCAAGATTGCCGTGTGCAAGTTCAAGTGGAGCATCACGAAGAGATCAAGTGCTTGAATCTTGCCATCCATTATGGTGTCAATGGACTTGTGAAGATGTGCCGAAGAGTGGCTCACCCATAGTGGACTATGGGGGAGCAATCATCTAGTCTTCATCGAGCCAACGCAATCAAGAAAGGTGGTCCATCTTGAGGGAGTCAAGATCGTCATCATCTAGCTCAAGTGGACCATGTGCAAGGCAAAGGTTTGGCCTTGATAGGTTTTCTATTTTACCGGTCTCGTGGTGGTAGTTGAGAGACCGGGTTATAGGATCGTTTGCCGTACTATCAAGGGGGGCTCTCAAGTTGGTAGCTTGATCGTATCGTTAGTAGAGAGCTCAAACCATTGCATCATTGCATCATGTTTCTTGGTTCTTGTTTGGTTATCTTTGTGAGTCTTAGAGCTTATGGTCATCTTGATGACAAGCTTGAGTTCATCGAAAACGGAGTTCGCATGCGTCTTCTATGATGTTTTCGGTGTTGGAGGTTTTACTGGTCTTTTCCGAGGAAGGGTTCTCACCATTTTCTTATGGGCCTTTTCTCATTGGCTTATTTTTGATATTTCTATCAAGATTGTGTTAGCCCATGTCATTAGCTTTCCAACAAACTTGGTTTCGCTGAATTCGGAGTCCGTTTGCAAAAGTTGTGGCTGTTTTGGTAAAGGCTGCAGCGGTACTACCACGACTAGAGCGGATGTAATTTTTTACTACCGCTCCAGAGCAGTACTACCGCGGCTCCTGAGTGGTAGTACCGCTCCAGAGCAGTACTACCGCGGCTCCTAAACGGTAGTACTGCTCCGGACCAAATTCTCGTGTTTTGATCAGCGGAAGTAGGCACAGAAGTATTTTTTTAGTACCGCTCGCAAGCAGTAGTACCGCTACCACTTGCAGTAGTACCGTGAGGTCGAGCGGTAGTACCGTGAGGACGAGCGGTAGTACCGCCCTCTGGCGGTTCTACTGGTCTTTTGCCTCCTCTCTGTTGTTTTTCAAAGGGGTACTACCGCCCTAGCTGTAGTACCGCTCCTTAGAGCAGTAGTACTGCTTTGTGCGGGCTGTGAGCATAACGGTTGGATTTTTTTCCCACCTATAAAAGGGGGTCTTCTTCCCCAATGAACCTTATCCTTTGAGCTCGTGTTCTTCCCCCATTGTTGACCTTCTTCGAGCTTGCTAACTCTCAATCCCTCCACGGATTCTTGCTAGTTTTTGAGGGAAAAGAGAGAGGAGATCTAGATCCACATTTCCACCAATCACTTTCTCCTTTTTGTGAGGGTAACCCTTTGGATCTAGATCTTGGAGTTCTTTATGTTCTTCTTTCGTTCTTCCTCTTATTTTCCTCCCTAGCATTAGTTGCTTTGGTGGGATTTGGGAGAGAAGGACTTGGGCACTCCGTGTGCCCTTGCCATTGCATTTGGTGCATCGGTTTGAGTTCTCCACGGTGATACGTGGAAGTGAAGTTTGAGAAGCTTATTACTCTTGGGTGCTTGGACCCTTGAGCTTGTTCCTCTTGGGTGCTTGGGCGCCCTAGACGGTTGGTGGTGTTCGGAGCTCAATCATTGTGGTGTAAAGCTCCGGGCAAGCGTCGGGGTCTCCAATTAGGTTGTGGAGATCGCCCCGAGCATTTTGACGGGTTCCGGTGACCGCCCCCAAGGGTTGCCAAAGTGTACGGATTTGGTGACCGCCCCCAAGGGTTGCCATTTGTACGAGTTCGGTGACCGCCCTCAAGGGTCCCTTAGTGGAATCACGACATCTTGCATTGTGCGAGGGCGTGAGGAGATTACGGTGGCCCTACTGGCTTCTTGGGGAGCATTGTGCCTCCACACCGCTCCAAACGAAGATTAGCATCCGCAAGGGTGTGAACTTCGGGATACTTCGTCGTCTCCGCGTGCCTCGGTTATCTCTTACCCGAGCCCTTTACTTATGCACTTTACTTTGTGATAGCCATATTGTTCTTTGTCATATATCTTGCTATCACATAGTTGCTTATCTTGCTTAGCATAAGTTGTTGGTGCACATAGGTGAGCCTAGTTGTTTTAGGTTTTGTGCTTGACAAATTAACCGTTAGGTTTTTTCCGCATTTGTTCAAGCCTAAACCGTAATTATTTTAAAGCGCCTATTCACCCCCCCTCTAGGCGACATCCTCGATCTTTCACCCGGGAAACATCATCCGGTAAAAACCCTATATGTTGTTTGAGGCTAGATCTCATTATCATCACGAGGGAGTCGACGCATAAGCCGGCTCCCCCTTTGTGTCTAGCCCTAGATATTGTTTCCTCTCGCTTGTCCCTCTTTGGGGAGCCCTGCCCCTCCTTATATAAGTTAGAGGGGCGGGTTACATGTGGAGTCTAAATAGGATTAGGACTAGCCTATCTTCTACTACAAGCCAGATACAAGTCCGGGTCTTGATTCCTTGTAAGGAAGATATTCCTCACGCCTTTCCTCTTAAGCCGGCCTACCATAACGTAAGACGACCTTCTGGGCCTTGAGCCTCCTGGGCCCCCGGGTCTTGTCGCTCCTCCGATCCGCTTGCCAGGTCACCCATAAGTCTCCAGGATCGTGCGGGTCACTTAGTGTGTCGTTCAGCCAGGGCGGGTCATAAGTGAGTCGCCAAGTCCGGCCGGGTTATACTTCCGGCCGGGTTACACCGCGGGGTATATCCCCGACAGTCTCCCTATCATTTAAAAAACTCTAGAAAAAACTCTCACCATGACCAACCAGCATGCGCCGCATGGCGTAGCTGGTTGGCCACCATTCTAGCGCCACTTAATGGGTTTAATATGGAAGAGAATCCTCGAGCATTGTCCCGCCTCATTCTCATGCCCTTGTCTTCTCCCACGCATAGAATGCTCAGTGACGGCAGTACAGAGGACATTAGTGGCATGATGGCTTGAGCTCGAGCAAAGAGAGTAGCCCAGTTATCTTAGCCTCACCCGGCAGTAGCAGAATGTCATGTCGCACAATGTGCAATTGCTACCTACATGTGGCTGCTGTTGGGGTTGCATCACTCTCGCTGACCTTTTCATCAGCTTCGCGGTTTCTGCGCACTCCTCCGCATCATCTGGCAGCAACGACAACCCCCCACCTGTGGTCATGCTCGTGTCCAAACAACAACTGACACGACAAGCTTTGCGGCAAGGGTGTCGGTGTAGCGACGATGTCATGAGAGAGAGATAGAGAGAGGGAGGGTGGGATGTTGTCCTCCATCCACATTGGCTTGGGATCTCCTCGGCGGCCACGCCGAGAGATAGGGATGTCGTCCTCCATTGCGACTGGCTCAAGGTCTCCCCGGCGACCACGCCAAACCTCTCAGTGAGGCTGCCCCTGCAACTCATGGCCACGTAGGTGGCAGGCTTACAGCACACACTGCAATGTGGAAAGCGTGTACCACTTCTGGGGAAGTACACACATATAAAAGGCTCATTTGAAAAAACATACCATAGATGCTACCCATGCAAGCTTAGGACCCAAGATGAACAAATTTACATAGTTTTGGGACCCAATAGTGAAGGTTTAAAGTTGCTGGACTAAACTAACACACCTCCAATAGTTTTAGGAGCCAAAACTGCAGTTTCAAAGTAATAGGACTAAACTGACACACCTCTGATAGTTTTAGGACCCAAAACAACAGTTTCGAAGTTATAGGACTAAACTGACACACCTCCAATAGTTCTAGGACTTCAGATGCATTTTACTCATTCAACAACATTGCACATTTAACTATTCAAATTCGGGGAGAATATCATACGGAAACCAACATTCAGTGGAAACCACGAGAAGAAAATGTTTTGAAGTTTCAAACAAATCTGAAAAATACGGGATGCTAAGAGGATGATGTTTTATTGCCACACAAAATTTCAAGTTGGAACACATTACGAGATATGAGATATGAAAAAAGAAAAAATCAACGTCGAATAGTGCCGAACAGTAATGTCAATATTCAGGGCTAATTTATCTTTTTCATAGCTCACATCTCGTAACATGTTTCAACTTGGAATTTTGCGTGCCAATAAAACATCACCCTCTTAACATCCCGTATTTTTTTAGATTTTTTTGAAACTTTAAAATATGGTTTCCACAAAGTTTTCATTGAATATTGGTTTCCATATGATATTCTCCCTCAAATTCAAACATATGGAAGGGTTCGAATGGAGTATTAGTCCGAATAATAGGCATGGTAAAAGCACACCAATCAAGTGCTATGAAGTGCCCACAAGGGCTCAACAAGATCATCCTAATGCTGGGTATGAACTTCTTGGTTCTCGATACTCCGGTGCGCTACGAGGAGTCTTTGTTTGCATTGTGCTCCAGCTTGATAGGATCCCCATTGAAATTGTATCAAAAGTTCTTTAGCATGCATCTTCTCATCCTCGATGATCATGTTGTGCAAGATGCAATCCTCGACAAGATGACATGTGGCTTCCAATACTCGATGATCATCTTGTTGTCATGATTTGCTAGATGACATGTGGCTTCCAATACTCGACATGGCCACAAACAATGCAAAGCGCTTTTGAAGCACACCGAAAGCTCTCTCAACATCCTTTCTTGCCGACTCTTGATGTGTTGCAAGTGAGATCTCTTGTTGCTGTGTGCCATCTGCAAGGTAGTAGCCCATAATGTACTGATGGCCTTTGGTAACATAGTTGCAATTTGAAGCATCTCCAGCAACAAGCCTTCCTAACAATGGTGGTCTCGAAAGCACATTCATGTCATTATGAGATTCACGCAATCTAAAGAATGAATGTCAAATCCATAGATCCTCTAATGCAACTGCCTTGAGAATGATGGTTGGATATTTGGAATTACGTTTTTACCGACCTTTCCCTCCCAAGAACAATTGTTCCATGTCAAGGTCGTGCATAAATCTATCCAAGCATCCCTAGCCATCCACGTTATTCACTCAGTCCAAGGAGTCTCTCAGTGTCCTCATCATTGGGTGTCCTCAAGTAATCTGGCATGTAGATCACGGCGGTGTGAATCTTCGTACCACCTCCCTGATTGTACCTTCCCCAATGTGAACATAGTTGTCAATGGCGTTAGCCGAACACCCAAAGCCAAAGCACTCAAAGAGCTGCAACACACTTCATCAATGGGCTCACACTTATTTCTCCCGATGAACTCCTTTTAAGTTTAAACTAAGGATCATGATCCTCAACAACTATTGCAATGGTATTGAAGAGACTTTGGTGCATCCGAAAATCGCCACCAAGAATATTTCTCCGATTATGTTGGATTGGGCGCGATGCAATCCTTGACAAGCTTGGCATGGCCTTCTGCCCTATCACTAATATTCAAGCGGTCGACCTATGATTCTAGTCACAGTCTCCCAAAGTCCTCGTGAACAATCACGACAATGGCCATCTCAATTCATTGTCATCTTCTTCCTCCTCCTCAGATGAAGATTCATCGAAGAACATCTCCCTTACCCTATTCATGCACTAATTGCAATTTTCAACGATGAATTTGATTACAAAAATACCAAAGAAAACATTGAAAAAAGCAAAAAAAAATACATAGGCGATCCGTCGAACACTTGCCGAGCGGAGGAGGTGAGAGCTTCTGTAGGCGGTGTTGCGGACGTGTCGAGGTTGTGGGTGGACGCAGGGCTAAGGGCATGTCTTTAGGCATCGACGAGCTTGATTCTCCTCAATGTCTAGCTCGCCCGCCGCCGAGCAAGCCCGTCACACTGAACTCTGACTTTCGAGACGTTGCTGGCGTAGCCATGTTTCCGACGCCACTTAGCTCGAGCATGGGTGCTCTACGCCGTAGTGCTCCTCCGGCGGTTTTGTTTCCAACGAAATGAAGCTTGGCAATGGCCCTATTCGTCCACGCGCTTCCAATCGATGGCGGCAATTCTGGTTGTAGTGTCTGCTGGCGAGCGAATCCAAGGTGGGGCCGGAAGTCGACGGGGTTGCGGGGTGTTGGTGGGCGTGTGCGATGGACGGCGTAGGAATGGAAAAAGACGGAGGCGACGTCCGGGTGGAGGTAGCCGAGCGAGAGGGAGGATTAGCTTGAAGGGAATCGTTTTCTTATAGAATGGTGGTAATCCTTCTTTCTGGAAAGAAACTACACTTTTCTAAAAAAAAGTCACACCTATTATAAAAGTTCATCAAAAGTACTCCCCCCATTTTGAAATATAAGATGCTATAACAATCTTTTTCTGAATCAGATGAATATAGACGTGTTCTAGTGTGTTTGTTTATTCATTTTAATTTGTATGTAGTCCATATTGAAATATCCAAAACATCTTATAATTCAGAACATGGGTTATATAAAGCACTTCAAACATGATAAAAATCACACCGGGGTCTGTAGACCACCGAACGACCACTACCGCCGTCATAACAAGCCGCGAGCGCACTGATGCCGCCGCTTCCCTATCGGAGCCGACTTGACCTTGTCGATGACCGTCAAGAAGTCTTCGCGTACGTGACCCTAAGAACCAACATCATGGATCTGCAGTCGTCGTTGTCGAACCATTAGATAGATATCAAACAGTTGACACCAAATCTCGTCGTCGCGCATGCACGACGAAAAACCCTAATCTCGCCGCCCCAACGAGACGACGGGAATCTATGCCGAAGCTCCGTCAGTTGCGTTCAAATGGACGAACTCGAGAAGGATCGGAATCCGGAAGACAAACTGAAAGAAGAAACGTCGTCATCTGCCGGGGCGCTGCACCTGCGAGGACTAAAAAACACGAAAGCATCGGGATTCCCCTCCTCGCCACCGGCTGCCGGAGCGGCAGGTATAGGGGAGGCAAAACCACGGGCCCGCGCACGAAGTTTGGATGGGAGAGTTTGTCCTGGCCACCAAGGGGAAAAGGAAGAAAAACGACGGTGTACATCTGTTTGAGCGACAAGTAGTATGGATCGGACGGAGTACATCATGAGTCTCTCTGCATTTTTGTTATCGTGGCATAGTTCCTTTGTCCTGTGATCATGTCATATCGCTGCACTTATAGATACTTTGAACTAGTCCTACTTGGCTGGCGTATGGCCATTTGCTCTTGAATGCGGATGGTTCGATCTTGGCTCCAGACCTCCAGTCGTGTTGACATGGACCAACTTAGCAGAAGTGTGCAGGGGCCGTGGTCCTTGTTTATGAATCCGAGACGATGGATACTTACGTTTTCGAGACCACTGGATCCCATTACTCGAATCGTGCTATCGATCGATGAGCGGTTCTTCCTTCTCGGACGTGGACCGACCGACCGACCGAGCAATCAATCACAACATGCCCGGCGATGCCACCTGAACTGAAGAAAAATCGCCAACCATGGATGGAGATGGAGGGAGCCACGGCCATCACGGGGGTGCATCCACTCCATTCCAGCCACTGTTGCCGCCGAGAAAGGGGAGGCACTGCCATTGCAGCAGCCGCATTGAATTGGACGGGTGGCTTGAAGCTCGAAGCGGCAGCGGTCGCAGCTACCAGCGTCAGACCCGGCAGGCTTGTTACTAACCACGTACCGTCAGGGGGGAGGGGAGGTGGTAGCGACCAACAACTCCCATCACCACCTTGAATGCCATCTCGCTCGCCCGTTAACTCTGCTAGCCTCCTATCACTCCTTTGGTTTGTAGGAGTATTGAATTGATCGGATGCGCCGGGCGGTGCTGGTGCTTGCGCGGTGACCGGCGCTCGTGGTGGCAAGGGAAAAACTGAACTGCGCCTTGCTTTGTGTGTTGGGAATATTATGGCGAGTAGTATTTATGGCGGACACGTCCGGGCTGGGCAGTTGGCGAGAGGTTAAATACGATGTGATCCCGCGCCGGTTTTGACCGTACGCACGCACAGGCGCGAACCCGTCGCCGACGCCCGTGTATCAGTGTAGTGTACTAGTATGTATGCACACTGCACGCTTGCACAGGGCAGTGAGGGCAGGAGGGGGAGGGGGACACGTAGTGGTGCCGAAGCTCGGACGCTACATACCACAGACAGCGCGGGGTCCCGTCCTGCACATGCCTTAAATCCTCCACGAGACCGCCACCAACCTGAATTCATCCAGATACTCCATCTACTATAGTTTCAGGTTAAAGAATACAGATTCACCCGCTTAGTACCAGCCTGAATTCATCCAGACACCTGACGCTCGAATTGGACCAATCCACTCTAACAACAAAACATTCTAGCACCAAACGCACGGTGAAAAGATAGTTTTCCATCAAGACAAGGACGGCGACGACGACCCGTTCACCAGCCTACGACTCGAGGAAGGGGCATCACCATTGACGCGACGGCTATTTGGCTGTTAGCAATTGCAGCCGATTTAGTTGGGCGACCCACTTCTCTCACGTCGCCAAACGCCACGGCCGATCCCTCAGCATCCCCGGGCACGGCCATACGCTACGGGACAGCAAAGCCACGCAAGAACTAACATACACAACACAATGGCGTAGCTTTTCGCACCCAACAAGAAGCCGCTTGGATTAGATATGGTGGCGTTCCGTTTGAGCAGCCACCGAGTTTTCCAGTTCCGTCCGCGTCTCTCGTGGAAACCAAGATGAGGTGAGCGGTGACACTGAGTTTGGTAGGCTAGAACGGTATCTGCAGCAGCAACAGCTACGTTGATTTTGTTGGTGTGACCATGAATGAGGTTTAGCACGGTCCAGGTGCTATGGCCTATGGAAGAGCATTTCTCTGCCAAGGGAGGAGCTTGGTAAAAAAGTACTCCTGAGAGCAGGCGCAAAGGCTAGAGGTTAGTACAGGGTAGTTTCTTTTTTCTTTTTTTTATATAAGACTAGTTAGCACGTCTCAAACATTTATGAGTTCACAAGGTATATTACTGAAATAAGTCTTGCAAAAACAAACCTCTATATATTTTGCTGAGCCAAACCAACCCCCCTTCATGCAAAAATAGTGCAACCTCGTGCAGAATGGAGACTGCAACCAACAACTATAGAATCCAATTCATCCAACTAATGGAAAAATGCTCCTCAAGAATTAATGAAAAACTTGGCTCCGGGGGATAGGAGCCCCCACTTTCTTTTCTGTTTTTCATCCAATATTTTTTTTTGCCTCGGCCACATGTTAGCTCCACTTGCCTTAGCTCCACTTACCTTCCCTGCCCCATCACCAAGGCAGACAATAAACATAGTATATCATACAAGAATGCAGACATCTATATAAACAAACAAAACTATATCTTTCTTTTCTTTTTTCTTCCTTTTTCTGTATTTCTTTATAATTCTTTCACTTTCTTTGTGGAGCGTGGATGGCTGGATTTCACGCCGTTGGCGCATGGAGGTACAAGGAGTAGTAAACAGCAGGGTGTGAGTGACCAGGGTGGAAGGAAATGGGCCAACTTCTATCCGTTGGGGGACGTTGAGAAGGGAAACAGACGTACCCTAAGGCAGCCCATGTTGCTTCAATTTTCATTTTGAGCTGACGAACTTATGGTACAAATGATTAATATCAGACAACATACTGTGGTAACCACATGATCCATACAAGAAGCTTGGTACCCGGCTATAGTTAGTTGGAGACAGAAACCTATACAACAAACATGCCAAGGAAAATTGTCGACTACATCTGCTGAAAACTCCAGAACGACCACGTTCAGAACTTCGTGTCCAAAAGCATCAGCAAGAATTGTAGCGAATGAAATTCAAGGGTCTACCATCTCTATGACCAACAGTCTACAGAGCAAAATGGCAAACAGTAAATTTACAATAAAAATGTAAAAGGGCAATGTATAATATTTGAGGAAAGTGTGAGATATTGGAGAGCGGTGATTTGGTGCCCAGGCCCATCTGCCCCTGGGCATGAACAGTACAATCAAATAAATCAACGGTTGTGATTATCCTATACCCCTTCATAAGGATAGGTATGATGGAAAAGGGAGATAGTACGCACAAGGAATCGAACTCTTCACCTTGTCCTCCAACTACACATCTTTGCCACTACAGTACGCAGCCCGTTTGTGACAAAAATAGCACACCGTATAAGAACATACCAGGCCGATGCGCAAGACCGGTCCACCAGCCCATCAATCTGGACATCTCAAGAAAAAGGTTTGCTGAATAATAAAACTTGGCGACCAGCTAGACAATAGTTTATGGTTAGGCTGGTTGTAATGGAGATATCATATATTAGTGCATGCATATGATACTAGTGTATGATACTACCTCTCTAATGCATAGTATCATATATTAGTATCATATAGTATTTTATTTATTGCCATGTACAACATATAGTATCATAACATTTATTATGATATACTCTAATACTCAGTCCTTTTTTTCTTCATTTAATTTTATGATACCTCATCAAAATTGCCTAGTTGGCATGCATGATACTAGCTATGATACTAGCATTACAACCAGCCTTAGAGGAAGGGAAATAACCTTTTTGACTTCAACCTTCTATAAGTATATAAAATTATCAAATGTAGGATTCCTGCCATCCATGGAGATATTTTCTAAAATGCCAAAACACCTCAATTCACTTGAGGCTTGTGAGAAACACCTTTGCTTTTTTCGAGGCGTTTCATCAAAATGCCTAAAAAAAATCTATATTAAGGCAACTAAAAAGAACACCTCAAAAAAATAACTTTTTATGCACCAGTCGGACATTTTTCACACAGGGACTTCGATTTTGATGGACCAGCCCTGGGACACATGAACACCCCCAGCTTCAAGGAGGAATAACTTTCGCGAAATTGATAAACGTTCATCTATTAGAATAAAAGTTCATGAAATCGACAAAATTGAGAAAAAGTTCATCAATTTGAAAACAAAGTTCACGAATTTGAAAAATAGTTCATAAATTAATTGAAACAAAGTTCGTCGATTCACTGCCGCGCACGAAAAAAGGAAAAAAATAAAATAACAATTTGAAGTACCTATTTAAATTATAATTTTAGATATTTTTTCTTTAAAACCTGACATAGATGCCTACCATGGGCATGCCCACCTATTTGCAAAATTTGTGTCATTTGAAGGATGTCCACAAATAGATCATGTTCAGCAAAGGGTCTTCAGGTAGGCCAGAAGTCCAGAAGGCTCCGTTGAGAGCATGTTGTTTTTTGACATCCTTGAAATGACACTAAATTTTCCCATGGCCTTGTACGATCAATTCATGACACAACGCCAAGTTGTTTTGGTTTTTGAATCTTTTTGCATTTTCTGAAGTTTTATTGGTTAAAAAAGACCGATAAATGGCCGAGCGTGTCGCATGTCAGAAATCATTCAAACCTAACGTGGATGCCAACCATGGACATGTCCATCTACTTGCAAAATTTAAGGTGATTTGAAGGATGTCCAACCGTGATCAATGGAGGATGTTCAGGTAGGCGAAAAGGCTCTGTGTTGGAAATTGTTCAAAACAGGTATGGATGATTACCATGGGCATGCCCACCTGCCTGCAAAAGTTGGGGTCATTTAAAAAAGTTCAAAACTAGACCATGTCCAACGGAGGGTGCACCCGGATGGGCATGCCCATGGTAGGCAACCATACCAGGTTTGTACAATTTCTGACACTATATGCAAGTTGCGACACGTTTGGCCATTTATGAGCCTTTTTACTGAGAAAACTCTAGAAAATGTAAATTTTGTCGAAAACCACATCAACTAGGCATGGTGCCTTGAATTGGTTATAAAAGGCCATGGGAAAAATTTGGGCCATTTCAAAGATGTTCAAAAACGTAGTCTCAGACGAACCCTTTTGACATTACCCGCACACTTTCCGTTGAACATGGTGTTTTTGTGGACATCCCTGAAATGATACCAACTTTTGCATACACGTGGGCATTCCCATGTTAGGCATCCATACCAGGTTTGACCGATTTTTCCACACCATATGTAAAATGTGACACGTCTGGTCATTTATCGCCCTTTTTGACCGAGAAATCACCAGAAGATGCAAAAAATGTAGAAAACCAAAACAATTTGGCGTGGTGCCTTGAGATGGTCATAAAAGTAAATAAAAATTGAGGTCATTTAACTGATGTCGAGAAAAAACGTGCTCTTAAACGGAGTCTTCTGGCCTATCCGGACTTGAACATGGCATTTTTTTAACATTCTTGAAATGTTTCCAACTTTTGCATGCTGGTGGGCATTGCCCATGGTAGGCATCCATTCCAGTCCGAAGGGAAAATATATTTAAAATCATAGTTTGAACATGTACTTCAAATTGTTATTTTGAGTTTTTAACATAAGTAATAAATAAACAGAGATAAAATTGAAAAGCATTTAGTAAATATTTAAAAGAAAAAAATCTATAAAATCATTATTTTTAAATTCACTTAAAACTAACATTTCGGCACAAACGGCGATGACATCGCTCCCGTCGGGAGCGTGTTGGGCTGGCCCAGGAGCTTGCGGATTTGAAAAAAGTACATCAATTTTTTAAAAAGATATTCATGGATTTGAATTTTTTTTTGCAAAGTTCAAAAAATAAATCACTAAAAAAGGGGTGCAAGAAGGCGTTCCCGGTTTTGGGAACATCGGCTTACCAGCCATTTTTTCGGTTTTGGGAACCTTCTGAGAGGATGTGAACCGCATTTTTTTTCTTTTTATCTAGTTCGATGATTTCGTTTCAAATTCCTGAACTTATTTTTTCTTCCAATCGATGAAATTTCTTTTCAAATTCAATGAACTTTTTTATATAATAGATATATTTTTTTTGCAAATTCAATAAACTTTTTTTGAAATGGCTGAACTTTTTATCAAAATTGATGAACCTTTTTCAAATTTGATGAAGTTTTTTCAAATACGATGAACTTTTTTGAAATTGATGAACTTATTTTTTGAAATTCGATGAACATTTTTAAAATTTTGGAAATTCGATGAACATTTTCAAATCACTGAACTTTTTATCAAAATTTATGAACTTTTTTCAAATTTGATGAACTTGTGTGCCAAATTTTACGAACATTTTCAAATTTGGTGAACTTTTTTCAAATGATGAATTTTTTTCAAATTTGATGAACTTTTTTTGGAATATTGATTAACATTATTTTCAAATTTGACGAATGTTTTTTGAAATTATTGAACTTTTTATCAAAATTGATGACCTTTTTCCAATTTGATTATTTTTTCTTTTCAAAATATGTGAACATTTTTCTAATTTGATGAATTTGTTTGTAAAATTGATGAACTTATTTCAGCTTTGTGAACTTTTCTTCCAAAATGAAGAACTTTTTCAAAATCACGATCTTTTTCTAAAATAATTGAAAAAATTAAGTGATACAGTAGATGAATGGTTTTGTGTATTAAAATAGCGCTGCGGCCTTGTTATTAAGTATTTGCCTCTAATAATAATAAACAGCAAGTAGCCCATGTAGTTGCTCGCGCTTGTTTGTGAACTCCCCATGGTGAGTTCGAATCTTCTAGAGAGCAATAACTTTTGTGTTTTTTTCCTTTTGCGAGCTGCGTTCGCTAGTCTGCGCGTTTCCTGGGCCGACCCAACATGGGTGAGCCTCGTGGGGCGCTGCAGGCGCCAGGAGCGTGAACCGGCGCCTGCAGCGCCGTATTGGAGCTCCCGTTTGACGCCGCGAGCAGCACGTAGGGAATTCCATATATATCACCTTTTGCAAGGAAAATCCTATATGAGGCATTATGCCTCAAATTGTCGAGCTACCGTACAAGAGCTGGCGATCCAGCGCTGAGCTGGGCTGGCCCATTAAGCATTTCTGCGACCCCTGTTTGAGCCTTCCGTGATGTTCCCAACAGGTTTTTTCTAGGTTTTGGGAAGCTTCTAGATGATTCTTGATCCTTTTTTTGGTTTTGTTTCTTTTGTCTTTTTTTCTTTTTCTGTTCTTATTTCTTTTCTCTTCATTCTTCTTTGTTTTTTTCTATTTTCTGTTTACTTTACTTACTTTTCTTTTCTTTTTCAATTTATTTTTCAACAAATGTTCAAAAATTCAAAGATGTTCACATTTTGCAAGATTTGTACAAATTTTCAAAAATTGTTTCTGTTTTCTATTTTTGTTAAAAAAGTTCGAAAAATATTCAGAAACTCCCAAAAAGTTCAGAATTTCGAAAATTGATTGCTTCTTTTCATAAAATGATCAGAAATCCCAGAATAGAATTTAGAAATTTCAAAAAATGTTTACATTATTACAACTTATTCACAAATTGAAAATGTTTAGGAATTTCATAAAAAGTTCCCATTTTTAAAATTTGTTCACAAATTCAGAAAATCTTCATATTTAAAATTTTGGTTGGAAATTCAAAAAATGACCGTGAATTTCGAAAATTATTCATGAATTAAAAAATTTATATTTTCAAAATTTGTCCACAAATTCTTAACATGTTTGGAATGTCAACAAAGGTTCCTATTTTTAAAATTTGTTCACAAATTCAACAAATGTTCATGTTTAAAATATTTTTCACAAATTCAGAAATTGTTTTGGAAGCTTCAAAAAATTGTATTTTGAAAAAACAAATCTTGTTTCCATTTTTTTGCATTTTCTATTTTGTTCCTATTTCTTCGAAAATGTTCACAGTTTTGAATTTGTTCATGTTTTTAGAAAAATGTTCACCTTTTCATTTGTTTTCTTGTATTCAAGAAATGTTCGTATTTTTAATTTAGTTATTGTTTTCTAAAAATGTTTGAGATTCCTAGAAATTCGTGTTTCAATTGTTTTTACTTTTTGTAAAAAAAATCACGTTCGAAATTTCAGAAAAAGTTTAAATCTGCCACGTGTTATAGTTCATATATGACGGGATGCCTATTTAGACATGAAATCTCTTTGAGTACAGTGGTAACCTATGTGAACCAATATGTCTAGGTACCTCGCGTCTACGTTTTATTTGTGGCATTTGTTCATCGCTTGTAGCTGGGCTTACCCGTTCGGGCAAGCTCCCTGTGCGGCGCACGTCTGTTGGGCGCAACGCGCGTCACATAGGAGCTCCCCCTTTGCAAGGCGGAGTTCCATCTCGCCTCGGGCGGGCACTCAATTTTTCCGGCCTTTTACTATAGCATGATTTTTATATCCACTATTTGCACGGTTTTCTTTTGGTTTTCTCCCCCTTTTTTTCTTCGGTTTCCTCTGTTTTTTGCGGGTTTTTTCTTTCTTTTGTTCCTCCTTTTTCTTTTTCTTTTTCATTTCCTGTTTCCTCCTTAATTGTTTTGTTTCTTTCTCGATTTTTCTTATTTCTTCATCTTCACCAACTTTCTTCGGTTTTCATCAGGGGTTTTTCTTTTTTTTCCAACACAAGTGTACATTTTCATATGGATCATACTTTTTCGTATATATCAAGAACATTGTTTATACATATTATACAATTTTATGTGCACGATTTACATTTTTCACATATATGTTTTTAAGTCTAGTCTTTTTCATGCATATTATACATTTTTTGTATACATCTTTAAAAGAATATACATTGAACATTTCTAAATACATGATTAACATGTTTTCACATACTTGTTTTGAATTTTTTTCGAATATGTGTTAATTAGCTTTGAAATACACACTGATTTTTGTATGATACGAAGTTTTCTTAATTGCAAGAACGTTTTTCACATTCTATTTGTCTTAAAAATGTCATGTATATTTGTTTGAAATGTGTGAACATTTTCTGAAATGTCACATACTTTTTTTATGAATGGTACAAAGGTTTTATTAATGTTGCGCAAACCTTTTTTTAATACTGGTATATTTTAAATATAAATATTTACTATCTTATATGGTATTTGGAATATAAATAAATAAATATATAAAAGAAAAAGGCAAATTGAAACATACGAGCGATCTAAAGGAAGCGGACGAAGCATCTATGTATATTGGGCGGGCCCATTTCCCACAGCACCGCTGCTGAGCTGGAGTTACAGCTCGCAGTTTGCTTTATAGATGCGCCCGCGATACACAGACTTTCCCCCTACTCCAGAGTCCGCGAATTTTAAACCCCAAATACATATGCGGCCCTAAATGGATGACGAAATCTAAAGTGTTGTCGAGGAAACGTATAGATCAAACCAGGAACACTATGAAGATGCAATCACGATTTTGATCGGATCGTTACCAACTTCAAGTAGCAGGGAAAGAAGAGTGGGTGTAGATCGTACTTGAAGTCCCTCGAAACCGAAGACCGAAAGCACGACCTCTTTACAGTTTGCAAGCGTACATGCTTCACGATCCGGTAGCACTTCGCCGTCCAGAGCTAATAATCGCTGGAGAGTTAGAGGACGGAGAAAAGAACCTTACGGGGCTTCTCTATTATGAGGATTAGAGAGAACTAGAACTAGCTCTAATCCAGATCAACTTTAGATAAAAAAACTAGAACCAGAGGGAGAGAGGGGGGCGCCTGAGATCAAGGGAGAACTTGTGTATCTCAAAGGGGGAAAGGGGGCGCCCCCTCACACACACATAGGTGGAGGAGGGGCTAGGACGATTTGGAGGAGGGAAAACCCTCCCTTGGGTTGTGACCAAGGAGGAGGAGTCCTCCTCTCGTGCGCCCCCTTAGCTTCTCCGATATGCAAAAAGGGGGCGCCATTCCTACATGGGCCTTCAAGGCCCATTAGCTCCACTAATAGGCCAATTGATATTTTCCTTAGCCCATTAACTCTAAATAAATTATTGGAGCCTATAAATCAATATTAGAGCCATATCTTATTTATATTAAGTCCCTGAAAACAATTTCCGCATATATATCATTTTTCGGTATTACCTGGTATTCTCCGAAACACTTTCGGTAACTCTGATACTCTTTCAGTTTCTCTCAAAACTATTTTTTATGTTCTAGAAACTATTACGAGAATATTTTCTCATAATTCTCACTCCGCTAACACTCAATAGATCAAGATTCCCTTAAGCTTGTGACGATGTAGGTTCTGTAAAACATGGGCTGGTTGCTTGAGTCCACAAAAAGCCTAATCATTCAAGCTACGCTCAGTTCCCAAATTTTCATTTAAGAGAAAATAGTGACCTAACTGATATGTGTCTATCAAATGGTCACACGAGCCGAAAGTGTCACCCCATAGACAAACATTTTTAGTGTTCTCTATACGTATAATAGTTTTTCTTGAAGAGATGTAACTTCTGAGCGTGGTAGGATTCAGGGTCAGTTTGGTTGCTACCCTGAATCCGTGCCTGGAGAAAAAAAGGTGTTTGGTATGTGCCTAAGTCATTGGTGTCTTTTGCCTGGCCAGGCAAATCTGACACATGCATGTTTGGTTGACAACCTAGCCTAGGTAGGTGCTTAGAAGCCCGAAATCCCTTTTGGAGCTCGGGCTCAAGTGAGGCCTCCAAATTCAAATTTAAAATTTCATTGAAATTCATATTTTTTACATTTCAAAAAATTCTGATTTTTTTTACAGATATACATGAAAGCATAATACGCATGTGTGTAAATTTTCAGTTCAAAATACATTGAAATTAGGGTTGTGCAAAAAAAAAAACAAATCTGTGGCTGTTTAACACATGATACTATTCATCCTCCCAGGCCATGAATTTGTCTTTTTTGTGCAGTCGCAACTCAAGGTATTTCATCATGAATTTTTACACACATGTGAGTTACATCCTTACATACACGCATTTTTTTAGATTTTTTTTGAACCATACAAGTTTGAATTTGAATTTTTCAAAAATAAAGGCCTCCATGGAGCTCGGCCTCCAAAACACCTTTCTCCTTAGAAGCTAGTAAAAGCTAGATACTTTGAAAATTCTCCTTCGGGTCCATTTCTCACCTAGGATTAGTAGCCCAGGCAGTGGCCAGGCGCTCGATGGTGGACTCCTGGGCCAGGCTAATTGTGTCGCATGTGATTCAAGGCAGGCTAATGATGGCAGCCTACGTTCCAGGCCAGACACTCACTTTATTTCCCAGGCACAAACCAAACAACACTCAGGCAAGTCTTAGGCATCCTCCAAGCCAGGCACAAAGTACCCAGGGCAGCAACCAAACTGACCCTCAAATCTTTGTACTTACCGTGTTAGTTCCTAAATCATTTGCTAGTATACACAATACGAGACAAAATAGTAACAATAAATCATACCATACATCATAGACCTGACTTTAACATATTGCAAACCTCTTTTAGAAGGAACTTCCAATCTATTTATAATCCATCATAGCAGTAAAAAGGACGCTAGAGATAATAAAATCACAACCAGAACCCATGGATCACCTAGCGACGACAACAAGCACTGAAGTGAGCCAAGGCATGCCACCATCATCGCCCCTCCCATCACCGGAACCAGCAAACCTGGTTGTACTAGACAACCAGGAATTTGCCGTGCTAAGGCCCCACGGGACCAGCACACCAGAGCAACAACCAACACCGATAAAAGGAGTCGTGGACCAGAAGGATCAAACCTATAAACACCCAAACAGATATGAACGAAGATCGGATCCAAAATAGATCCACCGAAGACCAACACCAATCGAATCCCTGTGAGATTAGACGGATAAACACCTATGCACGCCCTTCGACAACGCTAGACTCACCATGGGGATGGGGATCAAACGTGGAAGACATTATTCCTACTGCGGACATCGTTATCGCCACACCACCGCAACTAAGACGCATAACCTAACAAAAACAAAAGCGGAGTCCCTCCCGCGGGCACGCGGGGGGGGGGGGGGGGGGGTCCTTTGCACCTCCATGGCCCAAAGGCTATCAGAGAGGGGCACACCGACGATGGCGCTCAATGCTAGGTTACACAGAAAAGCAAATAAGATTTTGTGGAGTCCATCAATACAACGACAAAGTGAAGTATAGATATTGTAACCCTATGTCAAATCACTCACTTGTTGTATAAAATCATGTAATATGATAAGTTGCAGTCGTGTAGGTGAATACATTAAATGTCGTGGTGTTCTCACGACAGATGTCATGGGTAGGCTTATCGAAGGTGGTTGGGGCCAAGTGCGATAGTGGGTTCCGGAAGAGAGATTGGGCACAAGCGAGTGGAGACACAAGACATACCCAGGTTCAGGGCCTCCAAGTGAGGTAACACCCCTAGTCCTGTCGGATCAACTATGCGGATCACAAGAACTGCAATGGCGCTCCTTGAGATGTATGGATGAAGGAGGAAGAAGGATCTAGCTCTCCTCTCCCCTTGCATGAGTGTGTGGGTCTGTGTGTAGAATGAGGCGACCCCCTCCTTAGGGGGGCTCCTGGGAGGTCTCATAGCCTGGCCTCCCAGGTTACAAGTGATAAAATAAGGAGGGCAGTGCATTCACATCATTGTCTCTGTCTTCCAATGGGGCCCACCGGCTGCGTGGCCCGCCGGCTGCACGCCATCGTGGCATGCCGCCTGCCGCGTCACGGAGTGGTTGGCACTATGCAGCTACAGTGCCGCGTCGTGTCGTCGCCGTCCGCTCCAGTCCGTGGCACTATGTGCATTGTTGCCACGCTCTCCTCGGTGAGCAGTGAAGCGGGCACTGTTGCCACGCTCTCCCCGTCGTGGGGGGTTGTCTTGTCGTACGGTTTTATTGGACGGGCGCTAATTGAAGGAAATATGCCCTAGAGGCAATAATAAAGTTGTTATTTTATATTTCCTTATTCATGATAAAGGTTTATTATTCATGCTAGAATTGTATTGATCGGAAACTTAAATACATGTGTGAATACATAAACAAATACCGTGTCCCTAGTAAGCCTCTACTAGACTAGCTCGTTGATCAAAGATGGTTAAGGTTTCCTAACCATGGACATGAGTTGTCATTTGATAATGTGATCACATCATTAGGAGAATGATGTGATGGACAAGACCCATCTGTTAGCTTAGCATAATGATCGTTTAGTTTTATTGCTATTGCTTTCTTCATGTCAAATACATATTCCTTCGACTATGAGATTATGCAACTCCCGGATACCGGAGGAATGCCTTGTGTGCTATAAAACATCACAACGTAACTGGGTGATTATGAAGATTCTCTACAGGTATCTCCGAAGGTGTTTGTTGAGTTGGCATAGATCGAGATTAGGATTTGTCACTCCTGGTATCGGAGAGTTATCTCTGGGCCCTCTCGGTAATACACATCATAAGCTTGCAAGCAAATGACTAAGGAGTTAGTCATGAGGTGATGTATTATAGAATGAGTAAAGAGACTTGCCGGTAACGAGATTGAACTAGGTATGAAGATACCGACGATCAAATCTCGGGCAAGTAACATACCGATGGACAAAGGGAATAACGTATGTTGTCATAACTGTTCGACCGAAAAGTTCTTCTTAGAATATGTAGGAGCCAATATGAGCATCCAGATTCCGTTGTTGGTTATTGACCGGAGAGGTGTCTCGGTCATGTCTACATGGTTCTCGAATCTATAGGGTCCGCACGCTTAACGTTCGATGACGATTTTGTATTATATGAGTTATGTGATTTGGTGATCGAATGTTGTTCGGAGTCCCAAATGAGAGCACAGAAATGACGAGGAGTCTCGAAATGGTCGAGAGGTAAAGATTGATATATAGGACGATGGTATTCGGACACCGGAAGTGTTCCGGAGGGTACCAGGTACATATCGGGTCACCGGAAGGAGTTCCGGGCACCCCCGGCAAAAGATATGGGCCTTATGGGCCAAGAGGGGAAATGCACCAGCCACAAGGGGCTAGTGTGCCCCCAATATGGGCCAGCCAAGGTGGAGAAGAAAAGGGGAAGGAGGAAAGGAAAGAGAGGGAATAGGATTCCCACTTCCTTCTCCCCCCTCCTTTCCTTCCCTCTCCGGCAAATAAGGAAGGGGGGCAGGCGCACCACTTGGGAGGACCCCAACTAGGATTTGGCCTACTTGGGGCGCCCTCCTGGATGCTCCCCCTCCCCCACCTATATATATGTGGGAGGGGGCGCCTAGCACAACCAGACAATTGCCTAGCCGTGTGTGGCGCCCCCCTCCACTGTTTACAACCCCGATCCTATTTTCGTAGTGCTTAGGCGAAGCCCTGCGAGGATCACTTCACCATCACCATCACCATGCTGTCGTGCTGACGGAACTCATCTACTACCTCGACGTCTTGCTGGATCAAGAAGGTGAGGGATGTCACCGAGCTAAATGTGTGCAGAACTCGGAGGTGTCGTACGTTCGGTACTTGATCGGTCAGAGCTAGAAGAAGTTCGACTACATCAACCGCGTTGTCAAATGCTTCCGCTTACCGTCTACGAGGGTACGTAGACACACTCTCCCCCTCGTTGCTATGCATCTCCATGGAAGATCATTGCGTGTGCGTAGAACTTTCTTTGTTTTCCATGCAACGTTTCCCAACAGTGGCATCATGAGCCAGGTCTATGCGTAGATGATATGCACGAGTAGAACACAAATAGTTGTGGGCGGTGATAGTCATACTGCTTACCGCCAATGTCTTATTTTGATTCGGTGGTATTGTTGGATGAAGCAGCCCGGACCAACCTTACATGTCCACGCACATGAGACCGGTTTCACCGACTGACATGCAACTAGTTTTGCATAAAGGTGGCTGGCGGGTGTCTGCTTCTCCTACTTTAGTTGAATCGAATTTGAATGCGGCCGGTCATTGAAGAAGGTTAAAACAACAAACTTGACGAAACACCGTTGTGGTTTTATGCATAGGTAAGAACAGTTCTTGCTAGAAGCCCGTAGCAGCCACGTAAAACTTGCAACAACAAAGTAGAGGACATCTAACTTGTTTTTGTAGGGCATGTTGTGATGTGATATGGTCAAGACATGATGTGATATACGTTATTGTATGAGATGATCATGTTTTGTAAGTTATCAGCAACCGGCAGGAGCCTTATGATTGTCTCTTTATTGTATGAAATGCAAACGCCATGTAATTGCTTTACTTTATCATTATGCGTTAGCGATAGTTGTAGAAGCAATAGTTGGCAAGACGACCATGACGCAACGATGGATATCAAGGTGTTGAGCCGGTGACAGTGGAGGTCATGACGATGCTTTGGAGATGGAGATCAAAAGCACAAGATAATTATGGCCATATCATGTCACATATTTTGATTGCATGTGATGTTTATCTTTTATGCATCTTATTTTGCTTAGTACGACGGTAGCATTATACGATGATCCCTTCACTAAATTTCAAGGTAGAAGTGTTCTCCCTGCGTATGCATCGTTGCTACAGTTTGTCGTGTTGAGACACCATGTGATGATCGGGTGTGATAGACTCTACGTTCACATACAACGGGTGCAAGACAGTTTTGCACATGCTGAATACTTGGGTTAAACTTGACGAGCCTAGCATGTATAGACATGACCTCGAAAATGATTCCAAGGTTGATATGATCACCATCGCACACTCCCTACACCTTCGCGATTAGTGTTGAACCTAAATAAATGTTATTTGGTGTTTGCGTTGAGCATGAATATGATTAGATCATGTTTATTGCAATATGTTTATTCATTTAAGTCAGAGGATAATTGTTGTTTTGTTTACATGAATAAAACCTTCTATGGTCATACAACCAATGTGAATGGTTTATTGAATCTCGATCGTAGTGATACACATATTCATAATATTGATGCCAAAAGATGCAAAGTTGATAATGATAGTGCAACATACTTGTGACACTGCCGTTTAGGTCATATCGGTGTAATGCGCATAAAGAAACTCCATGTAGATGGACTTTTGGAATCACTTGATTATGAATATTTTGATACTTGCGAACCATGCCTCATGGGCAAGATGACTAAAACTCCGTTCTCCAGAACAATGGAGCGAGCCAATGACTTACTAGAAATAATATACCGATGTATGCGGTCCGAGGAGTGTTGAGGCACGCGGCGGGTATCGTTATTTTCTGACCTTCATAGATGATTTAAGCAGATATGTGTATATCTACTTAATGAAACACAAGTCTGAAACATTTGAAAAGTTCAAAGAATTTCAAAGTGAAGTGGAAAATCATCGTAACAAGAAAATAAAGTTTCTATGATCTGATCGCAAAGGCGAATATTTGAGTTACGAGTTTGGCCTTCATTTAAAACAATGTGGAATAGTTTCACAACTCACACCACCTGGAACACCACAGTGTAATGGTGTGTCCGAACGTCATAACCGTACTTTATTAGATATGGTACAATCTATGATGTCTCTTACCGATTTACCACTATCGTTTTGGGGTTATGCATTAGAGACAACTGCATTCACGTTAAATAGGGCACCGTCTAAATCCGTTGAGATGGCACCGTATGAACTATGGTTTGGCAAGAAACCTAAGCCGTCCTTTCTTAAAATTTGGGGTTGCGACACTTATGTCAAAAGGCTTCGGCCTGATAAGCTCGAACCCAAATCGGAGAAGTGCGTTTCCATAGGATACCCTAAGGAAACGATTGGGTACACCTTCTACCACATATCCGATGGCAAGATCTTTGTTGCCAAGAATGGACCATTTATAGAGAAGAAGTTTCTCTCGAAAGAAGTGAGTGGTAGGAAAGTAGAACTTGATGAGGTAATTGTACCTTCTCTCAATTTGGAAAGTAGCACATCAGAGAAATCCATTCCCATGATGCCTACACTAACTAGAGAGGAAGCTAATCATGATGATCATGAAACTTCAAATCAAGTTACTACTGGACCTCGTAGGTCGAACAGAGCACGTTCCGCATCAGAGTGGTACGGTAGTCCTGTCCTGGAAGTCATGTTACTAGATCATGGCGAACCTATGATCTATGAAGAAGCTATGATGAGCCCAGATTCCGATAAATGGTTGAGCCATGAAATCTGAGATAGGATCCATGTATGATAACAAAGTGTGGACTTTGGTGGACTTGTCCGATGCTTGATAATTGTTTTGAGATATAAAGGTGGTGATATTAGAGTCATGCTAGTTGGGTAATTGTGAATTTAAAGAATACTTGTGTTGAAGTTGGCAAGTCCCGTAGCATGCACATATGGTAAAAGCTGTGTAACAAATTTGTTGCATAGGGTGCTCTTTTGATTGCCTTCCTTATGTGTGGAGATCGGGATCGCGCGATGGTTAACTCCTACCAACCCTTCCCCTAGGAGCATGTGTAGTAGTACTTTGCTTCGAGGGCTAATAAAAACTTTTGCAATAAGTATATGTGTTCCTTATGACTAATGTGAGTCCATGGATTACACACACTCTTACCTTTCCATCATTGCTAGCCTCTTCGGTACCGTGCATTGCCCTTTCTCACCTTGAGAGTTGGTGCAAACTTTGCCGGTGCATCCAAACCCCATGATACGATACGCTCTATCACACATAAACCTCCTTATATCTTCCTCAAAACAGCCACCATACCTACCTATTATGGCATTTCCATAGCCATTCTGAGATATATTGCCATGCAACTTTCCACCGTTCCGTTTATCATGACACGCATCATCATTTTCATATTGCCTTGCATGATCATGTAGTTGACATCGTATTTGTGGCAAAGCCACCTTCATAATTTTTCATACATGTCACTCTTGATTCATTGCTCATCCCGGTACACCGCCGGAGGCATTCATATAGAGTCATATCTTGTTCTAGTTTTGAGTTCTAATTCATGAATTGTAAATAAATAGAAGTGTGATGATCATCATTATTAGAGCATTTTCCCTTATAAAAAAAGAAAGGCCAAAAAAAAGAAAGGCAAAAAAAGGCCCAAAAAAGGGGGACAATGTTACTATCTTTTTCCACACTTGTGCTTCAAAGTAGCACCATGTTCTTCATATAGAGAGTCTCATATATTGTCACTTTCATATACTAGTGGGAAATTTTCATTTTAGAACTTGGCTTGTATATTCCAACGATGGGCTTCATAAAAATGCCCTAGGTCTTCGTGAGCAAGCAAGTTGGATGCACACCCACTTAGTTTCTTTTGTTGAGCTTTCATACACTTATAGCTCTAGTGCATCCGTTGCATGGCAATCCCTACTCCTCATGTTGACATCAATTGATGGGCATCTCCATAGCCCGTTGATTAGCATCGTCAATGTGAGACTTTCTCCTTTTTTGTCTTCTCCACACAACCTCCATCATCATATTCTATTCCACCCATAGTGCTATATCCATCGCTCACGCTCATGTATTGCGTGAGAGTTGAAAAAAAGCTGAAGCGCGTTAAAAAGTATGAACCGATTGCTTGGCTGAAACCGGGGTTGTTCTTGATGGGAGTATTTTGTGTGATGAAAATGAAACATAGCCTAACTAAATGATTTTGTAGGGATGAACCTTCTAATGCCATGTTATTTTGAGAAGACATGATTGCCTTGTTAGTATGCTTGAAGTATTACTATTTCTTATGTCAATATGAACTTTTGTCTTGAATCATTTGGATCTGAACATTCATGCCACAATAAAGAAAATTACATTGAGAATTATGCTAGGTAGCATTCCACATCAAAAATTCTATTTTTATCATTTACCTACTCGAGGACGAGCAGGAATTAAGCTTGGGGATGCTTGATACGTCTCCAACGTATCTATAATTTTTGATTGTTCCATGCTATTATATTACCCGTTTTGGATGTTTATGGGCTTTACTTTACATTTTATATCATTTTTGGGACTGACCTACTAACCGGAGGCCCAACCCAAATTGCTGTTTTTTTTGCCTATTTCAGTGTTTCGAAGAAAAGGAATATCAAACGGAGTCCAAACGGAATGAAACCTTCGGGAGCGATCTTTTCGGAACAAACGCAATCCAGGAGACTTGGAGTGGATGTCAAGCAGCAAACGAGGCGGCCACGAGGGTGCCCGACGTGCCCCCACCCTTGTGGGCCCCTCGTGGCTCAATCGACCTACTTCTTCCTCCTATATATATCCACGTACCCTGAAAATATCCAGGAGCACCACGAAAAACTCTTTCCACCGCCGCAACCTTCTGTATCCGCGAGACCCATCTTGGAGCCTTCGCCGGTGCTACGCCGGAGGGGGAATCGACCATGGAGGGCCTCTACATCATCTCCAAGGCCTCTCCGATGAGTTGTGAGTAGTTTACCACAGACCTTTGGGTCCATAGTTATTAGCCAGATGGCTTCTTCTCTCTCTTTGAATCTCAATACAAAGTTCTCCTCGATCTTCTTGGAGATCTATTCGATGTAATTCTTTTTGCGGTGTGTTTGTTGAGATCCGATGAATTGTGGGTTTATGATCAAGTTTATCTATGAGAAATATTTGAATCTCCTCTGAATTCTTTTATGTGTGATTAGTTATCTTTGCAAGTCTCTTTGAATTATCAGTTTGGTTTGGCCTACTAGATTGATCTTTCTTGCAATGGGAGAAGTGCTTAGCTTTGGGTTCAATCTTGCGGTGTCCTTTCCCAGTGACAGCAGGGGCAACAAGGCATGTATTGTATTGTTGCCATCGAGGATAAAAAGATGGGGTTTATATCATATTGCTTGAGTTTATCCCTCTACATCATGTCATCTTTCTTAATGCATTACTCTGTTCTTATGAACTTAATACTCTAGATGTAGGCAGAAGTCGGTCGATGTGTGGAGTAATAGTAGTATATGCAGAACCGTTTTGATCTACTTGTTGCGAACGTGATGCCTATATACATGATCATGCCTAGATATTCTCATAATTATGCACTTTTCTATCAATTGCTCGACAGTAATTTGTTCACCCACCGTAATACTTATGCTATCTTGAGAGAAGCCACTAGTGAAACCTATGGCCCCCGGGTCTATCTTTTATCATATAAGTTTCCAATCTACTTTTATTTGCATCTTTTACTTTCCAATCTATATCATAAAAAAATATTTATCTTATCTTATTATCTCTATCAGATCTCACTTTCGCAAGTTACCGTGAAGGGATTGACAACCCCTTTATCGCGTTGGTTGCGAGGTTCTTGTTTGTTTGTGTAGGTACGAGGGACTTTTGAGGAGCCTCCTACTGGATTGATACCTTGGTTCTCAAAACCGAGGGAAATACTTACGCTACTTTGTTGCATCACCCTTTCCTCTTCAACGGAAAACCAACGCAGTGCTCAAGAGGTAGCAATGGCCCATATCTTCCATCGAGGGGTTCCGGTAACCCCTCCGGTACTCCGGTTTGTACCCGATACACCCCGGAACCCTTCCGGTGTCCGAATACCACCTTCCAATATATCAATCTTTACCTATCAACCATTTCGAGACTCCTCGTCATGTCTGTGATCTCATCTGGGACTTCGAACAACCTTCGGTCACCAAAACACATAACTCATATAATACATATCGCTATTGAACAATAAGCGTGCGGACCCTACGAGTTCAAGAACTATGTAGACATGGCCAAGACACCTCTCCGGTCAATAACCAATAGCGGAACCCGGATGCTCATATTGGTTCCCACATATTCTACGAAGATCTTTATCGGTCGAATCGCAATGTCAACATACGTTATTCCCTTTGTCATTGGTATGTTACTTGCCAGAGATTCGATCGTCGATATCTTCATACCTAGTTTAATCTCATTACTGGCAAGTCTCTTTACTCGTTCCGTAGTGCATCATCCCATAACTAACTCATTAGTCACATTGCTAGCAAGGCTTCATATGATGTGCATTACTGAGAGGGCCCAGAGATACCTCTCCGATACTCGGAGTGACAAATCCTAATCTCGATCTATGCCAACCCAACAAACACCTTCGGAGATACCTTTAGAGCATCTTTATAATCACCCAATTATGTTGTGACGTTTGATAGCACATAAGGCATTCCTCCGGTGTCCGGGAGTTGCATAATCTCATAGTCGGAGGAATATATATTTGACACGAAGAAAGCTGTAGCAATAAAACTGAACGATCATTATGCTAAGCTAACGGATGGGTCTTGTCCATCACATCATTCTCCTAATGATGTGATCCCGTTCATCAAATGACAACACATGTCTATGTCCAGGAAACTTAACCATCTTTGATTAACGAGCTAGTCAAGTAGAGGCATACTAGGGACACGGTGTTTTGTCTATGTATCCACACATGTATCAAGTTTCCGGTTAATACAATTCTAGCATGAATAATAGACATTTATCATGATATAAGAAAATATAAAATAAAAAATTTATTATTGCCTCTAGGGCATATTTCCTTCAGTCAATAATCTAGTTCACATCGCCATGTGATTTAACACCAATAGTTCACATCTCCATGTGACCGACAACCAAAGGGTTTACTAGAGTCAATAATCTAGTTCACATCGCTGTGTGATTAACACCCAAAGAGTACTAAGATGTGATCATGTTTTGCTTGTGAGAGAAGTTTAGTCAACGGGTCTGCCATATTCAGATCCGTATATATTTTGCAAATTTTCTATGTCTACAATGCTCTGCATGGAGATACTCTAGCTAATTGCTCCCACTTTCAATATGTATCCAGATTTAGACTCAGAGTCATCTGGGTCGGTGTAAAAGCTTTCATCGACGTAACTCTTTACGACGAACTCTTTATCACCTCGATAACCGAGAAATATTTCCTTAGTCCTCTTAGGTAACTAAGGATAACTTTGACCGCTATCCAGTGATCCAATCCTGGATCACTATCGTACCCCCTTGCCAAACTGATGATAATGTACCCAATAGGCCTCGTACACAACATAGCATACTTTATAGAACCTATGGCTGAGGCATAGGGAATGACTTTCATTCTCTTTCTATTTTCTGCTATGGTCGGGTTTTGAGTCTGACTCAACTTTACACCTTGTAATACAGGCAAGAACTCCTTCTTTGACTGATCCATTTTGAACTCTTTCAAAATCTTGTCAAGGTATGTACTCATTGAAAAAAATCTTACCAAGCGTTTTGATCTATCTCTATAGATCTTGATGCCCAATATGTAAGCAGATTCATCGAGGTATTTCTTTGAAAAACTCCTTTCGAACACTCCTTTATGCTTTCTAGAAAATTCTACATCATTTCCGATCAACAATATGTCATTCACATATACTTATCAGAAATGTTGTAGTGCTCCCACTCACTTTCTTGTAAATACAGGCTTCTCCGAAAGTCTGTATAAAACTATATGCTTTGATCAACTCATCAAAGCGTATCTTCCAACTCCGAGATGCTTGCACCAGTCCACAGATGGATCGTTGGAGCTCGCACACTTTGTTAGCACCTTTAGGATTGACAAAACCTTCTGGTTGCATCATATACAACACTTCTTTAATAAATCCATTAAGGAATGCAGTTTTGACATCCATTTGCCACATTTCATAAAATATGGCAATTGCTAACAAGATTCAGACATACTTAAGCATCGATAAGAGTGAGAAAATCTCATCGTAGTCAACACCTTGAACTTGTCGAAAAACCTTTTTGCGACAATTCGAGCTTTGTAGATAGTAACACTACCATCATTGTCCGTGTCCCTCTTGAAGATCCATTTATTCTCTATGGACTGCCGATCATCGGGCAAATCCACCAAAGTCCATACTTTGTTCTCATACATGGATCATATCTCAGATTTCATGGCCTCAAGCCATTTATCGGAATGTTGGCTCATCATAGCTTCTTCATAGTTCGTAGGTTCGTCATGGTCAAGTAACATGACCTCCAGATCAGGATTACTGTACCACTCCGGTGCGGATCGTGCTTTGCTAGACCTACAAGGTTCTGTAGCAACTTTATCTGTAGTTTCATGATCTTTATCATTAGCTTCCTCTAGTTGGTGTAGGCATCATGGGAACAGATTTCTCAAATGAGCTACTTTCCAAATTGTGAGAAGGTACAACTACCTCATCAAGTTTGACTTTCGTCCCACTCACTTCTTTCGAGAGAAACTCCTTCTCTAGAAAGGTTCCGTTCTTAGCAACAAAAATCTTGCCTTCAGACTTGTGGTAGAAGGTGTACCCAATTGTTTCCTTAGGGTATCATATGAAGACACACTTCTCCGACTTGGGTTCGAGCTTATCAGGCTGAAGCTTTTTTACATAAGCATCGCATCCCCAAACTTTAAGAAACGACAACTTAGGTTTGCTACCAAACCACAGTTCATACGATGTCGTCTCAATGGACTTTGACGGTGCCCTGTTAAACATGAATGCAGCTGTCTCTAATGTATAACCCCAAAACGATAGTGGTAAATCGGTAAGAGACATCATAGATTGCACCATATGTAATAAAGTGCGATTATGACGTTTGGACACACCATTTCACTGTGGTGTTCCAGGTGGCGTGAGCTGTGAAAATATTCTACATTATTTTAAATGAAGGCCAAACTCCTAACTCAAATATTCACCTCCACGATCAGATCGTAGAAATTTTATTTTCTTGTTACGATGATTCTCCACTTCACTCTGAAATTCTTTGAACTTTTCAAATGTTTCAGACTTGTGTTTCATTAAGTAGATATACTCATATCTGCTCAAATCATCTGTGAAGGTCAGGAAATAACGATACCCGCCAAAAGCCTCAATACTCATCGGACCACATACATCAGTATGTATTATTTCCAATAAGTCATTAGCTCATTCCATTGTTCTGGAGAATGGAGTTTTAGTCATCTTGCCCACGAGGCATGGTTCGCAAGTATCAAATGATTCATAATCAAGTGATTCCAAAAGCCCATCAGCATGGAGTTTCTTCATGCGCTTTACACCAATATGACCTAAACGGCAGTGCCACAAGTATGTTGCTCTGTCATTATCAACTTTGCATCTTTTGGCATCAATATTATGAATATGTGTATCACTACAACCGAGATTCAATAAACCATTAACATTGGGTGTATGACCATAGAAGGTTTTATTCATGTAAACAGAATAACAATTACTCTCTGTCTTAAATGAATAAACATATTGCAATAAACATGATCTAATCATATTCATGCTCAACGCAAACACCGAATAACATTTATTTAGGTTCAACACTAATCCCGAAAGTATAGGGAGTGTGTGATGATGATCAGACAATCTTGGAACCACTTCCAACAGACATCGCCACTTCACCCTCAACTGGTCTCTATATATTCTGCAACTCCTCTTTTGAGTTACTAATCTTAGCAGCCGAACAGGTATCAAATACCCAGGGGCTACTATGAGCACTAGTAAGGTACACATCAATAATATGTATATCAAATATACCTTTGTTCACTTTGCCATCCTTCTTATCCGCCAAATATTTGGGGTAGTTCCGCTTCTAGTGACCATTCCTTTGCAGTAGAAGCACTCAGTTTCAGGCTTAGGTCCAGCTGCGGGCTTCTTCAGGGGAGTGACAACTTGCTTGCCATTCTTCTTGAAATTCCCTTTCTTTCCTTTTGTCCTTTTCTTGAAACTATTGGCCTTGTTTAATCATCAACACTTGATGCTTTTTCTTGATTTCTATCTTCATCGATGTCAGCATCACGAAGAGCTCAGGAATTGTTTTCTTCATCCCTTGCATATTATAGTTCATCATGAAGTTCCAGTAACTTGGTGATAGTGACTAGAGAACTCTATCAATCACTATCTTATCTGGAAGATTACCTCCCACTTGATTCAAGCGATTGTAGTACTCAGACATTCTGAGCACATGCTCACTGGTTGAGCTATTCTCCTCCATCTTGTAGGCGAAGTACTTGTCAGATGTCTCATACCTCTTGACTCGGGCACTTGCTTGAAATATTAACTTCAACTCCTGGAACATCTCATATGGTCCATGACGTTCAAAACGTCTTTGAAGTCCCGATTCTAAGCCGTAAAGCATGGTGCACTAAACTATCAAGTAGTCATCATATCGAGCTTTCCAAACATTCAGAACGTCTTCATCTGCTCCTGCAATAAGTTTGTTAGCTAGCGGTGCATCAAGGACATAATTCTTTAGTGCAGCAATGAGGATAATCCTCAGATTACGGAGCTAGTCTGCATCATTGCTACTATCATCTTTCAACTTAGGTTTCTCTAGGAACATATAAAAAACATAGGGAAGCTACAACGCGAGCTATTGATCTACAACATAATTTGCAAAACACTATCATGACTAAGTTCATGATAAAGTAAAGTTCAATTAATCATGTTACTTAAGAACTCCCACTTAGATAGACATCCCTCTAGTCATCTAAATGATATGTGATCCAAATAAACTAAACCATGTCCGATCATCATGTGAGATGGAGTAGTCTTCAATGGTGAACATCAATATGTTGATCATATCTACTATATGATTCATGTTCGACCTTTCAGTCTCTAGTGTTCCGAGGCCATATCTGTATATGCTAGGCTCATCAAGTTTAACCCGAGTATTCCGCATGTGCAAAACTGGCTTGCACCCGTTGTATTTGAACATAGAGCCTATCACACCCAATCACGTGGTGTCTCAGCACGAAGAACTTTCGCAACGGTGCAGACTCGGGAAGAACACTTATACCTTGAATTTTTAGTAAGGGATCATCTTATAATGCTACCGCCGAACTAAGCAAAATAATATGCATAAAGATAAACATCACATGCAATCAAAATATGCGACATGATATGGCCATCATCATCTTGTGCTTTTTGATCTCCATCACCAACGCAATGTCATGATCTCCATTGTCACTAGCTTGACACCTTGATCTCTATCATAGCGTCGTGGTTGTCTCGCTAACCATTGCTTCTACGACTATCGCTACCGCTTAGTGATAAAGCAAAGCAATTACATAGCGCATGTATTTCATACAATAAAGTGACAACCATATGGCTCCTACCAGTTGCCGATAACTTCTACACAACATGATCATCTCATACAACAATCTTTATATCACATCATGTCTTGACCATATCACATCACAACATGCCCTGCAAAAACAAGTTAGACGTCCTCTACTTTGTTTGTTGCAAGTTTTACGTGTCTGCTACGGGCTTCTAGCATGAACCGTACAAAACTACGGCACAAAAACCACAACGGTGATTTATCAAGTTTGTTGTTTTAACCTTCACAAGGACCGGCAGCAGTCAAATTCGATTCAACTAAAGTTGGAGAAACAGACACCCGCCAGCCACCTTTATGCAAAACTAGTTGCATGTCTGTCGGTGGAACCGGTCTCATGAACGCGGTCATGTAAGGTTGGTCCGGGACGCTTCATCCAACAATACTGCCGAATCAAAATAATACATTGGTGGTAAGCAGTATGACAATCACCGCCCACAACTCTTTGTGTTCTTCTCGTGCATATCACCTACGCATAGAACCTGGCTTGGATGCCACTGTTCGGAAACATAGCATGCAAATTCAAAAATTTCCTACGCTCACGCAAGATCTATCTAGGAGATGCATAGCAACGAGAGGAGGAGAGTGTGTCCACGTACCCCCGTAGACCGAAAGCGGAAGCGTTAACTTAACGCGGTTGATGTAGTCGAACGTCTTCTCGAATCAACCGATCAAGTACCGAACGTATGGCACCTCCGAGTTCTGCACGTTCAGCTCGATGACGTCCCTCGAACTCTTCATCCAGCAGAGTGTCGATGGAGTCGATGAGTTCTGTCAGCATGATGGCATGATGACGGTGTTGGTGATGTGAAAGTGCTAGTTATCGACTAGAGGGGGGGTGAATAGGCGATTTTTATGGAAGTCTTCAAAACATGAATGTTTCAAAGACAAACACGAAAACTGGACCTATAAACATGCAGCAGAAGATGAACTACACTAGACAAGCCATAGTTAAACAAGTATGAAGCTAAAGCATGATGACAGATAGCAGCTAGGTAGTAGGATCAGGATGGAAGATAGTATGAAGCCAATCAGAACAAGTAGTCACACAGTGAAGTCAAACAGGCAGAGCAATCAGACAATGACTTCACAAAGACAAACTGTAAGTAAGGAGAGTAAGAGATAGAACCAGTGTGTTGTGAAGACAAGGATTTGTTCGACCAGTTCCAGTTGCTGTGACAACTGTACGTCTGGTTAGGGAGGCTGAGATTGAACTCAGAAGACCGTGTCTTCACCTTATTCCCCTTGAGCTAAGGACACATAGTCCCCACCCAATCACTCTGGTAAGTCTTCAAGGTAGACTTCCAAACCTTCACAGACTTCGTTCACCGGTGATCCACAATTACTCTTGGATGCTCAGAACGTAATGCCTAACTGGCTGGAGGATTCACAGTCCTCAAGTGTAACAAGTCTTCAGATCACGCGGACAGAAAGACTTCCGTGATGCCAAACACTCTTTGGGCTCTGGGTGTTTTGGGCTTTGTCCTCACAAGGATTTCTCTCTCAAACTCTTCGGAGGTGGGTTGCTCTCAACGACAAAAGCCATGCACTAACTCTGAGCAGCCACCAATTTATGGTGTAGGGGGTGGGCTATTTATAGCCACTGGGCAACCCGACCTGATTTGTCCGAAATGACCCTGGGTCACTAAGGAACTAACACGTGTCACAACTGTCAGATTTCAAACACACGCGACGGCTTGACTTGGGCTACAAGTAAAGCTGACTTATCCGACTCTGGATAAGATTTGCTCTCATTATCTTTGCTCGAAGACATAGGATTATGGTTGAGCATCACTTCAGTCACTCTGACTTTGTTCACTTGGACCCCACTTAACAGTGCGGTGGTTCCTATGACTCAACAAAGAAGAAAAGAAACAACGAAACTACTAAGTCTTCGCACTCCATAGTTTTCACTCAATGTCTTCTTCTGTCATAGTCTTCAGTGTGAATATCTTCACGTACCACCATTATCTTCAATGTCTTCATACATTTTTAGGGATCATCTCCGGTAGGTAAACCGAATCAAGGAGGGACTACTACATGTGTTATCCTGCAATTCTCACAAACACATTAGTCCCTCAACCACGTTTGTCGTCAATACTCCAAAACCAAACTAGGGGTGGCACTAGATGCACTTACAATCTCCCCTTTTTTGGCGATTGTTGACAAACTGGTTGAAGTTTTCAACGGGGATATAAATATGTGAAATTGTCAAGGATGAGGTATTGTCTTCGTAAGTAGCAAAAGGCTCCCCCTGAAGATGTGCATATAAATAATTTGCTTTTGGAATGCAAATGCACATGGCAGGTTCTACTTGTGGAGATCCTCTTCAACTTATGAAGACAATTCATCATGCATGATTCGATGTAACGAAGATAATGACATGCATAATGAAAAATGGACGTCTGCAAAATGATTTAAGTGCGGAAGTTATCATCGCACATGCAGAATTTATCATCGCATCACAAAATAGCAAATAAGTAGCAGACGACCATCGAGTTTAAGTGTTACAACACAGAGAACCAAATGTATCAAGAGCAAGAGTTGTAAACACTAGGCAAAATATAATGCAACCGCCCATATGAACCCGCTTGAAGACTATCAACTCATAGCTTCTCCCCCTTTTGTCAGTAAGGACCAAAAAGGGTTGAAGACATTGAGCCTCTACTCGTTCCCAGAAGGAGTAGGAGAAGATGCAGGGTTGATGTCGAGGTTTGGCGGTGCAGACGAACTTGGATCAGTGTCGAGGTTTGGAGGTGGCGAAGTAGCATCATCTTGATCATCGATCACATGAGCATTCACGGTTGCAGCAGAAGAGGAGTAATCTGAGTCTTCAAGAGATGGAGTGCGCCGCAGAACAGCATTTCTGGGTGGAGTGGAATCAAACTTGAATCGTTCTAAGAAGCCATCGTCCTGAAGATCTTCCTCAGCACACATGAGCGTCAACCCTTTCCATGTGCGTCGACAGGTTTCATGCGCGACAAATGCATTCTTGGTTGCAAGGTTGCGAATGCGATTGACGTCAGTCATGATGCTCTACATCTGGCGCTTGAGCCAATCATGATGCCTATCCTGTTTCTGATGCAGGCCAACGAGAAGCTCTTGGTCATTGAGAACACGAGATTGCTTTCGAGGCCGTTGAGCAATTGTGCTGTTAGTGGCTTTGGTTTGGGCACGGTGAGGTGCACGTATAGTACTAGCCAACAGATAGACTCGAGTGGCAGCCAGCACACCTTCAATGGGCTGAGTGAAGCTCTGGCGATCAACGTTATGAAGATAAAGTGGCTCCTTGTCAGGCTCTGGATAGATGGCTTCAACAGACATATCGACATCTGGCAAGAAGACAATGTGGTTGCGTGCAGATGGTTGATAGTTGAAAGCAGTGTGAAGCTTGATCAGACGCATGATCCATGGAGCATAGAACTTCAAGCCAAAAATGTCAGATCCTGATGCAGCAAGTTGGCGGATGAAGAAATATTGTGCATTGAAGCATTTGCCATGAAGAATATGGAAGACCAATGTCTTCATTGCACCTTCTAGCTTAGCCTTTGGAGAATGTCCTTTGATAGGTCAGAGAGTTCGCCTTATGATGTGATAGATTGTGCGTGGCAGATACTCAAGGTCTTCAACAAAGAACTCCTTAGGATATTCTGCATCTGGAGGCAATGGATTCATCATACTTAGCATCTGGCTCATGTCGGGTTCTGGCTTGTGAAAGATGCTTTCCACAGCTGCAGTGTGAAGCTGACAACCAAGTTCATAGAGATCACCTGGAGTGGGCAGGCCAGTAAGCTCAATGACATCAAATGCTTTGGCTTCATGATGGACATTTCCTGTCATCCACTCAAGGACCCAAGTCTTAGGATCCCTGTTGTAGCCTCTGATTTGAAGAGTGGCATAGAATTGAAGCAGCAACTCTTCATTACAGTGCTCCTTATCAGTGATGAAATGCAGTAAGCCAGCCTCTCTGAAGCAATCGAGAGCTTCTTATAAGCAGGGCAGGCCAGCTATGGCTTCAGTATCAAGGCGCATATGCGGAAATATGCGGCCTTGGTTGTACAAAATGCATGAATAATAGCTACGCTGCTGATAGCTCCAGAACCGATCAGATGAAATCTTGGGCCTGGTGTAGGGGTTCTTTTCGCTATCGAAGAAGGTGTTGTGTGCAATGAAGCCGTTGACATTGAAAGATCTTGGTGAAGTGGCAGTACCTGGAAATCTGGGCAGTCTTGGCTTTGGCTTCTGAATCTGAGGCCTGTGCGCGACATGGTAATCAAATTGAGGACCAGCACCAGGTGGAGGAATTAGAATAGGCCATCTGACAGTGACAAGCTGGCCATAGTTGTATGCTTGATCGATAGTATGTGGCCTTGGAGGCGGAACAGGAACAGTGGCATTGACTTCAGACTGCAGATTTGTGTCAGGTGCGGCATTGACATCATCTGCTTCATGGGCTTCATTGGCTTCATTGGCCACTAGTGCATTGGCCACCGTAGGCTCCACATTGGCTTCATTTGCTTCAGGAATGTCATTTGTGGCAGCCTCAGGATTCTCACCCTCCACTTGAGTAGCTGGAGGTTCTGGCATAGACTGGTTCTCTTCATGAACTTCTTCTTGAGTTGCAGGGGGAGTAGCAACATGCTCTTCTTGTTGTGTTGCTCCGGCTGATGCAGCCGGAGGGTCTTTAGCAGCATTGGCTTCAGGCACATGGACTGTCACAGAAGGATTGTCTTCAGAGAACACTTGACGTGCCACTGAACTTGACAAGTTGGAGCCCTCTTCTGTGATGGTGGTCATGGAGACGGATGGCCTCAGGCCTTTGCGAAGCCGTTGGAATACGGGCGACGCCTTTGGTGATGGTGATGTCTCCATGTAGTTTTCATCATTGGACATGGGGCTGATGACGGGCACAGATGACGGTTGGGGTGTACTTGGTGAGTCTTGATGTGGGGTAGCTTGCTGGGGGCGATCAGCCCACGATGAATCTTGTGAGATTGGCGTCAAAGGACGACCAATACTGATAAGCTCATTGTTCGTTTGAACAGGATATGATACCGTTGGGTGCTCGATCTGAGGAAGAACTGCATCATCTTGAACAATGTCTTCAGTCGTGATGGGGTCGACGACTGGAACTTCTTGAGCTTCAGGAGCCTCTGTGGAAGCAGGCTCATGAACAATCATTCGACGCTCTTGGTTTGCAGATGGAGGGGGAACAAAGGCAAGGGGTTCAACAACAAGGGGCTCTGTAGGAGCAGCCCGATCTCTCTTCTTGGTTTTTCTCTTCTTAGGGGGTGGTGCTTCATTAGTGGTGCGCTTGGTTTTCTGCTTCCTGGCTTTGGCTTCAGCTGCCTTGGTTTTCTTCTGTTTAGAAGACACTGAAGGAGCCTTGGGCTTCGAGCCGCGCATGCTGGCAGGGAAGACAATGTGTAGTTCTTCCTGCCGTGGTGCTTCAGTGTTGGTTTCAGGTGACTTCTTTTTCTTGGCAGCCATTGAGGGGTCAATGCCAGGGCGGCCAAGTGCCTTGCGCTTTTCAGCTTCATTGTAGGCTTGAACTTATTTGTCTGCAAGTGCTTTCATGCGCTCTCTTGAGCCTTTGGCTTCCTCGCGTTTCTTCCGAAACGACTCCTTGAGGTCATTAAGCATCACCTTGAACTTTTGCATATCAGCCACATTCAGCTTGGCTACATGCTTCTTGAACTGTTCCTTCTTGAAGTCTATCTTTCGCTTCAGTTCAAATATGCGCTGAGCCAGAGCAAGCTCAGGAGCAATGGCGCCTTGGAAAGCAACGCTGACGCCAATGGGAAGCTGAAGATCATCAAAGCTGAGATCTTGATTGTCGAACCACTCATCAATGAAGTTCTTCATAATGTTTACATCAAAGAGGGGCAGATTGTTGAAGATCTCCGCCTCTTGCTTGCTATTGATCAGCTGCTCTAGAGTGTCCTCACCAAATTCTTCATCTGAAGACAAGTCAATGGTTTCAGATTCATTCCTCAGGATGGCAGCAGGTGTCAGTGCATGACTCAGTTGCTGAACCGGTGTCTTCTGTGGCTTCGCACGTCTCATGGAGATGCGAGAGAGATCTTCAGAGTTATTGCTGGGAGCAGAAGGGGCAGTTGCCAATGGCTTCGCTCTCGAAGCTTTTGGGGCAGCATATGACTTTGAAGCTTTAGTCTTCTTTTGCTTCTGCAGCTTTGGGTTAGGAGCTGGAGCTTCGTCGGTGTCAGCATCATCATTAGAATGATCCACTTTGGCACCTTGAACAGTAATGTGAGTGATGAGTCCAGCAAGGTTGTAGAAGGGGCCGATCCTGTTTTCATTGGCTTCACGGGTGCCATTGTCCCGAGGTGAGGAAGGACCAGGGTTGAAGTCAAGCCCTAGATCCTTCTTGTTCTTTGTAGCTGAGTCTTTGGCGAACTGGTAGTTGTGCTTGAACAGACTATCTTCACGACACCAGAGTAGTGAAGAAGGGTTAGCATTCTCAGGCTGTGGTCCGCGCACCATGCAAGGATAGAAGCCTTGCTCAATAGCTTCAGCCTGAGTCCTGGGTGGAAGATTTTTGTACAAAATATCACCCCAGGGTGCCTTGATGGCATTCTTCTCTGCATATTCTTTAGTGATGAAGCGATATCTAAACCATTCTTCTGCCCAATATCTTCGAATCCATTGGATTCGATTCTTGCGTTCAGTATAGGTTTCTTCTGGGTCAGTTTTGTACATCTTGTGCAAATCTGGAGGTAAGTCCTTGGAAGTGTTACGACAACGCTGTCTGCCTCCCTTTCTTGTTGACTTTTCAGTTGCCATGAAGTGTAAACTGAAAGGCTTCAGTACGTGCAATGGCTTCAAACAGCTGGACTGACAGGAACTCGCTTCAGGTGAGTTGATGTGACTCTGCAAGAATTCTGCAAACAAATGCAGACTATGAGAACCAAGGGATTCTCCCACGGACATGTACCTGTGACAGCATTAAAGGTGCGAGGGAAGGGGAAGAGGTCATATGCATTCTCAGAAGATTTTGAAGATAAATTAGTTTGAAGACTATGAGAACCAAGGGATTCTCCCACGGACATGTACCTGTGACAGCATTAAAGGTGCGAGGGAAGGGGAAGAGGTCATATGCATTTTCAGAAGATTTTGAAGATAAATTAGTTTGAAGACATTGACCTCATAACGAGAAGACATTCACTTATATGATTAGAGTTGGTTCCAGAGTTGTACAAATCCAAGAATAAGTACAAGTGAGGAATCTAACTTGTGAAGAAGCATCAGTGAATATACTAGGCAGAATATGAGATGCATACAGAGATAGATTCATGTTCGAAGATCTAGAAACCACTTTTGGTAGGAAGGGATGAATCTATCAGATCAAAAAGACGGTAAAAAGTAAACTTTTATTACCACACGAAGAACTGCTAGACGGAGCAAAGATGGATGCCGAGCAGTTCGATCTCCCGTGCCCTAACTTGGCAACGGAAGACACCTACGGCGACGGCGGAGAAGACGAGGTCCGCGGCCGGCGTGAGGACGGCGTCGAGGAGGTCGCAACAACTAAGCACTTCGTCGTCGGCGTCGTTGAGAGCTAGCGTAGGCGCTAGGGTTTGCGAGAGATGGAGAAGGAGGAAGAAGGATTTTTGACCGAGACAAGACAGGTATTTATAAGGACAGAGACAGCACAGCGCAATTACGCAGGTGCCCCTGGCGGTTCACATCTGATGGACATGTGGCGAACATGCAACTCATTGAGAGTTGTTCCAGGTTCCCACGCATGCATGGATTGTCGGGGTGGTCGTTCCGAATTCTCCGGGTTTCAGGCAAAAGGATATGTCATTAAAGCTAGATATAAATGTCTGTCTCTGTATCTTCTGCTGACAAGGATGCGGAGAAGACATTCGACAGTTTCAACAGAATGCATATGATTTGGATAGATAGAGCTTGAGGTAGAAAGCATAGAGAGGTTAGGGTCCGATCACATTCACTTAGTTCAAAAGATTAAAACAAGAAGACATAGCCATAAGTGAATGCTATAGAGGACAGAATACAGTATATATATATAACAGAGTAAAGCCAAATCAGTAATCACGAAATCAAATTAATGTTGAAGTTAAATCAATTGAGAAGACTTTGCAGATATGGCGCCATGAGGAAACACTTCATAAGAGTTTGGTGGTGGCGTTACCCACCGTATAGGAAGTATTAGACCCAGACACGGCACACAACTATCGTGGCGCTCTGAAGTCAATTTCCACATTAATGTATTCACACGTAGAGTGTATGTCTTTATTGATTGAAGATATACATTACTTTGTGTGTTGCACATCTAAGTCATCAAACTGCATAAGTGTTAGGATGTGTGCCTAATCATAGGACATTCAAGGATTCCAAGATATTTAGCTCACACCGCAACTTGCAAAACCTTTTCTCATCCAAGGGCTTAGTGGAGATATCAGCCAACTGCTCTTCTGTCTTGACGTGAATGATATCAATATCTTCTTTCATAACATGATCTCTGAGGAAGTGATGACGAATTTCAATGTGCTTTGTCTTCGAGTGCTGAACTGGGTTATTGGCAATCTTGATAGCGCTTTCATTATGGCAGTAGAGTGGCACATGCTTCAGATGGATGCCATAGTCCTTACGAGTTTGCTTCATCCACAGAAGCTGAGCGCAGCAAGATCCAGCAGCAATGTATTCAGATTCAGCACTTGAGAGTGATACACAGTTCTGCTTCTTTGAAGACCAATAGACAAGAGATCGACCCAGAAAGTAACATGTGCCGAGACTTGCGATCCACCTTGTCACCAGCATAATCAGCATCCAAAAATCCAACCAGATCAAACTCTGAGCCCTTTGGATACCATAATCCTAGTGTTGGGGTGTAAGCCAAATATCGAAGAATTCGCTTCACAGCTAAGTGATGCGACTCCTTTGGTGCCGCTTGGAATCAGGCACACATGCAAACACTAAGCATGATATCTGGCCTAGATGCACATAAGTAAAGTAAAGAGCCAATCATGGAGCGGTATACCTTTTGATCGAAATCTTTACCATTGGCGTCGGGGCTTAGATGACTTTTGGTTGGCATTGGCGTCGTGTATCCTTTGCAGTCTTGCATTCCAAACTTCTTCAGGCAATCTTTGAGATATTTTTCTTGAGATATGAAGATGCCGTTGCGTTGCTGACGGATTTGAAGACCGAGAAAAAACTTCAGCTCTCCCATCATGGACATTTGATATTGTTCTTGCATCATGTGACCAAATTCATCACTGTATTTCTTGTTGGTGCAACCAAAGATAATGTCATCCACATAGATTTGGTACACAGACAGTTCACCATCATATGTCTTCGTGAAGAGAGTGGGATCTAGAGAACCAGGTTTGAAGCCTTTGCTCTTCAGGAAGTCTTTGAGTGTGTCATACCAAGCACGAGGGGCTTGTTTGAGGCCATACAGTGCCTTGTTGAGCTTGTATACCATATCATGATGTTTTGGGTCTTCAAAGCCAGGCGGTTGTGCAACATACACTTCTTCTTCAATCTTTCCATTGAGAAAGGCACCCTTCACATCCATTTGATACAGAAGGATGTTATGATGATTTGCGTAAGCTAGCAGTATGCGAATGGCTTCGAGCCTAGCCACTGGAGCAAATGTTTCATCGAAGTCAATTCCTTCAACTTGTGTGTATCCTTGAGCAACGAGCCGTGCTTTGTTTTTGACTACTTGACCATGCTCATCTTGTTTATTGCAATATATCCATTTTGTGCCTATTATGTTGTGCTTGCGAGGATCAGGACACTTGAAAAGTTCCCATACATTGTTCAGCTCAAACTGTTGAGGCTCATCTTGCATAGCTTGAATCCATTCAGGTTCCATGAAGGCTTCAACAACTTTCTTGGGTTCAGAGATTGAGACAAATGCAAAGTGCCCACAGAAATTTGCTAGTTGTGTTGCTCTTGAACGAGTGAGTGGACCAGGTGCATTGATGCTATCGATTATCTTCCCAATTTGTACTTCATTTGCAACACGAGGATGAACTGGACAAAGATTTTGCTCCTGCTGATCATTGTCATCATTTGGAGGATTGTCTTCAGGCTGAGCAATGTCTTCAGGTTGATCAGGTGCAGAAATAATAAGTTCCTCTTCAGGTTGGGCCTCTGATGGTATGATCTCTCCTGTTCCCATTAACTTGATTGATTCACTGGCAGGTACTCCATCTAGCACATTTGGCAGGTGCTCTCTTTGCAAGCCGTTAGTTTCATCGAACCGCACATCCACAGTTTCAACCACTTTATAGTGAAAGAGGTTGAAGACTCTATAGGAGTGCGAGTCCTTTCCATAACCAAGCATAAAACCCTCATGTGCTTTCGTTGCAAATTTTGAAGTGTGATGTGGATCCTTGATCCAGCACCTAGCACCAAATACTCTGAAGTAGCTTACATTTGGCTTCTTACCAGTTAGAAGCTCATAGGATGTTTTCTTCAGAAGCTTGTGAAGATAAACATGGTTGATGACATGGCATGCAGTATCAATGGCTTCAAGCCAGAATTTTCTTGGAGTCTTGTATTCGTCAAGCATCGTCCGAGCCATATCAATAAGGGTTCTGTTCTTGCGCTCCATGATGCCATTCTGCTAAGGTGTGTAAGGAGCAAAAAACTCATGAGTGATGCCTAAGGTGTCAAGATAGAGGTCGAGGCCTGTGTTCTTGAATTCTGTGCCATTGTCACTCCTAATGTGCTTGATCTTGATGCCATAGTTGTTCATGGCGCGGTTGGCGAAGCGTCTGAAGACATCCTGCACTTCAGTCTTGAAGAGAATTATGTGCACCCAAGTGTATCTTGAATAATCATCGACAATAACGAAACCATAGAGACAAGCAGTTGCAGTGAGAGTAGAGTAGAGTAGTGAGTGGGACCAAACAAGTCCATGTGGAGCAACTCAAAAGGTCGAGATGTAGTCATGATTGTCTTCGAGGGATGCTTGGCCCTTGTCATCTTCCCAGCTTCACAAGCACCACACAGATGATCTTTCTTGAACTTGACGCCTTCGATGCCTATGACGTGCTTCTTCTTGGCGAGAGTGTGTAGGTTCCTCATGCCAGCATGCCCTAGCCTCCGATGCCAGAGCCAACACTCTGAAGACTTGGCTAGAAGATATACGGCCATCTGTGGTCCCGCTGAGAAGTCTACCATGTACAGATCATCTTTCCTGTACCCTTCGAAGACTAGAGACTTGTCAGATTCCATTAGTACAAGGCAACGATATTTTCCAAATAGCACAATCATGTTTAAGTCACAAAGCATTGAGATAGACATTAAGTTGAAACCAAGGGATTCAACAAGCATCACTTTGTCCATGTGTTGATCCCTTGAGATTGCAACTCTACCTAGGCCCAATACCTTGCTTTTACCAGTGTCAGCGAATGTGATGTGACTTTTATCACATGGACGTAAGGTTGAGTCCATGAGAAGACTTTGATCACTAGTCATGTGGTTAGTGCATCCGCTGTCCATAATCCATTCTGAAGCACGAGGTGTCGTACCCTACAGTGCAGTTAGGAGGATAGGCTTCACAAAGAGTATTGTGAAGCATAAACATTTGACGTACAAGAGGATTATCAAAGCTTAGATCAAGGTTAGGACTGATAGTATGACTAGCAAGCGATTCAGATACGAAATACATAGTAAGACCATTTGGGCATTTTATCTTGCGTCCGATAATGTGTTTTAGGTCCCCAGCAATAGCATCGGACGCCTTTGATTTCCGTCTGGAGACCTTTCCCTGCAAAAGAAAGTTAATTCTTCTTAACCACCCACATCTTCAGGGGTGGCTTAGAAGCAATGAGTCTAAGTGCAGCATCTGAGAATTTCGGCTTTGGAGCCCTAGCAAATAGCCTTGCAGGAGAAGAACGATACTCATATGAATAAGCAGAAAAGTTCTTAGTTCTATGAATATAGCGGTTTGAAGACACACGCTCATATTCATAAGTCTGAGTATGGTTTCCCTGCAAAACATTGGCGTTAGGGTGACTCAGGTGAGTCCTGTATCTGTATGAAGCCTTTGGGCCATATGAAGCCATAGGTCTGGGGTTTGTGTTCTTCCTTGGTGGTGTCATGATGACATTCACAGGAAGATTCTCAATACACTGTTTAGGTACCCAGATCTTCTTCATAGGTGGTCCATTCCTGCAGTTAGTACCAATATACCTAGCAAACACTTCACCATTCTGATTCTTAAACAGTTTATAGTTTGCATCAAAGGATTCATCAATAACAATTGGATTAGCACAAGTAAATCCAGATAAGGTGGATGGATCCATTGAAGGTTCCTTTGCAATAACCCATGTGGTTTTGGGGTACTGCTTAGGCTTCCAGTAAGAACCATCAACATTCATTTTCCTCTCGAACCCAACACTCTCTTTCCTAGGGTTTCGGTTCAAGATCTGCTTTTTGAGGACATCACATAGTGTCTGATGCCCCTTGAGGCTTTTGTACATTCCTGTTTCAAGCAATGTTTTCAATCTGGCATTTTCATCAGCAACAGTAGTGGCATCCTTCGCAGAGGGGTTAGTTACCACATCGATGGTTGAAGATATTGAAGCAGTAGCAGCAGTAGAACACTCAGCAACAGAAATAGCGTTGTCACGCTCAAGACATTTTAAACATGGTGGTTCAAATCCTTCCTGAGCGGGACTGATCTGTTGAGCGCGAAGTGACTCGTTTTCCTTTTGAAGATCTTCATGAGCCGCTCTCAACTTCTCAAGTTCTTGCTTCCTTTGAAGATAATCATAGGAAAGCTTTTCATGGGTTGTTGAGAGTGACTCATGACGACCTTCAAGCTCTTGGTACTTAACATGAAGATTTTTTATATCTTCAATTAAGGATTGAGATCGGGTCATTTCAGCGTCCAATAGATCATTGCTTTTGTATAACAGTTTTTGAATATGTTCCATAGCTTTCTGTTGTTCAGTTGCAATTTTAGCAAGTGTTTTGTAGCTGGGTTTGGATTCACAATTAGAGTCATCTTCACTTGATGTTTGAAAGTAAGCATCGCGTGAGTTTACCTTGGCACCGCGTGCCATGAAGCAGTAAGTGGGAGCGGAGTCGTCCTTATCACTGGCATCAACGTTGGTGATGGATACATTGTCTTCAGTGTTGAAGGTGGACTTGGCAACGTAGGCTGAAGCTAAAGCCAGACTTGCAACGCCAGAGTCAGACTCCTCCTCAGACTCCACCACTTCTGCCTCCTCAGAAGCAGACTCCTCCTCTGAATCCATTTCCTTGCCAGACGAACTTTTCTTGTGTGATGAAGACTTGGAAGAGGACTTGGAAGAAGATTTTTAGTATTTCTTCTTCTTCTTGTCATCAGAACCATATTCCTTGCTCTTCTTCTTTTTCTTCTCATTGTCCCACTGTGGACACTCAGAGATGTAGTGACCAGGTTTCTTGCACTTGTGACAGGTTCTCTTCTTGTGGTCATTGGAAGAAGCTTCATCATTTCTTGAACTGGATCGTGAAGACTTTCTGAAGCCTTTCTTCTTAGTGAACTTCTGGAACTTCTTCACAAGCATAGCAAGCTCCTTTCCAAGGTCTTCAGCTTCACCGGAACTACAGTCAGATTCTTCTTCAGATGAGGAAACAACCTTTGCCTTCAAAGCGCGAGTTCGGCCATAGTTGGGACCATAGATATCTCTTTTCTCAGATAGCTGGAACTCATGTGTGTTGAGCCTCTCAAGTATGTCAGATGGATCGAGTGTCTTGAAGTCAGGGCGTTCTTGAATCATAAGAGCTAGAGAGTCAAATGAGCTGTCAAGAGATCTCAGAAGCGTCTTGACTATTTCATGCTTGGTAATCTCAGTGGCGCCGAGAGCCTGAAGCTCGTTTGTGATGTTAGTGAGACGATCAAACGTGAGGTGGACATTTTCATTGTCATTTCTCTTGAAGCGGTTGAAGAGGTTGCATAGGACACTGATTCTTTGATCTCTCTGAGTTGAAACGCCTTCATTGACCTTGGAGAGCCAGTCCCAGACTAGCTTCGACGTTTCCAAAGCACTCACACGGCCATAATGCCCTTTGGTCAGATGACCACAGATGATGTTCTTCGCAGTAGAATCGAGTTGAATGAACTTCTTGACATCAGTAGGGTGACACCTTCACCAGTCTTGGGAACGCCGTTCTTGACGACATACCACAGATCGACATCAATGGCTTCAAGATGCATATGCATCTTATTCTTTCAGTAGGGATATTCAGTGCCATCGAAGACAGGGCACGCAGCGGAGACTTTGATTATCCCTGCAGTCGACATAGCTAAAACTCCATGTGGTTAAACCAAATCACACAGAACAAGGGAGTACCTTGCTCTGATACCAATTGAAAGTGCTAGTTATCCACTAGAGGGGGGGGTGAATAGGCGATTTTTATGAAAGTCTTCAAAACATGAAAGTTTCAAAGACAAACATGAAAACTGGACCTATAAACATGCAACGGAAGATGAACTACACTAGACAAGCCATAGTCAAACAAGTATGAAGCTAAAGCATGATGACAGATATCAGCTAGGTAGTAGGATCAGGATGGAAGATAGTATGAAGCCAATCAGAACAAGTAGTCACACAGTGAAGTCAAACAGGCAGAGCAATCAGGCAATGACTTCACAAAGACAAACTGTAAGTAAGGAGAGTAAGAGATAGAACCAGTGTGTTGTGAAGACAAGGATTTGTTCGACCAGTTCCAGTTGCTGTGACAACTGTACGTCTAGTTAGGGAGGCTGAGATTGAACTCAGAAGACCGTGTCTTCACCTTATTCCCCTTGAGCTAAGGACACACAGTCCCCGCCCAATCACTCTGGTAAGTCTTCAAGGTAGACTTCCAAACCTTCACAGACTTCGTTCACCGGCGATCCACAATTACTCTTGGATGCTCAGAACGCGACGCCTAACCGGCTGGAGGATTCACAGTCCTCAAGTGTAACAAGTGTTCAGATCACGCGGACAGAAAGACTTCAGTGATGCCAAACACTCTTTGGGCTCTGGGTGTTTTGGGCTTTGTCCTCACAAGGATTTCTCTCTCAAACTCTTCGGAGGTGGGATGCTCTTAACGACAAAAGCCGTGCACTAACTCTGAGCAACCACCAATTTATGGTGTAGGGGTGGGCTATTTATAGACACTGGGCAACCCGACCCGATTTGTCCGAAATGACCCTAGGTCACTAAGGAACTGACATGTGTCGCAACGGTTAGATTTCAAACACACGCGACAGCTTGACTCGGGCTACAAGTAAAGCTGACTTATCCGACTCTGGATAAGATTTGCTCTCATTGTCTTCGCTCGAAGACATAGGATTATGGTTGAGCATCACTTTAGTCATTCTAACTTTGTTCACTTGGACCCCACTTAACAGTGCAGTGGTTCCTATGACTCAACAAAGAAGAAAAGAAAAAACGAAACTACCAAGTCTTCACGCTCCATAGTCTTCACTCAATGTCTTTTTCTGTCACAGTCTTCAGTGTGAATATCTTCACGTACCACCATTATCTTCAATGTCTTCATACATTTTTAGGGGTCATCTCTGGTAGGTAAACCGAATCAAGGAGGGACTACTACCTGTGTTATCCTGCAATTCTCACAAACACATTAGTCCCTCAACCACGTTTGTCGTCAATACTCCAAAACCAAACTAGGGGTGGCACTAGATGCACTTACATGATGTGATCCGCGCAGGGCTTCGCCTAAGCACTACGATGATACTATCAGAGGAGTAAACGGCGGAGGGGGGCACCGCACACGGCTAAGACAATTGTTGTTGCGCCTTTGGGGTGCCCCCCGCCCCCATATATAAAGGAGGAGAGGAGGAGGCTGGCCACAAGGGGCGCGCCAAGGAGGGGGGGGGGGTCCTACTAGGACTCCACTCCTAGTAGGATTCGGCCCCCCTCTCTTTTCCTTCACACGAAGGGGAAAATGGGAAAGGAGAGGGAGAGGGAGAAGGAAAGGGGGTGGCACCCCCTTCCCTAGTCCAATTCGGCCTCCTCCCTGTGTGTGTGTGTGTGGGGGGGGGGGGGGTGCACCAGCCCCTTGTGGGCTGGTTAGCCGCGCTCCTATGGCCCATATGGCCCATATCTTCCACCCGGGGGTTCTGGTAACCCCTTCGGTACTCCGGTTTGTACCCGATACACTCCAGAACCCTTCCGGTGTCCGAATACCACCTTCCAATATATCAATCTTTACCTATCGACCATTTCGAGACTCCTCGTCATGCCCGTGATCTCATCCGGGACTCCGAACAACCTTCGGTCACCAAAACACATAACTCATATAATACATATCGTCATTGAACGTTAAGCGTGCGGACCCTACGGGTTCGAGAATTATGTAGACATGACCGAGACACCTCTCAGATCAATAACCAATAGCAGAACCTAGATGCTCATATTGGTTCCCACATATTCTACGAAGATCTTTATCGGTCGAACCACAATGTCAACATACATTATTCCCATTGTCATCGGTATGTTGCTTGCCCGAGATTCGATCATCGGTATCTTCATACCTAGTCCAATCTCGTTACCGACAAGGTTCTTTACTCGTTCCGTAGTGCATCATCCCGTAACTAACTCATTAGTCACATTGCTTGCAAGGCTTCATATGATGTGCATTACCGAGAGGGCTCGGAGATACCTCTCCGATACTCGGAGTGACAAATCCTAATCTCGATCTATGCCAACCCAACAAACACCTTCGGAGATACCTGTAGAGCATCTTTATAATCACCCAGTTACGTTGTGACGTTTGACAACACACAAGGCATTCCTCCGGTGTACGGGAGTTGCATAATCTCATAGTCGGAGGAATATATATTTGACATGAACAAAGCAATAGTAATAAAACTAAACGATCATTATGCTAAGCTAACGGATGGGTCTTGTCCATCACATCATTCTCCTAATGACGTGATCCCGTTCATCAAATGACAAAACATGTCTATGGCTAGGAAACTTAACCATCTTTGATTAACGAGCTAGTGAAGTAGAGGCATACTAGGGACACGGTGTTTTGTCTATGTATCCACACATGTATCAAGTTTCTGGTTAATACAATTCTAGCATGAATAATAGAAATTTATCATGATATAAGGAAATATAAAATAGGGCATATTCCCTATAAAATAACAACTTTATTACTGCCTCTAGGGCATATTTCCTTCACGGCGATCCTGTCGGAGTAATGGGCCACGGGTAGGCTAACCCGAGCCCCAGAACCTTTCAAGACATCGGGGCAGGCCGCGCCCCTCGAGTCCTAGAGGCGACTCCAAGATGAGCCGAGTCCCAGAGGCGACTCCAAGATGAGCCGAGTCCCAGAGGCGACTCCAAGACGAGCCGAGTCCCAGAGGCGACTCCAAGATGAGCCGAGTCCCAGAGGCGACTCCAAGATGAGCCAACTCCTGTCCAGCGACTTCCGGAGAGGCCGGCTATAGGGAGTCGGCCTGCGACTCCAACCACCCTATTAATTTAGGGCAGGCATGGCCACAGTGCGCCGTACCGACGGAGATCTCCGTCCGGCGCGGCACTGTTGCCATGCCGGCCCAGACATCAGCCCTTGGGGGCGGAGCCCTGTGCCCACGACGGCCTGCCTGTAGACCCAGAGACGGCAGGTCCCACCAGTCAATGGAGTACTGAAGACTGCAAGAGCGCCACAAGACGGACCCATTGGGAGTCGGCCCCCAGGAGTCGGCCGGCCCCTCCCACGGGCCCCACACGCCATTAACCAGACACGACGGGGAATGGCAACAGTGATCGCCCGTCGGGCGGCGGCACTGTTGCCATGACCCCATGACCAAGCCAGCGTCATTAGAAGCACGACTACAGTAATCTGCAGCCGGCAAGACCCGCCCGCGGCGGGCAAGGGTTGTCGGCCCCGTACCAGGCAAGTCGGTGGGACCCACCAATCGGCGGGCCCCAGTAGTCGGCGGAGAAGATGGCGGCCTGAGAGACAGACGACTGGGACCCGCACCCAGCCGGTTTTACCATTGTACCCCTGGGGAGTAGGCCTATATAAACCCCCAGGGCACCCATGCAAAGGGTTCGAATCCATTAGCATTAGACCAGATTATACAGGGAGGAGAAAGCTAGCCTTGCCTTCTCCTACCTCCAGAAACAGCTCAAGGAGCAACCTTGTACTCACTTTGCCTTAGTGACCATGCGGAGACCCCGCAGAGCAGCAGTAGGGGTGTTATCTCCTCGGAGAGCCCTGAAGCTGGGTAAGATCCGCCGGCGTGCATGTCTTCGCCTCATCCCGTTTCCAGGCACCGGCGACGTTCTACTCGCCCCCACCATGATAAGCCATCCTTTGGCACATGTCGCACCCAACCCCTGACATTTGGCGCCCACCGTGGGGCGAGGTGCACCGTCGTCCGGAGATCTGTTCTGGACGGGAACCCCTTTTCCTCCCTGGCGAGCGCAGCCAGCCAGGCTCGCCAGACGGAGTCTGCATCGACGCGCTGCGCGGTGCTGAGGCCGCCTGCGCAGCTAGCTGCCTCGCCGAACTTGTCGGCGAGGTTCGCCTCTCCGATGAGCCTGCGTCCGACGCAGGCACGGGCGGCCCCGAGAACCTCCTCCGGGGCCTCCTCGACCAACTCCACGTCACTGGCAAGCCTGCCGTGGACTTGGAGTCCGTAGGCTCCACCGACCCGATGCTGGTCGACTCCGATGCCGCGTCGCTCGACGCGTTCCCCACCAATGTGGTGGTCTACGACGAGTTGCTCCCTCATGAGGAGAGCGGCGGAAGCACCGTCACGTAGGTGCTCGTCATTAGTCACGGCGAGCGCTCCGGTGAGGGAGCCCATGACCCACTCGACGCAGCTCTGCAAGACGTGACCGCGCCTATTCCGGAGGACGCTGATGCCGAGATGCTGGAGGCACGCCGCCTTCAGATCATCGAAGGCGCGAAGAAGCTGGCAAGCATGAGGCGCTTGTCAGAAGCCTACCAGCGCGAGATGGATCATGCCATGGGCGGCTCGCCAGCTCCGACTAGGCCTAGCCACCTAGGCGCGATCCGACAGCGCGGCGTGGCCATCGCCAACCTGTTCGGGGCCAATCGCCCCGTATATGCCACGCCTATGGAGAACATCCGCGCCGCCCAGGCGGCGACGGACGAGCTGAAAAACTTTGAAGGCGAAGAGCGCCGCATGATGACGGAGCGAGTCCAACAGCTCCTCGACGCGGCTGTTGCGTAGAATGCGGCCGGCGGCCGCACGGAGGCGCCGCGGCAACCGAACGACGGCCTGCCTCCCCACCGAGATCAAGGCGCGACGTCTCAGACGCCGACTGGCGGAGTCCGCAAAAGAAAAGACAAAGAGCCGGCTGTCAGCCACAGTCGGACTCGCATCACCATCGAGCGCGACCAAGATGGCCGCCCGAGAGCAGTGGAACGGCAGGGCGACTATCTGCCTCCTCCACCACGAAGAGAAAGGCGAGTCTCCCCGCCGCCCGTTGAGCATCCGACTCTCGGTGGACGCCTTGGCCGCCGAGAGGGAGTCGGAGAGAACGACGCCCGCCACCGAATCGACCGACTCCACCGATCCGTGGCGCTGGAAGAAGAGGATGAGTTGGGTCCGCCCTGCTTCGGACCTCGCATCCGAGACGAGCCCTTCCCCAAAGGGTTCATGCTCCCCCGAGACACGCCCAAGTATACCGGCTCCGTGAAGCCGGAAGACTGGCTAGTTGACTACTTCACGGCCATCAACATAGCGAACGGCAACAAGCGAGTTGCCATGAAGTATGTTCCACTCATGCTCCAGGGCACGGCCCGGACATGGTTGAACAGTCTGAAGCCCTGCAGCATCAACAGCTGGGTCGACTTCGCCGAAGCCTTCGTCCGCAACTTCACAAGCACGTACAAGCGACCTCCCAAGCCTCGCCAGCTTTCCCTATGCGTGCAAGGCCCCGACGAGTCAACACCCGACTACCTCACGCGCTGGGCCGAGCTTCGAAACTCCTGCGAGGGCGTGCATGAGGTGCAGGCTATTGAGTACTTCACCGCCGGGTGCCGAGAAGGCACCCTCCTCAAACACAAGCTACTCTGCGACGAGCCAGAGACTCTCGACGAGCTGCTGATCATAGCAGACAAGTACGCCATGACCGACTCCTCCATGAAGACGGAGATTCAAGTCAGTGCGACTGGCAAAACGGCCCCTCAGGCTCCCAGAACTCCGGCTGGAGACGCCAGTCGGTGGCAACAACAAAACGACAACAAGGGCAAGGCCTCACAGCCGACTTCCAGCAGTCGGCAGGTTGCGACAGTCGAAGACCAGCAGCCGGAGGGGCAGCCTCCGACCAAGCGACAGAAGGGCGGCAAGTCCAACTGGTTGCCGGCCTTCTCTTACGAGTAGACTCTAGATGGTCCCTGCAAGTTCCACAGCGGCGCGAAGCCGTCGAACCATACCACCCAAAAGTGCCATTGGCTCACCAGAATCGCCAAAGGGAGACGGCCTCCTCCCTCCCCCGCCTGCTGGGCCGCTGCCTCCACCGCCGCCCCAGCAGCCGGCTGCCAGGCCAGTCGGCGCAGTACGAGATGAGTACCCAGAAGAGCACGGATCCTACATGGTGTTCACCAGTGTGGCTGACGATCGACGCAGCAGGCGGCAGCAGCAGCAAGAGGTGAATGCAGTAGCATCAGATACTCCAGAGTTTATGCATTGGTCTGAGAAGCCTATCAGTTGGAGCAGAGCTGATCACCCAGAGGTGATGCCGAATCTAGGCTCCTATGCTTTGGTTTTGAGCGCTACTCTAACCACAGATAGGCGGGCCGCTCGCTTCTCGCGAGTGTTGATAGAGGGAGGCAGTAGCATCAACATCCTATACAAGGATACCGTGGAGAAGTTAGGAATCAAGCAAAGACAGCTGCAGAGCAGCCGGACTGTGTTCCACGGCATTGTACCTGGCCTTTCCTGCTCACCAATCGGCAAGATCCTGATAGACGTCCTCTTCGGAGACAAAGATCATTTCCGCCGAGAGCCAGTTTGGTTTGAAATGGTGGACCTCGAAAGCCCATACCATGCGTTACTTGGCCGACCTGCTTTGGACAAGTTCATGGCGGTTCCCCACTATGCCTACCTCAAGATGAAGATGCCAAGTTCTAAGGGAATTCTGACCATAGCTGGCGACTACAGGAAGTCGTCCGCTTGCGGAGCTGAGAGCAGTCGGCTGGCCGAGTCCCTGGTGATCGCAGCTGAGAAGCGGCTTCTTGATCGGGTCGTGGCGATGGCCGGAAAGCAGCCAGAGATGTCGCCCTACCCCATGGAGTCAGAAGCTGAGGGCTCGTTCAAGCCGGCCAAAGAAACCAAGAAGATACCCTTGGACCCGGAGCACCTAGAGAGGTACGCTGTCATAGGTGCAAACCTTGACAGCAAATAGGAAGGCGAGCTCGTCGATTTCCTCTGTGAGAATCGAGACATCTTTGCATGGTCCCCTAAAGATATGCCAGGTGTACCGACGGAATTCGCCGAGCACAAATTACATGTCCGACCTGATGTGAAGCCCATCAGGCAGCCTTTGCGCCGCCTGTCGGAAGAGAAGAGAAGAGTCGTTGGAGAAGAGATAGCCCGGCTCCTGGCGGCCGGCTTCATTATGGAGGTGTTCTTTCCAGAGTGGTTGGCAAACCCGGTCTTGGTGCTGAAGAAGAACAAGCCGTGGCGGATGTGTATTGACTACACAAGCCTCAACAAAGAGTGCCCCAAGGACCCATTTGCTCTGCCGAGAATTGATCAGGTGATAGACTCCACAGCTGGATGCGAGCTGTTGAGCTTCTTAGATGCATACTCAGGGTATCACCAGATCAAACTGAGCCCGGCGGACAGACTGAAGACCGCCTTCATCATGCCGTTCAGAGCCTTCTGCTACCTGACCATGACGTTCGGCTTAAGGAATGCCGGCGCCACCTTTCAGCGTTGCATGCAGAAGTGCCTCCTCAAGCAACTCGGCAGAAACGCCCACGTCTACGTGGATGATGTAGTGGTGAAGACGGAAAAGCGTGGGACACTGATGGAAGATCTCAAAGAAACCTTCGAGAACCTGCGCCGATTCCAGATCAAGCTCAACCCCGAGAAGTGCGTCTTCGGAGTACCAGCCGGCCAACTCCTTGGCTTCCTGGTCTCTAAACGCGGCATAGAGTGCAACCCTATGAAGATCAAGGTCATCGAGAGGATGGAGGTACCCAGCCGACTGTTAGACGTGCAGAAGTTCACCGGCTGTTTGGCGTCCAACAGTCGATTCATCAGTCGCCTGGGCGAGAAAGCTCTCCCTTTGTACCAACTGATGAAGAAGACCACCTTTTTTGAGTGGAACCACAAGGCGGATGAAGCATTTCTCTAGCTGAAGAATATGTTGACTACTCCCCCTGTGCTGGCGGCTCTGACTCCTAAAGAGCCCATGCTCCTATACATTGCCGCCACCAGCCGGGTAGTCAGTACGGTCATTGTAGTCGAGCGCAAGGAGGAAGGTATATTACCTGAGCGAGGTACTGTCAACCTCCAAGCAGAACTACCCCCACTACCAGAAGATGTGCTACGGCGTGCACTTTGCCGCCAAGAAGTTTAAGCCTTACTTTCAAGAGCATCCAATTACGGTGGTTTGCACAGCCCCGCTGGCCGAGATCATTGGGAGCCGAGATGCTTCTGGCCGAGTGGCCAAATGGGCCATAGAGTTGGCTCCCTACACCATCTACTACCAGCCCCGCACCGCCATCAAGTCGCAAGCACTGGCCGACTTCCTCATCGACTGGGCCGAGACCCAGTACCTGCCACCAGCTCCCGACTCCATCCATTGGCGGATGCATTTCGATGGCTCCAAGATGCGCACCGGCTTGGGAGCCGGCGTCGTCCTCACCCCCCCCCCAAAGGCGACAAGCTCAAGTATGCGCTGCAGATCCACTTCGCCGCCTCCAACAATGTCACCGAGTATGAGGCGCTCATTCACGGGCTCCGGCTTGCCAAAGAACTCAGCATTTGCCAGATCCTGTGCTATGGCAACTCCGATTTGGTGGTCCAGCAGTCATCTGGTGACTAGGACGCCAAAGATGCAAACATGGCGAGCTACCGCTTCCTGGTGCAGCAACTCAGCGGATACTTCGAGGGGTGCGAGTTCCTTCACGTGCCAAGAAATGACAACGATCAAGCAGATGCCTTGGCACGAGTCGGCTCCACCCGCCAAGCAATACCATCCGGCGTCGCTCTTCAGAGCCTCCTTAAGCCGTCTATCAAGCCTTCACCAGAATCAGACTCCATCTTTGTGCCGGCCCCCCCGAAGAAGTCGGGTCCGACTCAAAAGCCCCAGTAGACGGCACGAGAATTCTTACAGACGGCTCCAAGAAAGTCGCAGTCGAAGCCAGCCCGGGGACTTCAAAACCCGGCCTGGGGACTGCGGCAACCAGTCCAAAGACTCCAGAGCTCGGCCTGGGGACTGCGTCAGTCGGCCCAGGGACTGTGCCAGTCGGCCCAACGACTTCAGCGATTCAACAAGCGGCCGCGGACTCCAGCCCACCGCCTCGCAGCCCAGCCGCCATCGTCCAAGTCGCACTGGTGACAATCGAAGAAGTAGCAGCACCCTCATGGGCACAACCCATCCTCAAGTTTCTAGTGAGCAAAGAGTTGCCAACCGATGAAACCTTGGCTCGGCAAGTGCAACGCCGAGCGGCAGCCTACACCATAATCAACAAAGAGTTGGTCAGGCGCAACGTCACTGGTGTCTACCAGCGCTGCGTTGAACCAGAGCAAGGCCAATCAATTCTCAAAGACATCCATCAAGGCGAGTGCGGCCACCATGTGGCTTCAAGAGCACTCGTCGCCAAAGCCATTCGGCATGGTTTCTTCTGGCCAACTGCCCTAGAAGAGGCCAAGGAATTAGTCCAAAAGTGCAAGGGGTGCCAGAAGTTCCGCTCCAAGCCGCTTCAGCCGGCTTCTGCACTCAAGACCATCCCCATCGCCTGGCCCTTTGCGGTTTTGGGGCCTGGATATGGTGGGACTATTCAAGACGGCCCGAGGCGGCCTAACTCACTTACTCGTCGCAGTGGACAAGTTCACCAAGTGGATAGAAGCAAAGCCCATCAAGAAGTTGAACGGTCCGACTGCAGTAACTTTCATCGCCGACATCACAGTTCGGTATGGCATACCGCACAACACCATCACCGACAATGGCACAAATTTTGCCAAGGGTGCCTTAGCCCGTTTCTACGCGACACAGGGCATCCGACTGGACTTAGCGTCCGTTGCCCATCCACAGTCAAACGGCCAGGTGGAGCGAGCAAACGGCCTCATCCTGTCCGGCATCAAGCCTCGACTGGTCGAACCACTCGAGCGTTCGGCCGGCTGTTGGCTTGAGGAGCTGCCAGCCATCCTCTGGAGTCTGTGCACGACTCCAAACAAGTCAACCGGCTTCACGCCTTTCTTCCTCGTCTACGGTGCTGAAGCCGTCATCCCGACGGACATAGAGTTCGACTCTCTGCGAGTCACCATGTACACCGAGGAGGAAGCGGAAGAAGCACGCCAAGACGGCGTCGATCTGCTGGAAGAGGGCCGGCTGTTGGCACTCAGCCGGTCTAGCATCTACCAGCAGAGCCTGCGCCGATACTACAACAGGAAGGTCAGGCTGAGATCCTTCCAAGAGGGCGACCTTGTGCTCCGACTGATCCAGCGAACAGCCAGCCAGCACAAGTTGTCGGTGCCTTGGGAAGGCCCCTTCATCATCAGCAAAGTGCTGGGCAATGACTCCTACTACCTAATCGACGCCCAGAAGCCCCGAGCACGCAAGAGGGACGACTCCGGCAAAGAGTCGAAACGGCCATGGAACGCAAATCTTCTCCGAAGATTTTACAGTTGATGCAGTATGTACCATGCTATCCTTTGTATTAAAGTACCGAGACTTTGGGCCCCCCGAGACGAGCTCGGGGACTACCCTTTTTGTTATCTGTATGATAAGAATTATGCCTTTGAGTATGCTACTCTTCGTTATGCCGCTTGGCACCGGGTTCGACTAAGTCGGCCCGAGGACTCACCGTCTTGCGCTATGAAATGCTTCCTGCAGTCGGACAAGTAGTGTGCGGCGCTTAAGCCGTCTCCTGTCAGAAGCCACAGCTCGCAGAGCGACTGTCGGTAGGCAGAGAATAAGGAAGAATAAGCGCCCACACGAAAAATGGCTAAGGACTCAAAGCATAAGCATAGCCCAAGCCGGCTTCCAGCCTCTCTTCGTAGAGCCGACTCCTGAGTAGTGGGCTTGCCGCCTTCTATCCAACTTGTTAAAAGACTCTAAAAAAGGCCAAGTACTTGCCTTCCCTAAGGTAGCCAAGCAGTTGACCCAGCGACAGTCCGCAGAGCGGTTGTCCGTCTGGCAAGGCGGCGACTGAGGGAAGGCGGCAAAGGAAAAGCCAAAAGAGCAATGAGCAAGGAAAGATAGAATTCGGATAAATATTTACATAACATAGGCCCTTGGCCAAGTTCAAAATACACCCCGCGGGTGGAATTGTGCAAATTAACAAGTTCTTTCAAAGACTACTAAAGCAGGTAAAATAAAGGCAAGACGGCAGCCTAAGAAGCGGCAGACGGGTTCAGAGGGTCGGTGGAGATGGCGGTGTCAGGTGCCGGAGCGGCCGGCTGGGCAGTCTCGGCTTGATCGTCTCCGGCGGCAGCCGGCTCAGTCGGACGCGACTCGTTGCTGAAGGCGCGGTCGAGCTGAGGCTGGTCGTCCGCTCCGTCTTCTAGCGCCTCCGCCCTCCGCCTCGTCTTCCTCCTCGGCGCTGGAGCCGATCACCTCCGCCGAGTCCTCGTCGTAGTCCGGGTTCATCCCGAACCACTCCAGCGGTACCTCCTCGCCGTTCGCGGCCCGCTCAGGAACGAAGACACTGGTGTCGGTGTAGTCGGCAATCGCCGTCGCACGCTCGACAAGGGCGCCTTCCACAGCCACCAGCTCTGCCTGGGCTTCTGATCGGAACGCGGCCAGCCGGTCCAGGTCTAGCCCCGGATACCAAGCCTTGACGAATTTCAAGGCCCAGCGCACTCCAGCCCGGGCCGAGGAACCCTTCCAAGCCTCAAGACGGCCAGCTGTGACCTCCAGCCAGTCGGCAGTCCGACTGGGAGTGCGCAGAGCCAGCATGTCTGGCCACAGGGCGGCAATCGCCTGGGCCCCGGCACGTTGAAGCCGGCGCAACAGCTGATGGGCCGGCCGCAGACGAGTCTCGATGCTCAGGAGCTGCTCGTCGATGGTCAGGGGGGCGTTGGCGGCGATCTCCTCGCCATTTGCCCTCCGTGCCTCGCGATCAGCCTCGATGGCTCGAGTGACCGCCTGCGAGTGGCCGGGGAAGAAGTCTGCCAAAGCAAAAAGAAGCAAGAGAAAGAGTCAGGAGTCGGCTTGACTTACAGTCGGCGGCTCAAAAAAAAGAAAGCAAAGAAACTCACCGTCGACGATGTCTTCGATCTCATGGAAGCCGAAGGTCAGCATCGCCTCTTTGTCGGTCCAGGAGGAGCGCTTGCTTTCGAACTCGGCCAGGAGGGCAGTTTCTCTCTTCTCTGCCTCGTCCTGTGCCGCCTTAAGCAGCTCCTTCTGCTCCGCCAGCTGCGCGGCCAGCAGGTCACGCTCTGTGGCGAGCTTGCTGCACTCCTCCTCCTTGGCGCGTAGGGCGGTGTTGGCTTCGCCCAACCGTTCCTGAAGAGCGGCATTGGCTTCTGAAGAACAAAGGGAAAGGACGTTAAGTCATCAACGAAGAAGGTCGCCGGGAAGATCCGGCCTGACTGCTCAGCAGTCGGCCTGAATCTCGGGGACTACAGCCTGCGGGTGCGCCAGCGCGCCCCCGCGAAAAAGAAGAAGGACTTACTCCGGCTTTTCGACAAGTCGGCAGTCTGCTTCCCCAGCTGCTCAACGTTGCGGTTGAAGGCAGTGACACGGAGGTTGTGATATTCCTGTAGCAAGTATTTTAGACAAAGACAAATATGAGGAACTCGCCAGATTGAGTTCCAGGCCGCCTGCTCACCAGCCGGCCCGAAACTCGGGGACTACACCCAGTGGGTGCGCTGGCGCGCCCCCACAGAGAAGAACAAAAACAGACAAAGTCAAAGAAGAAGGCATACCCGAATAGTTGCTCGCGACGCCAGATGTGCCTTGGTGCAGCCCTGGATGGCCTCGCCCTCAGCTCGCAGCTTCGCCTGGACGTTCAGGAGCGCCTGGTTCAGCGGACCGTCGCCGCCTCCTCGCACCCACCCAGTAGGCGCGGCGCTTGTCGCCTCGGCATCTGGGATGGCCGAGCTGGCGGTGCCGGCCTCCAAGGGGCGTGGCGCCGAAATCGCCTTCTCAAGGCGGTGGCGCGCCGGTGAGGCGACTTGAAGGAGTAGCTTCGCCACGGCCTCATCTTCAGTCGGCGGCACTGGCGGGCCTACCGGCTGCTTGCCATGCGCACTCCCAGACGATGGTGGAGGCGGTGGTGGCGGCGTGGCCGTGCCCGACGCGGAGGCCTCTCCACTGTCCTTCTCCATGATGGGGTTCTTCCCACCGGCTTCTCCAGTCTGCCCCGTGAACTCCGGGGGCAGTGGTGCGGAGTTCAGCGGGATGACGAGCAACGCCGACTGGCGCTGCGTGGTCTTATGAGCTCGCCGTCTTGCTGCGACGGTGGCTTCGGCCTCCTCCAGTTTCTTCTGGGCAGAGGCCGCCGCTTTCTTGGCCTCCGCCTTCTCCAGGCGGTCGGCCTCCTCCTCGTCGCACTTCTCCCGCGCGTTTTGCTCCGTTGCCTCCCGGAGATCGGCAGCAGGGTCAATCTGCCGAGTATTGGCGGACGTCTCGGCCGACCCCATGATGGAGGGGACGACGGCCCTCTCAAGGGAAAGGGGGGCCCTGAAGCAAAGAAGGAATATAAAAGACTCGGAAAAGATTCATCAAAAGGAAACAAGACGAAGGTAGAGAACACTTACACAGAGACTAGTGGCGGCTTCTTCACTTCCTTGCGGAAGCAGTTGGCCTTCGCGACCGCCTCCTCCCGCTTGGTCGCGACGGCCGCCCCCTTGAACTTCTTCGGCCGGCCACCGAGCGAACTCGGCCCGGCCTGGCGCTAATTCGCGCCGACTTGACCGGCCAAGCTGGCGGAGGAACTCGCGCCTGGATGGCCGGCTTTTGATTGGTGGCGCGGGGCGACTTCCCCTTCGGCGTCGTCTTCTGGCCAGTCGGCGAAGGTGGCCGAGGGCCTGAAGCCGCCTTCCGCTCCTCCTCCTCCGCCTTCGGTGTCGGCCTCCATTGCCGCCGCCCCCAAGTCAGGATCATCGACGTTGCTCTCCGCTTGGTCGGGGACGAATTCACGGGACGGTCCCGAGGCGCCGGCTGCCGGCTGGATGAGGGGGTTCTGACTCGAAAAAACCAAGAGGATCAGAAGTCGGATTCGGCCGCAGAAGAAAAACAGAAGAACAAAATATACAACTTACCACTGGTGGGGGGTTGGCCCGCGAGTACGGCTCTTTGCCGAACTGCCAGTCCGCCGCGAGCTCGCAGTTCGCGATGTGGTTCACCATGTTTGCCACCTCCGCGTGGGGCATGTCCCTGGTGCACATCTGGCTCGGGTCCCGATGGTCGCTCATCTGACAGATCAGATGAGGTTGGCCTTGGAGTGGGAGGACTCGGCGCGCCACGAAGGCGGCCAGCAAGTCGGCCCCAACCAAGCCTTCCGACTGTGTCAACACTTGGAGTCGCGCGACGGCGGCGGCGCCTGCGGGAGTCAGCGTCTTGGCCCGGTGGGACCAGCTGGTAAGCCTCCCAGCCGGCGCGCCGGCTTCGTAGGGCGGCAGGTTGACCCAGTCGCCTTCCGGGACGACGTTCTTCACGTAGAAGTACGACCGCTGCCACATCTTCACCGACTAAATCAGCGCGATGGAGGGAAATGGATTGTCGGCGATCGACCTTCGCATCGCGATGAAGGCGCCGCACTGAGCCGGCACGCCGGCAACGTGCATGTCGAGCTTGGACTGGAAGAACTCTCCCCACAGCTCGATCGTGGGGAGAACGCCAAGAAAACCCTCGCACAAGGTGGCGAAGGCGGCTAGCAGCACCACCGTGTTCGGAGTAAGGTGGTGCGGCTGGAGCCCGTTGAACTCCAAGAAGGAGTGGAAGAAACCGCTCGCCGGCAGCCCCAGGCCGCGCATAAGGTGCGAGCGGAATATGACCCGCTTGCCCTCTTCCGGCGCCGGCCTTATTTCCCTCGCCGGCGCGGCGCGGGCTCGCACCAGGTTCACGCCGGGGAGCCGACGCGTTTTGTGGAGGAGCTCGATGAGGTCGTCGTCCACCTTGGAGCCGTCCCACACACCGGAGCGCACGGCAGGGGCCGCGGCGGTGGAGGAAGAACTCATCGCTGCGGGCGCGGCGCGGCTTGGTGCGACGACGGCAAGAAGAAGAAGAGGCAAGAGGAGGCAGGGGAGCAGGGAAGAATGGGCGCGCGTGTTTCGCCGTCCCGCTCCCCCCGTCTACTTATAGGCCCGTAGGCTGAGAAGCCGATGGGGCGGGCGTGGGATTAACTGCGCATGGGACCCCACGCCCCTCCACGATTTACCCTACGAAGTTACTGCACGCAGTAATGACGTGGGAAACCCAACCGTCCGCACGGCCGCAACGGATCCGTTCGCGGGCCGAGGCGTGGTAGTGGCCGGCCCCGCCCGATGGCCTGTCCCGTCGCGCGCCTGGGTGAGCAGACTGCCCCTGCCGCGTGGCGCCGCACGACGGGTCCGTGGCAAGCGGCCACGGGGAAGCGTGTCAGGCACGCCGCCTGGTTCCCTCCATGCCGTCCAAACTCCTCAGGGGGCAAGACGGCCCACTGCGAGTCCGACTCCAGATAGTCGGCTTGAAGGAAGACGGCAAGCGAGGCCCAAATTCCACCACCAAAGAATGAAACTGTTCAGGCCCCACGACATGTCACCCTGGGAGCCTCACCAGCTTCGGGGACTACTGTCGGAGTAATGGGCCACGGGTATGCTAACCCGAGCCCCAGAACCTTTCAAGACATCCGGGCAGGCCGCACCCCTCGAGTCCCAGAGGCGACTCCAAGACGAGCTGAGTCCCAGAGGCGACTCCAAGACGAGCCGAGTCCCAGAGGCGACTCCAAGACGAACCGAGTCCCAGAGGCGACTCCAAGATGAGCCGACTCCTGTCCAGTGACTTCCGAAGAGGCCGGCTATAGGGAGTCGGCCTGCAACTCCAACCACCCTATTAATTAAGCGCAGGCATGGCCACAGTGCGCCATACCGACGGAGATCTCCGTTCGGCGTGGCACTGTTGCCATGCCGGCCCTGACATCAGCCCTTGGGGGCGGAGCCCTGTGCCCACGACGGCCTGTCTGTACGACCCAGAGACGACAGGTCCCACCAGTCAATGGGAGTACTGAAGACGGCAAGAGCGCCACAAGACGGACCCATTGGGAGTCGGCCCCCAGGAGTCGGCCGGCCCCTCCCACGGGCCCCACACGCCATTAACCAGACACAACGGGGAATGGCAATAGTGATCGCCCGTCGGGCGGCGGCACTGTTGCCATGACCCCATGACCAAGCCAGCGTCATTAGAAGCACGGCTAGAGTAATCTGCAGCCGGCAAGACCCGCCCGCGGCGGGCAAGGGTTGTCGGCCCCGTACCAGGCAAGTCGGCGGGACTCACTGGTCGGCAGGCCCCAGTAGTCGGCGGAGAACACGGCGGCCTGAGAGACAGACGGCTGGGACCCACACCCAGCCGGTTTTACCATTGTACCCCTAGGGGGTAGGCCTATATAAACCCCCCAGGGCACCCATGCAAAGGGTTCGAATCCATTAGCACTAGACCAGATTATACAGGAAGGAGAAAGCTAGCCTTGCCTTCTCCTACCTCCAGAAACAGCTCAAGGAGCAACCTTGTACTCACTTTGCCTTAGTGACCATGCGGAGACCCCGCAGAGCAGCAGTAGGGGTGTTATCTCCTCGGAGAGCCCTGAAGCTGGGTAAGATCCGCCGGCGTGCATGTCTTCCCCTCATCCCGTTTTCAGGCACCGGCGACGTTCTACTCGCCCCCACCATGATAAGCCATCCTTTGGCATATGTCGCACCCAACCCCGACAGATCCATAGAGAATAAATGGATCTTCAAGAAGAAGACTGACGCTGATGGTAATGTTACTGTCTACAAAGCTCGACTTGTCACGAAAGGTTTTCGACAATTTCAAGGAGTTGACTATGATGAGAATTTCTCACCCGTAGTGATGCTTAAGTCTGTCCAAATCATGTTAGCAATTGCCACATTTTATGATTATAAAATCTGGCAAATGGACGTTAAAACTGCAATCCTTAATGAATCTTTTAAAGAAGAGTTGTATATGATGCAACCAGAAGGTTTTGTTGATCCTAAAGGTGCTAACAAAGTGTCCAAGCTCCAGCGACCATCTATGGACTGGTGCAAGCATCTCGGAGTTGGAATATACGCTTTGATGAGGTGATTAAAGCATATGGTTTTATACAGACTTTCGGAGAAGCCTATATTTACAAGGAAGTGAGTGGGAGCTCTGTAGTATTTCTAATATTACATGTGGATGACATATTGTTGATTGCAAATGATTTAGAATTTCTGGATAGCATAAAAGGATACTTGAATAAAAAAAATTCAATAAAAGACCTCGGTGAAGATGCTTACATATTGGGCATCAAGATCTATAGAGATAGATCAAGACGCTTGATAAGATTTTCAATGAGTATGTACCTTGACAAGATTTTGAAGGAGCTCAAAATGGATCTGTCAAAGAAGGAGTTCTAGCCTGTATTGTAAGGTGTGAAGTTGAGTAAGACTCAAAGCCCGACCACGGCAGAAGATAGAGAGAAATGAAAGTCATTTCCTATGCCTCAACCATAGGTTCTATAAAGTATGCCATGTTGTGTACCAAACCTATTGTGTACCTTGCCATGAGTTTGGCAAGGGGATACAATAGTGATTCAGGAGTAGATCACTAGACAACGGTCAAAATTATCCTTAGAGGACTAAGGAAATATTTCTCGGTTATGGAGGTGATAAAGAGTTCGTCGTAAAGAGTTACGTTGATGCAAACTTTTCAATCGATCCAGATGACTCTGAGTCTCAATCTGGATACGTATTCAAAGTGGGAGCAATTAGCTAGAGTAGCTCCATACAGAGCATTGTAGACATAGAAATTTGCGAAATACATACAGATCTGAATGTTGCAGACCTGTTTACTAAGCCTCTGTCACAAGCAAAACATGATCACACCTTAGTACTCTTTTGAGTGTTAATCACATGGCGATGTGAACTAGATTATTGACTCTAGTAAACTCTTTTGGATATTGGTCACATGGCGATGTGAACTATGGGTGTTAATCACATGGTGATGTGAACTAGATTATTGACTCTAGTGCAAGTGGGAGACTGAAGGAAATATGCCCTAGAGGTAATAATAAAGTTGTTATTTATATTTTCTTATTCATGATAAAGGTTTATTATTCATGCTAGAATTGTATTGATTGGAAACTTAAATACATGTGTGAATACATAAAGAAATAATGTGTCCCTAGTAAGCCTAATAGACTAGCTCGTTGATCAAAGATGGTTAAGGTTTCCTAACCATGGACATGAGTTGTCATTTGATAATGGGATCACATCATTAGGAGAATGATGTGATGGACAAGACCCATCCGTTAGCTTAGCATAATGATCGTTCAGTTTTATTCCTATTGCTTTCTTCATGTCAAATACATATTCCTTCGACGATGAGATTATGCAACTCCCGGATACCGAAGGAATGCCTTGTGTGCTATAAAATGTCACAACGTAACTGGGTGATTATAAAGATGCTCTACAGGTATCTCCGAAGGTGTTTGATGAGTTGGCATAGATCGAGATTATGATTTGTCACTCTGAGCATCGGAGAGGTATCTCTGGGCCCTCTCAGTAATACACATCATAAGCTTGCAAGCAAACGACTAGGGAGTTAGTCACGAGGTGATGTATTACATAACGAGTAAAGAGACTTGCCGGTAACGAGATTGAACTAGGTATGAAGATACCGACGATCGAATCTCGGGCAAGTAACATACCGATGGACAAAGGGAATAACATATGGTGTCATAACGGTTTGACCGATAAAGATCTTTGTAGAATATGTAGGAGCCAATATGAGCATCCAGGTTCTGCAGTTGGTTATTGAGCAGAGAGGTGTCTTAGTCATGTCTACATAGTTCTCGAACCCTTAGGGTCCGCACGCTTAACGTTCGATGACGATTTTGTATTATATGAGTTATGTGATTTGGTGACAGAATGTTGTTCGGAGTCCCGGATGAGATCATGGACATGACGAGGAGTCTCGAAATGGTCCAGAGGTAAAGATTGATATATAGGACAATAGTATTCGGACACCAAAAGTGTTCCGGAGGGTACCGGGTACATATCGGGTCATCGGAAGGGGTTCCGGGCACCCCCGGCAAAAGATATGGGCCTTATGGGCCAAGAGGGGAAACGCACCAGCCACAAGGGGCTGGTGCGCCCCCCATATGGGCCGGCCAAAGTGGAGAAGAAATGGGGAAGGAGGAAAGGAAAGAGAGGGAATATGATTCCCACTTCCTTCTATCCCCCTCCTCTTTCCTTCCCCCTCTGGCAAATAAGGAAGGGAGGCGTGCGCACCACTTGGGAGGACCCCAAGTAGGATTCAACCTACTTGGGGCACCCTCTTGGCTGCTCCCTCCTCCCCCACCTATATATATGTGGGAGGGGGGCGCCTAGCACAACCAGACAATTGCCTAGCCATGTGCGGCACCCCCCTCCACCGTTTACATGCCCGGTCATATTTTTGTAGTGCTTAGGCGAAGCCCTGCGAGGATCACTTCACCATCACCGTCACCACGCTGTCGTGCTGACGGAACTCATCTACTACCTCGATGTCTTGCTGGATCAAGAAGGCGAGGGACGTCACCGAGCTGAACGTGTGCAGAACTCGGATGTGTCATACGTTTACTTGATCGGTCGGAGCTAGAAGAAGTTCAACTACATCAATCACGTTGTCAAACGCTTTCGCTTACGGTCTACGAGGGTACGTAGACACACTCTCCCTCTCGTTGCTATGCATCTCCATGGATATATCATTGCGTGTGCGTAGAACAATGTTTGTTTTCCATGCAACGTTTCCCAACACTAATCCGCCACACACTGGTTGTAGCCAGCCGACCCAGGCTGTAGCAACGCGCCCAGCCAGCCGGGGGTTGATGTCTACTACACAACCTTTTTCTTGTAGACGTTGTTGGGCCTGAAAGTGCACAGGTTTGTAGGACAGTAGCAAATTTCCCTCAAGTGGATGACCTAAGGTTTATCAATCCGTGGGAGGCATAGGATGAAGATGGTCTCTCTCAAACAACCCTGCAACCAAATAACAAAAAGTCTCTTGTGTCCCCAACACACCCAATACAATGGTAAATTGCATAGGTGCACTAGTTCGGCGAAGAGATGGTGATACAAGTGCAATATGGATAGTAGATATAGGTTTTTGTAATCTGAAATAATAAAAACAGCAAGGTAACTAATGGTAAAAGTGAGCGTAAACGGTATTGCAATGATAGGAAACAAGGCCTAGGGTTCATACTTCACTAGTGCAAGTTCTCTCAACAATAATAACATAGATAGATCATATAACAATCCCTCAACATGCAACAAAGAGTCACTCCAAAGCCACTAATAGCGGAGAACAAACGTAGAGATTATGGTAGGGTATGAAACCACCTCAAAGCTATTCTTTCGGATCGATCTATAAAAGAGTTCGTACTAGAATAACACCTTAAGACACAAATCAACCAAAACCCTAATGTCACCTAGATACTCCATTGTCACCTCAAGTATCCATGGGCATGATTATACGATATGCATCAGACAATCTCAGATTCATCCAACTAACATAAAAGTACTTCAAAGAGTGCCCCAAAGTTTCTACCGGAGAGTCAAGAACGTGTGCCAACCCCTATGCATAGGTTCATGGGCGGAACCCGCAAGTTGGTCACCAAAACATACATCAAGTGGCTTATGATATCTAACTGTCACCACAGATAAGCACGACACGACATACATCAAGTGTTCTCATAAAAGACTCAATCCGATAAGATAACTTCAAAGGGAAAACTCAATTCATCACAAGAGAGTAGAGGGGGAGAAACATCATAAGATCCAACTACAATAGCAAAGCTCGGGATACATCAAGATTGTGCCATAGAGGGAACACGAGAGAGAACATGAGAGAGAGAGAGATCAAACACATAGCTACTGGTACATACCCTCAGCCCCGAGGGTGAACTACTCCCTCCTTGTCATGGAGAGCGCCGGGATGATGAAGATGGTCACCGGTGATGCATTCCCCCTCCGACAGGGTGCCGGAACGGACTCCCGAGAGGTTTTTGGTGGCTACAGAGGCTTGCGGCGGCGGAACTCCCGATCTATCTTGATATTCGATGGTTTTAGGGTATGTAGGCTTATATAGGTGAAAGTAGTCGGTCGGGAGGTGCTTGAGGGGTCCACGAGACAGGGGGCTGCGCCCTGTAGGGGAGGGGGCGCCCCCTATCTCCTGGGCTCCTCGAGGGTCTTCTGACTTGATCTCCAAGCCTCCAGGATGATATTCTTCCAAAAAATCACGATGCCGAAGGTTTCATTCCGTTTGGACTCCATTTGATATTCCTTTTCTTTGAAATACTGAAACAGGCAATAAAACAGCAATATGGGCTCCTGAAGGTTTCATTCCGTTTGGACTCCATTTGATATTCCTTTTCTTCGAAATACTGAAATAGGCAAAAAAACAGCAATACGGGCTGGGCCTCCGGTTAGTAGGTTAGTCCCAAAAATGATATAAATGTGTAAAATAAAGCCCATGAACATCCAAAAAGGGTAATATAATAGTATGGAACAATCAAAAATTATAGATACGTTGGACACGTATCAGGGGCCAGAAGGCCGGCTCAAGGGCTAGCCGGACTGAGGGGCGCTGTCCGCCCCGATGCTTTGAAAATTGCTAAGTGTTGACGAGCCTATCCGGTAAGTCACACTTGGATGATAATAGCAAAATTACTTTTATATGCAATCTATGACAAATGAATGGCTTGTGGCTATTTTGTAGAAAAGTTGTTTTCCCTCATAACTTAAATAATAGTCAAATTTTAATTGTCTTGCTACAATTAATACATATTGTTTACTTGGGCACTCCAGTTCCAATCATTAAGGTTCTCACTCAAATTTTATTAAGGTGTATCATTTGTCAAGATCATCGAACAAGTTGTAATGGTCCAGCTACTCAAATTGTGCTCGACCGGGGACACGACTAGTCGATTAGTTTTCACATTTTAGAAATTTTTGTATACTTTACCCACTAGACTCACTCAACCCCGATTGTTATGGAAACCAAAGAAGACCGAGGCAAAGTGATGCGGAGCATCCTACGGTCACCCCATGTACACTACAACTACTCTTCAAGCCCCAAGGGGATATACAACGAGACCTCGAGTATACGCCATTAGACACATGTGAGACATGGCTACTACCTCAAATGTATGTGCTATGCATGATCAGGAACCAAGAGGATGACCATGGAGCGGCTAGGAGCATTGGACAAGAAGGCGAGGAATCGGAGCAAGAGAAGAAGGAGCTGCAGCAAAGCTACAGCCGCTGGACGTCCGACAACCACCGGACGTTCGAACCAACCTCAGCCCGCCGATCAGGACACTAGCAGTCGGTCAGGTCTACAACGCCCGGACGACCGCCGGACGCCGGACGTCCGACACTCGTCAGCCAATGTAGAAGAAATATTAAAAATCCCGCTTTGTACGTGAAGGGTCGACGACTTCTGGGCATGGAGTAAGGACATGCCTACAGGATGATATTGCATACTAAGCTGAGTAGAGAGAATTGGCTAGAGGAGGCTCAAATCTTGACAATGAAAACAACGACTTGTCGACTCTATGGAAAATTAGTGTCCCAAGAAAGCTAAGGATGTTTCTGTGGCACTTGTCTCACCACTCAATCCCAACCGGTGAGGTGCTTCATCGTCAAAATATGTCTACACCGGCCTGTCAGTTCCATGGAGTTGTAGATACATGGCGGCATGCTTTAGTTCATTGCTATATGGCTTGGAGTGTTCGGGCGCTATGTCGAGAGGAGGTGGCCAAACGCATGTGCACTCATCAAGATACAAATGCGAAGAACTGGCTTTGTTCTCTACATACCACATGATGATTTTCTCGGAGGGAATTTGGTGGTGACACTTTGGTCCTTGTGGCATGCTAGGAGGAAACATAACGGCATTTTCAAAGCCCTTTTTCGACATACTCGTTTATCAATTCCTGCCCGAGGAAGTTGAAGAGCTTGGAGAAGCCTACATCAACAAGACTCACGCTCGAGAGGTAGGTTAGGTCAGGTGGGTCCGGGATGGCTCTCTTCCCTCCTCTCGCTCCCTTTCCCCCTCGTGCTCCCCTCCGGGCTCCCCGCCGGCGGCGGGGCCCGAACCCCTTCCACCTGTGTCCCCCCCTCCCAGTCCGGTGGCCCTGGAGGCGCCCCGGGCTAACAGGTTCTGGGCCCTTGGTTCCGACGACTCTGGCTCCGATTCTAACTCTGAGATTCCCCCTCCTCCTCGCTCGGCCTCGGTGGTTGGGTCACCGTCGTTGTTGGGTGCGGGTCGCCGGCGTAAGTTTGCCCCGGGGGGTCGGGGCCGGCAGCGTGTGCTTGACGCGGGCCCGGATGGCTGGCGTCGTGTTGGCCGTGGGCGCCGGCGCGTCGCTTCCTGGTCGGCGGACCCTTCTTTGGTGAGCCAGGGGGTGGGTGCCCTGGCGTCGCCTGTCTCCTACCCTTCGGTGGCGGTGCCCTCCGGCTCGTCGCCGTCCATGTGCCTTCCTTCCCCGACGTCGGCGGCGCCGGCGCAAACCCTAGATCTGGGATCGGGACTTGCGCTGGTGCCCCGGGTCGTGGGCCGGGCCCCTCTGGTCGGTGACGGGCCGTGTGGGCCTGTACCGGTCCCTTCGTTGGATTCCGCGGTTGACTTCCCCCCCTCGTGTCTGAGACTGCTGGGCCTAGGCCGGCCCATCTGCGTCCGTCTCCCCCCTCGGCCCTTTCGAACGAGCCCGGCCTGGCTGGCTCCGGCTATTTATGGGTCCGGAAGGGGGCGGTTCCCCCTTTTCTAGGGTTTCCTGCTTCCGCTGCGGACTTGCGACGGCGCCGCTTCCCTATTCGCCGCTTTGTCAGATCCAAGCCTCCCCCTCCCCTCCTCCTCCCTTTCGCGTCTGTGGCGGCGATGGACCGCTCCCGCGGGTCCTCCAGTGAGGCTGTCTCCGGCCTCAAGCGGGGGCGGGATGGTTCTGGTGACGCCGCTGCGGACCTGGAGTATGAGGCGTCGCTCCGCGCCAAGCTCCAGGCCTCGCGGTCGGAGGCGGGCGCCGCGTCGCCGCGTGCGTCTGGATCCGGGCCGGTGGCTCCTCCGCCCCTGTCGCCCGCTGCTCCGGTGCCTGTGGTTGACCCTTGGGAACAGGCGGCGCGTGGGAGCCGGGCGGGATCTTCGGGCCCCTCCTCGTCTCCTTCCTCGCTTGCTCCCACGGGTGGGCCGCCGCGGGTGCCGGCGGTGGGCGGCGGCGGGCCGTCCCGCTTCGTCCCTCGTATCCGGTCGGCCCTGCGGCGGGGCGTGGTGCTGGCGCTGGTGCCGGCGGTGGTCCCCCTGGTGATGGCATCCTCCCTCCACTGCCTTCTCGTGGTGCGAATCGCAACCCCCCTCACTCCCAGGTTTCCAATCCCATCCTCACCTGCTTCGCGTGTCACCGCCCTGGCCACTTCCAGTCTCGCTGCGAGAATCCTCCATTCTGCCTCATTTGTAGGGAGGATGGACACCTAACGGTGGACTGTCAAAGTAGGATCAAGCCTCCCTCCTTCGTCCACTATGGGATTGGCCTCCCTGGTTGCTCTTTCTTTGCCATGGACAAGGAAGTCCCCGCAGCTGCTCCCAATCCCTCCCTGTCTAGTGTGGGTGTCATCTCTGTTCAAGACAAGCGCATCTCTCCGCAAGCCCTCTTGGATGAACTTCGTATGTGGGATGAAGGTGGCTGGGACTGGCAGATCCGCCAACTTTCTGATTTCGAGTTTGCGGCCACTTTCCCCTCTAAAGAGTCTTCGCATGATGTCTTCCTGTACCAGTTTCACTCTCCCTGTGAATCAACTTGTAGTTTCGGTCAAAGTTGCTTCCAACGGATCTAAGAACATCTCTCCTTTATCTGATGTCTGGGTGCTCGTGGATGATGTGCCCCCCAGCTTGCGCACCTCGTCCTTCTTGATGGATTTTGGGGTGCTAATCGGGAAACCTATTGAGGTTGATCTAGCTTCGCTAACTGTTCTTGGCCCTGCTCGCCTTCGGGTGTGGTGCGTGGATCCGATCTGCATCCGTGGTTCCTTGATGTTTTCCCGGTGGCTGGTGGTTATCGTCTTCGGGTTCGGGTGGAAGGTGCTCCTGGCTCGGTCGCTCCTCCTCCCCCTCCTCCTCCCCCGCCCTCGGGTGATGATGACAAGAGCAGGGAGGGCGGGGGGGGGGGGGGGTCCTGAGGACTCGCTGAATGGTACGGACCCCCGCTTCACCCAGTCTGCGTGGGATGGGCTCTCTCCTGTTGAGCAGGAGCTGATGAAGGATTGTGCTCCGGCTTCGGCAGGTGGTGGGGTTCAGGGCTCGGTGCCTGATGTGGTGGCTGGACCTGCGGCCGCGGCTGCTTCGAAGGGCACCCCCTTGTCGGGGGCGTGCTCCAACATGCTCGTGCGCCCCACCTCCCCCTCGCTGTCCGGCATTGAAGATCTACCTCCAGTGGGACCTTCGGCGGCCAAGAAAAGGAAGAAATCCTCGGTGAAGAAGTTCTCCGCGAAGAGCCGGGCCTCGGGGGACTCCAGGCAGTCGGCGACTGGGCTCTGTCGCCATCTGGAGGCGGACCTGGGGGCGGCATCGGGCCCTTCTTCTGCGGCGGCTTCTCCTGGTCGGGCCCCCCCGGTCCCTGTGCGCTCCCCTGCCTCGACCGCTCGCAAGAGTGGTCGCGTCTCCAACAGTGGCGAGCGCGTGGTGGATCGGGCGGCTCGGCGTGCGGCGGCGCGAGATCTCCCTCCCTCAGGTTCGGGTTCATCCCCATCTCCTTCCCCCTCTTTGGTTCAGTCTCCTGTTAGGCTTGTTTTACCCTCCCATTCCGATGAGCATCTTATTTCGATATTAGCTGATGTGGGGATATGTTTAGACGCTAGCGTGGGTTCCCCCTCCTCTCTGTTGCAGTTGATTCATGCTAATGAACGTGCCCAGGCTGATATCGCCAAGGCCAAGGAGGCCGGTGCTGGGGTGGCTGCCCCTCTGGTTCTGGCCGGAGGGGAATCGGACGAGGCTGTTAGGGGGAAGTTGCCTCCGGTGCAGAAACGCGGGGCTGGGAAACGTGCTAAAACCTGCAAGGCTCCGTGCAGGTCGAGCTTGAGAATTAAAAACCTTTCCTTGAGATGAAGGCTTTATTTTGGAACATTAGAGGGTTCTGCGCTAGGGGGCGCAGAGACCAATTGAAGGACCTAATGCGCGCTGAAAGAATTGATTTTATCGGGCTTCGGGCTTGTTGAGACTCTTAAATCTTCATTTTCCCCCTCTGAACTATCGGCGATTGCCGGGATTGATAGATTTAGGTGGAATTTTGTGGCCTCCGTGGGCCAGTCCAGTGGCTTTCTTCTGGGCACCAATAATGATACCTTTGATTTTGTGGCTTTCGATCATGGTGTATACTGGGCTAGTATGGTAGTTTCCCTTCGTTCCAATAACACCCTCCTCGAACTTATGGTAGTCTATGGTCCGGCTGATCACTCCTTGTCACAAATTTTCTTGGATGAGATTTTTACTAAAATTGATGCCTGCCAACTGCCACTCTTGATTGGGGGTGATTTTAATCTGTTTCGGTATTCTTCTGATAAGAGTTCTGCCAATTTCTCCTGGGTGCTGGCCGAGGCATTTAATGCTTTCATCAGGGATACGGCTATTCGTGAAATCCCGAGGGTTGGGGCCCGCTACACATGGACCAACCGACAGACTTGTCCTATTCGTTCGGTTCTTGATAGAGTTTTTATTTGCCCTGCTTGGGATGGCCTTTTTCCTCGTTGCTCTCTTCGGGCCCTCCCCATCGTTGGTTCCGATCACGCTCCTCTTATCCTTGACGATGGTCTCTGCCCCAGTGGATGCCAAAGATTTCAATTTGATGCGTCCTGGCTATTAGTGGAGGGGTTCCCTAATATGTTGGCTCAGAAGATCTTGGGCATTCTTACCTCCCCCCACCGCTCCTTTGGCCCTATGGATGACTGGCATTATGTTTCGTACTCCCTGCGCAAGTTTCTTAGAGGTTGGGCCAAGAACCACTTTGCTGAGGCGAGGCGCGACAAATCTAGGCTGAGTGCTCAAATTAGTGCCCTTGACTTCCGTGCGGACAACGGCGGGCTCTCGGCTGCCGAATGGCAAGTTCGATATGGCCTTGAGAAGGACCTTTTGGCTATTCATCGCCAAGAGGAAGTGTATTGGAAGCAAAGGGGTACGATCAATTGGACTCTTAAGGGTGATTCTCCCACGGCTTACTTTTTCGCCATTGCGAATGGCAGACGGCGTAGATGTCTGATTAACAGCCTCATTATTGATGGTGTTAGGGTTTCGGAACCGCCGATCATTCTCCGACATGTAGTGCGGTTCTTCTCTAACCTGCTTTCGGCTAAACCAGACCTTGGATTCTCGTTGGCCCCGGGCTTTTGGGCTCCCCTTGATAGGATTTCTCACGCTGATAACGAGCTTCTGTTGATTCCCCCTTCTGAGGAGGAAATTTTTGATACTATTCGGACGGCTAATTCTAATGCGGCTTCAGGCCCTGATGGTTTCTCCATTCCGTTCTTTCGACAGTTCTGGCCCCAACTAAAAGGTCTCATTTGTGCAGTCATCCAAGGGTATTGGCTGGGATCGGTTGACATCTCTAGACTTAACTACGCGGTTCTCTCCCTCATCCCTAAGGTCAAGGGCGCGGATATGATCTCTCAGTTTAGGCCGATTGCTTTAATCAACAACTTGGCCAAGATGCCTGCTAAGGGCATGGCTACTAGGTTATCTCCCATTGCACATCGGACCATTAGCCCTTTCCAGTCTGCTTTCATCAAAGGGAGGTTCATTTTGGACGGGGTTCTTTGTTTACATGAGATTGTTCATGACCTGAGGGTGCGAGGGACCAAGGCTGTGGTCCTTAAACTTGACTTTGAAAAGGCCTATGACTCGGTGAGCTGGAACTTTCTTCGGCAAGTCCTTTTGGCTAAGGGCTTTGAGGGGCCTGTTATGCATCGCTTGATGCAATTGGTTTCTGGGGGGCACACGGCTGTGGCTGTCAATGGCCAAATTAGCCAGTTTTTTGCTAACGGTAGGGGCCTCAGGCAAGGGGACCCAGTGTCTCCTCTACTTTTCAACTTTGTGGCTGATGCTCTATCTCGCATTCTTTCTCGAGCTGCCTTGGCTGGTCATATTACTCCGGTGAGCTCTCACCTTATCCCTAATGGTATCTCTCATCTTTAATATGCGGATGATATTATCATTCTGATGGAGCTCAATGAAAATAGTCTCACCAATCTGAAATTCCTTCTGCTTTGCTTTGAAGCGCTCTCTGGTCTTAAAATCAATTTCTCTAAGAGTGAGGTTGTAGTGACTGGGGTCTCGGACATGGAGGCGCAGCGGGTGGCCCATCTTCTGAATTGTTCTCTTGGATCCTTCCCTCTCAAGTATCTAGGCCTTCCCATTTCCCCGTTTAAACTTTTGGCTAAAGATTTCATTCCGGTGGTAACCAAAGTTGGCAACAGAGTTCTACCTTGGCGAGGGCGATACAACACGCAAGCGGGCAAGGTCGCCCTTACTAACTCTTGTCTTTCTTCGCTTCCTATGTTCTTGATGGGATTCTATCTTCTTTCTAATGGTGTTCATACTGGTTTTGACAAGCATCGGGGTGCTTTCTATTGGAACGCTGCGGACAATAAACGTAAGTACAGGATGGTCAGATGGGACATTATATGTCGCCCCAAGGCCAAAGGGGGCCTGGGCATAATTAATACGCGAGTTATGAATAATTGTCTTCTGATCAAATGGTGGTGGAAGATTATGACTCTTGAGGAACTGCCACCCTGGCTCTCTATCCTAAAAGCTAAATATTTCCCCTCCTCGAGTCCTATGTTCGCGCCGGCTGCGGGCGGGTCACAATTTTGGCATCGACTGGTTAAAGTCCGACCGATTTTTCGGTCCCTTGTCAAATTTGTAGTTAGGAACGGTAAGTCTACACGGTTTTGGCTTGATTGGTGGGTCGGCTCCACGCTGGCTGTTGCTTTTCCGGTTTTGTTTTCCTATTGCGATGATGCTGAGGTTTCTATCTTTGAGCTCTCGGCTAGGGGTTGGGTTCTGGATTTTCGTCGTTCTCTTTCTCCTGAAGAGTTGGAAGATTGGCAGCGCCTTACTGCTTGCTTCCCCTTGCTCTCGGAGGAAGAGGATGCCGTGGTGTGGCCCCTTTCCTCTTCGGGGCGTTTTTCGGTTAAATCAGCTTACTCCAAGCTTATCCCTGGGGGGCGCCCGGTCAAGTTCAAGCATATCTGGTCGGCTCGAATTTCTCCTAAGATCAAGATATTTCTCTGGCAAGCTGTTCGGGGTAAGCTTCCAGCAGCCGACCAGATTAAGAAAAGAAACGGGCCGGGGTCCGACAGTTGTGTGTTATGTGGGGCACTGGAGAACACCGAACATATTTTCTTTCACTGCTCCTTAGCAAAACTTATGTGGTGTTGCATCAGACTTTGGTTGCATGTAAATTGGTCCCCTTCCTCCTTTGAAGACCTGAGGCATTGTGTCAACCTTCTTTCTGGCCATTCGAAAAGAGTTTTCTTAGTTGGCTGGGCTGCGATTGGCTGGTCTTTATGGACTACTAGGAATAAGTTCTCGATTGAACGTATATTTCCGGCTAATCCTGTCAATTGCTTATTTAAAGCCAATGGTTTCTTGCAGCAGTGGAGATTATTGACTAAAGAAGGGGACCTCCAGGCTTTCGACGCCATGCTATCCAAGATGAAATCTACGGCGTCTGGCCTTCTTCGGCTTTCTTTGAGGACGGCTTCCTGACTGCCCTTTTGGTGTCTAGTTTAGGCTGGCCTGCGTGCCATGTGAGGCCGCTGGCCTTGTAATGTTACTTTAACTTCCTTGGTGTGCTACTTTGTTGGGTTGCTGGTTGTTGGTGATATACTCTGCCTGGTGGCTTTATCTATAAAATCGGGCTCCCGCCTTTTCTCTAAAAAAAAAAACAAGACTCACGCAGTTATTACCTCGTCCAAGACATTGGTTGGCTCCACCTATTGGTTTAACAAAAATAAGTGTAGACACTGCATTGACAAGAAGTGGATCCATTGGTGCAATAAGCAGAGACCAAGTTGGAATTTCTTGGGCGCATCTGCGATAGTGTGGTGAGGCATCTCCGATCCGGCAACTTTAGAGGCCCTGGATGTGACAGAAGATTTGGCATTGGCAGTTATATGTCGAGCAAATTCTAAGTCGCTTCTGATTGCAAGGTGGTGAGCGATGATATTAAGCAAGGCAGTGCAGCGGTGTATGGTGCAATTATCCATGAGATGAAGGATTGTTCCGTAGCTTTTTCTTTATGTAATTTCATTCATGAGTTTAGGAGTCCGAATACCGAGGCTCACAATTTAGCGAAACATGTGTTATCTTTAGGGGCTGGCCGCCATGTCTGATTAGGCCAGCCCGACACTCTTAATTTCGTTCATGTAAACATTGTGACGAGTTAATAAAGTTTCACGAGATTGTCTGAAAAAAGCGATGTTGTGATAGTTTATAATTCTTTCTCTCGAAAAAAGTTTATAATTCTGAAAATTTTCAGTCAAAAAATCAACAATTTTAAAATCTTCTTGGGTCGGTCGTTCGCAACTCTGGTGTGCAAAAATGGAGCTCAAGCAATTCTGGTTAACATGATACGCGAGAATGCCCCACTTTAATTTGACTAAACCAAATCGATCCACCTCGAACGTGGCTTTTCTCCAATTGCACTAGTCCTCCGCTAACTCGACCATTTTCTTCCTGCAATCTCATCCTGTGCAAAGGTAGATTGATCCTAATAGGATCCTGTGTATCACAATGTAACCTTGACGATCAAGGTCCAGTATATATACTCCCTTTGTTCGTAATTACTTGTCGCTTAAATGGATGTATCTAACATTATTTTTAGTGCTAGATACATCCATTTGAGCAACAAGTAATTTAATGCGCCAATGCCGAAGGGGCAAATCACGGCAAAACCTTCCTTCTAACTCCCACTAGCATATACTCCTCTCACCAGACCTGAAACGTACGCAACGCAGGCGAAAACCATCGGTCCAAGCCAACCATGAGGCCGCTCACCTACGTCTTCTTCCTCCTGCTCATCTCGTCAACCTGCGAGTCCTCTAGTACATTAGAAGACACATGCGAATCCTTCGCCGCAGGCCACCCGTCCATCGGCTACAACTACTGCGTCAAGACCTTCCACGCCGACAACGGGAGCGCGACCGCCGACGCGCGCGGCCTCGCCGCCATCGCGGCAAAGATCGCGGGGGCGGCGGCCAACGGCACGGCCAGACGCATCGCCGCATTGTGCGCCTCGGAGGAGGACGCGGGGAGGCGGGAGCGCCTGGGCGTGTGCGCGGAGGTGTACTCGGACGCCGTGGACCAGCTCGGCGAGGCCGCGAAAGACATCGCCCGGGGCGAGGACAAGTCCACCCGGGACGCGCTCACGCAGCTCAGCGCGGCGCTGGACGCGCCGGGGACCTGCGAGGACGCGTTCGGCGAGGCCGACGACACGTCGCCGCTGGCCGCTGAGGACGCCGAGTTCAGGAAGCTGGCGACCATCGCCCTCGGCGTCACGGCGTTGCTGTCACCTCCGCCATCGGTGCCGGGGATTAGTGACTGATAGTGCGTCTGTGTTGAGCATGCTTAGCATGGACAATCAGGATCAAATAAGTTTTTCCGATGATTTTTGTTGCAAGTGCGTGGTTTTTAATCTTTTCATGCTTTCGTTTGGACGTGTTTGATTGTGTGGTGAGTGCGCTGCATGCCTCGCATGCTGTGGTTTGATCAATGGTGCTGTGGTGGGCGAGTGGCCAGCTTGGAATCTGCTCGCGCTTTTTTCGATCTTTGAACGTGGGGTGTTGGTTATGCATGTGTGTCGTGGAACGTTGAGTGGAAGGGAGGCATGCTGCCTGCTGTAGCGCACCTTTGCCTTCCGATATCGGCATATCTTTTTTCTCTCCATGGTTCATGGGCATATATATGGTGTTCAATATTCTTTATTTGAGCTGACTGATCAGTGCCAGGCTGGCAGCTGCAAGAGGGCTATGGATATTCATATGGGCTAACGGCATCTTCAAGACGGACGTGTAAATCTCTCGCAACCGTTTCGACCGCGCTGTTTGAACCATCGAAGCCATCCAACACGGCCATGATCGATCCGCGTGACGGTCCGGACGCGATTTCTCCACAAAAGTGGGGAGCTTTGCGGGAGTCCGGTCACACGATACGTACGAATCCGACACCTCAGGCCCACCCAAAACCCTTCCCGGACCCCGCTACTTCATCCTCCCCATTTTCTCTCCGTCCTTCTTTCTCTCTTGCCGTCGTCGCCGCTCGATCACCCCGGCCACCACGCCACACCCCTGCCGAAAATCCTCTTCTCCGTCACCTCCGGTGATCCAGCAGGGCTCCCCGCCACTTCTCCTCCGTCTGCGTTCAACCCCCTGTCCTTCGACTGCCATGCCAGGTACCATCCTCTACCATGCCCGACAACTGTTCGATGAATCGCCGGAGCTGAAAACAGTTGTCCCTTCTTGTTTGTAGCAATGGATTACGATTTGGAGGACATATACGAGCAGTGTGTTGAGTCCTTCGACGGCTCGTCGGACTAGGAGGAGTACTCCGATGAGACGGCGATGATGCAGGCGGTCCTTGAAGACGCGAAGCATGCGGAGGAGCATGTTCTCAATTTTAAGGGCTCGATCAAGGGTCATCGAGTGCTCAACCGCAACAAGGCGTGCGGGCATTTGACACTGATGGCCGACTACTTTACCCCCGATGCACTCTTCGCTTACAATTTTCGCCAGCGTTTTCGGATGCGCAAGACCGTCTTCGATTGTTTGTACCATGGCGTCCGGTCCTACGATAACTACTTCATCCTGAAGAAGGACGGCGTGGGAATGATTGGCTTCTCTGGTTACCAGAAGTGCACGGCCTCACTCCGGATGCTTGCATATGGCACATCCGCTGATTCGTGGGACGAGTACCTACGGATGTCTGAGAGCACATGCGGAGATGCCATGGTCAGGTTTGCAACTGTCGTGGTCGAGTTGTTCGGACCTCAGTACCTGAGAGAACCAACTGTGGCTGGCACCGAGTGGTTGCTGGCAATCTCGTAAGCAAGAGGGTGGTCAGGTTTGCTTGGATCTCTTGACTGCATGCATTGGAAATGGAAGAACTACCCGAAGGCTTTACAAGGGCAATATCAGGGTCATGTTAAGAAGCCCACCATCATCCTTGAAGCAGTTGCATCACATGATCTTTGGATTTGGCATGCTTTCTTTGGCATGCCCGGGTCTCACAATGACATCAATGTGCTGCAACGATCGCTGTTGTTTGCAAGGCTGACTGAAGGAAAAGTTCTCCTACTTGCCACTATACTGCCAATGGACATGAGTACATCATGGCCTACTATCTGGTTGACGGTATCTATCCTCCATGGGGTACCTTATCAACAACATCTCAAACCCAGTTGGCCAGAAAAAGGCTCACTTTGCCCAAAGACAAGAAGCAGCTAGAAAGGATGTCAAGAGGGCATTTGGAGTTCTTCAGGCCCGTTTTGCAGTTGATCGTGGACCTGCAAAACAATGGGATCTGGAGACCTTGTGAAAGATGATGACATGTTGTGTGATCATGCACAACATGATCGTCGAGGATGAGGGTGATGCTGCTGCCGCGGCTCTAGAATGTGAGTACATGGGTGATCCTATTTGAGGAGTTTATTCAAATGCATCAACAAATTCGGCATCGACCAACTCACGAGAAGCTCAACGAGGGTCTGATTGAGCATCAATGGGCAGTGAAAGGGGACAACAATGTTGGGATGTAACATATTTGAACTTTTAAAAAAAATTAACTACTACTACATGCGGCTATTTGAACTTATGCGCCCTTTGCATGCGGTTACTTGATCGTGCGGACTGGGGGAAATCCGAAAGGCCGGATGTATGCGGCTACGGTTGGATGTCGACCTCCCGAATCCGTGCCCGCGGACTAGTCCCCCTGTCCATGGACGGATGCGGGAGATTTTTTGTGGGTTGTCGTTGGAGATGCCCTAAGAAAACAGAGTGCGGATGATCCTACGCAGTGGCGGGCCCAAAAGGTCAAATTCTGCTTAAACTTCAATAATCTTTAACTTTTTAGCTTAACACTCATGATATTTCATATAATTTCTTTAGGGTAGGGGGGTGGAATATCCCCCCTTGGCCCTAGTGGAGCTCTGCCACTTGTCCCCCGCACACATGAGATGATACGACTTTACACTCTACAGCGTATTCTAGTAGTCGGCGAAAGCTTTACCTCTCTATTTAAAAATAGAATTAACTAATTATATGGAAAATCGGTAGAAAACCATGCAAGCTCGATCAATTTACAAAAAAATTGGGCAAAAAGTGTACAAAATGACCACACTGCCTAGCTAAACTAGTCGTGGAGCATCGCCAAACATGAGGAATCATGCCCCACATGAGGAGCCATCGCTCCAAGAACGACACATCCAAGAAGGAGACCGCGTCAAGAACGCTATCATGTTTTGATGTAGAAGCATGGTCTGGGTTTTCACTCGAAGTGACACCCCAAGGGTTAGGGAGGTGTCGGGTCTCCAAAACATCGCCACCAAGGAGGAAACCGATGCTCACGAGCATCGCCATTGCCTGCAACAACTAGTCGGTGAAGGCTTTTCTCAACAACGCCACACCCCTTACCACCACGGACCGTGGCAGTCCACACAACCTAATGAGCACACACGCACACAACACCATGCCATGTCAACCTCGCCTCGAGGCCGCATCCCCAGTGCTCCAGTAGGCGCCCTACTGCCTGCACGACATGAAGCAACTGTTGTCGAAATGACCTTCCCCCGACATCCGCATGGAAGTGACGCGGTCAAGAAGGTTTGTGGAGCCACCCATGTCAACACGCATGAGCTCCTCAGCTTAGGAGCTCAGGGTGTTGCACGTTTCCTTTGGAAGGCAAGTGCGGCCACCACCCCGCTTCTCTCTAACAACGAAGAGGTGCAGGAGAGGACCCTGAACGGCTAGGGTTTGGGCTCACCCGCTCGAGGACGACATATTGCATGAGCTGGGCTAGGCTAGGGCCCTATTCCTCATTCCCTTAGCATAGCCAATCACCTCATCGTCGTCGACACCTCACCCATGATTACCATGACGTGCATTGTTGTATCCTTTACGTCGAACGAGCAAGCATGTCATGCTTCTCTAGCTCTGCCAAGGACTTGGAGGTCGTACACGCGAGGCTCTGCTACGGTCACAACCAATGCTCACTTTCATGGTTGATAGTTGTAGACTGGTCTGCCCTACTATTCCCATTTTACGCATTTGGGGGGGGGGGGGTGTTGAGCGACTGCACACACATCCCACCGCACAGATGCTAAGTGGGTTCACCTAGTCCGGGCACCCCTCACCCCACCACTGCCTTTCTTCGTTTCTTTTTTCCATTTTGATGGTTTTCCTCCATTTATTATCTCTTTTTTTTAGTTTCCTTTCTTATTTTTACAAACATGTTTCTTTAATTCATGACCATTCTTTAAAGAAAACAGAAAATTTTATGAAAAGTCATGAATGTTTTTCCTAAACATTTTTTAAAATAAAATTTTCTTTTAAAAATTATCAAATAATTTAAAAGACATTAAATCATTTTTTAATTTCTACAATAGATGCTTTTATTCCGTTTAGGGAAAACCTCGGCTCTAAACCGGCTGGCCCTGTCGGGCGCAGCAATGTCTCACTTTAAACAAGACGGTGTGTAGTCTCGCGTTAAGAGACGTGCTAGTGGGCCGGCCTAGCAGCGTTCCATTCGGTTCTTTTGGTTTTAGTTCGTTTGGTCATTTTACAATTTTGTTTATATCTTGAAATATTATATATATATATATATATATATATATATATATATATATATTCTCGAAACTAATTTACATAAATTTTAAAAGTGTTACACATGCATTTTTTTGATGCGTTGTAAAAAGTTTGTTCATGCAAGTTTTTAAATAGTTCAGATCGTTAAAAAAATAATGTGTATTACAAAATGTTCAACGTCCATTAAAAAATGTTTAGCTTGTGTTTGAAAAAGTTTAACATGTATTCAGAAAAGATCAAACATTTATTTTTTTAAATGCCATAGTGCCAGAATATGTTTAACGTGTATAAGAAAAATGTACAACATGTATTCATACAATGTTCAACATGTATTTCAAAAAATGTTCAAGGTGTGTCTGGAAAATGCTTGACTTGTATTAATAATAGTCAAACTATATTTGAAAAATGTTCAACTTGTATTCAAAAAATGATTAAGGTGTATTTGAAAAATATTTTTTAAAACATGTATTTGAAAAAATTAATTCACTATTTGCTTCAAAAAAGTTCAATGTGTATAAAAAAATGTCCAATGTGTATATGAAAAATGTACAATGTGCATTTGAGAAAATGTTCATCATATATTTTTAAACAATGTTCAAGTTGTATCTGGAAAATATTTTACATGTTTCAAAAATAAGTTCAGTATGTATATAATTTCCTAACATGTATTTGAAAAAATATTTTAAACATGTATTTAATAAAATGTTCAGTTTGTATCAAAAAATGCTTGGATTGTATACAAGAAATGTACAACATCAATGATTTTTTATATGTATTTGGAAACAATTTTCTTGAATTTTTTTAAAAAAATATGCATCGAACCTTCCAAAATCAGCCAAAACCAACGGAAGGTTCCACAAACCAGTGATCGGTACTTTTGCAAAATCGGTTCAACGTGCCGAACCACTAAGGCCAACTCCAGCGCACGACCCAAATGGACGTCCATTTTGCCCGGATTCTGTCCGTTTGGGTAGGGCAATGGGGTCGTGTCCAGGCCATTTCTCGGATGTGTTGGCCGTGCGCCCAACGCACGGCCGCATCCTTTCCGCGTACATTTTTTTTTTTGCAAACACATATTTTTTTTTCATCATTGATTTTTGATACATGGAAATACATCACCAAATTTTGACTAGAAAAGCAAGACCAAAGAAAACAAGAACCACAAGAATACATTTTAGAAGATATCCAACTTCCATCACTGCTCCTGTAAATTGGATTAGTGCCTTCTCGATGCATTCATTATTGATCTGCGGAGGCTCGATCGTGCGTGCTTCTTTCTTCTTCGAGTGTAAAGAAGTAGACGTTCATTCCTTGCATCTAGTCTCATGTCTAGCCTCTATTCTAGCAACAAGTGCACTAGTCTCATTTCTAGCCTCTATGCTAGCTAAAAATGCACGAACATCTACTAAACTACACTTTGTCAATATATCGATATACTCTTCTTCCCAATATCAAAACTTGCATCCACTCTACACAATAAAATTTTAAGTTAGCAAAACTAATCAAATCCGAGAGCACAACCGAAGCTAAAGTAGCACATACCCCTCGGTTGAGCACTTGATGAACACCCATCCCGAATATTCCGGCGTTGTAGACACGCGGCGCAAGACCTTCTTTGGGCAGTCGTCACACGTAATGAGTGGTAACGGTGTGCCGACGAGCTTTGGGCCAGCAGCGAGCCCGGGCGATCGCCATTCATGTATCTGCCGGCGGACCACTGACGGTGTAGATCCGAGCGGCTAGAGGAGGATCGGCACCTGCATGCGGGCTTGCAGCCTTGCCGGGGCCTTCCGGCCCGGTGCCCAGCCAGTCCGTGGTGCGGCGCGGCCTCCCACAGCCGGGCGAGCTCAAACCCGACCGGATCCGCTCCAAATCCGGCCGTCGGATGCGCAAATCAGGTGGCCGTGGTTGGGTAGCTCGGGGGCGTCGAGGGAAAGGGAGTTGGGCGAGCGCGCGTTCGAGTTGCACAACTGCAATGGCAGCGGCGGCGGCGGGAGGGGCAAGAGTGGAGAAAGGTGGAGGGGGCGGATAGAAAAATGGATCCCTGTGCCACCGACGGGCGAGCCAGGGGAGGACACATGCACTCGGCCCGCCCGTCCGCTCGCTGTCCATTTCACCCCAAAAGCAGCCCAAACTTGGGCCGGGGATGGGTCGAAAGCGGACATAAAACAGACAAAAGTCTGTTTGCGTCCGCGCGCTGGGCTTTCTGATATGTCCGTTTTACTCCAAATGGACGCACCCGGACAGAATGGGGTCACACGCTAGAGTTGGCATAAGACAACATAGCAGTGAGGGCCAGAGGCTAGATTTTTTTTGAGGCAAGTGCCAGAGGCTAGATGAAGCTAGTTCTCGCAATAAACGAGATATAGGTCCCACGGGCCAGCCTACAGTCCTAGCCTCAATAGCACGATATGTTGAGGAACGTAGTAATTTCAAAAAAAATCCTACGCACACGCAAGATCATGGTGATGCATAGCAACGAGAGGGGAGAGTGTCGTCTACGTACCATCATAGACCGAAAGCGGAAGCGTTAGCACAACACGGTTGATGTAGTCATACGTCTTCACGATCCGACCGATCCAAGTACCGAACATACGGCACCTCCGAGTTCAGCACACGTTCACCTCGATGATGTCGCGCGAAATTCGATCCAACAGAGCTTCACGGGAGAGTTTCGTCAGCACGATGGTGTGATGACGGTGATGATGTTGCTACCGACGCCAAGCTTTGCCTAAGCACCGCTACGATATGACCGAGGTGGAATATGGTGGAAGGGGGGCACCGCACATGGCTGGGAGAGATCAACAGATCAACTTGTGTGTCTATGGGGTGCCCCCTCCCCCGTATATAAAGGAATGGAGGAGGGGGGAGGGCCGGCCCTCGTATGGCGCGCCCTAGAGGAGTCCTACTCCCACCGGTAGTAGGATCCCCCCCTTCCAAGTAGTAGGAGTAGGAGTCAAGGAAAGAGAAAAGAGAAGAGAGGGAAGGAGGGGGCGCAGCCCCTCCCCCTAGTCCAATTCGGACTAGGCCTTGGGGGGCTCATAGCCTCCCCTCTCTCTATCCCCTAAAGCCTAATAAGTCCCATATACTCCCCGGCGAATTCCCGTAACTCTCCGATACTCCGATAAATACCTGAATCACTCGGAACCTTTCTGATGTCCGAATATAGTCGTCCAATATATCGATCTTTACGTCTCGACCATTTTGAGACTCCTCGTCATGTCCCCGATCTCATCTGGGACTCCGAATTAACTTAGGTACATCAAAACACATAACTCATAATATAAATCGTCACCGAACTTTAAGCGTGCGGACCCTACGGGTTCGAGAACTATGTAGACATGACCGAGACACGTCTCCGGTCAATAACCAATAGTAGAACCTGGATGCTCATATTGGTTCCCACATATTCTACGAACATCTTTATCGGTCAAACCGCATAACAACATACATTGTTCCCTTTGTCATCCGTATGTTACTTGCCCGAGATTCGATCGTTGGTATCTCAATACCTAGTTCAATCTCGTTACCGGCAAGTCTCTTTACTCTTTATGTAATGCATCATCCTGCAACTAACTCATTAGTCACATTGCTTGCAAGGCTTATAGTGATGTGCATTAACGAGAGAGCCCAGAGATACCTCTCCGACAATCGGAGTGACAAATCCTAATCTCGAAATATGCCAACTCAACAAGTACCTTCGGAGACACCTGTAGAGCACCTTTATAATCACCCAGTTATGTTGTGACGTTTGGTAGCACACAAAGTGTTCCTCCGGTAAACGGGAGTTGCATAATCTCATAGTCATAGGAACATGTATAACTCATGAAGAAAGCAATAACAACATACTAAACGATCAAGTGCTAAGCTAACGGAATGGGTCAAGTCAATCACATCATTCTCTTAATGATGTGATCCCGTTAATCAAATGACAACTCATGTCTATGGTTAGGAAACTTAACCATCTTTGATTAACGAGCTAGTCAAGTAGAGGCATACTAGTGACACTATGTTTGTCTATGTATTCACACATGTATTATGTTTCCGGTTAATACAATTCTAGCATGAATAATAAACATTTATCATGAAATAAGGAAATAAGTAATAACTTTATTATTGCCTCTAGGGCATATTTCCTTCAGTCTCCCACTTGCACTAGAGTCAATAATCTAGTTCACATCACCATGTGATTTAACACCAATATTCACATCTATATAAGATTAACACCCATAGTTCACATCGTCATGTGATGAACACCCAAAGGGTTTACTAGAGTCAATAATCTAGTTCACATCGCTATGTGATTAACACCCAAAGAGTACTAAGGTATGATCATGTTTCACTCGTGAGAGAAGTTTAGTCAACGGGTCTGTCACATTCAGAGCCGTATGTATTTTGCAAATATTCTCTGTCTACAATGCTCTGCATGGAGCTACTCTAGCTAATTGCTCCCACTTTCAATATGTATCCAAATTGAGACTTAAATTCATCTGGATCGGTGTAAAAGCTTGCACCGATGTAACTCTTTACGACGAACTCTTTTATCACCTCCATAATCAAGAAACATTTCCTTAGTCCTCACTAAGGATATTCTTGACCGCTGTCCAGTGATCTACTCCTAGATCAAAATTGTACTCCCTTGCCAAACTCAGAGCAAGGTATACAATAGGTCTAGTACATAGCATAGCATACTTTATAGAACCTATGACTGAGGTATAGGGAATGACTTTTCATTCTCTTTCTATTTTCTACCATGGTCGGGTTTTGAGTCTCACTCAACTTCACACCTTGCAACACAGGGAAGAACTCCTCTTTGACTGTTCCATTTTGAACTACTTCAAAATCTTATCAAGGTATGTACTTATTGAAAAAAAATCTTATCAAGCATGTTGATCTATCTCTATAGATCTTGATGCTCAATGTGTAAGCAGCTTCACTGAGGACTTTCTCTGAAAAACTCTTATTCAAGTATCCTTTTATGCTATCCAGAAATTCTATATCATTTCCAATCAACAATATGTCATCTACATATAGTATTAGAAATGCTACAAAGCTCTCACTCACTTTCTTGTAAATACAGGCTTCACCGCAAGTATGTATAAAACTATATGCTTTGATCAACTCATCAAAGCGTATATTCCAACTCCGAGATGCTTGCACCAGTCCATAGATGGATCGCTGGAGCTTGCACACTTTGTTAGCACCTTTTGGATCGACAAAACCTTCTGGTTGCATCATATACAACTCTTCTTTAAGAAATCCATTAAGGAATGCAGTTTTGACATCCATTTGCCAGATTTCATAAAATGTGGCAATTGCTAACATGATTCGGACAGACTTAAGCATCGATACGAGTCAGAAAATCTCATCGTATTCAACACCTTGAACTTGTCGAAAAACTTTTGCGAAAAGTCGAGCTTGGTAGATAGTAACACTACTATCATCGTCTGTCTTCCTCTTGAAGATCCATTTATACAATATGGCTTGCTGATCATCGGGCAACTCCACCAAAGTCCACACTTTGTTCTCATACATGGATCCCATCTCAGATTTCATGGCCTCAAGCCATTTCGCGGAATTTGGGCTCATCATCGCTTCCTCATAGTTCGTAGGTTTATCATGGTCTAGTAACATGACTTCCAGAATAGGATTACCGTACCACTCTAGTTCGGACCGTACTCTGGAAGACCTATGAGGTTCTGTAGTAACTTGATTTGAAGTTTCATGATCATCATCATTAGCTTCCTCACTAATTGGTGTAGGAATCACTGGAACTGATTTCTGTGATGAACTACTTTCCAATTTGGGAGAAGGTACAATTACCTTATCAAGCTCTACTTTCCTCCCACTCACTTCTTTTGAGAGAAACTCCTTCTCTAGAATGGATCCATCTTAGCAACGAATTTTTTGCCTTCGGATTTGTGATAGAAGGTGTACCCAACAGTTTCCTTTGGGTATTCTATGAAAACGCACTTCTCTGATTTGGGTTCGAGCTTATCAGGTTGAAACTTTTTCACATAAGCATGGCAACCCCAAACTTTAAGAAACGATAACTTTGGTTTCTTGCCAAACCACAGTTCATAAGGCGTCATCTCAACAGATTTTGATGGTGCCCTATTTAAAGTGAATGCAGCTGTCTCTAATGCATAACCCCAAAACGATAGTGGTAAATCGGTAATATACATCATAGATCGCACCATATCCAATAAAGTGCGGTTACGACGTTCGGACACACCATTACGCTGTGGTGTTCCATGTGGCGTGAGCTGTGAAACTATTCCACATTGTTTTAAATGAAGGCCAAACTCGTAACTCAAATATTCTCCTCCACGATCAGATTGTAGAAACTTTATTTTCTTGTTACGATGATTCTCCACTTCACTCTGAAATTCTTTGAACTTTTCAAATGTTTCAGACTTGTGATTCATTAAGTAGATATACTCATATCTGCTCAAATCATCTGTGAAGGTCAAAAAATAACGATACCCCCCACAAGCATCAACACACATTGGAGCGCATACATCGGTATGTATTATTTCCAAGAAGTCAGTAGCTCGTTCCATTGTTCCGGAGAACAGAGTTTTAGTCATCTTGCCCAAAAGGCACAGTTCACAAGCATCAAATGATTCATAACCAAGTGATTCCAAAAGTCCATCTTTATGGAGTTTCTTCATGTGCTTTACACCGATATGACCCAAACGGCAGTGCCACAAATAAGTTGCACTATCATTATCAACTTTGCATCATTTGGCATCAATATTATGAATTTGTGTATCACTACGATCGAGATCCAACAAACTATTTTCATTGGGTGTATGACCATCGAAGGTTTTATTCATGTAAATAGAACAACAATTATTCTCTAACTTTAAATGAATAACCGTTTTGCAATAAACATGATCAAATCATATTCATGCTCAACGCAAACGCCAAATAACATTTATTTAGGTTTAACACTAATCCCAAAAGTATAGGGAGTGTGCAATGATGATCATATCAATCTTGGAACCACTTCCAACACACATCGTCACTTCACCCTCAACTAGTCTCTGTTTATTCTGTAACTCCTGTTTCGAGTTACTACTCCCTCCGTCCCATAATGTAAGACGTTTTTTGACACTAGTGTAGTGTCAAAAAATGTCTTACATTATGGGACGGAGGGAGTAATTTTTAGCAACCGAGCACGTATCAAATACCCAGGGGCTACTATAAACACTAGTAAGGTACACATTAATAACCTGTATATCAAATATACCCTTGTTCACTTTGCCATCCTTCTTAACCACCAAATATTCAGGGCATTTCCGCTTCCAGTGACCATTTCCTTTGCAGTAGAAGCACTCAGTTTCAGGCTTTAGTCTAGCTTTGGGCTTCTTCACGGAAGTGACAACTTGCTTGCCATTCTACATGAAGTTCCCTTTCTTTCCCTTTGCCCTTTTCTTGAAACTAGTGGTCTTGTTAATCATCAGCACTTGATGCTCTTTCTTGGTTTTTACCTTCATTGATTTCATCATCATGAAAAGCTTGGGAATCGTTTTCGTCATCCCTTGCATACTATAGTTCATCACGAAGTTCTACTAACTTGGTGATGGTGACTAGAGAACTCTGTCGATCACTATCTTATCTGGAAGATTAACTCCCACTTGATTCAAGCGATCGTAGTACCCAGACAATCTGAGCACATGCTCACTAGTTGAGCAATTCTCCTTCATATTTTAGCTATAGAACTTGTTGGAGACTTCATATCTCTCAACTCGGGTATTTGCTTGAAATATTAACTTCAACTCCTGGAACATCTCATATGGTCCATGACGTTCAAAACGTCTTTGAAGTCCGGATTCTAAGCCGTTAAGCATGGTGCACTAAACTATCAAGTAGTCATCATATTGAGCTAGCCAAACGTTCATAACGTCTGCATCTGCTCCTGCAATAGGTCTGTCACCTAGCGGTGCATCAAGGACATAATTCTTCTATGCAGCAATTAGGATAAACCTCAGATCACGGACCCAGTCCGCATCATTGCTACTATCATTTTTCAACTTAGTTTTCTCTAGGAACACATATAAAACATAGGGAAGCAACAATGCGAGCTATTGATCTACAACATTATTTGCAGTTCATGATAAATTAAAGTTCAATTAATCATATTACTTAAGAACTCCCACTTAGATAGACATCCCTCTAATCATCTAAGTGATCACGTGATCCAAATCAACTAAACCATGTCTGATCATCACGTGAGATGGAGTAGTTTTCAATGGTGAACATCACTATGTTGATCATATCTACTATATGATTCACGCTCGACCTTTCGGTCTCCAGTGTTCCGAGGCCATATCTGCATATGCTAGGCTCGTCAAGTTTAACCCGAGTATTCTGCGTATGCAAAACTGGCTTGCACCCGTTGTAGATGAACGTTGAGCTTATCACACCTGATCATCACGTGATGTCTCGTCACGACAAACTTTGGCAACGGTGCATACTCAAGGAGAACACTTATACCTTGAAATTTAGTGAGAGGTCATCTTATAATGCTACCGTCAATCAAAGCAAAATAAGATGTATAAAAGATAAACATCACATGCAATCAAAATATGTGACATGATATGGCCATCATCATCTTGTGCCTTTGATCTCCATCTCCAAAGCATCGTCATGATCTCCATCATCACCGGCATGACACCATGATCTCCATCATCTTGATCTGTATCAATGTGTCATCACATGGTCGTCTCGCCAACTATTGCTATCGCATAGCGATAAAGTAAAGCAATTATTTGGCGCTTGCACCTTATGCAATAAAGAGACAACCATAAGGCTTCTGCCAGTTGCCGATAACTTCAACAAAACATGATCATCTCATACAACAACTTCACGTCTTAACCATACCAGATCACAACATGTTCTGCAAAAACAAGTTAGACGTCCTCTACTTTGTTGTTGCAAGTTTTACGTGGCTGCTACGGGCTTAGCAAGAACCATTCTTACCTACGCATAAAAACCACAATGATATTTCGTCAAGTTAGTGTTGTTTTAACCTTCTCAAGGATACTCAGTTCAACTCAAGTTGGAGAAACAGACACCCCCCAGCCACCGGTGTGCAAAGCACGTCGGTAGAACTAGTCTCGCATAAGCGAACGCGTAATGTCGGTCCAGGCCGCTTCATCCAACAATACCACCGAACCAAAGTATGGCATGCTGGTAAGCAGTATGACTTGTATCGCCCACAACTCACTTGTGTTCTACTCATGCATATAACATCTACGCATAAACCTGGCTCGGATGCCACTGTTGGGGAACATAGTAATTTCAAAAAAAAATCCTACGCACACGCAAGATCATGGTGATGCATAGCAATGAGAGAGGAGAGTGTCATCTACGTACCCTCGTAGACCGAAAGGGGAAGCGTTAGCACAACGCGGTTGATGTAGTCGTACGTCTCACGATCCGACCGATCCAAGTACCGAACGTACAGCACCGTCGAGTTCAGCACACGTTCAGCTTGATGACGTCCCGCGAAATTCGATCCAGCAGAGCTTCACGGGAGAGTTCCGTCAGCACGACGGCGTGATGACGGTGATGATGCTGCTACCGACGCAGAGCTTTGCCTAAGCACCGTTATGATATGACCGAGGTGAAATATGGTGGAGGGGGCACCGCACACGGCTGGGAGAGATCAACAGATCAACTTGTGTGTCCATGGGGTGCCCCCTCCCCCGTATATAAAGGAGTGGAGGAGGGGGGAGGGCCGGCCCTCCTATGGCGCGCCCTGGAGGAGTCCTACTCCCACCGGGAGTAGGATTCCCCCCTTCCAAGTAGTAGGAGTAGGAGTCAAGGAAAGAGAAAAGAGAAGAGAGGGAAGGAGGGGGCGCAGCCCCTCTCCCTAGTCCAATTCGGACTAGGCCTTGGGAAGGCGCGCAGCCTCCCCTCTCTCTTTCCCCTAAAGCCTAATAAGTCCCATATACTCCCCGGCGAATTCCCGTAACTCTCCGGTACTCCGATAAATACTCGAATCACTTGGAACCTTTCTGATGTCCGAATATAATCGTCCAATATATCGATCTTTATGTCTCGACCATTTCGAGACTCCTCGTCATATCCCCGATCTCATCCGGGACTCTGAATTACCTTTGGTACATCAAAACACATAACTCATAATATAAATCGTCACCGAACTTTAAGCGTGCGAACCATACGGGTTCGAGAACTATGTAGACATGACCGAGACACGTCTCCGATCAATAACCAATAGCAGAACTTGGATGCTCATATTGGTCCCCACATATTCTACGAAGATCTTTACCGGTCAAACCGCATAACAACATACGTTGTTCCCTTCGTCATCGGTATATTACTTGCCCGAGATTAGATCATCAGTATCTCAATACCTAGTTCAATCTCGTTACCGACAAGTCTCTTTACTCGTTATGTAATGCATCATCCTGCAACTAACTCATTAGTCACATTGCTTGCAAGGCTTATAGTGATGTGCATTAACGAGAGGGCCCAGAGATACCTCTCCGACAATCGGAGTGACAAATCCTAATCTCGAAATACGCCAACTCAACAAGTACCTTCAGAGACACCTGTAGAGCACCTTTATAATCACCCAGTTACGTTGTGACGTTTGGTAGCACACAAAGTGTTCCTCCGGTAAATGGGAGTTGCATAATCTCATAGTCATAGGAACATGTATAAGTCATAAAGAAAGCAATAGCAACATACTAAATGATCAAGTGCTAAGCTAACGGAATGGGTCAAGTCAATCACATCATTCTTCTAATGATGTGATCCCGTTAATCAAATGACAACTCATGTCTATGGTTAGGAAACTTAACCATCTTTGATTAACGAGCTAGTCAAGTAGAGGCATACTAGTGACACTATGTTTGTCTATGTATTCACACATGTATTATGTTTCCGGTTAATACAATTCTAGCATGAATAATAAACATTTATCATGAAATAAGGAAATAAATAATAACTTTATTATTGCCTCTAGGGCATATTTCCTTCACGCCATGCGATGATATTGAATAAAATATCGACTCAAGTGGGCCGGTTCACTAGGCGTGTTTAGTCGCTTTCCAGCACCCCACGGCCGGAATTGGAGCATTCGGCCTCCAACTCCTTAGTCAACTACTTAAGCGTCATTATAGTGAAGACGGTACACATCGCACACGTATTTCCTTCGTTAGATTTTCATGGTCTGGCCTATCCTTTTTTTGCGGGAAAAAGGGATCATGTATTGCTCACGTGGGTGTTACATCGTTCGTACACAGCCTTACAACTTCATCTATGCCCGCACCCAGCCAAACAGCTGTTCGAGGCGTGACACGGCCATAGTGCGCAAGCTCATGACTAACTCTATTTTGTGTACGTCGAATGAAAGAATAACAATCTCCCTTTCTTCAGCTAGCAAGGATTTAATCTCTCCAATTAACGCCATATGTCTCGAGCGATTAGACCCACTTTCGCCAATCATCTTGACTGCCTCAGCATAGTCTAGCTCAACCATAATCAGCTTAGAAGTCCATTGTGTCGCTAGATGAATTCCTTCTCTGCATGCTTCAAGTTCAGCTTGAAGGGCATTATCGCATGTACGCAGCTCTCAGTAGGCTGAAAAAAATAATAGCACCCGTCTCATCCCGAAGAATCATCCCTGCTCCACCATGACCATTTGCCTCTAGATAGGATCCATCCGTGTTCAGCTTTGTCCATCCACAAGGCGGTGGGTACCACCTCAGGTCAGCTTCACCGGGATAATGCAAGAGATGTGAGGTGCTTGGCCTAACTAGAGCCATGGGAGCTGTAATGACCATCTTCCCCTTCTCCATGTCGCCATGAGGGTGCTGCTAGAGACAAAGGAGAGATGATATGTAGCTATGGAGGTAGCGCCTCGATGCTTCAGTTGGAGGAGCCTTCTTCCCATGAGTGACTTCATTACAGACGTGCCATGACCTCCACAACGTCATTAGGAGAACCATTCTTGCCGTATCAAAGAGCGGATGGAGCACGTCAAGAAGCCATTCGGGTCCAGTATGGCGAATAACATCCACATCAGGGAGCATCCAATCTTGAGCCATTGCGAGCCAAAGGTCTCTTGCTCGGGGGCACCTACAAAATGTATGGAAAGTGTGCTCTCATTCCATACCACAAACGGGGCAACTGTTAGACGATTCGAGATGTCGAGAGAATTTATTTTCCCACGTTGCCAGAGTGTTGGAAGCGAGCTTCCAAGCAAAGACCCGTACCTTAGGGGGAGCAGGGCACCCCCATATGGTCTTCCAGATGGTGCGTCGACCATCCGGTGCCCTGCTCGTCGCCGCCGCCGATGGACGCTCGCGCTCGTCCATCGCGAATCGGTAGGCTGATTTCACCTTAAAGTTACCAGATTTTTCTGGCGCCCAAGCAAGCACATCTGTCGGTGCCCTTGTGGAAACACGGATGCTAGTGATGGCCTCCACGTCCGTTGGGAGGAAGTATTGCTGGAGAAGCTCCACGCGCCAGGCGCCCTGGTCATCAAGAAGCTCAGCAACCCGCCTAAGCCTGCAGATGCCTTGTTGCGTAATCGGCATGCCAGAGTGCATCCGGGGGAGCGAACGGTCACGCCATATCCGAATCTGCTCCCCGGTACTGACGCGCCACACAAGGCCCTTCTTCAGGAGATCAAGTCCATGTTGTATAGCCTGCTAGATAGACGACGCGTTCCCGGCAAAGACTGTATCCTCAAGACGACCATCCGGGTAGTATCGCGCTTTCAAGACCCGCGCACACAAGCTGTCAGGTTTAGTTAAATAAGCGCCACGCTTGACGAGCAAGTAGGGCCTGATTAAATAGGCGAAAGTCCCTGAAGCCAATGCCGCCATGTTCTTTGGTTCTCATAATTTGAGTCCAAGCCTACCAATGCGTTTTACGTCTTCCTTTTGCTGCTCCCCACCAAAAGTTCCGTACGAGCCTATAAAGATCATCGCCCACAGATGCAGGGAGCTTAAAAACTCCCTTTAAGTAGGTTGGAATTGCTTGCAACACCGCCTTTATCATCACTTCTTTACCAGCAGAAGAGAGTGTGTCACCCCATAACACGATCCACTTAGTAACAGTAGCTTGCAAGTTCAGGAAGCGCCCCTTAGACATTCTCCCTTCCGGCATTGGGAGCCCAAGATATTTTTCCTTGAATTCCTCAGTTTGCACTTGCAACACTGACCGTGTATCTATCTGGATAGCAACCGGACAAGATTGCCCGAACAAAATGATGCACTTGGCCGGGTTGATGAGTCGATTGGTCGCTCGCTCATATGGTCTCATGATGTTTCTCACATGGGTGGTGTCGGTGTCAAAACCGGCGGATCTCGGGTAGGGGGTCCCGAACTGTGCGTCTAGGCGGATGGTAACAGGAGATAAGGGACACGATGTTTTACCCAGGTTCGGGCCCTCTCTATGGAGGTAAAACCCTACTCCTGCTTGATTGATATTGATGATATGGGTAGTACAAGAGTAGATCTACCACGAGATCAAGGAGGCTAAACCCTAGAAGCTAGCCTATGGTATGATTGTTGTTCGTCCTATGGACTAAAACTCTCCGGTTTATATAGACACCGGAGAGGGCTAGGGTTACACAGAGTCGGTTACAATGGTAGGAGATCTACATATCCGTATTGCCAACCTTGCCTTCCACGCCAAGGAATGTCCCATCCGGACACGGGGCGAAGTCGTCAATCTTGTATCTTTATAGTCTTGGAGTCCGGCCGATGATGATAGTTCGGCTAGCCGAACACCCCCTAGTCCAGGACTCCCTCAGTAGCCCCCGAACCAGGCTTCAATGACGATGAGTCCGGCGCATATATTGTCTTCGGCTTTGCAAGGCGGGTTCTCCTCCAAATTCCATGTGCTTGCCGAATAGTGTCCGACTTCCTTATAAATGTTGCGCTCCTTGGCTTCCACGTCCAATAATGTCCCTCTTCCATGTGTCGTATGAATGCGAAAAGCCAGGGTATTTTTACGTTTTACCCCCTAGCTGCGCGAATAAGCTGCCTATAAGAGGAGCAAGGATCTAGATCCGAATCACACCATCCTCCTTCCGCGAGTACTCATCGAAGCGCCTATGACAAAAATCCATTCCATCATGGACAGTCGACGCGGCTCCTCCTCTCGCGCTCCCAGCCCTCAACCAGGAGATTGGAGGAGATGTTCAGTCCGGCACAGCGAGCTAGTGACGCTCCAAGCAGAGGGATACCTTCCCCCAGCCTTCATGGTTCCGGTTCGAGCCGGACTAGCCACCTACAAGGGTGGAAAGCAGGCGGAGAGTGTCCCCAATCCCTCCAAAGGAGAGCAGGTATGCTTCATCCCTTATCTAATAAGGGGACTCGAATTTCCCATACATCCGTTTCTCCGGGGGCTCCTGGAGTTCTATGGGCTCCAGCTTCACCACCTTACACCTGCCTCCATCTTGCACATCGCGGGCTTCGTAGCCCTTTGCGAGCTGTTCTTGGGCATCGAGGCCCATTTTGCACTGTGGAAGAGATTGTTCTGCCTCGTACCCCATTCTCACGAGGGGTGATATATCAAGTGGGCGGAGCCGAAATATGGCGCATCGCCGGGACCGGATACCTATCCGGAACCCCGAAGAAGGCGTCCGAAGACTGGCCTTCAGAATGGATTTATATGGAGGACGCCCCACTACCGGACCCAGTTCGGATCAGCCTCCCGGAGTTCAGCAACGCTCCTCTGAAGAAACGCCTGAGTTGGCACCCGCGGAGCCCTCAACGGGAGAATGATAGGGGCGTCCAGTATCTGATGGGCCGGATAAGGTTACTGACTCATTCCGGATTGACCATGATTGGAGTCATGGCCACGTGCATCATGCGAGGGGTGCAGCCGCTCCAATATAGGGGTCACCCCATGTGGGATTTCAACGGGGAGGATGACGCCACCCGCCATGGCCGCAAGGGGCCGGGATTGGTTGCTGATCTGGTGAAGATCCTGTCCGTCTTGTACAAGGGGGAGAAAGAGGACTTCCTTCGCGCGAGTCCATTGAATGGATTCTCCATGAATAACCCTCGGAGCTGGGTAAGCGGACGTTTATCTATCCGATCCATATTTCCAAAGTTAAGTGTCTTACTTTGTGTTTTCGACGCAGGAACTGCGCCGGGACTTGGAGGGCATACACAGCCTGACACCACAACCCGAGGATCCGGGATGATCCCTTGATCCGGCCTCCGAAGAGGATCCGGACATAGAGGTGGAGCTGATCGATGGGGTGTTCCACCAACTTAGCGTGGACAATGCTTTGGTCGCCATTACGGCCGACTACCCCGGTTTATCTCTGGCTTCCCAGGTAACTGTGACCGGAGTCCTGACATCACTACTTCATCCATGCTTATTTCTAACCACCGTATACCAACGGTGCCTTGCAGGAGGTGCCTTTAAGGCGGGAAGCCAAACCCGCGGCGGCTGACCAACAAGGGTCAGTTCGGCCCAGCAGGCGGAAGAGGAGTGCGGCGCGAATCGAAACATTGCCGCAATGGTATGGCGCACCACCGTATTTGAGGGAAAGATTCCTGGGAGGTATATTAACGCTCATGATTTTTCCAGGAGAAAGAGCGCTCGCCAGACTGTGCCCGGAGAGGTTGCCAATCAAGCCTCCGCCAGCCAGGCTCCAACGCCTGGTCCGGAGGGGGAGGCGAACACAAGGCGTGAGCCGGATGCTCCTCCAACGGAGGATGCCGACAGGCTGTCCGTCACCAGGTCCGAGGTGGAGAGTGCCATGGATCACAGGCGCCGCTGGACAGTTCTTCATGACGCGTGTTTCTCCCCGGAGGCGTTGAATGCCTTTAATGCGGGAGATGCGCACCTCCATGCCGCTCGAGATGGTTTAACCAGAGCCACGGAGCAGTACGTGAAAGACATACGGGTGAGGAATTTTAATAGTTATATATGCCAGTAGCCCCCGAGACTTAAAATAGTTAGAATAACTAATTTAAGGATCATTTGTTATGCAGGATCTTACGGAGAAGAATACCCACCTGCCCCAGGAGCTTCAAGAGTGCAAGGCCCAACTTGAGGCCGCACTAGCCGCCGTAGGGGGAGCCACCGAGACCCCCTCTGGTAATACATACTTCGAAAAGATAAGTAGTTTATGAAGTGCGGCGTGTGTATAAGTCTGACAATAATATTGCAGATGGTGTCGGACTAGATCCGGACAAGCAACATCTACTGCGCCAGCTGAAGGCCGACGAGAAGGTGCTTATGAGGGTGCAGCAGGAGAGGAACAAACTCCAAGATACCAACACCAGCTGGGCGAAGAACTAAAAGATGTTCGGGTCCAGCTGTCTGACTCCGTAAAGGAGAATCGGCGGCTTCGTCGCGGCATTTACAGTAAGTGCTTGAGCAAACTCTTTTGAACGGAAGAGTTCGGCGAGGAAGTCGATTGACAGAAATGTGTCTGTAGGTGTGCTCACAGGTCGTCCTGCGGAGGAAATGCCCGGTTCCACGGGTGACCTACTGCCCGAGCTGCTGCAACTGCACAAACGTGTTCGGCAGGCGATGAGCGGCATCGTCCAGGCCTTGTGGCCGTCCGTCTTCCTACCCGAGGGTCTTGGAGGGCTTGCGGAGAAGCTTCAGGGAGCACGACAGCGGTTCCGTCTATGGAAGATATCGGCCTGCCGTCAAGGCGCCAGGGAGGCCTGGGCCATGGTGAAGACGCGGTACACGAAGGCTGATCCAAACCACATTGCCGAGGTCGGACCTGTGGGGCCCGATGGGAAGGAGATCCCTGTGAGCTTGATGTACGGCCAAGTAGAGTTGGTCGCGAAGTATTCCCAACGGGACTGTAAACTAGACAGCCTATTAGATGGGATTGAAGAGGAGTGTAATCAGTCAATTTGACGATGTAATTTAAAATGACATGTAAAATGCCTTCTACCCGGATTGTAGATTGTTTGTCTTTGCGGACCTTTTCTCTTCAACCTCGGGACCCAACAGTCTGGAGTGTGTCCGAATACCCTCACGGTTATATAAAAACCGGGGCATGCATGGACCAGGCGTAGGGGTCATTAGTGCTTTATCAGACAAGTGCCCAACTAGTTATGTTATATTACATGGTTAGTAAGAAACATCTTCCAGGGAGAATAATTTCGTTAGGGGTTCCTTTCCCTGGGAGGCATGCCCTAAAGTGCATGTCCGGACTGCGAAAAGAGCAGAAAAGCATCTGGGGGCAGATAAATAAATAAATAAGTAAGAAATCAACTTTTAAGTCACCGACCGAATATTCCCTTAAGAACGCTAGCTTTCGGCTTCACCCAGTCTGAGGTACACATCCGGCTGACCCGGCAGTAACAATCGCAGAGGTGCTCCCTTTACCTCCTAGCCGAACAATCGGGAACGTAGGGGTAAGCACAGGAGCCAGGCAACCCAGCTTGGCCAAAACTTAAGTCATATCGATGCATATAATGGTGAATAAAAGGTGCATGCGGAAGTGTGACACATGTGCTGGGCATGAAGCCCGTATAAATAAGCTTCTGTTAAAGAAGCCCCCAGGTATAATGAGTGCGAGTAGCACGTCAAGAGTGTGCGAACAATGCGCAGATCAGCCCTCAAAGGCTTTACGAAAAAGGGAGGAAAAAAGAGAGAAACAAAAGACAACTAAAGTATAAAATGTGGAGGGAGGAATGAAATGAACTCTGAGTCCGGCGCTAAGCGTAGAATCTTCAGAGACGGGCTGCGTTCCATGGGTTCGGCTCGAGTCGGTTGTCCGATGTGTTTCGTAGACGGTATGCTCCGCCGGTCAGGACTTGGTCGATGATGAAGGGACCTTCCCATTTGGGCTTGAGTTTGTACTTTTTCTTGTCCGGCAGGCGTAGAACTAGTTCACCAACATTGTAAGTTTTGGCCCGTACTTCTCTGCTTTGATATCTTCGAGCCTGCTGCTGATAGAATGCGGAACGAGCTTTTGCCACGTCGCGCTCCTCTTCTAAGGAGGCCAAACTGTGCTGCCGATCCAGCTCGGCCTCTCTTTCCTCGTACATGCGCACGCGAGGTGAGTCATGAATTATATCGCAGGGCAAAACTGCCTCTGCACTGTATAACATAAAAAATGGTGTGAATCCAGTAGTGCGGTTTGGCGTGGTCCGCAGCCCCCAGAGTACGGAGTCGAGCTCCTCCACCCAGTGCGTGTTAGATTCCGTGAGGGACCGCACTAACCTGGGTTTGATGCGGCTCATGATTAGACCATCGTTCGACTTGACCGTTAGTTTGAGGGTGATAGACTGAAGTGTAGTCGAGCTTGATGCCCATATTTTTGCACCAGAGTTTAACCTCGTCGGCCGTGAAGTTCGTGCCGTTATCGGTGATGATGCTGTGGGGGACGCCATAATGGTGTACTACCCCAGGTATGAAGTCTATCACAGGTCCGGATTCGGCCGTTTTAACTGGTTTGGCCTCTATCCATTTGGTGAATTTGTCCACCATGACCAATAGGTATTTTTGCTTGTGGGTTCCCCCTTTAAGGGGTCCAACCATGTCAAGCCCCCAGACCGTGAACGGCCAGGTGATGGGTATAGTTTTGAGGGCGGTGGGTGGCATGTGGCTTTGATTAGCAAAGAGCTGGCAACCGACGCATCGTTGGACTAAGTCCTGAGCATCTGCCCGGGCCGTTGGCCAATAAAATCCTGTACGGAAGGCCTTGCCTACAAGGGCCCGGGCTGCGGCGTGGTGCCCGCCAAGTCCGGCGTGAATTTCTGCCAGAAGATTTTGCCCTTCCTCTTCGAAGATGCACCTTTGAAGGACTCCGGTTGTGCTTTTCTTATAAAGCTCTCCCTCATGGACCTTGTAGGCTTTAGATCGCCGTACTATGCAGCGGGCCTCGTTTTGGTCTTCGGGAAGTTCCTGCCTAATTAAGTAGGCTAGGAATGGTTCCGTCCACGGGGCAATGACTGCCATTATTTCGTGGGCTGAAGGTGTTATTTCATTGGCTAAGCCACCGATTGTGTTAGAATGGTCAGCGTTGGGCGGTGCGGTTGGTTCCTATTTGTTGTTTCCGGACTCCTCTTCCCATAGTACGGATGGCTTAAAAAGCCGCTCCAGGAAGATGTTTGGAGGGACGGCGTCGCGCTTTGCGCCGATGCGTGCCAACACGTCGGCCGTCTGGTTATTATCCCGGGCTACATGGTGGAATTCGAGTCCTTCGAACCGAGCTGACATTTTTAAGACGGTGTTACGGTAGGCTGCCATTTTCGGATCCTTGGCGTCAAAGTCTCCATTTACTTGGGATATTGCGAGGTTTGAATCCCCGTGGACCTCTAGGCGTTGAATGCCCATGGAGATTGCCATCCAGAGACCATGTAAAAGGGCCTCGTATTCGGCTGCATTGTTGGAGTCCGTGTACATTATCTGGAGTACGTACTGGACTGTGTCTCCGGTTGGGGACGTCAAGACGACGCCAACCCCAAAGCCGGCCAACATTTTGGAGCCGTCGAAATGCATGATCCAATTGGAGTATGCGCTGTACTCTTTAGGGAGTTCGGCTTCGGTCCATTCAGCGATGAAGTCGGCCAAAACTTGCGACTTTATAGCTCGCATGGTTTGTAGGTTATGTCGAATGGTAAGAGCTCAATGGCCCATTTTGCAATCCTGCCCGTTGCGTCGCAGTTGTTTATAATGTCGTTGAGAGGTACTTCGGAGGCCACTGTTATCGAACACTCTTGAAAGTAGTGTCGCAGCTTCCGAGATGCCATGAACACCACGTACGCTATCTTTTGATAATGTGGATACCGGGACTTGCATGGAGTTAAGACAGTGGATACGTAGTACACTGGTTTTTGAAGAGGGAATTTGTGTCCTTCTGTTTCTCGTTCGACGACGGGCACTGCGCTTACAACTTGATGTGTTGCCGCGATATATAATAACATTGGTTCGCCCAAGTTGGGCGCGGCCAGGACCAGATTTGTTGCCAATATGGCCTTTATTTCTTCGAGTCCAGCCGTGGCAGCATCCGTCCATTCAAAGTGTTCGGTGCGTCGGAGGAGGCGATAAAGGGGCAATGCCTTTTCTCCCAAGCGGGAGATGAAGCGGCTTAGAGCCGCCACGCATCCAGTCAATTTTTGTATTTGTTTGAGGTGTTTTGGGATATCCAACTGTTACAGATCTCGGATCTTGGCTGGGTTTGCTTCAATTCCTGTACCGGATACAATGAAGCCCAAGAGCTTTCTGGCTGGTACGCCGAAAACGCATTTTTCCGGGTTGAGCTTACTGTCATATGCTCGGAGGTTGTCGAATGTGAGCCTCAAATCGTCTACTAGAGTTTCGACGTGTTTGGTCTTGATGACCACATCGTCTACGTATGTCTCTACTGTTTTGCCGATCTGGGTTGCCAGACATGTCTGAATCATGCGCTGATATGTTGCGCCGGCGTTCTTGAGCCCGAAGGGCATTGTGTTTTGCGGCTTGGTCTGTCTCCGCCATCTTGATTTGATGGTATCCGGAGTATGCGTCGAGGAAGCACAATGAATCGTGCCCTGCGGTAGCATCGATGATTTGATCGATGCGGGGAAGGGGGAAAGGATCCTTTGGACAAGCCTTGTTAAGGTCTTTAAAATTGACACACAGGCGTCAGGATTTGTCCTTTTTGGTACCATTACCAGGTTCGCTAGCCAGTTCGGATGTTTTATGTCTCTGATGAATCCGGCTTCTAATAGTTTGGCTAGCTCCTCTCCCATTGCCTGTCTTTTGGGTTCGGAAAATGGCCAAAGAGCCTATTTGACTGGCTTGAATCCTTTTAGGATGTTTAGGCTGTGTTCTGCCACCCTACGTGGGATTCCTGGCATATCTGAAGGGTGCCAGGCAAAGATGTCCCAATTTTCCTGAAGGAATTCTCGTAGTGCGGCGTCTACATCAGGGTTTAATTGTGCCCCAATGGAGGCCGTCTTTGTGGGGTCCGTTGGATGGACTTGGAATTTGACTATTTCGTCCGCTGGTTTAAAAGAGGTGGACTTGGATCTCTTATCGAGTATCACATCATCCCTGTTCACCGTAGAGCAGCGTTTTGAGTTCCTCTGCCGCTAGGGCTTCGGATAGTGCCTCTAGGGCTAGTGCGGCTGTCTTTGTTTTCGGCGCGGAGTGCTATGTCCGGGTCACTGACAAGAGTGATGATTCCATTGGGCCCGGGCATTTTAAGCTTCATGTACCGTAATGGGGTATAGCTTGAAAAATTGTGAATGCCTCTCGCCCTAATAAAGCGTGATATCCGCTGCTGAACGGGGCCACTTGGAACGTGACCTCCTCGGACCTATAATTGTCCGGCAAGCCGAGCACCACATCTAGTGTAATTTTTCCTGTGCAGCGTGCTTCCCGACTAGGGATTATTCCTCTAAAGGTTGTGCTGCTTCGCTCAATGCGGCTCCAGTCTATTTCCATTTTTCGAAGGGTTTCCTCGTAGATGAGGTTTAATCCGCTGCCGCCATCCATGAGTACCTTGGTAAGACGAAAGCCGTCCAGTATTGGACTGAGGACCAATGCGGCTGGTGCTCGGGCTGTTCGGAATTTAGGTTCGTCGCTGGCATTGAAGGTGATAGCCGTGTCGCTCCATGGATTTGTTGTTGCTACTTGGTAGACTTCGGCGAGGCTGTGGATTGTTCGTTTCCGCATATTATTTGATGCGAAAGTCTCGAAGACTGTTAATACCGTACTGGTACTGTTGGGCTGGTTCTCCGGGGCTAGAAGCTCTTCGCCACTTTTGGCACCTGCCGTAGTATCCAACATGCTCGAAGGCTATGTGTTGGAGTGGCGCCCTCTGTACTATGGATTTTACAGGGTCCGCTGAGCCATCCCTCCAGTACGGTTCCATGCCCTTTAGGGGTTTTTTGCTTTTTGGTTTTTGTCCCAGGTGCCTGAGCATGATGCACCCTTTTATTTCGGACTAGGGTTGTGTTCGGAGCCGGATTGTCCCAAAACTTAGTTTCGGTTTTCCAGGCACTCTCCATCGCACAGTACTTTCGTACTATGGACGCCAGGTCGGTGAAGCGTGTGATTTTGCAACGACTTATGGCGTTCATGATTCCCTTGTCCGTGCAATTGTTGCAGAAAATTAAGATTGCGCTTTCCTCACGGCAGTCCTTTATCCTGTCCATAACCAGGAGGAATCTGGCCCAGTAATGATGTACCGTTTCAGTGGGCTCTTGCCGGATTTGAGATAGATCGCTTGTGTTTGGGTGGGCGGGTGGAATTAAGTTCGGAATCCCACCCAAACTGAGGCTCAAGGGCCGAAAAGTTTCCGAATTTGGAAGCTTGGATTGTTGGATGTTGTCCAACGAATCTGGTCCGGTGCCTGACTTTAGGTTCAGTACTTGATTGACGTCCGTCCCTCCGTGGGAATCCGGCATGGAGGGATCAGGAATCCAGACATAATTGGTCTTTAATATAGAAGAAGAGTCGCCGCGTTGTTCCTCTACCACAGCAACGTGGTGGGTAGCCTGGGGAGAGTTAATCTCTCTCAGATCGGTTTTAAGCCCAATCTGATCGTAGTCTGTAGTGACTCCCAGGGCGGCGATGCGATCCAAGAGCTCGTTTACGGAGGAGAGCTCCATCGGATCTAGCTGCTCGGTGAATTCCGAGTTGACGTGAAGATCGCTTTTGATGACCCGAGAGGTCATTGTCGGAGCGGCGGCCGAACATGCGGTCATAAGAAAACCACCTAGCCGGATAGTTTGGCCGGTGGCCAAAGCTCCCTTGGCAACGGCACCGTCTTTAAAGACGGGAAGAGGCATCCTTCCTGATTGCGATGGCACAGAGGAACTCCCAATGAAAGCACCAATGTCGGTGTCAAAACCGGCGGATCTCGGGTAGGGGGTCCCGAACTGTGCGTCTAGGCGGATGGTAACAGGAGACAAGGGACACGATGTTTTACCCAGGTTCGGGCCCTCTCGATGGAGGTAAAACCCTACTCCTGCTTGATTGATATTGATGATATGGGTAGTACAAGAGTAGATCTACCACGAGATCAAGGAGGCTAAACCCTAGAAGCTAGCCTATGGTATGATTGTTGTTCGTCCTATGGACTAAAACTCTCCGGTTTATATAGACACCGGAGAGGGCTAGGGTTACACAGAGTCGGTTACAATGGTAGGAGATCTACATATCCGTATTGCCAACCTTGCCTTCCATGCCAAGGAAAGTCCCATCCGGACACGGGATGAAGTTGTCAATCTTGTATCTTTATAGTCTTGGAGTCCGGCCGATGATGATAGTTCGGCTATCCGGACACCCCCTAGTCCAGGACTCCCTCAGGTGGCCTGGGTAACATCTGCCTTGAAGAAGAGGAGTGTATCATCTGCGAATAAAAGGTGTGAAACTCCCGGGGCACGCCTCATACTTTAACTGGTGTGAATATATGTCGTTCCTCTCCATCCTTTAACAAAGCAGAGAGACCGTCAGCGACAAACATGAACAAAAATGGGGAGAGTGGATCACCTTGCCGAAGGCCACGCGACGGTGCAAATGAATCCAAGAGGGTTCCACTAAATTTTACTGAGTACCTCACCGATGTGACACATGACATAATCCAGTCAATCCATCGTTGAGCAAAACCCATCTTTCGCATCATTTTCTTCAAGAAGATCCAGTCCACCCGATCATAAGCTTTGGAGAGATCCAATTTGTATGCACAATAACTCTTTTCCGGGTCATTCTCCTGATGGATGTAATGTATGCATTCGAAAGCTAGATGTGCATTATCTGTAATAAGACGCCCAGGGACAAAGGCACTTTGAGCAGGGGAGACAATATCGTCTAATATGGGCCCGAGGCGGTTAACTAGACATTTTGCCACTACTTTATATATAACATTACATAGACTGATGGGGCGAAACTCCGTCGGCTTTGTTGGGTAGTCCACCTTGGGGATTAACACAATGGAAGTGTTGTTAACCCCCTCTAGCATGATACTTGTATGAAAGAACTCCTTGACGGCCTTAATTACCCGCTCCTTCATGATAGCCCAGTTTCTTTGAAAGGCTCTGGCAGGAAAGCCATCCGGTCCCAGCGCTTTCAATGGTCCAATTTAGAATAACTCATCTGAAATTTCCTTGTCGGAGAACTCCGCACACAGTCCCTTATTCATATCCTCATTGACCCGGCTATGGATAAGATCAATTACTGGCTCAGTGTGCAACGTATGGTCTGTAGTGAACAAACTGGAAAAGTAATCAGTAGTCATCTTGGTCATAACATCATGCTCATGTTGCGCCACCCCAGCTTCATCAACTAGCATTTTAATACGATTTTTCCTGGCACGCCATTTAGCTTTGCGATGGAAAAATTCCGTGTTACGGCCTCCCTCCCGCAATCATGCAATTCTTGAACGTTGCATCCAGAGCATCTCCTCCCTATACATGAGTTCATTCAAATTATCAGTAGCCTTTCTTATAGCCCTTTGGTCAGCGTTCATGGCCATAAGTTCCTCTAGCTGAGTATGTGATTTGTGAATTTCCCTGACAACGTTTCCAAACCTTCTCCTGCTCCAGCCATGCAAGGACTCCATCATGCAGCTGAGAGTATTAGCAACGTCACCCAGATTTTCCATACTTCCGGCCGACTCCCACACCTCCTTAATTACCTCAGCTAATGCAGCGTCCCTCTCCCACATCACCTCGTAATGTTTACACCTTTTACCAGCTTCAATCCGAGCCCGCTCCAGCATGCATTTGAGAAGAATTGGTGCATGGTCCGAGCTGGGTGCGACCAGGTGTTGCACTGCAGCTTCAGAAAAAATATCCCGCCATCCATAGTTCGCAACGGCATGGTCCAGCCGGACCTTGACATTCGCCCGTCCCTGGCGCCGGTTGTCATACGTGTACGGAAGCCCTGGGAAACTAAGGTCCACAAGGCTACATAACTCCACGAACCAACTTGTGGTTGAGATGGTTAGGTGGACAGTGGTATCCCCAACCCAGCAGGGTTCAAATCCTGGTGCTCGCATTATTCCTGGATTTATTTCAGGATTTTCGGCGATGCGCTTTCGGTGGGAGGAGACGTTCCCGTCGACAACGAGGCGCCTGCGGTGACTTCGTAAATCTCAAGATGATATGCCGGCTCAGTCTCTCGGAGGTGCTCATAGGGATAGGGTGTGCGTGTGTGCGTTTATATGGGTGAGCGCTTGTGTCTGTACTGATGCTCAAAAAAAAGGCTACACAGCTCCAAAATATCACGGAAGGCAAGCATCTAACTTGTCGAGCGCGGGGTGTTAGAGAAGTGTTCGAAACCCTACATGGCCTCATTGAAGTCCCCAATCACCGCCCAAGGCATGTCCACTTGCAGATGTAACTCGCGCATTAGCGTCCACATAAGGTGCCGGTCCTCCGTTCAAGGTTCACCGTACACAGAAATCAGCCTCCAAGGTGTTGCACCAGCGGATTCCCTCACAAACGCGTCAATATGTCTCTCATTCATGGATTTAATTTCGAGATGCAGACTCATGCTAGAAGATAGCTAGACCACCACTTCTTCCAACACTATCAACTGCATCAAAGCCACTAAGGCCTAACCGAGCACGGTATTTTTTTCATCTTAACCGTTGGTTGTCAAGTCTCACAAAGAAAAACGATCTCGGGGCAAGTGCCAGAGGCTAGATGAAGCTAGTTCTCGCAATAAACGAGATATAGGTCCCACGGGCCAGCCTACAGTCCTAGCCTCAGTAGAATGAAATTGAATCTATATCTATATCTATACCTACTAATAAAGCAAGGTGTGTTTCGTCAATTTTTTATCCGTTCACCGTCGAAAATAAATTTTTTCTACCTGAGGTGGTACTAAATTTTTATGCGTTTGTCTGCTAGAAAAAGAATTTTCGTATGTGGGCCAAGCGTTGTGGTCCAGCGAAGCCAGCCCACTTATTTGTCTGTTCACGCAACTGGAAAAACTCTATCTTTCGTGTAGGGCGACAAATAGTCGGAGTTTCGCACAGGACAACCAATAATGGGCTGACCAGTTTCTTTGTTTTAATTGTTTTACTTCTATTTTTACTCTCCTTTCCCTATCTCTTGTCTCCCTTTCAGGTTTATTTTTCTTTTAAAATTTATTTCATAAATTAAAATTCTCAAAAAATGTTCAGAGTAAAAAAGCAAAATCTGGAAAATGTTCAAAATTCCAAAACAATGTGCTACTTTGAAAAATATTCCAAACTTCTAAAAAGTTGCCCATTTAAAAAAATAATATTGTTTTTCAATATTATTTGAGATTTATGAAAATAAAATGGCATTTCAGAAAACTGCAGCAAATTTGAGAAATATTCATGTTTTAGTAAATTTTCCAAAATTTAAAAATATATTCATGTATAAAAGATACACATTTTCTAAAAATATTATAAATTTTCAACACATGTTCCCGTTTTAAAAAAATGTTCACAAATTCAAATAATGTTCATGTTTTTATAAAAAAATTTCTGTTTTCAGAAATTTTTTATCAATTTTAAAATATGTTCCCTTTCATATTTTGTTCGCGTTTTTTAAGGTGTACATAATTTTCAAAAAACTGTTTAGGATTTAAAAAATTGTTCGTGTTTTCTAAAATATTCGGAATCTTCATACCTTAAAAGTCTCCCGATTGAAAGGATTGAAAGGAAGAGTAGATTGAATAACTAATGGGCCTTCTCTGGCGCCGATGACGTAACAGAACTCTTAAATGCCCTTGATCAATGAATGAAAAAATAGTGGATTCATTCCTTCACATGCGGCGAAACCGAGAAGCTAAATGTTTCTTTCCGTGTGCACACTGGGTTATTCTTGCACATTTCTCACTGACTTTAAATGCATATTATTTGATCTCCCATTGCAACGCACGGGCATATGTGCTAGTAAAATATCAACTCAAGTGGGCCGGTTCACTAGGCGCGTTTAGTCGCTTTCCAGCACCCCACGGCCGGAACAGGAGCATTCGGCCTCGAACTCCTTATTCGACTACTTAAGCGCCCTTAAAGTGAAGACGGTACACATCGCACACGTATTTCCTTCATTAGATTTTTATGGTCCGGCCTATCTAGAGAACGTTTTGGTGAACCTCCCAACTGGTTTTGAGAAGCTTCTGATCAGGTTTTCTATTTATTTTTCGGCTTGATGTTTGTCCCATTTTTCTGGTTTGTTTTTATTTTTATGTTTAGTTTTCATTTTCGATTCGGGAGTATTTTTTCAAATCTGTGAACATTTTTAAATCCTGAATTTTACAAATTTATAAACATTTTCAAATTTCTCAAATCCATGATTTTTTTTAGAAAAGGAGGATGACCCCCGGCCTCTGTATCTGATGCGTACGACCATTTTATTAATTATTCTCAGAAGACCTTATAAAGTCTTACAACAGTAAGACTAAAGCCGCCATCTAAGCAATAAATGTCGCTACACCTATCCAATTGATGAAGGGGCGCAGATAGCCTGGACCTAATACCAAACAGACATCGCAGCCAAGCCTAACATCTAAGATCTGAGACTCCAACGTAGCCACTTGCCGGGTCTGGGGCACACACTGGTCCGGCGTGCTCTCAGAGGTTGTCGCCGCCAACTGCCACCGCTCCATCTTTAGAACTGTACTGATGCATCAACCTTGCTAGGTCTAGCTATCGCCGAAGCCACCACGACGCTCCATCTTCATGTTTTTTATCAATCCGTGAACATTTTCAGTTCCGCAAATTTTTCTCAGATCCACGAATATTTCTCTAATTTGCAAACTTTTTTCAAATTTGTGAACTTTTTGGCAAATCCATGAACTTTTTTGAGTCTTGATTTTTTTTAAATTCGTGAACTTTCAATTTTAGAAAAAAAGTGAACCTAAGATTTTCAATAGGTTAAAGGTCAAAGGTCACCCAGTCAACTGTTCAATGGTTGACCAATCGACCATAGGGAGCGACTCAAGTGCGCTTTTAACGAGCGAGCTGCTCGGTTGTGTAGGTGGGTCGGGCGACGCGAAGTGCGCATGGGTGCTAGCTTGCTACCTGGCGCAAAGAGCGTTGACTAGGCGAAATCACTAATTAAGAAATAACGTTTGCAAAGATCATTTTCACCTTTTCACGTTGTGACAAGTGACATACTCCACGTGCGTCAATTGTCTCAATCTTGTAATTTTGTTTTTTTTTGTAGATCCGCTTATTGTAAACATTTTCTTTTAAACCGTGCATCCAAATCTCGAATCATTTTCACCGTTGCATTCCTCGCGTCGAGATTTTCAAAACTAGATCCCATGTTGATAAGTTTTGACGAAATTATTTTTCATGAAAAAACCGGTTGAGAAAAACTGCACGAAAAAACCAAACCGGAAGCACGGTTTTTTCCACTTTCAGAAAAAGGCACGGCCGGGCCTCTCGCGAAAGGAAAAAAATAGAAACACATTTTTTTCGTTTCCGAGAGGCACGTGCCTCTTACGAAAGTAAAACCGTGCCTGGTAGAAGAAAAAAATAAAAGAAAACCTGTTTTTTTAATTTCCGAGAGGCACGGCCGTGCCTCTCGCAAAAGCACAACTGTGCCTCTCGTGAAAGAAAAAGAAAGAAACATTTTTTTCCCCGTTTCTGAGAGTTGTGCCTCTCGCAAAAGCAAAACCGTGCCTCTCACGGAAATAAAACCATTGCCTCTGGCGGAAGAAAAAAAACAAAAAAGACTTTTTTCCTTATCCGAGAAGCATGTGAAAGTGCAACTATCCCTAGGTGGTTTTGGTAATTCCTAACAACATATAGTTCATTGGGCTAACATTATTCCAAGATGAATATTTCAGGAAAAGCTCAATGAATGACATGGCATGGATGAGAAAAGTGGACCCCTCAAAATGATAAAGAGAAAAGGATTGACTCAAGCTCAAAAGCTCAAGACTCTACATTTTATATTTTAGTGATCCAAGATCACATTGAGTCTATAGGAAAAGCCAATACTATCAAGGAGGGATGAGGTGTTGCTTAATGAGTTTCTTGCTCCACAGTGCTTAGTGATATGCTCCAAAACCCTCAACTACTTTCTCATATCCAAATATGGCCTAAACAAAAAGTCAAACTCAACCCTACCGATTCTTTCTACCCAGCGCCACCGAGTTCAGATGTCATAGCCACTGCCACAAACCCTAGGCAAATCGGTCTCACCGATAGGGATCTCGGTCTCACCGAGATGGGGTTGTAATCTCTCTGTTTCCCTTCGTAACATTTCGGTACCACCGAGATGAGCGATTGGTCCCACCGAGATTGCAATGTAAACTCCCTGTTTCCTTTTCGTAACATTTCGGTCCCACCGAAATGAGCGAATCGGTCCCACCGAGTTTACCTGACCAACTCTCTGGTTAGCTTATTACCAAAATTGGTCTCACCGAGTTTGTGTAATCGGACTCACCGAGATTACGTTATGCCCTAACCCTAACCATATCGGTCCTACTGAGTTGCATGTTGGTCCCACCAAAAATCCTAACGGTCACTAGATTTGCTGAATCGGTTCGACCGAGTTTATCAATTCGGTCCCACCGAGTTTGGCAAGTTGTGTGTAACGGTTAGATTTTGTGTGGAGGATATATATACCCCTCCACCTCCTCTTCATTCATGGAGAGAGAGCCATCAGAACAAACCTACACTTCCAACTTGCTATTTCTGAGAAGGAACCACCTACTCATGTGTTGAGGCCAAGATATTCCATTCCTACCATATGAATCTTGATCTCTAGCCTTCCCCAAGTTGCTTTCCACTCAAATCTTCTTTCCACCAAATCCAAATCCCGTGAGAGAGAGTTGAGTATTGGGGAGACTATCATTTGAAGCACAAGAGCAAGGAGTTCATCATCAACACATCATTTGTTACTTCTTGGAGAGCGGTGTCTCCTAGATTGGCTAGGTGTCACTTGGGAGCCTCCGACAAGATTGTGGAGTAGAACCAAGGAGTTTGTAAGGGCAAGGAGATCGCCTACTTCGTGAAGATCTACCGCTAGTGAGGCAAGTCCTTCGTGGGCGACGGCCATGGTGGGATAGACAAGGTTGCTTCTTCGTGGACCCTTTGTGGGTGGAGCCCTCCGTGGACTCACGCAACCGTTACCCTTCGTGGGTTGAAGTCTCCATCAACATGGATGTACGATAGCACCACCTATCGGAACCACGGCTCAAAAATCACCGTGTCTCCAAATTGCATTTGAATTCTCCAAACCCTTTCCTTTACATTCTTGCAAGTTGCATGCTTTAATTTTCGCTGCTCATATACTTTTTGCATGCTTGCTTGAATTGTGTTAAGATTGCTTAACTTGTGCTAAGATAGCTAAAATCTGTCAAAGACTAAAATTGGGAAAAGGATAAGTTTTTATTTGGTCAAGTAGTCTAATCACCCCCCTCTAGACATACTTTCGATCCTACAAGTGGTATCAGAGCTTTAGTCTCCATTTGCTTTGATTTCCATAGCTTTTGGTGGTCATAGCCTTGGTTTCACAACCTAGAAGAGTATGGTGTCTAGCGAGGGAAATTATCACCGTAGAGGTCCTTACTTTGATGGTACTAATTTTGCTAGTTGGAAGCATAAAATGAAAAGGCATATTCTTGGACATAACCCCGCCGTTTGGGCTATTGTGTGTATTGGCTTGCAAGGTGAATTCTTTGATGGGAGAGAACCAAACCGTGAAGCTAGTGCGGAAGAGTTGAAGATGCTGCAATACAATGCTCAAGCTTGTGATATCCTCTTCAACGGATTGTGCCCTGAAGAATTCAACAAAATCAGCTGTCTTGAGAATGCAAAGGAAATTTGGGACACTTTGATTGATATGCATGAAGGTACCGACTCCGTCAAGGAATCCAAGTTGGATGTGCTCCAAAGTCAACTTGACAAGTTCAAAATGAAGGATGGTGAAGGTGTTGCTGAAATGTACTCTAGGCTTGCTCTTATCACAAATGAGATTACGGGCTTAGGAAGTGAAGAGATGACCGACAAATTCATCATCAAGAAGATCCTAAGAGCTTTGGACGGAAAATATGATACCGTGTGCACATTGATCCAAATGATGCCAAATTACAAAGATCACAAGCCAACGGAAGTCATTGGAAGAATTGTTGCTCATGAGATGTCACTCAAGGATAAGGAGGAACTTCACAACAAGTCAAGTGGTGCTTTCAAAGCCTCATGTGAAGCCTCCACATCATCAAGTGAGAAACAAACCTTCAATGGAGAGTTGAGCTTAATGGTGAAGAACTTCAACAAGTTCTACAAGAGTAGAAGCAAAGAAAGAAGCTCCAAGTCGAGGTCCTACAATGACAAAAGATCTTCTAGTCGAGAGCGCAATTGCTACAATTGTGGGAGACCCGGACACTATTCCAATGAGTGTACGGCACCCCACAAAAAAAGAGAAGAATCACCCAAGAGGAGAAGTAGAAGAGAAGAATCACCACCAAGAGAGAGGAGGAGTAGAGATGATCGTTATGAACGAAGAACATCCCGGAGAAGCAAGGATTCGGAAAGGAAGGACAAGTCATCAAGGAGCTACACAAAACAAAGACATCAAGCTCATGTTGGTGAATGGGTATCCGGCTCCGACTCCGACAATCACTCCGAGGGAAGCTATCACTCCGACTCCGAATATACTCAAGATGAAGGTGTTGCCGGTCTAGCACTTGTGTCAACCAACTCCTACGACATATTTGATTCACCCAATGAAAGAATTGGAAGATGCTTCATGGCTAAAGGCCCAAAGGTAACACACCCCGAGTATGTTGATTTCAATAGTGATGAAGATGACTTGCTAGGTGATGATGATTTACTTGTTGACAACTCTAGTGATGAATACTATGATGAAATGTCAATTAATCATGCTAATCAAGATAAAACGAATGACAATGATAAGGAGAAGATTGAGCTTCTAACTAAAGAACTAAACACTCTTAAGTTAGCTCATGAAACTATCTTAGAAGATCATCGAGAACTTTTAAGGACTCATGAGAAGTTACGCTTTGAAAAGCGCAATGTCGGTGTCAAAACCGGCGGATCTCGGGTAGGGGGTCCCGAACTGTGCGTCTAGGCGGATGGTAACAGGAGACAAGGGACACGATGTTTTTACCCAGGTTCGGGCCCTCTCGATGGAGGTAAAACCCTACTCCTGCTTGATTAATATTGATGATATGGGTAGTACAAGAGTAGATCTACCACGAGATCAGAGAGGCTAAACCCTAGAAGCTAGCCTATGGTATGATTGTTGTTCGTCCTATGGACTAAAACCCTCCGGTTTATATAGGCACCGAAGAGGGTTAGGGTTACACAGAGTCGGTTACAATGGTAGGAGATCTACATATCCGTATCGCCAAGCTTGCCTTCCACGCCAAGGAAAGTCCCATCCAGACACGGGACGAAGTCTTCAATCTTGTATCTTCATAGTCCAGGAGTCCGTCCAAAGGCTATAGTCCGGCCATGCGGACACCCCCTAATCCAGGACTCCCTCAGTAGCCCCTGAACCAGGCTTCAATGACGACGAGTCCGACGCGCATATTGTCTTCGGCATTGCAAGGCGGGTTCCTCCTCCGAATACTTCATAGAAGATGAACACAAGGATAGTGTCCGGCTCTGCAAAATAAGTTCCACATACCACCGTAGAGAGAATAATATTTACACAAATTCAATCTGCTGACGTATTCCGTGGCATGACATCACACCACGGCCAAGCCTTTATTCGAATCGTTTTTACTGTCCCGCCTGAGCGCGTTTAGCGAGGCGGTTTCCTTGGCACGTCTTGTCAAAGCAGAGATCGTGTCCCCTTATTCCGGGATTCTCATCAATACGGGCGTGGGTAACCCAACCGCGCCATTGATTACGGCGCTTGGGAGATAAGCGAGTTTTACCAGGATGGTGAGGACGCATAGCTTCGTCCGTTCATATAAGGGGATAAGGATCCACCTTTTTACCTACGCCTTCTTCCTCCTTTGCTCATCCATTTCCACGCACTCGAGCTCCAGCGCCCAAGTCCGCACATCTCGCCTCAATCGTCCCCAACCATGTCCGGAGTGAGAGGCAAGTGGATGGTCTCCTCCATCACGGAGGGGCACATCAAAAAGCTGCGGAAGGCCGGATACTTGTCCAGCGACATCGCGCATCGGCACCCCGACAAGGGGCAGCTTATCCCCACCCCCAGGCCCCATGAGAGGGTGGTGTTCCTCACCCACTTCCTCCGCGGACTAGGTTTTCCACTTCACCCATTTGTCCGGGGGCTCATGTTCTACTACGGCCTGGATTTCCACGATCTGGCCCCGAATTTCATCCTCAACATCTCGGCGTTCATCGTCTTGTGCGAGGCCTTCCTCTGCATCCAGCCCCACTTTGACTTATGGCTGAAGACCTTCAATGTCAAGCCGAAGGTAGTGGGCGGCCGCCAAGCGGAGTGCGGAGGTGCCATGGTGGGAAAGATGGCCAACGTCCTATGGCTCGAGGGCTCCTTCGTGGAGACCATAAAGGGGTGGCAATCGGGGTGGTTCTACATCACTGAGCCATGTGACCCTAAATGGGTGGCGGCCCCCGAATTCCGATCTGGCTTCCCTACACGGCTCACCTCCTAGAAGGAGACGGGCCTGACATGGGGTAATTTGGAAGAGCTGACCGGACTCCAAACCTGCGTCAAAAACCTGGTGAACAAGAAGCTCAAGCTTGTCAACGTAGTCCAGGTCATACTCATCCGCCGGATCCTCCCATGCCAACAACGGGCCTTCAACTTGTGGGAGTTCGATCCGGCACAGCACCAAACCTTGAGCAGGCTCTTCGACACTATGTACGAAGATGCCTAGAAGGTGTTGTTCAAGGGTGCCGAGGCTCCCGCATCCGCTACCGAAGATCGCGGATTCAGCTTGCAGCGTCTAGCCAGCGAGGTAAGCTATTTTACCCTTTACAGGACACATGTTTTTCATAGTTTGACTCTATGCGGGATTTAAACTCCCCTACCTTTGACAGGCCTAGCAAAAGACGTCCGGGCAGGTTAACTGTTTGGCTCCCTTGCCAGAAGACCCAGCGGATGCCCGATTAACGGGGCTGCTGGTTCCGGCACCTCACGTGGTGCCGGAGAATATGGCCAAGAAGAAGGCCACGAGAACTCGAAGGGGGTTCCCGGTGCCAGGTGTTGTCGGACTCATCGTCCGATGACTCCGAGGCGGACTCCTCCCACGAAGACGAGGAGGAGGAAAAAGAGGCCTCTCCCCCAGCGGGGGGAGAGAAGAAAAGGAAGGCCGCCCCAACTGGGGAGGCCGGAGGGTCCAAGAAGGGAAGGACCCTTCCTCCGGACTACTCCACCAACGCCGACGACGGCAAAGAGGAGTGGCCACCGAGGGCTAAGCCCTAGCGAAATCGTAAGTCCGGGTACCAGAATAACTCATGGCGTTTCATTTGTCGCATAGAATCTCCTAACGCCAAATATAACCCTACAGCCCGCCCAAGGACGGGCTCGACGCTTCAACGAGCGGCTCCCTGGATTCGTCGGACGTGAATAGCACCTCACTTTCGGTTGCCTCCTCTCCTCGCGGTGCGGATGACGCCGAGATGGGGTCCCAAAAGGGGCCCAGCCAGGAGGAGGTGGTCCAGGAGGCACCGCAAGGCAACCTCCCGGACTCCAGGCGCAAGGGGGATAAAACCCCAAAGGGCTCTAAGTCCGGCGCTGGGACGGGCTCCGCACCGGAACCTTCAGTGGTCCGGAGTCTGGCAGGCGGCCCCTTCATAAGAAGGGCAAGACTGCGACACCGGTGACCCCCGTCCAACCGAAGGCACCGGATAATTTGCTGGAGGCGCTTGACGGTGCCTCCATCAACGAGGAGCACCGCACTGTTATGAGTGTGGTGATTGAAAGTTCAGTCCGCCAAGAGCGGGCTGACTGAAGCATGTGCCAGCCTTCTAACAGGCTATGAGGTATGTATTTAAGATATGTAAAAATATTACCGCATAGACAGTAGCCCCTGATGCTCAGTTTGGTGTTTGGAAAGAAAAGCCGAACTGAGGATCTAAAAAGATGTACGCAGGAGTCTAACATAAGTATGTCAATATGGGGAATGCAGGCTGCGCTGCTGACCTCTGCCGCACTGACTACGGAGGTCAATGCATTGAAGCAGAGCCTCGAGCGGTCCGAGAACGAGCTCGGCCTTGCCAAAAAGCAGCTCGAGGACAAGGAAGGTAAGTAATACCTTATGGAAGTATATAAAAGATGTGGTTGCAGAAAATAACAGGAATAACGTGAGTATTGCAGGGGCCACGAACGAGGTGGCGACCCTGAAGGAAGCGGTGTCCAAGGCCGAAAGCAATGCGGCCGCGGAGCGCACCGAGTGAGAGAAGTAGGAGGCGCGGGTGGTGGAGGTGCGGCAAGAGCTCCAGGCTCTCGTCGAAAAACACGAGAGTTTGGAGCGTGACTCAAAGACTCGAGAGTCCGAGCTCGCCTCGGCCCTTGAGAGCGCCAAAGCCGCTAAGGCCGAAGCCCAAAAAGCCCTCCAGGAAATTGAAGCGATGAAGTAGATAGCAGCGGGTAAGGCATTCTTTATGCAAAGCAGGCACGTGAAAGTGAATTACTTGTTACTTACCCGAATCCGGAGCTCTTCAGGAGCATTCGCAGATCTGCCCCATAGTGTGTCCGATGCTGCCGCGTTCTACCGAGCCGAGGAGGGGAGCTCGACGGAGAAGGTGTTCTGGTCTCAGTATGCTGAGGCAGGACATCCGGTGCCCTTGAGCGACCAGCTAAAGCAGCTGGTCGAGCTCCATAAGGTGGCCGAACAGGCCATGAAGGGCCTCATAGTTTGGCTGTGGCCTAAGGAAGCCATGCCTGGGAGCTACTTCGGGCTGGTGAGGCGGCTGGTGGACGCCTGTCCATGGATTGAAGTCGTCAAGCGTTCCGTCTGCATCGAAGGTGCCCGTAGGGCCCTTGCCCGCGCTAAAGTGCACTGGGGCAAGATGGACGCTGAGAAGCTTGTGACGGACAGACCACCGCCGGGCACGGAGTATCGCAAGCCCGAGATGTATTATGAGGGCGCCCTGAAGGGTGCCCGCCTTATAGTGGGTGAATGCTCCAAAGATGTAATTTTTGAGTAAACTCGCATTTGTTATCCTGTATGCTGAAAACTTGTTCATACGCGCTAAGCAACGCTTGTGAATTTAAAATATTACCTTCTGTGCGGCCGTTTATTAAATTTGAGAGATGGCGAGTCGTCGGCTTCTACCCCCATGCCATGAGTGCTGGGGTGTTCGGGATAAACTTGAGCGCTCCTTTTCCCATTCTTGGGTCCTTCGAGGGAGGCGCTCAATGCAACGAACAAGGCAACCGGACTATAATGCTTGAACACTCTCACTTATTCATAAAATTCTATAATTTTAAATTTCAACGAAGCCCCTAGTATTCGGAAGACCGAGTTCGGGGCGCTATCCACGCCTGGGCCGGACAAAGCCGACTCCTCGCTCTAAGAGGCATAAGTCTTTAGGGACTCGAAAACCTCTCGAACAGCGGCCGGCTCTCGCCATATCATGATGGTCATTTTTAGCTTTCTCCACTAAGGTGCTTAACCCAGCTCAACCGGGGCACAATCGCAGTGGTTCTCCGAGCGCTACCTTAGCCGATATAACGGAACGTAAGGTACCAAAACATGGGAGTCGGGCAAACCCAACTATTGACCCAAGACATGATTCGGAGCCGATGCATATAATGCTATAAGTTCGGGGTGCTGCACTTGTGAAAGTGTTCGGACTTATCACACCATGTTTTGGGGTACTTAAGCCCCTGGTGTATTTGGCCGTACCAAAGTGTACAGGTGCAACATGTCATAAGTGAACATATATAGATAAAAAAAGGAATGCAATAATATGCAGAAGCTATGTATTGTATACTCAAAAAAGGCTGCGGTAAAAGCAAAATGATACAAATAGTGCTATAAGCAAGGGAAGGGACTATTTGACATGTCCCCCTCCAGGGGCGAGCTGCGGGATGATATGTGAAACAAGTATACTGCTCGTTATAGAGACCACCTGGACGCTCGACGTAGCTTTCTGCTTCCCTGGCTATTGCATCGTGTGTTCGACGATTCTACTGCCGGACAGGGCTTCTTGAGAACGGAGTCCTGAAAGTAAGAAAAAAAAGAATGACATAATCGGGAGCCCCTGGTGCGGTTGAGCCGCATTCTGGGCCTGTCGTGGTCGTGCCCCTCCCCCTATGCCCATGGTATTTCCAGAGCATAATTATGTACGCGTAGTACTGGTTTCGCAATTTCACGAGGGCTGGGGTTGGGGCCGCATTGCTACGCGTGCTCGGAACGTGCCAGGCGGTCTTGTTGTAGGTTACTCCGGGCGCGCTTGACGGTGTCCGGACATTGAATAGCCGGACTCGAGAATTGCCTTCATAGGCTACTTTTTACTTCCGCCGCGAGGGCCACTGTATGCTCCTCCATTCGGAGAGAGCGCTCGGTGTTTCCGTTGACCATAATGACTCCTCGAGGGCCTAGCATCTTGAGCTTGAGGTATGCTTAGTGCGGCACCGCATTGAACTTTGCAAATGCGGTTCGTCCGAGCAGTGCGTGATAGCCGCTGCGGAACGGGACTATGTCGAAGATTAATTCCTCGCTTTGGAAGTTATCCGGGGATCCGAAGACCACTTCAAGTGTAACTGAACCTGTACAGTTGGCCTCTACACCTGGTATGACGCCTTTAAAGGTCGTTTTTGTGGGTTTAATCCTTGAGAGGTCTATGCCCATTTTGCGCATTGTATCCTGAGAAAGCAGGTTCAGGCTGTTGTCGCCGTCCATCAGGACTCTAGTGAGGTGAAATCCGTCAATGATTGGGTCTAGAACCAATGCGGCGAATCCGCCATGGCGGATGCTAGTGGGGTGGTCCCTTCGATCAAAAGTGATCGGGCAGGAGGACCATGGATTGAACTTTGGGGCGACTAGCTCCATCGCATATACGTCCCTTAGTGCACGCTTCCGCTCCCTTTGGGTATGTGGGTTGTGTATATCATGTTCACCGTCCACACTTGTGGGGGGAAGCCCTTCTGTCCTCTATTGTTCGGCGGACGGGGCTCCTCCTCGTCATTGCTATGTAGCCCCTTGTCATTGTTTTCGGCATTTAACTTGCCTGCCTGCTTGAACACCCAACAATCCCGGTTGGTGTGGTTGGCTGGTTTTTCGGGGGTGCCGTGTATCTGGCACGAGCGATCGAGTATTCGGTCCAAATTGGATGGGCCTGGATTATTCCTTTTGAATGGCTTTTTTTGCTGACTGGGTTTAGAGCCTCTGAATCCGGCATTGACTGCCATATCCTCAACATTATCGCCGTTAATGCGGCGCTTGTGCTTGTTGCGACGCGACCTGCCGTTGCTGTCCTTGGTATCCGAATTACCAGGGCTCTTGGTCATGTTATTACTATGAGCTAGCCAGCTGTCCTCTCCTGCGCAAAAGCGGATCATGAGTGTTGTGAGGGCTGCCATGGATTTTGGATTTTCCTGTCCTAGGTGCCGGGCAAGCCACTCGTCGCGGATGTTATGTTTGAAGGCTGCAAGGGCCTCTGCATCCAGACAGTCAACGATTTGATTTTTCTTGGTTAGGAACCGTGTCCAGAATTGTCTGGTCGATTCCTCTGGCTGCTGAATTATGTGGCTTAGGTCATCGGCGTCTAGTGGTCGCACATAGGTGCCCTGGAAGTTGTCGAGGAATGCAGCTTCCAGGTCTTCCCAACAACCAATTGACTCCGCTGGCAAGCTGTTAAGCCAATGCCGAGCTGGTCCTTAAAGCTTGAGTGGGAGGTATTTGATGGCGTGTAGATCATCACCGCGGGCCATGTGGATATGAAGGAGGTAGTCCTCGATCCATACCGCAGGATCTGTTGTGCCATCGTACAATCCTATGTTTACGGGTTTGAAACCCTCGGGGATTTGATGATCCATTACTTCATCTGTGAAGCATAGTGGGTGTGCGGCGCCCCTGTACTGGGCTATATCACGACGTAGCTCAAATGAGCTTTGTCTGCTGTGTTCGGCTCAGCCGGATTTGCTGTATCCGGCATGACGGTTATCGTCATGTGTAGTGAGGCGCCCACGCGATCCATAGATCGATCTTGTTTGCCTTGCCTTGTCCTCCAATATATCTCGTAGGTCTGGTGCATTTCCCCGTGCCTTGGTACTTTTTGAGCGACGTCGGGGTGCGGCTTGAGTGGAGGGCCGAGTGGCCTCTCTGTTGCGGCCACGAGGTGGCCGGTCAGCCGTATCATGCACTGGTGAGGTAGGTTAAGGTGCTTCCTCCTCTAATCGGGGTAGCAGACTGCGTTTTGGGTAGCTCTTGGAGGGGCGTTTGAGTTCATATTCTTCGGCCGCAAGGACTTCAGTCCATCTGTCAGCTAGCAAGTCTTAGTCAGCTCTAAGCTGTTGCTTCTTTTTCTTGAGGCTGCTTGCCGTGGCCATAAGCCTGCGTTTGAAACGCTCTTGTTCGACGGGATCCTCAGGCATGACAAATTCGTCGTCGTCGAGGCTTGCCTCGTCTTTGGAGGGAGGCATGTAATTATCGTCCTCTACCTCTCTGTCTGCCGCTCTCTCATGAGGGATGGCTTCTCCATCCTCCTGCGCTGAATCCTGCTAGAGGGGGGTTGTCTTCGGCACTGTCCGGGGTGTTATTGTCTTCGGTGCCGGAATCACTGTTTTTGCCGTGGCGGGATTTAGAGTGGCGCCGCTGACGCCGGCGCTTAGGCTGTTTCTTGGAGGGGTCATGCTCCGTTGTTCTATCGCCATTCCCATCGTTTGGGATGTCCACCATGTATATGTCGTATGACGAGGTGGCCTTCCAGTGCCCTGTATGCGCTGGTTCTTGGTCGTCTCCTGCATCATCGTCCATACCGTCAATGTCTTCGGAGTCGAAGTCGAGCATGTCGGTTAAATCATCAACAGTGGCTATGAAGTGGACGGTGGGTGGGCTTTGAATTTCTTCATCGTCCGCATCCCAACCTTCTTGACCATAATCCGGCCAGGGCTCTCCTGATAAAGAGATAGACTTTAGTGAATTCAAGATGTCGCCAAAGGGCGAGTGCTGAAAGATGTCCGCGGCAGTGAACTCCATGATCGGCGCCCAATCGGATTCGATTGGCAGGGGCGCGGAAGGTTCAGAGTCCGGCACCTTGGAGTCACGAGCTTCATAAAGGACAGGGTTGGTGTTCGGCTCAATCGCCGTAGAGATAGCAGCCCCTGAGGCGGTGTCCAGCCACCCGTCCTCGATCGGCGCAGTCGGCTCTGAGCTAAGGGTCGGAGCGGACACTGGTGCGGCCCCCAGGGCATTGTTCGGCGGTAGAGCTAGATCATGCCCATCATGACAGTGCGGCGCGCTTGGCTGTGGCTCGAACCCGTCGAAGATCAAGTCTCCGCGGACGTCAGCCGTATAGTTCAAACTTCCAAATCTGACCTGATGGCCAGGGGCATAGCTTTCAATCTACTCCAGATGGCCAAGCGAATTGGCCCGCAGTGCAAAGCCGCCGAATACGAAAATCTGTCTGGGGAGAAAAGTCTCACCCTGGACCGCATCATTGTTGATGATCGGAGGAGCCATCGGGCCTAAAGGTGACGACACAGAGGAACTCTCAATGAAAGCACCAATGTCGGTGTCAAAACCGGCGGATCTCGGGTAGGGGGTCTCGAACTGTGCGTCTAGGCGGATGGTAACAGGAGACAAGGAACACGATGTTTTTACCCAGGTTCGGGCCCTCTTGATGGAGGTAAAACCCTACTCCTGCTTGATTAATATTGATGATATGGGTAGTACAAGAGTAGATCTACCACGAGATCAGAGAGGCTAAACCCTAGAAGCTAGCCTATGGTATGATTGTTGTTCGTCCTACGGACTAAAACCCTCCGGTTTATATAGGCACCGAAGAGGGTTAGGGTTACATAGAGTCGGTTACAATGGTAGGAGATCTACATATTCGTATCGCCAAGCTTGCCTTCCATGCCAAGGAAAGTCCCATCCGGACACGGGACGAAGTCTTCAATCTTGTATCTTCATAGTCCAGGAGTCCGGCCAAAGGCTACAGTCCGGCCATCCGGACACCCCCTAATCCAGGACTCCCTCACTCAACCTTGAGCAAGAGCATGAGTTCTTAAAGGCAATCAATGATGATCTCCGTAAGAAAAGTTCTTCTTACATTGCCAAGTGTTTACTCTTATCTACTTACATGCCTCAAGTCAAGTCCATTAACAAGAACAAGAAGGATTCTTCCTCTAGTAGTAACAATAATCATGCTAAATCAAATATTGTTGCTTCTAGTAGTTCTATTGATTCCACTAATGATTCTCTTAGCCAAGTTACACTTGAGCAAGAAAATAGCTAATTGAAGGGAATTATAGAGAAAGGTGTTTACAAGAGCCTTGCCGGGAGTAAGCAATTTGAGGAAATTGTACGCAAGGAAGGAAGGCACCGGAAGAACCAAGGTGTTGGTTTTGAACAAAAGTTCAATGCCAATGGAGTTGAGTGGGAAGAAGATCAATACCCCAAGACGAAGTTTGTTCCTCAACAAGAGAAGTATGATCCTACTTCCTTCAAGGGGACACAAGCTCAAGATGATCTTCCACCACAAGACCACAAGCAAAAAGGCAAGGACAAGCTTCAAGACGAGATTGATGCATTTGAAGAAGCTCCTAAGGCCTTGGTCAAGTGGGTTCCCAAGACTACATCAAGCTCTACTTCATCGAGTACAACTACAACTCCAAGGATTCCCATCAAGATGATGTGGATCCCGAAGAAGAAGAACTAGAGAGTTCTTGAGGGTGACTCCGCCAACATATTTCACTCATATCATTTTGGCAACAACAAGTGCAATCAACTTCCACATCTTGCACTAGTTCAAGGAGTCACAAACCCTCTTGTTGGTAAGACAAGGGACAAGGTAACCTAATGCTTTCATAGACATCATCTTGTGTGTGTGCATCACTCTATGTCTATGGATATCCTTGTTTGTTCCTTGTGGGACTAACCCGTGGTATTGAAAGTGCAACTCGCTTCAAGGGATTGCTCCAAATGATCTACATCAACATTGAGCATCCACGTCTTCAACACCTACATGAAGTCATCATCGATAAAACCCAAGGTTAGTTTATCCCTCTAAGGGGGGATCTCACATCTAAGGGGAGCTTAACTCTAAGAATTGAGTCAAAGCAACTCTAATGGTGTGAACACATCAATGCATTATGTAAAAGTGGTAACCCCACTTGAGCTTAAACGATGAGTATGACCTATGATCAAATGCTCTCATTTGACTCCTAAGTCAATATACTCATATATAGATGACCTAGTCATCGCCAATTGCTTGATAGATGCTAGAATTGGTTGTGCATGCTTTGCCACATATTTCATTTGCCATTTTATTGTGTGAGCATGTTGGTTGCATATTTTACTCATTCAAGGACATCCACTTGTTGTTTTTTTTGATTGGTTTCTTTTTCTTTTGCCAAGTGGATGAACAAGAATGCCTAAGAACCTTCTCTAGCTATCTATGCTTTTCTCGTCTCAAACTCTATTCATGCTACATCACAAAATTTGATCAAGTCAGATTCGAACCGCTTTGTGTGAGGAGCACTCGGAGTCCCCGATTCGTCATAGACTTAAACTAACAAAACTTCTTTGTGCGATTCGGTCTGACCGATTCCTCCATTTCGGTCATACTGAGATCACTAAGTCGATCTAAGTTTTCAATCTCGGTGCAACCGATTTGAACTTTTCGGTCCCACCGAGTTGTTGTAAACGTCAACAGTTATGCATCTCGGTGCCACTTAGTTGTTCCACTCGGTCACACTGACAGGGTCGGGCTATATATACTTACGGGCAAAAAATTGGAAACTTTCTCCAAACCCCTTCGCCTGCGCATAGCTCGCTCTGCCTCCAGGGTCTCCGGATCGTCTCCTCGTCGCCAGCCGCCTCCAGTCGCTGGTCTCCGCTGCCGTCAACGGAATTCACCCCCGCCGTTGCCGCCGTAGCGAGTTCATCGCCAAGCTAGGGTATGGACTCGATCACAATGCTATCCCCGTCTGATTCCTAGCACATTGTGTTCATTATGATTCTTGCCACGTTTGAGACAATTCTATCCAGTCAAAACAATCCTTAGATTAGAAGTGAATTGAAATTTAGGGTTAGGTTTCCGCCGAAACCATCTCGGATCCACCGGGTTGTAGAACTTGGTTCCACCGATTTGGCGAATGTCAACGAAATTGCAAATCGGCCGAGTTCAGGACTTTGTGAAACCCTAGCAGTCTCGGTGCCACCGAACTGTGACTCGGTCTGACCGAGTTCACTAGTTTAGGTTCCAAAAGCTGCTTCGGTATCACCGAGTTTGCAAATCGGTTGATTCAAAATGCTTTCTGTGGAAAACTAAAACTAAGTTTTTGAATCATTCTTTTGCACAAACCTCTGTATTTTGTGATGCTCATCCACTCTATCTCATCTACATCTATTCACAGGGTCAACAGTCAGTGTTTGCAACATGTCTGATCAAAGTGACAGCCAGAACAGGGAAGAGGAGCAGATTCAGATGAGTGAGGGCACTAGTCCCTCTAGTACCTCAGATGAGGGCAACATGAGCACCCCAAGCAATTTGCCCAAAGCTGCCACCAGGGCCAGAAAGAGTATGAAGATTATGTGGCAGTAGAGGATGAGGCCACTTCCAAGAAAAAGGTGCTTCAAAAGGAGTATGGCACAGCTGCTGTCATTAAGCTTGGTATGAAGACCAAAGTACCTGCAAAGAGAACTCCCATGTCTAAAGTCAGAGCCTCTACTCAAGTACCTTTGGAATCCCAACCCAAAGAGGCTGCTGCAGAAGGGAAGAAAAGGAAGGAAAGGGTCAAGAAGACCATGGCCAGAGTTGTTGGGAAGCCTTCCATGATGGAAGAGGAAGAGGAAGAAGAGGTTGCTGCACCAGCACCCAAGGCTCAAAAGCTTATGGGTGATGCTATAAGGTCAGGGGCTGCATCATCAAAGCCCAAAGAAGCACCCAAAGTTGCCTCCAAGCCCAAGATTGCACCAAAGAGGAGTACTAGAAACATACCTGCTGCTGAGAAGAACGAGGCCCCAGTGCCCGAGACTGTTGCCGAAGAAGAAGAAGAAGAAGAGCATGTGTTGAGAAAGTTGAAGCCAAAGATTCCAGACCACAATGATGCTCATCCTGTGGCTGAGAACATGAAGCTAAGGAAGGATGCAGGACTCAGACAGTGGAGGTTGTCTGATCCTTATGCTATCAGGAGAAGGACTGTTGTTGACTACATGTTCCATACTAAGGAACAGCAGGATTTCTATGAGACAGTGTTGTTGGACAAGAAGCCTATAGTTTGTGACATGAGGTGGGTCGACTGGACCTACATGAAGGAAAATGAGGAACACTATCCTGGAGTGCAAGACAGTTTCAGTGCTTGTGGAGTTGCAGACTTTGTTGGGCAGAAGCTCACAAAGTGGAATGATGAGCTCATTATGCAATTCTACTCCATAACACACTTCTATCCAGATGGTAGGATAGTGTGGATGTCTGAAGGTACAAGGTACCAATCAACTATTAAGGAATGGGAAAATCTGATCAATGCACCTAAGGAGAAGGAAGATGACTTGATGTCTATGCCAAGAAGAAGATGGATGACAATTCCATGGCTCATATGTACAAGCAGATCCCAGATGCTGCAGTTGAAACACATAAGTTTGGATCTGTACATTATCTTCTGTCAGGACTTGATGGATTCATATACCTAGGGTAGGGTCATAGGCCTGACCTGAATGCCCTACCCTAGGACAGCTTTAGAAGAGATCACCTTCCAGTCGACCAACTAAGAACCCACTCGACTGGAAGAAGGACTCGACTATGGAGATTCACTCGACCATGGAGATACACTCGACCATGAAGATACACTCGACCACCAGAAGGTCAGAAGGCACTCCGTACTGCAACGGTCTGTAATTGAATAGACTTAATGATAGTTAAGGCATTTTATGTGGGGCGTTACCAGTAACGCCCCAGACTTAATACACTTTAAACCCTTCATTACGTGGGCTGGTAGGGGTCCTGGCGTACTCTATATAAGCCACCCCCCTCCACAGGCAGAAGGGTTCGGACTCTTGTAACACCTATACACATAATCCACTCGACCGCCTCAGGGCTCCGAGACGTAGGGCTTTTACTTCCTCCGAGAAGGGCCTGAACTCGTACATCGCTTGTGTTTACAACTTCTCCATAGCTAGGACCTTGCCTCTCCATACCTACCCCCCACTCTACTGTCAGACTTAGAACCACGACAGTTGGCACCCACCTTGGGGTCGTGTTTTAGCGATTTTGTGGAGAAGTTGCAGTATTTCCGAATACTTTCATCATGATGACTGCTGGAGTTTTGGTCGAAGGGCGCGAGATCCGTCTTGGCGCTCTCACCTTCGTCATCGACGACTCCGCGTGGCTCCAGGAGGCTCCACTCGACGTTGATGCGCTCCCCGTCCGCGGTGCGACGCATTTTCGCGCATGTGTCCGCTGCGTTCTGCTGCGGCAACCGTCGGCCCCCTATCGGTCGACTCCTTTATCGGTCGCCCGCCCGGTCTCCCACCAGCGCAAGCGCTCTGGTCGGTCGAGGCTTTAGCGGTGGGTGAAACACGCGGTGGCTCACCAGGTGGCCATCGCACAAGTTGCGGCAATCGAGCCCGACGAATCTCTCTACGGCCTGTTCGATCTGTCGACTGGCTCCGTAGAGACTGCATCCGAGTGCGATAGCAGTGATCCAGCGGCGGAAATTCTCATGGTCGACGGGCCCTGCAGTCCTCCTGGCTTTGCCCATGGCGGCGGAGCAGGCGGCGGAGGTAGCCCCGCACAGGACCACGAAGAGTACCAGCCCGAGGCACTCGACTCTCTGCAGAGAGAGGAGCTTCGCCGCAGGAACATGGATGCCCTGCATACTCCTATTACGAGAGAAACCCCCGAGGCTCGCGCCTTGGAGGAGGCACGTTTGGCCAATGTGGCTGAACGCGCTCGTCTGGAGAACCTTCAGCGAGCACTCGACGAGCGCGCGCGGCAACGAGTCCCCGAAGCCAGTCGACGTCGACTCTTCCCACCGACTCAGGTATACCGCACGCCAATTCAGAATTTAGCAGCTGCAACCCGTATAGCAGAGTCCATCTAGCCTTCACAGTCGGAAGCTGGGAGAGGCTTGATGCAGATCAGAGATTTGCTCCGAGCAGCTGGGGACCAGAACTCAGCCGTGTCGCAGTCGCGCAACAGAATTCACAGTCGATCCGTCGCTGCGAATACGGTTCAGTCGGCTCACAGTCCTAGATCGCCTCCGCGGCGGGAAGGACGCGACAACCAGCGTGATCAGCATGGGGACCGACACGACCGAGATGACAGGCGTCGAGTGCCCGTTTCCCCTCCGAGGGAAGGGTCTTACGCTCCTCGCCGATAGGATGACAGGCGTCAGTTCAGTGTGGGGCGAAGGGTTCCAGTCGACCCCAGGGGGCCAGGCTTCGACGCGCGATCCATTATCGTGCAAAGCTTGGTCGACCAGAACAGAGCCCATCGAGGTGGACCCGAGAGAGATGCACCCACGAGCAGTCGAGTGCATGTTTCTGGTCCAGAGTGTTTTAGCAGGGCTATCAGAGCCGCAGTGATTCCCCCCAATTTCAGGTTGGCGACAGGAGTCAGCAAGTTCACTGGAGAGTCCAAGCCTGAAACTTGGCTCGAGGATTACCGAGTGGCTGTTCAGATTGGCGGCGGGAATGATGAGGTGGCCATGAAGCATTTGCCCCTTATGCTGGAAGGTTCAGCCAGAGCGTGGTTGAATCAGTTACCTCCTAGCAGTATTTACACTTGGGAAGACTTGTTCCGAGTGTTCATCAGAACTTTTGAAGGAACCTGCAAGCGACCAGCTGGTTTGACAGAGCTGCAAGTTTGTGTGCAGAAGCCTAATGAGACTCTCAGAGAGTATATTCAGAGGTGGATCACTCTGCACCATACTGTGGAAAATGTGTCTAATCATCAAGCAGTCTGCGCCTTCAAAGATGGCGTCAAAAACAGAGAATTGAGTCTGAAGTTTGGTCGAACCGGAGACATGACTCTGAGTCGGATGATGGAGATTGCTACCAAGTACGCAAATGGTGAGGAAGAGGACCGACTCCGAAGCGGCAAGTTTAAGCCAAGTCAGTCGGAGAAGGGAAATTCCAGTCGGAAACAGAAGCGGAAAGCCGAGCCAGCAGCTCCTGGAGAGGCTCTGGCCGTAACTCAGGGAAAGTTCAAAGGGAAGCCAAAAGGATCCTGGAATCCTAAGAAAGTAAAGGATAAAGAAGGAAACGACGTGATGGATATGCCATGCCACATCCACACGAAGAAAGATGAAGAGGGCAACATTATTTACCCAAAGCACACCACTCGCCAGTGTCGACTCCTGATCCAGCAGTTTCAGGGAAAACAGTCTAAGGACAAGGAGAAAGAGTCAGACAAGGCCGGAGACAAAGAGGACAGTGAGGAAGAATATCCACATATCAACTCCACTCTGATGATCTTCGCGGATGTGGAAAGCAAGAGTCGACTGAAAGTCATTAACCGTGAGGTGAATATGGTTGCCCCAGCAAAACCAAGTTATCTGAAATGGTCCCAAACACCCATCACATTCGACCAATCTGATCACCCGACTCATATTGCCACCCCTGGGAGGCAAGCTTTGGTGGTCGATCCAGTTGTCGAAGGCACTCGACTGACGAAAGTGTTGATGGACGGTGGCAGTGGGCTGAACTTGTTATATGCAGACACACTGAAGGGAATGGGCATTCCGATGTCCCGATTGAGCACCAGCAACATGAGTTTCCATGGAGTCATACCAGGGAAGAAAGCCAACTCACTCGGCCAAATAGCCCTGGACGTGGTTTTTGGCGACTCAAAACATTTTCGCAAGGAAAAGTTGACCTTTGAGGTAGTGGGTTTTCAGAGCGTGTACCACGCCATTTTGGGGAGGCCCGCCTACGCACGGTTCATGGCTCGACCATGTTACGTGTACCTCAAACTGAAAATGCCAGGTCCCAAAGGGGTGATCACTGTCACCGGCGATCGGAAAAAGGCAGAAGAGTGCTTTCAGAAGGGCTCAAAGATTGCCGATTCCCAGGTGACAGCGGTCGAGTTCGAAGAATACAAGCAAAACGCAGATCCGAGTGATTTGTTGCGATCCAAGAAACCAGCCACAGAATCTGCATTTCAGTCGTCTGGTGAGACGAAGCCTGTTCATATTCACCCGACCGACCCCGATGCAGCCCCGACCCACATCTCCACGACACTCGACCCGAAATAGGAAGAAGCGCTCATCCAGTTCCTCCGTGAGAACTGGGACATTTTTGCATGGAAGCCAGCTGACATGCCAGGTGTTCCCAGGGGACTGGTTGAGCATCGCCTCAGAGTCGACAAATCAGCAAAGCCAGTCAAAGAGCATCTTCGGCGGTCCGCCGTCCAGAAGAGAAAAGCTATCGGTGAGGAAGTGGCTCGACTGTTGGCGGCAGGGTTTATCCGAGAGATATACCACTCCGAGTGGCTCGCTAATGTCGTCATGGTTCCCAAGAAGGACAAGTCACTCCGCATGTGCATTGACTTCAAGCACATCAATCGGGCCTGCCCGAAAGATCATTTCCCTCTCCCTCGCATAGATCAAATTGTTGACTCGACCGCGGGATGTGAGAGATTGTCTTTTTTAGACGCATATTCCGGGTATCATCAGATCCGTCTGTACGGACCCGATGAAGTAAAAACAACTTTCATCACTCCATTCGGGTGCTTCTGCTATATCACCATGCCATTCGGCCTCAAGAATGCCGGAGCCACATTTATGCGTATGATTCAGAAGTGTCTTCTCACTCAAATCAGTCGGAATGTGGAAGCGTATATGGATGATATCGTCGTTAAGTCGCGAAAAGGTTCCGACCTGCTTGCTGACCTCGCCGAAACATTTGCCAACCTCAGAAGGTACGATATCAAGCTCAATCCATCGAAGTGCACATTCGGAGTTCCTGGTGGAAAGTCACTCGGTTTTCTTGTTTCCGAGCGAGGAATCGACGCAAATCCAGAGAAGATCGGCACTATTCTACGAATGAAACGCCCTGTGCGAGTGCACGATGTCCAGAAGCTTACTGGATGCTTGGCCACATTAAGTCGATTCATCTCACGACTCGGTGAAAAGGCATTGCCTCTTTACCGACTGATGAAGAAGGCAGACAAGTTCGAGTGGACTCCAGAAGCTGATGCAGCATTTGCCGAGCTAAAAGCTCTGCTCTCCACCCAGCCGGTGCTTGCTGCTCCAATCAGCAAAGAGCCTTTGTTGCTTTATATTGCAGCCACAGGACAAGTCATCAGTACAGTACTTACGGTCGAGCGGGAAGAAGAAGGAAAAGCCTTCAAAGTTCAGCGCCCGGTGTATTATTTGTCTGAAGTTTTGACTCCATCCAAGCAGAGATATCCTCATTATCAGAAGCTTGTGTATGGAATATACATGACCACGAAGAAGGTTGCTCATTATTTCTCTGATCATTCTATCACAGTCGTCAGCGACGCTCCACTATCAGAGATTCTGCACAACAGAGATGCAACTGGTCGAGTGGCGAAATGGGCGATTGAACTTCTTCCCCTTGATATCAAGTTCGAGGCAAAGAAAGCCATTAAGTCCCAGGCAATAGCAGATTTCCTCGCCGAGTGGATTGAACAACAGCAGCCGACTGAAGTTCACTCGGAGCATTGGACCATGTTCTTCGATGGCTCTAAGATGCTCAATGGTTCTGATGCTGGGGTTGTTCTGGTTTCCCCCAGAGGAGATAAGCTTAGATATGTGCTCCAGATTCACTTTGATTCCTCCAACAATGAGGCAGAGTATGAGGCCCTTTTATATGGATTGCGCATGGCCATCTCACTCGGCGTCCGTCGCCTGATGGTTTACGGCGATTCAGATTTAGTGGTCAACCAGGTGATGAAGGAGTGGGACGTGAGAAGCCCAGCCATGACTGGATACTGCAATGCAGTGAGGAAGCTGGAAAAGAAGTTCGAGGGGTTGGAGCTCCATCACATCCCCCGACTGAAAAATCAAGCAGCAGATGATCTGGCAAAGATAGGTTCCAAAAGAGAAGCCATTCCGAGTGGTGTGTTTTTGGAGCATATACACTCACCGTCAGTTAAAGAAGATCCCTTCATAGAGGAAGCTCCACAGCCCAAGAGTGCCACAGATCCGACTGAGGTTGAGGTCCCAGCAGTGGTCGACTTGGTCATGGAGGTTTTAGTGGTCATTCCCGACTGGACAATTCCCTATATGGCGTATATCCTGAGAAAAGAGCTCCCAGAAGAGGAGGAAGAGGCTTGGCAGATCGTCCGTCGGTCCAAAGCCTTTACCGTTATCAAAGGACAGCTGTATAGAGAAAGCCCGACTGGGGTTGGTCAAAAATGCATAACGCCAGAAGAAGGTCGAATCATTCTCAATGATATCCACTCGGGGACCTGTGGTCACCATGCGTCCTCTCGGACCATTGTAGCCAAAGCATACCGAGCTGGATTTTACTGGCCAAGAGCGAATGAGATGGCAAAGGAAATAGTGGACAAGTGCGAAGGATGTCAATTCTACTCCAATATGTCACATAAGCCCGCGTCAGCTCTTAAGACCATTCCACTCGTTTGGCCATTCGTAGTATGGGGGTTAGATATGGTCGGTCCCTTGAGAACAGGTCGAAGTGGTTTCACGCACGTACTGGTCGCAGTCGACAAGTTCACAAAGTGGATCGAGGCTAAACCGATCAAGAATCTTGACGCCGGTACTGCAGTTACCTTCATCAGGGAGCTGACGTTTAGATATGGAGTTCCGCACAGCATCATTACGGATAACGGGTCGAACTTTGACTCGGAAGAATTCAAGGATTTCTGCAACGCTCAAGGCACACGAGTCGACTACGCTTCAGTCGCTCACCCCCAGTCGAATGGACAAGCGGAGCGAGCCAATGGCTTAATCCTCAAGGGTTTAAAACCCCGACTGATGCGTGACCTCAAGCACGCGGCTGGAGCATGGGTCGATGAACTTCCTTCGGTGCTTTGGGGTTTGCGAACCACACCCAATCGGTCGACTGGAAGAACTCCATTCTTTTTGGTCTATGGAGCTGAACCAGTCTTGCCGAGTGATCTTCTTCACAATGCTCCTCGAGTTGAACTCTACAACGAAGCAGAAGCTGAGCAAGCGCGTCAGGACGCAGTCGACCTTCTAGAGGAAGAAAGGGAGATGGCTCTGATCCGATCGACCATCTATCAACAAGACTTGCGCCGCTTTCACGCCAGGAATGTGAGGGGTCGAGCCTTCCAAGAGGGAGATCTAGTTCTCCGAGTGGATCAGCAGAAACAGCATAAGCTCGCTCCTTCTTGGGAAGGACCCTTCATCGTCACTAAAGTTCTCCACAACGGGGCTTACCGTCTCTACAACGTCGAACACAACATCGAAGAGCCCCGAGCTTGGAATGCGGATCTGCTCCGCCCGTTTTACACTTAAAAGTTTTCCACTCGGATGAGTTGTAATAAAATACTTCTGCAGTTCATGGATCTCGAAATAATAGTGCCATAATTCCTTCATAACTTTTGTCACTTTTTCCCCCAGCGGGTGGCTTAGTCGCGAATCCGTTTCGCCTAAGTTTATAAAAATCCTACCGAGTGGTAAGCCAGACTTCCACTCGGGACGCTTAGCCGCGAATCCGTTTCGCCTAAGTTATAAAAAATCCTACCGAGTGAAGAGCAAACCTCTCACTCGGGGGCTTAGCTGCAGCCCAGTGCTCGCCTAAGTTATATAAAATCCTACCGAGTGAAGAGCAAACCTCTCACTCGGAGGCTTAGCTGCAGCCCAGCGCTCGCCTAAGTTATAAAAATCCTACCGAGTGAAGAGCAAACCTCTCACTCGGGGGCTTAGCTGCAGCCCAGTGCTCGCCTAAGTTATATAAAATCCTACCGAGTGAAGAGCAAACCTCTCACTCGGGGGCTTAGCTGCAGCCCAGCGCTCGCCTAAGTTATAAAAAATCCTACCAAGTGAAGAGCAAACCTCTCACTCGGGGGCTTAGCTGCAGCCCAGCGCTCGCCTAAGTTATAAAAAATCCTACCGAGTGAAGAGCAAACCTCTCACTCGGAGGCTTAGCTGCAGCCCAGCGCTCGCCTAAGTTATAAAAAATCCTACCGAGTGAAGAGCAAACCTCTCACTCGGAGGCTTAGCTGCAGCCCAGCGCTCGCCTAAGTTATAAAAATCCTACCGAGTGAAGAGCAAACCTCTCACTCGGAGGCTTAGCTGCAGCCCAGTGCTCGCCTAAGGTATAAAAAATCCTACCGAGTGAAGAGCGAACCTCTCACTCGGAGGCTTAGCTGCAGCCCAGCGCTCGCCTAAGTTACAAAAAATCCTACCGAGTGAAGAGCAAACCTCTCACTCGGAGGCTTAGCTGCAGCCCAGCGCTCGCCTAAGTTATAAAAATCCTACCGAGTGAAGAGCAAACCTCTCACTCGGGGGCTTAGCTGCAGCCCAGTGCTCGCCTAAGGTATAAAAAATCCTACCGAGTGAAGAGCGAACCTCTCACTCGGAGGCTTAGCTGCAGCCCAGCGCTCGCCTAAGTTATAAAAAATCCTACCGAGTGAAGAGCAAACCTCTCACTCGGAGGCTTAGCTGCAGCCCAGCGCTCGCCTAAGTTATAAAAATCCTACCGAGTGAAGAGCAAACCTCTCACTCGGAGGCTTAGCTGCAGCCCCGCGCTCGCCTAAGGAATAAGAATCCTACCGAGTGAAGAGCAAACCTCTCACTCGGCGGTTTAGCTGCGGCCCAGTGCTCGCCTAAGGAATAAGTTGACTGCAGTGGGCATCTTGCTGTGAACCTGCAAAAGACAATTCGAACCAAGAGCAATCATATCCAAACATCAAATCCAAGTTTAGGTCGATACCTAAAGGAACCGAGAGTTCTCAGGCACTAAGCCTGTTAAGGTTTACCGGTTACAATTACACTCGGCATACCGAGGCAAATTTAAAGTGTTGGGCTTAAAGAAAGTTTTTTACCCCTCCTGTGGAGGGCTGGAAGGAGCAACAAACTCGTCGAGGTCGATCCCGTCTGCAATCCGGGTAGCAGCAGCGATGAAAGTTTCCATGAAGGACTTGAAGTCGTGTTTCTTAGTGTTGGCCACTCGGAGAGCCGCCAGCTTCTCTTCTCGTGCGTCCTTGCAGTGGACTCGGGCCAGACACAGGGCAACGTCTGCGCTGCACCGAGCCGAGGACTTCTTCCACTCTTGCACTCGGTCGGGGACTGCGTTTAGTCGAGCCATCAACGACTCGAGGTCATTCTGAAGTGTCGCCCCGGGCCAAAGCGTCGAGTCGATGCGAGAAGTGGCGGCCTTCAGCCTTGCAAGATAGTCCACGACAGCTGCAACACGAGACTCCAGCCGGAAGACATTCATGGCGACTTCATTATTCACCGGAGAATTGACAGGATCAAGGTTCGGCTCCAACTGGCTAGTCTCATCTTCAAAGTTCCGACAGAATTCTGCAAGGACAAAACACCGAGTCAAGGCAATGGTCGAATGGAAGCATCACAGTTGAAAATGCTGGTCGAGTGAAAAGTTTACCTTCGAGCATAAGGAACAGTTTCTTAGCAAGACCGCCCAGGAAGCTTTCAAGGTCATTCTTCTTCCCAGTCAATTGGTTGATCTTCTCGGTCAGGGTAGTCTTGTCAGCTTTCAGTCGGTCAACATCCTTGGAGGCAATCGCCAGAGCAGTTTTCAGATTGTGATTTTCCTGTTCAAGCTTGGTGACTGAAGCTAACTTCTCGTCAGCAAGCTTGGTCTTCTCGGCTAGCTCAAGGTCCTTCTTCTTCTGGGCATCCCGCACTTTTTCTGTAATTTACAGCAAAGTCAGATCTTGAAATAAATGGAAGGAAAAAGGAGTCGTCGAGGTCTCACCGAACATACCTTTGGTCTCCTCCTTCGCCTTCGTCAGATTCTCCTGCACCAGCTTCAAATCCAACTCGAGCTGAATGTGCTTCTGCTCCAGTTCCGTATAGCGAGCCGCAAGGTCACAGGATTTCTACGAAGAACCAATCAACAAAATATCAAAGATGGTTCACTTCCGAGTGGATAGGGAAAAATCATACGTTTCTAAGACTACAGTCGAATGCAAGCATTCAACCGTAGTCTCGGGGACTACACCCAGTGGGTGCACTCAGCGTGCCCCCACTAGTTCTGTTCAAGACAGAGTCGACCAGTCGACCCCCCCAAAAAAAAAAGAGAGACGTGGTCTTCAGACTGTAGTCGACTGCAAGCCGTCGACCACAACCTCGGGGACTACACCCAGTGGGTGCACTCAGCGTGCCCCCACTAGTTCTGTCCAAGACAGAGTCGACCAGTCGACCAAATCGAATGATGAACATCCTTTACTTCTAAAGCCTAAGGCCGACTGCCAGTAGTCGACCTTAGCCTTGGGGACTACACCCAGCGGGTGCACTCAGTGTGCCCCCGCTAACACGGAACTTTCTATCAACACACCCAGCGGGTGATTGCTACGAATTTCAGAAATTAGGAAGGAAAAATCTTAATAGCATATTCTAACAGAACAGGCGGTGGTTGACTAACCTGCACATTGCTTTGAAGGGCAGAGCTGGCGTCATAAGCTGCTTGGCTTGCATCCCGGATGGTCTTCACCTGCTCCATCATGATCCCTGCTTGACGTATCGCCTCCTTAGCAGCACTGGCTTGGTCCTCTGGGACATGATGTGTTGTGAAGAGCGAAGGCTGTGCAGCACTCGACGAAGTGGGACGAGCACTCGTCAACGGCACCGCGAAAGACACGGTGTGTCGAGTGAGGATCTCCCCTTCCGTAGCCACAGCTTCGGGCGCCGTCGCACTCTGGGTTGCCTTACCAGTAGACGTCTTGCTGCTCATCCTGTGCCTCAGTGGTTCTTCATCCTCGTCATCATCTTCGGGAAGGGTGATAATGTCATGGGGTGGAGCTTCGGAAAAAGAATCAAAGTCAGAAATCTTGAGTCAGTCGACTAAGGACAGAATTGAGAGTATAGTACCAGGATTCGAGGTTGCTGCGTCCTCCATCTCATGGTCGTCAGCCTTGCCTGAGGTCTCAGAAGTCGCAGCACTGAAGTCCCAAAGAATCAGTCGACCAACTCAAATATCAACCAGAGATAAAGCCTTATGCAAAACAAGAGAACTCAAGTAACGTGCTTACCCGGATATGGTGGGGATGGACACTTTCATCTTCGGCAGGAGCTTGGGGGGTTTCGGCAGAGCCACCCTCGACTGCTTCGGAGCCCTGTCACTCGGCACCGGAGAAGCGGTCCGAGGGCGCTTGGTCGACTGCGAGGCAGTCGCCACCCCCTTACCGCGTTCAGTCGCGGGGTCATGGACAAGCTTTGACCGCCTTTCCGAGCGCGGCGGTGCAACCTCCTCCTCCTCCTCCTCCTCTTCGTCCTCGTCATCATCGTCGTCGTCGTCACCTTCAGCAGCGTCTGAATCCCACTCCTCCTGGCTCTCGCCCCCGCTGGCTTCTTCCTCCTCAGTCGGAGCTTGGGCTCCATTGGGCATCGAATATAGGTCGGTGAGGGCCTAGAAGACGTCAAAACAGAGATCAATCGACCAAGTCGCAGAATATACAGAAACTCACTCGACGGATATACAATGGAAGGCAGGGCAAGTATACCTTGTCTGGATCGGTGTGATGGTCGAGTGGAGGAACCCTCCTGGATCCACGGGGATTATCCTTATTCCCAGTGACCGCGGCCATCCATCTTTCCACCGTGGCGTCGTCGACTGCTTCTGGGTGGACTCGGGTATCATCTTTAGTCCCGCAGTACAGCCACATGCCATGGCTTCGGAACTGAAGAGGTTGGATCCGCCGCCGAAGGAAAACCTCCAGAAGGTCCATGCCAGTCACGCCGTCCCGGACCAACTGCACCACTCGGTCCATCAACATCTTCACGTCAGCCCTTTCCTCCGGAACCACCTTGAGAGAGGAGGGCTTGTTCACTCGACTCATGGTGAATGGGGGAAGCCCACTCGACTGTCCCGGCGTCAGCTCGTCCCGGCAGTAGAACCAAGTCGACTGCCAGCCTCTGACCGACTCGGGAAATTTCATAGCGGGGAAGGTGCTCTTGTTCCTCACTTGAATCCCCAGACCCCCGCACATTTGGACAACCTGGGTCTTCTCGTCGCCTGGACTCGCCTTCTTCACGGTCTGAGAACGGCACGTGAAGATGTGCTTGAACAAGCCCCAGTGCGGTCGACAACCCAGGAAACTCTCGCACATGGATACGAATGCAGCAAGGTACGCAATAGAGTTCGGAGTAAAGTGGTGGAGTTGGGCTCCGAAGAAGTTCAAAAAACCACGAAAGAAGATGCTCGGTGGCAAAGAAAACCCTCGATCAATATGAGTCGCCAGGAGCACGCACTCACCCTCTTCTGGCTGAGGTTGCCACTCTTTCCCTGGGAGTCTCGCTGCGCCATGGGGGATCAGCCCGTCGTCGGCCATGTCGAGGAGATCCTTCTCCGTGATGGCCGACTGGATCCAATCTCCCTGGACCCAGCCTTTCGGCAAGCGGGATCTCGACGAAGACCCACTGCGGCTGGTGGATCTCCCCTTCGCCTTCTCTGCCGCCGATGCCTTCTCCGTCGCCGACGCCTTCTTTGCGCGCTCCAACGCCGCCGTCTTCTCCTTGACCATGGCTGCCGGCGAGGTGCGCGAGGGAGAGCTTTGCAGGGGCGAGAGCAAGCGCGCTGGGCGGAGACGAGGGGAACAGAGGAGAAAGAATAGAGCACTATTCAGAAAACCCTCGCCTGTTGCATTTATATACCATCCCTTCCGAGTGGATGACATGTGGACCTAGGCAACCTAATCATATCCCGAAACAGTTGCTTTGACACGATACATGGCGGAAAAGGTGGCGCGAAGATCGAGGCGTTCATGTCCCGTCCCGTCCGAGCGCCACGGTCTGTTCCGCTTCGCGCGCTCCCCCAAATTCCATATCCCGTGGAATCCGCGGACGGCAGATCGGTCTGTCAGACGCGAGATTTCCTGCGATCCGTCGCTCGGGAACCAGCAAAGTCCAAAAGATCACTCGACGAAAGTCAAGAATGGATCGAGTCGACTGAAGAAAAGTTGTTCGTTATCGACAAAGAAGATCTTAATCCAGAACGACGCATAGCCAGTATGCAAAAGCCAATCGGAAACAGCATCAACTCTTTCCTCATTCAAGCCTCAATCCATTCGGGGGCTAATGATGGATTCATATACCTAGGGTAGGGTCATAGGCCTGACCTGAATGCCCTACCCTAGGACAGCTTTAGAAGAGATCACCTTCCAGTCGACCAACTAAGAACCCACTCGACTGGAAGAAGGACTCGACTATGGAGATTCACTCGACCATGGAGATACACTCGACCATGAAGATACACTCGACCACCAGAAGGTCAGAAGGCACTCCGTACTGCAACGGTCTGTAATTGAATAGACTTAATGATAGTTAAGGCATTTTATGTGGGGCGTTACCAGTAACGCCCCAGACTTAATACACTTTAAACCCTTCATTACGTGGGCTGGTAGGGGTCCTGGCGTACTCTATATAAGCCACCCCCCTCCACAGGCAGAAGGGTTCGGACTCTTGTAACACCTATACACATAATCCACTCGACCGCCTCAGGGCTCCGAGACGTAGGGCTTTTACTTCCTCCGAGAAGGGCCTGAACTCGTACATCGCTTGTGTTTACAACTTCTCCATAGCTAGGACCTTGCCTCTCCATACCTACCCCCCACTCTACTGTCAGACTTAGAACCACGACAGGACTCCCAACTATCAATTGGATCCTCAGGCATACTCTATTGCCCAAGTCAGGTGACCACAACATGATAAGAGGCCATGCTATAAACTTGTTGGAGAACGTTTCAGAAAATTAAAATTTTTCCTACGGTTTCACCAAGATCCATCTATGAGTTCATCTAAGCAACGAGTCAAGGGAGTGAGATTTCATCTACATACCACTTGTTGATCGCGTGCGGAAGCGTTCAAGGGAAGGGTGATGATGGAGTCGTACTCGCCGTGATTCAAATCACCGATGACCAAGTGTCGAACGGACAGCACCTCCGTGTTCAACACACGTACGGAGCGGATGACGTCTCCTCCTTCTTGATCCAGCAAGGGGGAAGGAGAGGTTGATGATGATCCAGCAGCACGACGGCATGGTGGTGGATGCAGCAGAACTCCGACAGGGCTTCGCCAAGCTGCTGCGGGAGGAGGACGAGGTGTAGCAGGGGGAGGAAGGCGCCAATGCACAGGGTGCGGCTGCCCTCCCCCCTGCCCTCCTTTATATAGGCCCCCAGGGGGGGCGCCGTCCCTGGGAGATGCAATCTCCCAAGGGGGCGGCGGCCAGGGGGGGTGGAGTGCCCCCCAAGGCAAGTGGGGCGCCCCCCCCCCCCCCACCCTAGGGTTTCAACCCTAGGCGCAGGGGGTGGGCCAAGGGGGGCGCACCAGCCCACTATGGGCTGGTTCCCCGCCCCACTTCAGCCCATGGGGCCCTCCGGGATGGGTGGCCCCACCCGGTGGACCCCCGGGACCCTTCCGGTGGTCCCGGTACAATACCGGGTGACCCCGAAACTTTCCCGATGGCCGAAACATCACTTCCTATATATAATTCTTTACCTCCGGACCATTCCGGAACTCCTTGTGACGTCCGGGATCTCATCCGGTACTCCGAACAACATTCAGTATGCTGCATACTCATATTCATACAACCCTAGCGTCACCGAACCTTAAGTGTGTAGACCCTACGGGTTCGGGAGACACGTAGACATGATCGAGACGACTCTTGGGCAATAACCAACAACGGGATCTGGATACCCATGTTGGCTCCCACATGCTCCTCGATGATCTCATCGTATGAACCACGATGTCGAGGATTAAACAACCCCGTATACAATTCCCTTTGTCAATCTGTACGTTACTTGCCCGAGACTCGATCGTCGGTATCCCAATACCTCGTTCAGTCTCGTTACCGGCAAGTCACTTTACTCGTACCGTAATGCATGATCCCGTGACCAAACACTTGGTCACTTTGAGCTCATTATGATGATGCATTACCGAGTGGGCCCAGAGATACCTCTCCATCATATGGAGTGACAAATCCCAGTCTCGATCTGTGTCAACCCAACAGACACTTTCGGAGATACCTGTAGTGCACCTTTATAGTCACCCAGTTACGTTGTGACATTTGGTACACCCAAAGTACTCCTACGGTATCCGGGAGTTACATGACCTCATGGTCTAAGGAAAGGATACTTGACATTGGAAAAGCTCTAGCAAACGAACTACACGATCTTGTGCTATGCTTAGGATTGGGTCTTGTCCATCACATCATTCTCCTAATGATGTGATCCTGTTATCAACGACATCCAATGTCCATAGCCAGGAAACCATGACTATCTGTTGATCAACGAGCTAGTCAACTAGAGGCTTACTAGGGACATATTATGGTCTATGTATTCACACGTGTATTACGATTTCCGGATAATACAGTTATAGCATGAATAAAGACAATTATCATGAACAAAGAAATATAATAATAATACTTTTATTATTGCCTCTAGGGCATATTTCCAACAGTCTCCCACTTGCACTAGAGTCAATAATCTAGTTATATTGTGATGAATCGAACACCCATAGAGTTCTGGTGTTGATCATGTTTTGCTCGCGAGAGAGGTTTAGTCAACGGATCTGCGACATTCAGATCCGTATGTACTTTGCAAATATCTATGTCTCCATCTTGAACATTTTCACGGATGGAGTTGAAGCGACGCTTGATGTGCCTGGTCTTCTTGTGAAACCTGGGCTCCTTGGCAAGGACAATAGCTCCAGTGTTGTCACAGAAGAGTTTGATCGGCCCCGACGCATTGGGTATGACTCCTAGGTCGGTGATGAAGTCCTTCACCCAAATTGCTTCATGCGCTGCCTCCGAGGCTGCCATGTACTCCGCTTCACATGTAGATCCCGTCATGACGCTCTGCTTGCAGCTGCACCAGCTCACTGCTCCACCATTCAACATATACATGTATCCGGTTTGTGACTTAGAGTCATCCAGATCTGTGTCGAAGCTAGCGTCGACGTAACCCTTTACGACGAGCTCTTCGTCACCTCCATAAACGAGAAACATGTCCTTTGTCCTTTTCAGGTACTTCAGGATATTCTTGACCGTTGTCCAGTGTTCCTTGCCGGGATTACTTTGGTACCTTCCTACCAAACTTACGGCAAGGTTTACATCAGGTCTGGTACACAGCATGGCATACATAATAGATCCTATGGCTAAAGCATAGGGGATGACACTCATCTCTTCTTTATCTTTTGCCGTGGTCGGGGATTGAGCCGAGATCAATCTCACACCTTGCAACATAGGCAAGAACCCTTTCTTGGACTGATCCATTTTGAACTTCTTCAAAATCTTATCAAGGTATGTGCTTTATGAAAGACCTATGAGGCGTCTCGATCTATCCCTATAGATCTTGATGCCTAATATATAAGCAGCTTCTCCAAGGTCCTTCATTGAAAAACACTTATTCAAGTAGGCCTTAATGCTGTCCAAAAGTTCTATATCATTTCCCATCAAGAGTATGTCATCTACATATAATATGAGAAATGCTACAGAGCTCCCACTCACTTTCTTGTAAACGCAGGCTTCTCCATAAGTCTGCATAAACCCAAACGCTTTGATCATCTCATCAAAGCGAATGTTCCAACTCCGAGATGCTTGCACCAACCCATAAATGGATCGCTGGAGCTTGCATACTTTGTTAGCATTCTTAGGGTCGACAAAACCTTCCGGCTGCATCATATACAGCTCTTCCTTAAGATGTCCGTTAAGGAATGCCGTTTTGACGTCCATCTGCCATATCTCATAATCATAGTATGCGGCAATTGCTGACATGATTCGGACGGACTTTAGCTTCGCTACGGGAGAGAAAGTCTCATCGTAGTCAACCCCTTGAACTTGTCGATAACCCTTAGCGACAAGTCGAGCTTTATAGATGGTAACATTACCATCCGCGTCCGTCTTCTTCTTAAAGATCCATTTGTTTTCTATCACTCGCCGATCATCGGGCAAGTCTGTCAAAGTCCATACTTTGTTTTCATACATGGATTCTATCTCGGATTTCATGGCTTCAAGCCATTTTTTGGAATCTGGGCCCGCCATCGCTTCTTCATAGTTCGAAGGTTCACCGTTGTCTAACAACATGATTTCCAGGACAGGGTTGCCGTACCACTCTGGTGCGGAACGTGTTCTTGTGGACCTTCGAAGTTTAGTAGGAGCTTGATCTGAAGTATCTTGATCATCATCATTAACTTCCTCTCTTGTCGGTGCAGGCATCACAGGAACATCTTCCTGAGTTGCACTACTTCCTGTTTCAAGAGGTAGTACTTCATCAAGCTCTACTTTCCTCCCACTTAATTCTTTAGAGAGAAACTCTTTTTCCAGAAATGATCCATTCTTGGCAACAAAGATCTTGCCTTCGGATCTTAAGTAGAAGGTATACCCAATGGTTTCCTTAGGGTATCCTATGAAGACGCATTTTTTCGACTTGGGTTCGAGCTTTTCAGGTTGAAATTTCTTGACATAAGCATCGCATCCCCAAACTTTTAGAAACGACAGCTTAGGTTTCTTCCCAAACCATAATTCATACGGTGTCATCTCAACGGATTTAGACGGTGCCCTATTTAAAGTGAATGTAGCTGTCTCTAGAGCGTATCCCCAAAATGATAGCGGTAAATCGGTAAGAGACATCATAGACCGCACCATATCCAATAGAGTGCGATTACGACGTTCGGACACACCGTTACGCTGAGGTGTTCCAGGCGGCGTGAGTTGTGAAACGATTCCACATTTCCTTAATTGCGTACCAAATTCGTGACTTAAATATTCTCCTCCACGATCTGATCGTAGAAACTTTATCTTTCGGTCACGTTGATTCTCTACCTCATTCTGAAATTCCTTGAACTTTTCAAAGGTCTCAGACTTGTGTTTCATTAAATAGACATACCCATATCTACTCAAGTCATCAGTGAGAGTGAGAACATAACGATATCCTCCGCGAGCCTCAACGCTCATTGGACCGCACACATCGGTATGTATGATTTCCAACAAGTTAGTTGCTCGCTCCATTGTTCCAGAGAACGGAGTCTTGGTCATTTTGCCCATGAGGCATGGTTCACATGTGTCAAATGATTCATAATCGAGAGACTCTAAAAGTCCATCAGCATGGAGCTTCTTCATGCGCTTGACACCAATGTGACCAAGGCGGCGGTGCCACAAGTATGTGGGACTATCGTTATCAACTTTACATCTTTTGGCATTCACACTATGAATATGTGTAATATTACGCTCGAGATTCATTAAGAATAAACCATTGACCATAGGGGCATGACCATAAAACATATCTCGCATATAAATAGAACAACCATTATTCTCGGATTTAAATGAGTAGCCATCTCATATCAAACGAGATCCAGATACAATGTTCATGCTCAAACTTGGCACTAAATAACAATTATTAAGGTTTATAACTAATCCCGTAGGTAAATGTAGAGGTAGCGTGCCGACGGCGATCACATCGACCTTGGAACCATTCCCGACGCGCATTGTCACCTCGTCCTTCGCCAGTCTCCGCTTATTCCGCAGCTCCTGCTGTGAGTTACAAATATGAGCAACGGCACCGGTATCAAATACCCAGGAGTTACTACGAGTACTGGTAAGGTACACATCAATTACATGTATATCAAATATACCTTTGGTGTTGCCGGCCTTCTTATCCACTAAGTATTTGGGGCAGTTCCGCTTCCAGTGACCCTTCCCCTTGCAATAAAAGCACTCAGTGTCAAGCTTGGGTCCATTCTTTGACTTCTTCCCGGTAACTGGCTTACCGGGCGCGGCAACATCCTTGCCGTCCTTCTTGAAGTTCTTCTTGCACTTGCCCTTCTTGAACTTAGTGGTCTTATTGACCATCAACACTTGATGTTCTTTCTTGATCTCAACCTCTGCTGACTTCAGCATTGAAAATACTTCAGGAATGGTCTTCACCATCCCCTGCATATTGTAGTTCATCACAAAGCTCTTGTAGCTTGGTGGGAGCGACTGAAGGATTCTGTGAATGACCGCCTCGTCCGGGAGGTTAATGTCCAGCTGGGACAAGCGGTTGTGCAACCCAGACATTTTGAGTATGTGCTCACTGACAGAACTATTTTCCTCCATCTTACAACTATAGAACTTGTCGGAGACTTCATATCTCTCGACCCGGGCATGAGCTTGGAAAACTAGTTTCAGCTCCTCGAACATCTCATATGCTCCGTGTTGCTCAAAACGCTTTTGGAGCCCCGGTTCTAAGCTGTAAAGCATGCCGCACTAAACGAGGGAGTAATCATCAGCACGAGATTGCCAAGCGTTCATAACGTCTTGGTTCTCTGGGACGGGAGCGTCACCTAGCGGTCCTTCTAGGACATATTGTTTCCTGGCAGCTATGAGGATGATCCTCAGGTTCCGGACCCAGTCCGTATAGTTGCTGCCATCATCTTTCAGCTTGGTTTTCTCTAGGAACGCGTTGAAGTTCATGTTGACATGAGCGTTGGCCATTTGATCTACAAGACATACTTGCAAAGGTTTTAGACTAAGTTCATGATAATTAAGTTCATCTAATCAAATTATTACAATGAACTTCCACTCAGATTAGACATCCCTCTAGTCATCTAAGTGTTACACGATCCGAGTCGACTAGGCAGGTGCATAAACACTTTGTTCATCAGGTTCATGAAATAGGCAGGTGCATTAGTCAGTCCAAATGACATAACGGTATACTCATACAGTCCATATCTTGTGGTGAATGTTGTCTTAGGTATGTCCTGCTCTCGAATCTTCAACTGATGGTACCCTGATCGCAAATCGATCTTGGAAAACACTTTAGCTCCTTGCAAACGATCAAACAGATCATTTATCATTGGTAGTGGGTACTTGTTCTTGATTGTTACTTCATTCAATCCACGGTAATCAACAACCATCCTTAACGATCCATCCTTCTTCTCTACTAAAAGTACGGGTGATCCCCAAGGCGACGAACTTGGGCGTATATAACCTTTATCCAATAGCTCCTTAATCTGCTTCTTGATTTCTGCCAAATCCTGTGCGGGCATCCTGTATGGTCGCTTCGATATTGGGCCTGTACCTGGCAAAAGCTCAATCAAAAACTCAATGTCTCTATCCGGTGGCATTCTTGGCAATTCCTCAGGAAATACATCAGGGTAATCCTTCACCACTGGTACCTCTTCCTGCACAACTCCTGATAAGGAATTTACTTGATTCCTATTTGGTCCATGTCGTGATACATACTTAATCCTTCTTCCTTCTGGCGTCGTGAGCAAAATCGTCTTACTTGCGCAATCGATGTTTCCTCCATACATCGACAGCCAATCCATACCGAGAATCACATCCAAACCTTGGGATTCCAGAATGATCAAATCCGTCGGGAATACATGCCTTCCTATACTCAATGGCACTTGAAAACATCCTTGTCTGGCCATGTACTCTGCTCCTGGTGAACTTACTAGCATAGGGGTTTTAAGAATCTGGGTAGGCAGGCTATACTTTTCTACAAATCCCCTTGATATGTATGAATGCGATGCACCAGTATCGAAAAGAATAAGTGCAGTAAATGACTTAACCAAAAACTTACCGATTACTGCATCGGGCTGAGCTTCAACCTCCTCCACATCAATGTGGTTCACCTGTCCCCTGTTGAAAGGGTTTGGCTTCTTTCCAGAGCTTCCATTTCCACCTTGGCCTTCGGGACATTCATTTGCATAATGTCCGGTCTTGGAACACTTGTAACAGGTGACTTGGCTCAGGTCTTTCTTGGCTAGGGTTGATGGTGTGGTCCGGTTCTGGCCGTTACTTCCTCCATTCCCATTACCATTCTTGTGGCCATTATGGTTGTGCGAACTACCTCCTCCATGGGTATGCTGAAACTGAGCTCCCTGTTTAGGGGTATAACGGGGCTTCTGCTGGGCTCCAGAGTTATACTTCCCCTGCCCATACTTCCTCTTGCGATTCTCAATCTGCTGCTGCTTCCCTTCAATCATGATGGCGCGGTCTACCAACTCCTGGTAGTTATTGAAACTTGCTACCATCAACTGCATGCTTAACTCATCATTCAGTCCTTCCAGAAACTTCTCCTGCTTAGCTGCGTCTGTAGCAACGTCATCTGGGGCATAACGTGCTAGCTTACTAAAATCATCCACATACTGGCCAACAGTCCTTCCTCCTTGGCGTAGGTTGCGAAACTCACGCTTCTTCATGGCCATAGCTCCTGCTGAAACATGGGCAGCGCGGAAAGCTTGCTGAAACTGATCCCATGTGACAGTGTCTACAGGGTAAGTGGCTGTGAAATTCTCCCACCATGCTGCTGCGGGTCCGTCAAGCTGATGTGCAGCAAACTTCACCTTCTCACCATCTGTACATCCTGCAGTGGTCAACTCCCTTCCTATCTTGCGGAGCCAATCATCTGCTACAATCGGCTCGGTGCTACTGGAATACACCAGCGGATTCAGCCTAAGGAAACGAGTCAAGTGATCCGCAGGTGGTGGTGGTGGTGGTGGGTTGTTGTTGTTGTTACCTTGTTCTGTACCAATGTTTGAATCAAGGTATTCTGCTGCTGAATCAACTGAGTGATCTTTGGCGGGAAAACAAACTCGGGGTCGCGTCTCGGAGGCATCTGAGGGGTTTAGAAAAGACGAGAAATTAAGAATAGAGTGAGGTCTAAAGAGAAAACACTACCCAAATGCACATGAGACAAATGCACACAAAATCACTTCATTTCTTTCAAACAAAGGGCATACAACGGTCTAACTATCGCAAAAGTGCTTGAACTATAATGTTTACATGGAGGGAATACTACTAATGTATGGGGGTCATCTATTAATTTGAACCGGTGGAAGACTCCATGATGTCTGCTCCAGCTTCGTCTTCAAAGTCGGGTTCACTTGGATCCGAATCGGTGTCGTCGATGATGATGTAGTTGCTCGGACAGTCGACGTACTTGTCTTCATTCTTGAGCGCTAATTTCTTCTTGAGTTCTTCAATCTCATGCTTAAGATCGCTATTGTGCCTTACTACAGCTACGATATCGTCCATGTAGTCCTTGCGTGTAGACTTCAGCTCTCCTTCAAGTTCAATGATCCTTCCCTTCGCATTCTTCAACTCTATCATATCATTGCACATTTGGTTCTCCTGGCGTCGAATGTGCTGGTTTAACTCCTGGATGAAAGCTGCAATGGATCTATCCTTCTTGGTGCTGACTATCTCCCATTGTTCATTTCGGCGTCCGCAAATCTGGTAGATAGTGTCCTTGAGGTCTTCTTGATAAACTTCTCCAATGCGTCCCATGGTGATATGAGCTACCATGCTCTTTCCCAGACTCCAGGTTGGTGCACTGAAAACACTATCTATGGGCTTGGTGATTGGGGCGAATGTCCTTCCTGGAACGTGAGCTTGAATCTTCTAGCGCTCCTCTTCAGGCAGAGTTGCGTTGAAAGTCCCGGTGAAGCTTGGTAGTCCAATGTTCAGGTACTTGGTGACTTCCTTCAAGTGGAATCCAAAAGGTGTGCCTTCATCTGGTTGAGCGTACTTGATCTTTGCGTCTGTCATCCTAAAAGAGTAGAAAAGATGAGGAGTTAGAAAATGAGAAGAGAATAGTGATCTATGGCTTTAACTTAGTGGTCGTGTCCTACAGTCAGCGTGTACTCTGATACCATCTCTGTAGCGACCCGACCTCAGATGGTCAAGTCTCTGTGCTCAGGTGTCATCCCTGGATCAGTAATGCTGACACCACACAGTACTTCGAAGGATTTATAACAGAGTAGCAATCACACACTTATTACATCGATGTCCCAAAAGAGGACTTATTACAATAAATATGGCTTAAGGCCATCTAATAACGATAACAGCGGAAGACTTGGAAGATAAGTGAGTCCATCAACTCCAACGGCATCACTGAGTATAGAACCACGACCTAAAAGCACCTTACTCGTCGTCTGAAAAATCTGCAACATGAAAGTTGCAGCCCGAAAACGGGTCAGCACATGGAATATGCTGGCAATGTAACACATAGAGAATAATGAACGATAAGCCTATACTATATGCATATATGGCTGGTGGAAAAGCTCTATGGTTACAGTTTTTGCATAAAGCCAATTTTTCCCTACTGCAAAGGAATAAATTTAGTTAACTATCATGGTGGTTGTTAAACATTGAGAATGGTTGACAGCATCCTCAATCCCAACTAAAAGTAATCATTAACAAACCCAACAATATTAAATTAGAGTAACATGTTGAGATTCACATGATATTCAAGTACTAGATACTCAAGATGTCCATAACCGGGGACACGGCTAATCATGATTAGTTTGTACACTCTGCAGAGGTTTGCGCACTTTTCCCCACAAGACTTGATCGCCTCCGTTTGGTTTCTCGCACTACATGGTGTTTGAGAAACGGATGACCGAGACATAGTCTTTCAGAAGCGCTAGCACCTTACGATGGGTAGACTGGTACACCTACATCCCCTACATCTGCTAGTCTACCACTATAAGAGTTCGCACGACTTAGTCAACTATGCCAGAGCCCATAATGTCTTGTGGCTGCACACGGAAGTTACTAGCATGAAATATCTTATGATCCCTTTGAGCCTGGGTGGCGGTCCAAATGAAAAACAGGCAAGTCCTGGAAACCCCAGGTGCCTCAATCCACTCAGATGTGTATTTAAGTTGCCACCTTAGATAAACCATTAATTAACAATCTCACATCTGTCATGGATATTCACTCACCCAATTCACGTCTACTAGCATAGCATGGCATAATAAGCAAACGTAGAAGTAACTCCCAAAGGTTTCATAAGTAAAACAGGTAATATGTACTACCTCATCTACTTCCCATCCCACAATTTAATTAGATCCTAATCATGCAATGTTTGAGGATTGGTCTAATGCATAAAACTGGGTAGTAGAAAGGTATGGTCAAAGTGTTACTTGCCTTGCTGATGTTCCGCAAAACCTAGAGATTCGAAGTAACAAGCGACGCACTCCGGGTGATCTATCACAGACAAACAACAACCATACAATAAGTACTCATCTAATGCACAGGTAAATCTCGAATAAAAGATCGAACCAGAAAGTTCAACTTAAAAACCTTGGTTGCAAAAGAATCAAATCAAATAAAGCAACGAAAGTCAAACGGCGAAAGAAAACAACTCGGTTCTAGCAAATTGAAACTAGGTCAAATTTTACAGTAGCCAAACTTTGTTTAAGTTGATTAGTCGAAACGGCGGTTTCGAAACGAAACTCCAGGCGCTTGAATCACCTGATTCCGATAGACGAGCGAGAAGATAAACTAGAACGAAGATCGGATCTGAAATCGCGATCAGAGAATAGCGGAATAAATCCGATTAAAAAGAAAACAACGAACGGTTAAACGAACGGACGTTCGTTAACCGGAAATAACCGGTGATTACGTTCGTTAAGACGAACGGTCCAACGAACGCTCGCTAAACAACAAACCGGAAATAAAAACCGATCTAGGGTTTTGAAAAAAAACCGAAACAACGGAAAAAAATAAACGGGAACGGTTTATTAGAAAACCGAACGGGGCGAGGGGGCGGCGCGGCGCGGTGGCTACCTCAACGAGGGGCTCCGGCGGGGCGGCGGCTTGGCGCGGGCGACGGCGACGCGGTGGCGGCGGCGGTGTGCGGCGCGGGCGGCGGCGCTGGCGACGGGCGGCGGCGGCGACACTACTGCTGCTGCTGCGGCTGCGGGCGGCGGGGCGGTGTGAGGAGGAGAGGGGGGGCTTGGGTATTTAAAGGGGGGGGAGGGGTGGCTTGGGGAAGGGGGCAAGCAAGGGGAGGAGGAGGAATCCTCCTCGGATTCGGCCGGCGGCGGCGGCGCGGCTGCGCGCGGGCGCGCGCCCGCGGGAGGGGGCGCGGCTTGGGCCGGCTCGGCTGGGCCCTTGGCCCAGTCGGGCGCTGCGTATGTTTTTTTTAAAAAAAATGTGCGCAGAACGAATAATAAGAAAAGAAAATCTAAACGAACTCCAAAAATTACAAAGTAAATTTCCCCGACTCCTAAAAATGAGTCGAACAAAATGAACTTTTACTTGGGCCTAAAATGCAATTTTTAAAAATACGCATTTTTCCCTAATGCAAACAAATGCAAATAAACTCCGGAAAAATCCAATTTGATTTATTTATTAAATCTTCATTTTTCCTAAATTTTGGGAAAGTCATATTATTCCCTCTCATATTTTTGATGTTGGAAAAATAATTGAAGATAAAAAAATTAAATCAAATGATCCTCTTTTCATAACTTGAGAAAACTCAAATATGAAAAATTACGAAATCTCCAACTCTCTCCGAGGGTCCTTGAGTTGCGTGAAATTTCTAGAATCGACAAAAGCGAGAAAATATGTAATGCATGATGATTTAATGTATAACATTCCAAATTAAAAATTTGGGATGTTACAGTATGATACTCTATATTTATGCTTGTTGGATGACATTATCTCGTTTATCTCTATATGATCATTCACTTTGCTTGGTGATGAGTGCATGTACTCAGTTATTATCATTTTGAGTGCTCCACCAAGATGTATGTGACATGGAAGAGTAACCCATGAGCCTAACTCCTTGTGCATTTGCAGTCCAAAGCAAATCTTAAATTATGCACAAATTTAAGGGGAGCTCTTGCTTATCACATACTTCTCAAAGCGACTATGTTTTTCACTCTTATTATCATTTGTCGAAGCTTTGATCTATATGTTGTCATCAATTACCAAAAAGGGGGAGATTGAAAGTGCAACTATCCCTAGGTGGTTTTGGTAATTCCTAACAACATATAGCTCATTGGGCTAACATTATTCCAAGATGAATATTTCAGGAAAAGCTCAATGAATGGCATGGCATGGATGAGAAAAGTGGATCCTTCAAAATGCTAAAGAGAAAAGGATTGGCTCAAGCTCAAAAGCTCAAGACTCTACATTTTATATTTTAGTGATCCAAGATCACATTGAGTCTATAGGAAAAGCCAATACTATCAAGGAGGGATGAGGTGTTGCTTAATGAGTTTCTTGCTCCACAGTGCTTAGTGATATGCTCCAAAACCCTCAACTACTTTCTCATATCCACATATGACCTAAACCAAAAGGCAAACTCGGCCCTACCGATTCTTTCTACCCGGCGCCACCGAGTTCAGATGTCATAGCCACTGCCACAAACCCTAGGCAAATCGTTCTCACCGATAGGGATCTCGGTCTCACCGAGATGGGGTTGTAATCTCTCTGTTTCCCTTCGTAACGTTTCGGTACCACCGAGACGAGCGATTGGTCCCACCGAGATTGCAATGTAAACTCCCTGTTTCCTTTTCGTAACATTTCGGTCCCACCGAAATGAGCGAATTGGTCCCACCGAGTTTACCTGACCAACTCTCTGGTTAGCTTATTACCAAAATCGGTCTCACAGAGTTTGTATAATCGGTCTCACCGAGATTACGTTATGCCTTAACACTAACCATATCGGTCCTACCGAGTTGCATGTCGGTCCCACCGAAAATCCTAACGGTCACTAGATTTGCTGAATCGGTCCGACCGAGTTTATCAATTCGGTCCCACCGAGTTTGGCAAGTTGTGTATAACGGTTATATTTTGTGTGGAGACTATATATATATACCCCTCAACCTCCTCTTCATTCGTGGAGAGAGAGCCATCAGAACAAACCTACACTTCCAACTTGCTGTTTCTGAGAAGGAACCACCTACTCATGTGTTGAGGCCAAGATATTCCATTCCTACCATATGAATCTTGATCTCTAGCCTTCCCCAAGTTGCTTTCCACTCAAATCTTCTTTTCACCAAATCCAAATCCTGTGAGAGAGAGTTGAGTGTTGGGGAGACTATCATTTGAAGCACAAGAGCAAGGAGTTCATCATCAACACACCATTTGTTACTTCTTGGAGAGTGGTGTCTCCTAAATTGGCTAGGTGTCACTTGGGAGCCTCCGACAAGATTGTGGAGTTGAACCAAGGAGTTTGTAAGGGCAAGGAGATCGCCTACTTCGTGAAGATATACCGCTAGTGAGGCAAGTCCTTTGTGGGCGACGGCCATGGTGGGATAGACAAGATTGCTTCCTCGTGGACCCTTCATGGGTGGAGCCCTCCGTGGACTCGCGCAACCGTTACCCTTCGTGGGTTGAAGTCTCCATCAACGTGGATGTACGATAGCACCACCTATCGGAACCACGACTCAAAAATCATCGTGTCTCCAAATTGTGTTTGAATTCTTCAAACCCTTCCCTTTACATTCTTGCAAGTTGCATGCTTTACTTTTCGCTGCTCATATACTCTTTGCATGCTTGCTTGAATTGTGTTAAGATTGCTTGACTTGTGCTAAGATAGCTAAAATCTGCCAAAGACTAAAATTGGGAAAATGATAAATTTTTATTTGGTCAAGTAGTCTAATCACCTCCCTCTAGACATACTTTCGATCCTACAGCATGGTTGTGTCTCTCGCAAAGGCAAAACCGTGTCTCTCGCAAAAACAAAATCGTGCATCTCGCGGAAGGGAAAAAAATATATTTTTTTCATGCAAATTTTTTTTCCAGATTTCTTTTTGTCGAAAAACTAAGAAAGACCGATGAAAAACCAAAAATTCGAAAAAACCCAGAGAAAAAACGTTTAAAAAGTCAAAAACACGTGTGCAAAAATAAAAAAAACAAAATCCGAAAGGAGCACCCAGAACGCGACACGAGCTGGCGGTTGAGAGCGCGTCAAGTGACGCTGATCGTTGTGAGGCTCCCGAAGGAGCCCTCGTCAACTAATTGCTCTCCTGACTAGGAGCACTCCATTCGGCCTGCCGGTAGAGTTCGTTTGTCAGTTTATCACGATTTTAAGCCCATAAAAAAAACAGGCCCACTATTCCACCTCCTAATGACAACAATTGCGTGCAGGTTGTATAAAAAACAGTTGCGTGCAGATACCACTCATGTGCGTTGCGTGGAGCACAAGATGATTGGAGACATAACTTGCTAGACCGTGACATGACTCGTTGTGTGGAGCACAAGATGATTGGAGACACAGCTTGCTAGACTGTAACATGACTCGTAGCGTGTGGTGTCGAGACCAGGACGTGATCTTTATTGTAGCTTCAACTATGTTTTTCCCTCGCATAACAGATCCCCCACTCGAGGCATTAGCAATATGAGATGCGATGGCTCTTGTGGAGGACACATAGGGCCCGTTCGGAAGCTCTCCAGCTTCCGAACCGAGCCAGCTTCTAGCGGGAGCTGGGCGAGCTGGCTTCTCGCGGGAGCCAACGCTGCGTTCGGCAGTAGCGGCTGCTTCAGCTCCCGTTTGCATGGGCTGGCAGCCCAGGAAGCACGCTAAAAGCCCATTTGGATGGGTTTTTTTTTTTTTGAACTGTTTGGATGGTTTCTCGTACGAGGGAGAGAACTTATCGAGAGAAAGAGATCGAGCGAACCGGTACGCTGCCTCAGGGTCACTTGCGGTGGCATATATCAGGTAACTATGTCGAAATTCTCCTCCTTCGATTTTGGGAGCTGGGTTCGACCAGCTTCTCTTTTTTGCACTGCAGGCCGCTCGATCTCCAGGAGCTGGATTCCAGGAGCTGCACTGTTCGGCTAGCTTCTCGCTAGCTTCTCGTGAAGCTGGAAGCTAGATGACATCCGAACGGGGCCATACTTTCCAAGGATCGTTGTCGCCTCAGACTGTAAGCTACATCGGCGGAGCTATGCCAAGGCCAAATAAGCCATTGGCCTGCCGAGCATTCTAGACTTTGTACATTGATTTTTTTTTCTTTCGAAACCGTGGCAAAATATTTGTCTTATATATTAATTAGGGGAGAATAGAGTTTGAAATACACCTCGTAACTGAAAGACAAAAGAGTGTTACTCTCCCAGTATGATGTTGCTCAATTTCTTCGCCCCCAAAAGATGGCTTCACTCTTGATGTTGTCGAGCAAAATCGTTGGAGGCATGCTCTTTTGTCGAAAAATCCGGGCATTCCGTTCGTTCCAAATGGTCCATTCTATTTTTTTTGAGACAAAAATGGTCCATCCTAATAGCATGAACACCAGCCCATAGGCTATTTTTGTTTTGTTTTGGCCCGCCCAATAATTGGCTTCAAGCTCCGCTAGCGGTAGCGCGTCCCTTATGGCACGGCGATTAATGAGATTAGAGAACATATTTCTAGTTTTAATTCTTGCATCATTAGTCATGAGTTTTGAACCTCAAATATTGAGACTCGCAATCTCGCAAACACATGGTTTGACTCTAGGGGCTGCCCGCGACCAACCCAAAAACCTTATTTTCGTCCGTGTAAACCTGGTGACGGGACAACAAATTTCTAAAAAAAGGCAGTTGCGTGCAGCAGGCAAAGTCAAAGTAGGCGGACGACGGACGGCGGCGCGGCGACCAGGACTGCAGAGAATTTATACATCGAGATCAAGAAAAATCTCTCACCCATCGCTGTTGCACGTATAAAGGAAGGACATCAAAACATCTTTCGTCTCAATCTGCTCCAGTTCGGGTTCTCAGAATCTCATCCATCCTATCATCGGGAGAATTACGCGACTGCTCACCCATTTTCTCTGGTCAATCCTGGAGCACTGCAACTGCAACCACAAGTCCACAGCCGTTGGTGGGGCATTGCAAATTCGCAATCTCGAGCCGGTGGCACGGACGAACCCGATGCGATGCGATGCCCAGCGGCAGCGTCACAAGTCCTCGCTAGCGGCTAGTCTTCACTCTTCCGTCACACGATACGATAGCGACGGCCAAAAGCGGTCCGCGGGGACGCACATCGGCACGGAACAAAAAGGGCTAGCAGGAGTAGCTCTGCTCCGACTCCGAGCGACGCGAGACGACACAGTGCCCTGCGGCCTCTTTTCCACACCCACCCCCAACCCCGCGCGGCGGCGCTCCCACGCTGACGGACCAGGCCACTGCCTCCCCCCTCCCCGTCCTCTACCTGGATCGCGCCCGCGAGCGTCTCCTCCGCGGAGACATGGCCGGCGACGACGGCAACAGCAACAGCAACGCCGTCCGCGGCGGCGGCGGCGGGAGCAGCCAGGAGGAGGTCCAGATAGAAATCGCAGGTCAGTTCGCTTCTGGTTCGAGGGCGTGATGAGATTATCTCGCTGTTTCCTTGGTTAGATTTGCCTCGGATACGTGGAAACCCTGATAGGTAGAAGCTCACCTTTGCGATGTGGTCGCGCGACCCGTCTTCGGCTGGGGCACCCATGTCCCGTAGACAAAACTGCTGTTTATCTCAGTTCGTCTCCGAGGAATTTGGTGGTCCGTTGGTGGGGGAGTGAGCGCACGCGCACGAGGTGTTCGATGAATTGCGTACGGCATGTTGGCAGTACGGTGTACCGAGTTTATTTACGAGCATGGCAAACTAGGCTTTTCCAACCGAAAAAGTCTTTTGCCTGCCCCGCTTTGAATCGATGTTTCCTTTGTAATCTGCATGCGCGAATGTGAGTGCCAAATCCTTGTTTCTTCCTGTGTGCTCTCCGGTGGGTTAGCACCTTAGCACGTGTGTGGTCATGCCACCCATCGCTGCTGAGTGCGTAGGAGTTCCATGTGCATTCAAGTGTTTTGTCAGTCATGCAAGATGCAACCCATGTGCATTCACGTATTTGGCCAGAGGTGGGAATTCCCTGTTTTTCGTTCATCTGACAGGGTTTTAAGGACTGATGAGAGCACCAGCTAGACTTAATGCATCCATATGGATGGAATACTGTTTGTTGGAGTTCGTCCAAACATTTTGTCATGTCTTATTATCATCATCCATGTTCGGAGTTTACAGTTTGATTTAACCTGACGGTACTGCTTTCCCATTGTAAATTGCAGGATCCTCCAAACCTGCAGTTTCCTTGGCCCATGAAGCACCCCCACAAAGCGCTCCGGTTAAGCATTGGCAATGGTGGTTGATGGTGGTACTGAACATGTTCTTCCTTGTGGCTGGTCAGACGTCCGCAACACTCTTAGGGAGATTCTACTACAATGAAGGTGGCAATAGCAAATGGTTGTCCACGTTTGTCCAGACTGCTGGTTTTCCGGTCTTGTTTATTGCCCAATTTCTTTTCCGTCCAAAGTCACCTTCCACACAAGCAACTACCAGTGGCCCTGAAGCTTCTATCACCAAAATCACCCTGATATACATTGCCTTGGGACTCATCATTGCTGCAGACGACTTGATGTATTCCTACGGTCTATTGTATCTTCCTGTCTCAACTTACTCCCTCATTTGTGCTAGTCAGCTGGCCTTCAACGCCGTCTTCTCATATTTTCTCAATGCCCAAAAGTTCACCCCTTTGATATTCAACTCGGTACTACTCCTTACATTTTCCGCTTCGCTCCTTGGAGTTGATGAGGATTCTCCGAGCAGTAGTGATATCTCACAAGGGAATCATGTATTGGGTTTTGTGTTGACACTGGGAGCATCTGCCACATACTCACTTATTCTGTCTCTCATGCAAGTTACGTTTGAAAAGGTTATTAAGAGGGAGACCTTCTCAGTCGTGCTGAACATGCAGATTTATACGGCATTTGTGGCTACATTGGCTTCTCTTGTTGGGTTGTTTGCAAGTGGTGAATGGAAGACTTTGGAGGGAGAGATGCACATGTTCAGCCCAGGGAAGGTTTCCTATGTAATGACAGTGCTATGGACAGCTATATCATGGCAGATAGCTTCTGTTGGAGTTGTGGGGTTGATCTTTGTGGTTTCATCACTCTTTTCAAATGTGATAAGCACCCTAGCTCTACCCATCATTCCTGTTTTCGCAGTGATTTTCTTTCACGACAAAATGGATGGAATAAAGATTATAGCTATGCTGATAGCAATCTGGGGTTTTATTTCATACGGCTACCAGCTGTATGTTGATGACAAGAAGTCTAGGAAGACTTCGTCCAGTGTGGAGGAGAATTCCTAATTGCTTTGGTGCATTGTTTTCCAGACTTAAGTTCTTGGTACTCAATGAGGTACTAGTTATTACTAGGCTTACTAGTAAGTTCATCAAAAGAAATATCATTTCTATATGTATAGAATGTTATTAGTTTCTTCCCTTTTCCTATGTAAGAAGAGATGTATCATCATGGGAATTGGGAAATAAGAAGGCAAAAGTATTTCTGAGACGTGCTTTCCATATTTTGCATCGTCATGCTAATAGTTGCTTTCCTTAAATATTCTGGATGTGCTTATTGAACACTGCATAATGGGCTATTACTGTTGGTTTGGTTCGGTTTGGCCCTTGCGGGTAGTGAGAACTACTGATTTGGTGTGTTTTGCACTGTGAGTGGGAGTTTCGGACGTATGTGCCAGTTCAGATTCTACTATTATGTGTCAAATCCCTTTTCTTGATGCCATATTTTCTAATTGGTCATCCAAAATATAGTTACAGAATAAAACCGTTTTGTGGCTTAATCTGGAGGAGTTACTTGTTCTTCCTTTTGTGTTCAGTTTCTAGTTGTCATCTTGTGGAGTGTTGACTGTTTAAGAAGCAAGAACACATGGAAATAAATGTCTTTTCTCTTTATGTTTCCCACAGACCATAACATTGGCTACCCGACTGGAAGCACATACTTGGTTAAAAGGTATTCATTGGTTTTGTCCAAATGAATACAGAGCATAACAAAGGCCTTGTAGCTTGTATATATATGAATTTTGTGCTCTATATCCCATGATTTGTACGAAACCGCATTACATCCAGTACCACATTATTTATTCATATTATATGCCATAGAATACAGAGCCTGAACAAAATATGTTCACCTCTTAATCTACTTGCGAATTGTGATGCATGGTTGTGAATTATAAAACCTTATGAGCAGCTCCCAAATTTTTAATTATGCCATCCCCAAAGAGGTCAACCTTTGTTTAAAAGAAAAGAGGTCAACCGCTGAGGTCCATATGTGTATGATGTATGGAATCTACATAACTAGAATCAGAATACCTGGCTATGGTAATATTACCAAGCATTTTCTTACTAGTACCTTTGGTAATTCGAGGGCGCAGTAAAAGCTTGGCAACATAACCATTCTGTTTACGTGAAGTGCTTCGATGAGGTATATTTGATGGTTCATGCAAGTTGAAGTTGACATTGACTGAAAGAATCTTCATCGTGTTGCCCCATCATTGTTATAATATACCGTCTTAGGTTTCTTGATTATGAAATTTTGACAGTCATGTGCAAGCAGCTATATTGTTTTCATCTGAACTTTATATGCATCCAACTTGGCTTTGAGAGATGTTGAGGAAATACGAACATGCTTGTTCGGTTACTGTAGGTAATGGTGGCAGCAAATATGAACTACTCCTATGTGTTGTTATGGTTTTTTTAAAGGAAATGTGTTGTTATGGTATTTATGTGTTATATATGGGAATTCGTACTTATGCTGCATAATTATTACTCTCTGTCAACAAATGTAAGACGTTTTATATCACTGGGTTTTATATTTGTTTATAGAGGGTGTCTTTTTGAGCTGAACCTGTAGGAATTCGTCCCACAGTTTTTTTTGCTGTGTTATGCGCAGAAGGGAAAAAAATCAAAGCTGAAGTTACTACAAAGAGCACAAAGAGTGCTCCAAAGTGCTGCATTATCTGAAATCTGCACCCTATGTGCTGCTCTGAATACTACTCCCTCCGTCCGGAAATACTTGTCGGAGGAATGGATGTATCTAGACATATTTTAGTTCTAGATACATCCATTTTTATGCATTTCTCCGACAAGTATTTCCGGACGGAGGGAGTATTTTCACTTTGCCCGGTGGACAATCCACTGCAATTCTTCTCTGAACTTGCGTCGACAAGCATACTGGCTATTCAAGTCTTCATGATTATTTTACTTATGTAATGAAGATTATGTGCTACTTTCAGTTGGCCAAGGTGTTTGAGGCCGAGAAGCTAAAGATAGTTCCTAATTCTCGAAGAGTGGCTCATCTCCATCCACAGTATTGTGGACAACAGGTAAAGCGTGGCAGCTGTTATTCTACACGGCAAGATGATCCAGTCACCTTGTGCGTACAGTTTCGATTAGCACAGTCACGCGCTGCTTCACCATACGCCTGTGTTTCCATTGAAACTTCCATGTTCACAGTTATCCAGCTACACCTGAGAACAGCAGGATGAGGGAGAACTATGCGGCAGTCGTCCTTCAACCTTCCAACCCAAAAGGTTTTCGCTGTGTCCCCCTTAAAAACTTCTCACCCAAGTGGTAAAATGGACCGGAACTCGTCGGTGTTCGTTGAATACAAGGAAACGTCTTGAACTTGTAAAATCTCAGACTGAAATTACCTGTGAACTTCGACTGGCCCCGGTTTGATTTTTTCAGCATGTATTCTCGAATCATTGAGTAAGTAAGGATGCTTTGAAGAAGAAAAATGATGTACAGATTTGATTCAGGTCGTTTGCTCTCTTGCAAAATCTTCAGCAGTAACATGCAAGGATCACTACACTAGAGCCATTGTTTTTTTTATCTGAAGTGTGAGCAATTCTACTTTTGTTTTACCTTGCCTGGGCTGTTTCAGTTAAGCTGCATATTTCCCAGACTTAATTACTTAATTATGTATCCCAAGCTCCAGTTACAGGCTCCTTTTGATAGATTTCTTCTCTTCCAGGAAAGAGGGACTGCCGTTCAGAGACATGCATATCTTTCCCTGCATTATTTTGAAGCGAAGGATGATCCGAGACCGACGCCAAAGCTGCTTTTAGGAAGTTGTTGCTGTGTAACCGGAGGAACCATACATCCATAGCAGCAGGTGATATACTTTGGTTTAATGTGCGGTGCATACCTACAGTACCAATCATATGTTTCTATTATGAAGGTGAAGATATCTAATGCCAAATCATTGGGGGTGGCGAGGCTTAATTGCAGCATGTAGTTGCCCGCCACATCCTAGAAGATGCAACGTACATTGTTTAATTATCGTATAAAGTATAGCAGCTCATGGTAACACCACATTAGGTTTGTTGAAAAAGCGACGCGTTAGCTGTAATCATGTTGCCCTTTCCATATATCATCCTTCTAAACACATAAAAGCAAATTATTTTTAAGAAACTGTTTGGTGTGGATAGAGAAAAATAAGAGAGATACTAGTAGCTGTTTTAGTACGTGAACCAGCTTACATGATTGTTGGTTAGTTTATGGGTATTGATTATCCCTGTCTGTCTGATGGACAAATCATTGTTTCCACCCTGTCTAGAGCATGTGCAGCAATTGCCGCCTTAATGCTGCATGAGTGGTCTGGTTAGACAAATATTCCCCTCTGGAGTTTGGTTAGGCCACATAATTCTTCTGGTGTGATTGTTATATACTTGCCACATGATGGGCACCCAACAAAATTACTTCAAGCCAAGGTCACCTGCTCTCAGAATCTGCTTAGCGCACTGCTGAAGAGCGTGAGTTGGCAAGGATTTTTTTTATCCATAAAGCTATTGGTATTTATTTCCCATTGTTTGCCTGTGTTGTGATACATGCATGCATGTTCCTGTTTGTCTATGATTGGGCTGCGTTTAGGTGATGAGCCGTTGGAGAAAAAGGCAAACAAGTGATTTGGTTTGCTGAAATGCCGTGCAAATGATTTTGGCAGAAAGATTGCATGTGGGCCTCATGTTACCCTCTTTTAGTAATAATAAATTTATGTTAAAAAAACATATGCATTGCACTTGCACACTGCTGACGTTCTAGAGTCTGGGCAATGGAAAGAAGCACAAGGCAATTAATTTGACTTGGCTTCTTCTTCTCTTTACTGTTAAATTATTTCCATGCTTCAATGCATGTTTTGCTCGCAAATCTATCTGTCTGGCTAGAGTGTAGCTTGTGAGTTAGAGCAGTGCTCCATTACATGTAGCAGAAGATTGCAAGGTCTGCATGCAAGCAACAGTAAAAGCAGGAAGGCATTGAATAATAATAATAACCGAAGGTTGCAGTAGATTTACATGGCAGCAACAGTTAACCCTACTAGTGATTGGGGGGGGGGGGGGGGGGGGGGGGGGCGTGGTCAACCTCAACCATGGGAGAACACTATGGAAGGCAAAACTGAGGACCCCAAAAAAGCCTTCCTCCCTCTTCTCCAATACTCCTAACAATGAGGGATACATTCCCATCTTGAACAACAAATGGAAAAGATCGACCGATGATGCATAAGGCACCCACATACATATTGCTATTTGCTACTAGTAGTACAGAACAATGATTCTGAAGCATTTGGTTTACCAAAAGAAGCTTGTCCTTGAGGAGCTTCCCTTCTTCTTGGATGACTTCCCCTCGCCCCCTTTCTCCGCCTTGTTGCCGGCTTTCTTGCGGGAGCTCGTCGAGAACCTGGTGTGCCTGTCTTCTTCTTCCTCGTCCTCCTCCCGCTTCTCGCCGTCGTTGTCACCGTCCTTTCGATGGCCTTGCCTCTCTGTGCCGTCAGGCGACGAGGGCTGCACCTTGCCCTTGGCTGGTCCAGTCGAAGCATCAGAGGCAAGGGAGTCGTTGTCATCGCCATCATCCTGCTGGTAGTATTCCTTGCCTCCTTTCCTGCCACGGACGAGGTAAGTGTAGCCATAGCCATCATCGACATTGCTTCCATCGCTGCCGCTTCCCTTGCGGCTACCACCATCGTCGTCGTCGCCGCTTTGCATGGGGGAGACCAGGTACATTGTCCACCCAGACTCACTGCTGTTGCAGCCCTCGCCATCATCCCCGGTGATATGGGAGGATTCCATGGCAGGCAGGCGGGCGGGCGGGCGGGCGGGCAATGAGAAATCTAGTGAATGAGAATGAAATGGAATGCAGAAACAAGAAGGGAAAACCAGAGACCAAGGGAACAGACGCAGCAGAAGTAGGAGTAGAGCAGAGAAGGAATGAATAACTACTTGGAGAAGAACACCGGATAGCTAGCTCTCTATTTATGCTTTCTCCGGGGCACTCATCAATGCAAAACCGAGGAAGCCATTGTTGGCTATCTTGTTTGTGCTAGCTCTTTGAATACCTACCTACATGAGGAGGAAGAGGAGAACATTGAAGAAGTCTCTGACACCCAGCCATCCCCTCCTCTCTTCATAGGAGAGGGCTCTGCTCTTGTGTTTGTGGGGAGAGGAGAGCGGCTGCAAGAGGGTGGCAGTGTCCTTAAATGGGAAAGACAGCTTATCCTTCCAACTGTGTCTCATAACTTTCCCAACCATTTTGTTCTCTGTCTTGTCACCAAGCCAAGAGGAGGGGAGAGGCCTGTTTCCTCCTGTGCAGTGCGTACGTAGCAATAGCATTGTCACAGGGTTTTCATCTGTCGTTGCCCATGTGGCCTCGGCTCATGGTGGGGGGCCTGGCTGGTTGCCCATCTGCTCGCTCTTGTGGAGGCAGCCGTAGGCACATGCACAGCAGGGCATGCAAACGCAGGACATGTCTGTCCATGGCTTGAGGGGGGAAGGACATGAGTGAGCTCATATGCCTCCTCTCGTGGTCACCACCTGCTTTGCTTAACGATGGGCCATTCATTTGCATGCTCTTCACTGATATCATGTATTCACATGGGGGATTTTTCTGCAATAAGCCCGTTAGGCCACCTCCAACGCGCGACCCCAAACGGACGTCCGTTTTCGTTCGCTTGAGGATGACAATGAGGCCGTGTCTGTCAGAATTTCTGGATGCGCCAGTCATGCGCCCAACACGCGGTCGCATTTCGGTCGCATCTCGTTCGCTGTGCATATAAACCAGCATACTAAAATGAAGCATACAAAATGGTTCAAATCAAACATAGCAAATAGTTATACGTCTGAAATAGTCTTTAGAAACCAATCGAAAGAAAACAATATCAAATAGTCTTACAACCCAATCAAAATTTGTTTGCATGAAAAGAAATTAAACAGATAGATCTACTGGTTATGTGAGTCCGCTGTGCTCAACCAAGTCATCTTGGAGCTGGACATGAGTATTACCAGTCTCGCAATTCACGATGAAAATGGACAAACTGTTCTAAGGTTGCAGGAGGTGGCTGCTCAGGCTCAACATTTTCACCCTGGAAATCAAACCCTTGGTCGTAGATGCTTTCATCACGCTCATCCTCCATGATCATGTTGTGCATGATCACACATGCAGTCATCACCTCCCAAAGCTTCTGTGTGCTCCATGTCAATGCAGGGTTTCGAACGATACCCCATCGAGACTGAAGCACACCGAAAGCACATTCTACATCCTTCCTAGCACTCTCCTGCAGTTGGGCAAACTTCTGTCTCTTCTCTCCTTGCGGATTGGGTATGGTATTCACAAGAGTGGAGTACTGTGGATAGATACCATCAATAAGATAATATCCCTTGTTGTATTGGTGGCCATTGACCTCAAAGTTGAACTCCGGATAGTGGCCTTCTGCAAGCCTTGCAAACACCGGAGAACGTTGAAGAACATTGATATCATTGTGAGAACCAACCATGCCGAAGATAGAATGCCATATCCATAGATCTTGTGAAGCCACCACTTCAAATATGACAGTAGCAACTTTCACATGCCCCTTGTACTGCCCCTGCCAAGCAAATGGACAGTTCTTCCACTTCCAGTGCATATAATCAATACTACCAAGCATGCCCGGAAAGCCCCTCTCGACATTAACAACCAACAACCTCTTTGTATCAGCGGCAGTTGGCTCTCTCAGGTACTCAGGGGCCGAACACTGCCACCACGGCCTTGCAGAAACTATACATTGAGAGGATACATCTGGACTCACTCACACGAACATACTAATCCACAAGATCACCAAGAATTCCATATGCAAGCATGCAAATAGCCACAATGCATTCCTGATAAGAAGAGAAGCCAAGCTTGCCAAGGGCATCCTCTTTGCACTCAAGGTATGGATCATACGCTACCACTCCCTCCCGAATACGATTGAACACATGTCTTGCCATACAAAAACGGCGGCGAAATTTGTGTGGTTTGAAGAGTGCGCTATTTTCAAAGTAATCGACGTAGAGAAGGGTGTGGCCTCTCTCCCTATTGCGGTTCAAGGCCGGAACATGGCTGGGGATTGATCCCTTGTACCGAGGCCATTTCCTCCTAATGTGGTCGTGGAGGATCAATGCAGCCGCCACTAGCTCTTCATCATCCGACGACGAATCATCCGATGAACAAATGCAGTTGTGAAAGGAAAAACTCATCCCCGCTATCCATGGTACCTGCAAGCAAAGGGTCGAACACCTTGCGGTCGTGATGGAGAGGCGGCCGAAAAGAGCAAGTCGATGAAGTGAAACAAGGTTGGTGATGATGGGGTGGCGCGCTGCGGCAATGCAATGCCAGCCGGAAGATTTTGGGGTCGATGGCCGGTGATGGCGACCGTAGCTTCTCTCCCACTGGCGACAAGGAACCACGAATGCTGGCAAAAAACTCTACCGAAGCGTGGGCGTGGGGCGGCTATGACATGGCGTGGTTGTGGGGCGGACGACCTTGATGGAAGGCGACGCGACCGGGAACGGGGGTGGCGGCGGCGATGGTGGAGGGCGGAGGGCGGAGGGAAGAGAAGGGGGAGAGAAAAGTGGTTGTGTCCCCGACAGACGGGTCAAGGGGGACTAGGGCGCCCGTCCGCGCGTGTCTGTACGGCCACAAACGCGGCCCAACTTTGGGTCGGGAATTGGTCCAAAGCAGACAAAAAACGGACGACGGTCCATTTGCAGCAGAGCGTTGGGTGGCCTGTCCTGTCCGTTTGCCCCCAAACGGACGCGGCCGGACCATTTGGGGTCGCGCGTCGGAGTTGGCCTTAGGGCATGTACAACGAAGGCACCACCATGTAGCTACCCCATCTGCCATGTAGGTTGAAACCACTGTAGCTTGGCCGGACCACACCTCCTTCACTTTTCTTAGTATCTCTTACTCTTTCCTTTACACGTGCATCACCCCTCTCACAACTAGTTCTTATCTTTTGCTTTATTTCACCTTTTTGGATGAAGCATCGGCCTCCTCTGCAAGAATCCGTTCTTCTCTGCAAGCACTAGCTTTCTTCCCTCTCTCTTCCACATCACCAGTTTTTCTATGGAGCAGCGGTCGGCTCTTTTCACTATTTTGACCCTTTCAAAAAACTTTTGCACAAAATGAACTTCACACAAAACTATTTCACGATCTGACCCTTTTGGTAACACCACAGGCCGTGGCATTTCTTCTCTATTTAGAAACGTCGAGCTAGGTAGCGTTGCTAGCCTAGTCGAGACGCTACGTAGTAGGGCAGAAACGCCAAAGTATGTTGCGTTGCTGGAAACGCCAAGGGTGCCTGGTGTTGCTGCCCAAGCATGAAACGCCAAGGGGTTTGGCGTTTCAACTAGCTTGTCTATATTGCCATTTATTTATGAAGTGCAGCAACGCTAGCTAGCTCGACGTTTCTAAATAGAGACGAAACGCCACGCCATGTGACGTTGCCAAAAGGGTTAGATCGTGAAATAGTTTTGTGTGAAGTTTATTTTGTGCAAAAGTTTTCTGAAAAGGGTTAAAATAGTGAAAAAGGCCAACTTGGAGGGTTGGCCATGCCAAAAATGCCTTGTCCTTACATGGAGATGGGGCACATTTGAAAAGTTATTAAACACATCCCCAAATGGGTCCCTCAGTTTATCCATGGACATGTCTGAACATGTCAGAGGACAGAGCCCATTTGCTTGCGAAAAATCTGACGCTCAACTGCATCCTCCATTTGTGCAGCCTACATTTTTGCACATTTTTCATTGTTTAAAAAAACTTGAATTCTTGGAAGATATGGTTCAAATATAAATATTATTCAGAAGGCATAGTTCAAACTAAAAAAAACATGTACCTATTGGTTTCCATGATGTATGCACAAATGATCCACAAGATCATTGGAAAGTTGTTGATGCACTTCTTTATCTCGTAGTAGTTGATGCCTCTTGAGAAAATGTGCAACATGCCATACCTTTTGTTCTGTGAGGTGGGAATATGTGTCTGAGTTTTTCTCAAAACAAACATTATGGACACTATCACAATCATGTTGTGCATGAGGCTCACCTCGCATAGTGTCTCGTCCCGCATATTTGTAGGTCCATGGACAATTTTTTAACAAGTTTGAAGCACTCCAAATGCCCTCTTCACACCATGTTTTAAAAATTGGTCCGAACCACCAGCCCGACCGGAAAAAACTGGAACTGATGCCTCGTCCATGTTTTAAGGTGTGTTGGTCTGTTTAGCAAAAAAAACCCTGCTAAATATCAAGAAAATCGTGTCTAAACTAGGAATTGAACCATTGACCTTGATCCAAACGACCCAATACGAATTGGGCTAGCTACAATTTGTGATTCAACCAATATTAAGGGTATCCATTTGATCAGAGGTTAATTCTTTTAGAAAAATAACTTAAATATACTAATTTTTTGTCGCTATTCAACCAGCGGTTCGACCGATAAAAACCTAAACCGATAGCCTCACCGGTTTGATTGTTGGTCCAGTTTTTTTAACTATGATTCGCATCCTTTGTAGCACCTTCTTGCATTTCGGCAAAGTGAGTTTTTTGTTACCTTTTGGCTCGAAGATAGTCTCCACAACCTTCGCGCATTGAGGATATATAGGTAGTACCCCATAGTTTTGTGGCTCTTTTCATTATTTTGACCCTTTCAGGAAACTTTCCCACAAAGTGAACTTTACACAAAACTATTTCACGATCTGACCCTTTTGGTAACACCACAGGCCGTGGCGTTTCTTCGCGTTTCTTCTCTATTTAGAAATGCCGAGCTAGCTAGCGTTGCTGGCCTGGTCGAGACGCTACGTGGCAGAGCAGAAACGCCAAAGTATGCTGTGTTGCTGGAAACCCCAAGGATGCCTGGCGTTGCTGCCGAATCATGAAACGGCAAGGGGTTTGGCATTTCAACTAGCTTGTCCATATTGCCATTTATTTATGAAGTGCAGCAACGCTAGCTAGGTCGGCGTTTCTAAATAGAGACGAAACGCCACGGCATGTGACGTTGCCAAAAGGGTTAGATCGTGAAATAGTTTTGTGTGGAGTTCATTTTGTGCGAAAGTTTTCTGAAAGGGTCAAAATAGTGAAAAAGGCATGGTTTTGTTGTGTCCATTTATGTTATAGTTCCACTCCATAGCCTTTGCAAGATCTTGCCTTAATACTGTGATGTTGTATTTGTTCTATCCTAAGAAGCGGTACTCATGCATACTATAAAACCATTTTTGTTTTACATAATGTCGTGGTTATCTCACCGGGTGCATATAAGGGTCTGTACAGAGTAAGGACTAATGGATAAGGACTAATGGATGAACAGATGGGTGTATACACAAGGATTGTTTATTTCAGGTTAAGGCTCCCTTGCTAAGGGATAACACCTTTCTCCTGCTTGTGCTTTTTCTCCATGAGTATATGGATTACAAATGATGCCAACCCTTGGCCTGATGCCCTAGCCATGCCTTATATAGTGTGCGACGTGACTTGAGGCTACATCGACCCGTGGATTATTGATACAAGTAATGACCTAGTAATGACTGGTTGTTTCTATTGCTAATGATGGCATGGCATAACACTTGAATTAGTGGCTTACTAGAGCTCATGGTAACACCTTTATTTAAGATGGGCCTAATGACCTTCCGTTGGATCCAACTGACGCCTCCATCGCGGCGACCTCTAACGATGATATGTTGGGCCATGTCCTTATTAGGTTTGGGCCTTAAGCTGGCCGTCTGTCGCTGTGGACCTATGATGTCCCACAAGAATAGGGGGTCAATTGTAGATCTTTTCGATAAGTAAGAGTATCGATCCCACGAGGAGCTGAAGGAAATGGTAAGCGCAAAAATAGCAATGTTTCAGTACAAGTACTAGAAGATGTAATGGTTTGGTGTTTTGTGCGTGTGATTAAGCAATGGAATGTGAGCAACAATAAAGAAGAAAAGAGTGCAACAAGTGTCCCTATCGTTAATGATGCTAAGGACAAGCCGATTGTGTTACTTATGATGATCAAGCATTCTTGAGGACGGTGGGACAACGCCATAGTGGTCAATTTCCACGCATCACTTGCATTGGTTGTTGTTGCTTATTCAATGTTGTAGGGATAGAGCCTAAAATGTGCACCAAAACCATTGAATATACATATTTATGATTGTTCTCTCAGTAGCTAACACAAATACCAAGATCTATTAAGGTAAATACCTAACCATAGCTATAACTTCCTTTAGGGTCCCTATTCTTCCCTGACACCACAACTCACTCTGACCTCTTATCCTAAACTTATTATGGCACAATTCTCTCTTCTAGGCCCATATATGTGAAGTGTCATATGCAGTCGACGTTCGCAACACCACTAGAGAATTACACCACAACATGATTAATCAACAACCTTTACTGCAAATAAATATGGCCCAACATAGGAGTTGCAAGACACATATTTGTATTGTTTCTATTAAGGGTAAAACATGGGTCTAGAACATATTAATTGAGCTCGCTTTGTTTATATTATGTCATCTTACTTCAAGCATTACTCTGTTTGTTATGAACTTAATATCTTGCACCACATGTCGGATAGAGTTCAATGGGTGGAGTAAGAGTAGTAGGTGTCAGTAAGTTTAAAGGTCTATTTGTCACAGATGTAATGCATATGTATTGATCATGCCATGAAGAATCATCATAACTATGCACTTTTCTATCAATTGCCCAACAGTAATTTGTTTACCCACTGTTGCTATGCTTATGAGAGAGATGCCACCTATGCCCCCGGGTCCATTCATTTTATATTTACTAAAACCCTAAAAATACTTACTGCAATTTATTTACTTTTTATTTTATTTTATTTTATCTATCTACCACTATCAGATTTAATCCTTGCAATTGGCGAGAACAAGGGGATTGACAACCTTCTTGTTGTCGTTGGGTGCAAGCATTTGCTTTATGTGTGTGCAGGTATCGTCGGCCAAATTCACTGTTTTAACCCTTTTGACATAGTTTAGCACGATCTGACCCCATCTGGGTTTTCTCTCTCTAGATTTGACCATTTTTCTACCGCCACCCGATCCGGCGGTAGGCTATAACAGGCTACCGCCACAGGCTCAGGCGGTAGGGTCTGAGTTAATGTAGATGGCGTCGTTTGACCGCGCTGACGTGGACGAGAGGCTACCACCGCCCCTCGTGGTAGTAGGTTGTTGTGTCCTACCGCCGGATCGGGTGGCGGTAGAGTGTTGAATGAAGAAAAATTGTGGTTGTGGCTTGGGTGGACCCTATGACCACCCATTCGCCCTCAAATCGTTTCTTCCCCGAGCTCAACCCCTCCCCCCCCTCTCCCGCATCCTAGGATCCATCAAATTCATCTCCATTGCTTGAGTTTCTTCAAGTGGATCGAGGCCATTTTCATCACTCAAGGTACCTCACTCACTCTCTTCTTTTTGGTTGATTGGAATCAACTTATTTGATGGCATTGATTACTTTTACGCAAACTCTATTTGTGCTCCTTTTTGTGTGAAATCAATGGATTTAATGGATGCTAGGGTTGTATATGTGCGATTGACCATGTGTAGTATGCCTAACATTGTTGTTTGTAGCAAGATCTAGGGCTATTGTTTAGTTTTTTCTAGGGTTAGGGTTAGGGTTAAGAAAAGTTATTATTTAGTTGTTAGGGTTAATCCGTGATATTTAGTTGTTATTTGTTTTGTTGCTTGAACATATTGCATAGAACTTTTCTCGATCCATGGGATGCATAGTAGATATTCGATCCATATTATGTTGTCGGCCTGTCTTGACTTTTTCTAAAATTTATTTAAATGGGTAGTCTCGTTAATCTTCATTATTTGGATAAGGAGACATTTATGAACGTCAATGACGATGAAGGGGAAGAACCCATGGTTTTTGACTCTAGCCCAACCTATGAGGATGTAGTTGTGAAAATGAGAAGTGTGTTGCATTGGATGGACCCAAATGATGAGGTTAAACTTATTCGAAGGTATGATGTTGGAGTGGGGGTGAAATCTCGATTGAAGAGTATGCCTATCACCTCGGAATTGCATTGGAAGGTGTACAAGGGTAAAGTAGAGCAACCAAAAGACAACTCACTTGAATTATTTGCCACCAAGGTTGATGTTCCTCTGCTACAAATTGACTTGAACCGACATGCCTCCTCCCCAACACATGATGGTAGGGTCGAGGTGTATGTCCACAATTCTTATAGCGAACCACAAAGTAGCCAATCAAATGAAATGAAGATGAATGATAGAACCATAGTAATTCAAGACCTAGAGATTTATGCTATTTCTCATGTTGATGATGATGCTATTGGTCATGATGATGATGATGCTTATGCAAAAGAAGAAGATATTCATTACAATCCCATTGGTAACTTGGATGTCATTGTCCATCAACAAGACACGGATCATAGCCTCCCCTATAACCGTATGTGTTATGGGTCGGATGATGAGGGTCCGGAGGAAGAATTGGACAAGGATGGATTCACGGTGCAAGAAAATCAAATCTTCAAGAAGGTGCATAACAAGGAAAGACGATCCCCATTGTTTCGTGACCTTAGCCTTGCCGACCATGCCATTGCTGATGGTGGCATGAGACTAGGGTTGGTTGAACCAACTATTGGGGAACGTAGTAATTTCAAAAATTTCCTACACACACGCAAGATCATGGTGATGCATAGCAACGAGAGGGGAGAGTGTCGTCCACGTACCCTCGTAGACCGCAAGCGGAAGCGTTATGACAATGCGGTTGATGTAGTCGTACGTCTTCACGATCGACCGATCCTAGTACCGAACGTACGACACCTCCGCGATCTGCACACGTTCAGCTCGGTGACGTCCCATGAACTCACGATCCAGTAGAGCTTCGAGGGAGAGTTACGTCAGCACGACGGCGTGATGACGGTGTTGATGAAGCTACCAACGCAGGGCTTCGCCTAAGCACCGCTACGATATGACCGAGGTGGATTATGGTGGAGGAGGGCACCGCACACGGCTAAAAGATCAATGATCAACTTGTGTGTCTTGGGGTGCCCCCTGCCCCCGTATATAAAGGAGCAAGGGGGGAGGCGGCCGGCCTAGGAGGAGGGCGCGCCAAGGGGGGAGTCCTACTCCCACCGGGAGTAGGACTCCCCTTTCCTAGTAGGAGTAGGAGAAGGGGGAAGGGAAGGAGAGGAGGAGAAGGAAGGAGGGGGCGCTGCCCCCCTAGTCCAATTCGGACTAGGCTTGGAGGGGGGGGGGGCGCACGGCCCAGCCCTAGCCAGCCCCTCTCTCTCTCCTTAAAGCCATTAAGGCCCATATACTCTCGGGGTGTTCCGGTAACCTCCCGGTACTCCGGTATTTATCCGGTGACCCCCGGAACCCTTCCGGTGTCCGAATATAACCTTCCAATATATCAATCTTTATGTCTCGACCATTTCGAGACTCCTCGTCATGTCCGTGATCTCATCCGGGACTCGGAACAACCTTTGGTACATCAAAAACACATAAACTCATAATACCGATCGTCATCAAACGTTAAGCATGCGGACCCTACGGGTTCGAGAACTATGTAGACATGACAGGGACATGTCTCCGGTCAATAACCAATAGCGGAACCTAGATGCTCATATTTGCTCCTACACATTCTACGAAGATCTTTATCGGTCAAACCACATAACAACATATGTTGTTCCCTTTGTCATCAGTATGTTACTTGCCCGAGATTCGGTCGTCGATATCTCAATACCTAGTTCAATCTCATTATCAGCAAGTCTCTTTACTCGTTCCGTAATGCATCATCCCATAACTAACTCATTGGTCACATTGCTTGCAAGGCTTATAGTGATGTGCATTACCGAGAGGGCCCAGAGATACCTCTTCGACAATCAGAGTGACAAATCCTAATCTCGATCTATGCCAACTCAACAAACACCACCGGAGACACCTGTAGAGCACCTTTATAATCACCCAGTTATGGTGTGATGTTTGGTAGCACACAAAGTGTTCCTCCGGTATTCGGGAGTTGCATAATCTCATAGTCATAGGAACATGTATAAGTCATGAAGAAAGCAATAGCAACATACTAAACAATCAAGTGCTAATCTAATAGAATGGGTCAAGTCAATCACATCATTCTCTGATAATGTGATCCCGTTAATCAAATGACAACTCATGTCTATTGCTAGGAAACTTAACCATCTTGATTCAACGAGCTAGTCAAGTAGAGGCATACTAGTGACACTCTGTTTATCTATGTATTCAGACATGTACTAAGTTTTCGGTTAATACAATTCTAGCATGAATAATAAACATTTATCATGATATAAGGAAATATAAATAACAACTTTGCTATGTGATTAACACTCAAAGAGTACTAAGGTGTGATCATGTTTTTCTTGTGAGCGAAGTGTAGTCAACGGGTCTGTCACATTCAGAGCCGTATGTATTTTGCAAATATTTTATGTCTACAATGCTCTACATGGAGCTACTCTAGCTAATCGCTCCCACTTTCAATATGTATCCAGATTGAGACTTAGAGTCATCTGGATCGGTGTAAAAGCTTGCATCGACGTCACTCTTTACGACAAACTCTTTATCACCCCCATCATCGAGAAACATTTCCTTAGTCCTTACTAAGGATAATCTTGACTGCTGTCTAGTGATCTACTCCTAGATCAAATTGTACTCCCTTGCCAAACTCAGTGCAGGGTACACAATAAGTCTGGTACACAGCACAACATACTTTATAGAACCTATGACTGTGGCATAGGGAATGACTTTCATTCTTTTGTATTTTCTGCCATGGTCGGGCTTTGAGTCTTACTCAACTTTACACCTTGTAATACAGGCAAGAACCCTTCTTTTGACTGATCCATTTTTGAACTTTTTCAAAACTTTATCAAGGTATATGTTTTGTGAAAGTCCAATTAAGCGTCTTGATCTATCTCTATAAATCTTGATGCCCAATATGTAAGCAGCTTCGCCGAGGTCTTTCATTGAGAAACTCTTATTCAAGTATCCCTTTATGCTATCCAGAAATTCTATATCATTTCCAATCAACAATATGTCATCCACATATAATATTAGAAATGCTACAGAGCTCCCACTCACTTTCTTGTAAATGCAGGCTTCTCCAAAAGTCTGTATAAAACCATATGCTTTGATCACACTATCAAAATGTTTATTCCAACTCTGAGAGGCTTGCACCAGTCCATAAATGGATCGCTGGAGCTTGCACACTTTGTTAGCACCCTTTGGATCGACAAAACCTTCTGGTTGTATCATATACAACTCTTCTTCCATAAATCTATTCAGGAATGCAGTTTTGACATCCATCTGCCAGATTTCATAAAATATGGCAACTGCTAACATGATTCGGATGGATTTAAGCATTGCTACAGTTGAGAAAATCTCATTGTAGTCAACACCTTGAACTTGTCAAAAACCTTTTGCGACAAATCAAGCTTTGTAGATAGTAACACTACTATCAGTGTCCGTCTTCCTCTTGAAGATCCATTTATTTAATATGTCTTGCTGACCATCGTGCAAGTCCACCAAAGTCCACACTTTGTTCTTATACATGGATCCCATCTCAGATTTCATGGCCTCAAGCCAGTTCGCGGAACCTGGGCTCATCATCGCTTCCTCATAGTTCATAGGTTCGTCATGGTCTAGTAACATGATTTTCAGAACAGGATTGCCGTACCACTCTGGTGCGGATCTTATTCTGGTTGACCTACGAGGTTTGGTAGTAACTTGATCTGAAGTTACATGATCATTATCATCAGCTTCCTCACTAATTGGTGTAGGGATCACAGGAACTGATTTCTGTGATGAACTACTTTCCAATAAGGGAGCAAGTACAGTTACCTCATCAAGTTATACTTTCCTCCCACTCACTTCTTTCGAGAGAAACTCCTTCTCTTGAAAGGATCCATTTTTAGCAACAAATATCTTGCCTTCGGATCTGTGATAGCAGGTGTACCCAACAATTTCCTTTGGGTATTCTATGAAGACGCACTTCTCCGATTTGGGTTCGAGCTTATCAGGTTGAAGCTTTTTCACATAAGCATCGCAACCCCAAACTTTAAGAAATGACAACTTTGGTTTCTTACCAAACCACAGTTCATAAGGCGTCGTCTCAACTTATTTTGATGGTGCCCTATTTAAAGTGAATGCAGCTGTCTCTAATGCATAACCCCAAGACGATAGTGGTAAATCGGTAAGATACATCATAGATCGCACCATATCCAATAAAGTGCGGTTACGATGTTCGGACACACCATTATGCTATGGTGTTCCATGTGGCGTGAGCTGTGAAACTATTCCACATTGTTTTTTTTTTTGAAAAATATCGAGACTTTATTCATTTGATATAAGAAGTACATCGTTCATGAGGATCATTACAATCTCATCTACAGGTTCCTCAAACCAGACAGAAGTCAAAGAAAATCTAGCTAATTTAGCAAGCTCATGAGCTACTTTATTTGCTCCTCTATTACAATGTTCGAATCTAGTAATACTAAAATCACAAGCGTAATGAAAACGATCGTCGAAGATTGCTGCTGCCGCGCCCGCTGATTGTCCTCCATCCTGCATAGTATAAATTACCTCCAAGTTATCTGAGTTAATAATAAGGTGATTACATCCCGCCCTTTGCGCCAGAGTTAAACCAAACTTGAGAGCAAGAGCTTCCTCCATTAGCACATCTGCGTAGTAATCGATCTTCCCATTCCCTCCAACAATAAACCTGCCTTTGTCGTCTCTCAGGACCGCCCCCATCGTTCCCCTAAGCATATCATGGTCAAAAGAAGCATCAACATTAAGTTTCACGAAACCTCTAGGGGGACAGGACCATCCTTCCTTCTTAATGGTAGCCTTGGGCGATGAAGCATTAACAAAGTTTGTGGTAAGTGCTAAAACACCCATTGAAATCTGCAAGGCATTTTGGGTTCTCTCCTTATGCACTAACTTTCGTCTTTCCCACCATAAATACCATGTTGAGACAGCAATCATCTCACGCACATTGTGGTGACCTATCATCCTCAATTCTTGGTCCGGGAGAAGTAGTAAGTACTCCAACACCGCCTCTCCAGCATGGTCTACCTTGCACGCTTTATCGATAATATCAATCATCCCTAGCCTTTTCCAAACCTCCTTTGCTTTCCTACAACAAAAAACATATGTTTTGTATCTTCTAAGTCCTTTGAGCAAGTGGGGCAAGTGGGCGAAACCTTCATATGTCTATTAGCAAGTGTAACCCGGCATGGGAGAGTTCCATGAAGCGTATGCCATATAAAATTTTTCACTTTTGCCGGGCAAGATAACTTCCATATCTTACTCCAAATAGGGTTAACTGTGGTTCGCCCCATTCCATTGGAGTATTTTAATTTGTTACCATACTGATTATTCCACATTGTTTTTAAATGAAGGCCAAACTCGTAACTCAAATATTCTCCTCTACGATCAGATTGTAGAAACTTTATTTTCTTGTTACGATGATTCTCCACTTCACTCTAAAATTCTTTGAACTTTTCAACGGTTTCAGATTTGTGTTTTCATTAAGTAGATATACCCATATCTGCTTAAATCATCTGTGACGTCAGAAAATAATGATACCCGCCGCGAGCCTTAACACTCATCGGACCGCATACATCGGTATGTATTATTTCCAATAAGTCAGTAGCTCGCTTCATTGTTCCGGAGAACGGAGATGGTTCGTAAGCATCAAATGATTCATAATCAAGTGATTCCAAAAGCCCATCAGCATGGAGTTTCTTCATGCGCTTTACACCAATATGACCTAAACAGCAGTGCCACAAATAAGTTGCACTATCATTATTAACTTTGCATCTTTTGGTTTCAATATTATGAATATGTGTATCACTACGATCGAGATCCAACAAACTATTTTCATTGGGTGTATGACCATCGAAGGATTTTATTCATGTAAACAGAACAACAATTATTCTCTAACTTTAAATGAATAAATGTATTGCAATAAACATGATCAAATCATTATTCATGCTCCACGCAAACACCAAATAACATTTATTTAGGTTCAACACTAATCTCGAAAGTATAGGGAGTGTGAGATGATGATCATATCAATCTTGGAACCACTTCCAACACACATCGTCACTTCACCCTCAACTAGTTTCTGTTTGTTCCGTAACTCCTGTTTCGAGTTACTAATCTTAGTAACCGAACAAGTATCAAATACCCAAGGGCTACTATAAACACTAGTAAGGTACACATTAATAACCTGTATATCAAATATACCCTTGTTCACTTTGCCGTCCTTCTTATCCACCAAATATTCAGGGCATTTCCGCTTCCAGTGACCATTACCTTTGCAGTAGAAGCACTCAGTTTCAGGCTTTGGTCCAGCTTTGGGCTTCTTCACGGGAGTGACAACTTGCTTGCCATTCTACTTGAAGTTCCCTTTCTTTCCCTTTGCCCTTTTCTTGAAACTAGTGGCTTTGTGAATCATCAACACTTGATGCTCTTTCTTGATTTCTACCTTCATTGATTTCAGCATCACGAAGATCTCGGGAATCTTTTTCGTCATCCCTTGCATACTATAGTTCATCACGAAGTTCCAGTAACTTGGTGATGGCGACTAGAGAACTCTGTCAATCACTATTTTATCTGGAAGATTAACTCCCACTTGATTTAAGCGATTGTAGTACCCAGACAATCTGAGCACATGCTCACTAGTTGAGCAATTCTCCTCCATCTTTTAGGCAAAGTACTTGTCAGAAGTCTCATACCTCTTGACACAGACATGAGTCTGAAATACCAATTTCAGCTCTTGGAACATCTCATATGCTCTGTAATGTTTCAAAAACGTTTTTGAAGTCCCGGTTCTAAGCCGTAAAGCATGGTGCACTAAACTATCAAGTAGTCACCATATTGAGCTTAGCCAAACGTTCATAACGTCTCCATCAGCTCCTGCAATAGGTCTGTCACCTAGCGGTGCATTAAGGACATAATTCTTCTGTGCAACAATGAGGATAAACCTTAGATCATGGACCCAGTCCGCATCATTGCTACTATCATCTTTCAACTTATTTTTCTCTAGGAACACATATAAAAACATAGGGAAGCAACAACGCGAGCTATTGATCTACAACATAACTTGCAAAATACTATCAGGACTAAGTTCATGATAAATTAAAGTTCAATTAATCATATTACTTAAGAACTCCCACTTAGACAGACATCCCTCTAATCATCTAAGTGATCACGTGATCCAAATCGACTAAACCATGTCCGATCATCACGTGAGATGGAGTAGTTTTCAATGGTGAACATCACTATGTTGATCATATCTACTATATGATTCACGCTCGACCTTTCGGCCTCTAGTGTTTCGAGGCCATATCTGCATATGCTAGGCTCATCAAGTTTAACCCGAGTATGTGCAAAACTGGCTTGCACCCGTTGTATGTGAACGTAGAGCCTATCACACCCGATCATCACATGGTGTCTTACCACGAAGAACTGTCGCAACGGTGCATACTCAGGGAGAACACTTATACCTTGAAATTTTAGTAAGGGATCATCTTGCCGAACTAAGCATAATAAGATGTATAAAAGATAAACATCACATGCAATCAAAATATGTGACATGATATAGCCATCATCATCTTGTGCCTTTGATCTCCATCTCCAAAGCATCGTCATGATCTCCATCGTCACCAGCATGACACCATGATCTCTATCATCTTGATCTATATCAATGTGTCGTCACATGGTCGTCTCGCCAACTATTGCTATCGCATAGCGATAAAGTAAAGCAATTATTTGGTGCTTGCATCTTATGCAATAAAGAGACAACCATAAGGCTTCTGCCAGTTGCCGATAACTTCAACAAAACATGATCATCTCATACAACTACTTATATCTCATCATGTCTTGACCATATCACATCACAACAAGTCCTGCAAAAACAATTTAGACGTCCTCTACTTTGTTGTTGCAAGTTTTACGTGGCTGCTACGGGCTTAGCAAGAACCGTTCTTACCTACGCATCAAAAACCACAAGGATTTTTCATCAAGTATGTGCTGTTTTAACCTTCAACAACGACCAGGCGTAGCCACACTCGATTCAACTAAAGTTGGAGAAACTGACACCCACCAGCCACCTGTGTGCGAAGCACGTCGATAGAACCAGTCTCTCGTAAGCGTACGCGTAATGTCGGTCCGGGCCGCTTCATCCAACAATACCGCTGAATCAAAGTATGACATGTTGGTAAGCAGTATGACTATTATCGTCCACAACTCACTTGTGTTCTACTCGTGCATATAACATCTACGCATAAACCTGGCTCGGATGCCACTGTTGGGGAACGTAGTAATTTCAAAAATTTCCTACACACACGCAAGATCAGGGTGATGAATAGCAACAAGAGGGGAGAGTGTCATCCAGGTACCCTCGTAGACCGTAAGCGGAAGCGTTATGACAACGCGGTTGATGTAGTCGTACGTCTTTACAATCGACCGATCCTAGTACCGAACGTACGACACCTCCGCGATCTGCACACGTTCAGCTCGGTGATGTCCCACGAACTCATGATCCAGTAGAGCTTTGAGTGAGAGTTCCGTCAGCATGACGGCGTGATGACGGTGTTGATGAAGCTATCGATGCAGGGCTTCGCCTAAGCACCGCTACGATATGACCGAGGTGGATTATGGTGGAGGGGGGCACCTGAAAGTGCGTTATATCGACTAGAGGGGGGTGAATAGGCAATTTTTATGAATTCTTCACTGAGGAATTTACTGGTGAGGAAATTCCTTAGCGAAGAACTACTTGCAGCGGAATAAGTACTCAGAAGTAAGCATAACAGAATACAAGCATGGTCATCATGATGAAATGAAGACTAGCACAGAGTACAAAAAGTGTAATCACAGGATAACACAAGATGAAGACAAACAGACTGAAGAAATTGAACTAAGGAATTTGAGAAAGTCTTCAGTCAAAGTCTTCAAGCACAGATATGAACAAACAGTCAACACAGTAATGAGGAAATGGAAGGGTTGAGGAAATAGAACCAGTTAGGTTGGTGAAGACAATGATTTGGTAAACCAGTTCCAACTGCTGTCTCAGTTGTACGTCTGGTTGGAGCGGCTGAGTATTTAAACTCGAGGACACGCAGTCCCGGACACCCAGTCACTGAGCACGCAGCTCAGAACACCCAGTCCTCACCGTATTCTCCTTGAACTAAGGCCACGCAGACCTCGTCCAATCACTCGTGGTAAGTCTTCACGTGACTTCCAAACCTTCACAGACTCGGTCACTCGGCGATCCACAATTCCTCTTGGATGCTCTAGACCATGACGCCTAACCGTCTAGAAGAAGCACAGTCTTCAAAGGTAACAAGCGTCGGATCCACGCAGGATCAATTTCTTCAGTGATGCTCAATCACTTTGGGTTTGTGGGGGTTTGGTTTTGGGTTTTCCTCACTTGATGATTTTCGCTCAAAGTCCTCGGAGGATGGGTTGCTCTCAAATGACAAGTGTCAAGTTCTCTCGGAGCAGCCAACCAGCTAGTGGTTGTAGGGGGCGGCTATTATAGCCTAGGGAGCAGCCTGACATGATAAGACATAAATGCCCTTCAATGATATGACCGTTAGGTGGATAGGATATATTGGGACAGCTGGCGCGCAGCACAGCAACGGTCGGAAATTTGGCTCTCAAATTCCTCAGGGCTATCATGTTCCTCGCTGTGTAGGCAATTCGCACTGGCGAATTCCTAACTCCTCAGTCACAGCAAAGTCCTCAGTGACCAGAAGAACTGCGTCTCTGACACTGAAGAAATTGACTGAACTGTATGAGATTTCCAATGGCTTCACTCGAAGGGATTGGTAGGTGTAGGATTTTGAGTTGAGCATCACATGGAAATTTTTCCTTAGTATTTCCTCGACCCCCTTTAACAGTACGGTGTTTCCTATGACTCAAGGAAGAGAAAATGAAACTACAAAAACAAAAGTCTTCACGCTTCATGTTCCTCAAATGAATACCAAGTCTTCAAGGTCACACCAATTTCTTCACTTTCAAGTCATCAGAAAGTCTTCAGAATATCAAAGTCTTCAGTCGAAGAACTTCATTTTTAGGGGTCGACTTTCTCTGTAAATATCAAACTCCTCATAGACTTATAGACCTGTGTACACTCACAAACGCATTAGTCCCTTAACCTATAAGTCTTCAATACACCAAAATCACTAAGGGGCACTAGATGCACTTACAATCTCCCCCTTTTTGGTGATTGATGACAACATAGGTTAAGTTTTCAACGGGGATAAACATATGAAGTGTAAATACTGATATTGAGGAATTTGATTGCAAGATATAGAAGAACTCCCCCTGAAGATGTGCATAGTGAGGAATTCGTGTTTGAGGCAATGCACATTTGAAGAGTTTAATCATGGAGATCTCCCCCTATATCTTGTAATTCATACATGCATTTGATATATAATATGAAGAATTTGAAATGCATGATGAAATATGATGCCTAATGCAATTCAGCATGCGTGCAATAATATTAACGAGGAATAAGCATGCAGAATAACACATCAAAAGTATCAGAGCACAGTGCATCAAACGTATTAGAGCACCGTCCAAAAGTATCAGAGCACCATCGGGTTTAAGATTACAACTCGATCCAATAAAAGTTTCGGAAGAACGAGAGTTGTAACTTAAAAAAAACACCCTTAATATAGACCCGCTTGAAGACTAACTCAGATTTCTCCCCCTTTGTCATCAAATGACCAAAAGGATTGAAACTGAGGACTAACGCCCCTGAAGAATTTCAAGTTGATGGAGGAGCGCCAGCGTTGTCGGGGTTGTTTGTTGTAGCAGGGCCTGCCGCAGTGTCGTCCAAATCTTCATACTCATCAGTGTCACGCGATGAAGAATAAGAGCTGGCCACCAGTGGAGGAACTTTGACCCTCTTGAATTTCTTCGGAGGAGGTGCAGACCAGTCAAATTCTTCCTTGAGACCCATAGTCTTCAGTTCTTCAGCGCTATAGACATGAGTGAGGACAGCCCAGGTGCGGTTGAGGGTTTCATGAAGGTAGTAATGGTTCTTCTTCACTGCATTGTGTGTTGAGGTCATGTTGTGAAGAATTGCACCAAACTGACACTTTACCCATTTGTGATTGCGATCAACCTTCTGATGAAGACTGAGGAGTAACTCACGGTCAGTCATCACCCTGGGTGCTATGGCTTGAGGATTTTGCTTGGCTGAGGTATTTGCGGCAGAGTCATGTGTGGCAGAGTCGTCATTGGTAGAGTAAGATGTAGCCAGGCGAAATTGACCATCCAATGGACGAATGCCTTCATCTATCACAGCAGCTGCCTTGCCTTTATCATCAGATGATGAAACTGGCCGTTTGAGGACTTCAATGGGAGGTAAGTAGCTACCGTGGTTCAGAGTGTCAGCTTTGTAATTCAGTGAAGATCTTGCCCTTATGAATCTCATAATCCAAGGCGCATAGGGCTTCAGCTCGAATGGTGACATAACAACATTTGCCAGAGTCCTCATGAAGAAATCATGGAAGTTGACGGGAACGCCATGAATGATGTTGAAAAGCATATTCTTCATGATGCCAACGACTTCTTCATCATTTGAGTCGTGGCCTTTGATAGGACTCATTGTCTTCGTCAGAATGCGATAGACAGTCCGAGGCACATAGAGTAATTCCTTGACGAGGAATTTGGTTCGTGGGGCCTGCCCAGGCTTCAAAGGCTTCATGAGCACTTGCATATAGTGATTTGTCAGTTCAGGGTCATTGTAGATGCAACGTGCGCTATCATGGGGAGGATCGAGAGGAAGGACATGAAGCAATTCAGTTGCTGGTGCCTTGTAGTGAGTGTTTTCAGTCATCCAATCCAACACCCATGAATTGACATCTTCAGCGTCTCCAGTGATATGCAGTGTAGCGTAGAACTGAAGAATGAGTTCTTCATTCCAATCACAGATGTCAGTGCAGAAATTGAGTAATCCTGCATCGTGAAGAACACTGAGGACTGGCTCGAAGCATGGCAGAGATTCCATATCCACGTGAGGAATATGTTCATGATCGAAGATTTTGTCTTTGTCAAACAGCACTGAGGAATAGAAGTTGGCTTGACTAGCAGTCCAGAAATGCCTTTTCCTTATGCGAGCAGAGTCATAGGGGTTGTAGTCAGTGAAGAATACATGCTCGGAAAAGAAGTCTTCAGCCTTGAACTTCTGTTTACTTGAGAACAGATTCTTCGGCTTTGGCAGAGGGCTGTCAGTGAGTTGCAGTACCACCTCAGGAATCGCGAGCTCAGGTTCTTCAGACTGAGGAATTTCTGGTTCCTCTTCTTGTGCAACCTTAAGATCAGCAGCAGCAGGTTCTTTAGCACTAGTGGCTGTAATTTCTTCATGAACAGAGGGAGTGGGATGAGTTTCTTCAGAGCCCATTTGAACTGTTGTTGCCGGGGACTGAGGAATCTGTTGGATAGGTGTGAATAGAGGAGTATTGAGATGCTGACTTTCCCAAAAGTCATCATTCATCACTGGTGTGGTGCATCCTATATCCACATCTTCATCTTCAATTTCCTCAACACCAGCCTCTTCAGCTGTGAACTGAGGCATAGGTGAGGAAATGACTGGCATTGAAGGGATTGCGTCCACTTCAATTTCTTCATCAAACTGCTCCGACGAAGCAGCAGAATAATTTTCTTCATCAGATCCGCTTGGGATCTTATAGTCTTCCCCAAAAGGAACAATTTCCTTTGATGACATGGATGAAATTGGAACAACATCAATTGGATTTTCGAGTGAGCTGGTCATTGGCTTCATCTTCTTCGCAGCCGAAGATTCTGACACAGCTGATGCCTTCCTTTTCTTCACTGCAGCTCGCTCTGCAGCCTTGGTCTTCTTCACCTCATAGGCAGAAGGAAGAATTGGAGTTGGTGTAGGCGCGGGAGGAGCTGAGGAATCTGGCTAATTTTCTTCAGGTGCAACTGATGCAGTTGCCCTGATCTCTTTAGTTTCTCCTGGCGCACCACTAGTGGATGCCCTGGCAATTTCTTCAGCGGCTGGAATGGAGTCATCAGCCCTGGAACTAGCATTTTCTTCAGCAGGCTGAAAGTCATCAGCGGTGCTGGCATGTTCTTCAGCAAGCTGAGCAGAGTCTGTAGCCTGAGGGTTTTCTTGTTGTGATGGGGCTGCAACATTTGTCAATTTCTTCGTCAGGTTGACGAATCTCACTTTGGCTCCTTGCCAATCAGCATAGTAGGCATCAAAGTCTTTGCTGAGGGCTTGAATTTCAGACTGAGCCTTGAGAAGTTCCTCAGGTGTCATTCTGACAACATTTTTCTTCAGGAGCTTCTCCTTTCTGTATTGAGCCTTCTTGATCTCTCTTGCCTTTTCAAATTTCCATTTCTCTTGAGTGATGAAATGGGTCAGCATGTGACTTTGACCAGGAGTCAGAGGAAAATCAGGCATTGGGGTGTTTGGATCTTTGTGCCAGAGATCAATGTAATCGAGGATTTTCTTTGGATCCAAAAGCAGTGGCACAGATGTGCCTTTGGCTCTAGCGGCCTTCACCTGTCTGTCTCTGATGATTTCTGCAAGTTCATCATCAGAAGCTTCATCATCAGAGGGCACATGGAATGCGACCTGTTTCTTCCTTGGACTTGGCCGAGGACCGCGTCCAGCTGTTGCTTTAGTCTTCAACAGTGTGGGGCCTGATGAGGACATTGGTGCAGCTGAGGAACTTGCTGAGACACCAGGAGCAATTGAGAAACCCGTAGTCCTTTGACATGTAGCCAGATGCACAGGAGCTGAGGACTTTGATGGAGCTGCTGAGGACTTTGGTGGAGCAGTAGCAGTCTGAGGAATTTGCCGTGAGGGCATAACTGAGGAACTTGGTCGTGAGGGCGCTGTTGGTGAAGCACTTGGCTTGCGAGCAGGCTTCTTTGGCATAGATTTCCTCGGTCTGACCGAGGCCTCAGTAGCAGCAGCAGTGGCAGAATCCTCATTGAATTTCTTCACTGCCTCCTTGGCTTGTCTTGCCAATTTAGCTTGGCGCTTAGCCCATTCTTCAGGAAAGTCCTCACCACGCTTGATGCTGGTGGGATCAGCTACTTGGCCAGGTGCCAATGGAGCTCTTGGGCATGGAGGATTAAGGGCGAATTTCTTCATGTACTTTGGAGTCACATATTGGTATTCCCTCCATTCCCTTGCCCATCTCTGTTCAATCTTCTGTATGCACACCTTGCGCTGATTTTTGGTTTCTTTGCCAAATTTTGATTCATCAGGTGTTGTAACGCCCCGGATTCGATGCGCCAGGTGTCTGTCAGTTATTCGCCGTCGTTTCCATGTCATTGCTTGCGTCTTGCATTTTGTCATGTCATCATCTGCATTTCATCTGCATGTTTTTTTTAAAACTTGCATCCGTTCGGGTTCCGTCGCTTCTCTCCGTTGTCCGTTCCGAGCCCTTTCGCACTTGCACGCACCCGCGGCACCTCCGAAATATTATTTTATAAGTGGCATAAAAATGTTCTCGGAATGGGTTGCAACTTGTTGTGCGGTCTTTTTATAGTGTAGACAGACCGCCTGCCAAGTTTCGTCGCATTCGGGGTTCGTTTGACTGCCCAACCGTTAAATATATAACCGCGATATAGCCGGTATATTCGTCGGACGTTTCGGTCTCCGAAACTGTTGTCGGGCCTCTCTCTCTTCTCAGCCCAATGCATTCTACACAGCCCACCAACCCCTCACCTAGTCTCCCTCCGCCCGGACCGTCGGATCGTGATCCGAAGGATCCAAAACGCTCCAAAACCCCCTCTAACCCTAACCCCTACCTATTTAATCCCCTCCTTCCATTTTTGGACAACCTACCCCTTCCCTAACCCCAGCCGCAGCAATCCCCCCTCCTCCTCGGGATCTCCGCCGCCTCCCACCTCCATTTCCGCGCCACCCGCTCCAGCTTCGCCACTTGGCGCCGCCGCCACTGCGCCCGGACCAACCAGCGCGCGCCACCTCACCCCGCAGCGTCACCCCGGCCAATCCTGCAGCGCCACCTCACGCCCCGGCGCCTCAGCAAGCCGCGGCCCTCCCGAGCCCGCGCGCGGCCCGCGCGAGCCCATTGGGGCCCGACCACGTCGCCTCCTGCTCCCTCGCCCCGATCTGGTTCGAAGGAGCTGAGCTCCTCTGCCCCAGCGCCGCCCGACCCTGCCACTGCTCACCTCACCGCCGGCGACCTCCTCCGGTGCCCCAGGTCGCGCCGCCCGCTGTCGTCCCCTCCTTTCCCTCTCCTTTTCTCTCTCTCCCTCATCTCCCCGTTTCTCTCTGCAGGAAGCCGCCGCCGCCGCCGGAGCTTCCTCGTCGCCATCCCGTCGCGTGTTGCCTCCGGATCCGGCCGGAATGGATCCGGAGCGACCGGATCCGGCCACCCCCTCGCGCCCCGGCCTCCTCCTCGCTGGCTCCAGCGAGCTTCAGCCGGATCGAGCCGCCGCCGCTGCCATGTCCTCGGGAGCGAGCAGCTCCCGTGCCCGTTGACCGCGCCCGCTCGGACCGGCCCCGCATGGACCCCGCAGCCCGGCCGTCGGCCCAGCCCAGCTTTGGCCCGATCCGCCTCTCCCTCCTCTCTGGCCCAAGTGGCCCAAGGTGAGCGAGCCCGACTAACCTCCGCCCTGGTCGCGAGATATCTATATGACGCTCACTCATTTTTTTTCTTCAGAAAATCGACTAAGTCCTGTAATTTTTTGCACTTAATCATGCCATGTTTGACCTGCTGTATCTCTGCATCCGTAGCTTCGTTTTGTGCATATAATATTTCAAATTGTTCGTCTCGACGAGTACTTCATTTCATTCCATTGCATCATTTTCATTTGAGCTCATCTTAATGCCCGAAATGCTGTTGGAAGAGTGCATGTTGATGTTAATCTGCTGAAACTGTTATAACTTGCTCATTTGTCATTTTTGCCATGATTGATGTGTGCATCCTATGAGGTTGATGTCTACATGTGTTTTGATCTATGCCATGCCCTCTTTCCAGGGGTGTATGCCGTGTATTTTTGTGATCAATGTGGTGACTAGCACAAGCATGCAAACTAGACTTCGTGATATTGCTGATTTTAGTCCCTGTTCTGCTGTTATTTTGATGCCATGTAAACTTGATGCTACAGAGAGATCCATGCATATTTTGAGATACTTCAGTAAGGGTGTTTTGAACATGTGGGTATTGTCTATCCATTCATGCCCCTTGTTTGCAATTATGGAGTAGCCTAGCATGTCATTTGAGTGCTCTACTTTTGCTTCAAAATGTTTCCTGGCAGATTGTTTACTTGTTATTCAATTTAGCCAAGGTTGCTATAGTTGATCCTTGCATGCTATGGACTCGTTCTTGCCTTGGTTGGTTACATAAACATGTCTTCTTGATGATGCTATGCTTATCTTGTCATGCAATGACTTGTGGTGAGTGAATCGAGCTTGTTAAGTAGGGTAGTTGCTGTTGCTGTTTTCCTGACAGATTCTGTTATATTTTGTTGCTATGTTAGCATGCTTCTACTAATTATTCTATGCATAATATGGAGATGTTCTATTAACATGTTTTGATCTAAATGTTATGCCCTATCCATCCATGCCCCTGGTTGCATTTATAGCTTGCTGTAGATTGTTCATAACTTGCTCCTAAGTTGCTTGATAATGTTGTTGTCAACCTGTTAACATTAAGTTCACTAGTTCCCATGTGTTTTTCTAGTGTTCCATGCACCCTATGAACTTGTTCTTGCCATGCTTAGCTTCATAAACATGCCTTCTTACTGTTGGTTGCCTTGCCATGCCATGTAATGCTCTGTGGTGAGTGGTTCAAGCTCACGAACATGCCTACTTATTGTTGTTCCTGCCATGTATGAATCTGTAATATAAGTTGCCATGTTTACATGGGTGCCATCATATTTTCTTTGCCTTTTTGGCTCATGGTCACTAAGGGACTTTTGATCTATGCTATTAGTATGTTCATGCCATGCCTTTGTTTGCCACGATATGTTCCTGTAACATGTTGTTTGATAGCTCTAAACATTGCAACCTGATGTTATTTCTGCTAAAGTCTGAAACTGTTATTATTTGCAATCTTTCCATGTCTTTTTGAGCATGTTCTAGTTATTTCTGGAGATAGCTCAGTGTTCATGTTTTGTTATGCTTTACCAGTAATTAATGCCCATGCCTTTTGTTATTATGTTGGGGTGCTGTAGCATGTTGTTTTGATGCTTGCAAGATGCCTAGTTGCTGTTTTGGACAGATTGTTGCTATGACTTGTATAGTGTGTGTGTGTTAAACCGTTGCTCCGTTTTGAGTGTGCTCTATATGAAACTTGCTTGATTTTGCATGTAGCTTCATATTATCATGTTGCATCCTTGTTTTGGTGTGTTTGCTTGATGTTTGTATGCATTTTGCATCAATGCCATGTTTAACTTGTTTTGCTCATATCTTCTAGGCCGTAGCTCCGAATCTAATGAACTTTATATGTAACTTGACTAGAATTTCATGTAGATCATCTTGGTGCATATTAACTTGCTATTTAACAACTTCAACTTAATGTTTATTCAGTTCTGTACCAATTTCGAAATTTGCATATGAGAAATTACCGGAATTGTTATATGTTGTTCCCGGCCTCATTTAAACTTGCCTTGATGTGTTGTTCTTGTTCGCATCATCTCTTGCCATGAGTAGCTTCATGTAGCTTTGTCATGCATCATGCTTGTTGTGCATCATGTCTTGCTCATGTGCGGTGTGTTTACCATGTTGTGTGCTTCTTCTCGATAGTTCCCGTTTCGTTGCGATCGTGAGGATTCGTTCGTCTCCGCTTGGTTCGTCTTCGTGGCTTCATCTTCTTCATGGACTCGTTCTTCTTCCTTGCGGGATTTCAAGAAAGATGACCGCTACCCTGGATCTCACTACTATCATTGCTATGCTAGTTGCTTCGTTCTATTGCTATGCTGCGTTACCTATCTTTTGCTCATCAAGCCTCCCAAATTGCCATGAACCTCTAACCTTTGACACCATTCCTAGCAAACCATTGCTTGGCTATGTTACCGCTTTTCTCAGCCCCTCTTATAGCGTTGCTAGTTGCAGGTGAAGTTGAAGATTTCTCCATGGTGGACAGGGTTTATGTTGGGATATCACAATACCTCTTATATTATTAATGCATCTATATACTTGGTAAATGGTGGAAGACTCGGCCTTATGCCTGGTGTTTTGGTCCACTCTTGCCGCCCTAGTTTCCGTCATACCAGTGTTATGTTCCCGGATTTTGTGTTCCTAACGCGGTCGGGTGATTTATGGGACCCCCCTGACAGTTCGCTTTGAATAAAACTTGTCCAGCAAGGCCCAACCTTGGTTTTACCATTTGCCTCACCCCCACCTACCTTTCCCTTGGGAGTAATTAACCCAAGGGTCATCTTTATTCAGCCCCCCGGGCCAATGCTTGTCTAAGTGTTGGTCCAAACTAGAGCGCTTTGCAGCGCCCCCTCAGGGAAACTTGAGGTCTGATTTTAGTTGTACAGACTGCTCATCCGGTCGTGGCCTGAGATGAGATACGCGCGGCTACTATCAGGATGTCGGCACGCCGGGAGGTCTTGCTGGTCTTGTTTTACCATTATCGAAATGTCTTATAAACCAGGATTCTGAGACTGATCGGGTCTTCCTGGGAGAAGGTCTATTCCTTCATTGATCGCGAGAGCTTGTCATGGGCTAAGTTGGGACACCCCTGCAGGGTTTAAACTTTCGAGAGCCGTGCCCGCGGTTATGTGGCAGATGGGAATTTGTTAATGTCCGGTTGTAGACAACTTGACACCAGATCCGAATTAAAATGCATCAACCGAGTGTGTAGCCGTGATGGTCTCTTCTCGGCGGAGTCCGGGAAGTGAACACGGTTTCTGGGTTATGTTTCACGTAAGTAGGTGTTCAGGATCACCTCTTGATCATTGCTAGCTTCCCGACCGTTCCGCTTGTTCTCTTCTCGCTCTTATTTGCGTTGGTTAGCCACCATATCATGCTTAGTCGCTGCTGCAACCTCACCACTTTACCCCTTCCTTTCCCATTAAGCTTTGCTAGTCTTGATACCCATGGTAATGGGATTGCTGAGTCCTGGTGGCTCACAGATTACTACAACAACAGTTGCAGGTACAGGTTATGCGATGATCCTAACGCGAGAGTGATGTTTGCTTATTTTGGAGTTCTTCTTCTGCTTCTTCTTCGATCAGGGGATAGGTTCCAGGTCGGCAGCCTGGGCTAGCAGGGTGGATATTGTTTGAGTTCCTGTTTATGATTCATCCGTAGTCGGATGTTGTTCTTGTATGTTGTATTGTTGTATTCGTGTGGCATTGTATGCCTTATGTATGTATCCCCATCTATTATGTAATGTTGATGTAATGATATCCACCTTGCAAAAGCGTTCCAATATGCGGGTCTATCCTTGGTGGGACCTTCGAGTTCCTTTTGGATAGGGTCGCATATCGGGCGTGACAAGTTGGTATCAGAGCCTCGACCGACCCTAGGAGCCCCCTTGATTGATCGTGTAGTTTGGCCGTTGTTGAGTCTAGAAGAAAACTATTTTTGGAGTCTAGTTATATCGGAGAGTAGGAATTCTTTTTACTCCTCAGCCCCTTCATCGCTCTGGTGAGGAATCTTGACGTATGTGTTTTGAATTACTCCTCTTCCGATTCAAATTTTTCTTTAGGTTCACGCAGTTGGTTTTCCGATCGTTGGCTCTCAGCTCTTTTATCCGGTGCAATTCTCGTCAAGTTGACTCGAGTCTCTTCATCTTTGAGTTCAATCCTCAGTTGTTTTTCCCTCCCGCCCTCCCTTTTTCAGCTCAGAGCCGGAGTCCGTAATCGAGTATCCATCCTACTCGTACGAAGTCTTTGCTTTCTTTCCTCAATGATTTCAACCGGTGTTTTCCCTTCAAGATATTTGTCGGTTCCCCTTCCTAGTTGTCTTTGTTTTCCCGCCCTCCCACCCTCTTCTTCCCGGATTCTGACTCTCTCTCGACCATCTATTTCATTCATGTGGAGCCTCTTCAGTCTTCCCTCAATTATCTCAACCGGTGAATTCTCGTCTCGGTGGACATTCTTCATTCTTTTGCTTGGATCAAGTGCTCCTTTTGCTCGTTTTCCTCTCGCCATTCAATCCTTCCGGAGTGCTCAAGACACCTCAAGAGATTCGTCTGTGTTTGAATTAATTCAAGGTTGTCACCTCATTCTAAGATTTCAATTATTCCGGTGCATCATCTACCTCTTCAACAATCCTTTCCAACGGTGTTATCTCTTCAGTGGGCCCTAACCCACAGGTCTTTTCCCAGGATCTTACCTGACTCTTCTAATTCCCCGGAGTTATTCTCAATTCTTTTTAAGTGTGACGTAAGAATGGATTTCATCAGTCACATGCCTTCTCCAAGATCTCGTTTAAATTCTTTTCATTGTTGGTTCAACCTTTTTGGTTTTCATTCTCCCGGAGTATCTCAGTAATTTTGGTGGTGTTTCTCGTCATCATCTGAAGAAGAGTTTTTCCTCTAAATCTTGTCCGCTCTCCCGGAGATTCGCGGTGCTAGCTCGATGTTATCCTATCAAATTGTTTCAAGTCATGCAAATTCTTTCCAGCCACCCGGAGCATTTCAGGAGTTGCTTTCTCTCTCGATTATCCGGAGGCCATCTTTTCGGAACATTTCTTCATTCTAAGTTTTCAGCTTCGGTCGTCTCTATATTCTCCCGGTGCTTCGTTCAAGTGTTCTTTAATCAGCTCATGATCTCTTGGTTCTTTTCCATCTGAATCCCCTCTAGCATTTTTGTTCTTCTAATTCTTCCCAGTGATTCATTCTCTTTCATCAGTCATGTTCGAATTCTCATGGTGGTTCATTCAGATTCTTTTTCCTTGATTATCATTTTAATCCATTCCTTCTTCCAATCCTACCGATGGTTCATGAAGATTTTCTCAAGTTTTGTGCTATATTTCCCCGTAATCCTTTTCAAGAAGAATAAGTAGTATGCAAAATCCATTGCTTGTCATCGATTTAATTTGATGAAGGTTAAGCATAAAATAAATCTTATTCTTATTTCATCCAAGTGATTAATCCCTTCCTTCGGAGTTTGTTCGCGAATAAATTCTAGTTCCAAGTGTTTCATCTTTTCTTTTCCGGAGTTCAAATTTCCTCGGCCATCTCGTCGGAACGTCCATCTTAATCACCGCAAGGTTCATCTCATTCTTTTCCCTCATTCTATCTCATCATCTTTTGTCACCGGAGTTCTTCATGATGGTTCTTCATGATTTAATTCATTCTTCAAGAGTTCATCAAGTATCATTCCATCCTCTCAAGTTCATGTTCTTTTCTTTCCATGTTCAGCCGGAGTGCTGCCTAAATTCTTTCAGTCTTATTCGTTTCTTTTCTCATTCTAACCACTCCGGTTAGAACGAGTCGTTTAATTGTCTATCCGATTCCGTGAGCTTTCGATTCTCGTCATTCTCGTTGTTCCTCTCTTTTTCTCGAGTTCTCTCGATTCTTTGCTTCTTCTCTTGAGTTCTTGTTTCACCTCATCCCTTTACCCTTCCGTCTTGGTCCTAAGATCTCGGGACGAGATCTCTTGTTAGTGGAGGAGTGTTGTAATGCCCCGGATACGATGCGCCAGGTGTCTGCCAGTTATTCGCCGTCATTTCCATGTCATTGCTTGCGTGTTGCATTTTGTCATGTCATCATCTGCATTTCATCTGCATGTTTTTTTTAAAACTTGCATCCGTTCGGGTTCCGTCGCTTCTCTCTGTTGTCCGTTCCGAGCCCTTTCACACTTGCACGCGCCCGCGGCACCTCTGAAATATTATTTTATAAGTGGCATAAAAATGTTCTCGGAATGGGTTGCAACTTGTCGTGCGGTCTTTTTATAGTGTAGACAGACCGCCTGCCAAGTTTCGTCGCATTCGGGGTTCGTTTGACTGCCCAACCGTTAATATATAACCGCGATATAGCCGGTATATTCGTCGGACGTTTCGGTCTCCGAAACTGCTGTCGGGCCTCTCTCTCTTCTCAGCCCAATGCATTCTACACAGCCCACCAACCCCTCACCTAGTCTCCCTCTGCCCGGACCGTCGGATCGTGATCCGAAGGCTCCAAAACGCTCCAAAACCCCCTCTAACCCTAACCCCTACCTATTTAATCCCCTCCTTCCATTTTTGGACAACCTACCCCTTCCCTAACCCCAGCTGCAACAATCCCCCCTCCTCCTCGGGATCTCCGCTGCCTCCCACCTCCATTTCCGCGCCACCCGCTCCAGCTTCGCCACTTGGCGCCGCCGCCACCGCGCCGGGACCAACCAGCGCGCGCCACCTCACCCCGCAGCGTCACCGCGGCCAATCCTGCAGCGCCACCTCACGCCCCGGCGCCTCAGCAAGCCGCGGCCCGCCCAAGCCTGCGCGCGGCCCGCGCGAGCCCATCGGGGCCCGACCGCGTCGCCTCCTGCTCCCTCGCCCCGATCTGGTTCGAAGGAGCTGAGCTCCTCTGCCCCAGCGCCGCCCGACCCTGTCGCCGCTCACCTCACCGCCGGCGACCTCCTCCGGTGCCCCAGGTCGCGCCACCCGCTGTCGTCCCCTCCTTTCCCTCTCCTTTTTTCTCTCTCCCTCATCTCCCCGTTTCTCTCTGCAGGAAGCCGCCGCCGCCGCCGGAGCTTCCTCGCCGCCATCCCGTCGCGTGTTGCCTCCGGATCCGGCCAGAATGGATCCGGAGCGACCGGATCCGGCCACCCCCTCGCGCCCCGGCCTCCTCCTCGCTGGCTCCGGCGAGCTTCAGCCGGATCGAGCCGCCGCCGCCGCCATGTCCTCGGGAGCGAGCAGCTCCCGTGCCCGTTGACCGCGCCCGCTCGGACCGGCCCCGCATGGACCCCGCAGCCCGGCCGTCGGCCCAGCCCAGCTCTGGCCCGATCCGCCTTTCCCTCCTCTCTGGCCCAAGTGGCCCAAGGTGAGCGAGCCCGCCTAACCTCTGCCCTGGTCGCGAGATATCTATATGACGCTCACTCGTTTTTTTCTTCAGAAAATCGACTAAGTCCTGTAATTTTTTGCACTTAATCATGCCATGTTTGACCTGCTGTATCTCTGCATCTGTAGCTCCATTTTGTGCGTATAATATGTCAAATTGTTCGTATCGACGAGTACTTCATTTCATTCTATTGCATCATTTTCATTTGAGCTCATCTTAATGCCCGAAATGCTGTTGGAAGAGTGCATGTTGATGTTAATCTGCTGAAACTGTTATAACTTGCTCATTTGTCATTTTTGCCATGATTGATGTGTGCATCCTATGAGGTTGATGTCTACATGTGTTTTGATCTATGCCATGCCCTCTTTCCAGGGGTGTATGCCGTGTATTTTTGTGATCAATGTGGTGACTAGCACAAGCATGCAAACTAGGCTTCGTGATATTGCTGATTTTAGTCTCTGTTCTGCTGTTATTTTGATGCCATGTAAACTTGATGCTACAGAGAGATCCATGCATATTTTGAGATACTTCAGTAAGGGTGTTTTGAACATGTGGGTATTGTCTATCCATTCATGCCCTTGTTTGCAATTATGGAGTAGCCTAGCATGTCATTTGAGTGCTCTACTTTTGCTTCAAAATGTTTCCTGTCAGATTGTTTACTTGTTATTCAATTTAGCCAAGGTTGCTATAGTTGATCCTTGCATGCTATGGACTCGTTCTTGCCTTGGTTGGTTACATAAACATGTCTTCTTGATGATGCTATGCTTATATTGTCATGCAATGACTTGTGGTGAGTGAATCGAGCTTGTTAAGTAGGGTAGTTGCTATTGCTGTTTTCCTGACAGATTCTGTTATATTTTGTTGCTATGTTAACATGCTTGTACTAATCATTCTATTCATAATATGGAGATGTTCTATAAACATGTTTTGATCTACATGTTATGCCCTATCAATCCATGCCCCTGGTTGCATTTATAGCTTGCTGTAGATTGTTCATAACTTGCTCCTAAGTTGCTTGATAATGTTGCTGTCAACCTGTTAACATTAAGTTCACTAGTTCCCATGTGTTTTGCTAGTGTTCCATGCACCCTATGAACTTGTTCTTGCCATGCTTAGCTTCATAAACATGCCTTCTTACTATTGGTTGCCTTGCCATGCCATGTAATGCTCTGTGGTGAGTGGTTCAAGCTCACGAACATGCCTACTTATTGTTGTTCCTGCCATGTATGAATCTGTAATATAACTTGCCATGTTTACATGGGTGCCATCATATTTTATATGCCTTTTTGGCTCATGGTCAGTAAGGGACTTTTGATCTATGCTATTAGTAGGTTCATGCCATGCCTTTGTTTGCCATGATATGTTCCTGTAACATGTTGTTTGATAGCTTTAAACATTGCAACCTGATGTTATTTCTGCTAAAGTCTGAAACTGTTATTATTTGCAATCTTTCCATGTCTTTTTGAGCATGTTCTAGTTGTTTCTGGAGATAGCTCAGTGTTCATGTTTTGTTATGCTTTACCAGTACTTAATGCCCATGCCTTTTGTTATTATGTTGGGGTGCTGTAGCATGTTGTTTTGATGCTTGCAAGATGCCTAGTTGCTGTTTTGGACAGATTGTTGCTATGACTTGTATAGTGTGTGTGTTTTGAACCGTTGCTCCGTTTTGAGTGTGCTCTATATGAAACTTGCTTGATTTTGCATGTAGCTTCATATTATCATGTTGCATACTTGTTTTGGTGTGTTTGCTTGATGTTTGTATGCATTTTGCATCAATACCATGTTTAACTTGTTTTGCTCATATCTTCTAGGCAGTAGCTCCGAATCTAATGAACTTTATATGTAACTTGACTAGAATTTCGTGTAGATCATCTTGGTGCATCTTAACTTGCTGTTTAACAACTTCAACTTAATATTTATTCAGTTCTGGACCAATTTCGAAATTTGCATATGAGGACTTACCGGAATTGTTATATGTTGTTCCCGGCCTCATTTAAACTTGCCTTGATGTGTTGTTCTTGTTCGCATCATCTCTTGCCATGAGTAGCTTCATGTAGCTTTGTCATGCATCATGCTTGTTGTGCATCATGTCTTGCTCATGTGCGGTGTGTTTACCATGTTGTGTGCTTCTTCTCGATAGTTCCCGTTTCGTTGCGATCGTGAGGATTCGTTCGTCTCCGCTTGGTTTGTCTTCGTGGATTCATCTTCTTCATGGACTCGTTCTTCTTCCTTGCGGGATTTCAGGCAAGATGACCGCTACCCTGGATCTCACTACTATCATTGCTATGCTAGTTGCTTCGTTCTATTGCTATGCTGCGTTACGTATCTTTTGCTCATCAAGCCTCCCAAATTGCCATGAACCTCTAACCTTTGACACCATTCCTAGCAAACCATTGCTTGGCTATGTTACCGCTTTGCTCAGCCCCTCTTATAGCCTTGCTAGTTGCAGGTGAAGTTGAAGATTTCTCCATGGTGGACAGGGTTTATGTTGGGATATCACAATACCTCTTATATTATTAATGCATATATATACTTGGTAAAGGGTGGAAGGCTCGGCCTTATGCCTGGTGTTTTGTTCCACTCTTGCCGCCCTAGTTTCCGTCATACCGGTGTTATGTTCCCGGATTTTGCGTTCCTAACGCGGTCGGGTGATTTATGGGACCCCCCTGACAGTTCGCTTTGAATAAAACTTGTCCAGCAAGGCCCAACCTTGGTTTTACCATTTGCCTCACCACCACCTACCTTTCCCTTGGGAGTAACTAACCCAAGGGTCATCTTTATTCAGCCCCCCCGGGCCAATGCTTGTCTAAGTGTTGGTCCAAACTAGAGCGCTTTGCAGCGCCCCCTTAGGGAAACTTGAGGTCTGGTTTTAGTTGTACGGACTGCTCATCCGGTCGTGGCCTGAGACGAGATACGCGCGGCTACTATCAGGATGTTGGCACGCTGGGAGGTCTTGCTGGTCTTGTTTTACCATTGTCGAAATGTCTTGTAAACCAGGATTTCGAGACTGATCGGGTCTTCCTGGGAGAAGGTCTACTCCTTCGTTGATCGCGAGAGCTTGTCATGGGCTAAGTTGGGACACCCCTGCAGGGTTTAAACTTTCGAGAGCCGTGCCCGCGGTTATGTGGCAGATGGGAATTTGTTAATGTCCGGTTGTAGACAACTTGACACCAGATCCGAATTAAAATGCATCAACCGAGTGTGTAGCCGTGATGGTCTCTTCTCGGCGGAGTCCGGGAAGTGAACACGGTTTCTGGGTTATGTTTGACGTAAGTAGGTGTTCAGGATCACCTCTTGATCATTGCTAGCTTCACGACCGTTCCACTTGTTCTCTTCTCGCTCTTATTTGCGTTGGTTAGCCACCATATCATGCTTAGTCGCTGCTGCAACCTCACCACTTTACCCCTTCCTTTCCCATTAAGCTTTGCTAGTCTTGATACCCATGGTAATGGGATTGCTGAGTCCTCGTGGCTCACAGATTACTACAACAACAATTGCAGGTACAGGTTATGCGATGATCCTGACGCGAGAGCGATGTTTGCTTGTTTTGGAGTTCTTCTTCTGCTTCTTCTTCGATCAGGGGATAGGTTCCAGGTCGGCAGCCTGGGCTAGCAGGGTGGATATTGTTTGAGTTCCTGTTTATGATTCATCCGTAGTCGGATGTTATTCTTGTATGTTGTATTGTTGTATTCGTGTGGCATTGTATGCCTTATGTATGTATCCCCATCTATTATGTAATGTTGATGTAATGATATCCACCTTGCAAAAGCGTTCCAATATGCGGGTCTATCCTTGGTGGGACCTTCGAGTTCCTTTTGGATAGGGTCGCATATCGGGCGTGACAGGTGTGCAATAGCCAGCATAGATTTCATCAGGGATCTCGAAAGCAGTCATGACCTCAGGCTTCTTTCCTCCTTTCTGTGGTCTCTTACCTTCAGCCATATTCTTCAGATGAGGAATTTGAACAATTGAACACTCTGAAGAAGTATGCAATTTTTCTTCGAGGAACGCTGCAAATGAGTTAAGTTGATGAGAACCTAGTGATTCATCAGCGGACATGAGTACCTGTGAATAGAGTGTAGGTGCGAGGAATTTGGAGAGGTCATATGCGTTCTCAGAAGGTTTTTCGAAAAGACAAGTTTTGAGGAATTTGACCAGATGAGCCTTGAGGAATTTCACTAAGCGTTCTTTGTCTTAGGTTCCAGAGTTGTACAGATCGAAGATCCACACAATTTTGGAATCTTGAAGAAAATGATTGCTTAGAGAAATGGATCAAGAACATACAATGTGTGAGGTGTTCATATGTGTGAAGATTTGAAGAATAAACACCTTTGAAGATTTTCAGGAAAGCTTGAGAATCAACGTGAGTAATAAAAGTAACTTTTAATTACCCGAAGTGAAGAACACGACGAACTGAGATGAACAGATGTGAAGTTCGTCAGGTTAGATCTCCCACGCCCTAACTTGGCAGAGGAAGACAGCTACGGCGGCGGCGGAGTGAAGATTTTCGCAACCGGCGCGAGTACGACGGCGACGAGGTTGAGGCAGCGAAGCTCTTCCTCACCGGCGACGATGGAGTAGCGGCGATGCCAGGGTTTGAGGAGCTCGAGCGAGAGAGAGAGCGGTCAAGCGGAGTAAATGAAGTGAGGAAGGGGAGAGGGGTATTTATAGTCAAGGTGAAAAACTGTTTGCCCGAAGATTTTGGGACGAACATGCCCCTACCCTTTCTCCTTCACGTGGCATGTGTCACCCACGTACTGTGTAGTTGAGATCGTGTAAGATCGTGGGTGAATAAAATAATGCATCATGGGATGCGGAACGGTTTGAGCGGCAAAACCGAAAATCTGGATAAGATTTGTTTTAAAGTTTCGTTCGCAATTTCTTCAGCTGACAAGGACACAGTGAAGATTTTGAACGAGTTTCAAATAGAACGCACATGAAGAATTTGTGACTAGATTGGGTTGAGTATAGCATAGAGGGGGAAGGGTCCGATCACATTCACTTAGCAGAAAAAAGCAACTTGAAGAAATAGCCATAAGTGAATGCTGTAGAGGACATAAACTCATATATATATATATATATATATATATATATATATATATATATATATATATATATATATATAGCTAATGAAGAAAAACGACGGAAACAGTGAAGATTTTGCAAAGTTGAAGAATTTGAAAAACTAAAGAATTTCAAAAATGAGGAAAAACTCAAATTGAAGATTTTCAACTTTTAGTGGTGGCGTGACCCACCGTATAAGAATGATGATTTCAGACACCGCGTACAATTGTCGTAGGGTTCTGAGAATCAAATTCTTCATTAATTTCTTCACACTTAGAGTGTTATTCTTCATTGATTGAAGAAAAACATCTCTTCATGTGTTGCACATCTAAGTCATCAATTTTGCATAAGTGTTAGGATGTGTGTCCTTTTCAAAGAACATTCGAAGATTCTAAGATATTTAGCTCATACCGCAACTTGCTAAATCTCTTCTCATCCAAGGGCTTAGTGAAGATATCAGCTAGCTGTTCTTCAGTCTTCACGTGCTCGATGGAGATGTCGCCCTTCAACACATGATCACGAAGAAAATGATGACGAATCTGAATGTGCTTTGTCTTCGAGTGCTGAACTGGATTGTGAGCAATCTTGATGGCACTCTCATTGTCATAGAGGAGAGGCACATTTTTCACGTTGATGCCATAGTCCTTGAGGGTTTGCTTCATCCAAAGCAGTTGAGCACAGCAAGAGCCAGCAGTAATGTATTCAGCTTCCGCAGTAGACAGTGATACGCAGTTCTGTTTCTTCGAGGACCAACAGACCAAAGATCGTCCGAGGAAATGACAAGTGCCAGAAGTTGACTTGCGGTCCACATGATCACCAGCATAGTCAGAGTCAGAATATCCAATGAGATCAAAAGCAGAGCCCTTGGGGTACCATAATCCTAGTGTTGGTGTGTGAGCTAGATATCGAAGAATATGCTTCACAGCCTTATGGTGTGATTCCTTCGGTGCAGCTTGAAATCGGGCACACATGCAAACACTAAGCATTATATCTGGCCTAGATGCACATAAGTCCAATAAAGAACCAATCATGGAGCGGTATACCTTGTGATCAAAGTCAATACCATTTTCATCAGTGCATAGATGGCCATTTGTGGGCATAGGAATTTTGACGCCTTTGCAATCTTGCATGCCGAATTTCCTCAGTACATCTTTGAGGTATTTCTCCTGAGATATGAATATGCCATTGCGCTGCTGACAAATTTGAAGACCTAAGAAGAATTTCAACTCTCCCATCATAGACATTTGATATTCTTCACTCATCATATAGGCAAATTCATCACTATAACGTTGGTCAGTACAGCCAAAGATAATATCATCAACATATATTTGGCACACAAATAGTTCACCATCATAAGATTTAGTAAAGAGAGTAGGGTCGGGTGAACCGGGTGTGAAGCCATTCTTCACGAAGAATTCCTTCAATGTATCATACCACGCCCGAGGGGCTTGCTTGAGGCCATAGAGGGCCTTATTAAGTCTGAAGACTTTGTCAGGATTCTTTGGATCTTGAAAACCTGGGGGTTGAGCAACATATACTTCTTCCTCAAGCTTACCATTGAGGAATGCACTTTTCACATCCATTTGATATAGGATGATATCATGGTGGTTAGCATAAGCAAGTAATATGCGAATAGCCTCAAGTCTAGCAACAGGTGCAAAAGTTTCATCGAAATCAATTCCTTCAACCTGTGTGTAGCCTTGAGCTACCAGTCGTGCCTTATTCCTCACCACAAGGCCATTTTCATCTTGCTTGTTGCGGTAGACCCACTTTGTGCCAATGATATTATGCTTGCGAGGATCTGGACGATTGACCAGTTCCCAGACATTGTTAAGCTCGAACTGATGTAATTCTTCTTGCATAGCTTGAATCCACTCCGGCTCCAGAAATGCTTCATCTACCTTAGTGGGCTCTGTGATAGAGACAAAAGCATAGTGCCCACAAAAGTTAGATAAATGTGAAGCTTTTGAGCGTGTTAGAGGACCTGGTGCTCTAATGTCATCGATGATCTTCTCCACTTGCACTTCTTTTGCAACGCGAGGATGAGCTGGTTGTCGCTGAGGAATTTGATCAGCATTTTCTTCAGCACCATTTTCCTCATCATGTTCTTCAGGTGCATCAGCTCGACGTTCTTCATGAACAGGAATGAATTCTTCAGCAGATTCTTCAGTAGGAATGACATCCTCAGTTGCCTTGAACTTGATAGAATCCTCAGGTGCTGGTTCATCTAACACAGAAGGTAGGTGCTCTCTTTGCGAGCCATTAGTTTCATCAAACCGCACATCTACAGTGTCAACAATCTTGTGAAGAACAATGTTGAAGACTCTGTAGGTGTGCGAGTCCTTTCCGTAACCAAGCATAAAACCTTCATGTGCTTTCGGTGCAAATTTAGAGTTGTGGTGAGGATCTCTAATCCAACATTTAGCACCGAAGACTTTGAAATAACTCACATTGGGTTTCTTGTCAGTGAGGAGTTCATAGGCCGTCTTCTTGAAGAATTTGTGAAGATATACTCTGTTGATGATGTGGCACGCAGTATCAATTGCATCAATCCAAAAACGCTGGGGCGTTTTGTATTCATCAAGCATAGTGCGAGCCATCTCAACAAGAGTTCTGTTCTTGCGCTCCACGATGCCATTTTGCTGAGGAGTATATGGAGCAGATAACTCATGAGTAATAGCAAGTTCATCAAGATAGGCATCAAGACCGGAATTCTTGAACTCAGTTCCATTGTCACTTCTGATGTGCTTGATCTTCACACCAAAGTTGGTTGAAGCCCTCGAGGAAAATCGTTTGAAGACTTCCCGCACTTCATGTTTGTAAGTAACAATGTGTACCCATGTATATCAAGAATTATCATCAACAATGACAAAACCATATAGAGATGCATCATTAGTGACAGCTGAGTAATGATTAGGTCCAAAGAGGTCCATGTGAAGCAATTCGAATGGACGAGTAGTGGTCATGATAGTCTTCGCTGGATGCTTGGCCTTGGTCATTTTTCCAGCTTCACAGGCTCCGCATAAGTGATCCTTGAGGAATTTGACATTCTCAATGCCAATGACATGTTTCTTCTTCGCAAGCGTGTGCAAATTCCTCATGCCTGCGTGACCAAGTCGTCGATGCCATAGCCAGCCTTCTGAAGCTTTTGCAAGTAGACACACGACTGGTTGTGGTCCTGTAGAGAAATCAACAATATACAAATCTCCTCTCCTAAAGCCTTCGAAGACTTTGGAATTGTCAGCTTCCATAATCACAACACAGCGATACTTGCCAAAGACAACAACCATATCAAGATCACAAAGCATTGAGACTGACATGAGATTGTATCTTAAGGACTCAACAAGCATGACTTTGTCCATGTGTTTATCCTTAGAGATTGCAACCTTACTAAGACCCAATACCTGACTTTTGCCTTTGTCAGCAAAGATGATATGCTTCAGATGTGACGGTGATAAGGGAGCATCCATCAATAGATTCTTGTTACCAGTCATGTGATTTGTACATCCACTATCAAGGACCCATTCAGTAGTTTTGGGTTGATCATCCTGCAGATGAATTAGTGTAGCTTACAATCTCATATGCTTCATCAGTGAAGAATATGATATCAAGTTCATCAGATGAATTTCATCAAGCAGTAAACAGATATAGCAGTATTAGGACGTGTGAAATGAAGGTTCATTTCATCATGATTCGCCTGCGTCCTTTCAGGTAATTTCGTCAGGTCCCCAGCAAATTCTTCAGACGTTAAAGCACGTCTGGAGACCTGACCCTGCAGAGGAAATTAGTTCTTTTTCTTCACCACCCACATCTGAAGGGGTGGCAAAGAGTTCATCACTCTGCAAGCACCATACGAGAATGGTGGCATAGAGGCCAAACCATTTTGTTTCACATAAGAGGGGTTAGGGTAAGCATATGAATAAGCAGAGAAATTCTTCGAGGACTTATGAACATAATGGTTTGAAGAATAATGCACATATTCATAGCCCTTAGCTCTACCCTGCGAGACAGAGTTGTTAGCACGATGATAATCATATGAGGACTTTGATCCTTTTGAGGAATTTGATCCACGTGAGGAATTTGGTCCGTATGAGAACTTGGATCCATATGAAGAATTTGGTTCACATGAAGAATTTGATCTGGGGTTACTGTTCTTCACAGGTGGTGTCATGAGGACATTCACCTGAAGACTTTCAAGGCACTTCTTGGGAACCCAGATTTTCTTCATAGGAGAACCATTCCTGCAGTTAGTGCCAACATATCTAGCAAATACTTCACCATTCTGATTTTTGAACAGTTTATAGTTGGAGTCAAATGACTCATCAGAAGAATGAGGAGATTCACATGTAAAGCCAGATAAGTTAGATGGATCAACTGGAGGTCCCTTTGCAGCAACCCATGAGGTTTTGGGGTACTGCTCAGGCTTCCAGTATGTTCCATCAGCATTGAGTTTCCTCTCAAAGGCAATACCCTCTTTCCTAGGGTTTCTGTTGAGGATCTGCTTTTTAAGCACATCATAAAGAGTCCGATGCCCTTTGAGGCTTTTGTACATGCCTGTCATGTACAATTCCTTCAGCCCTGCATTGTCAGGGATACTAGCAGTGTCCTCAGATGAGGAATTGGTGATAGCAGAGGTAGATGAAGAATTTGTAACAGTTGAAGCATTTGAACATTCAGGTGAAGAATTAGCAGATTTACGTTCAATGCACTTTAAGCATGGAGGAACAAATTCTTCCTGAGAAGCGCTGATTTGTTGAGCTAGTAATGAATCGCGCTCCTTCTGAAGATCTTCATAACACACTCTTAGCTTTTCAAGATGTTCCTTTCTTTGACGAGATTCAGAAGAAAGCTTCTCGTGATCTTGCTTTCCTTGAAGAAATTCATAAGAAAGTTTCTCATGATCAGATAAGAGAGTGTTATGATGACTTTGAAGGTTATCAAACCTAGACTGAAGTCTCTGAAGATTTTCAGTCAGGGCTTTAGTGCGATCCATTTCTTCACCCAACATATCATCACTTTTGTCTAGCATGTTTTGAACCTTTTCAAAAGCCCGTTGGTGTTTTACAGCAATCTTAGCAAGTTTAGAGTAGTTGGGCTTGAGATCCTCATCAGATTCATTTTCACTAGATTCAAAGGAGGTGTATTTGAGTACCTTTGCACCTTTCGCCATGAAGCAATAGGTGGGAGCGTAGTCATCATTATCTTCATCAGGCTTGTCGGTGGGGTCAGTTTCTTCAGTGTTGAACATGGACTTGCTAACGAAAGCAGTAGAGAAGGCCAGACTTGCCACACCAGATTCGGATTCTTCAGACGCCTCCTCTTCCTCATTTTCCTCAGATTCAGCTTCAGAGTCCATTTCCTTGCCAATGAATGCCCGAGCCTTCTTGGAGTTGCTCTTCTTGTGAGATGAAGACTTCGAGGATCTTGAAGATGAAGATTTTGACGATTTTTTCTTCTTCTTTGCATCATCAGAACTGTAATCCTTGTATTTCTTCTTCTTCATTTCCTTTTCCCACTAAGGACAATCTTGAATATAGTGACCAGGTTTCTTGCATTTGTGGCACAACCTTCTCTTATAGTCACTGGATGAGGAATCACTACTTCTTGAGGATTTTCCAAAGCGACCACGTCTTGAGAACTTCTGGAATTTCTTCATGAGTAGTGCTAGCTCCTGGCTCAATTATTCAGGATCACCAAGGCTACTACCAGAATCCTCACATTCAGAGTCAGACACAGCCTTCGCCTTCAGGGCATGTGGTTTGCCATAGCTTGAACCATAGAGATCTCTCTTTTCAGCAAGCTGGAACTCGTGAGTATTTAGCCTTTCGAGGATATCGGCAGGATCAAGAGACTTGTAGTCAGCACATTCTTGTATCATCAGTCCCAGAGTATCAAATGAGGAATCAAGCGATCTCAACAGTTTCTTCACCACCTCATGATCAGTGATGTTAGTGGCACCGAGGGCTTGAAGCTCATTTGAGATGTCAGTGAGGCGATCAAAGGTTTGTTGGACATTTTCATTGTCGAGTCTTTTGAAGCGGTTGAAGAGATTCCGAAGAACATCAACTCGAGAGTCACGCTCAGTTGAGACTCCTTCATTCACTTTGGACAGCCTATCCCAGATAAGCTTAGCAGTTTCCAAAGCACTCACTCTTCCATACTGTCCTTTACTCAGATGGCCACATATGATATTCTTCGCTTGAGAATCGAGTTGCTTGAACCTCTTCACATCAGTAGCGTTCAGTGAGGGTGAGACAGAGGGAACACCATTTTCCACAACATACCAGAGATCATTGTCAATTGCCTCAAGATGCATTCACATCTTGTTCTTCCAGTAGGGGTAGTCCGTCCCATCAAAGGTAGGACACCCAGCCGAGACCTTGATCATACCTGCGATCGACATAACTAAAACTCCAGGCGGTTAAACCAAAATCACACAGAACAAGGGAGTACCTTGCTCTGATACCAATTGAAAGTGCATTATATCGACTAGAGGGGGGGGTGAATAGGTGATTTTTATGAATTCTTCACTGAGGAATTTGCTGGTGAGGAAATTCCTTAGCGAAGAACTACTTGCAGCGGAATAAGTACTCAGAAGTAAGCATAACAGAATACAAGCATGGTTATCATGATGAAATGAAGACTAGCACAGAGTACAGAAAGTGTAATCACAGGATAACACAAGATGAAGACAAACAGACTGAAGAAATTGAACTGAGGAATTTGAGAAAGTCTTCAGTCAAAGTCTTCAAGCACAGATATGAACAAACAGTCAACACAGTAATGAGGAAATGGAAGGGTTGAGGAAATAGAACCAGTTAGGTTGGTGAAGACAATGATTTGGTAAACCAGTTCCAACTGCTGTCTCAGTTGTACATCTGGTTGGAGCGGCTGAGTATTTAAACTCGAGGACACGTAGTCCCGGACACCCAGTCACTGAGCACGCAGCTCAGGACACCCAGTCCTCACCGTATTCTCCTTGAACTAAGGCCACGCATACCTCGTCCAATCACTCGTGGTAAGTCTTCAGGTGACTTCCAAACCTTCACAAACTCGGTCACTCGGCGATCCACAATTCCTCTTGGATGCTCTAGACCATGACGCCTAACCGTCTGGAAGAAGCACAGTCTTCAAAGGTAACAAGCGTCGGATCCACGTAGGATCAATTTCTTCAGTGATGCTCAATCACTTTGGGTTTGTGGGGGTTTGGTTTTGGGTTTTCCTCACTTGATGATTTTCGCTCAAAGTCCTCGGAGGATGGGTTGCTCTCAAATGACAAGTGTCAAGTTCTCTCGGAGCAGCCAACCAGCTAGTGGTTGTAGGGGGCGGCTATTATAGCCTAGGGAGCAGCCTGACATGATAAGACATAAATGCCCTTCAATGATATGACCGTTAAGTGGATAGGATATATTGGGACAGCTGGCGCGCAGCACATCAACGGTCGGAAATTTGGCTCTCAAATTCCTCAGGGCTATCATGTTCCTCGCTGTGTAGGCAATTCGCACTGGCGAATTCCTAATTCCTCAGTCACAGCAAAGTCCTCAGTGACCAGAAGAACTGCGTCTCTGACACTGAAGAAATTGACTGAACTGTATGAGATTTCCAATGGCTTCACTCGAAGGGATTGGTAGGTGTAGGATTTTGAGTTGAGCATCACATGGAAATTTTTCCTTAGTATTTCCTCGACCCCCTTTAACAGTACGGTGTTTCCTATGACTCAAGGAAGAGAAAATGAAACTACGAAAACAAAAGTCTTCACGCTTCATGTTCCTCAAATGAATACCAAGTCTTCAAGGTCACACCAATTTCTTCACTTTCAAAGTCATCAGAAAGTCTTCAGAATATCAAAGTCTTCAGTCGAAGAACTTCATTTTTAGGGGTCGACTTTCTCTGTAAATATCAAACTCCTCATAGACTTATAGACCTGTGTACACTCACAAACGCATTAGTCCCTTAACCTATAAGTCTTCAATACACCAAAATCACCAAACTCATTAGTCACATTGCTTGCAAGGCTTATAGTGATGTGCATTACGGAGAGGGCCCAGAGATACCACTCTGACAATCGGAGTGACAAATCCTAATCTCGATCTATGCCAACTCAACAAACACCATCGGAGACACCTATAGAGCACCTTTATAATCACCTAGTTACGTAGTGACGTTCGGTTGCACACAAAGTGTTCCTCCGGTATTCGGGAGTTGTATAATCTCATAGTCATAGGAACATGTATAAGTCATGAAGAAAGCAATAGCAACATACTAAATGATAAAGTGCTAAGCTAACGGAATGGGTCAAGTCAATCACATCATTCTCTAATAATGTGATCCCGTTAATCAAATGACAACTCATGTCTATGGCTAGGAAACTTAACCATCTTTTATTCAACGAGCTAGTCAAGTAGAGGCATACTAGTGACACTCTGTTTGTCTATGTATTCACACATGTACTAAGTTTTCAGTTAATACAATTCTAGCATGAATAATAAACATTTATCATGATATAAGGAAATATAAATAACAACTTTATTATTGCCTCTAGGGCATATTTCCTTCACCAACACCGTGCCTGAAAGTCGGTGATCCAAGGCCAAAGGATGAGGATGAGAATTCTCATTCGAAAAAGGCATCAAGTTTGGGTGTTTGCAAGAGTTCAAGATGTGGTTGAGTGACTACGCCATTCAGAATCATAGGCCATTTGTTGTTGTTCATTCCAGCCAAGAGGTGCGTTACACCGTGAAATGTGACAAATAAGGTTGCCCATGAAAGGTTCATGGAAGAAAAATTCATGAAATAGGGCAATGGGAGTTGAAAAGTTGTGTAGCACTCATGAGTGCATACCGCTAGACGAAGCTAACCAAAGGAAGGGCCACCGTCAACTCACGTCTGAGTTTTTTCGGCTACAAATTATTGAATGAGATATCCAACAACCCAACTGTGAAGGTGAAGTTTCTCATGAGTACTGTCGAAGAACGATACAGATACAAGGTCAATTATGGCAAGGTATGGAAGGCCAAGGCAAATGCTATTAGGATGTTGCATAATGATTATGCAACCGCATACAATATTCTTCCAACGATGTTGGGAGCCATTGCACATAAGAACCTTGGCATGCAGCATGGGGTTGAGAAAATTGACGGAGTGTTTCATCGTGCCTTCTGGAGTTTTGGGCAATGCATTGAGGCATTTAATCATTGTCGTCCGGTGTTTTCTATAGATGGCACTTTCTTGACCGTAAAATACAAGGGCACACTAATGGTGGCAATGGCTCTTTCATCCAATGATAACGTGTTGTTGGTGGCCTTTCTTTATTTCCTTCCGAGCAGGACGACAACTGGGAGTGGTTCACGGGGCATGTGAGGATCAAGGTAATTGGGAAGAGGGAGGTATGCATCATATCAGACCGACACCATGGCATTCTTAAGGCCATATAAGTTGGCATTCCCGGGCCCCCAAATCTTCACCGCCGATGGTGCATGAGGCATTTCGTGGCGAACTTTTAACTTTTACCAGGCATGCAAGAGCAAGGAGTTTTGCAAAGACCTTACCCATGTTTGTGTGGCATTTACCATTGATGCATTCAAAATCCGCTATGATAAACTCTTCAAGGCGTTGGCAAAGAACAAAGGGGGAAGAGCATTCTTGGAAAGGAATTTCGGAGAGAAGCATAAATGGTCACGCGCTTACGATGAAGGAGGTTGTTGATATGGTGACATGACGAGAAACATGGTTGAATGCTTCAACAATGTGCTTAAGGGTGTCCGTTCTTTGCTAGTGACTGCAATACTAAAATGTACATTCTTGAAGTTGAACAAGTATTTTATTAGGCATTCCCAAACCACTGCCAAATGGATAGGTGAGAAAAAAGAGTATCCCAACAAGGTTGATGATTGGTTGGCGTTTCAAGCAGGCAAGTCTTCACATCAACAAACCATTAGATTTAATGACAAAGAAATGATCTACCAAGTGGACGAGCCAGGTGGCACAACACGAGATGGTGTGACTTATGGTGGTGTTGCGTATGAGGTGCACCTCAAGAACCGGTGGTGTATGTGTGAGAGGCCTCATAAGTATCACTGGTTGTGCTCGCACTTGATGACGGCGGCCAAGGCGAGAAAATTGCATGTTTCTGATGGGAGGACCATGCGGTTTCAGGAGTTCACATTGGAAGCCACGAGGTTGACATGGGCGCCTCGATTTTATCCTTTTCTTGACCAGTCACAATGCCCTGACTATGATGGCCCACATATTGTGCATGATCCTGAATTCATGGTGCCTACAAAGGGAAGAAGAAGAAACAAGAGGTTCTGGAGTGACATGGATGATCTAGCTGGATACACCGGAAGAAAATATTTGCTAGTAGTCATTTCATGGAGCCACCGGACACCAACAATTGTAGATAATGTGACGATCCAAGACACAATGTTGGGACATGCACCAAAAGCCCTAGGACCGATGCCAACATGAGCTCTAGCCAAACAAGTGTTCATAGAGGAGGTTCCGGTGGCACACGAGGAGGTAGGGGTGGTGGCCGTGGAGTACAGACTAGTCTTAGAGGTAGTGCACGAGGTGGCACTACTATTGCTGGCCATGGAGGATGGATGAGTCTTAGAGGTAGTGCACGAGGTGGCACTACTATTGGTGGGCGTGGAGGACATACGAGTCTTAGAGGTGCCGACGGGGATGGTCATGGTTCCGGTGGTACTACGAGGCGAAGGATTGATAGAGGAAGGCCTATTGATGTTTTGCTTAATTCGGATGGTTGAAATAATAAATGGTACTTGTTGTTTTGGTTAATCACTCTTATTTTATTGTCTTTATTTAATATGTTGATATTTTTCACTAAAAACCACTCTTATTTATGTAGGCATGGCTTCATCCTGTTCCATGACAAGGCAGCTTTATGCTAACCGTGAACACATGCCGAACAAGTGGGGGAACACCGAATTGGACAAGGTGAAGGAAAAAGATATGAAAACCCCATCATGTTGGTGTGGAGATGTTTGCAAAGTGAAGGTGTCCACCGACTGCAAGTAGTCATGGATGAAAGGGAGAACATTTCTTGCATTTCCCAACTATGCACATGATTGCGCGCTTCCAACAAACGCCTATGACGTACCACCGGTATGGTCAAAGAGTAATCTCAATTTTGGTTCAACTTCAACTCATAATACTAACAACAAACTTGTTTTTCCTATGCAGTCACCACCTCCTCTTTGCAAGTACTTCACATGAATAGATCCAGATGTGCCAGAAGATGTTCAAAAGGAACAATATCGAGATTTTCTTAGGAGCCAACGGCTGTTTGAAGAAGCATATCAAAGAGCCGAGGATGAAGAGCATCGTTGGAAGGAGGGAATGAAAGAAGCATGAGGAGGAGAGGGCACACAAAGAGAAGGTTGATCGTGAAGAAGAGAGGGCAAGAAAGCTTGCAAGGGCTCGCGATGCACAAGGGGAGGATGAGGCACGTTACAAGAAGGGAAAATGGCCCATGTTTCCTTAGTGATCTTGTGATGCATCTAGTGAAGTTGTACGACTGAGACTATTTGATAGTATTTGGTATGGCCCTAATCTGCATGTCGGATACTTTATGATGTTGTGATGCCTGAGACTATTTTATGCCACTATGTATGTTGAACTTTCGTGCTAAAACAGACAAATGTTGAACTATTTGTGACTGAAATATTGTCAGGGATACACTAATATTGTTTGTTAAGTTATGTTTTCTGTATAACATGCTTCTTCTTCTTGTTTTGCAGGGCTTTCATCCCTACTTCCCGAGTTCGTGGTGGTAGGGTGTGCCTCCCTACCGCCGGAGACGCTAATGGTAGGCCCTGCATCTCACGCAGACAACCAGACATATGTCTGGTGCTGCACGCCAAGATTAGGCTCTAGCGGCATAACCTATGGCGGTAGGGTGGTAAATCCTACCACTAGAGTCTGTGGCATCTCCAGCGGTATGGTGGCACATTCTACCGCCACAGACTCCGGTGATAGGGTTGAAAGCCCTGCAAAACAAGAAGAAGCAACATGTTAGACAGAACACATAACTAATCAAACAACATTGGTATATACCTGACAATATTTCAGTCATAAATAGTTCAACATTTGTCTGTTTTAGCACTAAAGTTCAACATACATAGTGGCATAAAATACTCTCAAGCATCACAACATGCGGTAGGGTATGAAAGCCCTACAAAAAAAATGAAGCAACATAATGTGTATGTTTTCGTTGTCAACATTGTTGCACAGGCCAAATGATAACGTAAATTTCAAGGGATAATTAGATTTATGCCCATAGTTGAGTCCCACTCGGCTGTTTTACCCCTAATTTCCATAAGTCACCAGTTTTGTCCAAGTCTCTTCGCTCCTCTTATGCTTTTTCCCTTCGAGCATTTGACCGTCAGTTTGATTAATTCACAACTAATTCATACTAAATAAAAAAAATGCAAATAAGATACCAAAATGTTCAGAAAAACATCACCTATATGTCAGTGTCATTTGCATTCATGAAAAAAGTGTTGGAAAGCGCCCACCCGAGTTTTAGCTCTGATACCACCATGAATAGTAAAATTGGAAAAAAAATAACAATAATAATGTGGGGGCAAAGAATGGCAAATGTTTTAAGTGCTTGCCATGTTTCATCAAGGAATGACATTCGTGGATGTCGTGGCAAAAAAAATCAGCACTCCAAAATAGATTATTTTGCCATGACTTCCACGAATATCATTTCCTCATGAAACTTGGCAAGCACTTAAAACATTTGTCATTCTTTGCCATCACATTTTTTTTGATTTTACTATTCATGGTGGTATCATAAGAGGTAAAACTCGGATGAGCACTTGCCAACACTTTTTTCATGAATGCAAATGACACTAACATATACGTGATGTTATTTCAAACATTTTGGTATCTTATTTGCATTTTTCTGACTTAGTATGAATTAGTTATGAAGTTTTCAAACTGACGATCAAATGATCAAAGGGCAAAAACATAAGAGGAGCGAAGTGACTTGGATAGAACAGGTGACTTTTGGAAATTAGAGGTATGTAAAACAGCCGAGTGGGACACACATAGGGGCACAAATCTAATTATCCCTATATATATGCCATACAACACCCGGTAGTTCAAATTACAGTATGACACACATCATGCCCGGTACTTCAAATGACACACATCATGCCCGGTAGAATATTAAGCATAAATGCTCTACACCGAGAAATAGCTCATGAACATTTTGATACGCTCAATTTGTGCATCACACTGTGGATTAGGCCTCAGTCGAATATCATTGGGTCCAGCCCAATGGATCATCGCACCCTTCACGTCATGGAACCACGCCCATCAAGCACGTCAGTTCGGGTTCTTCGTCACTCCTTGTTCGATTGCCCATCCAATAACCTGGGCGGGTCTTGACAAGTCGAGCTCGCAGAATTCATCAATGCCTATTGAGAACCCTATCTCCATTGCCAAAGAGTGTTTACAATCATCTTCCTTCTTCTGTGCCTCATGAAGAATCTTCTCTTTTTCTTCCATGTGCTCTTTAGGGTACTTACAAAACTAATACTTGTTGAAATCCCTCATAAGTGTGTTTGCCTCCTCACAACTATTAATCCATTGTTCAAGCTCCCTCATCATACTACCAGAGTTTCAGTCAGTTTTCATATTGGGCTGCTTTTGGATTGGACAAAATGGGCTAACTCCCCAAATCTATTCAATTTGGTCTGGGCTTTAACAATTGTTGGACTGGGTTGGTCCGGTCTGGACAAGAACCAACTGGTCTCAGACCGTTTCGACCTGTAGTCTGAAACCGGATCGAGGATCAAATCGACACACGCAGCCTGACCTAGCGAGGAGAGCCTCCATTGCCCGCCGCCCGCCGCCCACCGCCCACGGCCGTTGCTACCTCTTGAGCACTGCGTTGGATTTCCTCAAAGAGGAGAGGATGATGCAGCAAAGTAGCGTAAGTATTTCCCTCAGTTTTGGAGAACCAAGGTATCAATCCAGTAGGAGACCATGCACAAGTCCCTCGTACCTACACAAAACGATAGCAACTCGCAACCAACGCGATTAGGGGTTGTCAATCCCTTCAAGGTCACTTACGATGGTGAGATCTGATAGAGATGATAAATAATATTTTTGGTATTTTTGATAGATAGATGCAAAGTAAAAAGTAAAAGGCAAAGTAAAAACAAGGCAAGTAAATAAAGTAATGGAGATTGATATGTTGAGAATAGACCCGGGGGCCATAGGTTTCACTAGTGGCTTCTCTCAAGAGCATAGATATTCTACGGTGGGTGAAAAAATTACTGTTGAGCAATTGACAGAACTGAGCATAGTTATGAGTATATCTAGGCAATGATCATGTATATAGGCATCACGTCCAAAACAAGTAGATCGAAATGATTCTGCATCTACTACTATTACTCCACTCATCGACCGCTATCCAGCATACATCTAGAGTATCAAGTTAAAAACAGAGTAACGCCTTAAGCAAGATGACATGATGTAGAGGGATAAATTCATGCAATATGATAAAAAAAACCATCTTGTTATCCTCGATGGCAACAATAAATACGTGCCTTGCAACCCTTTCTGTCACTTGGTAAGGACACCGCAAGATTGAACCCAAAGCTAAGCACTTCTCCCATTGCAAGAACTACCAATCTAGTTGGCCAAACCAAAAAGGATAATTCTAAGAGACTTGCAAAGATAACTCAATCATACATAAAAGAATTCAGAGAAGAATCAAATATTTTCCATAGATAATACTGGATCATAAACCCACAATTCATCGGTCGCAACGAACACACCACAAAAATAAGATAACATCAAATAGATCTCCACGAGAGAGGGGGAGAACATTGTATTGAGATCCAAAAAGAGAGAAGAAGCCATCTAGCTACTAGCTATGGACCCAAAGGTCTGAAGTAAACTACTCACACTTCATCGGAGGGGCTATGGTGATGATGTAGAAGCCCTCCATGATGGATGCCCCCTCCGGCGGAGCTCCGAAATAGGCCCCAAGATAGGATCTCGTGGATACAGAAGGTTGCGGCAGTGGAATTAGGTTTTTGGCTCCTGTTCTGATTGTTTGGGGATACGTAGGTATATATAGGAGGAAGGAGTACATCGGTGGAGCGTCAGGGGGACCACGAGGTAGGGGGCGCACCCAGGGGGGCGCCCTCCACCCTCGTGACTGCCTCTGGCACTGCTTGGAGTAGGGTCCAAGTCTCCTGGATCACGTTCGGTTGAAAAATCACATTCCTGAAGGTTTCATTCCGCTTGGACTCCGTTTGATATTCCGTTTCTTCGAAACACTGAAATAGGCAAAAAACAGCAATTCTGGGCTGGGCCTCCAGTTAATAGGTTAGTCCCAAAAGTAATATAAAAGTGGAAAATAAAGCCCAATATAGTCCAAAAAAGTAGATAAAGTAGCATGGAGCAATCAAAAATTATAGATACGTTGGAGACGTATCAAGCATCCCCAAGCTTAATTCCTGCTCGTCCTCGAGTAGGTAAATGATAAAAAAGAATTTTTGATGCGGAGTGATACTTCGACATAATTTCAATATAAATCTTCTTACTTGTGATATGAATATTTAGATCCGAAAGATTTAAGACAAAAGTTCATATTGACACAAAAATAATAATACTTCAAGCATACTAATCAAAGCAATCATGTCTTCTCAAAATAACATGGCAAAAGAAAGTTCATCCCTACAAAATCATATAGTTAGGCTATGCTTCATTTCCGTCACACAAAGATGTTCCCAACTTCTATACCCCCGATGACAAGCCAAGCAATTGTTTCATACTCAAATAATCTCAAACTTTTTCAACCTTCACGCAATACATAAGCGCGAGCCATGGATATAGCACTATGGGTGGAATAGAATATGATGATGGGGATTGTGTGGAGAAGACCAAAAAGGAGAAAGTCTCACATTGACGAGGCTAATCAACGGGCTATGGAGATGCCCATCAATTGATGTCAACATGAGGAGTAGGGATTGCCATGCAACGGATGCACTAGAGCTATAAGTATATGAAAGCTCTACAAAAGAAACTAAGTGGGTGTGCATCCAACTTGCTTGCTCACGAAGACCTAGGGCATTTTGAGGAAGCCCATCATTGGAATATACAAGCCAAGTTCTATAATGAAAAATTCCCACTAGTATATGAAAGTGACAAAATGAGAGACTCTCTATCATGAAGATCTTGGTACTACATTGAAGCACAAGTGTGGTAAAAGGATAGTAGCATTGTCCCTTCTCTCTTTTTCTCTCATTTTTTTGTCCTTCCTTTTTTTTGGCCTTGCTTTTTTTTTCCTTTTTTTCTTTTTTAATTTTTTTCGTCCGGAGTCTCATCCCGACTTATGGGGGAATCATAGTCTCCATCATCCTTTCCTCACTTGGGACAATGCTCTAATAATGATGATCATCACACTTTTATTTTTCTTACAACTCAACAATTACAACTCGAAACTTAGAACAAAATATGACTCTATATGAATGCCTCCGGCGATGTACCGGGATGGTGCAATGAATCAAGAGTGACATGTATGGAAAATAATGCATGGTGGCTTTGCCACAAATACGATGTCAACTACATGATCATGCAATGGCAATATGACAAAAGTAATGTATGTCATAATAATGATAATGGAAGTTGCATGGCAATATATCTCGGAATGGCTATGGAAATGCCATGCTAGGTAGGTATGGTGGCTGTTTTGAGGAAGATATAAGGAGTTTTATGTGTGATAGAGCATATCGTATCACGAGGTTTGGATGCACCGGCGAAGTTTGCACCAACTCTCAAGGTGAGAAAGGGCAATGTACGGTACCGAAGAGGCTAGCAAAGGCGGAAAGGTGAGAGTGCGTATAATCCATGGACTCAACATTAGTCAAAAGAACTCATATACTTATTGCAAAAATTTAGAAGCTATCAAAAATCAAGTACTACGCGCATGCTCCTAGGGGGATAGATTGGTAGGAAAATACCATCGCTCGTCCCTGACCGCCACTCATAAGGATGCACAAGCCAGGTACACTTCATGTTTCAAATTTGTTACACAACTTTAACCATACGTGCATGCTACGGGACTTGCAAACTTCAACACAAGTATTTCTCAAATTCACAATTATAAACTAGCACAACTTTGATATTATCACCTCCATATCTCAAAACAATTATCAAGCATCAAACTTATCTTAGTATTCAATTCACTCAAAAGAAAGTTTCACATATCTTGAACACTAAGTATATTAACATTAAGCAAATTACCATGCTATTAACGACTCTCAAAATAATCTAAGTGAAGCATGAGAGATCAATAGTTTCTTTAAAAAAAATCCACCACCATGCTCTAAAATATATAAGTGAAGCACTAGACCAAAAATTATCATGCTCAAAAGATATAAGTGAAGCACTATGAGCAAAACTATCAAGCTCAAAAGATATAAGTGAAGCACATAGAGTATTCTAACAAATTCCAAATCATGTATGGCTCTCTCAAAAGGTGTGTACAGCAAGGATGATTGTGGTAAACTAATAGTCAAAGACGCAAATAATACAAGACGCTCCAAGCAAAACACATATCATGTGGTGAATAAAAATATAGCTCCAAGTAAATTACCGACGGAAGTGGACGAAAGAGGGGATGCCTTCCGGGGCATCCCCAAGCTTTGAATTTTTGGTGTCCTTGGATTATCTTGCAGGTTCCATGGGCATCCCCAATCTTAGGCTCTTGCCACTCCTTGTTCCATAATCCATCAAAAGAATTCACCCAAAACTTGAAAACTTCACAACACAAAACTCAACAGAAATCTCGTGAGCTCCGTTAGAGAAAGAAAACAAAGAACTACTTAAGGTACTGTAATGAACTCATTATTTATTTATATTGGTGTTAAACCTACTGTATTCCAACTTCTCTATGGTTTATAAACTATTTTACTAGCCATAGATTCATCAAAATAAGCAAACAACACACGAAAAACAGAATCTGTCAAAAACAGAGCAGTCTGTAGCAATCTATAACTAACACAAACTTCTGGAACTCTAAAAATTCTACCAAAATAGGAAGTCCTGGACAATTTGTTTAGTGAACAGAATAAAAAAGAATCAACGCAAAAGCACGTTCCTGTGATTTAACAAAATTATATTCGTGCGTGCAAAGTTTCTGTTTTTCAGCAGAATCAAGTCAACTATCATCGTAGGTTATCCTATAGGTTCTACTTGGCACAAACACTAATTAAAACATAAAACCACATACAAACAGAGGGTAGATGGATTATTTATTCCTAAACAGAAGCAAAAACAAAAAACACAAAATAAAATTGGGTTGCCTCCCAACAAGCGCTATCGTTTAACGCCCCTAGCTAGGCATTGAGATTTCAATGATGCTCACATGAAAGACAAAAATTGAAGCACAAAGAGAGCATCATAAAACATGTGACAAACACACTTAAGTCTAACATACTTCCTATGCATAGGAATCTTATAAGAAAAAAAATTATCAAGGCAAGCAAAAACTAGCATATGCAAGGAAGAACAAAGAGATGATAGCAATCTCAACATGAAGAGAGGTAATTTAGTAACATGAAAATTTCTACAACCATAATTTCCTCTCTCATAATAATTACATGTAGGATCATAAGCAAATTCAACAAAATAGCTATCACATAACATATTCTCGACATGATCCACATGCATGCAAAGTTGACACTCTTCCAAGATAGTGGGATTAACTAAAGTCATGACCTCTCCAAACCCACTTTTATGAAAAATATCATAAGATTCAACATACTCCAAATATGTGGGATCTAAAATTGACACTCTTCCAAAACCACTTTCAATATTATTGCAAACACTATTATCAATCTCATATTCAACATGGGGCTTAACTAAATTTTCAAGATCATAAGAAGAATTACCCCAATCATGATCATTGCAACAAGTAGTAGACATAGAAAAACTAGCATCCCCAAGCTTAGGGTTTTGCATATTATTAGTACAATTGTCACCAAGAGAACTTATAGTAAAATCATTGCAATGATGCTTTTTATTCAAAGAGTTATCGTGAATCTCTTCATAAAGTACTTCATCACAATTTCTAGATTCATGAATTTCAAGCAAAACTTCATAAAGATAATCTAGTGCACAAAACTCACTAGCAATTGGTTCATCATAATTGGATCTCTTAAAAAGATTGGCAAGCGGATGAGGATCCATAAATTTTTAGCAAGCAAAGATGCAAGCAAAAATAAGGTACAAGCAAACATAAGATCGAACGGAAGAAGGGCGAATAAAACGGCAAGGGTGAAGTGGGGGAGAGGAAAACGAGAGGCAAATGGAAAATAATGTAATGCAAGAGATAGGGATTTGTGAAGGGTACTTGGTATGGTTGACTTGCTTGCGTGAGCCTCCCCGGCAACGGCGCCAGCAATTCTTCTTGCTACCACTTGAGCACTGCGCTTGATTTCCCCGAAGAGGAGAGGATGATGCAGCAAAGTAGCGTAAGTATTTCCCTCAGTTTTTGAGAACCAAGGTATCAATCCAGTAGGAGACCACGCACAAGTCCCTCGTACCTACACAAAACAATAGCAACTCGCAACCAACGCGATTAGGGGTTGTCCATCCCTTCACGGTCACTTACGATGGTGAGATCTGATAGAGATGATAAATAATATTTTTGGTATTTTTGATAGATAGTAAAGTAAAAAGTAAAAGGCAAAGTAAAAACAAGGCAAGTAAATAAAGTAATGGAGATTGATATGATGAGAATAGACCCGGGGGCCATAGGTTTCACTAGTGGCTTCTCTCAAGAGCATAGATATTCTACGGTGGGTGAACAAATTACTGTTGAGCAATTGACAGAATTGAGCATAGTTATGAGTATATCTAGGCAATGATCATGTATATAGGCATCACGTCCAAAACAAGTAGATCGAAATGATTCTGCATCTACTACTATTACTCCACTCATCGACCGCTATCTAGCATACATCTAGAGTATCAAGTTAAAAACAGAGTAATGCCTTAAGCAAGATGACATGATGTAGAGGGATAAATTCATGCAATATGATAAAAAACCCATCTTGTTATCCTCGATGGCAACAATACAATACGTGCCTTGCAACCCTTTCTGTCACTTGGTAGGGACACCGCAAGATTGAACCCAAAGCTAAGCACTTCTCCCATTGCGAGAACTACCAATCTAGTTAGCCAAACCAAAAAGGATAATTCGAAGAGACTTGCAAAGATAACTCAATCATACATAAAAGAATTCAGAGAAGAATCAAATATTTTCCATAGATAATACTGGATCATAAACCCACAATTCATCGGTCTCAACAAACACACCGCAAAAAGAAGATTACATCGAATAGATCTCCACGAGAGAGGGGGAGAACATTGTATTGAGATCCAAAAAGAGAGAAGAAGCCATCTAGCTACTAGCTATGGACCCGAAGGTCTGAAGTAAACTACTCACACTTCATCCGAGGGGCTATGGTGATGATGTAGAAGCCCTTCGTGGTGGATGCCCCCTCCGGCGGAGCTCCGGAACAGGCCCCAAGATGGGATCTCGTGGATACAGAAGGTTGCGGCGGTGGAATTAGGTTTTTGGCTCCTGTTCTGATCGTGTGGGGATACGTAGGTATATATAGGAGGAAGGAGTACGTCGGTGGAGCGTCAGGGGGCCCATGAGGTAGGGGGGCGCGCCCAGGGGGGCCCTCCACCCTCGTGACCGCCTCTGGCACTGCTTGGAGTAGGGTCCAAGTCTCCTGGATCACGTTCTGTTGGAAAATCACGTTCCCGAAGGTTTCATTCCGTTTGGACTCCGTTTGATATTCCGTTTCTTCGAAACACTGAAATAGGCAAAATACAGCAATTCTAGGCTGGGCCTCCGGTTAATAGGTTAGTCCCAAAAGTAATATAAAAGTGGAAAATAAAGCCCAATATAGTCCAAAATAGTAGATAAAGTAGCATGGAGCAATCAAAAATTATAGATACGTTGGAGACGTATCAGCCGCCAAACCGGGATCTTTCGCCACCGCCGCTGCCCGACTGGAGCTTGGTCGCCCCGTGCCTACCCTTGTTCCTGCTCGCAGTCTCCCTCGCAGCGTGTTGGGACAGACGCGCCGACAGCCACGGCGTGCACTCCGTGCTCTCCGTGCTCTACGTGCCGCTCCTCTCGGCGCTGCTCAGCGGGGCGGTCACGCTCGTCTTCCTCGTTGGCGTCCTGTGCTGCAAGCGCACCGACATCGCGCACGTGCCCCCCTCTGTGGCCACCGCCGCCCCGGACCTGCCTAAGAAGGTCCGCCTGAAAGCACAAGTGCTCCCTAGGTGGTTTTGGTAATTAATGTCAACATTTCTCTTGTTGGACTAACGCTTTTATCTAGCATGTTTTAGATAAGTTCAACAATGGAGTGGCATGGACTAAAGGATGTGGGAACTCCTTCAAGATGCTAAGGACAAAGGATTGGCTCAAGCTTCAAGCTCAAGACTCTTCATTTTATATTTTAGTGATCCAAGATCACATTGAGTCTATAGGAAAAGCCAATACTATCAAGAAGGAATGAGGTGTTGCTTAATGAGTTTCTTGCTCCACAGTGCTTAGTGATATGCTCCAAAATCCTCAACTACTTTCCCACTTCCACACATATGACCTAAACCTAAAGTCAAACTCGGCCATACCGATTCTTTCTATCCGGCGCCACCGAGTTCAGATGTCATAGCCACTGCCACAAACCCTAGGATAGGGATCTTGGTCCTACCGAGATGGGATTGTAATCTCTCTGTGTATGTCCATTAACAAAATCTGTCTCACCGAGTTTGAGCAATCGGTACTACCGAGATTACAATGCAAACTTCCTGGTTGACTCATTACCAAAATCGGTCTCACCGAGTTTGTGTAATCGGTCCAACCGAGTTTGCCTGACTGATAACCCACAAGTATAGGGGATCGCAACAGTTTTCGAGGGTAGAGTATTCAACCCAAATTTGTTGATTCGACACAAGGGGAGCCAAAGAATATTCTCAAGTATTAGCAGCTGAGTTGTCAATTCAACCACACCTGGAAACTTAGTATCTGCAGCAAAGTGTTTAGTAGCAAAGTAATATGATAGTGGCGGTAACGGTAACAAAAGTAAAGACAGAAAAAGTAATGTTTTTGGTATTTTGTAGTGATTGTAACAATAGCAACGGAAAAGTAAATAAGCGTAAACCAGTATATGGAAAACTCGTAGGCACCGGATTAGCGATGGATAATTATGCCGGATGTGGTTCATCATGTAACAGTCATAACATAGGGTGACACAGAACTAGCTCCAGTTCATCAATGTAATGTAGGCATGTATTCCGTATATAGTCATACGTGCTTATGGAAAAGAACTTGCATGACATCTTTTGTCCTACCCTCCCGTGGCAGCGGGGTCCTATTGGAAACTAAGGGATATTAAGGCCTCCTTTTAATAGAGAACCGGAACAAAGCATTAGCACATTGTGAATACATGAACTCCTCAAACTACGGTCATCACCGGGAGTGGTCCCGATTATTGTGACTTCGGGGTTGCCGGATCATAACATATAGTAGGTGACTATAGACTTGCAAGATAGGATCTAGAACACACATATATTCATGAAAACATAATAGGTTCAGATCAGAAATCATGGCACTCGGGCCCTAGTGACAAGCATTAAGCATAGCAAAGTCATAGCAACATCAATCTCAGAACATAGTGGATACTAGGGATCAAACCCTAACAAAACTAACTCGATTACATGATAAATCTCATCCAACCCATCACCGTCCAGCAAGCCTACGATGCAATTACTCACGCACGGTGGTGAGCATCATGAAATTGGTGATGGAGGATGGTTGATGATGACGACGGCGACGAATCCCCCTCTCCGGAGCCCCGAACGGACTCCAGATCAGCCCTCCCGAGAGAGATTAGGGATTGGCAGCGGCTCCATATCGTAAAACGCGATGAAACTTTCTCTCTGATTTTTTTCTCCCCAAAAGCCAATATATGGAGTTGGAGTTGGCGTCGGAGGGCCACCAGGGGGCCCACGAGGTAGGGGGGCGCGCCCAGGGGGGAGGGGCGCGCCCCCACCCTCGTGAACAGGGTGTGGCCCCCCTGGCCTTCATCTTTGGCGAGGATTTTTTATTATTTATTCTAAGATATTCCGTGGAGTTTCAGGTCATTCCGAGAACTTCTGTTTTCTGCACATAAAACAACACCATGGCAATTCTGCTAAAAATAGCGTCAGTCCGGGTTAGTTCCATTCAAATCATACAAGTTAGAGTCCAAAACAAGGGCAAAAGTGTTTGGAAAAGTAGATACGACGGAGACGTATCAACTCCCCCAAGCTTAAACCCTTGCTTGTCCTCAAGCAATTCAGTTGACAAACTGAAAGAGAAAAAGAAAAACTTTTACAAACTCTGTTTGCTCTTGTTGTTGTAAACATGAAAAGCCAGTATTCAAGTTTCAGCAATTATTATGAACTAACCATACTCACAATAACACGTAGGTCTCACAGTTACTCATATCAATAGCATAATTAGCTAGCGAGCCATAAAATTAAAGCTCGGATGACAACACTTTCTCAAAATAATCATAACATGATATAACAAAATGGTATCTCGCTAGCCCTTTCTGAGACCGCAAAACATAAATGCAGAGCACCTTTAAAGATCAAGGACTGACTAAACATTGTAATTCATGGTAAAAGAGATCCAGTCAAGTCATACCCAATATAAACCAATAATAATGAATGCAAATGACAGTGTGCTCTCCAGCGGGTGCTTTTTAATAAGAAGGGTGATGACTCAACATAAAAGTAAATAGATAGGCCCTTCGCAGAGGGAAGCAGGGATTTGTAGAGGTGCCAGAGCTCGGTTTTGAAATAGAGATAAATTATATTTTGAGCGGCATACTTTCATTGTCAACATAACAACTAAAAGACAACGATATCTTCCATGCTAAACAGATTATAGGCGGTTCCCAAACAGAATGGTAAAGTTTATACTCCCCCTCCTCCACAAGCATCAATCCATGGCTTGCTTGAAACAACGAGTGCCTCCAACATTCAACGGGTCCCAAGGGGAGTTTTGTTTGCAGTTATTTTGATTAGCTTTGATCTTTTTGGATCATGGGACTGGGCATCCCGAATACCAGCGATTTTCTCGTGAATGAGGAGCGGAGTCCACTCCTCTTGAGAATAACCCGCCTAACACGGAAGATAAGGGCAGCTCTAGTTGACATATGAGCTATTTGAGCATGCAAAACAGAATGTTTATTTGAAGGTTTGGAGTTTGGCACATACAAATTTACTTGGAACGGTGGGTAAATACCGCATATAGGAAGGTATAGTGGACTCATATGGCATAACTTTGGGGTTCAAGGAGTTTGGATGCACAAGCAGTATTCCCGCTTAGTACAGGTGAAGGCTAGCAAAAGACTGGGAAGCGACCAACTGAGAGAGCGACAATAGTCGTAAACATGCATTAAAATTAATTTACACCGAGTACAAGCATGAGTAGGATATAATCCACCATGAACATAAATATCATGAAGGCTATGTTGATTGGATTCAACCACATGCGTGAACATGTGCCAAGTCGAGTCACTCAATTCATTTAAAGGAGGATACCACCCCATCATACCACATCATGATCATTCTAATAGCATGTTGGCACGCAAGGTAAACCATTATAACTCATAGCTAATCAAGCATGGCACAAGCAACTATAATCTCTAAATGTCATTGCAAATATGTTTACTTCATAATAGCTGAATCAGGAATGATGAATCATCATATTTACAAAAACAAGAGAGGTCGAGTTCGTACCAGCTTTTCTCTTCTCAATAAGTCCATCATATATCATCATTATTGCCTTTCACTTGCACGACCGAACGGTGTGTATAATAATAAGAGTGCACGTGCATTGGACTAAGCTGGAATCTGCAAGCATTCAACTCAAGAGAGAAGACAATTAATATGGGCTCTAGGTATAAATAATCAATCATGCATAAAAGAGCCACTAAGCATTTTCAATATGGTCTTCTCGACCCCCAAAGAAAGAAAAAGAAATAAAAACTATTTACACGGGAAAGCTCCCAACAAGCAAAAGAAGAACGGGAAATATTTTTGGGTTTTCTTTTTAATTCTACTACAAGCATGGAAAGTAAACTAACTATTTTTTTGTTTTTCTTAAAGTTTAACAAACACACAAGAAGAAAGCAGGAAAAAGAAATTTAAACTAGCATGGATATTACAGTGAAAAAGTATGAGCACTGACATCTAGCAATGAGTGTGTGTGAACATAAATGTAATGTCGGTGGGAAATACGTACTCCCCCAAGCTTAGGCTTTTGGCCTAAGTTGGTCTATTGCCAGGGATGGCCTGGCGGATATCCGTAGGTGAAGCTGGGGTCGTATCGTGAAGCAGCGGCTATTGCCGCCTGAGCTATAGCGTGGAGTCGAGCAGCCTCCACTCCCCTTTCATACTCATCTGCCTCGTCTCTGGTAATAATATATCTTCCTCTCTCCTGAAAATCAAAGAAGGTAGGAGCAGGAAGAGCAACACGGACCACATGCCGTCTGTCAAAGATTAGTCGATACTGGTAAGGTGGTCCAGTCCTCTCAATGAACTGGTGGGAAAACATAGAATCAAGATCTAAATAAGAAGAGGGTAACTCCATATCATCCTCACGAATGTCTACATCAAGAAAATTAGCTAAACGGGTTGCATATATTCCTCCAAAGAAATCTCCACTATGCCTATTCTGATGCAACCTACGAGCTACAATGGCGCCCGAATGATAAGATTGGTCTCCTAACACAGCACTTCTAAGAATGCTGAGATCAGGGGCACACATGTGACAAGCTTCACCCTTAGCAGTTATACATCTACCAATGAAGAGAGCAAAATAATGTATAGCAGGAAATTGAATGCTCCCTATAGTGGCATGCGCTATATCTCTAGATTCCCCCACAGTTATTCTAGCAAGAAAGTCCCTATATTCAGATTTAGGGGGATCCCGGATACTACCCCAAGATGGAAGTTTGCATGCAAGAGTGAAATCCTCTAAGTCCATGGTATAAGATTTGTCATAAAGGTCAAACATGACTGAAGGAGAATTACGCGAAGTTGTAAAATCAAACCTCCCCACAAATGAACTTGTGAGGTAACGATACTGTGGGCATTTATCAGCTTCAAAGTCCTCAAGACCGGCATTACGCACATATGCGTAGAATTCTTCTTTAATTCCCACTTGATTCATAAAATTTTCTGAGGGCCATTGACAGGGCCTCACGAGTGCGTCTCTTGGTGGTTCCTCGTCAGCATCACGTATTGCAAGCCTGGGACCTTGCTTCCTTGAAGGACCACCTTGGAACATCCTCCTAAGCATATTGTTTCCTCTGAAAAATTTCTGAAATTTTTAGTAACTTCAAATAAAAATGAACCAACTTTAATAAAATTGATAGCAACAACTCCCACAAGTGCCTAGGGCCTATATCAAGCATTAGAACTACTTGGAACCATATAAATTTGACATGCAACCTCAAGAACATGGTCACCTATGCAGCACAAATTTGTAATGAATAAAGCACTAGAACAAAAACTAATTGGAGAATGGAGGAGTCACATACCAAGGAACAATCTCCCCAAGCAGTTTTGCAAGAGGTGCTTTGAGCAAGGAGATCGAAAATCACAGCAACGGGGGCTGGAACTCGTGCTTGAGTTGGTTTTTCGTGTTTGTGTGAGGCAGAGGAAGGAGATGGGTGCAGGAATAAGTGGAGGAGGGCCACCATGGGCCCACGTGGCAGGGGGCGTGCCCAGGGGGGTAGGGCGCGCCCTCCACCCTCGTGGCCAGGTGGCAGTTCCCCCCGTGGTAATTTTTGCACAGTAAATTCTCAAATATTCCCGAAAAAATCATATTAAATTGGCATGGCATTCTGAGGACTTTTATTTTCGGGATATTTTTATATTGCACGGATAAGTCAGGAAACAGACAGAAAAATACTATTTTACTTTATTTCTACTAAATAACAGAAAATATAAAGAGGGTACAGAAGGTTGTGCTTCTAGTTTCATCCATCTCGTGATCATCAAAATGAACCCACTAACAAGGTTGATCAAGTCTTGTTAACAAACTCATTCCGAATAATCACGGAATCGGAGAAATTTCGAATGACACTAAGTTACCTCAATGGGGATATGAAAATCCCCAACAATAAGAATATCGTAATTTTTCTCGACAGTAGGGAGAGGAAATTCAAAACTTCCAAATATAATCGATGGAACTTTTCCAATAGAGTTGATACTATAAACTTGAGGTTGTTTCCTCGGAAAATGTACCGTATGCTCATTACCATTAACATGAAAAGTGACATTGCCTTTGGTGCAATCAATAACAGCCCCTGCAGTATTAAGGAAAGGTCTTCCAAGAATAATAGACATACTATCATCCTCGGGAATATCAAGAATAACAAAGTCCGTTAAAATAGTAACGTTCGCAACTACAACAGGCACATCCTCACAAATACCGACAGGTATAGCAGTTGATTTATCAGCCATTTGCAAAGATATTTCATTAGGTGTCAACTTATTCAAGTCAAGTCTACGATATAAAGAGAGAGGCATAACACTGACACCGGCTCCAAGATCACATAAAGCAGTTTTAACATAATTTCTCTTAATGGAGCATGGTATAGTAGGCACTCCGGGATCTCCAAGTTTCTTTGGTATTCCATCCTTAAAAGTATAATTAGCAAGCATGGTGGAAATTTCAGCTTCAGGTATCTTTCTTTTATTAGTAATAATATCCTTCATATACTTAGCATAAGGATTTGTTTTGAGCACATCAGTTAATCGCATACGCAAAAAGATGGGTCTAATCATTTCAGCAAAGCGCTCAAAATCCTCATCATCCTTTTTCTTGGATGGTTTGGGAGGAAAAGGCATGGGTTTCTGAACCCATGGTTCTCTTTCCTTACCATGTTTCCTAGCAACAAAGTCTCTTTTATCATAATGTTGATCCTTTGATTGTGGGTTATCAAGATCAACAGCAGGTTCAACTTCTACATCATTATCATTACTAGGTTGAGCATCAACATGAACATTATCATTAACATTATCACTAGGTTCATGTTCATCACCTGATTGTGTTTCAGCATCAGACATAGAGATATCATTTGGATTATCAGGTGGTTCAGCAATAGGTTCACTAGAAGTTTGCACAGTCCTATCATTTTTCTTTTTCTTCCTCTTAGAAGAACTAGGTATATCAATATTATTTCTCTGAGAATCTTGCTCGATTCTCTTAGGGTGGCCTTCAGGATACAAAGGTTCCTGAGTCATTCTACCAGTTCTAGTAGCCACTCTAACAGCATAATCATTTTTCTTACTATTCATTTCATCAAGCACTTCTTTCTGAGCTTTAAGTACTTGTTCTACTTGAGTGGTAACCATAGAAGCATGTTCGCTAACAAGTTTAAGTTCACCTCTAATATCAGCCATATAATCACTCAAGCGTTTAATCATAAAGGTATTCTGTTTTAATTGTCTACCAAAATAAGCATTAAAGTCATCTTGCTTAAACATAAAGTCATCAAACTCATCCAAGCACTGACTAGCAATTTTAGTAGGAGGAACTTCAGCTTTATCATATCTATAGAGAGAATTTACCTTTACTACATGTGTCGGGATATCGGGAGGTTCTTCAGTAAATAAGTAATTGAGATCATATACTTCTTCAACAGGTGGTAAATTAAGACCATGTATTTCTTCAATAGGAGGTAAATTCTTAACATCTTCAGCTTTAATACCTTTTTCTTTCATAGATTTCTTTGCCTCTTGCATATCTTCGGGATTGAGAAATAGAACACCTCTCTTCTTCGGAGTTGGTTTAGGAATAGGTTCAGTAGTAGGCTCAGGAGTTGGCTCAGGAGGTGCCCAATTATTTTCATTAGCCAACATATTATTCAATAGAAGTTCAGCATCATCCGGTGTTCTTTCCCTGAAAAGAGAACCAGCACAACTATCCAGGTAATCTCTGGAAGCATCGGTTAGTCCATTATAAAAGATATCAAATATTTCAGGTTTCTTAAGAGGATGATCAGGCAAAGCATTAAGTAACTTGAGAAGCCTCCCCCAAGCTTGTGGGAGACTCTCTTCTTCAATTTACACAAAATTGTATATTTCCCTCAAAGCAGCTTGTTTCTTATGAGCAGAGAAATATTTAGCAGAGAAGTAATAAACCATATCTTGGGGACTTTGCACACAAGCAGGATCAAGAGAATTAAACCATTTCTTAGCATCACCCTTTAATGAGAACGGAAATATTTTGAGTATATAAAAGTAGCGTGATCTCAGGTTATTAGTAAACAGGGCAGCTATATCATTTAACTTAGCAAGATGTGCCACAACAGTTTCAGATTCATAGCCATAAAAAGGATCAGATTCAACCAAAGTAATTATATCTGGATCGACAAGAATATCATAATAATCATAATCAGGAACACAGATAGGTGAAGTAGCAAAAGCGGAGTTGGGTCTCATCCTACCTCTAAAAGATTCTTTACTCCACTTAGTTAGCAACCTCTTACGTTCAAGATTATCTTGGCAAGCAACAATAGCTTCAAAAGATTCAGCACTAAAAAGATAACTCTCAGGAATAGAAGGCATAGGCCCATCATCACTAACATCATCGTGTTCAGGTTCATTAATTTCTCTTTCTCTAGACCTAGAAATTTGCTCATCAAGAAATTCACCAAGTGGCACAGTAGTATCAAGAATAGAAGTAGTTTCATCATAAGTATCGTGCATAGCAGAAGTGGCATCATCAATAACATGCGACATATCAGAATCAATAGCAGCAGTAGGTTTAGGTGTCGCAAACTTATTCATAACAGAAGGAGAATCTAGTGCAGAGCTAGATGACAGTTCCTTACCTCCCCTCGTAGTTGAGTGAAAAATCTTGGTTTTAGCGTCTTTCAAGTTCTTCATAGTGATCAACAGATATAAATCCCAAGTGACAGAGAGAATAGAGCTATGCTCCCCGGCAACGGCGCCAGAAAAAGGTCTTGATAACCCACAAGTATAGGGGATCGCAACAGTTTTCGAGGGTAGAATATTCAACCCAAATTTGTTGAGTCGACACAAGGGGAGCCAAAGAATATTCTCAAGTATTAGCAGCTGAGTTGTCAATTCAACCACACCTGGAAACTTAGTATCTGCAGCAAAGTGTTTAGTAGCAAAGTAATATGATAGTGGCGGTAACGGTAACAAAAGTAAAGACAGAAAAAGTAATGTTTTTGGTATTTTGTAGTGATTGTAACAATAGCAACGGAAAAGTAAATAAGCATAAACCAGTATATGGAAAACTCATAGGCACCGGATTAGCGATGGATAATTATGCCGGATGTGGTTCATCATGTAACAGTCATAACATAGGGTGACACAGAACTGGCTCCAGTTCATCAATGTAATATAGGCATGTATTCCGTATATAGTCATACGTGCTTATGGAAAAGAACTTGCATGACATATTTTGTCCTACCCTCCCGTGGCAGAAGGGTCCTATTGGAAACTAAGGGATATTATGGCCTCCTTTTAATAGAGAACCAGAACAAAGCATTAGCACATAGTGAATACATGAACTCCTCAAACTACGGTCATCACCGGGAGTGGTCCCGATTATTGTCACTTCGGGGTTGCCGGATCATAACACATAGTAGGTGACTATAGACTTGCAAGATAGGATCTAGAACACACATATATTCATGAAAACATAATAGGTTCAGATCTGAAATCATGGCACTCGGCCCTAGTGACAAGCATTAAGCATAGCAAAGTCATAGCAACATCAATCTCAGAACATAATGGATACTAGGGATCAAACCCTAACAAAACTAACTCGATTACATGATAAATCTCATCCAACCCATCACCGTCCAGCAAGCCTACGATGCAATTACTCACGCACGGTGGTGAGCATCATGAAATTGGTGATGGAGGATGGTTGATGATGATGACGACGACGAATCCCCCTCTCCGGAGCCCCGAACGGACTCCAGATCAGCCCTCCCGAGAGAGATTAGTGCTTGGCGGCGGCTCCGTATCATAAAACGCGATGAAACTTTCTCTCTGATTTCTTTCTCCCCGAAAGCCAATATATGGAGTTGGAGTTGGCGTCGGAGGGCCACCAGGGGGCCCATGAGGTAGGGGGGCGCGCCCAGGGGGGAGGGGCGTGCCCCCACCCTCGTGAATAGGGTGTGGGCCCCCTGGCCTTCATCTTTGGCGAGGATTTTTTATTATTTACTCTAAGATATTCCGTGGAGTTTCAGGTCATTCCGAGAACTTTTGTTTTCTGCACATAAAACAACACCATGGCAATTCTGCTAAAAACAGCGTCAGTCCGGGTTAGTTCCATTCAAATCATACAAGTTAGAGTCCAAAACAAGGGCAAAAGTGTTTGGAAAAGTAGATACGATGGAGACGTATCACTGACCAACTCTCTAGAAAGCTTATTACCAAAACCGGTCTCACCGAGTTTGTGTAATCGGTCTTACCAAGATTACGTTATGCCCTAAACCTAACCATATCGGTCCTACCGAGTTGCATGTCGGTCCCACCGAAAATCCTAACTGTCACTAGGTTTACTAAATCGGTCTGACCGAGTCTGTTGAATCGGTCCCACCGAGTTTGGTAAATTGTGTGTAACGGTTAGATTTTGTGTGGAGGCTATATATACCCCTCCACCTCCTCTTCATTCGTGGAGAAAGCCATCAGACTGAACCTACACTTCCAGCATACATTTTCTGAGAGAGAACTACCTACTCATGTGTTGAGGCCAAGATATTCCATTCCTACCATATGAATCTTGATCACTAGCCTTCCCCAAGTTGCTTTCCACTCAAATCTTCTTTCCACCAGATCCAAATCCCATGAGAGAGAGTTGAGTGTTGGGGAGACTATCATTTGAAGCACAAGAGCAAGGAGTTCATCATCAACGCACCATTTGTTACTTCTTGGAGAGTGGTGTCTCCTAGATTGGCTAGGTGTCACTTGGGAGCCTCCGACAAGATTGTGGAGTTGAACCAAGGAGTTTGTAAGGGCAAGGATATCGCCTACTTTGTGAAGATCTACCGCTAGTGAGGCAAGTCCTTTGTGGGCGACGGCCATGGTGGGATAGACAAGGTTGCTTCTTCATGGACCCTTCATGGGTGGAGCCCTCCGTGGACTCGTGCAAGCGTTACCCTTCGTGGGTTGAAGTCTCCATCAACGTGGATGTACGATAGCACCACCTATCGGAACCACGACAAAAACATCCGTGTCTCCAATTGCGTTTGAATCCTCCAAAACCCTTCCCTTTACATTCTTGCAAGTTGCATGCTTTACTTTCCGCTGCTCATATACTCTTTGCATGCTTTCTTGTTATGTATTGTGAATGTTAAACTTGTGCCTAAACTCCACTTAAACTTAAAGAATCTTAAAAACTGCAACTTTGGTACTTAGTGTCTAATCACCCCCCTCTAGACATCTCTTCTCAAGGTCCTACAAGTGGTATCAGAGCATTGGTCTCCATTGCCTTGGTTTAATCACCATTGGAGGAAGATGGATGAGTCTACTTTGGGGAGTCTTAGACATAGAGTGCCTATATTTGATGGAGAGTATTTTCATGAGTGAAAAAATGAGATGCTTGTAATTTTCAATCAATATCATTTGAACAAGTACATTGCTTGCCCTTGTGCACCTCATGTTGATCCTATGCATCCTACCCTTGATGAGTCAATTGACATGATTAGGAATCTTAGAACTGCCGAAATTATCATTAGAGGATTGCCTAGAAACTTGATTGGATGTTTGCCTACTCTTAAGTGTGCCTACACTATATGGAAATTTCTTGAGGAACACTTTCCAAATTATTCCTTGAAAAATCTTGATGAAATTCTCCATAATTCCATTGCTTTGAGTAAAATGAATACTAGTGATCCTACGTTTGGTGATTGTCTATTTGAGCTTACAAACCTTATGCGTGCCAAAGGAGATGTTGGAATTATTAGTGATATTATTTCTGAAGCTATAAAAATTCATAAGCAAGATCATTGTCAAACTTACTATAACGAATCACCCTCTCTAGGATTTGATCCACCACATGACGATGTTGAACATGGATACTATGATGAGGATGATGATAGTGACTTCGATCTTGATGATGCAATGAGACACTTTGGTCTTATGGCAAATCTTCGGGGATATATGTCAGGAGGAAAGGAATGGGTTCTTGATAGTGGATGTACCGATGACATGACCGGAGATAAAGACATGTTTCGTGAGCTTTGCTGAAAATGATAGTCCTTGAAAGTATGTCACTTTCGGTGACAACTCAAAGGGTAAGGTGGTTGCCCTCGGTAAGGTGGCCATATCACATGATAGCTCCATACAAAATGTCATGCTCATTGAATCTCTTGGATACAACTTACCGAGGCCACCTTACAAATAGTCCTAAAGCGGGTTTACCAAACAGTCCAGTTCGAAAACACCGCTCCGAGGTCTCCGACCTTTTTATTGATTTATATCCTAAAGCGGGTTTCTTCCGTCAGCCTCTTAATCCGTCCGACTCCGATTATCAGGTTACTTCACATTCATCCTCTGGTGAATCGTCTGCCACTCAGCTGCCGCCACTGAAAACGGTTCTTGGGTAAGCTAGGCTGAACATATGCTTCCGGTATACTATGTAATAACTTATACTATTCCTTGACTCTTTATTTTCATTTCAGGGCTAAACCTAAACCGAGCAAGAAGGTCTGCCTGGACAAAGCTGCTGACTCAGATGTCGCCCCAGAATAGGATAAAGCGCCAGATCTTGAAGCGTTTGCTCATGAGGATATTCCTAATGATCCTCTTTTGCAAGACGATGCTATTCCGGAGGAAAGGCCTATCAATACCTCAGTTTCTGCTGATCCGCCTGCCAGCTCCGTCCGGATTGAAAAATCCCGCAATCCTGCTGATAAACCGACCGCACCAACGCAAACCGGTGAATCTAAGGATGATGATGTTGTAATTACCGGCGTAGGTCGCTTTGAACCAGGGAATCTTGTTGCTTTAACCAAGCATACGGTGAAAGAGGATTTTTCTGCCAAGAACAAAGACAAATGGGATGTAGAACTAGAAACATATGCTGCTCTGAGTGCCCAAGATCTGCATTCTGGTTACTTGAACCGGCTATATACTAGCCGTGACTGTGAAGCTGGCCTGGTAAAGATGATGAGAGACAAATTTGAGGTAACTACCTTGTGCTTCTTCTTTCTTTACTTACCGCCACTATTAATCCTCCTTGCCCCCAAGGGCCGGTTTGTAACCTTCTTCAAACCGGGACTTGAACACAATCCTCAGTACTTTGAAATCAGTCAATATAGCCCCCAAGGGCCGGTTCAACTTAGCATAGTTAAACCTGGTCTCGAATAAAGATTGCAACATCAGAACATAATTGAGCAAATATCCATTAGCCCCCAAGTGCCAAGTTGAATACCTGTATTGAGCTTGGGACTTTGAAAGCTAGTGATAGATGAAAATTGAAGGTACATTAGCCCCCAAGTATCAAGCGTATAACTTGTTATATGATTGATACTTCAAATTCTTGTACCGTTGTGTTTAAAGCCAAATACTGTCTTTATGCAGGCTGAAGTGAGGGTCAAAGAGGACCGGATTACTGATCTGCAAGAAACTCTGAAAACCCAACAAACCGAAACTGATAAAGCAAGGGAGGAATTGACCAGCGCTTTGAGCATCACAGAGCAGCTGAAAGAGGGCTTCAAGAAGGAGCGGGCTGATTGGGCCACTGAAAAGGCCGCTTTAACAAAAAGAGCGGAAAATGCTGAAGCTGTCCTTAAACCGGTGGTAGATGATCTGACTGCCGTAAAACGGCAAATACACTCCATGACCGCTGCTATCTTTGGTAAGCTCTTTTTGGCTTTTCTGACAATCCTGACCTGCTTATAATAAATCCGGTTTGAGACTGGCCCTGCATTGTTACAGGTACACGCATTGGGCACTTAGGGTCAGATGTGCGAAAGAAGCTGAAGGCTGCCTACACGTTAGTGGAACAATTGTATACCGGAGCGCAGTGGATTATCACCACAGCTTCTCATAACAATCCGGCACCCTCTCTAATTCAGGATACTCTTAATAGGTTGTCAATGCTTCCTGCCCGGATTGAAGAGCTGAAAAAATCTGCTGCTCGAACCGGAGCCATTAATGCCTTGATCCGTGCAAAGGCATGGGTGCCAGATTTCGATCCTGTGGAGGCAGCTCAAGGCTATCCCAGCCTGAAGGAAGACGGCTCCGAGTTCAGTGAAGATGATTTGAGGGCAATAAACCGTGTAGTGCACCCTCTGGCTTGTCAATTAGCTGAAGAGGCAGACTTGACGCATTATCAAGCGCAATACAACGATCAGAACAAACGAGTGCCGGTCCCAATTCTTGAAGCGGAGAATCTGATTCCTCCAATCCGTAAGCATACTTACGCTCCTGATATTGAACCGTCTTCTCTGATCCATGAAGAGGCTGTTTTCCAAGCTTTAATGGGAATCAACTGGACCACTGTTGATTTCCAGCCAATGGATAGAGACGAGGAAGCTGAAGCGGCGCAGGACGATGAGCAGACTTGAACCGGAAGCCGGTTTAAATAGCTGCCTTATGATGATCCACCAAAATAACAATGATCTTATTTGGGCACCTTGTTGCCTTGTAATAGGATAGTCAATACTTCTGCTTTGAATATGCCTTCGTGCATAGGTACTGATGCTTTTGCTTGAAAAAACCGCAATCTATATTTCCTGCAATCAGAAAATCTTGAATTTCGGAGGCGGTTTTACCGCCAGCCGGTTTATGACATGGATATACATATATCATCAATGTTTTTAAAGTATATAACCATATAGACGATACAAAGTACCTGCCATCGCTGGGCATGAAGTTGGTTTAACCAAGCTTGAAGCGGGGGTTTTATAAACCGCTACCGTCAAAGGGGAGAAAACGGCTCCCATGTAAATCGTGCTGGGTTATTATAAGCCCCCCTGTTAGTCCATGATGTTAACAGGAACAGTAAACCGGGTATATTGCTCCGGATTAAAAATGAACCGAATCCGTCAGCTGAACCGGCAAAAAAGTGTTGTTGGTTTAAAGGAAACACAACGAAATTTAAGAAATAGCCATAAAAGAAATATGGAAGCAGAGGCAATGATAAAAACCATTTGCAAAAGATATGCTATACTGACCTGATCAGATGGTATTACCATGGTCGGACAGGACCAAGCCCCCAATAGGAGTGACAATGGTTCAAGTCAGCCAGGTCCCCAAATGAAACCGTGGCATATATACCAATCAAAAGGCGTGGCAATGGTTCGGGTTCGACCAAGCCCCCAAGTGATTTTGTGGCCTTAGGCCGATCAAGAGGCGTGACTGGTTCAGACTTGACCATGTCCCCAAGTGATCTGGTGGCTTTCGCCTATCAAAAGGTGTCGCGTTGGTTCGGACACGACCAAGGCCCCAAGTGATATATAAAAAAGCAAATTTCAAGGGGTAAACCGGAGGCCGCTTTAAAACAGAACCACTCCATGTAACCACGGATGATAAGAAAAGACAGAGACCCCGCTTTAGCTGAGGCTCCAGTTTTATTATATCAAAGATAATATATACACTGTCATAATATGTACATAGATAGAGCCAATGGCTCAGGTGTAGTAAGGCCGAAGATGAGCTATGTTCCACGGCCTGTTGGTCTCCTCCTCTGATGTGCGTGAGTCTTTATGCTCTCGAATATCAATCAGATAATATGAGCCGTTGTGCAGATTCCTGCTGACCACGAAAGGCCTCTCCCAAGGTGGGGATAACTTGTGCATATCTGTCTGGTCTTGGATGAGTCGAAGCACCAAGTCTCCTTCCTGAAAAGTTCTGGTTCTAACCCGGCGACTGTGATAGCGACGAAGATCTTGCTGATAAATCGCCGAACGGGCAGCCGCTATATCACGCTCCTCGTCCAATAGGTCCAAAGCGTCCTGCCGTGCTGTCTCATTGTCCGCTTCAACATAAGCTGCCACACGAGGCGAATCGTGCCGGATATCACTAGGGAGAACTGCCTTCGCTTCGTAGACCATAAAAAACGGCGTGTATCCTGTGGATCTATTGGGCGTAGTATTGATACTCCATAGCACAGATGGTAGCTCTTCAACCCAACATCCTGGTGTTCTTTGCAATGGAACCATAAGCCGGGGTTTGATGCCTCGCAAGATCTCTTGATTAGCCCCTTCTGCCTGTCCATTGGACTGGGGGTGAGCCACTGACGATACGTCAAGTCGGATGTGCTCACGTTCACAGAACTCCTTCATAGCACCCTTGGACAAATTGGTACCATTGTCAGTAATGATACTGTGTGGAAAGCCAAACCGGAAAATCACCTTATTGATGAACTGCACCGCTGTTGCTGCATCACACTTGCTGACAGGCTCCGCTTCAACCCACTTGGTAAATTTGTCAACTGCCACCAAAAGGTGGGTTTTCTTATCCTTGGATCTTTTAAAAGGTCCGACCATATCCAGCCCCCAAGTTGCAAACGGCCAAGTGATTGGGATCATCCTCAATTCTTGAGCCGGCACATGAGCATGCCTTGAAAATTTCTGACAGCCACCACACCGTTTAACCAAGTCCTCCGCATCAGCATGCACTGTCAACCAGTAGAACCCGTGACGAAACGCCTTTGCCACCAGAGACTTTGAACCGGCGTGGTGTCCACAATCCCCTTCATGGATTTCTCTTAAGATTTCACAGTCTTCCTCAGGAGAAACACAACGTTGAAACGCCCCTGATACACTGCAATGATGCAATTCACCATTGACAATCGTCATAGACTTGGATCGCCGGACTATCTGCCTGGCTAGAGTCTCATCCTCCGGCAACTCTCCCCGGTTCATGTACGCAAGATAAGGAACTGTCCAATCCGGAATGACATGCAGGGCTGCCACCAATTGAGCCTACGGATCAGGAATAGCCAAATCCGCTTCACCTGGGAGCTTGACTGACGGGTTGTGCAACACATCAAGAAAGACATTAGGCGGGACCGGTTTGCGCTGCGAACCCAACCGGCTTAAAGCGTCCGCCGCTTCATTCTTTCGATGGTCCATGTGATCCACTTGATAGCCCTTGAAGTGACCCGCAATATTATCCACCTCACGACGATATGCAGCCATGAGCGGGTCCTTAGAATCCCAAGTGCCAGACACCTGTTGAGCCACGAGGTCCGAGTCACCGAAGCACTTAACCCGGCTTAAGTTCATCTCCTTAGCCATCCGGAGACCATGGAGCAAGGCTTCGTACTCAGCTTCATTATTAGTACAAGGGAACATTAAGCGGAGAACATAACAAAACTTATCACCTCGTGGGGAAGTTAATACGACTCCAGCCGCCGAGCCTTCCGATTGCCTGGATCCATCAAAATGAATAGTCCAATATGTGTGATCCGGCTTCTTCTCTGGTGCTTGCAACTCCGTCCAATCATTGATGAAATCAACAAGCGCTTGAGACTTCACCGCCGTCCGAGGCACGTACTTCAATCCGTGTGGCCCAAGCTCTATAGCCCACTTGGCAATCCGGCCAGTCGCCTCCCGGTTCTGTATGATATCGCCCAAGGGAGATGAACTGACCACTGTGATGGGGTGCCCTTGAAAATACTGCTTCAACTTCCGGCTTGCCATGAAAACTCCATATACCAGCTTCTGGCAATGCGGATACCTTTGCTTGGATTCAATAAGCACCTCGCTGATATAATAAACCGGCCGCTAAACCGGATATTCCTTGCCTGCCTCCTTGCGCTCCACCACAATAGCCACGCTAACTGCCCGAGCATTGGCCGCTACGTATAATAATAACGGCTCCTTGTCGACCGGAGCCGCAAGAACAGGCGGATTAGCTAATTGCCGCTTCAAGTCCTCCAATGCTTCATCAGCAGCCGTACTCCAGATGAATTGATCTGTCTTTCTCAGCATCTGGTACAAAGGAATAGCCTTCTCTCCAAGGCGGCTGATAAACCGGCTCAGTGCGGCGATCCGGCCCGCCAAACGCTGAACATCATTGATACACTTCGGTTTAGCCAGGGAGGTGATAGCCGTAATCTTTTCCGGATTAGCCTCAATTCCTCTGTTGGACACAAGAAAACCCAGTAACTTGCCTGCCGGAACACCAAAGACACACTTGGACGGGTTAAGCATCATCTTATAAACCCGCAAGTTGTCAAAGGTTTCCTTCAAATCATCCACCAGCGTCTCCTTTTGCCTTGACTTGACCACAATATCATCCACATAGGCGTGCACATTGCGACCGATCTGTTTATTCAGGCAATTCTGTACACACCGCTGATAAGTGGCTTGGGCACTCTTGCTCCACACGATAGGCTGCTCCGACCAGCGTAAGTAACATGGTACGGCCGGTTCAACAAAGTTCACTGCTCGCTTGTGGAGCTTTCGGTCGCGTTTATCCAAGCTAGTTGTGAAAACATGATATTGCCCATTGTTCGACTGTTTTGGCTGGCTCTGATAACCCGACTGTTGCTGCTGCTGCTGCTGCTGGCTGTTCTGATTATTCTGGTTGTTGTGACCGCCCTGATTGAGGCCTGAACCGGAAGCTCCATCGTGACCCGGCCCATGGAAACCGGATCCTGAACCGCCACCTGACCCGCGGTCATACCGGAAGGCATTAGAGTTTTTAAACTCCTGCATAATATAACAATCCTTCCAAAGGTGGTTAGCCGGCGCCTCCTTCGTCCCGTGCTTTGGGCAAGGCTGATTCAACAAATAATTCAAACGATCTGCGTTAGGATTTGGAGCCCCATTACGATTTGCCGCTTTACCTCTGCGCCGCTGACCCCTGTCATGTGTGTTAGTGTTGGCCACAAAGTCCATGCTGCAATCCGCCTTGCGCTTGCCTCCGTTTCCATGACCCGCCGGTTTGTACTGTTGCCCCTTGGAGTTGCTATTCTTCTTTCCCTTCCCTGCTTCATCATCGTCAATCTCGGGATCCTTGGTACTATCCGAATCAGCATACTTCACTAAAGCGGCCATGAGAGTTCCCATGTCATTACAAAACCGCTTCACGCGCCCCAATTTCAATTTTAAAGGCTTAAACCGGCAGTTGCCCTCCAGGGTTAAGATCGCCGAATCAGCATTGATCCTGTCAGACGAGTGTAAGACCTCCGAAACGCGGCGTACCCAATGGGTTGTTGATTCTCCGTCCTCCTGAACACAAGCCGCCAGGTCTACTATGGACTTGGGCTGCTTACACGTATCTTTGAAATTCTGGATAAACCGGGCCCGCAACTGGGCCCATGAACTGATAGAATTGGGCGGCAGGCTCTTCAACCAAGTACGGGCCGTGCCCTCAAGCATCATGGTGAAGTACTTGGCGCACGCGGTCTCATCCACATCTAGCATCTCCATGGCCATCTCATAACTCTCTACCCACGCTTTCGGAGATAAATCGGCGGTGTAATTCGGCACCTTGCGCGGACCCTTGAAATCCTTGGGCAGGCGTACATTGCGTAAAGTGGGGACTAAACAAGGCACTCCCAAAGCGGATGCAACCCCTGGCCCGACAGAGGTGGTAGGACGAACCGGTGTAAGCTGACCCGCCTCGTTCTGTGCTGCTCACTCGGCCTCCCTTCGTGCTCGAGCCCGGTCCACCACATCCTGAGCATCGCAAAAACCACCTGCCGGGTTATTGTTATGGGCCACTTCACGGCCTCGTGCATTGCTCGATATGGCCTGTTCATCCATGCATCTGCTATAGCTCCGGCTTGGACGAGGTGTGGAATGAATCCGATCGCGGCTGTATGAATATGCCTCCTGTTAAATCAGCACGGTCCGGAGAAGTTCCTTAACCCGGCGTGTCTCTATCACTTGCGGAGAATCCCCTTCGACCGGGATAGCCTCTAATCACGCAGCAACTGCAACAAGATTGTCCATAGGATTAGAATAATGACCCGGAGGTGTCTGAACCGGTGGAGGAATCACAATGTTCTGTTGAGGAGGTTCCATCAGGCGGGGTTGGACCGTCGCCCCTGGCCCTGGTGCCTCGATCCGGTTTGCCTCCAGGTACTGTGGCGGATTACTGGGTCCAGCTCCCAGGGTGTGATAGAGATTTCGAGGGTCAAACCCTAACGGCAGGCGTGATATGTGCTTCCGCTTCAAGACCTCCTGTGACGCGTTCTGGTCAAGCATGAGCTTATAGGCCTGGGCGTCCAAAGCAGCCCGCTCCGCAGCCATCCTGTCCTTTTCTGCTGCCAGATCTTCTTTGGCTTGTACAATCTGCTCTCTCACCTTTGCAATCTCTGCATCATGGGCCTCCTGATCCGCCGGATTGGCCTCTGCCATAAGCGCGGCTAGTGCATCAAACAGGTCAGACAGAACTTGAACCGGCGGGCGCACAAGGCCTCCTGCCCCTGCTGCCGCTGCCGCTGCTGATCCGGAGAGCATTGCTGCGGCGGTCGAAGAGTGATTCTCCGCCTGTGTGCCGGCCATGAATATTCCAACCCGGTTGATCTGACCTGGGGGGTCCGGAATACTGTCGCCATCGGAACAGCCCCTGACCTGGTCGTCTTGCAACTGGTATAGCGATTCGGTTTCCCCGGTCGAGGACTCGTCGCCGGAATAGACGACGGTCTCGCTACCGTGTTCTGACTCGTCCTCACGCTCTCCTCCATGAATGACTGCAACGAAGGCACGCTTCACGGCCGGTTTAGCCTGGGTAGATCTCGCACGCTGAGCCGTCTCGACGAGGTCGGTGTAGATGTCCGGCTCAGGCCCAGGCTCACCGATCTTGCCGATGAAAACGTGTATGCCACCAAAGGGGACCCGGTACCCGTACTCGATCGAATCGGCCTCGGGGCCCCATCCTACATCGTCGATGTAAATCTTGCCACGACGACTCTTGGTCATCCGGCCCACAGCATAGCCTTCGAGTCCTTTGAGCTTGCCCTCCAAGATCATCAAACCATCATGCTATAGCCCCACGGTGGGCGCCAACTGTCGTGGATTTGTCACGGCAGATGTCCTGATGAAAGGACTTAGTCGTGGAGCCATCGCTACGGGTTAACTCGAAGGGGTTAAAGCGGACACAAGGACACGAGGGTTTATACTAGTTCGGCCCCTTCGATGAAGATAAAAGCCTACGTCTAGTTGTGATGGAATTGATGTGGTCTCGATGGCTAGGGAGCAAACAAGCTCCGCCTAGGCTCGAGTTGTAGTTGTCTGTCCTGAACCGCCGCCGGGTCGTCCCCTTATATACACGGGTGACGCCCGTCGGTCCATAGAGTCCCAACCGGTTCATACTCGTATCCCGGTTGGTATCTCTCTATTCCTAACTTACAATACAAGTTATACATCAGGCCGGTTTACGGTTACAGGTTCTAAACCGACTACAGGCCTTGGGCCTTCATCTGCTTATACCACTAATGAAGTTAACCCGGCCCAAGTAGGCCGGTTTACGCCTAGTGGTAATATCCCCAACACTTTTACTGTGTCTCCATGATCAAACCCTTCTTGGAAATTGATGTCAAAGGGGGAGAGATATCACATCAAAGCTTATCACTTAGAGAGATCACATCAGAGAAAGAGTATCACCTTCTCAGGGGGAGAAAGTCCACAGGGGGAGAAAGAGATCTCCAGGGGGAGAAAAAACTCAAGTAGAAAGTATTTCTCAAGGATCCCAGATGCTTGGTGTTCAAGAGGAGAGATGCCACATGTCTTACTGAGGGGAAAGACATGTTCATATGTGCTTATTTGCATTAGCTTGCATTAGCTCTGTTCATTTATATCTTTTAGCTTTGATTTTCTGTTCCCTATCTTCTCCCAGTATCCCATGCTAGATTCAGGGGGAGCAAGACATCTAAGGGAAAGAAATCATTTAAATTCATTGCATATCTTTACTCTTGGGGACATGTCTAATCCAATGTGGTACTTAGTACTCACTCTCTACATGTCATCCCAGTACTCGTATTTTTGTGGTTTCTTCTATTTGCTCTGGCTAGTAGATGTACCTGTGTTGTCTAACCTTGTTTACGCAGGTTCATTCCATCCTAAGCCAACTCAAGACTACAAGGTAAGTATATGCATCACAATCATGTGTATGAGGAATTCTTGCTGAAGTACATACTATTTGCAAGAAGGACTCATGAGCATGAAGGTATTTTCTTTAATATTCTTTGCTCTGATGCATATGGCCAAGATACATGTAACACATTGCCTACTCTATCATGGTTATGCTCTCACACGCTTTTATATTCCATATTCACATGAATGCATACATGTAGGGGGAGCCTATGCTTGTTACATGTCCTTCCAAAGCTTTACTTGCTATTCTTTATATCTTTATCTAAAGCTTTGATGTATGTTGTCACCAATTACCAAAAAGGGGGAGATTGAAAGCACAAGTGCTCCCTAGGTGGTTTTGGTAATTAATGTCAACATATCTCTTGTTGGACTAACACTTTTATCTAGCATGTTTCAGATAAGTTTAACAATGGAGTGGCATGGCCTAAAGGATGTGGGAACTCCTTCAAGATGCTAAGGACAAAGGATTGGCTCAAGCTTCAAGCTCAAGACTCTTCATTTTATATTTTAGTGATCCAAGATCACATTGAGTCTATAGGAAAAGCCAATACTATCAAGAAGGGATGAGGTGTTGCTTAATGAGTTTCTTGCTCCACAGTGCTTAGTGATATGCTCCAAAACCGTCAACTACTTTCCCACTTGCACACATATGACCTAAACCTAAAGTCAAACTCGGCCATACCGATTCTTTCTATCTGGCGCCACCGAGTTCAGATGTCATAGCCACTGCCACAAACCCTAGGCAAATCGGTCTCACCAATAGGGATCTCGGTCCTACCGAGATGGGATTGTAATCTCTCTGTGTATGTCCATTACCAAAATCGGTCTCACCGAGTTTGAGCAATCGGTACTACCGAGATTACAATGCAAACTTCCTGGTTGACTCATTGCCATCGGTCTCACCGAGTTTGTGTAATCGGTCCAACCGAGTTTGCCTGACCAACTCTCTGGAAAGCTTATTACCAAAATCGGTCTCACCGAGTTTGTGTAATCGGTCTTACTGAGATTACGTTATGCCCTAACCCTAACCATATCGGTCCTACCGAGTTGCATGTCAGTCCCACCAAAAATCCTAACGGTCACTAGGTTTACTAAATCGGTCTGACCGAGTCTGTTGAATCGGTCCCACCGAGTTTGGTAAATTGTGTGTAATGGTTAGATTTTGTGTGGAGGCTATATAGACCCCTCCACCTCCTTTTCATTCATGGAGAGAGCCATAAGACTGAACCTACACTTCCAGCATACATTTTCTAAGAGAGAACTACCTACTCATGTGTTGAGGCCAAGATATTCCATTCCTACCATATGAATCTTGATCTCTAGCCTTCCCCAAGTTGCTTTCCACTCAAATCTTCTTTCCACCAGATCCAAATCCCATGAGAGAGAGTTGAGTGTTGGGGAGACTATCATTTGAAGCACAAGAGCAAGGAGTTCATCATCAACGCACCATTTGTTACTTCTTGGAGAGTGGTGTCTCCTAGATTGGCTAGGTGTCACTTGGGAGCCTCCGACAAGATTGTGGAGTTGAACCAAGGAGTTTGTAAGGGCAATGAGATCGCCTACTTCGTGAAGATCTACCACTAGTGAGGCAAGTCCTTCGTGGGCGACGGCCATGGTGGGATAGACAAGGTTGCTTCTTCGTGGACCCTTCGTGGGTGGAGCCCTCCGTGGACCCGCGCAACCGTTACCCTTCGTGGGTTGAAGTCTCCATCAACGTGGATGTACGATAGCACCACTTATCGGAACCACGACAAAAACATCCCTGTCTCCAATTGCGTTTGAATCCTCCAAAACCCTTCCCTTTACATTCTTGCAAGTTGCATGCTTTACTTTCCGCTGCTCATATACTCTTTGCATGCTTGCTTGTTATGTATTGTGAATGGTAAACTTGTGCCTAAACTCCACTTAAACTTAAAGAATCTTAAAAATTGCAACTTTGGTACTTAGTGTCTAATCACCCCCCCTCTAGACACCTCTTCTCAAGGTCCTACACCGCCCCGCCGGCCAGAACAAGAAGGGCGGAGGGCACGCCCGCGTCCACCACCACCACGCCTCCGTCGATGACAAGGTCCTCCATCTCATCACATCTCATCTCCATCCCCATCCCGCTCACACGCATACTGCACACTGGGATGGGGTCCATGATTCAACACATGCAGTACTAGCTACTAGTATCGATCTTACTCTCACAGGCAGGGATCAGTTAGTGGTGTCTTCGATTCAATTCTGATCAGACAGCACCCACTGACAGACCCCAAGCAACAGTGTTTAATTACTATCTCTAACTGTTTATATCCATTGTGTTCTCATTGCTCTCTTAAAACCCAAATCCCTGACTAGATAGAAGTTCACAAATTTGCGGCGGCCAAAATCCGGTGGGCGACGGTGACTTGGTCACACCGGCTTGCGGTGGCTAGCTTTAATTTGGTGCTATTTCAGCTCTGAATAGTTTCAGTTACACAGTTGCAAATGCTAATGGAATTCAGAATTTTATGTGGACAATAATCCTTTGGAGGCTGTTGTTTCCGTTATGCAAACAAATGACATGCTAACATCATTCATTCTGAACAACTTATTTCTATTGCTTGCCTATTGGTTTATGGGCTCCCAGAGAACCTGACAAGATATATTAGCTAGATTTTGAAGTTGACAAAATGGGAAGGAAAAATTGTAGTGTAGGATCACTCTAAACATAAAATTTTGAATCAGAGACAGTACCCACATGTGTGCATGTTGCATCTTTATTTTCAGAATTAAGAAAAAAATCTTTTTCTTTGCATTTTAGGTCTGATTATGATGCTTCTGTTAAGTACCTATGCACATTTTAGGTTCAGGTTCAGTCAAAAAATTTACATGGAGCGTTCAGGTTCAGTGAAGAACATATTTGATGTTTTAAGAGGAAAATTATATCATGCATGATTTAATTTTCTGTTAGCATGATGGGCATACAACTGTTTTAGTTCTTACATACTATTCTTAATTGAGGGGTCATATTGTTCTGAACCTTTTATTATGTTTGTCACATGCAGGTTTCATCATCCTTGTTCTCTTCATACCAAGCCTTTCATACTTTGAAGGTGTTGTTATTTGGGATAGAAGGAAAGAAAGACAGGAGGTGTTTGATTGGTGTGATAAACAAGCTTGAACCATGTCTGGGAATGTGTCGAACAACTCAGGTATTGGTGAATCAGCTGATGAGTTGTTGCAAACGCCACATAGTAGGTGGGCTAAAGTCTAGGAATACTATGAGCCAGATTTGGTAGAGGTGGACAATGTCCTGAAGGCTGTGTGTAAGTATTGTTCCATGAAATTATCATGCAAGTCTGGGACGAGCAGCCTTAGGAACCACATTGGTGAGTCATGCCCCAAAATCGATGATGAGTCCAGAAATAGGTTTCTTGCAACAATTAAGAAAAAACCATCAGATGTGGGGTTTGTTTTCGATCCTCAGAGAAGCCGTCAGCTCATGATCAAATATTGCATCCACACCGAGGTTGCATTCAGGAAGTTTGATGATCCTTACTTTGAAGAGTGGATGGACTCGATGCAGCGCACCTTTAAAGTCATTCGGCACCAGACTGTTCGCAACGACTGTGTGGACGCATATGAGCAAATGAAGGATTAGCTGCACATTGAGTTCCAGTCTCTTGATTCCCGTGTTTGTTTGACCTCGGACATGTGGACCTCTGTACAAGAACTAGGCTATATGTGTGTTACCGCTCACTACATTGATGGCAATTTCAACCTGAAGGAGGTCATATCCTTCAAAAAAGTCAAGTATCCGCACACAAGTGCAGCGATTGAAGAGACTTTGTGCAAGTGATTGAATGAATGGGCATCAAAAGGAAATTGTTTACTTTAACCTTGGACAATGCAGCAAACAACAAACCGGCAGTTGACTCATTTGTGCAACATCAAGACCATGGCATGTTGTTTGGTGGTGCGGATTTTAATGTAAGGTGTTCGGCAGACATCCTTAATATCTTAGTTCAAGATGGAACAAGATATGTGCACAAGACCATAGAAAAAAATCCGTAACTTTTTAAGGCATATCGCTTCTTCGCCATCAAGAATTCAATCCTTCGATGCGATTGCCACAAATTTGGATCTTCTTGAAAAGGCTGGTGGCATAAATCTTGATATTCCAAACTGTTGGAACTCTACATATCTAATGATTGGAGAAGCTCTGGAATACAAGGGATCCCTCAACAATTATGCAAGTGGAAATGGTGAAATAGCACCGGACGATGTGGAGTGGACTAATGCTGAAGTAACATGCGCATTTCTAAAAGCATTTGAAGAAGCGACAAAGTTAGTATCAACCGATAGAACACCAACAACCCATCTTTTTTCGCACATGGTGTTGTGCATCCGTCACGCGCTAAGGGACCCTCAGTGGAGCACTAGTGGAACTATGTCAAATCTTGTCTATGCTATGGGCCAAAAGTTTGATAAATACTAGAAAGAGTCAAAACTGAATGTTGCACTTGTCATTGCAACGGTGTTAGATCCAACCAAGAAATCTGACTTCTTGGAAGTCTTCTTTGAAAAATTATGGTGAAAATGTGGATGATATTGAGAAGTGTCTAGAAGGTGTAAAAGACATGATGAGGTCGTACTATGAGAAATACGAGGAAGCCAAAAGAACCACCGAGCACTCGGTATCTCGGCAAGTTAGTGCCAATATAGGATCACCAGTTCTTGGCAAAAGGAGGCTGGAAGAAGAGTTTGCTCAATACAAGTCAAGAAGGAGGTCCTACATGCAACCAAAGTCTGAGCTGTACATGTATTTCGAGGAAAATTTCGACAGCTCCGGGAGAAGTTTTGATATTTTGGTATGGTGGAAAACACATGCTAAAAAATATCCCGTGCTCTCAACCATGGCTCGTGATTTCCTTGCAATAACTCTTAGCACCGTGTCATTTGAACCAGCATTCAGTTGTAGTGGAAGGATTTTAGGAGATTCCCGATGCTCGATGACGCCCGAAACGCTTGAGGCTTTAGTTTGCAGAAAATATTGGCTTATCAAAATTCCAAATAATGAAGGTATGATATTATTTTCCCTGTTCGGTCCGGAAACTTGTTTACTAGTAGACTGAGAAAGCTTTATGTTGCTTAACATGTACTTTGAAAGTGCAGGCCCAAGTGGGACAGCCTAATGGAGAAAAGGTCTTATGTTAACAAATTGGTAAGTAAAATATATGGACATTTGCATAGATTCAGTTTTAGACTGTCTCATGTCATGGCTGTAATGCTAATGTTCTGGTCTAAATCTTCATCATGTTGCCGAGAGGTTCCGATCTAACTCTTCATCATTATGTCAGCGATACATATTGTAGATTATGAAACTAGTACTACTAGTAGTATAGTTAACTGTACTGGATGCCCCAAGTTATATTCATTTGCACTTTAGCACATAAATACAATACCTTGTTGCCAAATTTGACTGATTATGCACAGATAAATCGATGTGCCAAAATGAGTGATATTTGGTCAATTCTCCTTGGACTTTGAGTGATAGTTCACACTTCACCTCAGCAAACTAGTCTCAAGTAACATAATGTTCTTTGGTCAAAATACTCTGCTTTCCCGTCACGAAAATTCTCTTCATTTGACCACATACTAATAGTGTATAGTGACAGGGATGTGATGGACGTCCAATTTTTCTTTGTTTCTTTAGAACATAGGGAATTTTTGCTTTCCATGTGAAGATAAAAACAGAGCATAGCAACCATAGAAGTGATATTCTTCTAAGCCTGCAAATTTTTTGAATTGAAGAAATCTGTGTTCTACTAGGGAGATATGGTTGTGTTAAAGTGCGGCGATTGCCATATATCATTCTGATGTACCTGCTAATACACTCAGGTATGAAGAAGAAAGCCGGGGTAGAAGAAACCATTCAGAAAACGGAGATGGATGTCCAACAACTATGTAAAATGCATTCTATAACTGAGTAGTTGTGTAACATTCAACATTCTATGTAATAATTTTAGACCCCATGCTCTAACATCCAGCGGCTACTTAGTTAGTCAGCAAGCTATCCTTTTCCTAGTAAAATTGAGTTGCCATTCTTATTCCTTGTCCATGGATTGAAACTATGGGTAAAATCCATAAATGGCATATGGTTTGGATTGGTCTGGGTGGAAAATGCATGTAGTTTGGTTTGGTTTGGATGCTAGCTTAATTATTTTGGTTTGGTTTGGTTGTTGGAGGTGTAGTCATATGGTTTGGGATGGGTTTAGTTTTGATGTCAAACTATTCCCAGGTTTAGGTGGCAGTGTCCTTAAATGGGAAAGACATCTTATCCTTCCAACTGTGTCTGATAACTTTCCCCACCGTTTTGTTCTCTGTCTTGTCACCAAGCCAAGAGGAGGGGAGAGGCATGTTTCCTCCTGTGCAGTGCGTACGTAGCAATAGCATTGTCACAGGGTTTTCATCTGTCCTTGTCCATGTGGCCTCGGCTCAGGGTGGGGGGCCTGACTGGTTGCCCATCTACTCGCTCTTGTGGAGGCAGCCGTAGGCACATGCACAACAGGGCATGCAAACGCATGACATGTTTGTCCATGGCTTGAGGGGGGAAGGACATGAGTGAGCTCATATGCCTCCTCTCGTGGTCACCACCTACTTTGCTTAACGACAGGCCATTCATTTGCATGCTCTTCACTGATATCATCTATTCACAGCGGGGATTTTTCTGCAATAATCCCGTTAGGCCACGTCCAACGCGTGACCCCAAACGGACGTCCGTTTTCGTTCGCTTGAGGATGACAATGAGGTCGTGTCTATCCGGATTTCTGGATGCGCCAGTCATGCGCCCAACGCGCGATCGCATTACGGTCGCATCTCGTTTGCTGTGCATATAAACCAGCATACTAAAATGAAGCATACAAAATGGTTCAAATCAAACATAGCAAATAGTTATACGTCTAAAATAGTCTTTAGAAACCAATCGAAAGAAAACAATATCAAATGGTCTTACAACCCAATCGAAGTTTGTTTGCATGAAAATAAATTAAACAGATAGATCTACTGGTTATGTGAGTCGGCCGTGCTCAACCAAGTCATCCTGGTGCTGGACAGGAGTATACTAGTCCCGCTATTCACGATGAAAATGCACAAACTGTTCTAAGGTTGCAGGAGGTGGCTGCTCAGGCTCAACATTTTCACTCTAGAAATCAAAGCCTTGGTCGTAGATGCTTTCATCATGCTCATCCTCCATGATCATGTTGTGCATGATCACACATGTAGTCATCACCTCCCAAAGCTTCTGTGTGCTCCATGTCAATGCAGGGTTTCGCACGATACTGTCGGTGTGCAAAAGTACGGGCTCTCCTTTTGACCCCTTTACTTGTGCACGGGCAGTTAGAGCCACTCGCCACGGCCGCGCATAGCAGGGCAGGAAAGGGAAGCTGGAGAGAAGCCAAAGGCACAAGACAAACAAAGCAACAACAAGGACCAAGGCCACAAAGATCGGATGGACGAAGCAGGTTTCCCCGGCAAGAACCCTTGCCGGGGCAGCCTCAGCGGCCTCGGCAAGACCCTTGCCGGGGTAGCTCGCCCCCACCATGCGAGCAATCCACCTTTGAGCCCACCAATGCTAGACAAACGCATTGGGACATGGCTCGGGAGGCACCTCCATGGTGGCATGCAGATCTTTGTGAAGACATAGAATGCTCAAGATCAGAAGAGGATAGGAAAGCAATAATCATCACCAAGATCCTCACCAAGGAAACTCACAATACCCCCGGCAAGATACTTGCCGGGGATGCCAGCGCGCCACAGCAAGACCCTTGCCGGGTCACCCGGCAAGGCCCTCCCCAAGCGCACCAGCAGGGCCACTGCCAAGTCCACACCAGCCAAGTCTCCGCCGTTTGCATGCAGCTGCCGACCCAACCAGTTGGGCAGGCACCTGCATGGCAACATGCAGCCCTTCGTGGAGGCTCCACCACCGCACCACCTCAGCTGCCTGCCTGCCTACATGGCACCGCATGCACCACTGGCCAGGGTGCGTGTCGAAGCGAGGAGGAGCGGCGACAGACGGGACGGGCCTCGCTCCCGCCCCCGATAAAGTGAAGGGACACCTAAGCCTTGCATTAAATGCACTTTGTCTTGTAATACCAGCGATAAGCTCACATCGCTGTAGCACTTTCCACCTCCTGTGTGCCACTGTGGCAGCCCCTTTCGCCTATAAAAGGAGGCCCATGGTGCACTGGAGAAGGATTCGGCTCTTTCGAACCTAGCAGCACCCAGAGCTAGTTCAAGAGCTCAAGAACAACTAAATACATCCACCAAAGTAGGATAGTAGGGTTTTATGCATCTTTGCAGCCCGAACCTGGGTAAATCCCCTTTGTGCTGTCTGCTAGTCCTGCTCTTCTCACGATCCCCGCGCCCCGTAATCGTAGTAGGGATCCCAGTGATCCCATAGGTGTCGTTTCCCACCGACATCTTTGGCGCGCCAGGTAGGGGGGAGGGGAAGAAGACCGGCGAGACCCCTCGCACCCACTTCGGCAAGCGCACCTCTTTGGGGTGTTGCGCTTCCGTTGAGAACTTGCCAGAGAGCTCCGCCGGCAAGAGCAAGAAGTCCAGAGCCACACCACCAAAGACCAAGAAGGTGCCCGTCAAGGAGGACGGCACGGGGGGAGCTTTTACCATAAGCTCCACCCTCGATGGCAAATAGGAAAGCGAGCTCGTCACCTTCCTGCGGGCAGATGTCGATGTGTTTGCATGGGAAGCCTCTGACATCCCCGGTGTTCCCAGGGAGGTGATTGAGCACCACCTTGCTGTCTGTCCTCATGCGCGGCCCGTCAGGCAGAAGGTCAGGAAGCAAGCTCTGGAGAGGCAGGAGTTCATTACGGAGGAAATTAGAAAGCTAGAGGCGGCAGACTTGGTGAGAGGAGTACTCCATCCGACATGGTTGTCCAATCCGGTAGTAGTGCGCAAGGCATATGGGAAGTGGAGGCTGTGTATTGAGTACATAGACATTAATAAGGCTTGTCCAAAGGATCCCTTCCCGTTACCGCAGATTGACTATATTGTTGACTCCACGGCTGGGTGTGACCTCTTATCATTCCTCGACACCTACTCAGGATACCACCAGATCTTCATGATGAAAGAGGACGAGGAGAAGACAACATTCATCACCCCATGTGCCTTTCGGGTAGAAGAGTGCTGGCTCGACCTTTGCAAGAGCGGTCCAAATTAGTTTTGAGTCCCAGCTACATAGAAATATGGAAGCTTATATGGATGACATAGTGGTCAATACCAAGGACAAAGCAACCCTTGTGCAAGATCTGGAGGAAACATTTGCAAACCTGCGCAAGATCAACCTCAAATTGAACTCTGAGAAGTGTGTCTTCGGCGTCCCGTCTGGCAAGCTTCTCGGGTTCTTTGTGTCGTAGCGCGGGATTGAAGCAAACCCAAATAAGATCAAGGCCATTAAGCAGATTGAAGCACCCAGACGGATCAAGGACGTGCATTGGCTCACTGGCTGCGTTGCTGCCATGAGCCGGTTCATCTCCAAGTCCGTGGAACGTGCCCTTCCTTTTTTCAAGATCTTGAAGAAGGCAGGGCCAGTGGAGTGGACCCCAAAGGCTGAGGCAGCGCTGCAAGATTTGAAGAAATACCTCTCCTCTACCCCAGTGCTGGTTGCGCCCAAACCGCAAGAACCATTGCTGCTCTACCTAGCGGCAACGAATCAGGTGGTTAGCGCCGCACTAGTGGCGCAGAGAGAGGTCGATGAGGAGACAGCAGTAGCAACAGAGTCAACGGTTGGCGGGCCAGAACCCTCCCCGGCAGGGCTCGGTCCCGGCAAGACTGAGTCCCCAGCAGGGCTCGGTCCCGGCAAGACTGGCGCCAGTACAATAGGACCCGCACGACCGGGTGAAGAGGCGCAGAAGAAGAAAATGGTACAGCACCCAGTTTATTTTGTCAGCTCCCTCTTGCAAGGGGCTAGGTCGAGGTACTCAGGTGTGCAAAAGCTGCTCTTCGGCCTCCTTATGGCTTCGAGGAAGTTGCGCCATTACTTAGCGCACGAGATCATGGTGGTCACCCGCCTCCCATTGCAATGGATACTGCATAACCCAGATGCAATGGGGAGGATCGTGGAATGGGCCCTGGAGCTGTCACGTTTTGGCTTGAAGTTCGAAAGTACCTCGACGATTCAGATCAGAGTCTTGGCGGAGTTTGTTGCAGAATGGACCTCGACGCCCGATGAAGAGGTACATGAGACCACTCTCCCTGGCAAGGAAACGAGCCGCAACTGGATCATGTACTTTGATGGTGCCTTCTCACTGCAAGGCGCCGGTGCTGGTGTGCTGCTTGTCGCACCCACCGGTGAGCACCTCAAGTATGTCATCCAGATGCACTTCCCCCGGGAGATGTCAACCAACAACAACACCGAGTACGAGGGTTTGCTTGCCGGTCTCAGGATCGCGACTGACCTCGGAGTTAAAAAGCTCATCGTCAGGGGCAACTCACAGCTCGTCGTCAGGCAGATCAACAAAGATTATCAAAGCCCATTGATGGAAGCTTACGTAGATGAGGTAAGGAAATTAGAGGAGCGCTTTGACGGTATACAAGCGGAGCATGTCCCTCGAGCGGAGAACGACATCGCCGACTACCTGTCAAAGCGCGCCGCCCTCAAGCTACCTGTGGAACCAGGTACTTTTGTGCTTCAGTTGACTCAGCCATCCGTTGAGCCATCGACCGGGCAGGGCAAGCGGAGGAAGCTAGGCTCCGGCAAGTACTTTCCCACCGAGATTCCCGGAGCCGCCGGCGAAGATGTTGCCGTGGATGCCGATCCTGCCGCAGGGTAGCCGACTCCAGCAGGACCTCGGGTCATGGCCGTGGAGACGGCTGCTCCCATGGCAGAAGAGATGCCTTTGGTCCTTGTCGTTGAGCCACAGGCTCCGGCATGGGCGCAGCACACCGTCCGATTCCTTCAAAAGGGAGAGCTTCCTGAGGAGCAGGAAGAGGCAGAAAGAGTAGCCCGCCGGTCTACTCTGTACCAATTCGTTGATAACGTATTGTACAGAAGAAGACCGAATGGGGTGAAATTAAAGTGCATCTCCCGGGAGGAAGGACTAAAGCTGTTGGCAGAGATACATGGAGGCATATGTGGCTCCCACATAGGATCGAGGGCCCTTGCCAGCAAGGCTTTCCGGCAAGGTTTCTTCTGGCCCACCGCCCTCCAGGATGCGACGACACTAGTAACCAAGTGTGAAGCGTGCCAGTTCCATTCGAAGAAGCCCCATCAACTAGCTCAAGCCCTTCAAACTATCCCTCTCTCCTGGCCCTTCTCGGTCTGGAGGCTCGACATATTGGGCCCTTTCTCCCGTGCTGTCGGAGGCTTTGAGTACTTGGACGTCGCAATCGACAAGTTCACAAAGTGGCCAGAGGTGGAAGCAGTTAGGAAGGTGACAGCGCAGTCCGCTATCAAGTTCTTCAAGGGACTAGTGTGCCATTTTGGGGTGCCCAACAGGATCATCACCGACAACGGCACACAGTTCACAAGCCATGCCTTCATGCAATACATTGAGGATCTCGGCAGCAGGGCCTGTTTTGCTTCCGTGGCACATCCAAGGAGCAATGGCCAAGCGGAGAGAGCAAATGCTGAAGTCCTGCGAGGCTTAAGAGCGAAGACTTTTGACAGGCTGCACAAGAGTGGAAGGCGCTGGATTGATGAGTTGCCGGCGGTTCTTTGGTCAATCAGAATGATGCCTAATTGAGCCACTGGCCAGACACCCTTTGCCCTGGTTTATGGGGCAGAAGCAGTTCTCCCCACGGAACTCATATATGGGTCACCTCGAGTGCTCGCTTATGATGAGCTTGAGTAAGAGTGATTGTGGCAAGATGACGCGACGCTCCTTGAGTAAGGTCGTCTCCGGGCGGCTGTGAGAGCAGCACGTACCAGCAAGCCTTGCGCGCTACCATAGCCGCAAGGTTCATGCCCGGAGCTTTGAGGAAGGCGACCTTGTTCTTCGGCACGTTCAGTCGGCCAAGAATTCCAACAAGTTGACACCAAAGTGGGAAGGCCCTTATCGGGTAACACGAGTCACCAGGCCCGGCGCAGTCCGGCTGGAGACCGAAGATGCCATTCCAGTGAGCAACTCCTGGAACATCGAGCATCTCCGCAAGTTTTACCCATAAGGCGCGGCTGCCGGGCCTCCCGGCAAGCCACCCTTTTGTACAAGCCTTGCCGGCCAGGCATGTAACCCTTTGTACAAAGCCAGGCGCAGACCCTAAGCATAAATAAACGAAGCGCTGGCGCCCTAAGTTATAGCATGCATGCTAGGTTGAGTCTCTTCCTTGGTTAGGATTGATAGTGCTTAGCGGCGGCTAACCCCTAGCTTAGAGGTCGAGTGTGCGTCTCTCTATTCTTCTTTGTCTTCTTTGGTTCGCAGGACACATGAGTATTCTTGTCGAAACTGCTTTGGAAGAAGGGGGACGGACCGACACCCGGACCCTAAAAAGCCAAAATTGCCGGGGGCTACAAGAGCAAGGATCCATCCGCGGCAAGACAAGGTTCCCGGGGGCTGCAGATATAGATAAGTTCGCTATTCTCTGTCATGCATTTTGTTATGGACTGGGATTTGTGAAACCCCGTTCTATCTCTGAGCTACCGTGCTCCCCTTTCTCGGCACCCAAGGATTATCCCCTGGATCTGAATTTGCTCGTAGCCGCGGCAGCAAAGAAGAGGAACGGGGAGCCTAAGCCCACCTCATCCCTGCCTCCGCCAAGGGCGTGAGAAAGGTCGAGTGAAGTGGGGAGATGGCAAGGCCTGTTGCCGGGCGCAAAACGTTTATCTTAAAGGTAACGAGGATTCACTCCTTGTCATGGGTTCCACCTGCGAACGAAAAACCCTGGAAACATCCCTTTTTCATTAAAAAAACATCCCGTACAGGTACAGTTCATACGAAATGAAAAACATGAGCAAGGGGATTACAAGTTATAAAGTTAACAAAGGCCCGAAGGCTTACAAGACTAAAAAGAGATAAGGAGCCCGTAATCCCTTTCTTGTCCCTCTCCTCAGGAAATGGAACAAGAAAGCAGAAGGGCAAAAGGGGCGCCTAGGCGAGCTACGAGTGGCAGAAGACACCAAGAGAACATCTCAGTGGCCGTCCAAGGGATGGATGGTGATGGCGGCGCCGGAGGCAGAGCTCGAAGACGAGGCGGCAGGACGTCAATACGCGACGAAGGCATCGGTGCCCGCATACTCTGACTTGACGGCCTTGCCGCCCGCCCTCTTCCTCTTCTGCAGCCTCCCTACGCCAGCCGCCCAAGGATGCGACCCCGAGAAGTTCAAGGAGCCGGCGACACGGATGATGGGGTCACCGATGCCATCCGGAGCGGCGCCCGACACCTAGTCGGACCCATCATCCTGCCGCCCGCTGCCCTCGTCGTCGCTGTCGTTGTCTTCCTCGCCACTCTCACTTGAGGAGGAATCTTCATCGTCGGAGGAGCTCTCCACGCAGCACCTCACGCGAGTCCCGAAGTGCCTGAAGATCTTGACGGAGAGGAGGCCACCCTCCGTTAGTTTAAAATGGAGAGTGAGCCCCTCTGTCAAGCTGTGGAGGTGAGCGAAGGTCTTCCACCCTCCGTGGAGTTACATGACGTGAGGGGCGGGGAACTCGACGTTGGCCCATGTGCCACTATTCCCACAACCCCTCATATGCAGCCGCAACGCCTGTGGCGGATCCAGCTCCATCTCCCACGCAAATGGAGTCGGGAGGCGAAGGTAACGGCGCGGTGGCTGGCGGAGCCTGACGAAGAATTCGCAAGGGTTGTCCCCGGTGTGGCCCTCCATTGGAGGAGGGGCTGCTAGCGGAGGCGAGGCTGGTCTGCCGCCCCGTCCCCCTCTCCCTCGAGCACCACAACGGCCTCGACCTCGCCCCTCCCCCTTCCTCTAGCGGCTGGCTCCGCCGCTACGAGCTCTTGGGGGGAGCGATGCGCTGTCTGGCCGAAACCCTCGTCGCCACCAATGAAGCATCGCCACGCCCCCTCGCCATGGCAGAAGAAAGGAGGAAGCAGGAATGGGGAGAGGCAGACGGCGAAGGGTTGAGAGGCACCATTCCTCCTGCTCCCCTCTTTATAAAGGGGCGGGGGCGAGGCTCAGCCGCCCCCTCTCGACCAACCCGGCCCGTTGAAGTGACAGCAAGCGGGGTCGTCGACCGCCCTCCCCGCTCCATTGAAGGCGCGTGGGAATCGACCCACGCACGCGCATGACTTCTCACGTCCCGCGCACCTGTCATTCGCCCTGCATCGTGCATGCAGCGAACGTGGCGCGAGGAATAGGCGCAGTGGGACGCGTGGAGCGACGGTTCCCAAGCAAGGGCAGTAAATGAGCAGCGGCCCTGCGGTCTCAAAGAGACACGCAAGCCGCCTCTTTACTTTCCACCACGGGATGACGCCAGCATGCTTCCATCATGCGCGCGCACGACCCCCACGTCACCCGTTCAACGCGGGTCGTGGAGAAGCACAGCGAATGGAGCAGTTACCATGGCAAAATCTGCCCCAACTGCCCGCGCACCGTTCTAGGCCTGGCCCAACAACATGCTGCGCTTATGTATGGCCCAGGCCCGGGGGCTCCTGTCGGTGTACAAAAGTAGGGGCTCTCCTTTTGAACCCTTTACTTGTGCACGGGTAGTTAGAGCCACCCGCCACGGCCGCGCATAGCAGGGCAGGAAAGGGAAGCCGGAGAGAAGCCGAAGGCACAAGACAAACAAAGCAATAACAAGGACCAAGGCCACAAAGATTGGATGGACGAAGCAGGTTTCCCGGGCAAGAACCCTTGCCGGGGAAGATCGCCCCCACCAGCCGAGCAAGCCACCTTTGAGCCCACCAATGCTAGACAAACGCATTGGGACATGGCTCGAGAGGCACCTTCGTGGTGGCATGCAGATCTTTGTGAAGACATAGAATGCTCAAGATCAGAAGAGGATAGGAAAGCAATAATCATCACCAAGATCCTCACCAAGGAAACTCACAAGACCCCCGGCAAGATCCTTGCTGGGGACGCCAGCGCACCACGGCAAGACCCTTGCCGGGTCACCCGGCAAGGCCCTCGCCAAGCGCACCAGCAGGGCCACTGCCAGGTCCACACCAGCCAAGTCTCCGCCGCCGTTCGCATGCAGCTACCGACCCAACCAGCTGGGCAGGCACCTGCGTGGCAACATGCAACCCTTCGTGGAGGCTCCACCACCGCGCCACCTCAGCTACCTGCCTGCCTACATGGCACCGCATGCACCGCTGGCCAGGGCGCGTGTCAAAGCGAGGAGGAGCGGCGACGGATGAGACGGGCCGCGCTCCCCCCCCCGATAAAGTGAAGGGACACCTAAGCCTTGTAGTAAATGCACTTTGTCCTATAATACCAGCGATAAGATCACAGTGCTGTAGCACTTTCCACCTCATATGTGCCACTGTGGCAGCCCCTTTCTCCTACAAAAGGAGGCCCATGGCACACTGGAGAAGGATTCGGCTCTTTCAAACCTAACAGCACCCAGAGCTAGTTCAAGAGCTCAAGAACAACTAAATACATCCACCAAAGCAAGATCATAGGGTTTTACGCAACTTTGCGGCCCGAACCTGGGTAAATCCCCTTTGTGCTATCTGCTAGTCCTGCTCTTCTCACGATCCCCGCGCCCCGCAACCGTAGTAGGGATCCCAGTGATCCCATAGGTGTCATTTCCCACCGACCGATACCCCATCGAGACTGAAGCACACCGAAAGCACATTCTACATCGTTCCTAGCACTCTCCTATAGTTGGGCAAATTTCTGTCTCTTCTCTCCTTGCGGATTGGGTAGGGTATTCACAAGAGTGGACTACTGTGGATAGATACCATCAATAAGATAATATCCCTTGTTGTACTGGTGGCCATTGACCTCAAAGTTGAACTCCGGACAGTGGCCTGCTGCAAGCCTTGCAAACACCGGAGAACATTGAAGAACACTGATATCATTGTGAGAACCAACCATGCCGAAGAAAGAATGCCATATCCACAGATCTTGTGAAGCCACCACTTCAAGTATGATAGTAGCAACTTTCACATGCCCCTTGTACTGCCCCTGCCAAGCAAATGGACAGTTCTTCCAGTTCCAGTGCATACAATCAATACTACCAAGCATGCCCGGAAAGCCCTTGTCGGCATTAACAACCAACAACCTCTTTGTATCAGTGGCAGTTGGCTCTCTCAGGTACTCAGGACCGAACAGTGCGACCACGGCCTTGCAGAAACTATATATTGAGAGGATACATGTGGACTCATTCACACTAACATACTCATCCACAAGATCACCAGGAATTCCATATGCAAGCATGCAGATAGCCACAGCGCATTTCTGATTAGAAGAGAAGCCAAGCTTGCCAAGGGCATCCTCTTTGCACTCAAAGTATGGATCATACGCTACCAATCCCTCCTGAATACGATTGAACACATGTCTTGCCATACAAAAGCGGCGGTGAAATTTGTGTGGTTTGAAGAGTGCGCTATTTTCAAAGTAATCGACGTACAGAAGGGTGTGGCCTCTCTCCCTATTGCGGTTCAAGGCTGGAACATGGCTGGGGATTGATCCCCTGTACCGAGGCCATTTCCTACTAATGTGGTCGTGGACGATCAATGCAGCCACCACTAGCTCTTCATCATCCGAGGACGAATCGTCCGATGAACAAATGCAGTTGTGAAAGAAAAAACTCATCCCCGCTATCCATGATACCTGTGAGAAAAGGGTCGAACACCTTGCGGTCGTGATGGAGAGGCGGCCGAAAAGAGCAAGTCGATGAAGTGAAGCAAGGTTAGTGCTGATGGGGTAGGCGCTGTGCGGCAATGCAATGCCTGCCAGAAGATTTTGGGGTCGATGGCCGGTGACGGCGACCATAGCTTCTCTCCCACCGGCGACAAGGAAACACGAACGCCAACAAAAAACTCTACCAAAATGCGGGCGTGGGGTGGCTATGACATGGCGTGGTTGTGGGTTGGACGACCTTGATGGAAGGCGACGAGGCCGGGAACAGGGGTGGCAGCGGTGATGACGGAGGGTGGAGGGCGGACGGAAGAGAAGGGGAAGAGAAAAGTGGTTGTGTCCCCGACGGACGGGTTGAGGGGGACTAGGGCACGCGCTGTGCCTGTCCGCGCATGTCCGTACTGCCAGAAACGTGGCCCAACTTTGGGTCGGGAATTGGCGCAAAGCAGACGGAAAACGAACGGCGGTTCGTTTGCAGCAGAGCGTTGGGTGGCCTGTCCTGTCCGATTGCCCCCAAACGGACGCGACCGGACCATTTGGGGTCGCGTGTTGGAGTTGGCCTTAGGGCATGTACAACGAAGGCACCACCATGTAGCTACCCCATCTGCCATGTAGGTTGAAACCACTATATAAATTTTCTCTCACCAAAGCAACCATAGCTTGGCCGAACCACACCTCCATCACTTTTCTTCTTATCTCTTACTCTTTCCTTTACACGTGCATCACACCTCTCACAACTAGTTCTTATCTTTTGCTTTATTTCACCTTTTTGGATGAAGCATCGGCCTCCTCTGCAAGAATCCGTTGTTCTCTGCAAGCACTAGCTTTCTTCCCTCTCTCTTACACATCACCAGTTTTTCTATGGAGCAGCAGTCGGCTTTCTTCACTATTTTGACCCTTTTGAAAAACTTTTGCACAAAATGAACTTCACACAAAACTATTTCATGATCTAACACTTTTGGTAACACCGCAAGCCTTGGCGTTTCTTCTCTATTTATAAACGTCGAGCTAGGTAGCGTTGCTGGCCTGGTCGAGATGCTACGTAGCAGGGCAGAAACGCCAAAGTATGTTACGTTGCTGGAAACACCAAGGGTGCCTGGCGTTGCTTCCCAAGCATGAAACGCCAAGGGGTTTGGCGTTTCAACTAGCTTGTCTATATTGCCATTTATTTATGAAGTGCAACAACACTAGCTAGCTCAGTGTTTCTAAATAGAGACGAAACGCCATGGCATGTGACATTGCCAAAAGGGTTAGATCGTGAAATAGTTTTGTGTGGAGTTCATCTTGTGCGAAAGTTTTCTGAAAGGGTTAAAATAGTGAAAAATGCCAACTTGGAGCGTTGGCCATGCCAAAAATGCCTTGTCCTTACATGGAGATGGGGCACATTTGAAAAGTTATTAAACACATCCCCAAATGGGTCCCTCGTTTATCGATGGACATGTCTGTGAAGGAAATATGCCCTAGAGGCAATAATAAAGTTATTATTTATTTCCTTATATCATGATAAATGTTTATTATTCATGCTAGAATTGTATTAACCGGAAACATAATACATGTGTGAATACATAGACAAACAGAGTGTCACTAGTATGCCTCTACTTGACTAGCTCATTAATCGAAGATGGTTATGTTTCCTAACCATAGACATGAGTTGTCATTTGATTAAAGGGATCACATCATTAGGAGAATGATGTGATTGACTTGACCCATTCCATTAGCTTAGCACTTGATCGTTTAGGTATTCTGCTATTGCTTTCTTCATGACTTATACATGTTCCTATGACTATGAGATTATGCAACTCCTGTTTACCGGAGGAACACTTTGTGTGCTACCAACCGTCACAACGTAACTGGGTGATTATAAAGGTGCTCTACAGGTGTCTCCGAAGGTACTTGTTGGGTTGGCGTATTTAGAGATTAGGATTTGTCACTCCGATTGTCGGAGAGGTATCTTTGGGCCCTCTCGGTAATACATATCACTTAAGCCTTGCAAGCATTACAACTAATGAGTTAGTTGTGAGATGATGTATTACGGAACGAGTAAAGAGACTTGCCGGTAACGAGATTGAACTAGGTATTGAGATACCGACGATCGAATCTCGGGCAAGTAACATACTGATGACAAAGGGAACAACGTATGTTGTTATGCGGTCTGACCGATAAAGATCTTTTTAGAATATGTGGGAGCCAATATGAGCATCTAGGTTCCGCTATTGGTTATTGACCGGAAACGTGTTTCGGTCATGTCTACATTGTTCTCGAACCCGTAGGGTCCGCACACTTAAGGTTTTGATGACAGTTATATTATGAGTTTACATGTTTTGATGTACTGAAGGAGTTCGGAGTCCCGGATGAGATCGGGGACATGACGAGGAGTCTCGAAATGGTCGAGACGTAAAGATTCATATATTGGATGATATGGTTAGGCCAAGGGGTCAAGCCCATGAGGCTTTAGATCGGTGCAAAAGGACTTTTGCGGAGGCCAGGGGGCCAAACGCCGGAGACCCTGGCGTCTGGCCCTGGGCCAGACGCCGAGGCCCATGGCGTCTGGGCCAGACGCCGAGGCCCATGGCGTCTGCGCCAGACACCGAGGATTGTGGCGTTTGGTCCTGGAGTCCGAGTGGGACTCTTGCCTTTCGGGCAAAACCGACTTTGAGGAGGCTTTTGCTCCAAGTTTTGACCCCGGGGCTCAACATATAAATAGAGGGGCAGGGTTAGCACCAAAGACACAACAATTGATCCCTTGGATCTCTTAGCCGTGTGCGGTGCCCCCCTCCACCATAGTCCACCTCGATAATATCGCAGCGGTGCTTAGGCAAAGCCCTGCGACGGTAGAACATCAAGATCGTTACCACGCCGTCGTGCTGATGGAACTCTCCCTCGACACTCGGCTGGATTGGAGTTCGAGGGACATCATCGAGCTGAACGTGTGCTAGAACTCGGAGGTGTCGTAGTTTGGGTGCTTGATTGGTCGGGCCGTGAAGACGTACGACTACATCAACCGCATTGTGCTAACGCTTCCGTTTACGGTCTACAAGGGTATGTAGACAACAATCTCCCCTCTCGTTGCTATGCATCACCATGATCTTGCGTGTGCGAAGGAATTTTTTTGAAATTACTATGTTCCCCAACAGTCTGAACATGTCAGAGGAGAGAGCCCATTTGCCTGCAAAAAATCCGACGGTCAACTGCATCCTCCATTTGTGCAGCCTACATTTTTGCACATTTTTCATTGTTTAAAAAAACTTGAATTCTCGGAAGATATGGTTCAAATATAAATATTATTCATAAGACATAGTTCAAACTAAAAAAATGTAGCTATTGGTTTCCATGATGTATCCACAAATGATCCACAAGATCATTGGGAAGTTGTTGATGCATTTCTTTATCTCGTAGTAGTTGATGCCTCTTGAGAAAATGTGCAACATGCCATACCTTTTGTTCTGTGAGGTGGGAATGTGTGTCTGAGTTTTTCTCAAAACAAACATTATGGACACCATCACAATCATGTTGTGTGTGAGCCTCACCCCGCATAGTGTCTCGTCCCCCATATTTGCAGGTCCATGGACAATTTTCCAACAAGTTTGAAGCACTCCAAATGCCCTCTTCACACCATGTTTTAGAAAATGGTCCAACCACCGGCCCGACCGGAAAAAACTGGAACTGAGGCATCATCCGTGTTTTAAGGTGTGTTGGTCTATTTAGCAAAAAAAACCAGCAAAATATCAAGGAAATTGTGTCTAAACTAGGAATTGAACCATTGACCTTGATCCAAATGACACAATACGAATTGGGCTAGCTACAATTTGTGATTTCATAACGGATTACAACCAATATTAAGGGTATCCATTTGATCAGAGGTCAATCCTTTTAGAAAAATAACTTAAATATACTATTTTTTGTCGCTACTAAACCAGCGGTTCGACCGATAAAAACCTAAACCGATAGCCTCACCGGTTTGATTGTTGGTCCATTTTTTAACTATGATTCGCATCCTTTATAGCACCTTCTTGCATTTTGGCAAAGTGAGTTTTTTGTTACCTTTTGGCTCGAACATAGTCTCCACAATCTTCGCGCACTGAGGATATATAGGTAATACCCCATGGTTTTGTGGCTCTTTTCACTATTTTGACCCTTTCAGGAAACTTTCGCACAAAATGAACTTCACACAAAACTATTTCACGATCTGACCCTTTTTGTAATGCCACAGGCCATGGCGTTTCTTCTCTATTTAGAAACACCGAGCTAGCTGGCGTTGCTGGCCTGGTCGAGACGCTACGTGGCAGGGCAGAAACGCCAAAGAATGCTGCGTTGCTGGAAACCCCAAGGATGGCTGGCGTTGCTGCCCAAGCATGAAACACCAAGGGGTTTGTCGTTTCAACTAGCTTGTCCATATTGCCATTTATTTTGAAGTGCAGCAACGCTAGCTAGTGATATGTCTCCAACGTATCTATAATTTTTGATTGTTCCATGCTATTATATTACCTGTGTTGGATGTTTATGGGCTTTACTAAACACTTTTATATCATTTTTGGGACTAACCTATTAACTGGAGGCCCAGCCCAGATTGCTGCCTATTTCAGTGTTTCAAAGAAAAGGAATATCAAATGGAGTCCAACCGGAATGAAACCTTCGGGAGAGTTAGTTTTGGAACGGAAGCAATCCAGGAGACTTGGAGTAGACGTCAGGAAAGCTTCAAGGTGGCCACGAGGCAGGGAGGCGCGCCCTACCCCCTAGGCATGCCCCCCACCCTCGTGGGCCCCTTGTGGCTCCCCAGACCGACTTCTTTCACCTATGTATGTCCATATAACCTAAAAACATTGAGGAACACAATAGATCGGGAGTTCCGCCACCGCAAGCCTCTGTAGCCACCAAAAACCAATCGGGACCCTGTTCCGGCACCCTACCGGAGGGGGGATCCCTCACCGGTGGCCATCTTCATCACCTCGGCGCTCTCCATGATGAGGAGGGAGTAGTTCACCCTCGGGGCTGAGGTTATGTACTAGTAGCTATGTGTTTGATCTCTCTCTCTCTCTCTCTCTCTCTCTCTCTCTCGTGTTCTTGAGATGGTATGATCTTGATGTACCGCGAGATTTGCTATTATAGTTGGATCTTATGATGTTTCTCTCCCTCTACTCTCTTGTAATGGATTGAGTTTTCCCTTTGAAGTTATCTTATCGGATTGAGTCTTTAAGGATTTGAGAACACTTGATGTATGTCTTGCATGTGCTTATCTGTGGTGACAATGGGATATTCACGTGATCTACTTGATGTATGTTTTGGTGATCAACTTGCGGGTTCAGTGACCTTGTGAACTTATGCATAGGGGTTGTCACACGTTTTCGTCTTGACTCTTCGGTAGAAACTTTGGGGCACTCTTTGAAGTACTTTGTGTTAGTTGAATAGATGAATCTGAGATTGTGTGATGCATATCGTATAACCATGCTCACGGATACTTGAGGTGACATTGAAGTATGTAGGTGACATTAGGGTTTTGGTTGATTTGTGTCTTAAGGTGTTATTCTAGTACAAACTCTATGATAGATCGAATGGAAAGAATAGCTTCGTGTTATTTTACTACGGACTCTTGAATAGATCGATCAGAAAGGATAACTTTGAGGTGGTTTCATACCCTACAATAATCTCTTCATTTGTTCTCCGCTATTAGTGACTTTGTAGTGACTCTTTGTTGCATGTTGAGGGATAGTTTTATGATCTAGTTATGTTATTATTGTTGAGAGAACTTGCACTAGTGAAAGTATGAACTCTAGGCCTTGTTTCCTAGCATTGCAATAGCATTTACGCTCACTTTTCCACTTGTTACCTTGTTGTTTTCATATTTTCGGATTACAAATACTCATATATACCATCCACATTGCACATGTATCACCATCTCTTCGCCGAACTAGTGCACCTATACAATTTGCCATTGTATTGGGTGTGTTGGGGACACAAGAGACTCTTTGTTATTTGGTTGCAGGGTTGTTTGAGAGAGACCATCTTCATCCTACGCCTCCCATGGATTGATAAACCTTAGGTCATCCACTTGAGGGAAATTTCCTACTATCCTACAAACTTCCACACTTGGAGGCCCAACAACGTCTACAAGAAGAAGGTTGCGTAGTAGACATCAAGCTCTTTTCTGGCGCCGTTGCCGGGGAGGTGAGTGCTTGAAGGTATATCTTTAGATCTTGCAATCGAATCTTTTAGTTTCTTGTTTTATCACTAGTTTATTTTACAAAAGAAAACTACAAAAAATGGAATTGAGTTTGCTTCATACGCTTCATCTTTTTAATATCTTTCATGAAAATGATGGAAAGGAAAATTGTGCTCAATTGCTAGAAGAAGAATGCATTAAAATGTTTGGTACTAGATCTTTGTATGATGAGCATGATTGCAATGTTATTAGTACGAATTCCTTGAATATCCATGATGCTAATGATATGCAAAGCCACAAGCTTGGGGAAGCTATGTTTGATGAAGATGATACTGCCCCCCAAGTTTTGATGAGCAAATTTATTATGATGAAAGCATGGCTCCTATTTATGATAATTATTGTGATGATACATATGCCATAAAGAATAAACTTGCTTATGTGGAGAGTAGTAAAATTTCTATGCAAGTAGATCATGAAAAGAATGCTTTATGTGCTGGTTATATTGTTGAATTCATTCATACTGCTACTGAAAATTATTATGAGGGAGGAACATATGCTTGTAAGAATTGCAATAATATCAAGTCTCCTCTCTGTGTGTTGAAAATCTTGAAGCTATGCTTGTTTTGCCTTCCTATGCTAGTTGATTGTTGTTCCCATAAGTTGTTTGCTCACAAAATTCCTATGCATAGGAAGTGGGTTAGACTTAAATGTGTTAGTAATATGCTTCATGATGCTCTCTTTATGTTTCAATTCTTATCTTTTATACGAGCATCATTGAAATCATCATGCCTAGCTAAAAAGGCATTAAAGAAAAGCGCTTGTTGGGAGACAACCCAATATTTACCCCTACTGTTTTTATGTGTTCACATGATTATGCTACTGTAGTAATCATATTTTATAACTTTTGTTTCAATAAAGTGCCAAGTAAGACCTTTAGGATAGCTTACGGTGATAGTTGTATTGATCCTGCTGAAAATCAGAAACTTTTGCGCCCAGTAAATTAGTTTTGATAATTCACAGAAACGTGCTTTTGATCTGATTCTTTTTGATCTGGATTGGTACACAAATTTCTCAGGTTTTCCTACTTTGGTAGGATTTTTTAAGTTCCAGAAGTACATGTTTGATACATATTACTACAGACTGTTCTGTTTTTGACAGATTCTGTTTTCTATGTGTTGTTTGCTTATTTTGATGAATCTATGAGTAGTATCGGAGGGTATGAACCATAGAGAAGTTGGAATACAGAAGATATGACACCAATATGAATTTAGAATGAGTTCACAACAGTACCTAAGTGGTGATTTATTTTCTTATACTAACGGAGCTTACGAGTTTTCTGTTAAGTTTTGTGCTGTGAAGTTTTCAAGTTTTGGGTAAAGATTCGATGGACTATGGAATAAGGAGTGGCAAGAGCCTAAGATTTGGGATTCCCAAGGCACCCCAAGGTAACATTCAAGGACAACCAAGAGCCTAAGCTGGGGGATGCCCCGGATGGCATCCCCTCTTTCGTCTTCATTCATCGGTAACTTTACTTGGAGCTATATTTTTATTCACCACATGATATGTGTTTTGCTTGGAGCGTCTTGTATGATATGAGTCTTTGCTTTTTAGTTTACCACAATAATCCTTGCTGTACACACCTTTTGGGAGAGACACACATGATTCGGAATTTATTAGAATACTCTATGTGCTTCACTTATATCTTTTGAGCTAGACAGTTTTGCTCTAGTGCTTCACTTATATCTTTTTAGAGCACGGCGGTGGTTTTATTTTGTAGAAATTATTGATCTCTCATGATTCACTTATATTATTTTGAGAGGATTTTCGAACAGCATGGTATTTGCTATGGTTATAAAATTGGTCCTAGAATGATGGGCATCCAAGTTGGGTATAATAAAAACTATCATAGAAAGTGAATTGGATGCTATGATCAACTTGATGCTTGATAATTGTTTTGAGATGTAAAGGTGGTAATGTTAGAGTCATGCTAGTTGGGTAATTATGCAATTGAGAAATACTTGTGTTGAAGTTGGCAAGTCCTGTAGCATGCACGTATGGTAAAAGATGTGTAACAAATTTGTAGCATGGGATGCTCTTTTCATTGCCTTCCTTATGAGTGGAGGTCGGGATCGCATGATGCTTAACTCCTACCAACTCTTCCCCTAGGAGCATGCGTGTAGTGCTTGGTTTTTGATGACTTGTAGATTTTTGCAATAAGTATGTGAGTTCTTTATAACTAATGTGAGTCCATGGATTATACACACTCTTACCCTTCCATCATTGCTAGCCTCTACGGTACCATGCATTGCCCTTTCTCACCTTGAGAGTTGGTGCAAACTTCGCCGGTGCATCCAAACCCCGTGATACGATACGCTCTATCACACATAAACATCCTAATATTCCTCAAAATATCCACCATACCTACCTATTATGGCATCTCCATAGCCATTCCGAGATATATTGCCATGCAACTTTCCACCATTTCGTTTGTTATGACATGTTCCATCATTGTCATATTGCTTTTGCATGATCATGTAGTTTACATCATATTTGTGGCAAAGCCACCTTCATAATTCTTTCATACATGTCACTCTTGATTCATTGCATATCCCGGTACACCGTCGGAGGCATTCACATAGAGTCATATTTTGTTCTAGTATCGAGTTGTAATCCATGAGTTGTAAGTAAATAGAAGTGTGATGATCATCATTATTAGAGCATTGTCCCCTAAAAAAGAAAAAAAAAGGCCAAATAAAAAAAGAGAAAGGCCAAATAAAAAAAGGCCAAATAATAATAATAAAAGGCCCAAAAAAAGGGGGGGACAATGTTACTATCCTTTTCCACACTTGTGCTTCAAAGTAGCACCATGATCTTCATGATAGAGAGTCTCTTATGTGGTCACTTTCATATACTAGTGGGAATTTTTCATTATAGAACTTGGCTTGTATATTCCAACGATGGGCTTCCTCAAAATGCCCTAGGTCTTCGTGAGAAAGCAAGTTGGATGCACACCCACTTAGTTTCTTTTGTTGAGCTTTCATACATTTATAGCTCTAGTGCATCCATTGCATGGCAATCCCTGCTCCTCATGTTCACATCAATTGATGGGCATATCCATAGCCCATTAATTAGCCTTGTCAATGTGAGACTTTCTCCTTTTTTATCTTCTCCACACAACCTCCATCATCATATTCTATTCCACCCATAGTGCTATATCCATGGCTCACGCTCATGTATTGCGTGAAAGTTCAAAAAGCTAAAGCATGAAACAATTGCTTGGCTGAAACCGGGGTTGTGCATGATTTGGATATTTTGTGTGACGAAGATGTAGCATAATTTTTGATTGTTCCATGCTATTATATTACCTGTTTTGTATGTTTATGGGCTTTACTAAACACTTTTATATCTTTTTTGGGACTAACCTATTAACCGGAGGCCCAGCCCAGATTGTTGTTTTTTTGCCTATTTCAGTGTTTCGAAGAAAAGGAATATTTGAACCGAGTCCAAACGGAATGAAACCTTCCGGATAGTTAGTTTTGGAACGGAAGCAATCTAGGAGACTTGGAGTAGACGTCAGGGCAGCTTCGAGGTGGCCACGAGGCAGGGAGGCGCGTCCTACCCCCCTGGGCGCGCCCCCACACTCATGTGCCCCTTGTGGCTCCCCTGACTGACTTCTTTCACCTATATATGTCCATATACCCTAAAAACATTGAGGAACACAATAGATCAGTAGTTCCACCGCCGCAAGCCTCTGTAGCCACCAAAAACCAATCAGGACCCTGTTCCAGCACCCTGCCGGAGGGGGGATCCCTTACCGGTGGCCATCTTCATCATCCCGGTGCTCTCCATGACAAGGAGGGAGTAGTTCACCCTCGGGACTGAGGGTATGTACCAGTAGCTATGTGTTTGATCTCTCTCTCTCTCTCTCTCTCTCTCGTGTCCTTAAGATGGTACGATCTTGATGTATCGCGAGCTTTGCTATTATGTTGGATGTTATGATCTTTCTTCCCCTCTACTCTCTTGTAATGGATTGAGTTTTCCCTTTGAAGTTATCTTATCAGATTGAGTCTTTAAGGATTTGAGAACACTTGATGTATGTCTTGCATGTGCTTATCTGTGGTGACAATGGGATATTCACGTGATCTACTTGATGTATGTTTTGGTGATCAACTTGCGGGTTCAGTGACCTTGTGAACTTATGCATAGGGGTTGGCACACGTTTTCGTCTTGACTCTTCGGTAGGAACTTTGGGGCACTCTTCGAAGTACTTTGTGTTAGTTGAATAGATGAATCTGAGATTGTGTGATGCATATCGTATAATCATGCCCACGGATACTTGAGGTGACATTGGAGTATCTAGGTGACATTAGGGTTTTGGTTGATTTCTGTCTTAAGGTATTATTCTAGTACGAACTCTATGATAGACCAAATGGAAAGAATAGCTTCGTGTTATTTTACTATGGACTCTTGAATAGATCGATCAGAAAGGATAACTTTGAGGTGGTTTCGTACCCTACAATAATCTCTTCGTTTGTTCTCCGCTATTAGTGACTTTGTAGTGACTCTTTGCTGCATGTTTAGGGATAGTTTTATGATCCAGTTATGTTATTATTGTTGAGAGAACTTGCACTAGTGAAAGTATGAACCCTAGGCCTTGTTTCCTAGCATTGCAATACCATTTACGCTCACTTTTACCATTTGTTACCTTGCTGTTTTTATATTTTCAGATTACAAATACTCATATCTACCATCCATATTATACTTGTATCACCATCTCTTCGCCGAACTAGAGCACCTATACAATTTGCCATTGTATTGGGTGTGTTGGGGACACAAGAGACTCTTTGTTATTTGGTTGCAGGGTTGTTTGAGAGAGACCATCTTCATCCTATGCCTCCCATGGATCGACAAACCTTAGGTCATCCACTTGAGGGAAATTTGCTACTGTCCTACAAACCTCTGCACTTGGAGGCCCAACAACGTATACAAGAAGAAGGTTGCATAGTAGACATCAGCTAGCTGGGTGTTTCTAAATAGAGACGAAACGCCATGGCATGTGACGTTGCCAAAAGGGTTAGATCGTGAAATAGTTTTGTGTGGAGTTCATTTTGTGCGAAAGTTTTCTGGAAGGGTCAAAATAGTGAAAAAGGCCTGGTTTTGTTGTGCCCATTTATGTTATAGTTCCAGTCCATAGCCTTTGCAAGATCTTGCCTTATTACTTTGATGTTGTATTTGTTCTATCCTAATAAGCGGTACTCATGCGTACTATAAAACCATTTTTGTTTTACATAATGCCGTCGTTATCTCACCGCGGTGCATATAAGGGTCTGTACAGAGTAAGGACTAATGGATGAACAGATGGGTGTATACACAAGGATTGTTTATTTCAGGTTAAGGCTCCCTTGATAAGGGATTACACCTTTCTCCTACTTGTGCTTTTTCTCCATGAGTATATGGATTACAAATGATGCCAACCCTTGGCCTGATGCCCTAGCCATGCCCTATATAGTGTGCGACGTGACTTGAGGCTACATCGACCCGTGGATTATTGATACAAGTAACGACCTAGTAATGACTGGTTGTTTCTATTGCTATTGATGGCATGGCATAACACTTGAATTAATGGCTTAGTAGAGCTCATGGTAACGCCTTTATTTAAGATGGGCCTAATGACCTTCCGTTGGATCCAACTGATGCCTCCATCCCGGCGACCTCTACCGATGATATGTTGGGCCATCTCCTTATTAGGTTTGGGCCTTAAGCTGGCTGACTGTCACTGTGGACCTATGATGCCCCACAAGAGTAGGGGGTCAATTTTAGATCTTTTCGATAAATAAGAGTATCGATCCCACGAGGAGCTGAAGGAAATGGTAAGCGCAAAAATAGCAATGTTTCAGTGCAAGTACTAGAAGATGTAATGGTTTGGTGTTTTGTGCGTGTGATTAAGAAATGGAATGTGAGAAACAATAAACAAGAAAAGAGTGCAACAAGTGTCCCTATCCTTAATGATGCTGAGGACAAGCCGGTTGTGTTACTTATGATGATCAAGCGTTCTTGAGGATGGTGGGACAACGCCATAGTGGTCAATTCTCATGCATCACTTGGACTGGTTGTTGTTGCTTATTCAATGTTGTAGGGATAGAGCCTAAAATGTGCACCAAAACCATTGAATATACATATTTATGCTTGTTTTCTCAATAGCTAACGCAAATACCAAGATCTATTAAGGTAAATACCTAACCATAGCTATAATTTCCTCTTGGGTCCCTATTCTTCCCTGACGCCACAGCTCGTTAATTCACTCTGACCTCTTATCCTAAACTTATTATGGCACAATTCTCTCTTCTAGGCCCATATATGTGAAGTGTCATATGCAGTCGACGTTTGCAACACCACTAGAGAATTACACCACAACATGATTAATCAACAACCTTTACTGCAAATAAATATGGCCCAACATAGGAGTTGCAAGACACATATTTGTATTGTTTCTATTAAGGGTAAAACGATGGGTCTAGAACATATTAATTGAGCTTGCTTTGTTTATATTATGTCATCTTACTTCAAGCATTACTCTATTTGTTATGAACTTAGTATCTTGTGACGCATGTTGGATAGAGTTCAATGGGTGGAGTAAGAGTAGTAGGCGTCAGTAAGTTTAAAGGTCTATTTCTCACAGATGTAATGCATATGTATTGATCATGCCATGAAGAATCATCATAACTATGCACTTTTCTATCAATTGCCCAATAGTAATTTGTTTACCCACCGTTGCTATGCTTATGAGAGAGATGCCACCTATGCCCCTGGGTCCATTCACTTTATATTTACTAAAACCCTAAAAATACTTACTGCAATTTATTTAATTTTTATTTTATCTTATTTTATCCATATACAACTATCATATTTAATCCTTGCAATTGGCGAGAACAAGGGGATTGACAACCTTCTTGTTGTCATTGGGTGCAAGCATTTGCTTTGTGTGTGTGCAGGTATCGTCGGCCAAATTCACTGTTTTGACCCTTTTGACATAGTTTAGCATGATCATACTCCATCTGTTATTTTTCTCTAGATTTGACCCTTTTCCTACCGCCACCCAATCCGGCGGTAGGCTATAACAGGCTACCGCCACAGGCTCATGCGGTAGGGTCTGGGTCAACGTAGACGGCGTCGTCTAACCGTGCTGACGTGGATGAGAGGCTACCGCTACCCCTCGTGGCAGTAGGTTGTTGTGTCACCGCCGGATCGGGTGGCGGTAGAGTGCTGAATGAAGAAAAATTGTGGTTGTGGCTTGGGTGGACCCCACAACCACCCATTCGCCCCAAATCCTTTCTTCCCTGAGCTCAGCCCCTCTCCCCCTCTCTCCCCCATCCTAGGCTCCATCAAATTCATCTCCATTGCTTGAGTTTCTTCAAGTGGATCGAGGCCATTTTCATCACTCAAGGTACCTCACTTACTCTCTTCTTTTTGGTTGGTTGGAATCAACTTATTTGATGGCATTGATTACTTTTATGCGAACTCTATTTGTGCTCCTTGAGGGAGTCCTGGACTAGGGGGTGTCCGGACAGCCGGACTATCATCGTCCGCTGGACTCCAAGACTACGAAGATACAAGATTGAAGACTCCGTCCCGTGTCCGGATGGGACTTTCCTTGGCGTGGAAGGCAAGCTTGGCGATACGGATATGTAGATCTCCTACCATTGTAACTGACTCTGTGTAACCCTAGCCTCCTCCGGTGTCTATATAAACCGGAGGGCTTTAGTCCGTAGGACACAACATACATTACAACAATCATACCATAGGCTAGCTTTAGGGTTTAGCCTCCTTGATCTCGTGGTAGATCCACTCTTGTACTACCCATATCATCAATATTAATCAAGCAGGACGTAGGGTTTTACCTCCATCGAGAGGGCCCAAACCTGGGTAAAACATCGTGTCCCTCGTCTCCTATTACCATCTGCCTAGACGCACAGTTCGGACCCCCTACCCGAGATCCGCCGGTTTTGACACCGACATTGGTGCTTTCATTGAGAGTTCCTCTGTGTCGTCACCGATAGGCTCGATGGCATCTTCAGTCAACAACGCTGTCCAGGTTGAGACTTTTCTCCCCGGACAGATCTTCGTATTCGGCAACTTCGCACTGCGGGCTAATTCCCTTGGCCATCTGGAGTAGATCGAAAGCTACGCCCCTGGCCATCAGGTCAGATTCGGAAGCCTAAACTTCACGGCCGACGTCCGCGGAGACTTGATCTTCGACGGGCTTGAGCCAAAGCCGAGCGCGCCGCACTATTGCGATAGGCATGATCTAGCTTTGCTGCCGAAGAGTGCCTTGGTGGCCGCACATGAATCCGCTTCGGCCTTTAGTCCGGAGCCGATCGCCTAGATCGAGGATTGGTGGATGGACACCACCTCGGGGGCTTCAACTTCCACGGCGATGGAGCCGAACGCTAATCATGTCCCTCGCGAAACTCGTGATTCCGAGGTGCCGGACTCCTTGCCGGACTCCAGACCTCCCACGCCCCTACCAATCGGATCGGATTGGGCGCCGGTTATGGAATTCACCGCCGCGGACATCTTCCAATACTCGCCCTTTGGCGACATCCTAAATTCGCTAAAGCATCTCTCGTTATCGGGAGAGTCCTGGCCGGACTATGGTCAGGATGGTTGGGATACGGACGACGAAGAAATTCAACGCCCACCCACCACCCACTTTGCAGCCACTGTCGACGATCTAACCAACATGCTAGACTATGACTCCGAAGACATCGACGGTATATACGACGACGCCGGAGACGAACAAGAACCAGCGCCTACAGGGCACGGGAGGACCACCTCGTCATATGACGTATATATGGTGGATACCCCAAAAGAGAGCGATAACGAGGACCAACGGGCCGCGGCAGAAGATAACCCAGCCGACAAACAACCTAAACGGCGGCGCAGACGCCGCCCTAAATCCCGCCTCGACAACAACAACGCTCCTAAGGACCCCGTAATACAGCAGGGCACACAAGTGGACGACGAACACGCAGATAAGCAACCGTCCGAGCAGGACGAGTCAGATAATCAGTCCAGACCTGGCGAAAACGACAGTCCGGACGATCTCATGCCGGACACGCCGCTGGATAGTAAAAACCTTCGGAAATGACTCGTCAACACTGCAAGAAGCTTGAAGAAGGAAAAACGGAAGCTCAAAACAGTGGAAGACACACTCAGGATGAGGTGGAGCAAAGTGCTCAAAACCGCGGATAGATACGGCAATAGCCACCAATCCAAGAGCTACCCGAAGCGCAAGCTGTTACCAGAATTTGACAAGGAGGCCATAGAGCCCCCACAGTCAAAACATGAAAGGGCCGCACATAAACCGACTAATGAACCTGGAAAGACAGATGGCCCAGCCAGGTCCATCTACGGGCCAAAGAAGAAGGCCCCAGGAAGCAAGGCAACACGTCAAGTGTCCGAAGATAGAGGCACACCTAAATACAGGGGCGCCGCACACCCACTATGTTTCACCAATGAGGTGTTGGACCATGAATTCCCAGAAGGATTTAAACCCATAAACATAGAGGCCTACGATGGAACAACAGACCCTGGAGTCTGGATAGAAGATTATATACTACACATACACATGGCTAGAGGAGATGATCTCCACGCCATAAAATACCTACCCCTCAAGCTCAAAGGGCCAGCCCGTCATTGGCTTAAAAGCCTCCCAGAAAAACACTATTGGAAGTTGGGAAGAGCTCGAGGACGCGTTTAGAGCAAATTTTCAAGGGACTTATGTCCGCCCTCCGGATGCAGACGATCTAAGTCATATAACTCAACAGCCCGGAGAGTCAGCGCGCAAATTCTGGAACAGGTTCCTTACCAAAAAGAACCAAATAGTCGACTGTCCGGACGCCGAAGCCTTAGCAGCTTTTAAACATAACGTCCGAGACGAATGGCTTGCCAGACACCTCGGCCAAGAGAACCCGAGGACAATGTCCGCGCTAACAAGCCTCATGACCCGCTTCTGTGCGGGAGAGGATAGCTGGTTAGCAAGATGCCACACCAGCGACCCAAGTACATCCGAGATAAGAGATGGAAACGGAAAATCACAGCGCAGAAAAGAGCAGCGCCGGAATAAAGAGAAAAGCCCAAAGAGCACGACAGTCAATGCCAGATTCAAAAGCTCGCGGCCAAGCAACAAAACACTGCCTCTTAAGGATGACAGCGATGAGCTGTCCAACTTAAACAAGATTTTGGGTCAGATACGTCAAATCCACAGTACCCCCGGAAGGCCTGCAAATCACACCCATCGAGATTGTTGGGTTTTCAAACAGTCCGGCCGATTAAACACCGAACACAAGGGGATCGACGTGTCAAGCGAAGATGATAAACCCCACCAGCAGAGCTCCGGAAAGCAAAAGACTTTCCCACAAGAGGTCAAAGCAGTAAATTCGCTTTATGTGATAATACGGAAAAGTAGTGCGACACCTTCTAAAAGGAGCCCCGCACGGTCCAAACCAGCAGACCATAGAGATTGGATATCAAAACCAATCACTTTCGACCACCTGGATTATTCCAGAAGCGTTCGAAACGCAGGACAGACTACCCTGCTATTGGATCCCTTAATAGACGGACTACAATTTACTACAGTCCTGATGGACGGAGGCAGCGACTTAAACCTGCTGTATTCAAACACAGTCCGCAAGATGGGGATAGACCCTACCAAAATCCGACACAGCCGCACTTCCTTCAAAGGAGTGACGCCAGGCCCTTACGCCAAGTGCACAGGCTCCCTATTATTAGAAGTTGTGTTCGGATCACCGAACGACTTCCGACGCGAAAAACTAATTTTTCATATCGTCCCATTTAAAAGTGGATATCAAGCACTCTTGGGACGAGAGGCTTTTGTCCGTTTCAACGCCATACCACATTACGTGTCTCTTACACTCAAAATGCCCAGTCCACGAGGCACCATTTCAGTGCGAGGGTCACTTAAAGACCCCGGACACGGATAGACGAGTCCGGCATAAGTAGGCTAGGGGCTCCCTAGCCGCACAAGGGGTTGCGTGCACAAACAACTGCGAGCTCATACAGGCCCCGCTTTACTCATTTATATTTCTTCTTTCACATATACCTTTTTCGCACGAGTTGCTTTCATACTAAGTTCCTCTCTTTTTACAGATGAACAACGTGCACACCTGTCCAGGATAACGGCACAACAGAGACACAGGCGCAGACGTGCAGTAGGGACCCGTTGCGAGGATTCTTTTCAGATTAAGACCCTGCGTAAACCTTTTTTACTGTCTCTTGTTGTTATTCTTCCTTGGTTTCTTCCTATAACCAAAGTGAAGCCTGACGTTTTGGCATCGGCCGCGTCAGAGGACCATGCCCGTACCTGGACACTAGGGGCTTAGGGCATCGTTCTGCCCATTATTATAAAGACCAAACACCTTAGGGAGTGTTCGGCGTCTCGAGTTAGGCATTATATGCATCAGCTCCGAATCATGTCTTTGGTCAAATGTTGGGTTTGCCCGGCTCCTGTGTTTTGCTGCCTTACGTTCCGTATCATCGGCTAACGCGGCACCAGGAGAACTACTGCGATTGTGCCCCAGTTCGGCTGGGCGAGCACCTTAGTAGAGAAAGCTGAAAACTGACTGTCATGATATAGCGAGAGACTGGTCAACCACTCGATCGACTATCGGAATGTTTAGAATTCCCCGCTTTGACGAAGGACCGTTTCCCGGTCAGGCACACACACGCCCCAAATTCGGAGAAGCGCGGTGCCCCAAGGGGCTATATCGTAGCCCCACCCTCGAACTCCACTGGCTAAGTGAAAGTGATAAAGCATTATAGTCCGGATTGCCTCGTTTGCTACGCTACCACCTCCTTAAAAGGACCGAGACATCGGATTAAGTGTGAAAACGCGCTATTTTTGCGAACACCCCCGCACCTTGTGCGTGGGGGCTGAAGCCGAAGACTGCAATCTTTCAGGTTATACAAATGTATACGTAAACGGCCGCATCGGAGATATTTTACTACTTGGAACGCACAAGTATAAAAAGCAGTTATAGCATAATCATTGTTTTACACGCTAAAACATTCATTTGAACGTGACATTTTTTCAGCACTGCGACTCTATTACACGAGCGCCACGCATAACTTCCCCAAAATAGTGCTCAGCGGGTAACCGGCTTTCGTCCGAACCCTAGGCGGCAATAGCGGTGGCATCCATCTTTGTCCAATGTGTCTTCACACGGGCAAGAGCCATCCGCGCGCCTTCGATGCAGGCCGACCACTTCATCTCCTTGACATGCGGCACCGCTCCAAGGAATTGCTGCAATAAGCCGAAATAGCTCGTCGCCTTGGGCCTCTCTGGCCAGACATGAGCCACGATGTCAGTCATGGCAAGTCCGGACAATCTATTTAGCTCGGCCCATTCGGCCAACCGATCGGTCAACGGAAGTGAACGATCCGGACTATGGAATTGAGACCAAAATAGCTCTTCCGTCTTGTGATCCTTCTGGCTCCGGAAGTGCTCAACGGCATCAGCCGCACTTGCCGCTAAGTCCATATAGGGATCCTCTGGACCCCACAGCTAGCCAAGTTGAGCATACTTTTGATCCATAAACCGGCGACGCAACAGAAAAGGCTTGACAGCCACAATATCTCTGGCCTGGCGCAGCTCCTCCTTCATAGCCCGCATTGCAGAACGGGCATCCTTGGCCTCGGCGGTGGCCTTCCCCGGGTCTTCCCGCTCCGATAAGCGCTCCTTTTCAAGAGCCTCGTTGCGGTCGGCAGCATCTCTTAATTTCACGGCCAATTCGGCCACCTCTTCCCTGCTTAGGCAGTGTGCAGCCTTTTCGGCTTTCAACTCCTCGGCCGCCCTTGAGGTAGCCGCATCACTCCTTCGGGCTTGCTCCTTAGCTTGAGCATGTTCGGCCCGAAGGCTCTCCACAGCAGAAGCACCATCTGTATCACAGCATATAATTTATCAGAGGAGGGCTTTGACCCCCTTAATAAAGCGACTGCAGCGAATTCATTTACCTTGCGACTCGTCAAGTCGCCGGTTGACAAGTGCGATGTCCGCATCCGCCACGTCAAGTTGCCGCATTAACTCGGAACTCCACCAGTCCGGCTAGCCCTCGGACTATCCGCCACCTGCATAGGAACGGCGGCATTCATTACTTGCGATTTTGATCCTCGGCACGCTGTCGTTTTCGACAACCTACCGAGTCTCAGGGGCTACTATCTATACAGGGCGCACTTTTATGTGCAAAATTGTCAAAAAAAAAGAAGGTGCGTCATTCTCGCGTACCTTAAATCCCGCCAGCAAACTCGTAGCGGCATTGCACAGTCCGCTCTCGGCGGACGAAATCCTTCCAATCACCATATGCATCAAAGCACGGTGATCTTCTGAGATGGACGCCCTCTCAAGCAGATTTTTCAGTTCTCCCGGCCGGACACTAGTGGGCGCCGAACTCTTCGGCCCCTCCGGACTCGGGGATACCCTCCGTGACGATACTTCAGGCTCGTCTGCCCTATCTGACAGCGCAGGAGACGGAGGCGTTTCGCTCTCCATCATCTCCGGAAGAAGGTCCCCAGAAGACGAACTCATCTGAGAAGGCTACAAATCCGAACTGCAAGATAAAATTTTGGTTACCCACAGAAGCACAAATGGAGGTATTTTCTTACTAACGAACTCCCCTTTTCATACTCACGGCTCGTTGGAGGGCTGATCCTTTGGCGACGATTGTACGTCCGGGTTCTCCCCGGACGCTGGACCCCCCGGTGAAGATTTCTTCCCTCGTTTAGGGGCCTTGGCCTCCGGACCTTCGGAGGCGGTCCTCTTCTCCCCCTGGAAGGAGGGGTTTTTGATTCCCCTCTCTTCAGACGCCCCTCGGGGCGAAATAATAGCTCCTCTATTTTCCCCATCGCTCCCTTCTACGGGCGCGACCTCCAACATTCTGACCAGCACGGGCTCCAGTGCGGTCTCTGGGAGGGGAACCGGACACCTTATCAGCTTCGATCACGCTACCCACTCCTGATAAAAAGTAATGGGTCAGGAGGCGAACTCTAGAAAAGCAGATAAACAGAACGTCCGAACTTTGAGCTCTTTACCTGAGTATCCGGGCGATTGCAGCTTAGGCCTGCGTCCTCGGTTAATTCCGGACACGCTACCTGCGGTCCGAAGAACAACTTGTACATCTCCACGGGTGTCGCACCCATGAAGTGTAGGAGAATCCGAGGTCCCTTCGGATTGAACTCCCATAGACGGAGAGGACGGCGTTTGCAGGGCAGAAGACGCCTGATTAGCATAACCTGCATCACTACAACCAGATTGGTCTCCCTCGCTTGGAGGTCTCGAATCCGGCCCTGCAATGAGGCCACGTCTTCGGACGGCCCCCAGTTGAGCCCTTGGTTGACCCACGACATCAGTCGGCATGGAGGTCCCGAGCGGAATGAAGGCGGCGGCTTTTGCTTGCTGCCCTTCGGAGCGGTGATATAGAACCACTCCTGCTGCCACAGTCCGAGTCCCTCTTGGAAGGAACCCTCGGGCCACGGGGCGTCGGCCTTTCTGCTTATGGCCGCCCCGCCGCACTCCGCTTGACGCCCCCCGATCATCTTCGGCTCCATGTGAAAGGTCTTCAGCCACAGGCCGAAGTGGGGAGTGACGTGGAGGAAGGCTTCGCAGACGATAATGAATGCGGAGATATGGAGGATGGACTCCAGAGCCAAGTCGTGAAAGTCCAGCCCGTAGTAGAACATGAGCCCTCTCACGAAGGGGGTCCGTCGGGAAGCCTAAACCCCGACGGAGGTGGGATACGAAGACAACGTACTCACCGGGCTCGGGGGCGGGCACGGCCTGCCCTTGGGCAGGCAACCTGTGCGAAATCTCATAGGATAGGTACTTGGCCTCACGAAGCTTTAACACGTCCTCCTCCGTGACGGAGGAGGGCATCCACCGACCCTGGAGGTCGGAGCCGGACATGGATGAGAATCCAAAGCGCTCAAATCTGGGGCTCTGGGTGTTGGAACTGGGAGCAAAGAGGAGATTCGATGCGAGATTGAAGAAAAGAAACGAGCCTTGGTCCTCTTATAAAGGGGAAAAATACCAAGAGTCGTCCCCGTGACCGTTCGGGATTCGCCTTCGATAGAGGAGGCATGGCGACGGGCACGGTTGGGTTACCCACGCACGTATTGATGAGGCTCCCGGAATAAGGGGAGCACGATCTCTGCTTCGACAAGACGTGGCAAGGAAACCGCTTCGCTAAACGTGCTGAGGTGGTATAATAAGAAAAAAAATGATTCAAATAAAGGCTTGGAAGCGGTGTGATGTCATGCCGCATAAAACGTCAGCAGATTGGATTTATGTCCATTATTCTCTCTACGGTGGAATGTGGAATTTATTTTGCAGAGCCGGACACTATCCTAGTGTTCATGATCTTCTCTGGATTATTCAAGGGAGGAACCCGCCTTGCAATGCCGAACATTATGCGCGCCGGACTTATCGTCATTGAAGCCTGGTTCAGGGGCTACTGAGGGAGTCCTGGACTAGGGGGTGTCCGGACAGCCGGACTATCATCGTCCGCCGGACTCCAAGACTACGAAGATACAAGATTGAAGACTCCGTCCCATGTCCGGATGGGACTTTCCTTGGCGTGGAAGGCAAGCTTGGCGATACAGATATGTAGATCTCCTACCATTGTAACCGACTCTGTGTAACCCTAGCCTCCTCCGGTGTCTATATAAACTGGAGGGCTTTAGTCCGTAGGACACAACATACATTACAACAATCATACCATAGGCTAGCTTTAGGGTTTACCCTCCTTGATCTCGTGGTAGATCCACTCTTGTACTACCCATATCATCAATATTAATCAAGCAGGACGTAGGGTTTTACCTCCATCGAGAGGGCCCGAACCTGGGTAAAACATCGTGTCCCTCGTCTCATGTTACCATCCGCCTAGACGCACAGTTCGGGACCCCCTACCCGAGATCCGCCGGTTTTGACACCGACACTCCTTTTTGTGTGAAATCAATGGATTTAATGGATGCTAGGGTTGTATATGTGCGATTGACCATGTGTAGTATGCCTCACATTGTTGTTTGTAGCAAGATCTAGGGCAATTGTTTGGTTTTTTTTCTAGGGTTAGGGTTAGGGTTAAGCAAAGTCATTATTTAGTTGTTAGGGTTAAGCCATGATATTTAGTTGTTATTTATTTTGTTGCTTGAACATATTGCATAGAACTTTTCTCGATCCATGGGATGCATAGTAGATATTCGATCCATATTATGTTGTTGGCCTATCGTTGACTTTTTCTAAAATTTATTTAAATGGGTAGTCTCGTTAATCTTCATTATTTGGATAAGGAGACATTTATGAATGGCAATGACGATGAAAAGAACCTTTGACTCTGGCCCAACCTACGAGGATGTAGCTGTGAAAGTGAGGAGTGTGTTGCATTGGATGGACCCAAATGATGAGGTTAAACTTATTCGAAGGTATGATGTTGGAGCGGGGGTGAAGTCTCGATTGAAGAGTATGTCTATCACCTCGGAATTGCATTGGAAGGTGTACAAGGGTTAACTAGATAAATCAAAAGACAACTCACTTGAATTATTTGCCACCAAGTTTGATGTTCCTCTGCTACAAATTGACTTGAACCGACATGCCTCCTCCCCAACACATGATGGTAGGGTCGAGGTGTATGTCCCCAATTCTTATAGCCAACCACAAAGTAGCCAATCAAATGAAAAGAAGATGAATGATAGAGCCATAGTAATTCAAAACCCAGAGATTTATGCTATTTCTCATGTTGATGATGATGCTATTGGTCATGATTATGATGATGCTTATGCGAAAGAAGAAGAGATTCATTACAATCCCATTGGTAACTTGGATGTCATTGTCCATCAACAAGACATGGATCGTAGCCTCCCCTATAACCGTATGTGTGGTTATCGGTCAGATGACGAGGGTCCGGAGGAAGAATTGGACGAGGATGGATTCACGGTGCAAGGAAATCAAATCTTCAAGAAGGTGCATGACAAGGAAAGAGGAGTCCCATTGTTTCTACCTTAGCCTTGCCGACCATGCCATTGCTGATGGTGGCATGAGACTAGGGTTGGTTGAACCAACACCATGCTTGAAAGTCGGTGATCCAAGGCCAAAGGATGAGAATGCTCATTCGAAAAAAGGCATCAAATTTGGGTGTTTGCAAGAGTTCAAGATGTGGTTGAGTGACTACGCCATTCAGAATCATAGGCCATTTGTTGTTGGTCATTCCAACCAAGAGGTGCGTTACACCGTGAAATGTGACAAATAAGGTTGCCCATGAAAGGTCCGTGGAAGAAAAATTCATGAAATAGGGCAATGGGAGTTGAAAAGTTGTGCATCACTCATGAGTGCATACCGCTAGACAAAGCTGACCAAAGCAAGGGCCACCGTCAACTCAAGTATGAGTTTCTCGGCTACAAATTATTGAACGAGATATCCCAGAACCCAACTATGAAGGTGAAGTTTCTCATGAGTACTGTCAAAGAACAATACAGATACAAGGTCAATTATGGTAAGGTATGGAAGGCCAAGACAAATGTTATTAGGATGTTGCATGATGATTATGCAGCCGCATACAATATTCTTCCGACGATGTTGGGAGCCATTGCACATAAGAATCCTGGCATGCGGCATGGGGTTGAGGAAATTGACAGAGTGTTTCATCGTGCCTTCTGGAGTTTTGGGCAATGCATCGAGGAATTTAATCATTGTCGCCCTGTGTTGTCTATAGATGGCACTTTCTTGACCATCAAATACAAGGGCACACTAATGGTGTCAATGGCTCATTCATCCAATGATAATGTGTTGTTGGTGGCCTTTCTTTAGTTCCTTCCGAGCAGGATGACAACTGGGAGTGATTCATGGGGCATGTGAGGACCAAGGTAATTGGGAAGAGGGAGCAATGCATTATATCAGACCAACACCATGGCATTCTCAAGGCCATATAAGTTGGCATTCTCGGGCCCCCAAAGCTTCACTTCCGATGGTGCATGAGGCATTTCGTGGCGTACTTTTAATTTTTACCGGGCATGCAAGAGCAAGGAGTTTTGCAAAGACCTTACACATGTTTGTGTGGCATTTACTACTGATGCATTCAAAATCCGCTATGATAAAATCTTCAAGGCGTTGGCAAAGAACAAAGGGGGAAGAGCATTCTTGGAAAGGACTTTCAGGGAGAAGCATAAATGGTCACCCGCTTATGATGAAGGAGGTTGTTGATATGGTGACATGACGAGAAACATGGTTGAATGCTTCAACAATGTGCTTAAGGGTGTCCGTTCTTTGCTAGTGATGTGTACATTCTTGAAGTTGAACAAGTATTTTCTTAGGCATTCCCAAACCACCGCCAAATGGATAGGTGAGAAAAAAGAGTATCCCAATAAGGTTGATGATTGGTTGACATTTCAAGAAGGCAAGTCTTCGCATCAACAAATCATTAGATTTAATGATAAAGAAATGATCTACCAAGTGGATGAGCCAGGTGGCACAACACGAGACGATGTGACTTATGGTGGTGTTGCGTATGAGGTGCACCTCAAGAACTGGCGGTGTACGTGTGAGAGGCCTCATAAGTATCACTGGTTGTGCTCGTACTTGATGACGGCGGCCAAGGAGAGAAAATTGCATGTTTCTGATGGGAGGACCATGCGGTTGCAGGAGTTCACATGGGAAGCCACGAGGTTGACATGGGCGCCTCAATTTATCTTTTTCTTGACCAGTCACAATGGATTGAGTATGATGGCCCACATATCGTGCCTGATCCTGAACTCATGGTGCCTACAAAGGGAAGAAGAAGAAACAAGAGGTTCTGGAGTGACATGGATGATCTAGCTGGATACACAGGAAGAAAATATTTGGTAGTAGTCATTTCATCGAGCCACCGGACACCAACAATTGTAGATAATGTGACGATCCGGGACACAATGTTAGGAGATGCACCAAAAGCCCTAGGACCGATGCCAACACGAGCTCTAGCCAAAAAGGTGTTCATAGAGGAGGTTCCGGTGGCACACGAGGAGGTTGGGGTGGTGGCCGTGGAGTACAGACTAGTCTTAGAGGTAGTGCACGAGGTGGCACTACTATTGCTGGCCGTGGAGGACGGGCGAGTCTTAGAGGTAGTACATGAGGTGGCACTACTATTGGTGGGCGTGGAGGACGGACGAGTCTTAGAGGTGCCGACTGGGATGGTCATGGTTTTGGTGGTACTACAAGGCGAATGATTGATAAAGGAAGGCCTATTGACGTTTTGCTTAATTTGGATGGTTGAAATAATATGAATGGTACTTGTTGTTTTGGTTAATCACTCTTATTTTATTTCCTCTATTTAATATGTTGATATTTTTCACTAAAAACACTCTTATTTTTGTAGGCATGGCTTCATCCTGTTCCATGACAAGGCAGTTGTATGCTAACCATGAACACATGCCGAACAAGTGGGGGAACACCGAATTGGACAAGGTGAAGGAAAAAGATATGAAAACCCCATCATGTTGGTGTGGAGATGTTTGCAAGGTGAAGGTGTCCACCGACCGCAAGTAGTCATGGACGAAAGGGAGAACATTTCTTGCATGTCCCAACTATGCACATGATCGCGCGCTTCCAACAAACGCCTATGACGTACCACCGGTATGGTCAAAGAGTAATCTCAATTTTGGTTCAACTTCAACTCATAATACTAACAACAAACTTGTTTTTCCTATGCAGTCACCGCTTCCTCTTTGCAAGTACTTCACATGGATAGATCCAGGTGTGCCAGAAGATGTTCAAAAGGACCAATATGGAGATTTTTTAGGATCCAATGGCGTTCGAAGAAGAATATATCAAAGAGCCGAGGATGAAGAGCATGGTCGGAAGGAGGGAATGAAAGAAGCGTGAGGAGGAGAGGGCACGCAAAGAGAAGGTTGATCATGAAGAAGAGAGGGCACGAAAGCTTGCAAGGGCTTGCAATGCACAAGGGGAGGATGAGGCACGTTACAAGAAGGGAAAAGGGCCCATGTTTCCTTAGTGATCTTGTGATGCATCTAGTGAAGTTGTACGACTGAGACTATTCGATGGTATTTCGTATGGCCCTAATCTGCATGTCGGATACTTTATGATGTTGTGATGCTTGAGACTATTTTATGCCACTATGTATGTTGAACTTTGGTGCTAAAACAGACAAATGTTGAACTATTTGTGACTGAAATATTGTCAGGGATACACTAATATTGTTTGTTTAGTTATGTTTTCTGTCTAACATGTTGCTTCTTCTTGTTTTGTAGGGCTTTCATCCCTACTTCCCGAGTCCATGGCGGTAGGGTGTGCCTCCCTACAGCCGGAGACGCTGACGGTAGGCCCTGCATCTCACACAGACAACCAGACATATGTCTGGTGCTCGACGCCAAGATTAGGCTCTACCGCCATAACCTATGGCGGTAGGGTGGTAAATCCTACCACCAGAGTCTATGGTGTCTCCAGTGGCAGGGTGCATGGCACATCCTACCGCCACAGACTCTGGTGGTAGGGTTGAAAGCCCTGCAAAACAAGAAGAAGCAACATGTTAGACAGAAAACATAACTAATCAAACAACATTGGTATATTCCTGACAATATTTCAGTCACAAATAGTTCAACATTTGTCTGTTTTAGCACTAAAGTTCAACATACATAGTGGCATAAAATACTCTCAAGCATCACAACATGCGGTAGGGTACGAAAGCCCTACAAAACAAATGAAGCAACATAATGTGTATGTTTCCGCTGTCAACATTGTTGCACAGGCCAAATGATAACGTAAATTTCAAGGGATAATTAGATTTATGCCCATAGTTGAGTCCCACTCGGCTGTTTTACCCCTAATTTCCATAAGTCACCGGTTTTGTCCAAGTCACTTTGCTCCTCTTATGCTTTTGCCCTTCGAGCGTTTGACCGTCAGTTTGATTAATTCACAACTAATTCATACTAAATCAAAAAATGCAAATAAGATACCAAAATGTTCGGAAAAACATCACGTATATGTCAGTGTCATTTGCATTCATGAAAAAAGTGTTGGAAAGTGCCCACCCGAGTTTTAGCTCTTATGATACCACCATGAATAGTAAAATTGAAAAAAAATAAAAAAAAATAATGTGGGGGCAAAGAATGGCAAATGTTTTAAGTGCTTGCCATGTTTCATCAAGGAATGAGATTCGTGGATGTCGTGCCAAAAAAATCAGCACTGATGTCATTTCCTCATGAAACTTGGCAAGCACTTAAAACATTTGTCATTCTTTGCCATTACATATTTTTGATTTTACTATTCATGGTGGTATCATAAGAGCTAAAACTCGGATGGGCACTTTCCAACATTTTTTTCATTAATGCAAATGACACTAACATATAGGTGATGTTTTTTCAAACATTTTGTTATCTTATTTGCATTTTTTTGATTTAGTATGAAGTAGTTATGAAGTTTTCAAACTAACGATCAAACGGTCAAAGGGCAAAAACACAAGAGGAGCGAAGTGACTTGGACAGGACCAATGACTTTTGGAAATTAGGGGTATGTAAAACAGCTGAGTAGGACACACATAGGGGCACAAATCTAATTATCCCTATATATAGGACATACAACACCCGATAGTTCAAATGACAGTATGGCACACATCATGCCCAGTACTTCAAATGACACACATAATGCCCGGTAGAATATTAAGCATAAATGCTCCACACCGAGAAATAGCTCATGAACATTTTGATATGCTCAATTTGTGCATCATATTGTGGATTAGGCCTCAGTCGAATATCATTGGGTCCAGCCCAATGGATCATCGCACCCTTCACGTCGCGGAACCACGCCCATCGAGCACATCAGTTTGGGTTCTCCGTCACTCCTTGTTCGATTGCCCATCCAATAACCTGGCCGGGTCTTGACAAGTTGAGCTCGCAGAATTCATCAATGCCTACTGAGAACCCTATATCCATTGCCAAAGAGTGTTTACAATCATCTTCCTTCTTCTATGCCTCATGAAGAATCTTCTCTTTTTCTTCCATGAGCTCTTTAGGGTACTTACAAAACTAATACTTGTTGAAATCCCTCATAAGTGTGTTTGCCTCCTCACAACTATTAATCCATTGTTCAAACTCCCTCATCATACTACAGCGCCAGTTTTCTTCACACTCCTCATATAATATTGGCAAACTCGACTTGTTTTACATCCTAGATGAATGTTATGTTAGTAAAAATCAAATGACATACACAAAAAGACAACTTAAATCAAATGACATACAACAAATACACAGATAGCATACTTAAAAATAACATATGAGTACGAAGTTCTGTAGGATCGAAAGTATGTCTAGAGGGGGGGGGGGTGATTAGACTAGTTGACCAAATAAAAATCTAACCTTTTCCCAATTTTAAGTCTTGGCAGATTTTAGCAACTTAGCACAAGTCAAGCAATCAACCTACACATGCAATTCTAAGAGTGTGGCAGCAGAAAGTAAAACATTGCATATGAAGGTATAAGGGAAGGGTTTGGAGAGGGCAAACACAATGTACACATAGAGATTTTTGGTGTGGTTCCGATAGGTGGTGCTATCGTACATCCACATTGATGGAGACTTCAACCCATGAAGGGTAACGGTTGCGCGAGTCCATGAAGGGCTCCACCGATGAAGGGTAACGGTTGCGCGAGTCCATGGAGGGCTCCACCCATGAAGGCTCCAGGAAGAAGCAACCTTGTCTATCCCACCATGGCCGTCGCCCATGAAGGACTTGCCTCACTCGGGTAGATCTTCACGAAGTAGGCGATCTGCTTGCCCTTACAAACTCCTTAGTTCAACTCCACAATCTTGACGGAGGATCCCAAGTGACACCTAACCAATCTAGGAGACACCACTCTCCAAAAGGTAATAGATGGTGTGTTGATGATGCACTTCTTGCTCATGTGCTTCAAATGATAGTCTCCCCAACACTCAACTCTCTCTCACAGATTTGGATATGGTGGAAAGATGATTTGAGTGGAAAGCAACTTGGGGAAAGCTAGAGATCAAGATTCTTGTGGTTGGATTGGAATGTCTTGGTCTCAACACATGAGTAGGTGGTTCTCTATCAGAAAATGAGTAGTGGAAGTGTAGGCACGTTCTGATGGCTCTCTCACAAATGCAGAAGGGGTGGAGGGGTATATATAGCCTCCACACAAAATCTAACTGTTACACACATTTTACCAAACTCGGTGAGACCAAATAGTGAAACTCGGTGGGACCGATCTAGTTCAAAATGTGAATATTAGGGTTTTCGGTGGGACCGACAAGATCAACTCGGTGGGACCGATGCACTAGGGTTAGGGCAAAACATCATCTTGGTGAGACCGATCACATGAACTCGGTGAGACCGATTTCAGCAATAAGCAAACAGAGACTTGGTGAAGCAAACTCAGTGGGACCGATCGCTCATTTTGATGAGACCGAAATGTTATGAAAAGGAAACAGAGAGTTTGCATTGCGAACTTGGTGGGACCGATTGCTCATTTCGGTAAGACCGATACGTTATGAAGGGAAACGGAGAGTTTATAATCCCATCTTGGTGAGACCGAGATCCATATCAGTGAGACTGAACTCATTAGGGTTTCTGGCTATGGCTATGTCAAGTGAACTCGGTGGCGCCGGATGAATCAAATCGGTTGGGCTGAGTTTGACTTTAGGTTTAGGACATATTTGGATTTGAGAAAATGGTTGAGGGATTTGGAGCATATCACTGAGCATTTTGAGCAAGCAAGCCATTAAGCAACACCTCATCCCCTTTTAATAGTATTGGCTTTTCCTATGGACTCAATGTGATCTTTGATCACTAAAATGAAAATGAAGAGTCTTGAGCTTTTGCCAATATGTGTCCTTAGCATTTTGAGGGGTCCACATCACTAGTGCATGCCATGCCAAACATTGAACTTTCTAAAACATTTAACTTGAATGGCTATTAGTTCAATGAGTTATATTTGTTATGAATTACCAAAACCACCTGGGATTAGTTGCACTTCCATTCTCCCCCTTTTTGGTAATTGATGACAACATATAGATCAAAGCTTTGACAAATGATAATATAAATGAAGTACATCATAGCTTTGAGAAATATGTGATAAGCAAGAACTCCCACTAAATTTGTGCCTTATTTAAAATTTGCTTTTGAATGCAAATGCACAATCGATTAGGATCATATGGGTTACTCTTCCATGTCACATACATCTTGGTGGAGCGCTCAAAATGATAGAATATAAGTAGCATGCACTCATCACCAAGGCAAAACATGAATAAGCATACACAAGTGATAAGATATCATTTTTCAAGAACACATTAAAGCATAATATGATCAAACACATGATCATAGAAGTATCTCACACACAAGCACAAATAATGTAGCAACCAAACAAGAAAATAACAAGTAGCAAGAGAGGCGAATAAAAGCAAAACACACACTCTCTCGAAGCCTATGATCTATACACTTTCTCCCCCTTTGGCAACAAGTTACCAAAAAGCTCAAAAATGCATAGTGCTATGCGGCACTCTAAGCACGATCTCTAGGAGCTCCAGTGTGCGAAGATGGCGTGGAGAGGACAACATCTACAAAATTTTCTGCTGATGTCTGAGAAATTGGAGGAGTTGCAACAGGAGGGGCAACATGGGCAGTGGGTGTAGGTGCTAAAGTGGTAGCTCTCGTGTCACTATATGGTACAACTACAGACGTTTGTGCCCTAGGCACTCTCTGAAATGCATCTATGGTAGCTCTCCCTCTCCTGTCCTCTGCTTCTTCTTGAAGTTGCTCAACTGTGATCTGAATTTCTGTGACCTTCAAGTCTAGATCGTACAATTTTGTTTCGATGATCCTCTCAAGACTTTCTTGGTTTTGAGTCAGGGTGGCTAGTCCTTTCTCAATTCTCACTGTGGCATCAAGCAGATACCTCAGTTGATCCTGCTTGGCCTTGAGGTTTACAGCTGAGGCATCTGGAACCTTTGAAGTTTCTGCAGCTTTTGCTTTCTCTCTCTTCTCCTGAGCCTCTACAGATGTAGGATGTGATACATCCATGACAACAACATTGTTGGAAGTGCAACCAATCCCTGGGTGGTTTTGGCAATTCATAACAACATATAGCTCATTGAACTAATATCCATTCAAGTTAAATGTTTCAGAAAGTTCAATGATTGGCGTGGCATGGACTAGAGATGTGGACCCCTCAAAATGCTAAGGACGCATATTGGAAAAAGCTCAAGACTCTTCATTTTCATTTTAGTGATCCAACATCACATTGAGTCCATAGGAAAAGCCAATACTATTAAAAGGGGATGAGGTGTTGCTTAATGGCTTGCTTGCTCAAAATGCTTTGTGATATGCTCCAAAGCCCTCAACCACTTTCTCATTTCCACATTTGTCCTAAACCTAAAGTTAAACTCGGCCCCACTGATTTGATCTATCCGGCGCCATTGAGTTCACTTGACATAGCCATAGTCAGAAACCCTAATCAGTTTGGTCTCACCGATAGGGATCTCGGCCTCACCAAGATGGGATTGCAAATCTCTGTTTCCTTTGTAACATTTTTGTCTTATCGAGATGAGCAGTCGGTCCCACCGAGTTTGCAATGCAACTCTATGTTTCCTTTTCGTAACATTTCGGTCTCAATGAAATGAGCGATTGGTCCCACCGAGTTTGCTTGACCAAGTCTCTGTTTGCTTATTGTTGAAATCGGTCTCATCAACTTCATGCGATCGGTCTCACCGAGATGAGGTTTTTCCCTAACCCTAGCGCGTCAGTCCCACCGAGTTGGTCTTGTCGGTCCCACCAAAAACCCTAACGTTCACATTTTGAACTAGATCGGTCCCACCGAGTTTCACTATTCGGTCTCACCGAGTTTGGTAAATTGTGTGTAACGGTTCGATTTTGTGTGGAGGCTATATATACCCCTCCACCCCTTCTCCAGTTGTGAGAGAGCCATCAGAACGTGCCTACACTTCCACTACTCATTTTCTGAGAGAGAACTACCTACTCATGTGTTGATACCAAGACATTCTAATCCAACCACAAGAATCTTGATCTCTAGTCTTCCCCAAGTTGCTTTTCACTCAAATCATCTTTCCACCATAGCCAAATCTGTGAGCAAGAGAGTTGAGTGTTGGGGAGACTATCATTTGAAGCACAAGAGCAAGGAGTTCATCATAAACACACCATCTATTACCTTTTGGAGAGTGGTGTCTCCTAGATTAGTTTGGTGTCACTTGGGAGCCTCCGTGAAGATTGTGGAGTTGAACCAAGGAGTTTGTAAGGGCAAGGAGATCGCCTACTTTGTGAGGATCTACCCAAGTGAGGCAAGTCCTTCGTGTGTGATGGCCATGGTGGGATAGACAAGGTTGCTTCTTCGTGGACCCTTTGTGGGTGGAGCCCTCTGTGGACTCGCACAACCGTTACCCTTTGTGGGTTGAAGTCTCCATCAACGTGGGTGTACGATAGCACCACCTATTGGAACCACGCCAAAAATCTTCATGTCTACATTGTGTTTGCCCTCTCCAAACCCTTCCCTTTACCTTCATATGCAATGTTTTACATTCTGCTGCTACACTCTTGGAATTGCATGTGTAGGTTGATTGCTTGACTTCTGTTAAGTTGCTAAAATCTGCCAAGACTTAAAATTGGGAAAATACTAGATTTTTATTTGGTTAAGTAGTCTAATCACGCCCCTCTAGACATACTTTCGATCCTACAAGTGGTGTTGGAGCCTTGGTCTCCATTTTCCTTGGTTTTCATAGTTTTGGTGATCATAGCCTTGGTTTCACAACCTAGGAGAGTATGGCCTCTAGCGAGGGAAATTACCACCGTAGAGGTCCTTACTTTGATGGTACTAATTTTGCTAGTTGGAAGCATAAGATGAAAATGCATATTCTTGGACATAACCCCGCTGTTTGGGCTATTGTGTGTATTGGTTTGCAAGGTGAATTCTTCGATGGAAGAGAACCAAATCGTGAAGCAACTGCAGAAGAATTGAAGATGCTGCAATACAACGCTCAAGCTTGCGGTATCATCTTCAATGGATTGTGCCCCGAAGAATTCAACAATATCAGTCATCTTGAGAATTCAAAGGAAATTTGGGATACTTTGATTGATATGCACGAAGGTATCGAGTCCGTCAAGGAATCCAAATTGGATGTGCTTCAAAGTCAACTTGACAAGTTCAAAATGAAGGATAGTGAAGATGTCGTTGAAATGTACTCTAGGCTTGCTCTCATCACAAATGATATTGACGGCTTACGAAGTGAAGAGATGACCGACATATTCATCATCAAGAAGATCCTAAGAGCCTTGGATGGAAAATATGATACCGTGTGCACATTGATCCAAACGATGCCCAATTACAAAGATCTCAAGCCAACAGAAGTTACTGGAAGAATTGTTGCTCATGAGATGTCACTCAAGGATAAGGAAGAGCTTCACAACAAGTCTAGTGGTGCTTATAAAGCTTCATGTGATGCTCCTGCCACATCAAGTGAAAAACAAGTCTTCAATGAAGAATTGAGCTTAATGGTGAAGAACTTCAACAAATTCTACAAGAGTAGAAGTAAAGAGAGAAGCTCCAAGTCAAGATCCTACCATGACAAAAGATCTTCTAGTCATGATCGCAATTGCTACAATTGTGGAAGACCCGGACACTACTCCAATGAGTGTACGACTCCCTACAAAAGAAAAGAAGACTCACCTAAAAGGATAAGTAGAAGAGATGAATCACCTCCAAGAGAGAGAAGGAGTAGAGATGATCGTCATGAACGAAGACCCTCTCACAGAAGCAAGGATTCGGAAAGGAAGGACAATTCATCAAGGAGCTACAAAAAAACGAAGACATCAAGCTCATGTTGGTGAATGGTTATCCGGTTCTGACTCCGACAAGCACTCCGAGAGAAGTTATCACTCTAACTCCAAATATACTCAATATGAAGGTGTTGCCGGTCTTGCACTTGTGTCAACCAACTCCTATGACATATTTGACTCACCAAGTGAAGGAATTGGAAGATGCTTCATTGCTAAAGGCCCCAAGGTATCACACCCCGAGTATATTGATTTCAATAGCGATGAAGATGATTTACTAGGTGATGATGAGTTACTTGTTGACAATGCTAGTGATGAAAATTATGATGAAATTGCTATTAATTATGAAAATCATCAAACGAATGACAATGATAAGGAGATTGAGTGTCTAACTAAAGAACTAAACACTCTTAAGTTAGCTCATGAAACTACTTTAGAGGATCATCGAGAACTTTTAAAAACTCATGAGAAGCTACGCTTCGAAGAGCTCAACTTAGAGAAAGAGCATGGGTTCTTAAAAGCAATCAATGATTATCTTCGGAAGAAAAGTTCTTCTTACATTGTCCAGCATTTACTCTTATCTACTTATATGCCACAAGTAAAATCTAGCAACAAGAGTAAGAAAGATTCTTCTTCTAGTAGTAACAATAATCATGCTAAATCCAATATTGTTGCGTCTAGTAGTTCTCTTGATTCCACTAATAATTCTCTTAGCCAAGTTACACTTGAGTAAGAAAATAGCTTATTGAAGGGAATTATAGAGAAAGATGTTTACAAGAGCCTTGCCGGAAGTAAGCAATTTGAGGAAGTTGTACGCAAGCAAGGAAGGCACCAGATGAATCAAGGTGTTGGTTTTGAACGAAAGTTCAATGCCAATGGAGTTGAGTGGGAAGAAGATCAATACCCCAAGACGAAGTTTGTTCCTCAACAAGAGAAGTACGATCCTACTTCCTTCAAGGGAACACACGCTCAAGATGATCTTCCACCACAAGACCACAAGCTAAAAGGCAAGGACAAGCTTCAAGAAGAGATTGATGCATTTGAAGAAGCTCCAAAGGCCTTGGTCAAGTGGGTTCCAAAGACTACTTCAAGTTCTACTTCATCAAGTACAACTACAACCCCAAGGATTCCCATCAAGTTGATGTGGATCCCGAAGAAGACGAACTAGAGAGTTCTTGAGGGTGACTCCGCCAACATACTTCACTCATATTCGTATTGGCAAGGACAAGTGCAATCAACTTCCACATCTTGCACTAGTTCAAGGAGTTACAAACCCTCTTGTTGGTAAGTCAAGGGACAAGCTAACCTAATGCTTCCATGGACATCATCATATGTGAACTTCACTCTATGTCTATGGATATCCTTGTTTGTTCCTTGTAGGACTTACCCATGTAGGTATTGAAAGTGCAACCCACTCCAATGGATTGCTCCAAATGATCTACATCAATATTGAGCATCCACATCTTCAACATCTACATGAAGTCATCATCGACAAAACCCAAGGTTAGTTCATCACTCTAAAAGGGGATATCACATCTAGGGGGAGCTTTACTCTAAGAATAGAGCTAAAGCAACTCTAATGGTGTCAGCACAACAATGCTTTATGTAAAAGTGGTAACCCCACTTGTGCTTAAAAGATGAGTATGACCTATGATCAAATGTTCTCATTTGACTCCTAAGTCAATATACTCATATATAGATGACCTAGTCATCGCCAATTGCCTGATAGATACTAGAGTGTTTGTGCATGTTTTTCCACGTATTTCATTTGCTATCTTATTGTGTGAGCATGTTGGTTGCTTAATTTTCTCCATTTGAGGACATCCATCTGTTGCTTTGATTGTTTGGTTTTTCTTTTTGCCAAATGGATGGACAAGAATGCCTAAGTACTCCCTCTAGCTATTTATGCTTTTCTCGTCTCAAACTCTATTCATGTTGCACCACAAAGCTTGATCAAGTCATATTCAAACCCTCTGAGTGAGGAGCACTCGGAGCCACCCGATTCGTCATAGACTTAAACTTCCAAAACCTCTTAATGAATTTCGGTCCAAAACCGAGTTCATTAAGTTGACAATCTCGGTGCAACTGATTTGAATGTTTCAGTCACAACGAGTTGCAGCAACCGCTTGCGATTTTGCATCTTGGTGCCACTGAGTCGTTCCACTCGGTCACACCAACAGAGTCTGGATATATATACCGATGGGCCAAAATTTGGAAATTTCTACAAACTCCAGCTCTGCCGACTCGTGGTCTCAGGATTGTTTCCATCGTCGCCAGTGACCTCCTGCCGCTGGTCTCCGCCGCCGTCAACGGTAATCTTCACTACCGTTGTCGCTGTAGCGAGTTCATCGCCAAGTTAGGGTATGAACTCGACCCCATTGTGCAATCTTTAACTCCAATTCTTGCACTAAGGACAATGCCATGATTCTTGCCACGATTGAGATCCTTCTATCCAACTAGAACATCCTCTAGATTAGTTTTGATCCAAAAACTTAGGGTTAGGTTTCCGCCGAACTCATCTCGGACCGACCGATTTGGAGAATTCGGTCTCACCAATTTGGCCCAGGCCATTGCACATGTACTACTCGATCTGATCGAAGTGTACAAATCGGAAAGTGACCGAGTTTACTTTCTCAGTGAAACCCTAGCAATCTCGAAGTCACCGAACTGTGTCTCGGTCTGACCGATTTCACTTGTTTAGACTCTAAAGTTGCTTCGGTGTCACCGAGTTTGTCATACTGGTAGCTCCAAAATGCTTTTTGTAGAAAATTGAAACTAAGTTTTTGACTCATTTGTTTTGCAAAATGTATGTACTTTGTGATTCTCATCCACTCTATCTCAACCTATCTATTCACAGGGTCATCTTTCAGTGTGAGAGATGTCAAACAACAGTGACATCCAAAACAGATCTAAGGAGCAGGCAAATCTGAGTGAGGGCACTAGTCCCTCAAACATTAGTTATGAGGAGGGTAACAGAAGCACCCCCAAGAAATCTTCCTAAGGCTACGGTCAGGCAAAGGAAGAAGAAAACTTCAGACTCAGAAGATGAGGACTTTGAGATTGAGGAATTAACCTCAAAGAAGCAGGTTGTAAAGAAGGAATTTGGCACTACTGCATCCACTAAGCTTGGCATGAAGAAGAAGGCAGCTGCCAAGAGAATCCCTATGTCCAAAGCCAGAGCCTCAACTCAGGAAACAATGGAGTTCACCCTTGAACCAAGAAGAGGACGCTGCTGGGGGCAAGAAAAGGAAAGAAAGGGTCAAGAAGACCATGGCTAGAGTGATTGGAAAGCCATCTATGGTCAGGGAATCAGATGAAGAGGAGGAGGAAGAGCCCATTGCACCTCCTGCCAAGACCCAGAAGCTGATGGGGGATGCTATCATGTCAGGGGCTACTCCATACAAGCCCAAGACTGCCCCCAAGGCGGCTACTGCTGCACAAGCTTCTAAGCCAACATCACCCAAGAGATCCACAAGAAACATCCCAGCTGTTGATAAGAACAATGCCCCAGTGCCTGAAGTTCAAGAAGATGAAGAAGCCCAAGTGCTCAGGAAGCTCATACCAAATATTCCAGATCATGATGATACTCATCCAGTTGTAGAGAACATGAAATTGAGGAAAGATGCAGGTCTCAGGCAGTGGAGACAGACAAACTCCTATGCAACCAAGAGAAGGACTTCTATGGATTACAGGTTTCACACCAAGGAGCAGCAGGAATTCTATGAAACAGTTCTTTTGGACAAGAAGCGCATTGTCGATGACCTGAGATGGGTTGACTGGACATATATTGATGAGAATGCTGATTATTTCCCTGGAGTGCATGGCAACTTCAGATTGACTGGAGTTGACAAGTTTGTTGGTCAGAAACTGACAAAATGGAATGATGAGATGGTGATGCAATTCTATTCAACTGCACATTTTTACGCAGATGTTAAGATTGTCTAGATGACTAAGGGTACTAGGTACCAATCTTCTATTACTGAGTGGGACAAGCTAATTAATGCCCCTGAAGAACATGAAGAAGACACAGATGTTTATGCCAAGCCCAGGAAAGGACACAACTCCATGGCACACATTTACAAGGAAATTCCTGATGATGCCTTGGAGACTCACAAATTTGGCTCCATTTACTATCTACTGTCAGGGCTGCCCACTATGAGCACCATTTTGAGATTTACTTGGTTGCCCAAATCAAGAGATGATAGAATGATCAGAGGGAACACAATCAACTTGCTGCATATGTTTGATGTGCCAGAGAATTTCAAGGTGATGACCTTGATTGTTGAAACAATTAAGAGGACTGCAGCAGATCAGAAGAGATCATGTGGTTGTGCCCCACACATTCAGATGCTCATCAACTCTAATATGGGTAAAGGCACATATCTTCTACACAAAGAGCACCTTCCCCTGAGGCCATAATTGAGGATAATGATATTGTCATGGATGCATCACATCCTACATCTGTAGAGGCTCGGGAGAAGAGAGAGAAAGCAAAGGCAGAGAAGGCAGAAAAATCTTCCAAAGTTCTAGATGCCTCAGCTGTACATATCAAGACCAAGTAGGATCAGCTTAGCTATCTGCTTGAGGCCACAGTGAGAACTGAGAAAGGACTAGCCACCCTCACTCAAAACCAACAAAGTCTTGAGAGGATCATTGAAACAAAATTTTATGATCTAGACTTGAAGGTCACACAGATCCACCACAGTTGAGAAACTTCAAGAAGAAGCAGAGGAAATGAGAGGGAGAGCTACCACAGACGCTTCTCAGAGAGTGCCAAGGGCACAGAGGTCTGTAACTGTGCCTGCCAGTGACACAGGAGCTACCACTTCAGCACCTGCAGCCACTGCCCCAGTTGCCCCTCTAGTTGCAACTCCACCAGCTCCACAAACCTCCTCGTATGCTTTTATTGAAGGACTCCTCTCCACGCCATCTTCGCACACTGAAGCTCCCGGAGATCATGCTTAGAGTGCCGCATATCACTATGCATTTTCGAGCTTTTTGGTAACTTGTTGCCAAAGGGGGAGAAAGTGTATAGATCATAGGCTTCGAGAGATAGAGTGTGTTTTGCTTTATTTGCCTCTCTTGCTACTTGTTACTTGCTTGTTTGGTTGCTACATTATTTGTGCTTGTGTGTGAGATACTCCTATGATCATGTGTTTGATCATATTATGCTTTAATGTCTGCTTGAATGATGATATCTTATCACTTACGTATGATCAATCATGTTTGCCTTGGTGATGAGTGCATATTTCTTATATTCTATCATTTTGAGCACTCCACCAAGATGAATGTGACATGGAAGAGTAACCCATGATCCTAATCGATTGTGCATTTGCATTAAAAAGCAAATTTTGAATAATGCACAAATTTATGGGGAGCTCTTGCTTATCACATACTTCTCAAAAAGATGATGTACTTCATTTATATTATCATTTGTCAAAGCTTTGATCCATATGTTGTCATCAATTACCAAAAAGGGGAGATTGAAAGTGCAACTAATCCCTGGGTGGTTTTGGTAATTCATAACAACATATAGCTCACTGAACTAATATCCATTCAATTTAAGTGTTTCGGCAAGTTCAATGATTGGCATGGCATGGACTAGAGATGTGGACCCCTCAAAATGCTAAGGACACATATTGGCAAAAGCTCCAGACTCTTCATTTTCATTTTAGTGATCCAAGATCACATTGAGTCCATAGGAAAATCCAATACTATTAAAAGGGGATGAGGAGTTTCTTAATGGCTTGCTTGCTCAAAATGCTTAGTGATATGATCCATAGCCCTCAACCACTTTCTCATTTCCACATTTGTCCTAAACCTAAAGTCAAACTTAGCCCCACCGATTTGATCTATCCGGTGCCACTGAGTTCACTTGACATAGCAATAGCTAGAAACCCTAATCAGTCTGGTTTCACTGATAGGGATCCTGGTCTCACCGAGATGGGATTGCAGACTCTCTGTTTCCCTTCGTAGCGTTTTGGTCTTACCGAGATGAGCGATCAGTCCCACCGAGTTCGCAATGCAAACTCTCTGTTTCCTTTTCGTAAAGTTTCAGTCTCACCGAAATGAGCGGTCGGTCCCACCGAGTTTGCTTGACCAAGTCTCTGTTTGCTTATTGCTGAAATCGGTCTCACCGGGATGAGGTTTTGCCCTAACCCTAGTGCATCGGCCGAAAACCCTAACATTCACATTTTGAACTAGATTGGTCCCACCGAGTTTCACTATTCGGTCTCACCGAGTTTGGTAAATTGTGTGTAATGGTTAGATTTTGTATGGAGGCTATATATACCCCTCCACCCCCTTCTCAATTAGAGAAGAGCCATCAGAACGTGCCTACACTTCCACTATTCATTTTCTAAGAGAGAGCCACCTACTCATGTGTTGAGACCAAGACATTCCAATCCAACCACAAGAATCTTGATCTCTAGCCTTCCCCAAGTTGCTTTCCACTCAAATCATCTTTCCACCATAGCCAAATCTTTGAGAGAGAGTTGAGTGTTGGGGAGACTATCATTTGAAGCACAAGAGCAAGGAGTTCATCATGAACACACCATCTATTACCTTTTGGAGAGTGGTGTTTCCTAAATTGGTTAGGTGTCACTTGGGAGCCTCCGTCAAGATTGTAGAGTTGAACCAATGAGTTTGTAAGGGCAAGGAGATCGCCTACTTCGTGAAGATCTACCCAAGTGAGGCAAGTCCTTCGTGGGCGATGGCCATGGTGGGATAGACAAGGTTGCTTCTTCTTGGACCCTTCGTGGGTGGAGCCCTCTATGGACTCGCGCAACTGTTACCCTTCGTGGGTTGAAGTATCCATCAACGTGGATGTACGATAGCACCACCTATTGGAACCACGCCAAAAATCTTCATGTCTACATATCGTTTGCCCTCTCCAAACCCTTCCCTTTACCTTCATATGCAATGTTTTACATTCTGCTGCTACACTCTTGGAATTGCATGTGTAGGTTGATTGCTTGACTTGTGTTAAGTTGCTAAAATCTACCAAGACTTAGAATTGGGAAAAGGCTAGATTTTTATTTGGTCAAGTAGTCTAATCACGCCCCTCTAGACATACTTTCGATCCTACAATTGTCCTCAAATTCTGGCCTCAAGGGAAGGTGCTCTCTGTCTAGAAGATATGTCCCTGTACCCATCTTGGAGTTAATGAGCATCTGAATGTGTGGGACATATCCACATGAAATCTTCTGATCTGCCGCAGTCCTCTTCAATGTTTCAACAATCAAGGTCATCACCTTGAACTTCTCTAGCACATCAAACATATGTAGCAAGTTCATTGAGTGCCCTCTTATCATCCCGTCATCTCCTAATTTGAGCAACAAAGTATACCTCAAGATAGTGTTGATGGTAGGCAGCCCTGACAGCAGATTGTAGATGGAGCCAAACTTGTGAGTCTCCAAGGCATCATCAGGAATTTCCTTGTACATGCGTGCCATGGAGTTATGGCCTTTCCTGGGCTTGGCATAGACATCCGTGGCATGCTCAGATTCTTAAGGGCATTGATCAGCTTGGCCCACTCAGGAATGGAGGATTGGTACCTAGTACTTTCAGTCATCCAGATATTCCTTCCATCTGGGTTAAAATGTGAAGTTGAATAAAATTGCATGACCATCTCATCATTCCATTTTGTAAGTTCCTGACCAACAAAACATCAACCTCATTCATCCTGAAACTCTCATGAACTCCAGGTAAGTAATTGGCATTGTTGTCAATATATTCCCAGTCCACCCATCTCATGTCACTGACTATGGGCTTCTTGTCCAAAAGAACTGTCTCATAGAAGTCCTGCTGCTCCTTGGTGTGAAACCTGTAGTCCACAGCAGACCTTCTCCTTGTAGCATAGGGGTCTGTCTGTCTCCACAGTCTGAGACCAACATCTTTTCTCAGTTTCATGTTCTCTGCTATAGGATGAGTGTCATCATGACCTGGAATTTTTGGCTTGAGCTTCCTGAGCACTTGGGGCTCAACATCCTCTTGAACTTCAGGCATGATAGTCCCCAAGTGCAGGGAATCATCGTAGCAATTCCCAATGGTGGAAGTGATAAGTATGGAGTGTCGAACCCACAAGGGGCTAAAGGTAAGATCAATATTCTCTCAAGTCCTATCTGCCACTGATACGACTCTACATACACCGAACGTTTGCTTCCAACTAGAAACGAGAAATAAAACTACGTTGCGGGTGAGAAGAGGATAACTTTGCATGGTATCGGACAGCTAAAATATAAAAGTAGGTGTTGTTATCATAAAGTTAGAATATATTACTAAATATTATAAATAGCGAGTGTGGAATAATGATGGGTCGGTGTGCGGAATTGTCCTAGGCAATTGTTAATAAGACCGTTGGTCGTCATGGCAATTTCATATGAGGGAGAGGCATAAGCTAACATACTTTCTCTTCTTGGATCATATGCACTTATGATTGGAACTCTAGGAAGCATCCGCAACTAATAAAGATCATTAAGGTAAAACCCAACCATAGCATTAACATATCAAGTCCCCTTTATCCCATACGCAACAACCCCCTTACTCGGGTTTATGCTTCTGTCACTCAAGCAACCCACTATAAGCGAATAATGAACGCATTGCAACACCCTACAGCGGGAATCCCTCATGCTTGCACGACGCGGAGGGCACCATAGGATAGCACCAAAATAAAACATACAACTCATACCAATCTAGATCATCAATCAACCCAAAGACAAAGGATATGTACTCAAAACATCATAGGATGGCAACACATCATTGGATCATAATATGTGGCATAAAGCACCATGTTCAAGTAGGGATTATAGTGGGGTGCAGGAGAGTGGACCGCGTAAAAGAGATGAGGATGGTGATGTTGATGAAGACGATCACCACGGCAATGATTCCCCTCCCGATGGCACTCCAGCGCCACCAAGAGAGAGGAGGAGAGGTCCTCCCCCTTGTGCTTCCTGCTCCATGGCCTCCCCCCTGGATGGGGAGAGGTTCCCCCTCTGGTCATTGGCCTTCATGGCGATGATGGCCCCTCCGAGATCCTTCCCCATGGCCTCCGGTGATGATGGCCCCCTTCAGCAGGGTGCCAGAGAGGGCCTAGATTGATTTCTCGTGGCTACAGAGGCTTGCGGCAGCGGAACTTCCGGTCTAGGTTTCTTTCTGGGGGTTTCTGTATTTATAGGAATTTTTGGCGTCGGTTTCACGCTAGGCCGGTCTCCGAGTCATCCACGAGATAGGGGGGCACGCCCTCCACCCTCGTGGATGGCTCGAGACTCTTCTGGTCCATTTCCGATGCTCCGTGGGCTTCTTCTGGTCCATCAAAAATTGGCACATCAATTGGACTCCGTTTGGTATTCCTTTTCTGTAAAACTCAAAAACAAGGAAAAAACAGAAACTGGCACTAGGCTCTAGGTTAATAGGTTAGTCCCAAAAATCATATAAAATAGCATATAAATGCATATAAAACATCCAAGATGGATAATATAATAGCATGAAAACTTCATAAATTATAGATACGTTGGAGACGTATCAAGGCACTGGGGCCTTGTTCTTCTCTGCGGCTGAGATATTTCTGGTGGATCTCTTGTGTGCTATTGGCTTTGAAGCTTGAGCAGCAGCAGCAGCAGGCTTGGGAGCTGTCTTGGGCTTAGATGGAGCAGCCCCAGACTTGGTAGCATCTCCCATCAGCTTCTAGGTCTTGGCAGGAGGTGTAATGGGCTCTTCCTCGTCCTCTTCATCTGATTCCCTGATCATAGATGGCTTTCCAATTACTCTGTCCATGGTCTTCTTGACCCTTTCTTTCCTCTAGCAGCCTCTTCTTCTCTTGGTTCAGCAGTAGCTTGAGTTGAGGCTCTGGCTTTTGACATAGGAATTCTCTTGGCAGGTGATTTCTTGTGCATACCAGGCTTTGTTGAAACAGCAATGCCAAATTCCTTCTTGACAACCTTCCTCTTTTAGGTGACTTCCTCAATTTCAAAGTCCTCATCTTTGGAGTCAGAAGTTTTCTACTTCCTTTGCCTGATAGTAGCCTTAGGAAGATTTCTCGGGGTGCTTCTACTACCCTCCTCATAACTGTTGTTTGAGTGACTAGTGCCCTCACTCACATTTGCATGCTCTTCTGACCTGTTCCGGCTATCATTGTTGTCTGGCATTGGTGACACTGAAAGATGACCCTGTGAATAGATAGGTTGAGATAGAGTGGATGAGCATCACAGAGCATAGACATTTTGCAAAACAAATGAGTCAAAAACTTAGTTTTAGTTTTCTACAGAAAGCATTTCGGAGCTACCGATGTTGCAAACTCGGTGACAGCGAAGCAGTTTTGGAGTCTAAACATGCAAGATCGATCAGACCAAGATGCAGTTCGATGACCCCGAATTGCTAGGGTTTCATAGAGAAATGAACTCGGTCACACCGATTGGTATGTTTCGGTCAGTCCAAAAAATACTTCTGCTATGGCGTGAGCCGAATCGGTGAGACCGAAATCCTAATATCGGTCGGTCCGAGATGAGTTCGGCGGAAACCTAAACCTAAATTTTTGCATCTAATCTAATCTAACGGAGTTTGCAATGGATAGAATTGTCTCAAAAGTGGCAAGAATACATGCATTGATCTTTGTGCACGGAATCGGAGTGGGCATGGCACAAAGGGACGAGTTCATACCCTAACTTGGCGACAAACCCGCTACAGCGACAACGGTGGTGAAGATACCCATTGGCGGCGACGGAGATCAGCGGCAGGAGGATGCTGACGATGAGAAGATGATCTGGAGACCACAAGTCGGCAGAGCTGGACAGGCGCGGCCGAAGCGTTTGGAGATATTTCCAAATTTTCAGCCCGTGGGTATATATATCCAGACTCTGTCGGTGTGACCGAGTGGAACGCCTCGGTGGCACCAAGATGCAGAATCGCAAGCGGTTGTTGCAACTCGGTGTGACCGAAAAGTTCAAATTGGTTGCACCGAGATTAAAACCTAGATCAACTTAATGAACTTGGTGTGACCGAATGGGATGACTCGGTCATACCAAAATGCACTAAGAGGTTTCGGAAGTTAAGTCTGTGACGAATTGGCGGCTCCGAGTGCTCCTCACTCAGAGGGTCCGAATATGACTTGATCAAACTTTGTGATGTAGCATGAATAGAGTTGGAGACGAGAAAAGTATAGATAGCTAGAGGGAGTACTTAGGCATTCTTGTACATCCATTTGGCAAAAAGAAAAGACAAAAAATCAAAGCAACAAATGGATGTCCTCGAATGGAGAAAATTATGCAACCAGCATGCTCACACAATAAGATAGAAAATGAAATATGTGGCAAAGCATGCACAATCACTATAGCATCTATCAAGCAATTGGCGATGACTAGATCATCTATATATGAGTATATTGACTTAGGAGTCAAATTAGAACATTTGATCATAGGTCATACTCATCGTTTAAGCACAAGTGGGGTTGCCACTTTTACATAAAGCATTGTTGTGTTCACACCATTAGAGTTGCTTTAGCTCAATTATTAGAGTAAAGCTCCCCCCCCTAGATGTTATATCCCCCCTAAGAGGGATGAACACTACAAAAAAAAGACACATCTGTGACATTTTGGGCCGAACGAATTTTTTTCCTGTCATACTTATGACACTTCTATGATGATAATTTTGACAAAACCCGGTATCATCATATATGTGGTGGGCTCCTACTTCTATGACAAAAAATCATGACAGAAAATGGGCTTTTAGTCCTGGGCGGGCCCAAGACGCAGCTGCATGACATTCTTTGGGCCATCCATGACGGAAAAAACCGTGGTAGAAGCGAGGGCGAGGAAAATATCAGGGAGTTCCCGGTTACAGTGGGTGGTCGGGGGCCGAGCGATGCGCGTTTCTCTCATACGGTATGTGCGTGGGTGTGAGGCGTTGGGATCTAACTGAACCCGAGCGAGGCGTCGCCTAACTGAACCCGAGCGATTGCACTACACGCTACGCATTACTGAACCTGAGCGATCGAGCGATTCCTTCGCTACTGCTGCTAACTGAAGCCGATCGATGCTGCCTCTGAATGAACAGTGAGCATTGCTGGGGGGGTGGATGAACAGTTCCCGGTGGGTGTTGGATGAACAGGACCCCGTGGTGTTGCCGCTGGATGAACAGGACCCTGATCGATCGAGCCGGTTGAGCGTGGATGAACAAGACCCCGTGGAGGGAAGGTTGAATAGTAGCCAGTGGAGGGCTGGTTGAACAGTAGCCGGTGGAGGGCTGGATGAACAGTAGCCCGTGGAGGGGTGGTTGAATTGGAGCCCGTGGAGATGGTTGATTGAACAGTAGCCGGTGGAGTAGCGCGCGGTGGAGGCTGGATGAACAGGAGCTCGTGGATGAATAGTCACAGGTGGAGGCTGGATGAGGTCGACTGTGGATGAACAGTAGCTTGTGGAGGCTGGAGGAGGTCGACGGTGGAGATGAACAGTATCCCGTGGAGTCCCATTTTGCGGTATGCCACACCCCTCCCGATGAAAAGGACCCCCGTTTCGACTGTAGAGCTCCAACGCAAGTTCGTTTCCTCTGTTTTGCAGTACGCCACACCCCTCCCGATCAACAGCACCCCGTTTCAGCCATAGGAGGTCCAACAGAAGTCTGTTTCCTCCATTTTGTGGTACGCCAGACCCCTCCAGATGAACAGGATCCCGTTTCGACCATGGCCGATCGAACACAAGGGCGTTTCCTTCGTTGTGCAGTACGCCAGGCCTCGTTTCCATCAGCTATTCCATCCAAGCCCTCCTGATGAATATGACGACGCATTCCGTTCCTACCCAGCCGGTTGGCTCCCCATGAACACGATGACGATTTAGTTTCTCCGTTCTGACCCAGCCATGTACACGAGCCCTAGCCGTATGTATGCGAAAGTAGGCATTCGAGACCCCGCCCGTATGTACGTATGTGGCTGTATTTTATTTCTTGCACACTGGCCGCTGTACGTACGTGTACATGCTACGTGTGCGCCTCTACTACGACACGTGCGCGCCTCTACATTGACCAGTATGTACATACACGTTCGCGACCAGAATGACAGCACTGTGTACGATTCAACCAGGTGGGTCCCAACTGTCAGGCACTTCCTTCCGTGCGAAGGTGTAGCTGGTGGCTCCCAGCAGTCAGGGGGCGAATCGTTTTTTCCCGTAATATGGATGCACTTCCTTGTGTGCGAAGATGTAGCTGGTGGGTCCTAGCAGTCAGGGGGAAAACATTTTTTTCTCAAAATACAGTGGCCCGTCTGGTGGGTCCCTGCTGTCAGGTGGAGGAATAATTATTTTGCGCGTAATAAGGAGCCAATTCCTTGCGGCTGCCGTGGACCCAGCTGTCAGCCTATCAACATACAGTATTCTTCCGATGGAAGTCATTCCTTGACCATGTTGACCAGGCTGCATCGAGAGCACCAGGGCGGTGGATGACAGCGAGGCCTAGGAAGGGGACGACGTGGAGCCGGGGAAGACGCTGCAGTGGATGTCCGCGCGTAGAGGAGTATGAGGGTTCACTGTTTCAGCTGCGGTTTGAGGCTGCCGTCGCCGCAGAATAACAGGGGGTGTGGGTGAGTAGATGGATGGTCTGGCCAGTGGTGGGAGTAGTAGGGGGCGGTGAGGCCTCCGCGGCATCACAACCGGCCACGGGAGGGAGGAGCACGCGGCACGACCGGAGCTGGTTTGGGCGGCTGGAGCAAGAAGACCAGAGGTTGAAGAAGCACTACGGCCGTTGGATGGACATCGTACGATCACTGGAGCTAGAATCGTTCATATTGACTAAGTTGACAAAGCCCTCCGTCCCCGTGAACTTAGTTGGCCCACATGTCAGCCTCCCACTATGGTGGGTCCCAGCTAGTAGGGGGGTATTCATTTTTTGTGCATAATAAGGAGGCACTTCCTTGCGTGCGAAGATATAGCCGGTGGGTCCGACCTTTCAGCGGGGGGAATGTTTTTTCGCGAAATATGGAGGCCCTTCCGGTGGGTCCCAGTTGTCATGTGGAGAAATCATTATTGTGCGCGTAATAAGGAGGCATTTCCTTGCGTGCGGTCGTTGACCCAGCTGTCAGCCTCTCCACGCATAGTCTACTTCCGATGGTGTCGTTTGTTGACCATGTTGACCACTCCGCACCAAGCGCATCCAAGGTGGTGGACGACAGCGAGGCCCCGGACAGCAACGAGCTGGAGATGGGAAGACGCGGGAGTAGAGTCGCAGATGGAGAGGTGTACAAGGGTTAACTGGTTCTGGTGTGGTGTGGTTCGGCAGTCGATGGAGGAGAACAGGAGGTCTGGAGGGGTGGAGGGATGGCCTGGCCAACGGTGGAGTAGCGCTTCACAGCGAAGCGTGCTAAGCAGAGCTGCTAGCAGCAGGAGGCGGGAGCAGGTGGTCCCGGCGCCGCTGGATGAAGAAGATGAGAGATTGAAGATGGATGCTGGTCGTTGGATGTAAATCCAATGGCTAACGATGTCAGAATCATTTGTTGACTAAGTTGACAACAACTTGCGTTGGCTTTGACCTATTGGCCCACATTTCAGCCTCCAAAAATGTGGCAAGCATTCAACCCATTTTTCAGAATTTATAGTCTTTTTTTGCGGGGTAGAATTTACAGTCAATTTGATCTCTTTTTTTTTGAATTACAGTCCATTAGCTAGGCTGGGTGAACAAATAATGTAGCATCCATGCGGCCCATTTATTTTTTTTCCTAAAAAATTACAGGCCATTTGCACTTTCCCGAAATACACGATTTTGCTGCGCTGATTCTAATTATAATGTTGGGTTGGGCCAGCAATGTTATCAAAAAATAAACTGGGGCTGAGCATTTTGTTATAAATATATTTAAATAATAAGTGATTTATTATTACATTGGTCCTTAAATCTTACCGAGCTTTTGTACACAATCACCAGGATTTTCATTGCCAAAAAATCCAGGATTTTATTGTTAACAAATTATTTTTATAAGTTAATAAGATGTGGGATATTGTTTTCTGACATATGTAATATCTGTTAAATATATGATGACAATAACAATAATATATAATAAGATATAAAATAATTTAAATATATATAATATAGTTAGAAGGGAAACATAAGTTGGACCAGGCGTTCCTATTCTTATATAGAAAAATAAAACAGACCTCTGTGTTTTCTTCAAAAAATACATAAATTGGGTTGCCGATGTTTCAGGAAAAATAAAACCTCGGATGGGAGGTCCATAGGCCGGTCGATACATGATGGCCCTCAAGAAAATACAAACTGGCATGTCGTGGGCTGCACATGTTAAAAAGAAAAGCCTAGACGGGGCAGCCCAAAACCCAGCTGATACTTGCTGCCCCAGTGATAATAAATGATACCTGCCAGCTCCCCGGCTTCGTTGTGAATTTATCTCCTATAGTAAATGTGTTGAAGCACCTAAAAAATGTAACTATGTTGACAAACCCATGGGCCCCAACGTCAGTATAGCATTAGGAGGAAGTGTTTTTCGATGAGGCACTTGCTTGCGTACGGCCATAGACCTGGTGGGTCCCGACTGCCCGCCTCTCCACGTACAGTCCTCTCCAGATTCCTCTCGTTTGTTCAGCATGTTCAGAATGGCAAACAGCAGCGTCGCGGCGAGCGCACAAAGGCTCAGGAGGAGATCCGACCACCTGAGGAAGTGCCTTATTAGTAACGAAACTACTAAACTAGCCTAGTGGCCAAGTGATACTACCCGACAGTTGTTCCGGCCGGGTTTGATTCCACCTGTGCAGGGAAAATATCTCCAAATTTTTTGCCTCTGCCTTTATTGACATGTGGGTCCCCATTGTCATCTATGCACACCACGTCCAACACTTGCCAAAACTTCGTCCCTCGTTTTCTCTGTTTTTCGCACACTCGACGTTGTGTGGGCATTTTGAAAATAGCATATCTTTTTGACTATGCATCATATGAGGATGTGCTATGCATGAATGTTGATCAGCATGATGTTAACTGGCTGGTAGTTCCATTTTCGACCATGAATAAAACTTCCAACATGATGTTAACCCTGTCTGAAAAGGCCGTGTTAATATAAATGCTCTGCCTCTGAAAGTTGCAGTTTCTTATCTGAAACTAAACTTGCAGTTTCTTATCTGAAACTGAAACTTGCAGTTTCTTCTCTGAGAATCACATTGTCTGCACTTTTATACTCCTATGAAACTACATTTTTTAAGTGCTAAAAATATATCTCTAGAATTCATAAAATACTTCATATGCTCAATGCTGCAAATCTAAAATTCAAAAGACATTCATATCTGAAAGTACTCTCAAAATACACAACACAACACACAATTCACAACCTACAAATACTGACAACCCTAAGCTCCTCCTGACAATTCACAACCTGCCCGACTATTGGGCTGGGGGGCAGTCCCCTCCTATTCCTCGGGGGCAGACAGTCGTCCCGTGAGACGATGTGAACGGCGAGGGAGATGATGGCGGGGAAGCATCATTGGTCCAACTGCTTTTCTCCTCTTGCAGTTGGGTTTGGTCGAAGAAGACTCTACTGGCTCGCTTTGGCACGACACCTCACAAACGGCATCCTGTAGATGCTCGATCCTTCAATCTCTGGTGCATGCTCCATCTGGTATCGATACTCCCACCACCACTCCCTCACGATCGGATTCGGTGAATCTATATGCTCCAAGGCCCAGAGGAGCATCTCTATGTACTCCCGCGCGACTCCCTCTGGGAGATCGCCGCCTTTTAGCTTTCTTGTAGATATTTGACCATGGATGTCACCGTCACCGCCAGTTGGTCCTTGTTGTCAAACCAAGACTGTATCTCAAACATCCTAGCTAGCTTCACAGGGTCGCCGTCTGCGATCCTCACGTATCGGTTGTACTCCTCCATCGATCTACTTCTCCACAGCACCTTCACTCGCTGGCAGTGGTTTTTGAATGGAAGAGGAGAGGAGCAGTGCTGGTTTTGGACTAGAACGGGAAGGAGCGATGCTAGTTTTGGATTGGAACAGGAGAGGAGGGGCAGTGGTTTTGAAATGGGAGAGGAGAGGAGCGGCGCTGGATTTAGATTGGAACAGGAGAGGAGCGGCGGTGGTTTAAGAGAAGAGCGAAAGAGTGGCGATGGTCTTGGAAGTATTTTTTTTGTTTTGTGTATTTTGGGTCAAAGTTTGACCACGTACTGTATTTTACAAGCAAAATGTGAATGCATGTCACCAAAAATTGTATCGTTTGGTTCATATCTGAATGTACTTTCAAATTATATTATTTTTGCAACGTATAACATATATTTTATTTGCAAAAATCATGGTCAATTATGACCCAGAATAAAAGGGAGACTAGTTAATGTGGGGTCACTTTCTTAATTGAAGGGTAAATTGATTTTGATTTTGATTTTGATCCAGTTACAGCGCGCTGGCCCTCTCGTCCAATCCTAAATTGCTGCTGCACGCTCCTCTCCCTCTTCTCCATTGCAAAACCACCTCCTTTCTCTCCATCATCTCCATTCCAAAACCACTGTCTCGCCTCTCCCTCTTCTCCACTGCAAAACTAGCTCCTCTCCTCTCCATCTTCTCCATTCCAAAACCACCATCTCGCCTCTCCCTCTTCTCTATTGCAAGACCACTATCTCTCCTCCCATCTTCCAAAGCTAGCACCAGACCACTCAGAAGGACATCTATCGAGAGGATACAGCAGCGAATCAGGAAGATCGCTGGCAGCGACCAGGCAAAGTTAGACAGGCTGAAGGAGATCCTTACTTGGTTTGAAAATGAGTGGGAGATTTCGAGGACGGTGAGGGCCATGTGGCAATGTATGCGAAAGAGCGAGACGGCGGCGATGTACATGTACTCCTCGGCGGCAGTCACGCCGCAATCCTTCAAGTTCGACGAGTATCTCCTCTGGGTGATGGAGCAGACAGATTCGCCCGAGGCGAAAGTCAGGCAGAGGTGGTGGGCGTATAGGTAAAAGGTCGAGCACCCAGAGGATAATGAATCGATCGAGTACGGTGTGCCGTTCGTGAGGGTGCAGAGCCAGCGGGAGCCACAGGAGTTTTCGTTCTCCCACCACAAGAGGAGGCTGGATGGCGCGATGTCACTTCCCCGCCGTTCTCCACGGTTCCCTCGACGCTCGCCTCGTTTCAATAGTGGCGGTAGGGTTTAAGGTAAGCTTCGCACTAACCTAATCTTCCACCTGATCATGCTTACAATCAGTGTGAAAGCTAATGAAAAACATGCTTACAATCAGTGTCCGAGTACTACGCCAATCACCCTAAAATAGCTCTGGACCTTTGGGTCAAAGTTTCGACACTGTGCACAAATAAAGAAAAATAGTTTGGTGCTTCTTTAAGAAAAGAGTACTCCCTATAAAATTGCCAATATAAGCTACTAGTATTTGGTTAGAGGATTTGCTGCCGACAAAGATCCGTCCACAGAGAGCGCCACACATCCCACTGTTGGTGGTGGATGCCAATGCGTGCATGGAGCATGGTTGGTTTCGGTAATTTTTACTTGGCACACCTTGCACTCTGCATATATGCCGGTTCCATCCGTACATTTGTGCAGTTCCACCAAAATGTAGCTGAATAACCCTGTTTGCACAGATAATGAAAAAGCGTGATTACATTATAGTGGCACTAGTTGATGAAACACACAAAATAAATAGAAGAAAATATTGCGATAGTATCATAGTATGCCATGCTGCGAGGGCGAGATGGGCCCTGCGACGCCTCATATGGTACGCCTCATACTAGAAATCGTCCCAAGTCTCCCAGATACACCTTCTGCCAATGATGAACATCAGTGTACAGTGGTAGTACAAGGAGGGGCCTTTAGACATTCAAATCTCTATTTTTGTGCAGATCAACTAAAATTAAGCACCCCAGTTTGCATAAAGGCTTAAACATTAACAATGGGACTAGTTGATGAAACATGCATTAACAAAGAGAAGCACTTTCTTTATCTACATTGGAAATGAAATGATAGAGAGGACACTCGCTCTATTTTAACTGTATTATTACTTCATTTTATTAGTGACACTAGGGTAGAGTAGGTGGCAAACGAGGTGTACCGTGCGTCACAAGGATGAAGGCTGGGGGTGCTTAGACTGGGATGTTGAAGCTGGCTCTTTCATTCCCTATCTTCCCCCTGATGTTTCAGTGGTAGCATTTGGGTTGTAATCCAAACTTTGTTGAGCTGGTGTTGTGTCCCCCTACCTGGCTAGCTTATGTGGTGAACTTGTCTCCTGCTAGTACTCAGTCTGTTCTAGTAGTAGTTTCATAACTACCCGTTTACACTGAGATGTTGTCGGATAATGGTTCTCTATGGTTGGATTTCTTTAATGAAATCGGAGGGAACCCCCTCTTTCGATATATAAAAAAAACAGTGGCACTAGCGGTGCAAAAACATTGCCTCAAATTAATAGTGCCACTACATTAAGGTGCAAAATAATAACATTACTACTTTATCATGGCAGCGCCAAAACAGAAGCACAAGAGCAGGATCAACATGCAGGATCTTTGGCAAACGGTAAGACCAAAAAGGAACATACCTCGTGATGGGAACCATATATGTAGTCAACGGCATCATAGAAGGGATGACACCAGTCACCAACATGGATGATTCAATTCATGAGATCTTTTGGTGTAGTTCACCTAAAATGAAGCAATGTCCCATGAGCTAGCAGCTTCTTCTTTTTTTTTAAGAAAAGGGCTCTAGCCCCGGTTCCAAAAATGAAACCCACATAGATTCTTCTTCCTTAGTTGCAATAAAATTGAGCAACATCAAGGTTGGTTGTGAAGCTCCTGGAATGTCCAACTATAATTTGGAAATCATTTGTGCAGTTCAACTAAGATCGAGCGTGAAATGTATATCTCTGTTTGCACAAAAAAGGTGAAAAGGAGGGTGACTAACAAGTAACTAAACATGCATCAAATGAAAAGAAGCATGTTCCTTATCTGAATGGCAATCCTACAAGGATAGTAGCAATTTCTAAAGCAGCAGCATTGCTAGATATTAGTGTGGGCATTAGGATTAACTATGACAACCGTTAAATACGACATTACTTTAATGGTGCCATTGCTTCATTTTACCAGCAACATTACATTAACAGTTGCTACAGAGTCGGTATTTGGGCACGGGAGAGTAGGCGGACCAAGACAGATGCATTTCTAACAAAAAGAAGCAACTTGTCTTAATGGGAAATTTAGCAGGACATGAAAAAAAGTGCCATTGATTCATATTACAAGAGGCATTACATTGAAAACAACATTGGTTTAACGTGTCCTTACTTTTAACAGTGTGACTGCTACATTTTACCAATGGCATTACATAAGACTGGCTCGGGGCAACAAACATCAGAACATGGTATCTGGGTTGGTCTCATTTTTGTTCGGTATAGCCACCTTATACTATGTGAGGCTAGCAAATCTAGTGTTGGACTTACACTGTTGACTTGTCCCCCAGTCCCCACTTTTCTTTCCTTTTTCAACCAATAGATCAGGTTTATATTCAGTTTGTACTGTGTTTCCCTTTATTTCCCTATTAGACCTAGAGACCAGTTAGATAGCCAGTCTCTGTTACTTTTCGCCCCCATTATTTCCTCTTTCGACCAAGTCCTAGATTCAGGTAACAAATCTTCCCCCACTCCACCCCCTTTCTTCCTTGTTTGAACCAAGTAGTACTAGATTCGAGTGCATGAACTAGTTTTACCTCTTAACAGTAAAAATTTAGGTGGTTTTCGAACATCCGATCGATCCTATCTACGAGGGGGCCTGACAAATAGTAAAAGATACAAATGCAATGACGTCAGGAGCTCGAGAAGTCGGGCAAGGCCGGTTTCAAAGGAATTTATACCTGAGGGTCGCTGGGATGTCGCTAGGTGGGCAATGGGAGGCCGGATCTGCCCACACTACGGCAGCAAGGAAGAAGGGGTCGGATGCCCTCCCTCGCCAGCGGTGCTTGGGAGAGAACGGCAAGGCACGCTGACCGGGACGCGCCGACAGTGGGTAAGAGCCATCGCTGAGGACGACCGCATGAATGTTGCACCTTCTCACCTTCCCCGGCGGAGAGGATCCGGCTGGATCTGTGACCAGCAGTGAGCAGAGAAAGAGAGAGTGTGGCCACCATTGTCGTGTTTAGATCTGGAGAGGACGAGATAGTGTGAAGAAAGCAACACTAGTAAGCAAGCGCGGAGGCTCCTGCCTATATAGTGGAGTACTAGTTTTCTTTTGTGTACCAGAGCCGGCTTGACCTCGTCAATGACTGTCGAGAAGTCTTCATGCATGTGCCCCGGAGGCGCAGTTGTCGTAATTTTGATCTGAAGCACGGGATTATAACATATAACACGAAAAAATGCCACATGACAAGAAATCATAACCTCACTGCCCAAAGGAGACAACATGAATCCCGACGGACAAACTAGACGAGGATCAAAGCTCAAATTAAAGATAAACTCGTAGAAAAGGGGTCCGTCGATAGACATCCTAATTAACATAGCCGGATTGACCTAGATGGCAGCCGAGTAGTCTTCGTGCATGTGCCCCCAATGACTAGCCCAACTCAGTTGTCGTTGTTTAACCCTCGCAGTGATCCGAAGCACATGACACCTAATTTTGCGAGATGACAAGAAACATTTTTTTAGATTTCTCACGAGAACTACAGTACTGTATAACACAGCCTGCACGATATGTAGACGATAGCCAATCCAGGCATGTCTGCTGGAGTCTGGTCACATGCATGGATGAACTGATCTTTCGTGTCTTGCAGGGGTCATCCAGGCACCAACTTATGTAAAACACTTCTCTAGTACTATCGCTCGTCTCTCTCTTCTATTAACTCACCCGACTTGCGGGGCCGAGGAGTGTGCCTATGGTCGATTCTCAATTGCGGTCCCACATGTGTGTGCAAACGCAATATGACGTGTGTTCCATTCGGAGAGTGGTGTGCCAGATGGACCGACCGTCTCGTCTGCGATGCGAACGCGACGGGCGTGCTGTATACTCTGTACATGTGTATCGCCGTTTTCTTGAGGCTTTGCTCCATGGCGCAATCCATGGATACAAAATTAGTATATTGTACTATTTAAAAGTCGAGGGCGGGGCTTTTCCTGCGTGGTAGGCGGGGCAGTTCCGACTAGTCGGTTCGACAGAGACGCAAGAAGATGAGGGAGTAGGCTGCTGCAAACGTAGGGCTGTGTGATTTGACAGCGAGTTACTAGTGGACAGGTGGGGCCCCGTGATTTGACTTGCCATTATCATTTTAACTGCGGCGCTATGACCAGCGTGAGTCTCCCGATTCCTGACCACCTCCATACAGGTGCCCCTCCCAATGCTCCACCATGTAGAGGCTGGCTCTTGCATGAGAGCCCACTCCACTTTTTCCTTGCCTCTTTCCTCCATATATGCAAAAATGCCATGTAAAGCGGGCTTATAGCCCACTATTGTACTTACTTGCTCCTATAGGTGTTAAGCTTGCCACATAGGCATAAAGTCTGATGTGGCAAGTTAATTAAGAAGAGAGAGACTAGTTTGGTGACCCAAGGAAGAAACGGTGCTAAGCGCGTGTACCTAGGTGAAAAGACAATTTTGAGTCTATAGCTAATTAAATGAAGCAAACTTAGCAACAAAAAACCAAGCACCTATGCATTGGGGACTTGATTGCTAAGCCATTTAATGCCCTTAGCACCTCATTTAAGCACCATTTCATTGGAAGAGGTCACTCCTTGGCAAATGCAATAAATATTACGAAGAAAGAGATAGAGAGAAGTAAAAAAATACTCTTATAGCCAACCTTATAGCGGACCTTGTTGTAGTATGACATGCCAACATCAGATAGCCTAACGCACCGTGTTAAATCTCCAAGGGCGCGACCACGCGAGCGAGGCGACGGTTGTGGTAGGCGCGACCATGATACAGGCTGCTGGCAGACCTTGGATCTGAGATCGAACAGTCGCATGCTATGTTGCTAAAAATTTGCAGAATAACCCTCCATAATAGGATATTCACCCATAGGTCTAAAATCATGCCATGCAACCGTTCAATCTCATATCCAAGGGCTCTCGGAAGCCCGTATCATGGGAGAATGGAAAGCTTCGTATCACCTATAATTTTCCCGACGCTTGACATGACATCGAAAGCCATTTAATTGGGCGTCGAATAGACATGACATCTAATTGGGCCCCCATAGTACTGTGCATGAATCCATTTATCCACCAGGCAAGCCACTACCCTGCCATTCGCATGCCCCACTCAGCATTTCTACAATCGAAAAACCGTTGGCAGTTCGCTCCTACTCGTCCCCGGACGTCCTTTAACATTACGGCAGTTCGCTCCTAGTCGTCCCGTCCTTTCACATTACGGCAGTTTCACTAATCCTAACCCTCCTCCCAAATCCATGGCGTCCCAAATCTCCATGATCGGCGGTGAGTAAAAGTTTAGAACCATCACCGGCGATGAATTCGACGTCATCTACACCCGTTCTTCCGCGATGGTGAAAGGATGCCTTGCTTGCTTCAGACGCATGTTCGAAAACTCAAATGATGAGTGGGTCGCTGGGCTAGATGTTGAGTACACCAAAGTCCTGGGATGAGAGAAGGATCTAAAGGAGGAAGAGAAGAAGAAGCCCGCCGTGATCTAGGTTTGCGTGCATGACTTATGCTTGGTCTACCACATATGCCATGCCGACGTTGAGTGCCAGGATTTTAAGAACTTCCTCAAGGACGAAAGAGTGAAAATCATTACTGTAGACTTTAGGAACCACAAGGATGTCCTGGGTCGGATAGGCCTCATTGTAGGCAACCCCTTCGACCTCCAGAAGAATCGGCTACTGCCCTCCCATGGTCAGCCTTCAATGCTGACCCTGGCAGGAGCCATGGTTCATCCTTCGTACGATAAACTGGAGAAACCTCCGCACACGTTTCATCGTCATGCATGGAAGTGGAATGTACTAGATATAGACCACATCCACTATGCTGCAATGGATGGCTACCTTTGTTTTAATATCTACGAGGGTTGGATGAAGAGCAAGAGCCAAGTGTGTGGTTAAAGCAAAGAAGTATCGGCCAAGAGGAAGAGGGACAAGGACGAAGTCGAGGACGTGGACGAGGACTCCGAGTAAGGTGGCAGTGTCGTTGCTCATGGTAGTTCTAATGTAGTGTCTACCCGATTAGTTGCTTAGTTTAATTTCAGATGTGCTTAGTTTAATTTGAGGGGTGTGTTGTGTTGAGCCCCCAGCAGAACTATGTTATGTTTCTCCTTGTTACTTTAACACTTCAGTATGTACATACTAGTATTTCTTACATTTCATCTTTTAGTTGGTATAGTACTAACACTCGTTTCTTCACATTATATACGTACAATATATATGGCCAACATCATATAGCCAGCAGTTTCGTTGTAAAAGAATTTCAGGGTGCTTAGTTTTGTCAAAGAATTCCAGGGTGCTTAGTTTTATTTGAGGGGTGTCTTGTGCTGGACATCATTATTATGACTCAAATCTCTTTTGCCATGTTATAATTACATAAATACCGATGGATCAACAGGCCAGCTCTCCCTCTATCTCACTAAAGTAAAATAAAGTGTGGGGCCTACTTGATCCCAATAGCGTTCTTATTTTCTTGTAAAATTATTCGCTTGGGTACTCCTGACAAGCGGGGCCACACTTATCATTGTGAGAATCGGCTTATTTTTGTCATGTAACATGGTCAACGGGTTTGACGTAAAAATAACAATGTCTAATGGCATTTTTGAGCAAACATCTAACTTAATGATGGCATTTTTTATATATCTAATTGCATTTTTGAGCAGGCATCTCACGGATCGATGGCATTTTTGAGTAGTTGTAACTTCTAATGGCAAAACAGAGTAGTGGTACACAACTTGTGGCATAAATAACAAGAACCCAAGAATTAAATAGTATGCTAATTTTTTTATTTATTTAATAGTACTATATGCATAATTTGGCGACGAGCGCTCTCTATATGTACCACCTTTTTTCTTTAATTTCATCTTGTTAGTTTTGCTCCATGGCGCAATCCATCGATACTACTATTGTACAAAAGTATACATTTTTTAAAAGGCTAGAGGGCGGGGCAGTCTAGCTTGGTCGTTTCATGAGAGGCGAGGGCCTTTGTGATTTGACGGCTCATTACTGCTGGAAGGCGGGGCCTTGTGATTTGACTGCTCGTATAAATGTGCCGACGACCTGAGGAGGAGCAAAGAACCGTGCGGTATACTCAAGTTTTCCACTGGAGTAGTACTACGAGGAGGAGCATGAAACACGGCAGCCCCAGTGCCATATGGCGATAAAAATGATCTAATTTGCTAGTCATCTCATTGTTAGCATTGTTCTATTCATGCCTCACAGAGAACGTGACACGTGCGGCAAAACACCCGAAGCAAAAGAAGAAACACAGGAGCAAAAGAAGAAGGAAGATTATCACCCCAAATGATCTGATTTGCCGCGGAGTCGTAACTGCTTCTTCATTCCCTCCATGACCTCCATCTCCTTCGTGTCTCCTCCGACATCTTCTTCATTCCATCCATGACGCGGGATTTCTCAGCGCGAGTCTTCATCATCTGTTCCACAGCCTCATTACGTACCTTGACAGCAGTCGGGTGCTCGATGCGGAGCTTCGCCAACTCCTCCTTCTGTTCCATGACGAGGTCCTGCAGCATCTTCATCGAGGAACTACTATTCTCATGCAGCTTCTTCCAGCCAGCGTTCTTCTCCTTCAGCAGGTCGAGCTCGTGGCAGAGCTTTGCCTTGTCCTCCTGAAGTTGCAGGATCTCGCCGGTCGCCTTCTTCTTCGAGGCAATGCTCTTCTTCAGTACCATCACCAAGCCGGCTTTCAACTCCCCCTGTTTATTGAGCTCAGTGGGCATGTCGTCGAGGCTCTCCTTCAGCAGCTCCACCAAGCCGTGAATGAACTCCTTTTACTTATTGAGGTGCTTATTGAGCTGATCGGGCATGCCGTCGAGGGATAACGACTCCAGCGCCGCTAGCTCGGCATGTTCGCCTCCGTGGCTAGGGCGCTCCTGGGATCCATCGCCTGCCCATGAGAGATCTTTCGAGGTCTCTGCGTGGCGGCGAGCCCTCTTTTTTTCCGCAGCCTTGGTTGCTGCTCCCTTGTTACGAGTAGTTCTTGACCTAGATCTCTGCTCACCGGCCACGGCAAGGACGGACGAAGAAGAAGCACTTATGAGGAGGAAAGGTAGAGTAATTTTCGGTTAGGTAGTTCCCCTTTTTATCACCTAAGTACTAGCCCTAGTACTAATACCTGCATAGTGGGAACACATTCAGGTTTGGTACGTACTAGTAGGTGTGAGCAGGCTTGCACTTAATTGTAGCACTAGTACTTTCGAATGTGATGGGAACAAGGTAAAGATTAATTGATGGTTTTGGTTTCGAGGCCCAAAACGGCTCCCGATGAGTTTAGTGGAACATAAATTTCAAGTAGACTATACTGCTCAAATGCGTAAATATTATGTTACTATCAAAAATTGGCACAAAATACGAAGGAGACCAATGGAAGTACTACTAGCAACCCATGATTTAACTTCTCACATGCGCGCAGTGGAGTAGTAATGTCTTTCTTCCGCCCTCATGTCCACTCAATTTGCATGTGTTGTATTAATTGACCATCAATGAAGTTAAGGACTTTGCACGCATCAAATTATAACATGGGATGGATCTTGGTACAAAATTGCGTCCGCCCGTGTACCCGCGTCTGCGTGCGAGGGAACGGGTGTGTGTGTGGCATGCGTGCACATCTTCGCTTCCTGCATGTACCGCCAGTGTGGCTCAGGGAGGACGAGTACATTCTTCTGGAACCAGCAGCATGTCACTGTGATCAATCCACACAAGGAGGTCGCGACAACGCCTCCACATGTGCCATGTGGCTTCATCAACTATAAGAGAGACACTATGTAGTGTGCCATTGGAATTCTAATTTACTTGTTTTGCAGATACTAGAAGTACTAGTAAGGTACACATGCATTGCACGCATTAGATTTTGCAACCAAATTATGAATAAATACCACACTATAGCATGTAAGATCCGAGTCATATATGTCTGATGTAGACCTTCGTTTAATTCTTATAGTTCATCTCATTCAAAATCAATTAGTTTTTATAAAAAAGCTAGGGCCTCTTGGATTCGTAGGATTTCCAAAACGCGGGAATAGGAAAAACATGGTATTAGAGTGGAATGTCGTCTTGAATCCTACAGGATTGTACAAGTGTTTGATTGTGCATAGAAAGAACGCAGAATTCTTTCAAAGAGGTTTGAGTGGATGGGATGTTTCCTATGAAATCTAGTGCAAATGAATCATATGGAAAAATTCCTATGGTTTACAATACTACGAATCAAACAACCAAGATAGGAAAAATTCCTAAGGATTAGAATCCTCCAAAATTCCTTTGAGAATCCTTTGAATCAAAGAAGCCCTTACTCTATTTTATGATTCATGGAATTGTGCGTTGTAAAGCATAGAGTAAAAACAAATAGTAGCAATTCAACTATAAAAAAGTTTGGGCAGTTAAGATATGGAAGATTCTAGAACAAAGGAGAACCACTGTTGTTTTGGGGTTTGTGCATTATGCTTAAGTTCAACCATGGAGTCTGCTAGATTGTACATGTGGCAAAATCCGGTGGGGGGCTAGAAGATGGTGCGAGGGGCCGAGTGGAGGGAGACTATGAAGGAGTGCACAAGTGCGAGATCGATATTTAGAGAGAGGGGGCGAGAACGTGCACTGTTGCGCGCAGTGGCGGAGCCATGAAAAATAAATGAGCTAGGGGGCCAAGCATTGCTAATCCTTTACGAGGAGGGCCAATTCATCAACTTAAACCATTTTTACCAGCAATTATCTAATGATCACATTCATATTAGCCTCGATATATAGTGATGTTAGGGGGGCATGGCCCTTGCTACCCCCTATCTTCGCCATTGTGCACGTGTCTGAGAGATGAAGCGGAAGGCATGGATGATGAGAGGGGGACGTTGGATATATAATTAATGTGGGTGTATTAGCTATATATGTAATCCTATATAGAGAGGTATAGATTGATCAATGTGGACGTGGGAAAGAGGGTGAGACCTCACTAGATATATAGATTGATCGGTTTGTGTGGAAAACTATGAAAGACCTAGCTATATATACACACACATAGAGGAACATCAATCGTTGCGCATGCACATGAGAGATAAAGAATGCCCGATATGATGGAGAGGGGGATGTGTGTGTGTGTGCCTTCATGGGAGACCGACCTGAAGAAAAGATTGCATCTGTGCGATGGATAATGTCGACTGGTAGTGTGTGTGTGTGTGCATGCATGCACGAGACAAATTTGTGGTACAATTTTAAAGAGAAGACGACTGTGTGGGTGTAAAAGACTAGGTGAGGTCATAATCAATGTAAAGTTGAATTCAAATATTTGAATAAGAGATCATGATGTTTGAAACCCGTGCATGAATATATCAGAGATCTGCGTGGTGTGGTTTGGAAACGAGCATGTTGTAATGTATACACATTGAACAAGGTCAGACTGATTTGAATTTGAGATACCGATGGCAGACATCGTTTGGCCACATTGCATCCATGCATGGACACACTATTCTAATTGGAGATGATGGGTGGCTTTCGCATCACATATCTATATCTATACCCCTATATATATTTTTTATTTTTTATATAGTGTGCGAGTAACTTTAACTTTGAAAGACGGTCGTTGGATGAGGCCAATCCGATGGTGCGGAGATGGAAAATTTGAGCACTACTGGCCGTTGGATATCATCTAGATTCCAACAGATTTTGCCACATGTACAATCTACAAGGCTCCATGGTTGAACTTAAGCATAATGCACAAACCTCAAAACACAAGCACTTCTTTGTTCTAGAATCTTCCGTATCAGAATTGCCCAAATGTTTTTCTACATGATTTGTCATGATTTATTTTTACTTTATGCCTTACAATGCACAATTCCATGAATCTTAAAATAGATTAGCTTTCTTATAAAAACTAGATGATTTTGAATGAAATGAACTATAAGAATTAAATGAACATCTACATCATGCATATATGACTCAAAGCCTACATGTTATAATGTGGTATTTATTCATAATTTGGTTGCCAAATCTCATGCGTGCAATGCACATGTACCTTACTAGTCTAAATGGTGTTTGTGTGTGTGTTGTGCGTGTTAAACACATTGTACGTAGTATACCGTACATGGTTTAGATTCCGAACATCTAGCTAGAGCATACATGTACTATGATTTGAATTCAACACAAAATGGAATTTGAGATCGTATGTTCATGTCATGTGTTGTGAAGATAATATTTAGATGGTTGTATAACTAAGCCGAGTACAATCCCATTCAAACAGGGAAAATGTACTCAAATTTAGTCCATATGCTAGACAACACACATTGTTTTTTTATTGTTGAGGGAAGTGCAAATTGTTTTGGTACTATATATGTTTGTTGTCCCGATTTTTTTAGTTTTTGTTGTTGTATTTGAATGCATATCTAGTAATATAGTAAAATGGGACATGGCTCTCTCTAGTGATGAGGTGCGAATTGCCTTTTTTGGGTACACGTTAAGCTTGTTCTCCCGAAATTTCAAGCCGCGCCTTGTTATGCCGAAATTTCAAGCTAGCGTCTCTGTCTATCGTGCTGCGAAACTCCCGCCTCTTCAACCCGCGCCTTGTTACCACAAAATATTTAAGATATATCTTTGTCTTGTTGTGCTCCGACAACTCCCTCCATCTCAACCCACGCCTTGCTATTCCAAAATTACAACGCGCACGAAAACTCCCACATCCTGTGAAATCCCGACACGCGAAATGCCTGTGGTACCCCTGAACCAAAAGAACCACCTCAAATTGGTGGGGTTACTTTCGTAACTTACCCCACATTTCGGACAAGCGCGTCCCTAAGCCATGGTTCCCCACTCCCATCCCATCCACCCACCCATTCGTATAACGAGGCCGTGAAAACCCGTGAAGCCCCACACCCTCCTTCGTCCGCCACCCAGCCGGAGCCTCTTCCCCGGGGTCGTCGTCCACAACAACATCTCGACGCCCCTCATCCATCGTACCGGATGAGGATCCGTCGTCGATCTTGTCGTCCCGATGGTTCAGCCACCCCGTCCTCCACCTCCAAGGAGCTGCCCCGACGTTCCCCTCGTCTTTCCCGCCACATCCATTCCCACACCGCCGTCTTCACCTACACCACCGGAAGAGCAGCATCATCACCGTTTCCTCGGATGAAGCTGCGGCCTAATCGGCGCCACCAAAGAGGTTGTACACTAATCGCCGCATTTTCTTCTCGATTCGATCTCACAGTGCTGCCGGCGCTTGGTCCCGAGCCGACACGGCACGACTCCATCCACGGCGGCATCGCCGGCCACTTCCTCCATGGTGTCGCTCCCTCGGCTGCGACGTCCACATCAGTAGGAGTTGCTGCTACTTTAGCTCTCGCTCGCGCTGCTGCTCTACTCTTGCTCTCGGTCCCCTGCCTGGTCTGCTCTTGCTATTTCTCTTACTCGCACTACTGCTCTTGCTCTTGCTCTTGCTTGCGATGCTGCTCTGATTTAGCTACACTTTAGTCGACTGAATCAACTTTTGGGTCAGTCAATTTTCAGGGGGTGGGGGACTCGCCGGAGTTAAGGAAGAACCAGCCGCAGCAGGGAAGGGGGCTCGCCGGAGAGGTATCCCACTATCTATCTTAGGGTTCAGGGTGGGGGCGGTGGTCGCCAGCGGTGGTGGGGCGGTGCTACGTCTTGAGCTTGTGTTGGTTTTCCTTGAAGAGGAAAGGGTGATGCAGCACAGTAGCGTCAGTATTTCCCTCAGTTTTTGAGAACCAAGGTATCAATCCAGAGGAGGCTCCTCAAAAGTCCCACGCACCTACACAAACAAACAAGAACCTCGCAACCAACGCAATAAAGGGGTTGTCAATCCCTTCACGGCCACTTGCGATAAGTGAGATCTGATAGACATAATATGATAAGATAAATATTTTCGGTATTTTTATGATATAGATTGGAAAGTAAAAGATGCAAATAAAAGTAGATTGAAAACTTATATGATAAAATATAGACCCAGGGGCCATAGGTTTCACTAGTGGCTTCTCTCAAGATAGCATAAGTATTACAGTGGGTGAACAAATTATTGTCGAGCAATTGATAGAAAAGTGCATAGTTATGAGATTATTTAGGCATGATCATGTATATAGGCATCACGTCCGTGACAAGTAGATCGACTCCTGCCTGCATCTACTACTATTACTCCACAAATCGACCGACTCCTGCCTGCATCTAGAGTATTAAGTTCATAAAGAGCAGAGTAACGCATTAAGAAAGATGACATGATGTAGAGGGATAAACTCATGCAATATGATATAAACCCCATCTTTTTATCCTCGATGGAAACAATACAATACGTGCCTTGCTGCCCCTTCTATCACTGGGAAAGGACACCGCAAGATTGAACCCAAAGCTAAGCATTTCTCCCATTGCAAGAAAGATCAATCTAGTAGGCCAAACCAAAATGATAATTCGAAGAGACTTGCAAAGATAACTTAATCACACATAAAAGACTTCAGAGGATATTCAAATATTTCTCATAGATAAAGTTGATCATAAACCCACAATTCATCAGATCTCGACAAATACACCGCAAAAAGAGTTACATCGAATAGATCTCCAAGAAGATTGAGGAGAACTTTGTATTGAGATTCAAAGAGAGAAAAGAAGCCATCTAGCTAATAACTATGGACACGAAGGTCTATGATAAACTACTCACAACTCATCAGAGAGGCCTTGGAGATGATGTAGAGGCCCTCCATCGTTGATTCCCCCTCCGGCGGAGCGCCGGCGAAGGCTCCAAGATGGGATCTCGCATATACAGAAGGTTGCGGCGGTGGAAATAGTTTTTCGTGGTGCTCCTGGATGTTTTCGGGGTACGTGGACATATATACGAGGAAGAAGTAGGTTGGTGGACGCTCGAGGGGCCCACGAGGATGGGGGCACGCCCACCCCCACGGGGCACGCCGGGCACCCTCGTGGCCGCCTCGCTTGTTTCTTGACTTTCACTCCAAGTTCCCTGGATTCCGTTTATTCCAAAAAGATCGCTCCCCAAGGTTTCATTCCGTTTGGACTCCATTTGATATTCCTTTTCTTCGAAACACTGAAATAGGCAAAAAACAGCAATTCAGGCTGGGCCTCCGGTTAGTAGGTTAGTCCCAAAAATGATATAAAAGTGTAAAGTAAAGCCCATAAATATCCAAAATGGATAATATAATAGCATGGAACAATAAAAAATTATAGATACGTTGGAGACGTATCAAGCATCCCCAAGCTTAATTCCTGCTCGTCCTCGAGTTGGTAAATATTAAAAACAGAATTTTTGATGTAGAATGTTACCTAGCATGATTCTCAATGTAAATTTCTTTATTCTGGCATGAACGTTCAGATCCAAATGATTCAAAATAAAAGTTCAAATTGACATAAGAAATAGTAATTCTTCAAGCATACAAATGAAAGCAATCATGTCTTCTCAAAATAACATGGCTAAAGAAAGTTTATCCCTACAAAATCATATGGTTTGGTCATGCTCCATTTTCGTCACACAAAAATGCTCTCATATTGCACACCTCCAATGACAAGCCAAACAATTGTTTCATACTTTAGTAATCTCAAACTTTTTTCAACTTTCACACAATACATGAGTGTGAGCCATGGATATAGCACTATGGGTGGAATAGAATATGATGATGGAGGTTGTGTGGAGAAAACAAAAAAGGAGAAAGTCTCATGTTAACGAGGCTAATCAAGGGGCTATGGAGATGCCCATCAATTGATGTCAACATGAGGAGTAGGGATTGCCATGCAACGGATGCACTAGAGCTATAAATGTATGAAAGCTCAAAAATAAACTAGTGGGTGTGCATCCAACTTGCTTGCTCACGAAGACCTAGGGCATTTTGAGGAAGCCCATTGTTGGAATATACAAGCCAAGTTCTATAATGAAAAATTCCCACTAGTATATGAAGACAACATAAGAGACTCTCTATATGAAGAACATGGTGCTACTTTGAAGCACAAGTGTGAAAAAAGATAGTAGCATTGTCCCCTTTTTTGGGGCCTTTCTTTTTTTTGGCCTTCCTCTTTTTTTGGCCTTTTTTGCCTTTCTTTTTTTCTTTTTTTAGGGACAATGCTCTAATAATGATGATCATCACACTTCTATTTATTTACAACTCATGAGTTACAACTCAAAACTAGAACAAGATATGACTCTAAATGAATGCCTTCGGCGGTGTATCGGGATGGGCAATGAATCAAGAGTGACATTATGAAAAATTATGAAGGTGGCTTTGCCACAATACGATATCAACTACATGATCATGCAAGGCAATATGACAATGATGATGCGTGTCATGATGAATGGAACGGTGGAAAGTTGCATGGCAATATATCTCGGAATGGCTATGGAAATGCCATAATAGGTAGGTATGGTGGCTGTTTTGAGGAAGATATAAGGAGGTTTATGTGTGATAGAGCGTATCTTATCACGGGGTTTGGATGCACTGGCGAAGTTTGCACCAACTCTCAAAGTGAGAAAGGGCAATGCACGGTACCGAAGAGGCTAGCAATGATGGAAGGGTGAGAGTGTGTATAATCCGTGGACTCAACATTAGTCATAAAGAACTCATATACTTATTGCAAAAATCTACAAGTCATCAAAAACCAAGCACTACACGCATGCTCCTAGGGGGATAGATTGGTAGGAAAAGACCATCGATCGTCCCCGACTGCCACTCATAAGGATGACAATCTAAGAACACCTCATGTTTCAAATTTGTTACACAACGGTTACCATACGTGCATGCTACGGGACTTGCCAACTTCAACACAAGCATTCTTTAAATTCACAATTACCCAACTAGCATGACTCTAATATCACTACCTCCATATCTCAAAACAATATCAAGTATCAAATTGATCATAGCATCCAATTCACTTTCTTTGATAGTTTTTATTATACCCAACTTGGATGCCCATCATTCTAGGACCAATTTTATAACCATAGAAAATACCATGCTGTTCTAAAAGACTCTCAAAATAATATAAATGAAGCATGAGAGATCAACAATTTCTACAAAATTAAACCATCGCCGTGCTCTAAAAGATATAAGTGAAGTACTAGAGCAAAAACTATCTAGCTCAAAAGATATAAGTGAAGCACACACAGTATTCTAATAAATTCCAATCAAGTGGGTTTCTACCAAAAGGTGTGTACAGCAAGGATGACTGTGGTAACCTAAAAAGAAAAGACTAATATCATACAAGACGCTCCAAGAAAAACACATATCATGTGGCGAATAAAAATATAGCTCCAAGTAAAGTTACCGATAGATGAAGACGAAAGAGGGGATGCCTTCCGGGGCATACCCAAGCTTAGGCTTTTGGTTATCCTTGAATATCTTGGGGTGCCATGGGCATCCCCAAGCTTAGGCTCTTGCCACTCCTTATTCCATAGTCCATCAAATCTTTACCCAAAACTTGAAAACTTCACAACACAAAACTCAACAGGAAATCTCATAAGCTCCATTAGTGCAAGAAAGAAAAACCACCACATAAGGTACTGTAATGAACTCATTCTTTATTTATATTGGTGTTAAACCTACTGTATTCCAACTTCGCTATGGTTCATGCCCACCAATACTAGCCATAGAAGCATCAAAATAAGCAAACAACACACGAAAAACAGAATCTGTCAAAAACAGAACAGTCTGTAGCAATCTGTAACTCTCGAATACTTCTGGAACTCTAAAAATCCTACCAAAATAGGAAGTCCTGGGAAATTTGTCTATTGATCTACAGAAAAAATGATGCACGCAAAATCACGTTTCTGTGAATTACTAAAGTTATTTTCGTGCTTGCAAAAGTTTCTGTTTTTCAGCAGAATCAAATTAACTATCACCGTAGGTTATCCTATAGGTTCTACTTGGCACAAACACTAATTAAAACATGAAAACACATCTAAACAGAAGTGAGATGAAATATTTATTACTAAACAGAAGCAAAAAGCAAGGAACAAAAATAAAATTGGGTTGCCTCCCAACTAGCGCTGTCGTTTAACGCCCCTAGCTAGGCATAAAAGCGAGCATAGATCTAAGTAGTGCCATAATAATAAGATAGATCATGAAAACTCATCTCATATTCTCTATGTTCAGCAGCAAGTTTTCTTTGAGGCAATCAAAAGGGCTAAATTTAATGGGACAAAAGTCCCCAAGATCAATCTCATGAGGTATAGGTTCCTCCTTTGGCCCTTCATATTGCATAACCAATTCATCATTATAAATATTCTTTTAACAGAACCTCTTGAGTCTAACTCAAGAGAATATCCTAGCTCATTATTTCGAATAGAAAAATCATTATTAAGTTCAGAAATTTTATCAACTAGAATAGTGGTAGGAACCTTTTTTCTAAGGTTTTCATTAAAAGCAACATAATTCAAAGATTGGAAACGCATTATTTCCTCTTGATCGAAGAGAATCGCCTCTATGGGAGGACGACCAGCGTCCACCCTATAGTGCACAAAAATTTCTTTGGCTTGTTTTATTATAAATATAAACTCATGTGCCAAAAATATAGTAGTTGCGCGCTTAATAGAGGAATGCTCAATATTAGAAAATTCTAAGAAAATCCTTTGTATGCAAGGATGCATGTGCATAAACTGTCTTTCAAGTTCAACTATAAGCATGGCAATAGCATCCGCAAGACTACTAGTTCTATGTAGAATAGAACTACCCGTAGAAGGTAAAGCACCGACACAAGTAAAGAAATCTTGAATAACCCCTTTTCCAATAATATTACCACTACCGATTCAAAACGTTTTAGTATGCAAGATAGGGGGTTCTTCAACGGGAGCATCAGAATTTTTCGTGTTATCATTACTGTCCATATCGATGATAATCTCCCCAATTTCAGACATAACGCCAGACAAAAGCGAGAAGGAAGAGGAGGGCGAACGGAAAAGAGACGGCGAAGAAAATGGTAAGGGTGAAGTGGGGGAGAGGAAAACGAGAGGCAAATGGCAAATATCATAATACGAGGGAGATGAGTTTGTGATGGGTACTTGGTATGTCCTGACTTGAGCGAAGACCTCCCCGGCAACGGCGCCAGAAATCCTTCTTGCTACGTCTTGAGCTTGCGTTGGTTTTCCTTAAAGAGGAAAGGGTGATGCAGCACAGTAGCGTAAGTATTTCCCTCAGTTTTTGAGAACGAAGGTATCAATCCAGTAGGAGGCTCCTCAAAAGTCCCACGCACCTACACAAACAAACAAGAACCTCGCAACCAATGCAATAAAGGGATTGTCAATCCCTTCACGACCACTTGCGATAAGTGAGATTTGATAGAGATAATATGATAAGATAAATAATTTTGGTATTTTTATGATATAGATTGGAAAGTAAAAGAAGCAAATAAAATTAGATTGAAAACTTATATGATAAAAGATAGACCCGGGGGCCATAGGTTTCACTAGTGGCTTCTCTCAAGATAGCATAAGTATTACGGTGGGTGAACAAATTACTGTCGAGCAATTGATAGAAAGGCGCATAGTTATGAGATTATCTAGGCATGATCATGTATATAGGCATCACGTCCGTGACAAGTAGACCGACTCCTTCCTGCATCTACTACTATTACTCCACACATCGACCGACTCCTGCCTGCATCTAGAGTATTAAGTTCATAAAGAACAGAGTATCGCATTAAGAAAGATGACATGATGTAGAGGGATAAACTCATGCAATATGATATAAACCCCATCTTTTTATCCTCGATGGAAACAATACAATACGTGCCTTGCTGCCCCTGCTGTCACTGGGAAAGGACACCGCAAGATTGAACCCAAAGCTAAGCACTTCTCCCATTGCAAGAAAGATCAATCTAGTAGGCCAAACCAAACTGATAATTCAAAGGGACTTGCAAAGATAACTTAATCACACATAAAAGAATCCAGAGGAGATTCAAATATTTCTCATAGATAAACTTAATCATAAACCCACAATTCATCGGATCTCGACAAACACACCGCAAAAAGAGTTACATCCAATAGATCTCCAAGAAGATCGAGGAGAACTTTGTATTGAGATTCAAAGAGAGAAAAGAAGCCATCTAGCTAATAACTATGGACCCAAAGGTCTATTGTAAACTACTCACAACTCATCGGAGAGGCCTTGGAGATGATGTAGAGGCCCTCCATGGTCGATTCCCCCTCCGGCGGAGCTCTGGCGAAGGCTCCAAGATGGGATCTCGCGGATACAGAAGGTTGCGGTGGTGGAAATAGTTTTTCGTGGTGCTCCTGGATATTTTCGGGGTACGTGGACATATATAGGAGGAAGAAGTAGGTCGGTGGACGCTCGAGGGACCCACAAGGGTGGGGGCACGCCCACCCCCAGGGGGCGCACCGGGCACCCTCGTGACCGCCTCGCTTGTTTCTTGACTTCCACTCCAAGTTCCCTGGATTGCATTTGTTCCAAAAAGATCGCTCCCGAAGGTTTCATTCCGTTTGGACTCCGTTTGATATTCCATTTCTTCGAAACACTGAAATAGGCAAAAAAACAACAATTCGGGTTGGGCCTCCGGTTAGTAGGTTAGTCCCAAAAATGATATAAAAGTGTAAAGTAAAGCCCATAAACATCCAAAACGGGTAATATAATAGTATGGAACACAAATTATAGATACATTGGAGACGTATCAGGCGGTGGCGTGGGGATCGCCGGAGAAAAAGCTCGGCACGGGGGGCCTGGAGGGATGGCCGGGGCAGCGGCGGACTGGCGGTGGGGAGTGTTTTCAGGGCGGGCGGGGCGACGCACCACCGGTCGCGGGCGGCAAGGGGCGGTTCTTTGGCCGGTGGTGGCTGGAGGCTCAGGGGGTGGAGGTTGAAGATGAACTGCAGGCCCTTGATTTCGTATCCAACGGCTGCAAAATTGACTGACCAGAGATGAAAAAGTCAGTCGACTGACGTGTAGCCTCAGCTCTAGTGTGTTCAGTTTCGACAGTAAAATTCAGTTTCGATAGCAAAATTCAGTTTCGACAGTTAAGTTCAGTTTCAACAGTTAAATTCAGTTTCGACAATTAAGTTCAGAGATGAGCGGTTGATGTATTTTACATCTAGCACTTTGTGGTTATGTATTTTACGTCATTTATTGGAGATGCTATTAGAATTACACTCAGGTTAACATTGTCTCTCTTGTCCTGCTTCAACCTCGGTGTCGTACAACTCACCGGAGCTGCTCCAACGACGAAACCCTCCATCACAATGGAGCACTACCTCAGGCTCCATCTCCAGACGCCTAAGATCTTCTTCCCCTCCTCCGACAGCCAAGTCAGCCGGAGCATCCTCACCGGCCAACCCAATCACGCCAAGATCGACATGGCTTCGCCAAAGAGGTTGTACACTTGTTGCATATCTTTTTTACTCTACATGTTATATATATTGTCCATTGAGCACACGTAGTAACGTGAAATACGATTATTTTATTCTACTATATGAGAAGCAGTGAGGTACCAGGCAACTTAGCTATCCGTGATGGACTCTCTTGAACGCCATCATTATTTATCTCTGCGCGTTTGAGTTGTGCATTTGTCGATGGGCCTGGGAGTTGAGCTAGTAGGGCAGTGGCCTGGGTCCAAAGTAATAGAAGTAGCACAAAAACATTTTTTAGTGTAGGCTTTTCCTTGCTCAAGCCTGCCTACTAGAATCGCCAGTGCTTGAAAGGAAAAGTGAATGAAAAACATAGGAATTGGAAGGTTTCCTATGGTGCTACTTTTCATGAATTTGGTGCAAAGGAATGGAGCAAAGGAAAACTGTAGGATTTGTTCCTTTAGTGTCTCCTTGAAAGAAAAACCATAGGAATTTTAAACTTGTCCTCCTTTTCAAATTCCTATTCATGAAGCACACGACTAAGAGATAGTAGTATAATAGCATTACAACTGTACATTTTCTTGTGGTTTGACTTAATCTCACCATGCTTCTTTGCATCCTGTGATCTTCCAATTCTTGTGAATAAAACACCCAGATTGGCAGAAATCCTGTGTTTTTAAATTCTCTGTTTTGCACGTGCATTCCTATCCTATTCATGTCTATTTCCTATCCTTGCATTGTTAGAATCCTCAAATTCAAACAAGCCCTTACACAATTACTTTTGTTACAAATATGTGTCAAAGAAAACCTTGTGTGGTTTGCCTGCTCCTACGGCGTTGTGTTCCACCCTAGCTCAGCTTCTCCAACGATGGAATGGTTCACCATAGCAGGGATCCGCTCTCCAGACTGTCTTTCGCCACCTCAGATAGTCTTCCCCGCCGCCGGAAGCCACGACAACTGCATTACCATCATCAACTGAGCAGATGACCTTGAGGACTACACGGGTCCGCAAGAGAGGTCACACTCTTCCGTGTCAGCTTACATTATGCAACGCTTAATATGATGACATGCTACATCATCGTCGTGTTCACCTATTAGACTCCAAGTCAGGTCCAAACTAATGCTGAAACTTGAGTTTTTAAATGGTTGTGGGGTACATATTGGGGCAACAATCAGTACTATATGTCTACTATCTAGTTAATCTCGGGTGTCTACTATGAGTTTCATGTTGGGTGCAAACAAACATTAAAGGAGCCATTATTTGTATTTTTTAACTAAAGCTATTATCTGCCTGCTATCATCGGTTTTGGGTCTATCCACAGTTTGCTACCATCACTCTGGATTTATGCATGCACTCCTTACATAAGCTCACTATGTTTTATTCCTATACATGTCAGTTATTTTACACAATGGAACTGATCATGTAGAGCAAAAGAGACGAGCCTTGCGTGGCAATAAAATTTCATGCAGACGTCACTCCATGGTGGGCGCAAAGGCAGCCCCCCTCCACCCATTTCGGATCGTAATCAAGAGGAAGATAACTGTTCTGAGGGGAATTCATAAGGAGAAGACCACTCCTATTTACCCCATGAGGTCTTCGCTCTAACTTGGCATGCTGATGTTGGTAATATCATGCATATGGTGCCTTGCATTGCTTACTGTATACATCAAAGATGTCATCTGCTTAGTTTAGACATGCTTTGTGTCAATGCCATCTGTTTAGTTTCTTTATCGTATATGTGAATCATGCAGTGCCATCTTGTTTAGCCAGGCATCATATATGTGAATTTTGCAATGCCACCCTGGTTAGCCAGTCATCTTATATCTGAATTATATCATGCCATCATTTTTTATTATGTGTTAAATTTGTCAACAATTTTAGTACATTCGTTTACTCTTCCAGTGCATCAACCATTCAGCACGGTCATGGAAAAAACTAGAGTGGAAACAAGGTCTTCAGAGCAGACAATGCTATCTGACGAAGTGCATGTCTTGCTGGTTACAGATAGCTCCTCAGAGGAGGATTCAGAGACAGATGACCAGTCCTATTCCCCCCCCCCCCCCCGCCCCCCCGCTGAGGTGCATGCTCTAACTTGGCAAGGTTATGTTGCTCATATCGTGCGTATGGTATCTTGCATTGCTATGTCATTTGCTTAGTTTAGACATGCTTTGTGTGAATGCCACCTGTTTAGTGTCTAATTACCATATATGTGAATTATGCAATGCCATCTTGTTGCAAGACATTGTATATGTGAATTATGCAATGCTATCTTGTTGCAACACATTATATATGTGAATGATGCAATGCATGTTGTTTAGCCAAGCGTCATATATGTGAATTATATCATGCTGTCCTTTTTTGTATTTCTCATTTCTTTTGTCGACAATGTTTGTATATTCAACTGCTCTTCCTGTGCATCAGCCATTTGAATTGGTGATGGAGAAATATGGAGTGACAACAAGGTCTTCAAAGCAGACAATGCTACCTGCTGAAGCAGATATCTTGCTGGTTACAGATAGCTCTTCAGAGGAGGATTTAGAGGCAGATGATCAGTCCTATTATCCCCCTGAGGTGTATGCTCAAACTTGGCAGGGTTATATTACTCATATCATGCATATGTTGTATTGCAATGCTTAGTTTTTACATCATATACACAATATTGAATGCCATCTCCTTAGTTGACACATCATATATACGATTGCCCTCTGCTCACTTCCTTAGTATATAAATCATATATTTGAATTATATCATGCCATGATGTTTACATAGACAACATGTATCTGAATTATGGCATGCCAACCCATTTTCTAAAGACATAATATAGTTATATCATCTCATCTTGTTTACATAGTCATCATATTTTAAATTATGTCATTCTATCCGTGAATTATATCATGCCATCATGTTTCCATCGACGGCATGTTTGTGATTTATGGCATGCCAACCACTTTAATAGACACATCATATAGTTATATCATGTCATCCTGTTTGCATAGTCGTCATATTTTGAAGTATGTCATTCTATCCTATTTAGTTAGCCATCATACATGTGAAATTGTGTCATTCTATCCTGTTTAATTAGCCATCATATATGTGAAATTATGTCTTGCTATTCTATTTGGTTAGACAACATAAATGGGAATTATTTCATGACATGTTTTATTCCCTACTATCCATTGCACCTGTCTATCTTACAATGTTTGTACATTCAATTACTTTTCTTGTTTATCAGCCATTTCAATTGGAGGGGGTGATGGCAGTATCTGTGGCAGTAAAAACACGGTCTTCAGAAAATATCATGCTACCTGTCGATGCAGATAGAACCACGATTGTACTTGCCCAAGAACCAGCCCCACCACAAATAACCTAGACTCACGCAGATTGTACCCCTACCCAGTTGGACAGAGAACCAGCTACACCCCTTCTAACCCCAACCCCATCACATAGTAACCCAGTTCCCGTTGACACAACACCATCTCCACCACAGAGCACCCAAACACAAGCAGTTAATAAGGCAACTACAGTGCCCAAAGCACGAGGACCACCACTCTGAACCCCAAGTCAACGCTTAAAGCAGAAGAAGAATTGTTCTCAGGTCAGGTTCCATAGCTATGGTTCATACTACTTTGCTCTTGCATCACTGTATTAACTCATACCAGCTAATTTCAAATTTGAAGGATGCAATTGAAACTCCAATGGCGCAACAGGTATGTTTTAAACCTGTTTCTTTAACGTGTTTGCTGTTGTAACTTGCTCTATGTTGATTTCAGTTTCAATTGAATAAACAGTTATGTTCTCTTGCCATGCACATTACAAGTGTTGTTATTACTGTGTAGTTTCCCACACTTATATTCTGTCTATGCTGCTTTGTCTTAAATAGATATGATTCGAACTGTATCTATCTTGATTTCGCAACATAAACTAGAATGATATAGACCATATAGTGACCATACTACATAGATATATGTTTGTTTCATGATGTTATCCTGTCCACCTTACTACTGAACTGGTTTACCAACATGAGTTTCATATACTACATTGTAAACATGTGATGTGTTTGTTTGTTTCTCTTTTAGAACGCGGATAAAATACTGGAGAAGAGTACCCTGTTATGCAATGGTAAATGAAGTAATGCAGATAAGGTTCAAGATAGTGAGACATCTCTGTTGGTCTCCGAGAAAGCTGATAAAAACTATATTGAAGACACTGAGACAACCCCAAAGTCCTGTCTTGACGTAGTGTTCGAGTTATTGGCTACTACTGCTGGCACCAGCCCTTCGAACTCGTTGCCTGAATCGGTTCGGCTTCTTGAGTCTCAACTTCAAGTTGAAAGACATCGATCAGATGTTATGCGACAGGAAGTCGAAGGACTGAGGAAGTCCCCGCAGAATTCAGATGCATACTTTCTGGTGCAACATCAACTGCTGGAGGATTTAAGCGCCAAACAAGAGAAAGTTAATAAGCTTGCTAAGCATCTTGCCAGCATTATGGGTACCCTGGATATTGTTTCTTGAGCTCTTCTGAAGTGGTTTCAGTTCTGGACTTGTTTTGTTGCGGCGTTTATATGCTGCTTTGTTCCCTATATTTGCACTGGTGGCAAACTTTGATGCCCAGTGGATGTAATATGTGTAATAGCCGTGATAGCCTAACGTAAGTTGCTTGCTTATTTTTTCCTTATTGTCTTGTTTATTTGTTTGCTTGTAGTCAGTGCAGTTCTTTTTCCGCAGTTTGCTAGTGGCCGCAATAACCTATTTTTTAAAACTAGGCCACAATAACCATGGGCTACATATTTAGTGTAGTTACCATGGCCCTCCTATGGGCCGTAGAAACAATGGGCCTTCTAAGTGCCGTAGAAACAATGGGCCTTCTACGAGGCGTAGAAACAATGGGCCTTATAAGGACCGTAGACACAATGGGCCTTCTACAGGCCGTATCATCAATGGGCCTTCTATGGGCCGTATGATCGGTTGGCCAAACATGGGCCAATAGCAGACCGCATTATGGCCATAAACGGGCTAGAGTTGGAATCGTCCGTTCATGGGCCGACCATAATAGGCCGTCGTTAATCGGCCGTATTTGATGACGCTATGAAAATGGCCCAATGTATTATAGGGCCACAAATGGGCCGACTGTAACCACAGACTGAATTTGGCCCACAAGTAGAAAATGACAGTAACGGGTCGTAAGTAAACGGATGCTGGAAATGAGCCCAAGAATAAATGGGCCCTGAGAAGGCTGAAAGATAACATGGGCTGGAAACGGCCCAACGGAATAACAGGCTGTTAATGGGTATAAAGTGATACACTGTTCATTACGGGCCAGTTTCACCACAGGCCGTTAATGGGTATAAAGTGATACATTGTTCATTACGAGCCAGTTTCACCACGGGCCCTTAATGGGCCAAGAGTTACAAAGGGCCTCATGTGGGCCGAAAGACGTCATGGGCCATACATGGGTCGGAAGTTAAAATGGGCTGGAATTATATTGGACGGCCCAGATGACGCTACTGGGCCTAATTCAGATAAGTCATAACGGGCCCTGGGTTAGCAGGCTATAAATGGGCTATATGTGAACATGCCGTTAACAGGCTTTCTGTGGGCTGGCCCGCCACCTTTTGACCAAGTCAAACGGGACGACCTTTTCACAGGAATGGGCCTCTGTTGGGCCGTGCCACGTGTCGATGTATCATAGGCGCCTTCGGTCCAATGAGTGGATGACATATGTCCCAACGGTGAGCTGACACGTGTTTCCTCCAGCCAATGATGATTTTACACGTGGAAAATCCCCATTGGTTGGGGCTGTTAACGGGTTATCGGATCCAAAACCGGACCCAATAGCTTAACAGCGTTCCATTACGGTGGATGCCACGTGTCGGTCACCCTTGACGAAAGCACTTCTATGACGCGTGATTTATCGTCATGGAAGTGGACACTTCCGTGATCATAATTTTGGTAATGTCATGGAACACTTCTACGACAACACATGTATGACTATCTTAATTCTGTCATAAAATCGTCATGGATGTACATGCATGACAGAAAACGTGACCTACTGTGACAAACACGTATCATCACGGAAGTGTATTTTTTTGTAGTGGAACTTACCTTGGATTTTGTCGATGATGACTTCATGTAGATGTTGAAGAAGTGGATGCTCAATGTTGATGTAGATCATTTGGAGCAATCCATTGGAGTGAGTTGCACTTTCAATACCTACATGGGTTAGTCCCACAAGGAACAAACAAGGATATCCATAGACATAGAGTGAAGTACATATATGATGATGTCCACGACAACATTTGGTTACCTTGTCCCTTGACTTACCAACAAGAGGGTTTGTGACTCCTTGAACTAGTGCAAGATGTGGAAGTTGATTGCACTTGTCCTTGCCAATATAAATATGAGTGAAGTATGTTGGCAGAGTCACCCTCAAGAACTCTCTAGTTCTTCTTCTTTGGGATCCACGTCAACTTGATGGGAATCCTTGGGGTTGTAGTAGTACTCGCTGAAGCAGAATTTGAAGTAGTCTTGGGAACCCACTTGACCAAGGCCTTTGGAGGTTCTATAAATGTATCAATTTCCTCTTGTTGCCTTTTAGCTTGTGGTCTTGTGGTGGAATATCATCTTGAGCTTGTGTTCCCTTGAAGGAAGTAGTATCATACTTCTCTTGTTGAGGAACAAACTTCATCTTGGGGTATTGATTTTCTTCCCTCTCAACTCCATTGGCATTGAACTTTCGTTCAAAAACAGCACCTTGATTCTTCCGGTGCCTTCCTTGCTTGCGTACAATTTCCTCAAATTGCTTACTTTCGGCAAGGCTCTTGTAAACACCTTTCTCTATAATTCCCTTCAATAAGCTTATTGTCTTGCTCAATTGTAACTTGGCTAAGAGAATCATTAGTAGAATCAAGAGAACTACTAGAAGCAACAATATTGGATTTAGCATGATTATTGTTACTACTAGAAGAAGAATCTTTCTTACTCTTGTTGCTAGATTTTACTTGTGGCATGTAAGTAGACAAGAGTAAAAAGTTGGCAATGTAAGAAGAACTTTTCTTCCAAAGATCATCATTGATTTCTTTTAAGAACCCATGCTCTTGCTCTAAGTTGAGCTTTTCAAAGTGTAACTTCTCATGAGTCTTTAAAAGTTCTCGATGATCCTCTAAAGTAGTTTCATGAGCTAACTTAAGAGTGTTTAGTTCTTTAGTTAGATGCTCAATCTCCTTCTTATCATTGTCATTCGTTTCATCTTGATTAGCATGATTAATAGCAATTTGATCGTAGTTTTCATCACTAGCATTGTCAACAAGAAAATCATCATCACCTAGCAAATCATCTTCATCACTATTGAGATCAATATACTCGGGGTGTGATACCTTAGGTCATTTAGCCATGAAGCATCTTCCAATTCCTTCATTTGGTCAGTCAAATATGTCCCAGGAGTTGGTTGACACAAGTGCAAGACCGGTAACACATTCATCTTGAGTATATTCGGAGTCGAAGTGATAACTTCTCTCGGAGTGGTTGTCGGAGTCGGAACCAGATACTCATTCACCAGCATGAGCTTGATGTCTTCGTTTTGTGTAGCTCCTTGATGACTTGTCCTTCCTTTCTGAATCCTTGCTTCTGCAAGAGGGTCTTCGTTCATAACGATCATCTGTACTCCTTCTCTCTCTTGGAGGTGATTCATCTCTTCTACTTATCCTTTTAGGTGAGTCTTCTTTTCTTTTGTAGGGAGTTGTACACTCATTGGAGTAGTGTCCGGGTCTTCCACAATTGTAGCAATTTCGATCACAACTAGAAGATCTTTTGTCATGGTAGGATCTTGACTTGGAGCTTCTCTCTTTGCTTCTACCCTTGTAGAATTTGTTGAAGTTCTTCACCATTAAGCTCAATTCTTCATTAAAGACTTGTTTTTCACTTGATGAGGCAGGAGCATCACATGAAGCTTTATATGCACCACTAGACTTGTTGTGAAACTCTTCCTTATCCTTGAGTGACATCTCATGAGCAACAATTCTTCTAGTGACTTCCGTTGGCTTGAGATCTTTATAATTGGGCATCATTTGGATAATTGTGCACACAATATCATATTTTCCATTCAAGGCTCTTAGGATCTTCTTGATGATGAATATGTCGGTCATCTCTTCACTTCCTAAGCCGGCAATCTCATTTGTGATGAGAGCAAGACTAGAGTACATTTCAGCGACACCTTCACCATCCTTCATTTTGAACTTGTCAAGTTGACTTTGAAGCACATCCAATTTGGATTCCTTGACGGACCTGGTACATTCATGCATATCAATCAAAGTATCCCAAATTTCCTTTACATTCTCAAGTCAGCTGATTTTTTTGAATTCTTCGGGGCACAATCCATTGAAGAGGATATCGCAAGCTTGAGCATTGTATTGCAACATCTTCAATTCTTCCGCAGTTGCTTCACGATTTGGTTCTCTCCCATCAAAGAATTCACCTTGTAAACCAATACACACAATAGCCCAAACGACGGGGTTTTGTCCAAGAATGTGCATTTTATCTTATGCTTCCAACTAGCAAAATTAGTGCCATCAAAGTAAGGACCTCTATGGTGGTAATTTCCTTCGCTAGACGCCATACTCTCCTAGGTTGTGAAACCAAGGCTATGATCACCAAAGCTATGGAAATCAAGCCAAATGGAGACCAAAGCTCTGATACCACTTTTAGGATCGAAAATATGTCTAGAGGGGGGTGATTAGACTACTTGATCAAATAAAAATCTAACCTTTTCCAAATTTTAAGTCATGGCAGATTTTAGCAACTTAGAACAAGTCAAGCAATCAACCTACACATGCAATTCTAAGAGTGTGGCAGCGGAAATAAAAAATTGCATATGAAGGTAAAAGGGAAGGGTTTGGAAAGGGCAAACTCAATGTAGACACAGAGATTTTTGGCGTGGTGCTAATAGGTGGTGCTATCGTACATCCACGTTGATGGAGACTTCAACCCACGAAGGGTAACACGGTTGCTAGGGGTGGAAAGTGGTAGTGGATAATCCGAAATATCCGATATTCGTATTCGAGAAAATGCCTATTCGTATCCGAAACATCCGCATCCGAACCAAAATGGAAATGGAAATTATCTGTATCCGAATTTATTAAACAAATAAAAAATAAAATATGGTAGGAGATTTTAACACAAATATGGATATGGAAGTGGATATATCCGTATCCGAATAAGATTATGAGAGGTAATTTTCAAAATTTTGGACCCAATATTCCAATTATCCAACATAAAAGCCAAATAAGTGGTCAAATTTTACTCTTTATATGATTAAACTTATAAATGACTATGCACTACAACAGTATTTATTCATAAACCTATTTATCATTGACTTATTGTATGTCACAAGTTGATTATTTCAGGTCACGCAGCTATCGACTAATATACTCAAGAAATATGTTGATATTATTCGTATCCGTTCCGAATCAAGAAAATGACCGATATGTATCCGTATTCAAATAATATCCGAGCCGCATCCGTATCCGATAACATCCGTATTCGGATTCGTATTCGTTTTGAAAATATGGAAATGCAAGTGGTAAGAGCACTATCTGATCCGCATCCGATCTGTTTCCACCCTTAACGGTTGCGCAAGTCCATGGAGGGCTCCACCCACGAAGGGTCCACGAAGAAGCAACCTTGTCTATCCCACCGTGGCCATCACCCACGAAGAACTTGCCTCACTCGGGTTGATCTTCACGAAGTAGGTGATCTCCTTGCCCTTACAAACTCCTTAGTTCAAATCCACAATCTTGACGGAGGATCCCAAGTGACACCTAACCAACCTAGGAGACACCACTCTCCAAAAGGTAATATATGGTGTGTTGATGATTAACTCCTTGCTCTTGTGCTTCAAATGATAGTATCCCCAACACTCAACTCTCTCACACAAATTTGGATATGGTGGAAAGATGATTTGAGTGGAAAGCAACTTGGGGAAGGCTAGAGATCAAGATTCTTGTGGTTGGATTGGAATGTCTTGGTCTCAACACATGAATAGGTGGTTTTCTCTCAGAAAATGAGTAGTGGAAGTGTAGGCACATTCCGAGGCTCTCTCACAAATGGAGAAGCAGGTGGAGGGGTATATATAGCCTCCACACAAAATCTAACCGTTACACACATTTTACCAAACTTGGCTAGACCGAATAGAGAAACTCGGTGAGACCGATCTAGTTCAAAATGTGAATGTTTGGCTTTTCGGTGGGACCGACGAGGTCAACTCGGTGGGAACGATGCGCTAGGATTAGGGTAAAACCTCATCTCGGTGAGACCGATCGCATGAACTCAGTGAGACCGATTTTAGCAATAAGCAAACAGAGACTTGGTCAAGCAAACTCGGTGGACCGATCGCTCATTTAGGTGAGACCAAAACGTTACAAAAAGGAAACAGAGAGTTTGCATTGCAAACTCGGTGGGACCGATCGCTTATTTCAGTAAGACCAAAACGTTACGAAGGGAAACATAGAGTTTGCAATCCCATCTTGGTGAGACCGGGATCCCTGTCGGTGAGATTGAACTAATTAGGGTTTCCTGCTATGGCTATGTCAAGTGAACTCGGCGGCGCCAGATGAATTAAATCGGTGGGGTCGAGTTTGACTTTAGGTTTAGGACATATTTGGATTTGAGAAAATGGTTGAGGAATTTGGAGCATATCACTAAGCATTTTGAGCAAGCAAGCCATTAAGCAACACCTCATCCCCTTTTAGTAGTATTGGCTTTTCCTATGGACTCAATGTGATCTTGGATCACTAAAATGAAAATGAAGAGTCTTGAGCTTTTGCCAATATGTGTCCTTAGCATTTTGAGGGGTCCACATCTCTAGTCCATGCCATGCCAAACATTGAACTTTCTGAAACATTTAACTTGAATGGCTATTAGTTCAATGAGCTATATGTTGTTATGAATTACCAAAATCACCCGGGGATTAGTTGCACTTTAAAGTTGTTAAGGAGTTCAAATAAAAAAGGTTACATAAAACATAAGGAGGGGTTCGACTAAAGCAAATGATAAAGGATACGTGCCATTATAGTTCAAAGGACTCTACGACATCATGTAGTTTAAACCCTTTTATTCGGCCATCAACACAATATCTCTGTCGTATGGTCCCGGGTTGCAAGAAATCACATCACTTCTTTCAAGGATCCAAGCCCAATGCGAAGCTTGCCTCGGTATCGGCACTGATGGTTTCCCAACAAGCCAGTCAATGATCTGGCCAGGGTTTTTCAAGTCAAGCCGGCGCAATTCATCCCTTGTTGCGCAGAATGCAATTTCCGTTGAAAGATCACGTCTATGACATTTCTCTTTTCTCCTAAGCTTGTTTATCCTTTTCTCTTTATCTTCGATCACCTTCTCGCTATCGTTGTACTCACATACATAGTACTTTGAAAAGTCCCTTGAAGCCGCATTCAACGCATGGATGGAGTCTACACACTCGTTCATCTTTTCCTCAATGACTTCGCATTCATGCTTCACTGCCGCCTCAACAGAAATCTCAAAGAAGATCGGTCCCATCCTACAATTCGAGGGGTAACTATAACGGTCATCATAGGCATAACCTTAACCCTAACCCTAGCAAAACCACTAACCCTAGCACATCCCCACCCCACATTACCTTAACTTAATTCTACTCCTAACCGTTATCACTAACTTATCCTTAATCTAACCATAATGAACTCCCTAACCACAACCCTAGTTTCTACTATGACGTGTCAGATCCACTAAACTGACACAATATTATGCAGATATAAAACCTTACAAACCAACTTGATAGTTCATTTAACACAAAATGACTAAAACCAGGGTTTGCAACAAAGTGAACAATGCAACCAAATGAGATGATTCCAACCAAAAAAATGAGAGGGGTGAGAGAGCTACCTTGACAGCTGAAAATAGCCTGGATCCCCCGGACAAATCTCAAAGAATGAATATGGATTTGGGGGGCTTCAATGGAGGAGGGAGGTGAAAGAGAGAGGACCATCTTGGGGAAGAAGATAAAAGATGTTTGAGTGAGTGGGCAGGGTAGGAGGGGGGTACCTTATCCTCAAGGTGTTGCTGAAGTGGTGCTAGGACCCTACTGCCATAGTCTATGGCGGTAGGCAATGCATGCCTACTGTCATAGACTATGGCGGTAGGGTCCTGGCACCACTTCAGACACAACAACAAATGTGTGGCCAACATTTTTGACAACAACAACTACATTTGAAATATATATATATATAAAGCTTCACCAAACTTTCACCATATATATATAACATTATTGACAACAGCATATAGAAATTCATCATATACAATAATTTAAGCACAAATACTAGTAACGAGTCCAACTTTCACCATTAAACATAATGCAAGATTCAAGTCCAAGGCCAACAACAAACGAAATAATAGTAGCTAGTTTGACATGACGAAACCATAAAAGTCCAACATCACCAAATACTAATTCAACATGCCCAAGACATAAAAGTTCAACATGAACACAAACTATATGACCACAAAGTGCCCACATCACTTCCTTCCTCTCTTAGAGCGCCCCTCATTCACTGTCTTCTTGCACCAACGAGGAACCTTTTTTGGAACGGGTCCGGGCTGAATGGATTGCATAAGGGTGTGAAATCCTTTTTGCTCGGGAAACTGGTGGTGCATCCATCATTTGTGAGATATTCATCTCCTCCGGGCCCTCGTCCTGCGAGTCCACCTCTTCCTCCTCAGATTCATTAACATGCCTAGAAGATCCACTGGCATGGCTATTAGTAGCACCGACGTGGCTAGAAGAATCGACGGCTCCACTTTCCTGCATGGATGTGCCAGGAGCATGCACGTCAATGGTGGCAGGGCTTGTGCACCCAAGAATGGTGACTACCCTCCTGCAGCGTTTCATGAAGCGCTGCAACAACGACAACAAAGATAAAAACATTTTCAATGCAAAGATAAAGATTTATGAAGTAAACAATTGGGTAAGGACTTCGAATTTACTAACTTAGAATTGTTAAACTAAATTCAAGAAAACATGTATGATCTTCAAGTTGGGGGGAATGAAAAGAACTGACATCAAGTTTAGGCCAGTAGAAAATTTTCTCTACTTGTGTAGTCTTCTTGGAACAAACATGCAAACATCTATAACTCACACCAAAAGAAGAACCATGTGCTTACAGAAGAATTTAAATGGAAGATAAGGATTTGTGAAGTAAAAAGTGGGGTAAGAACTTCGAGTGCTTACCTTCATCATTTCCCTCAAGGTAGCATTAGACTCCACAGTTCCAAGGTTATGTATGAGTGTGTTTGAGCCTTTGATGATACTTCTATTGAACTCAAAAGTCCGCAAATTGAACGAAGGCTCGAAAGTGTGCACAATCAAGATAATATCAAACCATTCTCCAAATAAGTTCACAAGACTTACCACTCTGCTGGTCATGGGCGCATACTCTCACCATGGCGTTATACTCATCGTCGGAGCTAGCATTTGCCTCATAATATGCAAGATCTACGTCCGTCCACCTTGGCCTCAAATGCACCCAAAATCGCCTCCCATTGTCATACCATTTAAGATGTGTTTCTTTGTAATCCCTCATGTCCGCCAATGTCATATCTGTTTCTCTGGAACCTAGCATCTGTATCCACATCTCGACATACCTAGCATGGTGTTGTCCCCACTCAATCACATTCTGATGAGTCTATCGGCTCTGACTACATAGAACAAGAACAACAAAGCATCATAAGACACAATTTGAAAACGTGTACTGTTGGTTAACATACACTACTGCAGGATGCTGCTAACATGACACTACAATCGGAGACCCTTCAACGGAACTGTGTGCGATGCATTAATCGCAAACAATGATGTAAAGAAACCATCAAAAATGATACGAAACGTTTGCAATGGTAGAGACACCAAACACGATTCGCGTTATAGTTACATGTGCAATTGGTGGCATGCGGTTCATTCCAATGAACTATTTGTGATAATGCAGAACAATAGAAACAGGCAGCCAGATGAAGGTGTGTGCAATAAATGGCATACAGTTCACTCGGATGAACTGTTTGTGATTAGGCAACTCAACAGAAACGGTCAGCCAGATTAAGGTGTGTGAGATATACGACATACAATTCACTCGGATGAACTATTTGCCTTGAGCCAAGAACACAGAAACAGTTTCCCTAGTATGTTCCATGTGCAATGTGATTGCATACAGAACAACAACATATATACTAATAAAGACATGATTGCACAACCAAATTAAACATCCAATTACATAGGTGGCTAGTACACACATGAAATTTCCACGCACCAAAGTAAACTATTACATGCATAATTAACTAGGGTAAACAATCATCTGACCATCATCTACTTCTTCTTGTGACGCTTGCCGCCACTACTCTACTAGGATAAACGAAACAATATTCTTTACTGTGAATAGTGTGCTCTGTTGGGCGCACAAGTATATGGATCATAGCCTTGGGCGAGCATTATGCCCGTACACGTCGTGCTAGCTCGATGTTCCTTCTATGCTAAGTTTTCATTAATTGATGGTGTTTTATAAACACACCATCGTTTCCCGCCATTTCCTCACTGGTTTCCCGCTGCCATCTAGCGATATTGCGCATAAAACCTAGGCGGCGCGCAACGCACTGATAACCCACAAGTGTATGGGGTCAATTGTAGCCCTTTTTGATAAGAGTGTCGAACCCAACGAGGAGCAGAAGGAAATGACAAGTGGTTTTCAGCAAGGTAATTTCTGCAAGTGCTAAAATTGTAAGTAGCGGAGTAGTTTGGTAGCAAGGTATTTTGTAACGAGCAAGTAACAATAATAGTAACAAAAGTGCAGCAAGGTATCCCAATCCTTTTGAGGCAAAGGACAGGCCAAAACGGTTTCTTATGATAAGCAAAGTGTTCTTGAGGGTACACGGGAATTCATCTAGTCACTTTCATCATGTTGGCTTAATTCGTGTTCGGTACTTTGATAATTTCATATGTGGGTGGACCAGTGCTTAGGTGCTATTCTTACTTGAACAAACCTCCTGCTTATGATTAACCCTCTCGCAAGCATCCACAACTATGTGAAAAGTATTAAGAATAAATTCTAACCATAGCATTAAACTTTTGGATCCAATCAGTCCCTTACAGAATAGCGCATAAACTGGAGTTTAACCTTCTTTCACTCTCGCATCCCACCATCTAATAACTACTCCACAATGAATTCCCTTAGGCCCAAATATGGTGAAGTGTCATGTAGTCGACGTTCACATGACAGCACTAAGAGAATGGCAACATACATACCATCAAAATATCGAACACATATCAAATTCACATGATTACTTGCAACATGATTTCTCCCGTGACCTCAAGAATGAAAGTAACTACTCACAAATGATAAACATGCTCAAGATCAGAGGGGCATTGAATATCATAATGGATCTGAACATAGAATCTTCGACCAAATAAACCATATAGTAATCAACTACAAGATGTAATCAACACTACTAGTCACCCACGGGCACCAATCTATAGTTTTGATACAAAGATTGAATGCAAGAGATGAACTAGGGTTTGAGAGGAGTTGATGCTGTGAAGATGTTGATGAAGATAATCCTCCCCAAGATGGGGGAGTTGTTGGTGATGATGATGACGATGATTGCCCCCTTTGGGAGGGAAGTTCCCCCTAGAGAATCGCTTCACCGGAAGGCAAAAGTGCTCCTGCCCAAGTTTCGCCTCGAGGCGGTGGCGGTTCGTCCCAAATGTCCTCTCCTTTATTTATTTTTCTAGGTCAAAATGACTTATATACCAGAAGATGGGCACCGGAGGTGGGCCGAGGAGGACAGCACCCACCAGGGCGCGCCTGGGCCTCCTGGCGTGCCCAGGTGGGTTGTGCGCACCATGTGGCCCTCCTCTGGTACTTATTTGCTCCAATATTCCTTAAATATTCCATAAAAAATCCTCGGGGAGTTTCAGCTCATTTGGAGTTGTGCAGAATAGGTAGCTTGACGTAGCTTTACAGGTCCAGATTTCCAGCTGACAGAATTCTCCCACTTTGTGCATACCTTGCATATTATGAGAGAAAGGGCATTAAAATTACTCCAAAAAGCATTATTATACAATAAAATAACATAAATAACAGTAGGAAACATGATGCAAAATGGATGTATCACGCACCAAGGGAACAAGTGCAGCCTGTAGCACACCTTTTCCAAGCATGCCAACCCACCGAAGCGCCGCCTCTTCCATGAACCTCCTCGACGAGGAAAACGAGAAGGCGCCACAACCCATCGAGGCCGAGGCGCTTCCCGGCAACGCGATGGACGACGTCGTGCTGCGCGTCATTGCCAGGGTTGAGCAGAACCTTGGCGCACAATGCTTTAGCATCGCGGATCAAGATATGCATGTCAGCGCCGAGAGGTTGCAGCTCGCCGCACAACAAGATCGATAGTGCGCCACATAGCAAGCTAGGCACAACATGATACTTAGCAAGCATTTTACGGAAAGCACCATGATTAAAATGTGAACCACCATCAGTCATTAAATATCTAGGGACTCCAAACCTGAGAAAAATAACTTCTTTAAGCATCTTAATTAATAGAGGTGTTATGATCAGCACTACTAATTGGAATAGTTTCTACCCACTTAGTAACGTAATCAACAACAACTAAAATATGTGTATACCCATTGGAGGAAGGAAAATGTCCCATATAACCAAAGCCCCAAACATCAAATGGTTCAATAACAAGTGAATAATTCATAGGCATTTCCCGACGTCTACTAATATTACCAATTCTCGAGCATTCATCACAAGACAAGACAAACTTACGAGCATCCTTGAAGAGAGTAGGCCAATATAAACCAGATTGCAATACCTTGTGTGCATTTCTATCTCCAGCATGGTATCCTCCGTAAGACTCGGAGTGGCACTTGTGTAGGATCTTTTCATGTTCATGCTCAGGTACACAACATCTAATAACACCATCTACTCCTTCTTTATAAATCTCTTAAATCATAGAATTTTTTTTCTTTTGTTGGTATGTGAAACTAGGTGGTATAAATTTAGCAACAATGTAATTAGCATAATCAGCATACCATGGAACATTACGAGAAGCATTTATGACAGCTAGTGGCTCATCAGGAAAACTATCATCAATAAGCGGTGGGTCATCAAGAACATTTTCTAACCTAGACAAGTTGTCTGCAACGGGGTTCTCAGCTCTTTTTCTATCAATAATATGCAAATCAAATTCTTGCAGCAAGAGAACCCATCTAATAAGTCTAGGTTTAGCATCTATCTTTTTCATAAGATATTTAATAGCAGCATGATCAGTGTGAACAGTTACTTTGGAATCAAGAATATAAGATCTAAATTTATCACAAGCAAAAACAGATGCTAAAAATTCTTTTTCAGTAGTAGCATAATTTCTCTGGGCACTGTCTAGAGTTTTACTAGTATAATGAATAACATTCAATTTCTTATCAACACTTTGCCCTAGAACAACACCAACAGCATAATCACTAGCATTGCACATAATTTCAAAGGGTAAATTCCAGTCAGGTGGCTGAATAATAGTGTAGAAATGAAGGCCTTCTTAAGTATTTCAAATGCTTCTACACAATCACCATCAAAAACAAAAGGAATATCTTTTTGCAAGAGGTTAGTTAGAGGCCTAGAAATTTTAGAGAAGTCTTTAATAAATCTCCTATAGAAACCAGCATGACCAAGGAAACTTCTTATACCTTTGATATCTTTAGGACACGTTTTCAATAGCATACACTTTAGCTTTATCAACTTCAATACCTTTTTCAGATTTTTTGGCCCCAAGACAATACCTTCATTTACCATAAAGTGACACTTTTTCCAATTCAAGATGAGATTAGTTTCTTCACATCTCTGCAAAACTCGATCAAGGTTGTTTAAGCAATCATCAAAAGAAGTTCCATAAACGGAGAAATCATCCATGAAAAACCTCAACAATCTTTTCACAAAAGTCTGAGAATATAGCAGTCATACATCTTTGAGTGGTAGCTGGTATATTGCATAAACCAAAAGGCATACATCTATAAGCAAAAGTACCAAAGGGCAAGTAAAAATGGTATTTTCGTGATCGTCTTTTAACCAGAATAACCATCTAAAAAATGTGTATGTTTGAATAGTCTTTCTAGCATTTGATCAATAAAAGGTAGAAGGTAATGATCTTTTCTAGTAGCTTTGTTTAATTTGCAAAAATCAATTACCATTCTATAACCTGTAACAATTCTTTGTGGAATCAATTCATTCTTATCATTAGGAACAACAGTAATACCTCCTTTCTTAGGGACACAATGAGCGGGACTTACCTACTTACTATCAGCAATTGGATAAATTATACCTACCTACAGAAGCTTTAGTATTTCATTTTTACCACTTCTTTCATTTTAGGATTTAATCGTCGTTGATGATCAACAACTGGTTTAGCATCGGGCTCCAAATTAATTTTGTGCTGACATAAAATGGGACTAATGTCCTTAAGATCATCAAGAGTATATCCAATAGCGGCACGGTGCTTCCTCAGAGTTTTCAATAATTTATTTTCTTCATGCTATGAAAGGTTAGCATTAATAATAACAGGATTAGCAGACCAGGCCGATTTTTCACCCAGAACAGATCATGTAAAATCGCTCATCCGCTAATTTTCTTTACGGGTTTCTGCATAGTTCAGCCGATTCCACTGTATCTACCGGATCCCTCCCTCTTTTTGCCGGTTCACTATCCCTCCCGACTCTTCGGGGCTGTTTGGTTTGTGACTAAGATTGTCAAAAGTTGCCACACCTAAGGTTAGGCAAGTTTGACCAACTTAGGTGAGTGTTTAGTTCAAGCCACACCTTAGGCAAGCCACACTAGGGCCCCCACATGACATACATACAAAAAGTATGGCAAAATTCCATTAGGCTATCCAACTTGTGGCTCTCATTTTCAAGAATTAACCTTAGCCAAGTTTGGCAACATTGTATGGCAAAGTGTGGCTGCTAGGCCTAAAAACAAAGATCCTCCTTTTCTTCTTCTTCTTTGTATGACAGTGTGGCTGCTAGGCCTAAAAACAAACATCCCCCTTTTCTTCTTCTTCTTCTTCAGTTAACTTGTCACTGCATGAGCCGTGACAGACTTTCCGGATGGAACCGGATCCTCTAACATCCCGAAGGGATGTCACGTAAGTTACAGTAACCGTGACATTCCTTCTTCACAACTATATAGTTAAGCCTAAAATAATTATAATTAATTTATAAATTACAAATCTACTGTATATATTTACAAAAATTACATACAAACAAAATTATGGTGCAATAAAATTCCCGGATCCCTTCGGGCGCCACCCGGTCCCCTCCGTGCTCCACTGCCCAATCCTCCTCCACCTCCGTGCGCCGCAGCAAGGCACGCCCCCACCGTCCCGGTTCCCCTTTGCGGCCGGCACCGCGGAGCATATGCTTCCTCCTGCTCGCCGTTGCTGCCCACCATTGTCAGCTCCTCCGTTTGCCCGAACAACAGCAGCTATGAGGCCGGCGCCTCCGTCCGCCCCTATAACAGCAGCTGCGCGGCCGACACCTCCATTTGCCCCCAACAACAGCAGGTGCGTCGATGGCGTCTCCAAGGAACTCGCCTCCTTATGCAACTCCCTGGGCGCCGAGGTAGAGGCAGGGATCTCCTGCTCAGATATCACGGAGTGGAAGGCTTAACATAATCGATTATCTGATGGGGATGAAGCTAAATCTTCTGCTGGAAATGACTTCCCTGCTCTGAGGTGTGCTTTCTTCCTTTTCGTTTTCATTTTCTGCTTTCAGATGGTACTGCTCAGTTGGCAAAATTTGCTTCTGAACTTGCTAGGTTGGCAATTACTGAAACAGACTGCAATCGATAATTTACTGATGGAGACTGCAAAATCATGGTTATTTGCTGGAACACATTAGACTTATAAAAATATCACTTAGAATTCAGAAATGAGAAGGGCTATGAGTATGACTGATATGAGAGGTATTGTTTTGTACTTTGAAGAGAAAGAACATGGGGGGATGGGTATCCCAAACATCAAGGATGTTAACCTGTGCGTGTTAGGTAATTGGGTTAAGAGGTATATCCATGATGAGGGCAAGATCTGGAAACAAATAGTAGACTCTAAGTATATTAGGAGGAGTCCAAACATCTTTGCCTCCAACCCCCAGAACACCTCCAAATTTTGGCAAGGAGTGATGTGGGCTGCCAGAGCCCTGAAGTTTGGATATAGCTGGAAAATAGGTAATGGTAAGAAGATTAGACTTTGGGAAGACATCTGGTTTGGCACATCCCCACTGTCAGTCCAGTTCTGGCCCCTATACACTATCTGCCACCAGCAGGGGGTGACTGTGGCAGATGCTTGGGATGGGATTAATATCAAATTGACTTTTAGGAGGGTTTTCTCAGATGCCATGATGGAGAATTGGTACTGCCTTGAGCAGATCATCAAGAGCTCTGTGCTGACTGATGAGGAAGATTCTCTAATTTGGCAATATGAGAGCAAAGGGGTCTACTCTGCTAGCTCTCTTTACAATATTATTAACTTCAGAGTGCAACCTATATATATACCTTCTGTTTGGTCTATAGTGGTCCCTCCCAGAGTGCAAGTGTTTTTGTGGCTCTTGTCCCATAACAAGTTAATGACCAAAGACAACTTGTTAAAAAGAGGGATTACTAAACCACCTGAATGTGTTTTCTGCAAGGAACATGAATCCATAGATCACTTGTTCTTTGGCTGTGTAGTTGCTAAACAAATCTGGAGTGAAATGTCTAGAATTCTTACTCATGATGTAGGTAACAACTACCTATCCATTGCTAGATTCTGGCCAGCCCATAAAAACAAACTAGTCTTGAACTCTGTTTGTGCCTGTGTTTTGTGGTGCATCTGGAAGTTTAGAAATTCTATGGTTTTCAATAATGTGCTGTGGTCTGACCTCAAACAGATATGGTGGCAGATTCATTTGACTCTCAAGAAGTGGATGATCCTGTTCAAAGAATCTCCCTTGGAAGAGTTGAAGATGGTTTCTCAAAAAGTGGCAGTGATCCTCACCTCCCCTTTCGTGCTGACTGTGGGGTGATCGATGGCAATGATACTGCAGGTATCCTAAGCCTAGAACTCACTCTCCAAAATGTCACTGGGACAGGGAGGGAGGTTTGTGGGTTTGCTGCCTCCTGATCGCTACACACCGCCGAACAGCCCTGAGAAGAACTGCAAACACTCATCGCTGCTGAGCCCCGTCACTCCGCTGGAACTGCCGCTGACCCCAGTGCAACCCTTCAAGAAAACCAAGTGGGGATGCGCAAACCAGGCGAGGCAGAAAACTGGTGCTGCAGCAATGGGCGGGTGAAGATTGACTTCTCAGCTGGAAAAACTCAAGTTCTGTTTCGGGGTGTGAGCACCTTAGTTTTATCTAGAACTTTTAAGGCTTGTAATAAGTTACTCTTTTTGAGCCCCTGTTTTGGCTCCTTTTCCTTATTGTTTTGGCCTGGCGGCTAGAGATATAGTTTGGTTTAGTTTCCTGGAACCTTCAACAGAAGGCTGATCGGTGTATGCCTGGTTTCGCGTTTTTAATGAAAATGGTGGAGCCGGGGGGGGGGGGGGGGGGGGGATGTTTTTACCCTCCTGTCAGTCTAAAAAAAAGAGAAAGAACATATCTAAGGTTGAGCAGTGAGTCATTGCCAGGTGGGAGTGTAGTTCCAAGGGTAATTACGGCTCTTCGTCATGTTTATCTATTTATCATAAATTTCAGAGTAGTATTACATTTTAATTGGTCCAATGTGCTCCAGCAAATGATTAAAATTGTGCGGTATCCTTCAGTGGATTGTTAATTTTTGTGATGTGCTCGGGAATGCCAACCAATTGTAGAATCAGAGCCAGTTTTGCTTTTCTTTTATCTGATCACTTTCCTAGAACTTCTGTATATTTTATAATTGTGTGTCTCACCATTGTAACCTGGTTCCTCTATATTGCACTGTTGTTTGTGATTTCAAATGTAAACTAGAGCATGGAATGTTGAATAAATTTAGTTCCTGCTACTCCCTTGTACCAGCCTAGAGATTCTTGGTTACATATTATTCGGTAAAATAATATTAATTAAATGGATCACAGTGTGCAATGATTTTCGAATCTTTTTTTGTGTAGCAGCTTCTTCATGACTTATTATCAACTTTTTCATGCACTGGACATGACATGAATGTTCATGTAGTCATGTGAGAAAAATTGTAAAACAAGAATGAAGAGTGCTTTTTTCTCTAGATAGTATGTTTAGCCTCTTTAGTGGCCATCTTTGAAGTTTGAACAACACATATATGTTAGTTTAGTTTATACTATTTCTTAACTCCATTTTGTATGTAATTTGTAACCTGATGTTATTTTTCAAGGATGGATTGAACTGAATACTGCTAATATTTTCAGTATGTCAGAGATTCAGAATGCTCGCTGTATCATGGATTTACTGCCAGAGATGCTGAATGCTTTAGACCGTGGAAACAGAGAGGTACAAGAAAATTCCATCAACCTGCTTTTAATTCAACCTTCACAAAAATATGGACCTCTTATCTTTAGAAAGTTGCAACCAACAGTTGAACATGGTATCCTGATTTGTCATTTTATGGTTTATAAAAGATAATTCATGTTTTATTTGCGAAATTTGTCCTTGTTGTGATCACATAGAAATATGGACCAGTTTTAATTTCAGATATAACCTTGTTATGATCGCATAGAACTGATTGTACTTGAAAATATGCTTTTGTACTACCACACCACAAAATTTCCCTCAGCCTGCAGCTTTTTAACATGAATAGTGTTATCTGGTATCTTTTCTAATTTTTAATAGTGCAGAGTGTAAACTAGTCTTTCTTCTCTTAAAATTATGTTCATATTCTATATATATGCACAGGTCTCAATACATTTCTATTTATTTTATGATCTTATTTAATCTAATGATTGATGTGCGTTTTCAAGAGTTTTGCCACGCATCCTCCGTGGTTGTGACTCCACTTCATTAACACACTGAATTTACTAAAGATAAATGCAGTAGAGAAATAAATATTTGAGCTCAGAATGTTACACACATATCTTCATCAGGTTTCAGCATCTCTATTGTTGTTTTTAGGCTGATTAGCTTTGAAACGTATGTTTCCTTTGAAATATTTACAAGTCCATAGCTCTTTATTATTTGTAGAATTGGAGGCGCTTTCTTTAGTTTTCTGCTTCTTCCCACAAATTAAGAATTCATTTTCATATTTATCGATACAACGAAGTGGTGAGCTGGTATCTTTTTTTTTCTTGTAACTTCTGAAGTTGAAGGTGATATTGACTGAAAGAATCTTCAGTGTGTTGCCCCCTTATTGTTGTAACACACGATCTTAGATTTCTTGATTATAAACATTTAGCAGTCATGTGGATGCACAACTGAGCTATATTTTTTTTATTGCGGGAAAACTGAGCTATATTGTTTTCATCTAAATTTTTAGTATTATATGCATCCAACTTGGCTTTTAGAGAAGTTGAGAAGATATGAACATGCAATTTTGGCTACTGTAGGTAATGGTGACAGCAAATAGAAACTATGTGTTGTTATGGTAGTTACGTGTTTATCGAGAGCAAGATTCTCCAATATGCCTATCCGGGAATTAATACCTTGCATAAATATATTCAAGTCTTCAGGGTTATTTTACTTATGTAATGAGATTTATGTGCTACTTTTAGCTGGCCAAGATATTTGAGGCCAAGAAGTTGAAGATAGTTCCTGGTTGCCTTGCCATACGATGTGCGTTTTTTTCGAGACGGAGGCAAAGATTGCCCCTTCTATTAATTAAGCAGAAGAGAATTGCCCAGTTAATTACGAAAAAACGGGCAAAAACCGGAATAACAAGGGCCAAGCCCACTCCCATAGACTGAAACACACATGGCAAAGCCCATCCTAATCGATGACATGTCGACCTGCGCGGCCATACAACGCAGCTCCGGCTCTGAAGGAGAACTCAGAAGAACGAAACCAGGCACGGCTGGTGCCACGGAAGATCGCCGAAATGGCCGCCTGCAGCCAGTCATCGTACACTACAGGGCCCCGCCACCGCAGCTTCGACTCCACAGCAACAAACAAACCGAGGCAATACCGTGGACACGCCGGAGAAGAACCGACTATCGCAACCATTGCCGCATCGCCAACATCGCTCCCACCATCATTGTTGCCACAGAAGTCTGGTCGCCACAGAGATTCTCTCGAGGCCGCCGCCCCGACATCCATCGCTCCGCCGCGCCCAACGCAATCAACTGCCACCGCCTTCCGGGGCCGCCACCCCAACATACCACCACTCCCCTCGAGCAGCAACGCCGCACAACCCAGCTGCCCGCAGCCCACGCTGCTCAGGGCAACCGCTCGCAGACCACGAACGTTGCACCACATCCGGGGCCGCCGCCCCGATGTAAAGTCAGACCGCCCGTGCGTCGACCGGACCGACAAGCCTGGAAGAGTTAGCTTGTGCTTGGTGCATCTGGTTTTCTCCTACGTCGGGTTTGGTGGATGCCGAGGCAGCGGCCTCGGACGGTTGATGTGCGCCGAGGCGGCGGCCTCGGAAAGTGATGCGCGGGGCGGCTCCATGGGGCGGGGCGGCGGCTCGCCCTTCGCTTGGGTGGCAATCTTGGGCTACGCTGCGTTTGTCATCCTCACTGGCGAACTGATCATAATATCATCCCACCAGTGTCCGTCAATGTACTACTTAACTCTTGCTGAAGAGGTGTACTTGTGTCTGAACTTTGTTGTGCTGATGATTTGTGATGACATGGATGTGCTGAATAATGTGTGTCATTCACATGCCTGTTTAGATGATCGCGGGTTCCTCTCTTCAATTGGCTCTGTCTTGGCGAGAAGATTTGATAGCAGCTTACTGATTTGACGACAAACGGCGTACTTCAGAGCTCTATGCATATGGACTCATGTAGCTCAGAAGAAAATTTGTTCATTTTGGAACTTCATGAGTTATTTCCCTATCCATTTTTCCGTTCCTCATCGTTGACACATATGAAGCCTCGGCTGGTTAATTCGTACGAAAGTTTGCGGACGTTTGTTCAGAGTTTTAGATGTTTGTTTTTATAGCCTGCAGCTTCACACAGGTATTCATTTAACCTCCCATGACAAATATGACGAATTGAAACGCTATCATTGTGCTGTATGGAGGTTGGTCATTTATTCTTTTTTTAGGCTCTATTTGCCGCCCAGCCTCTGAAATGTCTATGTTCATAGGTATCCAGCTACACCTGGAGACACTAGGATCAGGGAAAACTACGCTACAATCATCCTTAAATCTTCCCACCAAAGACCAAAGTGGTAAAATGGTCGAACTCGTTGGTGTTTTTTTCTTTGAGATGGAAATTGCTGCATTTTATTATTCAGAAATTTTGGCACGCTCCTAGAGCACCAAGCCAAGGGTGGCAGACCTGATCATGGGCAGCCCGGCCCGAAAACCGGGCCAGACTGGGCTCCATTTCGCTGCCTGAAAGTCCATTCGAGCCGGGCTCAGGCTTTAGTTCTGCGGCACTTCGGGCCGGGCTTACACGTGCGCGTTCTGAAAACAACATTTGAGCTGGGCTTTTGGGCTTGTTTTCAGGCCAGCTTGGGCTTGAGGAAAGGGGCAACTTCGGGCTTCGGTGCTGGCTTGGGCTTGTAGTTCGAGGTTCAGGCTTTTTTAAGCCCAACTCAAAACCCGGCCCGATGTATGATCAGGTTTACGCGGGGTACATGTAACCATATTTTACAAATTTTATTATTTCTACGACCTTCCTTAGCTAAAATATGTGCTATGAGGGTAGCACACTGAGCGTGTGGTTACCGAAGTGAAAGTCCCAAGCAGGGTTGTAGAAAACCATGTCGAGTTTGACGAGTGTTGGATTTTCACGGTCGTTGCTCCATGTAAACTTCCTATTCTGAAGGTGGATTTCCTTCATTGCTCCATGTAAACTTCCTATTCTGAAGGTGGATTTCCTTCATTGCTCCATGTAAACTTCCTATTCTGAAGGTGGATTTCCTTCAGAGAGCAATTAGAGAGAGAGTGCTCCCTAAGAGATCCACAATCCGAAGAGTTAGGTTGAGGTTGTTCCTATCGGCCTCTTGGTAAACGAGGTCAAAGTCACCCATAACCAGCCATATAATGTCGCTTGTTAACCTATCATTATACCTTTTCTCTAGTTCCATGAAATTCTCAAACTCAAAGATGGATGCATATGTTGTGTAAATTTTTGCTAAATGGTATCAATAAATAGCGTATCAGCTCCATAAATTTGACATCACAATAATTATATCAGAAAATTACTTAATTTGGTGAACTTATTTTATAGGTTGTGCAAAAAGTAGGTGCCAGAAAATTAGCAACATGCTTGATTAAGTAGATCATAATCTAACTTATGAAATGCATCCATACTAAAAGTGAGCAATCCCTATCTTTGAACTTGCCGACATAAGGGTACCGTGAAAAAAACGCTTCGTCCCGTCCGCTCCCGCGAGCCAGGAGGAGGGGGGGGGAACCCTAGGTCGAGCCGCCGCCCACCTCCCTCCCCCTCGCCGCCACCGGAGCGCGCCGTCGGGCAAACCCCGATCGGCGTAGGGGGGGGGGGGCTCTCTTCCTCCGCGTTGCCCCCTGCAGCGCGGGATGCGGTGGCCACCCGAGGGCGCGGCACTTGCGCAGGGCTCGGTGGCGGCGGCACGGTTGGCCATGTCGGCGGCGCGGGCAGTCGTGGTTGCTGCGGAGGCTGCGTGGATCCGGCAAGGCGTGGGCAGCGGGGGCTGCGAGCGGCTAGTGCGAAGGTTCGTGGCGGCAGGCGATTCTGGCGGCGGTGGCTATCGCGTCGCGGCAGGGTGCAGGGGTCGGAGGGCACCGATGGCGGGGTCGTGCGCGTGCACGCCTGGGCCGGCCCCTGGCTTGGGGTGGCTGGTTGCTTTCGGCCGTGTTCATGGAGGCCGGTGCGCTGGCCGATCTGGTGGCAGCGTGCCCGGCGGATTCAACGCCTGGAGTTCGGCGGGCGGCGTGGCATGGGCAGTGGCCTGGTGTGGCTGCTGCTCCGGCCGTGGATGGATCCACGCTAGCTTGGCAGGTCGGATGCGGCGGCGGCTGACATGTTTTGGCATCGGTTCGTCCGTGGTGGCGTGCGTCGGCCTTCGATTCCTCTCCCCGTTGTCCGCGCGCCACTTCCTTCGAAGGGCTGGACTTCTTCCAGCTCTGGTCCATCGCTCGTCTCGCGTCCGGCAGCAGGACCGAGCTCGTCTCACGCCCGGCTGCAGGACCACGCTCGTCTCGCGCCCGACAGCAGGACCGTGCTCGTCTCGCGCCCGGCGGCAGGGCAGGCCGATGGAGGCCAGTTTGGTCGGCCTATTGGGTCTCGGCATTGGGGGCAGCTCAGGGGTGCTAAAGGCGGGGCCTTTCCACTCGTCTCTTTGTGTGGGGTGGCACTGGGTGGCGGGTGAGGTGGCGCCGAGGTCTTGGATGCCGGGGTGGTGGCCCTGGTGGTGGTGTCGCGGTGCTCATGGGCAAAACCCGTGCCTTGGTGCTGTCCGGTGACCATGGTCGTGTGGGCGGCATGGTCATCGTAGTGTGGCGTTTGGTGGCGGTGAGTATTGGCCGGGGTGAAAACCTGTTCAATCTTCGGGCGGACCGGCGGCGGCGAAGCTCGTTCCCTTCTTGAAGGCGTCGTCGTGGTCTTCATTGCCCGTCGTGTTGCTCTAGGGGAAACTCTGATCCTCTTCGGGCGGTGGCGGCGCTCTGGTGTCATATCCTTCCCGAAGGCACCGCCTTGGAGCCCACGGGTCGTCATATGCGGCTTCATCTCTTCGCGGTGGCGTGTTCACGGTCGAGGACCCGACTGCTCTTGTAGTGCTTGGAGTGGTGTTGCTGCGCTCAGCGCCTATGTATCTTGCCTTGGGTGTGTGTATGTGTTGTGGTGGCGTGTGTTTGTGCCGGGTTGTTGTTGGTCGATGCTTTTATATATAAAGCAAGGCGAAAGCCTATTTCGGTAACTTGCCAACATGGTTTTGCTATGCCAAGGCTAACACCATATTTTTCCAATTTAGGTATGAGGGTATGGCATTTTGGGGTAAATTCATAATTGAGGATTTAGTTTCTAGTTTTAGGGAAAATTTGTTTGCTTCAATAAATATAGTGGGGTTTGAATAATACTCGATTTTCACTTGATGTTTCATTATTTGCCTGATTTTTTTAGTTGGCACTGATTATTTCAAAGGGTAAGGAGGCATGCACCGGTTTGAAATGGCACCATCCAGTTATGCGAGTGAGAAGGGTCTCCTTTTCTTTTTCTGGACACAGTACAATAGGAGATGGTCATATTATTATTTTCTTCTGACAGGAGATGCTCACATACACTGACCACAATTAAGCTCTTTGAACTCAGGTGGGCCGATTTCATCATAAGAAATCTAACCATCTGAGTTAGGCTCAGTTCACGAAAGAGTGCTCCACTTTGCACATTTGTGAGAACCATTAAAGGTTATCATAAAACATGCGGTCATGTGAAAAACACATCGGGGTTTCTTTCTTGATATTTAAGTCAATTCAACGGTGGGATATGACTACCATAATCATCACAATCTATTATAGTGGCCTACTACATTTCTTGCGTTATGCGTACATGTTTGACCGATGCTGGTTAGGAGCGGCAGGCCGGGGAGCAACCTGAAAGGAAAGCCAAACGAAAAGGCAGACGCTTGTGTGTGTCCTCTCATTATTACAGGATTCAGCTAGTTGACGTAAACCAGGTCCTCATTTTACTCCAAGACCTTTTCGTTTTCGGTTCCATGGAGGCGGACGCCGAATCAATTTCTTAAACCGGAGGGGGTACGTTCATGGCGGCCCTCAACCCTACTGAAACACACCGCCAGCACCCAATCAAACCGCTCGATCACCCCCACACACGGCAGCCCCTAAGGCCAACTTCACGGCGCGACCCCAAACGGACGTCCGTTTTGTCCGGATTTTATTCGTTTGGGTAGGGGGATGGGGTCGTGTCCGGGCAGTTTTCGGGAAGCGGTGGCCGTGCGCCCAGCGCGCGGCCGCATCCCGGCCGCATCTTGTCCGCGTGCACTTTTCTTTGCAAGTCCTTAAACTTTTTTTATCATTCATTTTTGATACAAGACAATACATCATCACATTTTCACTAGTAAAGCAGGGCCAAAGAAAACAAGAACCACAAGAATACATTTGACCGTCCAGCCACAGACGGGGGGCGTGACTGCGGGGGGCGACTTATGCGCCCGACTGCGGGTGCGCCGTCCGGCACCGGCGATCGCCGGCGGGTGGGCGGTCGATTCTGGGCGCTTGTGGAATCAGACGACGAGGACGCGGATGACGATGGGGAGGCGCCGCCGGTGGAGTCGCCGCCATCTCCATCTCCTTCGGATCTCATTTGTGAGTTTTTTCATTCAGGTTATAGCGAAGAGGAGGTGGCTACCACGGTCGATTGGGTTATACCTCCGGACGATCCGGCACGCGTTGGTCTGCACGTCGGCGAGAGGATCGAGATGATCCGGCGTGTTGTTCATCGGAAGATGGCGGCAATGGCGATCCGGCCGTGGAAAGGACCTATACCTAAGGTTAGTCTACCGAAACTTACATTATTTGATATGATTCGACCGGAGGCTTGGATTCCGGTGAAGAGAAGAAAGAATGCGAGGCGGTCGGCCAGGTGTCAGGGATCGCTGGCGCCGGTCATGGCGGCCGCGGCGACCGAGATCGCAACGGCGAGGGCGTCCCGTTTGAAACAGCTGCTGCGTGCAGCTGGGCCGGCTCTGCCGGGTTTGGGCCCGCGTAGAGTTGGGCCGGAGCTAGATGGGTATGAGGCCCATGATGCTCCTGGATGCCAATCTGAACCGGTCCATGCCCCATGCACGTACGAGGGTGTGCGTGATCCCTGTTCTGCGCCGTCGCCGCTTCGAGCTAGGGTTCGCAGGCGTGGACTACGTGGATACCCGGTTTGCGGGGATCATCGGGCAAGGAGAATCCCGCCTCTGCGTGCGATGGCTGGCCGGGGTGCTGCTCCGCCATCTACTATGAAAAGCGGCGCGGTGGGGAGGAGTGGGGCGGCTCCGCCGCTGGCGGATGGAGCTGGGCGTGGTGCCCTAGTGCCGCCCGGGCAGAGGCCTTCGGCGCCGGCCATGGGTTCTGCGAGACGGGGGGGTTCGGCTCCCACGCATCAGCGCGGAGCTCCGCCGCCTCCCGGTCTGAGGCAGCCGGCGGGAGTCGTCGCCCACCAGGGAGCCAGGCCTCCGGCGCCGCTGCCGCATGCAGCTGGGTGAGGCGGGCTAAGGCCCTCGGCGCCGGGAGCGGCGCCGTCTGCTTCTGGACGGGGCGGGCTAAGGCCACCTGCTCCGGTGGTGGCGACCGCTGTGACAGCGGCGGCGGGCTCTGTAGGTCCTCGGCCTCCTGCGCCGGGTGTGGCTCAGGTTGGGCGTGGGAGTGCTACCCCCAGGACAGTGCAGGCGCCTTCGGGAGGTCAGCACCGTGCTCCTCTGCCGCACCTCGTCGCAAGGCCGGCGCAGAACCGCATGGGGCAGACGCAGACTCAGGCGGGGCAGACTTCTAGCAACAAAGGTTCAATTGATCCACCCCGAGGCCAGTGGGGGGATGACGGGTATGATGCATATGGTGATGGTCAGCATCGAGGCTCCTCCTCCACGGGAGGAGGCCGTGGATATGCGTGGCAGAGTGACGGGTCTGCGAAGAGACCGTTTCTCGGCCCGGCAGGAGGTTTTGTTGAGGGGGCCTCAGGCCCGAAACATCGACAGAGAGGAGGTCATCGTGGCTATCGTGGTGGCCGGGGCGGGGGCCGTGGGAGGTTTCGCCGATCGCCTCCGCCTAGGGTAGTTGACCCTACGGTATCGGCAATGGAGACTGACCATGTTTCCTCTGAGCTTCCACCCCAGGCGATGGAGATGGTGAATGCGTTGGCCGTTGTTGAGGTTCCTGAGGCTGGGAAGGGGACCGAGGTCGCTGACAGGGCCGATGTTGAGAGGGCGTCCAAATATGCGCGCAAGAAGGAGAGGATGCTTTGTTACCGGTGTGGGGAGAAAGGACACTTCATTGCTGAATGCGTGGCTCAGCTGTGTGAGTCTTGTGGCAAACCAGCGCATACCTCGGGGGCGTGCCCTCTTTTGCGGGAGCAGATTCCAGCTCTTACAGTGTATGGAGTATATTGTGCTGAGCTGATGTTTTTTGAGTCCGCAGCTACGAGAGAGATTCCAGTTGATACTCAGAGCCTCACTACTGGACTGGTGAAGGTCACCCAGGGAGATGTCTCTCAGGCTCAGATTTTGCAGAGGCTTCAGGAGCTGGCTCCGGGTGATTTTCAGTGGGACCTTGTTTTCATTGAAGAACGAGTGTTCAGAGTTGACTTTCCGTCGGTAGAGGACTTGTAGCGTTTGCTGAGTTTTGGGATTGTAAGGTGCCAGGCACTAATTGCATTTTGGAGTTTCAGGAGTGGAAGAAAGTGGAGCCTAAGGGGAAGCCCCTCACTCAGGTGTGGTTACGTTTTTCTGGGGCACCATCTGAGGCCCTGACAGATGTTCGGGTTGTGGCTAGTCTGGGTATCATGGTTGGTAAAACGGAAAAGGTTGATATGGCATTCACTCGTGCCCAGGGGGTGGCCAGATTGCGAGTTAGTGTTTTGGACATAGAGTTCGTCCCGGAAGTGGTCAACTGGACTTATAGGGGAGAGGTGTTTCCCCTTGAGATTGAGTTTGAGGACGTCGAGTTGTTTGCTGAGGTGGTTACTGGTACTGATGTTGATATGCACGAGGGGGACGATAATGCTGGTGCTAGGAGGGAACCGACTGATGAGGCTGGACGAGAGTCCAACGGATCGGGACTAGTGACTCAGGGGCCCGAGACTGGATCCGGGGTTGAGCCGACCCCAGCTTCGTCTGTGCCTAAGAGCACACTGCGGTTTGGATCTTTTCAGCCTGCGTCTGCTCCTCCTAGGCTTTGGAGCGATCGAGTGGACTCTGATGATGCTTTCGAGTGCTCACTCCCAGTGTTGGACTTTGGATCTACTGTCCGTCCCAAGGAGGGAGGCCGTGGTACGGGCATATCCGAGTCGACCTTGGGAAGGAGAGGCGATGTGGAGCCTCAGGTGGTTCCGTTGCTCCCAGGGTCCTCGGTGCTCTCGTGCAGCCGGACGGAGGCTGACTTGGTGGCTTCACCTAGGGGGGGTGTCGGGGCAGGAGGCCACGACTCCCTCTCCTTCTACCTTCTCGCCGGTGTTGGCAGCTCCGCCGCCGTTGGCCGGCCGAGGAGGGGTCAGTCTGGGGCAGGTGGCCTCGGACGTTCACCGTGCGGGTGCAGTGCCTGCGGCTATATCGCCGGAGGAGCTAGGCGGGCGTCAGGGGCAGGTGGCCCCGGCCCTTCTGGCGTCTCCGGCTGTCGGGACGGCGGCGCTCTCGGGATTGAGGGATATGGCGGGGAGGGGGGGGGCGGCCTTGGCACCTTCTTCCCCGGCCTTCCTCCCATCCTCCGGAGGACTCCTTCGCCACTACCTCCTCCGAGTACCGCTACTCGGGAGGAGGTCATTGCTTTTGGCGGGATCCCCGACCCGTTCTCCGAGGGGAGACGGATGAGCTCTCGTCTCCAGGACCTTCCGGAGGTTGATGATATGCAACAACGGTGCGCTATGAGGGCGGCCAAGCTTCGTGACATTAAGGTCACAACCGGTATGTCAGTCAACTTATCCAATTCTATTATGCATTTTTCTAAGGATGAGATTATTAATAATGCAAACCAAGTAGGGGTTTCACTTGGGAATAACAATTATGAAATTGCAAACTCAGTTAACGATCTCCTAGATCTGGAAGCGGAACGTGCTTTAGAAACAATTAGAAACCTAGCGGCAGTAAGACCTATGAATGATGCTGAGATTGATGCGTTGGGGGTAAGAGTGCTTGACAATTTTTGTACTGATCTTGTTCCTCCAACTGGTGAGTCCGAGGAGGAGGAACTCAGTGTGGATGATGTAGTGATTCAACCACCAGAGTCTGGTTATGAGGACCGGACGGAGGTCAATAGTATACCAAAACGTAAGTGGAAGCGGAAGGTGTACCCCGCGTCCGCGGTTCGTCGGAGCACTAGGATTCGTACGGCCAAAAAATTCCATGATGACATATGAAAGGAATATTCTGGAATAGCAGAGGTCTCAAGGACTTGGCTAAATGAAGGTTTCTCGCTGAGGCGTCTTTAGAGCACCGATTAGATTTCATTGCCCTCTCTGAAACTGGTCGGGATAATTTTGCGCCACAGTTTCTTAGCACGCTATCGGGAGGTGTTGATTTCGATTGGCATTGCCTTCCTCCAAGAGGGAGATCAGGTGGCATCTTGCTTGGTGTGAGGTGTGATTCCCTTGAAGTACGTAGCGTTGTGATGGGTGAGTTCGCGGTCAAATTTCGGGTTAGGTCTAAAACAGATGGGTTTAACTGGGTTCTGGTGGCGGTGTATGGGGCCGCACAACCTGAGCTTAAACCGGAATTTCTGGCTGACCTGGTTCGTATTTGCGGGTCTGAGCAACTCCCAATTTTGGTTGGGGGGGACTTCAACATCATTCGGAGGAGAGAGGAAAAGAATAACGATAACTTTGACGGAAGATGGTCTTTTATGTTTAACACCATCATTGAGAGTTTGGATCTGAGAGAGATCGAGCTTTCTGGTCGACAGTTTACCTGGGCCAACTCTTTACCCAATCCGACGTATGAGAAGTTGGATCGGGTACTAGCAAGTGCCGAGTGGGAACAGAAGTTTCCTCTCGTGACGGTTCAGGCTCTCACGCGCGGGATCTCGGACCACACGCCTTTGTTCGTGGACTCAGGCGAGCCCAGACATGTGGGAAACAAAAATACTTTCTCCTTCGAAATGGCGTGGTTTGAACGAGAAGGTTTCCTAGATCTAGTAGCCAGGGAATGGGCTACAGACGCAGGGGGCAGATCGTCTGTCGAGAGATGGCAGAATAAGATTAGGCATTTGAGGAGTTTTCTCCGGGGATGGGCTAAGCACCTTAGTGGAGCTTATAAGATTGAGAAGGACAGACTTCTTGCTCTTGTACAATCCCTAGATATTAAAGCCGAATCAACGATTTTGCAACCTGCTGAGTTACATTTTAAGCTCGATGCGGAGAAGAGGTTGAAGGAACTTCTCCGCGAAGAAGAGTTGAAGTGGGCATTGAGAGCTAAAGTTCGCAAAGTGATCCAGGGGGATGCGAACACTCAATTCTTTCATCTCATTGCTAATGGCAAACACAGAAAGAAGAGAATTTTCCAGCTTGAGCAAGACGAAGGCACAATTGTTGGTCATGATAATCTGAAACTTTACATCACCGAGTATTACAAGCAGTTATTTGGACCTCCGGAGGATAGTGCTGTGTCCCTCGATGAGTCCAGGAATGAGGATGTGCCTCAACTAACTGCTGCTGATAATGCTATTCTGGTTGCTCCGTTTTCGGAAAAGGAGGTTTTTGATGCCATTTCACAGATGGAAAACAATAAGGCTCCCGGGCCGGATGGGTTTCCGGCGGAGTTCTATAAAAAATGCTGGCATATTATTAAGGGGGATCTATTGCCTATGTTCCATGATCTCTTTTCTGGACGGCTTCAACTTTTTCACTTAAATTTTGGAACAATAACACTGCTTCCAAAGAAGACCGATGCTCTGAGGATTGAGCAGTTCAGGCCTATATGTCTTTTGAATGTTAGTTTCAAAATTTTTACCAAGGTTGGGACCAATAGGCTCACACAGATTGCGCATTATGTGGTGCAGCAGTCCCAGACAACTTTCATGCCGGATAGAAACATCCTGGAGGGGGTGGTGGTCTTGCATGAAATGCTCCATGAAATCCATTCGAAGAAACTAGATGGAGTTATCTTTAAAGTGGATTTCGAGAAAGCATACGATAAAGTTAAGTGGCCTTTCCTACAATAGGCCTTGCGTATGAAAGGTTTCGACGAGGTCTGGAGAAGCCAGGTTGAATCTTATACGCAAAAGGGGAGTGTTGGAATTAAAGTGAATGACGACATAGGTCATTACTTCCAGACACACAAGGGTCTACGGCAAGGAGATCCGATGTCCCCTATTTTGTTCAACATTGTTGTGGACATGTTGGCAATTTTGATAGGAAGAGCCAAGGAGGCTGGCCAAGTGGGAGGCTTGGTGCCTCATTTAGTTGATGGAGGAATTTCTATTCTTCAGTACGCAGATGATACTATCATCTTTATGGAGCATGACTTGGTAAAAGCGAGAAATATGAAGCTGCTGCTATGTTTGTTTGAACAATTGAGTGGGCTAAAAATTAATTTCCACAAAAGCGAATTGTTCTGCTTTGGTAGAGCCAAGGAGGAACAAGAGGCCTACAAACAATTGTTTGGGTGTGGTTTGGGGGAATTGCCATTCACATACTTAGGAATTCCTATACACCATCATAGGCTTACGAACAACGAATGGAAGTGTATTGAGGATCGATTCGAAAAGAAACTGAGTTGCTGGAAGGGTAAGCTCATGTCATATGGAGGCCATTTAATTCTTATTAATTCGGTTCTCATGAGTATGCCTATGTTTCTTTTGTCTTTTTTTGAAGTCCCAGTTGGTGTAAGGAAAAGACAGGACTTCTATCGATCGCGTTTCTTTTGGCAGGGTGATGAGCTAAAAAGAAAATACCGTTTAGCAAAGTGGGATATCATCTGTAGACCGAAAGACCAAGGGGGTCTCGGGATTGAGAATCTTGAAGTTAAGAACAAATGCCTTCTCAGTAAGTGGTTGTGGAAGTTATCTACCGGAACTGACGCCACTTGGGCACAAATCCTTCGTAATAAGTATCTTCAAACCAAAACATTGTCTCAGGTCACAGTAAGACCGACTGATTCACCCTTTTGGAAAGGGCTTATGAAAGTTAAGCTTTCATTGTTTCAGAGGACAAAGTTTATTGTTGGTAATGGTGCCAGTACGAGATTCTGGGAGGATACTTGGCTTAGAGGTGCGCCCCTTGCAATCCAGTACCCGTCGTTATATCGTATTGTTCAACGACGTGAGGCTTTTGTTGCAACGGTGTTTCATTCGATTGTTGGGGAACGTAGTAATTTCAAAAAAATTCCTACGCACACGCAAGATCATGGTGATGATACAGCAACGAGAGGGGAGAGTGTTCGTCCACGTACCCTCGTAGACCGTAAGCGGAAGCGTTAGCACAACGCGGTTGATGTAGTCGTACGTCTTCATGATCCGACCGATCCAAGCACCGAACGTACGGAGCCTCCGAGTTCAGCACACGTTCAGCTCGATGACGATCTCCGGCCCTCCGATCCAGCAAAGGCTCCGGAGATGAGTTCCGTCAGCACGACGGCGTGGTGACGATGATGATGTTCTACCGGCGCAGGGCTTCGCCTAAACTCCGCGACGATATGACCGAGGTGGAATATGGTGGAAGGGGGCACCGCACACGGCTAAGGAACGATCCGTAGATCAACTTGTGTGTCATGGGGTGCCCCCCTGCCCCCGTATATAAAGGAGGGAGGGAGGAGGAGGCCGGCCCTAGGAGGGGCGCGCCATGGGGAGTCCTACTCCCACCGGGAGTAGGATTCCCCCTTTCCTAGTCCAACTAGGAGTCCTTCCATGTATTAGGAGTAGGAGACAAGGAAGGGGAAGAGAGAAGGGAAGGAAGGAGGGGGTGCGGCCCCTCCCCCTAGTCCAATTCGGACTAGGCCTTGGGGGGGGGGGAGCGCGGCCTGCCCCAGGCAGCCCCTCTCTCTTTCCCGCAGGGCCCAATAAGGCCCAATACTTCTCCCTGGCGAATTCCCGTAACTCTCCGGTACTCCGATAAATACCCGAATCACTCGGAACCTTTCCGAACTCCGAATATAGTCGTCCAATATATCGATCTTTACGTCTCGACCATTTCGAGACTCCTCGTCATGTCCCCGATCTCATCCGGGACTCCGAACTCCTTCGGTACATCAAAACTCATAAACTCATAATATAACTGTCATCGTAACGTTAAGCGTGCGGACCCTACGGGTTCGAGAACTATGTAGACATGACCTAGAACTATTCTTGGTCAATAACCAATAGCGGAACCTGGATGCTCATATTGGCTCCTACATATTCTACGAAGATCTTTATCGGTCAAACCGCATAACAACATACGTTGTTCCCTTTGTCATCGGTATGTTACTTGCCCGAGATTCGATCGTTGGTATCCAATACCTAGTTCAATCTCGTTACCGGCAAGTCTCTTTACTCGTTACATAATGCATCATCCCGTAACCAACTCATTGGTCACATTGCTTGCAAGGCTTATAGTGATGTGCATTACCGAGAGGGCCCAGAGATACCTCTCCGACAATCGGAGTCACAAAACCTAATCTCGAAATACGCCAACCCAACATGTACCTTCGGAGACACCTGTAGAGCACCTTTATAATCACCCAGTTACGTTGTGACGTTTGGTAGCACACAAAGTGTTCCTCCAGTAAAAGGGAGTTGCATAATCTCATAGTTGTAGGAACATTGTATAAGTCATGAAGAAAGCAACAGCAACATACTAAACGATCAAGTGCTAGGCTAACGGAATGGGTCATGTCAATCACATCATTCTCCTAATGATGTGATCCCGTTAATCAAATGACAACTATTTTGTCCATGGCTAGGAAACATAACCATCTTTGATAAACAAGCTAGTCAAGTAGAGGCATACTAGTGACACTATGTTTGTCTATGTATTCACACATGTATTATGTTTCCGGTTAATACAATTCTAGCATGAATAATAAACATTTATCATGAAATAAGGAAATAAATAATAACTTTATTATTGCCTCTAAGGCATATTTCCTTCAGTCTCCCACTTGCACTAGAGTCAATAATCTAGTTCACATCGCCATGTGATTTAACACCAATAATCATATCTGTATATGATTAACACCCATAGTTCACATCATTATGTGACCAACACCCAAAGGGTTTACTAGAGTCAATAATCTAGTTCACATCGCTATGTGATTAACACCCAAAGAGTACTAAGGTGTGATCATGTTTTGCTCGTGAGAGAATCTTAGTCAACGGGTCTGTCACATTCAGAGCCGTATGTATTTTGTAAATATTCTATATCCACAATGCTTTGCATGGAGCTACTCTAGCTAATTGCTCCTACTTTCAATATGTATCCAGATTGAGACTTAGAGTCATCTGGATCAGTGTAAAAGTTTACACTGATGTAACTTTTACAACGAACTCTTTTATCACCTCCATAATCGAGAAACATCTCCTTAGTCCTTACTAAGGATATTCTTGACCGCTGTCCAGTGATCTACTATTAGATCAAAATTGTATTCCTTTGCCAAACTCAGAGCAAGGTATACAATATGTGTGGTTTACAGCATAGCATACTTTATAGGACCTATGACTGAGGCATAGGGAATGATTTTTCATTCTCTTTCTATTTTCTGCCATGGTCGGGTCTTGAGTTTTACTCAATTTCACACCTTGCAACACAGGCAAGAACTCCTTCTTTGACTGTTCCATTTTGAACTATTTCAAAATCTTGTCAAGGTATGTATTCATTGAAAATCTTATCAAGCATCTTGATCTATCTCAATAGATCTTGATGCTCAATATGTAAGTAGCTTTACTTAGGTCTTTCTTCGAAAAACTCCTTTCAAATACTCCTTTATGCTTTGCAGAATAATTCTACATTACTTCCGATCAACAATATGTCATTCACATATACTTATCAGAAATGCTGTAGTGCTCCCACTCACTTTCTTGTAAATACAGGCTTCACTGTAAGTCTGTACAAAACTATATGCTTTGATCAACTTATCAAAGCGTATATTCCAACTCTGAGATGCTTGCACCAGTCCATAGATGGATCGCTGGAGCTTGCACATTTTGTTAACACCTTTAGGATTGACAAAACCTTCTGGTTGCATCATATACAACTCTTCTTTAAGAAAACCATTTAAGGAATGTAGTTTTGACATCCATTTGCCAAATTTCATAAAATGTGGCAATTGCTAACATGATTCGGACAGACTTTTAAGCATCAATACGAGTGAGAAAGTCTCATTGTATTCAACACCTTGAACTTTGTCAAAAACCTTTTTCGACAAGTCTAGCTTTGTAGATAGTAACACTATTATCAGCGTCCGTCTTCCTCTTGAAGATCCATTTATTTTCTATGGCTTGCCGATCATCGGGCAAGTCCACCAAAGTCCACACTTTGTTCTCATACATGGATCCCATCTCAGATTTCATGGCCTCAAACCATTTTGCGGAATCTGGGCTCATTATCGCTTCCTCATAGTTCGTAGGTTTATCATGGTCTAGTAACATGACTTTCAGAACAGGATTACCGTACCACTCTGGTGCGGACCGTACTCTGAAAAACCTACGAGGTTCTGTAGTAACTTGATTTGAAGTTTCATGATCATCATCATTAGCTTCCTCACTAATTGGTGTAGGAATCACTGGAACTGATTTCTGTGATGAACTACTTTCCAATTCGGGAGAAGGTACACATTACCTTATCAAGCTCTACTTTCCTCCCACTCACTTCTTTCGAGAGAAGCTCCTTCTCTAGAAAGGATCCATTTTTAGCAACGAATGTTTTGCCTTCGGATCTGTGATAGAAGGATTACCCAACAATTTCCTTTGGGTATTCTATGAAGACGCACTTCTCCGATTTGGGTTCGAGCTTATCAGGTTGAAAAACTTTTTCATATAAGCATCGCAACTCCAAACTTTAAGAAATGACAACTTAGGTTTACTGCTAAACCACGGTGTCATCTCAACGGATTTAGATGGTGCCCTTTTAACGTGAATGTAGCTGTCTCTAATGCATAACCCCAAAACAATATTGGTAAATCAGTAAGAGACATCATAGATCGCACCATATCCAATAAAGTGCGGTTACGACGTTCGGACACACCATAACGTTGTGGTGTTCCAGGTGGCGTGAGTTGTGAAACTATTTCACATTGTTTTAATTGAAGACCAAACTCGTAACTCAAATATTCGTCTCCGCGATCAGATCGTAGAAACTTTATTTTCTTGTTACGATGATTTTTCCACTTCACTCTGAAATTCTTTGAACCTTTCAACTATTTCAGACTTATGTTTCATCAAGTAGATATACCCATATCTACTCAAATCATCTTGTGAAGGTCAGAAAATAACGATACTTGCCACGAGCATCAACACTCATTGGATCGCATACATCGGTATGTATTATTTCCAATAAGTCAGTAGCTTGTTCCATTGTTCCGGAGAACGGAGTTTTAGTCATCTTGCCAAAAAGGCACGGTTCACAAGCATCAAATGATTCATAACCAAGTGATTCCGAAAATCCATCTTTATGGAGTTTCTTCATGCGCTTTACACCGATATGACCCAAACGGCAGTGCCACAAATAAGCTGCACTATCATTATTAACTTTGCATCTTTTGGCATCAATATTATGATTATGTGTATCACTACGATCGAGATCCAACAAACTATTTTCATTGGGTGTATAACCATAGAAGGTTTTATTCATGTAAACAGAACAACAATTATTCTCTAACTTACATGAATAACCGTATTGCAATAAACATGATCAAATCATATTCATGCTCAACGCAAACACCAAATAACACTTATTTAGGTTTAACACTAATCCCGAAAGTATAGGGAGTGTGCGATGATGATCATATCAATCTTGGAACTATTTCCAACACACATCGCCACTTCACCCTTTAACTAGTCTCTGTTTATTCTGCAACTCCCGTTTCGAGTTACTAATCTTAGCAACTGAACTATTATCAAATACTGAGGGGTTGCTATAAACACTAGTAAAGTACACATCAATAACATGTATATCAAATATACTTATGTTCACTTTGCCATCCTTCTTATCCGCCAATCACTTGGGGTAGTACCTCTTCCAGTGACCAGTCTCTTTGCAGTAGAAGCACTAAGTCTCAGGCTTAGGACCAGACTTGGGTTTCTTCACTTGAGCAGCAACTTGCTTGCCGTTCTTCTTGAAGTTCCCCTTCTTTTCCCTTTGCCTTTTTCTTGAAACTAGTGATCTTGTTAACCATCAACACTTGATGCTCTTTTCTTGATTTCTACCTTCGCCGATCTCAACATCGCGAAGAGCTCAGGAATAACTTTCGTCATCCCTTGCATATTATAGTTCATCACGAAGTTCTAGTAACTTAGTGATGGTGACTAGAGAATTCTGTCAATCACTATCTTATCTGGAAGATTAACTCCCACTTGATTCAGGTGATTGAAGTACCCAGACAATCTGAGCACATGCTCACTAGTTGAGCGATTCTCCTCCATCTTTTAGCTATAGAACTTGTTGGAGACTTCATATCTCTCAACTCGGGTATTTGCTTGAAATATTAACTTCAACTCCTGGAACATCTTATATGGTCCATGACGTTCAAAAACGTCTTTGAAGTCCCGATTCTAAGCCGTTAAGCATGGTGCACTAAACTATCAAGTAGTCATCATATTGAGCTTAGCTAAACGTTCATAATGTCTGCATCTGCTCCTGCAATAGGTCTGTCACCTAGCGGTGCATTAAGGACATAATTCTTCTGTGCAGCAATGAGGATAAACCTCAGATCACGGATCCAATCCGCATCATTGCTACTAACATTTTTCAACACAATTTTCTCTAGGAACATATCAAAACAAACATATGAAAGCAACAATGCAAGCTATTGATCTTACAACATAATTTGCAAAATACTACCAGGACTAAGTTCATGATAAATTTAAGTTCAATTAATCATATTACTTAAGAACTCCCACTTAGACAGACATCTCTCTAGTCATCTAAGTGATCACGTCATCCAAATCAACTAAACCATAACCGATCATCACGTGAGATGGAGTAGTTTTCAATGGTGAACATCACTATGTTGATCATATCTACTATATGATTCACGCTCGAACTTTCGGTCTCCGTGTTCTGAGGCCATATCTGCATATGCTAGGCTCGTCAAGTTTAACCTGAGTATTCCGCGTGTGCAAAACTGGCTTGCACCCGTTGTAGATGGACGTAGAGCTTATCACACCCGATCATCACGTGGTGTCTGGGCACGACGAACTTTGGCAACGGTGCATACTCAGGGAGAACACTTCTTGATAATTAGTGAGAGATCATCTTAAAATGCTACCGTCAATCAAAGCAAGATAAGATGCATAAAGGATAAACATCACATGCAATCAATATAAGTGATATGATATGGCCATCATCATCTTGTGCTTGTGATATCCATCTTCGAAGCACCGTCATCATCACCATCGTCACCGGCGCGACACCTTGATCTCCATCGTAGCATCGTTGTCGTTATGCCATCTATTGCTTCTACGACTATCGCTACCGCTTAGTGATAAGTAAAGCAATTACAGGGCGTTTGCATTTCATACAATAAAGCGACAACCATATGGCTCCTGCCAGTTGCCGATAACTTCGGTTACAAAACATGATCATCTCATACAATAAATATAGCATCACGTCTTGACCATATCACATCACAACATGCCCTGCAAAAACAAGTTAGACGTCCTCTACTTTGTTGTTGCAAATTTTACGTGGCTGCTACGGGCTTAGCAAGAACCGTTCTCACCTACGCATCAAAACCACAATGATAGTTTGTCAAATAGAGTCCGTTTTAACCTTCGCAAGGACCGAGCGTAGCCACACTCGGTTCAACTAAAGTGAGAGAGACAGACACCCGCCAGCCACCTTTAAGCACGAGTGCTCGTAACGGTGAAACCAGTCTCGCGTAAGCGTACGCGTAATGTCGGTCCGGGCCGCTTCATCTCACAATACCGCTGAACCAAAGTATGACATGCTGGTAGGCAGTATGACTTATATCGTCCACAACTCACTTGTGTTCTACTCGTGCATATAACATCAATGCATAAAACCTAGGCTCGGATGCCACTGTTGGGGAACGTAGTAATTTCAAAAAATTTCCTACGCACACGCAAGATCATGGTGATGATATAGCAACGAGAGGGGAGAGTGTTCGTCCACGTACCCTCGTCCACAACGCGGTTGATGTAGTCGTACGTCTTCACGATCCGACCGATCCAAGCACCGAACGTACGGAGCCTCCGAGTTCAGCACACGTTCAGCTCGATGACGATCTCCGGCCCTCCGATCCAGCAAAGGCTCCGAAGATGAGTTCCGTCAGCACGACGGCGTGGTGACGATGATGATGTTCTACCGGCACAGGGCTTCGCGTAAACTCCGCGACGATATGACCGAGGTGGAATATGGTGGAAGGGGGCACCGCACACGGCTAAGGAACGATCCGTAGATCAACTTGTGTGTCATGGGGTGCCCCCCTGCCCCCGTATATAAAGGAGGGAGGGAGGAGGAGGCCGGCCCTAGGAGGGGCGCGCCATGGGGAGTCCTACTCCCACCGGGAGTATGATTCCCCCTTTCCTAGTCCAACTAGGAGTCCTTCCATGTATTAGGAGTAGGAGACAAGGAAGGGGAAGAGAGAAGGGAAGGAAGGAGGGGGTGCGGCCCCTCCCCCTAGTCCAATTCGGACTAGGCCTTGGGGGGGCACGCGGCCTGCCCTAGGCAGCCCCTCTCTCTTTCCCGCAGAGCCCAATAAGGCCCAATACTTCTCCCCGGCGAATTCCCGTAACTCTCCGGTACTCCGATAAATACCCGAATCACTCGGAACCTTTCCGAACTCCGAATATAGTCGTCCAATATATCGATCTTTACGTCTCGACCATTTCGAGACTCCTCGTCATGTCCCCGATCTCATCCGGGACTCCGAACTCCTTCGGTACATCAAAACGCATAAACTCATAATATAACTGTCATCGTAATGTTAAGCGTGCGGACCCTACGGGTTCGAGAATTATGTAGACATGACCTAGAACTATTCTTGGTCAATAACCAATAGCGGAACCTGGATGCTCATATTGGCTCCTATATATTCTACGAAGATCTTTATCGGTCAAACCGCATAACAACATACGTTGTTCCCTTTGTCATCGGTATGTTACTTGCCCGAGATTCGATCGTCGGTATCCAATACCTAGTTCAATCTCGTTACCGGCAAGTCTCTTTACTCGTTACGTAATGCATCATCCCGTAACCAACTCATTGGTCACATTGCTTGCAAGGCTTATAGTGATGTGCATTACCGAGAGGGCCCAGAGATACCTCTCCGACAATCGGAGTGACAAAACTGTTGGGGAACGTTGCAGAAAATTAAAAAATTTCCTACGGTTTCACCAAGATCCATCTATGAGTTCATCTAAGCAACGAGTCAAGGGAGTGAGTTTGCATCTACATACCACTTGTAGATCACGTGCGGAAGCTTGCAAGGGGATGGTGATGATGGAGTCGTACTCGACGTGATTCAGATCACCAATGTCCAAGTGTTGAACAGACAGCACCTCCGCGTTCAACACACGTACGGTACGGGAGACATCTCCTCCTTCTTGATCCAGCAAGGGGGGAGGGAGAGGTTGAGGAAGGTCGCTCCAACGGTAGCACGACGGCGTGATGATGGTGGAGTGACAGTTCTCCGGCAGGGCTTCGCCAAGCACACGCGGAGGAGGAGAGGTGTTGGGGAGGGGAGGGGCTGCGCCTTCAATTGTGTGTTGCAGCCCTCCCCTCGCCCCTCTATTTGTAGGAGGAAGGGGTAAGGGGGCCGGCCCCTCTAGATGGGAATCTAGAGGGGGGGCGGCGGCCAGGGAGGGGAGGCTTGCCCCCCAAGCAAGGGGGGCGCCCCCTTTAGGGTTTCCCCCCAACCCTAGGCGCATGGGCCCAAGGTGGGGGGCGTGCCCAGCCCTCCAGGGGCTGGCTCCCTCCCCTTTGCGGCCCATGTGGCCCTCCGGGAGGGGTGGCCCCTCCCGGTGGACCCCCGGAACCCCTCAGGTGGTCCCGATACATTACCGATAGACCCCCGAAACTTTCCGGTGTCCGTATAACAACTTCCCATATATAAAACTTCACCTCCGGACCATTCCAGAACTCCTCGTGACGTCCGGGATCTCATCCGGGGCTCCGAACAACATTCGGTAGTCACATACTAGTCTTCCTAATAACCCTAGCGTCACCGAACCTTAAGTGTGTAGACCCTACGGGTTCGGGAGACATGCAGACATGACCGAGACCACTCTCCGGTCAATAACCAACAGCGGATCTGGATACCCATGTTGGCTCCCACATGCTCCTCAATGATTTCATCGGTTGAACCACGATGTCGAGGATTCTATCAAACCCTGTATACAATTCCCTTTGTCAATTGGTACGTTACTTGCCCGAGACTCGATCGTCGGTATCCCAATACCTTGTTCAGTCTCGTTACCGGCAAGTCACTTTACTCGTACCGTAATGCATGATCCCGTGGCCAACACCTTAGTCACCTTGAGCTCATTATGATGATGCATTACCGAGTGGGCCCAGAGATACCTCTCCGTCATACGGAGTGACAAATCCCAATCTCGATCCGTGTCAACCCAACAGACACTTTCGGAGATACCTGTAGTGCACCTTTATAGTCACCCAGTTACGTTGTGACGTTTGGTACACCCAAAGCACTCTTACGGTATCCGGGAGTTACACGATCTCATGGTCTAAGGAAGAGATACTTGACATTGGCAAAGCTCTAGCAAACGAACTACACGATCTTTGTGCTATGCTTAGGATTGGGTCTTGTCCATCACATCATTCTCCTAATGATGTGATCCCGTTATCAACGACATCCAATGTCCATAGCCAGGAAACCATGACTATCTGTTGATCACAACGAGCTAGTCAACTAGAGGCTCGCTAGGGACATATGGTGGTCTATGTATTCACACGTGTATTACGATTTCCGGATAATACAGTTATAGCATGAATAAAAGACTTTTATCATGAACAATGAAATATAATAATACTTTTATTATTGCCTCTAGGGCATATTTCCAACAGTCTCCCACTTGCACTAGAGTCACCAATCTAGTTACATTGTGATGAATCGAACACCCATAGAGTTCTGGTGTTGATCATGTTTTGCTCGCGAGAGAGGTTTAGTCAATGGATCTGCGACATTCAGATCCATGTGTACTTTGCAAATCTCTATTTCTCCATCTTGAACATTTTCACGGATGGAGTTGAAACGACGCTTGATGTGCCTGGTCTTCTTGTGAAACCTGGGCTCCTTGGCAAGGGCAATGGCTCCAGTGTTGTCACAGAAGAGTTTGATCGGCCCCGACGCATTGGGTATGACTCCTAGGTCGGTGATGAACTCCTTCACCCAAATCGCTTCATGCGCTGCCTCCGAGGCTGCCATGTACTCCGCTTCACACGTAGATCCCGCCACGACGCTCTGCTTGCAGCTACACCAGCTTACTGCTCCACCATTCAACATATACACGTATCCAGTTTGTGACTTAGAGTCATCCAGATCCGAGTCGAAGCTAGCGTCGACGTAACCCTTTACGACGAGCTCTTCGTCTCCTCCATAAATGAGAAACATGTCCTTTGTCCTTTTCAGGTACTTCAGGATATTCTTGACCGCTGTCCAGTGTTCCTTGCCGGGATTACTTTGGTATCTTGCTACCAAACTTACGGCAAGGTTTACATCGGGTCTGGTACACAACATGGCATACATAATAGATCCTATGGCTGAAGCATAGGGGATGACACTCATCTCTTCTTTATCTTTTGCCGTGGTCGGTGACTGAGCTGAGCTCAATCTCACACCTTGTAACATAGGCAAGAACCCCTTCTTGGACTGATCCATTTTGAACCTCTTCAAAATCTTATCAAGGTATGTGCTTTGTGAAAGACCTATGAGGCGTCTCGATCTGTCTCTATAGATCTTGATGCCTAATATATAAGCAGCTTCTCCAAGGTCCTTCATTGAAAAACACTTATTCAAGTAGGCCTTAATGCTATCCAGAAGTTCTATATTAGTTCCCATCAAGAGTATGTCATCTACATATAATATGAGAAATGGTACAGAGCTCCCACTCACTTTCTTGTAAACGCAGGCTTCTCCATAAGTCTGCATAAACCCAAACGCTTTGATCATCTCATAAAAACGAATATTCCAACTCCGAGATGCTTGCACCAGTCCATAAATGGATCGCTGGAGCTTGCATACTTTGTTAGCGTTCTTAGGATCGACAAAACCTTCCGGCTGCATCATATACAGCTCTTCCTTAAGATGTCCGTTAAGGAATGCCGTTTTGACGTCCATCTGCCATATCTCATAATCATAGTATGCGGCAACTGCTATCATGATTCGGACGGACTTCAGCTTCGCTACGGGAGAGAATGTCTTGTCGTAGTCAATCCCTTGAACTTGTCGATAACCCTTAGCGACAAGCCGAGCTTTATAGATGGTAACATTACCATCCGCGTCTGTCTTCTTCTTGAAAATCCATTTGTTTTCTATCGCTCGCCGATCATCGGGCAAGTCTGTCAAAGTCCATACTTTGTTTTCATACATGGATTCTATCTCGGATTTCATGGCTTCAAGCCATTTGTTGGAATCTGGGCCCGCCATCGCTTCTTCATAGTTCGAAGGTTCACCATTGTCTAACAACATGATTTCCAGGACAGGGTTGCCGTACCACTCTGGTGCGGAACGTGTCCTTGTGGACCTACGAAGTTCAGTAGCAACTTGATCCGAAGTACCTTGATCATCATCATTGTTTTCCTCTTCAGTTGGTGTGGGCATCACAGGAACATTTTCCTGCACTGCACCACTTTCCCGTTCGAGAGGTAGTACTTCATCGAGTTCTACTTTCCTCCCACTTACTTCTTTCGAGAGAAACTCTTTTTCCAGAAAGCATCCATTCTTGGCAACAAAGATCTTGCCCTCGGATCTTAACTAGAAGGTATACCCGACAGTTTCCTTAGGGTATCCTATGAAGACGCATTTTTCCGACTTGGGTTCGAGCTTTTCAGGTTGAAGTTTCTTGACATAAGCATCGCATCCCCAAACTTTTAGAAACGACAGCTTAGGTTTCTTCCCAAACCATAATTCATACGGTGTCGTCTCAACAGATTTAGACGGTGCCTTATTTAAAGTGAATGTAGCTGTCTCTAGAGCGTATCCCCAAAATGATAGCGGTAAATCGGTAAGAGACATCATAGACCGCACCATATCTAATAGAGTGCGATTACGACGTTCGGACACACTGTTACGCTGAGGTGTTCCAGGCGGCGTGAGTTGTGAAACGATTCCACATTTCCTTAAGTGTGTACCAAATTCGTGACTTAAGTATTCTCCTCCACGATCTGATCGTAGGAACTTTATCTTTCGGTCACGTTGATTCTCCACCTCACTCTGAAATTCCTTGAACTTTTCAAAGGTTTCAGACTTGTGTTTCATTAAGTAAACATACCCATATCTACTCAAGTCATCAGTGAGAGTGAGAACATAACGATATCCTCCGCGAGCCTCAACGCTCATTGGACCGCATACATCGGTATGTATGATCTCCAACAAGTTGGTTGCTCGCTCCATTGTTCCGGAGAACGGAGTCTTGGTCATTTTGCCCAAGAGGCATGGTTCGCATGTGTCAAACGATTCATAATCAAGAGACTCTAAAAGTCCATCAGCATGGAGCTTCTTCATGCGCTTGACACCAATGTGACCAAGGCGGCAGTGCCACAAGTATGTGGGACTATCGTTATCAACTTTACATCTTTTGGCATCCACACTATGAACATGTGTAATATTACGCTCGAGATTCATCAAGAATAAACCATTGACCATCGGAGCATGACCATAAAACATATCTCTCATATAAATCGAACAACCATTATTCTCAGACTTAAATGAGTAGCCATCTCGTATTAAACGAGATCCAGATACAATGTTCATGCTCAAACTTGGCACTAAATAACAATTATTAAGGTTCAAAACTAATCCCGTAGGTAAATGTAGAGGCAGCGTGCCGACGGCGATCACGTCGACTCTGGAACCATTCCCGACGCGCATCGTCACCTCGTCCTTCGCCAGTCTCCGTTTATTCCACATCTCCTGCTTTGGTGTTGCCGGCCTTCTTATCCGCTAAGTATTTGGGCAGTTCCGCTTCCAGTGACCCTTCCCCTTGCAATAAAAGCACTCAGTCTCAGGCTTAGGTCCATTCTTTGACTTCTTCCCGGTAATTGGCTTACTGGGTGCGGCAACATCCTTGCCGTCCTTCTTGAAGTTCTTCTTGCCCTTGCCCTTCTTGAACTTAGTGGTCTTATTGATCATCAACACTTGATGTTCTTTCTTGATTTCAGCCTCTGCTGACTTCAGCATCGAGAACACTTCAGGAATGGTCTTTTCCATCCCCTGCATGTTGTAGTTCATCACAAAGCTCTTGTAGCTTGGTGGGAGCGACTGGAGGATTCTGTCAATGACCGCCTCATCTGGGAGGTTAATGTTCAGCTGGGTCATACGGTTGTGCAACCCAGACATCTTCAGGATGTGCTCACTGACAGAACTGTTTTCCTCCATCTTACAACTATAGAACTTGTCGGAGACATCATATCTCTCGACCCGGGCATGAGCTTGGAAAACTAGTTTCAGCTCTTCGAACATCTCATATGCTCCGTGATGCTCAAAACGCTTTTGGAGCCCCGGTTCTAAGCTGTAAAGCATGCCGCACTGAACGAGGGAGTAATCATCAGCACGAGTTTGCCAAGCATTCATAATGTCTTGGTTCTCTGGGACGGGAGCGTCACCTAGCGGTCCTTCTAGGAAATATTGCTTCCTGGCAGCTATGAGGATGATCCTCAGGTTCCGGACCCAGTCCGTATAGTTGCTGCCATCATCTTTCAGCTTGGTTTTCTCTAGGAACGCATTGAAGTTCATGTTGACATGAGCGTTGGCCATTTGATCTACAAGACATATTTGCAAAGGTTTTAGACTAAGTTCATGATAATTAAGTTCTAATCAAATTATGAACTCCCACTTAGATTAGACATCCCTCTAGTCATCTAAGTGTTACACGATCCGAGTCGACTAGCCCGTGTCCGATCATCACGTGAGACGGACTAGTCATCGTCGGTGAACATCTCCATGTTGATCGTATCTTCCATACGACTCGTGTTCGACCTTTCGGTCTCCGTGTTCCGAGGCCATGTCTGTACATGCTAGGCTCGTCAAGTTAACCCTAAGTGTTTTTGCTGTGTAAAACTGTCTTACACCCGTTGTATGTGAACGTAAGAATCCATCACACCCGATCATCACGTGGTGCTTAGAAGCGACGAACTGTAGCAACGGTGCACAGTTAGGGGAGAACACTTCTTGAAATTTTTGTAAGGGATCATCTTATTTACTACCGTCGTCCTAAGTAAACAAGATGCATAAACATAATAAACATCACATGCAATTATATAGATGTGACATGATATGGCCAATATCATATAGCTCCATTGATCTCCATCTTCGGGGCTCCATGATCATCTTGTCACCGGCTTGACACCATGATCTCCATCATCGTGTCTTCATGAAGTTGTCACGCCAACGACTACTTCTACTTCTATGGCTAACGCGTTTAGCAATAAAGCAAAGTAGTTTACATGGCGTTCTTCAATGACACGCAGGTCATACAAAAATAAAGACAACTCCTATGGCTCCTGCCGGTTGTCATACTCATCGACATGCAAGTCGTGAATCCTATTACAAGAACATGATTTCATACATCACAATTCATCATTCATCACAACTTCTGGCCATATCACATCACATGATCAATCGCTGCAAAAACAAGTTAGACGTCCTCTAATTGTTGTTGCATCTTTTACGTGGCTGCAATTGGGTTCTAGCAAGAACGTTTTCTTACCTACGAATAACCACAACGTGATTTTTTCAACTTCTATTTACCCTTCATAAGGGCCCTTTTCATCGAATCCGCTCCAACTAAAATGGGAGAGACAGACACCCACCAGCCACCTTATGCAACTAGTGCATGTCAATCGGTGGAACCGGTCTCACGTAAGCGTACGTGTAAGGTTGGTCCGGGCCGCTTCATCCCACAATACCGCTGAACCAAGAAAAGACTAGTAGAGGCAAGCAAGTTGACAAGATCCACGCCCACAACAAAATTGTGTTCTACTCGTGCATTAGAGAACTACGCATAGACCTAGCTCATGATGCCACTGTTGGGGAACGTTGCAGAAAATTAAAATTTTTCCTACGGTTTCACCAAGATCCATCTATGAGTTCATCTAAGCAACGAGTCAAGGGGGTGAGTTTGCATCTACATACCACTTGTAGATCACGTGCGGAAGCTTGCAAGGGGATGGTGATGATGGAGTCGTACTCGACGTGATTCAGATCACCGATGTCCAAGTGCTGAACGGACAGCACCTCCGCGTTCAACACACGTACGGTACGGGAGATGTCTCCTCCTTCTTGATCCAGCAAGGGGGGAAGGAGAGGTTGAGGAAGATCGCTCCAACGGCAGCACGACGGCGTGATGATGGTGGAGTGACAGTTCTCCGGCAGGGCTTCGCCAAGCACACGCGGAGGAGGAGAGGTGTTGGGGAGGGGAGGGGCTGCGCCTTCAATTGTGTGTTGCAGCCCTCCCCTCGCCCCTCTATTTATAGGAGGAAGGGGTAAGGGGGCCGGCCCCTCTAGATGGGAATCTAGAGGGGGGGCGGCGGCCAGGGAGGGGAGGCTTGCCCCCCAAGCAAGGGGGGCACCCCCTTTAGGGTTTCCCCCCCAACCCTAGGCGCATGGGCCCAAGGTGGGGGCGCGCCCAGCCCTTCAGGGGCTGGATCCCTCCCCTTTGCGGCCCATGTGGCCCTCCGGGAGGGGTGGCCCCTCCCGGTGGACCCCCGGAACCCCTCCGGTGGTCCCGGTACATTACCGATAGACCCCCGAAACTTTCCGGTGTCCGTATAACAACTTCCCATATATAAAACTTCACCTCCGGACCATTCCAGAACTCCTCGTGACGTCCGGGATCTCATCCGGGGCTCCGAACAACATTCGGTAGTCACATACTAGTCTTCCTAATAACCCTAGCGTCACCGAACCTTAAGTGTGTAGACCCTACGGGTTCGGGAGACATGCAAACATGACCGAGACCACTCTCTGGTCAATAACCAACAGCGGGATCTGGATACCCATGTTGGCTCCCACATGCTCCTCGATGATTTCATCGGTTGAACCACGATGTCGAGGATTCGATCAAACCCTGTATACAATTCCCTTTGTCAATTGGTACGTTACTTGCCCGAGACTCGATCGTCGGTATCCCAATACCTTGTTCAGTCTCGTTACCGTCAAGTCACTTTACTCGTACCGTAATGCATGATCCCGTGGCCAACACCTTGGTCACCTTGAGCTCATTATGATGATGCATTACCGAGTGGGCCCAGAGATACCTCTCCGTCATACGGAGTGACAAATCCCAGTCTCGATCCGTGTCAACCCAACAGACACTTTCGGAGATACCTGTAGTGCACCTTTATAGTCACCCAGTTACGTTGTGACGTTTGGTACACCCAAAGCACTCTTACGGTATCCGGGAGTTACACGATCTCATGGTCTAAGGAAGAGATACTTGACATTGGCAAAGCTCTAGCAAACGAACTACACGATCTTTGTGCTATGCTTAGGATTGGGTCTTGTCCATCACATCATTCTCCTAATGATGTGATCCCGTTATCAACGACATCCAATGTCCATAGCCAGGAAACCATGACTATCTGTTGATCACAACGAGCTAGTCAACTAGAGGCTCACTAGGGACATATGGTGGTCTATGTATTCACACGTGTATTACGATTTCCGGATAATACAGTTATAGCATGAATAAAAGACAATTATCATGAACAATGAAATATAATAATACTTTTATTATTGCCTCTAGGGCATATTTCCAACAAAAACCTAATCTCGAAATACGCCAACCCAACATGTACCTTCGGAGACACCTGTAGAGCACCTTTATAATCACCCAGTTACGTTGTGACGTTTGGTAGCACATAAAGTGTTCCTCCAGTAAACGGGAGTTGCATAATCTCATAGTTGTAGGAACATTGTATAAGTCATGAAGAAAGCAATAGCAACATACTAAACGATCAAGTGCTAGGCTAACGGAATGGGTCACGTCAATCACATCATTCTCCTAATGATGTGATCCCGTTAATCAAATGACAACTCTTTTGTCCATGGCTAGGAAACATAACCATCTTTGATAAACAAGCTAGTCAAGTAGAAGCATACTAGTGACACTATGTTTGTCTATGTATTCACACATGTATTATGTTTCCGGTTAATACAATTCTAGCATGAATAATAAACATTTATCATGAAATAAGGAAATAAATAATAACTTTATTATTGCCTCTAGGGCATATTTCCTTCATCGATCCCCCTTAATATTCAGTTTAGAAGGCCGTTAGTGGGTAATCGTTGGGAAGATTGGCTACATCTAGTTAGGAGACTGATGAATGTCCAACTTTCACAACAACCCGATAAATTACGTTGGAATCTCACTAGGTCGGGTGAATTTACAGTTAAATCAATGTATGTTGATGTCATCAATTCGAGCTCGATTCCTAGCTCCAAGCATGTGTGGGATGTCAAAGTTCCTTTGAAGGTCAAAGTGTTTATGTGGTTTCTACACAAACAAGTCATTTTAACCAAGGACAATTTGACAAAGCATAATTGGACAGGGCCTACTAGGTGTAGTTTCTGTGATCAGGGTGAAACAATTAAACATCTTTTTTTTGATTGCCCACTAGCTAGAATTTTATGGAGGACTATCCATATTGCTTTCAATATTCCTCCACCGAATTCGGTCAACATGTTATTTGGAACATGGCTAAACAGGGTAGAGCCCGGGTTAGCAAGACATATTCGTGTGGGGGTGTGCGCCTTAGTGTGGGCGCTTTAGAATTGCAGAAATGATCTGGTCTTTAACAGAACAATAAATATTCATTTTTTGCAGGTTATCTTCAGAGCTACGGCGCTGATCCGTTCCTGGTCGCTACTCACTCCGACGGAGCCAGGGAGCGTTTGGTTACTGGATCTACCCGATGGGAGACGGTAGCTCGGGATATCTTCAACCAGTTTGGATGGCGGTCATGTAATAGGATAGGCAATTAGTTTACCTGTCTATTTTCGAGCCAACCGGTTGTGGTTTATCTATTTTGGCTAGTTTGTGTATCTAGCCTTTTGGTTCTGTGTGAGCCTTTATCTCTTTTTTCTGTTATTGAGGAGACTTTGAGACATTGTTGAACCTTTTTATTAATAAGATGGTCGTATGCATCATGCTGATGCAGAGGCCGGGGATCACCCCTTTTCGAAAGAAAAAAAACAAGAATACATTTGAGAAGATACCCAACTTCCATAACTGCTCCCTTGAATTGGATTAGGGCCTTCTCGATGCATTCATTGTTGATCTGTGGAGGAGGCTCGATGTTGCACCCTCCTTTCTTCTTCAAGCCAGAAGTCGACGTTTCTTCCTCACATGTAGTATCGTGGCTAGCCTCTAATCTAGCAACAAGTGCACTTGTCTCATCTGCAGCCTCTAGGCTAGCTAAAAGTGCACGAACATGTACTAGATTTCGCTCTATCAATATATCGATGTACTCTTCTTCCCAATACCAAAACTTGCATCCATTCTACACAATGAAACTTAAAGTTAGCACAACTAATCTAATCCAAGAGCACAAACCGAAGCTAAAAAGAGCACATACCCCATCGTTTAGGCACTTGATGAACACCCATCCGGGATGCTCCGGTGTTGTAGACACGCGGTGCACGACCATCCTTGGGCAGTGGTCGCACTTGGTGAGGGGCAACGGTGCGCCGACGAGCTTTTGGGCAAGCACCGAGCCCGGCCGGCCGCCATTCGCGTATCTGCCGGCGGACCACCGACGGTGCAGATCCGAGTGGCTAGAGTACGAGCCACTGCCTGTATGTGGCCTTGCGGCCCTGCCAGGGCCTTCCGGCGAGGTGCCCGGTCAGTCCATGTCGCGGCCTGGCCTCCCACAGCCGGGCGAGCTCAAGACCGACCGGATCCGCCCCAAATCCGGCCGGCGGGTGCGCAAACCACGTGGTTGTGGTTGGGTAGCTCGGCGGCGACGAGGGGAATGGGCTGGGTGAGCGCGCGCCCGAGTTGCACGGCTGCAATGGCAGCGGCGGCGGTGAGAGGAAGAGTGGGGAAGAGTGAAGAAGAGTGGAGTGGGATGCGGCCGGAGGGAGGGAGGGGGCGGATAGAAAAAGGCCGTCCTGTGCCACCGACGGGCGGGCCAGGGGAGTACACGCGCTGACGGCCGGCGCGTCCGCGTGGTGTCCATTTCACCCCAAAAGCGGCGTAAACTTGGGCCACGGATGAGTCGAAAGCGGACACAAAACGGACAAAAATCCATTTGCATCCGCGTGTTGGGCCGCCGGTTTGTCCGTTTTACACCAAACGAACGGGTCCGGACAGGATGGGGTCGCGCGGTGGAGTTGGCCTAATCAACCGCTCGTCAGCCATCATGCACACTGGACGCCCGAGAGGCCCCGAGAGCGTTCGTTGCAACGACGCACCAACTCACTCACCACTTCGTCCATCCTTTGACGCCAAGATAAAACGATGGAACAAAGACGGAGCAGCGCCCACTCAGTGACGACGGCCGGTAAGGCCCAGAGCAGGCGCAGCAGCCAGAAGATCGGATGTGCCCCGCCCGACAACGGTCGCCACCGCAGCCAGGCAAGCGACCCGTCGACCTTCCCGTTCCATTACCACCACCCGGGATAGAAAGGCTGGCCGGAAAGCGAAGGGGCGAACGAACAGCAGGATGATTGCGCTGCGCACCATGGCTCTGGCCGTCGCACTCGCGGCCCGCGACGCAACGACAGCACGGCCCGCCGGTCAACCATGCGCACTAGCGCCGATCGAGCCGGTCCAACGAGCCTCGCCCTCGCCATCATCGCGCGCCCACCCATCGGTCGTCGCCGGTCTCACCCGTCGCGGTTGAGGTGAGGTGAGCAGTGAGAGCCAGTGACCTCCTCCGCGGCGGAAACTACCGGCACTAGGCTAGGCTAGGCTAGGCCAGGCGGCTTGCCTCCGAAGCGAGCGAGCGAGCGGCCGGCCGGCGAACATGCGAGTGGCGACCTCTGGGGTCTGGGCCAGCGCTCACAGGCGTCTCTCTTCGGGGTCGGGTCGGGTCGGCTCAGGTGCCCACATCATGCGGTACTTGAAACTCAAGTGCGACGAACGGACGGACGGACAACAGTAATGTGGGGATGCTCGTGGCCAGCTCAACAAACGGTCATTGTGTGGATCGTTTCCTACACTACACTATTTTATTTGCCTAAATAAGAGAAACGGGCTGCTGTTGCGACAACATGTGCTGGTTTGGGCAAAGAGAATCAGACTCCTCGCCGCCATGCCTTTTACTACTACTCTTTCAATCCGTGAGCAATATTTTGGGCGGAATAATCCATGTCCAATCAAACAAGTCCTTGAGGGAGACAATGTCCGTGCTGACCTTTCTATTTTAATCTGTCCCCACTTGGCGAAGCAGGTTGACTTTTCAACTGCCCGGCCTCCCCTCTGTCCGCGGCACAAATCCCAGCTTCCTTGGGTGATTAGGACACCATCATTAGCACTGATCTAGTCCTAGATTTTGGCGTCTCGTTGTATACAAAAACGTGGAACAGGCTGACACCGAGCAGCCGACGACGAATCGGAACTCTCCACGCAGCTACTATTCGACGGTGACGCAGAGCTCATGCATGCTCCTAGTAGTAGTAGTAGGAAGAGTACTCTTACTTAGCTCACCATTTTTCAAACATAGAGAGATAACAAATTATACAAAGCAAACGACAAGTCTAACCCGTCGAATAGTTAAATTGCCGGCAGTTCATCTGCAGCACCGATGTAGCAAAGATTATCTTATGTTACACAAGACGTATCGTGTACCATGTTGTGGCACCAGCAGTAGCTGTCGATCTGTCAAGTGTGAACCGTGAATCCGTGATGCTGCTTTTAAACAACATTTTACCTACGCCCACTTTCGACACGGTGATGGCTGCGCGAGCAAGTTAACAAACGGGAGGATGCAATGCAAGCTCCAACGAGGTGGCATACTGGCATGTATGTAAACACAAAAAGATTCACCACTTCTTAATGCAACAAGTGCGCAAAAACAAAAGTAAGTTGACACATCCTAATCGGCCAGTGAAGATGCGATGCGCCCACATCGAATGCAATACTGTAACCTGATCATCCCACACTCACATAGCCCACAAGTCACCGGTAAACCGCAACACATCATGCGGGAGCATTTGAAGAATCTCCTGCAAATTGCCGCCAACTTTCGTGCAACTCAAGCAAAATGCACTGTTTAATTCGGTAGAAAGCAGCACTAACAAGACGTAGCGAGCACAGATGATCCTTTCCTTGGCCCTTTTTGCTGCTCTTCCGGTCGGCGTGCAAAAGTTGGCGGGAGCAAGATACTCAACAATAACTCGGGTCAGAGCAAGCAGAAAGAGGTTGGGCGATCATTGATTAGTCCGGTTGGGTGCACCAGCAAACGAAAAAGAGTAAATGGAGATGGGGGGAGCAGCCATCGGCCGTATGAATGCGCTGCCGGCCTCCATGTGAAAGCTCTGACCAAACGGAATTCAATTGATGCGTCTCTCACGGAGCAGTGGCGGTAGGACTATTCATAGACCATCCATCCATCGGCTCAGATTCTGAATTTCGTTCGGGCAGCACAATGCGACCGCGAACCTTCTTTTTAATCGGCACACACCCCCACCGGATCTCTCTCGCTCATAACTCGGGCATTCAATTCCGTATATGCATTCCCTGCACCTACTGCCATCACGCGCCACTAAAGTCTATTCATTCTTTAATTCCCAGACATCAAAGCGGCAACGGATTGAATTTTTGCACATCAAATCGGATCAGGACCAGACGGCTAGCTGTGTAGACAATGAAGTGATCGGGCAGCTGAGCTCGTCACAAATTGTTCGGCCGGCAAGCAAAGCAGGACGGGAGTAATAACCTAGTTGTACTCAGTATATGTCAACGGAGTGTTCTCCGAGTATGAAATCTCACGGGCTCATCTTCACAAATGGACAAGATGTAAAAATCCACAAAAAGCTAAGGGTGGTAGTAATTGGGATTGGGTGATGAAGGAAAACTAAAGAAGAAAAATCAAGGAGAAGAAAGGAAAAGAAGGGATCACCGGAAGCGACCGCCGTCGGCGAGCTTCCGTGAGCGGCAGCGTCCAACGGAGGCGGCGCTGTGGAGCGGCGACGGCCGCAGCTCGGAGGAGAAGGTGCTCGAGTCCGGCGGCTGCGCGGCGCGGTGGCGGCGCCCGGGGCTGGGCCGCACCAGCGGGCTGAGGCAGCGCCGGCATGGGGTCCTCCGCATCGGGGAAGGAGACGGCCGCCACGGGGGGTCGGCGGGCGAGCTGCTCTCCTCGCCGCTGCCCCGACTGCCCCTCTCCGGAGATAGTCCCCGGTTGCTGACCACGCGGCAGGAGCGCCTGGGCGGCGGCGACGCGGGCAGCACGGCGTCGGCCGGCACCTGCTTCCTGCGACGGCGCGGGATGATCCCGGCCAGCCAAGAACGGCTCTTCTTGCGCTCCTTGGTTTTGTCCTTGTCCTCCGGTCTGTGGTGCCGGTGGTGGTGGTTGCCGAAGAGCGTGGCGAGCACGGAGAATTTCCCGGCGCGCGGCTTCTGGTACCCGATGTCGCCTTCCTCGAGCGGGGCGCTGCCGCCGTAGGCGGGGCCGACCTGCGGCGTCCGGAAGAAGAGCAGGCTCGGGTGGTGCCTCAGCGCGCCGCCAGAGGAGTCGGACTTCCTGCGGGACACGTACGGCGACACGGACCTCGGGAACGCCGGGGCCGGCGCCGCCTCCGCGGGCGGAGCGGGGGCGGCGGCCGGAGGAGTGGACGGCGACGACGCGTCGTTCTGCGCGGCGGCGAGCACGAGCAGGCGGTCCCGCAGGCACGTGGCGCAAACGCCGCCGCCGGCCTGGAACGGGTGCCTCTTGCACTTCATGCCCATCTCATCTCATCTCATCCCCCCACACCCGTCGCCGCCAGCGATGACGAGGAAGCGAGGCGGAAGCGGCGGCTGCTAAATTCTCGCGGCCGACGCCGACGCAACGCACCTGCCTTCCTCCTTTACTCCTATCCTTTGCTTTCCTTTTTGGTTTGTTTAAACTCGGGTGGGCTTCTTGGAAATGGGAAGTTGGTTGGCGGAGGCGGTGCAGGCAGGTGTCCGGGCGGGGCGATGGGATCTTTTCTCCGTCAGGGGAGGGACGCCGCGGCCGCCGCGGGCTTAAATAAGGTTCGGAGACGAAGAGAAGAAGAGCGGGGAGAAGATGGAGTCGTGGACGGACGGAGGCGATCGACAATGATACCTGCAGGAAGAGGGCAATTGACCGCGTCTTGGACGATTCGATTGGTTTGCGTTTCAGTTATAGGTGACACACAAGTGGATTTGCCGTTGGACCCGGCTCGGGCTGGGTTCCCGGTTTCGTCGCACGGTGGCGTCGGCTGAAGGTGCGCACTGTGCGCAGTGAGAACAATGAATGTGCCGAGTAAAGTTGCATTTTGGATTTGGCATGTCTATACTCCCCCAATAGTTATGGTAAGGGGGACAACAAACATTCACCCCTCCAATAACTCCCCGAATCAATTTCTTATTTTCCGCTTTTCGCGAAATTGAGGTCCGTTTTCCTATCTTTCGAGGAGGAAAACATGCCGTGTTTCCTCCATTTATCCGTGCATTGCCGCCGACTGTCAGGACTGGAAGAATTATCGACTCTCCTCAAAACTGAGCTTCGTTTCTCTATCTTTGCGGAGGAAATGCGCCGCGTTTCCTCCCTCCAACTGCGGAATTTTTGTCCAAAAGGACCGGCTGCTGAGTCGAATTGACAAAAAAGACTACGGCCGAAAACAATTGACAGAAGAGACCGGCTCCGCCGTGACAGCAGGCGCGCCAGCCGACACGTGGCGCCTGCCGCCACGCATGGAGGCGGCAGGGTCCTGCCGCCACGGCAGCAGGCGGCAACATTGGAATTACCGGAAACCGGGCGAGGCTAGCTACTTCAATGAAACAACATGTGTTTGATGGGCCCTGCCGCCACACACCCTGGCGGCAAGTCTCGAGCAGCAGCGACCAGCTCTCGTTCTGCTCTTTGTTCTTCGTGTGTTGTTAGCAAGTGTGAAATAGGCATGTTTGACTGAGATTTGAATCAATTTAAAGGTCGATTTTGAAGATGCTACAGTTGAAGAAAAGATAGATCAAGGTGAGATGTATCCATTTTTGTGTTTTTCGCTCACATCCACGGTGGTTTTGTACTGTATGATTAGTCTCTAACTTTGTATTGTCTGCTGTATTTGGCATTCGATAATAATTTTTGGGAGTGTTTTGGAGCATTTGGAAAGTACAAAACGTTCGTGTATGTAAGCGAAAAACATAAAAATGGATAGATCTTAACTTGATCTATCTTTTGTTCAACTGCCATATTTTTAAAATCGGCCTTCGAATTGATTTAAATCTCGGTCAAATGTGCCTATATTCACATTTGCTAACAGAACGAAGCTGCTGCTGGAAGTGCCGCCACGGGGTGTGGCGGCAGGGCCCACCAGCCCATCCAAAATTCCGTTGCGTCAGCTCGCCTCGCCTGGTATCTGGTAATTCGAGGGCTGCCGCCTGCTATTGTGGCGGCAGGTCCTTCCGCTTCCGCACGTGGCGGCAGGGGCCACGTGTCGGCTGGCGCACCTGCCGCCACGGCTGAGCCGGTCTCTTCTGTCAATTTTTTTAGAGATGGTCTTTTTTGTCAATTCGACTCGGCAGTTGGTCTTTTTTGACAAAAAATCCCATCTGCGCATTGACGCAACTGCCACGACCGAACTATTATCCGCTCTCCGTGAAACGGAGCTCTTTTTACCGTATCTCCCCATGAGTGCGAGGCATCCTGATTCCCCCCTCGATCCGTGCATTGACGCCAACTGCTACGAGCGGAAGTATTCCCGACTCTCCTCGAAACTGAACTTTGTTTCCCTATCTTCGGGGAGGGGAATGCGCCGCATTTCCTCCCTCCATTCGCGCATTGACGCCAACTGCCACGACCGGAAGTATTATCCACTCTCCCCTAAATGAAGATCTGTTTCATGTATATCGCCCCAGGAGAGAGAGGCGTCCTGATTCCTCCCTCGATACGTGCATCGACGCCAACTGTCGCAACCAGAAGTCTTCGCTACCACCACCACCTTCATTTCATTCCTCCGTTTTTTGGATTTGGCCTGATCAAAGTTGTTTTTTGGATTTGGCCTAGTTTATACCTAGTTGTAGGCAAAATAGAGACATTAAGAGACAAATTGATGCATATTTCTAAATACTTAATACATTGTCCATGTGTTTCTAACAAGATAAGTTTTGGGTGAACTTATTTCATGTATTTCTACTATTTAAGGAGGGTTGATGTTTGTACGTCACCAAATGTGGTTTCGTCCCCCCTGTTTTGAAATAATCTAAACCAAGTCGGTGCTTTCATTTCCTTGTCCTACGGGAAACTATGTTCTAAATTAACTCAATCAAATCTTGCCAAAACCACTTGCATTCTTGATCAAATCAAATCTTACCAAAATATCAACTAAATCAAAAGTTTCCTTGCCTTCTCATACCTATACCCAAATAAAATAAAATATTACCAAAACCTCAACCAAGTCAGAACTTTCCTTGCCTTGCCCTACCTATACTAAATCAAATCAAATTTTACCAAAATCTAGAATATGGTGGGTATAACGTATATGTCAGACACGGTTGATGTTGAACCACTTAAATATGTATGCCCATGTTGGCAGACGCGGACAATTAGCTAGTGGAATTTAATTTGGGGGATTGCTATAGCGCAAGAACAACCATCACACTACTTCATGTATCACCGTGTTGTCACCGTGATTCATGAGCGCCCATGTGGTCGTTGAACATTGTGAAGCCTGTCATGCTATAAGAAGTAGCTCCACGTGTTCGCCTCATAATCAATCCTTTCATCTTTCACTTTGTCAACTTAACTATTCATCTATCATACATTTCATCCCCATTGTTCTTTTACAATTGCCAATCATTTTTTCCGCCACAACACTCTCTTATGGCCATCTATACAACATCTCCTTGCCCTTCACCCTTGTCACTACTAGTGCTCACTCCTCCACGATCTCTCGCCATATGTCACGCCTCCGTACCATACAGTCAACCCTCACTAGGCCTTGTTTGTTCGAACATGCATGTTAAGGTAGATCTCATCACTAAGGAGGGATGTGGAGAAAGGAAGGGAGTAAGAAAGTGAATCTATAGACTTCGACATTGGGATTGCAGAGCAAATAATCACTCAACTTTTTGATCCAACGAATAGCATTGATAGGTAGTGGTATACATAACTGACGTGGCTAGAGACTTGGTCGGTATTTCCCCAAAGAGGAAGGGATGATGCAACTCATCTATGGTAAGTATTTCACTCAATTATGAAACCAAGGTATCAATCCAGTAGGAGAACCAAGCAACACTATGTAAATGATACCTGCAGACAAAGAACAAATACTTGCAACCCGACGCGTAAGAGGGGTTGTCAATCCCTCCTCGGTAAAAAGATAGATAAATTTGTATGAGTTTGGATAAATAGATCTTGATAAAACGCGAAATAAATAAGTAAATAAAAAGTGCGGCAAGGTATTTTTGGGTTTTTGGAAATATAGATATGAAAACAAATATGGAAAAAGATAGACCGGAAAGCAAATATGACAAAAGATAGACCCGGGGCCATAGATTTCACTAGTGGCTTCTCTCGAGAAAATAGCACACGGTGGGTAAACAAATTATTGTTGGGTAATTGATAGAAGAACAAATAATTATGACGATATCCAAGGAAATGATCATGAATATAGGCATCACGTCTAAGATTAGTAGACCGACTCCTGCTTGCATCTACTACTATTACTCCACACATCGACTGCTATCCAGCATGCATCTAGTGTATTAAGTTCATGGAGAAACGGAGTAATGCAATAAGAACAATGACATGATGTAGACAAGATCTATTTATGTAGGAATAGACCCCATCTTTTTATCCTTAATAGCAACGATACATATGTGCCTCGCTACCCCTTTTGTCACTAGGTGAGGACACCGCAAGATTGAACCCATCACAAAGCACCTCTTCCCATTGCAAGAAAAATCAATGATTGAACCCATCACAAAGCACCTCTTCCCATTGCAAGAAAAATCAATCTAGTTGGCCTAACTAAGCCAAAGATTCGGAGAAGAAATACGAGGCTATAAATAATCATGCATATAAGAGATCAAAGGAGACTCAAATAATATTCATGGATATAGATCTAGTCATAAACTCAAACTTCATCGAAGCCCAACAAACACACCACAAAAAGTTATTACATCAAATAGATCTCCAAGAGACCATTGTATTGAGAATCAAAAAGAGAGAAGAAGACATCTAGCTACTACCTACGGACCCATAGGTCTATGGTGAACTACTCACACATCATCGGAGAGGCACCAAAGAGGATGATGAACCCCTCCGTGATCGTGTTCCCCTCCCGCAAGGTGCCAGAATAGGGATATAGATTGGATATCATGGTTCTGGAACTTGCGGCGGCTGGAATTGTGTTTCGTCGACTCCCCTATGGTTTTTGGAATATTTGGGTATTTATAGAGCTTAGAGGCGGTGGAGGAGACCTCCGTGGGCCCCACGATACATCACGATGCGCCAGGGGTCTCGCGCGCCCTGATGTATCGTGGGCCCCATGGGCCTCTCCCAGGTGCTTCCTTGGCTCCCAAGTTATCTTCTGGTCCAAAAAAATCTCCAAAAAGTTTCACTGTGTTTGGAATTGGTTTGATAGGGATATTCTTCGAAGTAAAATACGAGCAAAGAACAACAACTGACACTTGACACTATGTCAATAGGTTAGTCCCAAAAAATGATATAAAGTTGCTATGAAATGATTGTATAACATTCAAGAATGATAATATAACAGCATGGAATAATAAAAAATTATAGATATGTTGGAGACGTATCAGCATCCCCGAGCTTAATTCATGCTCGTCCTCGAGTAGGTAAATGATAAAAACAGAATTTTTAATGTGGAATGCTGCCTAACATGTTCATCACATATTCTTTTCTTTTGTAGCATGGACATTTGGACTTTTAGATGGTTCAAAGCAATAGTCTATATTTGATATGAAGACTTCAATACTCAAGCATATCAACAAGCAAACATGTCTTTCAAAATATCAACGCTAAAAAAAGTTATCCCTAGACCATCATGCTCAAACATTGATCCATTCATGAAACACACTCAAATATTAGCCACATCTAATGCTCAAGTACGCTTATAGTGCTCCCTAGTTAGTGCTTAATAAGAGAAGATGGAGACTCAGAAAATTACAATTGCATAAAAGTAAATAGATAGGCCCTTTGAAGAGGGGAACAGAGATTTGTAGAGGTGCCAGAGCTCAAAGCTTAAATTGAGAGATAAATTTTTTTTGAGAGACATGCTTTTCCCATCAACTAAAATGACCGAGTAATACCCAACACTTTCCATGCTAGATATATCATAGGCAGTTCCCAAACATAAAATAAATTCTATTCCTTTTTCCACCATACTTTCACACTCCACGGCCAGCCGTATCCACGGGTACTGTCCATACTTTCACACTCCATACCAATACTTTCCAAGGAATTTATTATTTGACAACATAAAGTAAATTTCTTTTTAATTTCAGGACTGGGCATCCCTATTACCGCCGTACTCTCATGCAATGACAAGGGAATAAACACTCATCTTGAGAATAACACATCTAGCATAGAAAATATTGGCCACCCCCTGCCACTTCATGAGCGGTATGAGCACACAAAAAGGAAATTCACTTTGAAAATTAGAGATGGCACATACAAATTTACTAGAACGACACGGAAATACAACATAGGTAGTTATGGTGGACTCATGTGGCAAAACTAGTTTTAAGGATTTCAGATGCACAAGTAGTATTTCTACTTAGTACAAGTGGAGGCTAGCAAAAAGATTGAGAAGCAACCAACAAAGAAACAAAATTTCAAATAAACGAGCATTAAGCATAACTAACACCGAATAATGCACCACAAGTAGGATGTAATTTCATTGCATAACTATCGACTTTCGTGCTTGCATAGGGAATCACAAACCTTAACACCAATATTCTTACTAAAGCAAAATTACTCACCAACATGGCTCACATATTATTATCATCATATCTCAAAACTATTACAAAGAATCAAGTTTATTTTGTCCAATGGTCTTCATGAAAGTTTTTATCATATCCCTCTTGAATATCTACCACTTTGGGACTAGTTTCATATCTTGCAATTGCTTTTGCTAAGCTCAAACAAATTTAAGTGAAGAACATGAGCATAAAATTTTCTTCTCTCAAAATAATATAAGTGAAGCATGAGAGAATTTATTCAAGAATTTATTAAAGCACACCATGCTCAAAAGGATATAAGCGAATCACTAGAGCAATTCCATAGCTCAAAAAAAATTAAGTGAAGCACATAGAGCAATTCTAACAAAACATAACATAATTTTACCTCTCTCAAATAGGTGTGTTCAGCAAGGGTAGTTGTGGCAAACTAAAAAGCAAAACAAGCAAAGACTCATATAATACAAGACGCTCCAAGCAAAACTCATGGTATGTGACGAATAAAAATATAGCTCCAAGTAAAATTACCTATGGTCGTTAGAAGAAAGAGGGGATGCCTTCCGGGGCATCCCCAAGCTCAGTTGCTTGGTTCTCCTTGAATATTAACGTGGGGTGCCATGGGAATCCCCAAGCTTAGGCTCTTTTCACTCCTTATTCCTTCATCCATCATGATCTCACCCAAAACTTGAAAACTTCAATCATACAAAACTTAACAAAACCTTCGTGAAATTCGTTAGTATAATAAAGCAAATCACCACTCTAAGTACTGTTGCAAACCCATTCATATTTTTATATCTACTGTATTCCAACTTTACCATGGCTTATACCCTCCAATACAATCCATAGATTCATCAAAATAAGCACACGATGCAACAAAAACAGAATCTGTCAAAAACAGAACAGTCTATAGTAATCTGAACTCTAACCATACTTCTGTAACTTCAAAAATTCTAAATATTTAGTACAATGTAGACAATTTGTATATAAATCTTGTGTAAAAATTCAGAAACTTTCGTCGCTTCTGTGATTTATAAAAATTGTTTTGCTGGACGCAAAAGTTTTTGTTTTCCAACAAGATCAAATCAACTATCACCAAACATAATCCCAAAGGCTTTACTTGGCACAAAACTTAATTAAAACATAAAAACACAATCATAACAGTAGCATAATTGTGTGAGCACTCAAGAACAGAAAAAAAAGGCAAAAATAAATTTATTTATTGTGTTGCCTCCCAACAAGCGCTATCGTTTTATGCCCTTAGCTAGGCATAAAGCATATATTCAAGTATTGTCATCTTTAGTCTTTGGACCATAGGTTGCCCTCATGATAGATTCATATGGTGGCTTAATTCTTGTTCTAGGGAAGTGTTTCATACCCTTCCTTAGTGGAAATCCAAATTTAATATGGCCTTCTTTCATGTACTTCATGGCACCTATAGTTCATAAAAACGGTCTACCAAGTATAATGGGACACGACAGATTGTAATCAATATCAAGAACAATAAAATCAATGGGCACATAATTCCTATTTGCAAGAATAAGAACATCATTAATTCTTCCCAAAGGCTTTTTAATAGTAGAATCCGCCAAGTGCAAATTAAGTGAACATTCTTCAATATTGGTAAGACCAAGCACATCACGTAGAGATTTCGGAATTGTGGAAACACTAGCACCAAAATCACATAAAGCAAAGCACTAATAATTTTCAATCTTGAATTTAATAGTAGGTTCCCATTCATCATGTAATTTTCTAGGAATTGAAATCTCTAACTCCAATTTTTTCTTCTAAAGCTTTCATCATGGCATCAATAATATATTTAGTAAAAGCTTTATCTTGTTCATAGGCATGGGTGAATTTATCATGGATTGCAACAAAGAAATACATTCAATCAAAGAGTGATAACCCACAAGTATAGGGGATCGCAACAGTTTTCGAGGGTGGAGTATTCAACCCAAATTTATTGATTCGACACAAGGGGAGCCAAAGAATATTCTCAAGTATTAGCAGTTGAGTTGTAAATTCAACCACACTTGGAGAACTTAATATCTGCAGCAAAGTATTTAGTAGCAAAGTAGTATGGAAGTAACGGTAACAGTAGCAAAAGTAACGGTAGCAGTTTTGTAGTAATTGTAACAGTGGCAACGACAAAGTAACTAAGCAAAGAGCAATATGTGAAAAGCTCGTAGTCATTGGATCAGTGATGGATAATTATGTCGGATGCGATTCCTCATGCAATAGTTATAACATAGGGTGACACAGAACTAGCTCCAGTTCATCAATGTAATGTAGGCATGTATTCCGAATATAGTCATACGTGCTTATCGAAAAGAACTTGCATGGCATCTTTTGTCCTACACTCCCGTGGTAGCGGGGTCCTATTGCAAACTAAGGGATATTAAGGCCTACTTTTAATAGAGTACTAGACCAAAGCATTAACACTAAGGGATATTAAGGCCTACTTTTAATAGAGTACTAGACCAAAGCATTAACACTTAGTGAATACATGAACTCCTCAAACTACGGTCATCACCGATAAGTATCCAGATTATTGTCACTTCCGGGTTAACGGATCATAACACATAATAGGTGACTATAGACTTGCAAGATAGGATCAAGAACTCACATATATTCATGAAAACATAATAGGTTCAGATCTGAAATCATGGCACTCGGGCCCTAGTGACAAGCATTAAGCATAGCAAAGTCATAGCAACATCAATCTCAGAACATAGTGGATACTAGGGATCAAACCCTTACTACAAAAAATACACTTCTGTGATGATACATGTTTGTCACAGTAGGTCGCGTTTTTTGTCATGCATGTACATCCATGATGATTTTATGACAGAATCAAGATAGTCATACATGTGCTGTCGTAGAAGTGTTCCATGACATTACCAAAATTATCATCACGGAAGTGTCCACTTCCATGACGATAAATCGCGTGTCACAGAAGTGCTTTCGTCAAGGGTGAGTGACACGTGGCATCCACCGTAACGGAACGCCGTTAAGCTATCGGGTCGGATTTTGGATCCGATAACCCGTTAACAGCCCTGACCAATGGGAAATTTCCACGTGTAAAATCCTGATTGGCCGAAGGGAACACCTGTCAGCTCGTCAGTGGGCCAGATGTCGCCCGTCCATTGGAGGAGACATGCCTATGATACGTCGACACGTGGCTGGGCCCAACAGAGGCCCATATAGGTTAAAAAGGCCGGCCCAGTCAAAGGCCCGTAGAACTTAATCAGGTACTTGTGGGCCAGCCCAATAACGGCCTGCTTAATAAAGGCCCATTTATGGCCCGAAGCCAGATCTGGCCCATTAATTGTTCGCCCAATATTTGGGCCCATTTAAAGCCCGAAGCCAGATCTGGCCCGTTAATTGCTCACCCAATATTTGGGCCCATTTGCGGCCCAAAGCCAGATTTGCCTGTTAATTGTTCGCCGAATATTTGGGCCCAACTACAGCCCAGTGACTTTCGGCCTGTTAGAGGTCTGCTGTAGACATGGGCCCATTTCAGCCTGGTGTGACCTTTGGCCTGGGAATGGCCCGTGCTGCCCATGGGCCATATATGGTCTAACGGGACATCGGGCCCACTAACGGGCCGTGCTAAAGGTGGCAACAGTTAAGCCCAACGTCACTTTGGGCCTGTTAAAGGCATGTCGCGTAATTCGGCCCGTTGATGCCTGTACTAAGCTTTTGGCCTCTTAAAGGCCCATGATATTAGTGGGCCAACTAAGGCCCGAGATATGTTTCGGCCTGGTAACGACCCGTGAGCTAACTGGGCCCAAAATGGCCCGGTCTACATTTCGGCCTGCTGAAGGCCCGTCGACGACTAGTGAAAATTGAGGCCCAACATGCATTTCGGCCTGCTAAAGGCCCGTGGTTTCATCTCGGCCGTAACAGGCCAGTACAATATTCAACCTGCTAATGGCCCAATGCTACCTGGGCCAAACTAAGTGCTGGGTCGACAAAAGGCCCAACTAAAATATAGGCCGGTGTAAGTTTGGGCCTGGCGCAATGTGTGAAGGCCCCAATCATTCAGGCCCAAGAAAGACGCAGGCCAGCCCAATTGTGGCCCGCTAAAAACCTAGCCCGTTAGAGTCGAATGTTTCGGTCCCGTCGACTACATCTGATTTTTTTTCAGATAGCGCATGATGGCAGTAACTAGTAGGAATTAAGAAGAAACCTACTCTATACAATAAAGAAATTACGACATAGTAACTAAGAATAATCCTACACTATACAATAAAGGATTTAAGGTATATTACATCCACTGGGCATCGAAGTTCGCCACCAGTGATCATAAAGCGCAACGAAGAAGCAGATTACAAGAACTGGGCACCATTGCAGCGTAACAAAATAATACTGAACCGAGACCACTTCCAAGACAGTTCAAGAAAGGTTAGCCTTGCGGGGGAACTGCTGCGCAAGCTGCTGAGCAAGGCTGTGAGACCGGCCTAGCATGTCGGTCATAGCTTCCAGGTGTAGCTGTTTAGCGATGAGGTTCTCATTGGTGTTCTCTGCAATCTTTCTTAGAGATAGGACTTCAAGTCGAAGTTGAGTTGCAGAATGCCTTTCTACTAGAACTTTGGACTGAAGAAGTCAAACTAATTCAGACAACAAATTCTGTGAGCTTGTCTAACTGTTAGTCTCAAATAACTTGAACACTGCATCAAGACAAGACTTTGGGGTTGTCTCGCTATCTTCAAGATGTTTTGGCTTCTTTGCTGCAATATATGTTGGGTTTGTCTCACAGCCTTCAGCAGACTTGTGCATGCCATCAAGCATATCACCCTGAAACAAAGTAGAGAGATGATAGGTTTTGCACGTGTATAAACAAAGATGATAACTGTTCTGCCAATTCTATCCAATTTCAAATTAGAAAATAAAGAGTAAGTTCAAAATATCAATAGCATAATTTGGCATTGTTCATAATGCGGGGAGCTTCACCACACTACTAGATTACCATGTCAACATAACAAGCATAGATGAAGGGCAAAGAAAATCATTGTATCTATTTTGGATAATGTTCATGGCATGTTGTTCATATGATCAGCCACATCAGTAATATAAAACAGGAGATGACAAGGTGCAAACGTGGGCTGCTTCACCACACACTGGATTATAGATCCACAAAAACAAGCATACATATAGGGAGTATTAAGTAATGTGCATGGTATGAATAAGGAATTTGGTTTTACAAGTAAAACTTAGAACTTATGGTTCTTACGAACATGCATTTTGGTAGAAACAGCAAACTAAACAGCAGTAAACGATAGGGAGTATGAGCAAATTAAACAGCAGTTGAGGATAAAGGATTTAGAAGGACTGACTTACATTAACAGTTAACACCGGCTTTATAATGCCCTTATCCATGTCAAGGGAAGGATAACTCAATAATTTCAGCACATAATCTTCCTCATAAGCATTGCCTGTACTCTACATTTTGTAGAGAGTAATTATAGATATGATAATACTGGAAGGGATAGAGGATAAAGAAGATAAGATGCAGATTGATGCTACATAATCAACAACGAATCCCTGGAAGTACAAGCGTTACAGGACAAAATGTACTGACAAGAGAAATGGGCTACACTTCTGCACTGGCATTGTTTGTGTATTCTACTTGTTGGTAAGATTAAATATACATCTGATCTTTTTTAGTAAATGGTGGGCGAGGGAGATAAGATGCATAATGCTACAAAATGAACCAATCCCTCTTCCCATAATACAAGAGTGTTTTGAACACTGGTGTACTGTACAAAACGTTCTTATATTATGGGATGGAGGGAGTAGCTGTTAATGTAAGTACAGTGATAGACCGCGTTCAGTCCTTACAAGAGGACTGCAGAGCTAAACCTCTTCAAAACATTGGGTTGATTCTAAATTTATGTAAGAGTCCATACGGATCTTATAATGTCCAACAAATGGACGATTACGAGTCTAACATGTGCAGTGATGCTACATAATCAAACAGCTATGAAAGTAAGTATGGTCATACAGGGCAAGAGGTACTCACAAGAGCAATGCAGTGTGCAGTATAGTTGCGAGATTCTGTGGTCCCTTGAGAACGAATGTTCTTCTGCTAACAGTTCTCGTACAAGTGAGACATTAAGGCAAATGCAGAAATGTAGTTCAAATTGTGATGTGATATCATAGACAGTATCTTACGCTGCAGCCGAGACCAATGTGTAACAAGATTATTCCAGTAACCGTCGGATAAATGTAGCACCGGAGACTTGACAGAAATTTCGTTCAGAGGCTTGCCATCGAAGTGCGCTTGCCTCAGGTAGGAACGATACTTCATGAATGAGCGCTTGAAAAGCGCAACCAACCCTTGCTCGTCATCACAATCCAGTTTGCTCCTCACCTATTTAAAAGAATGAAATCTTGTGTCTTCTATCAGCAGAAACATATGCAGTAATGACCATGAATAACATTAGTACATTACTTACACGTAAGTTGCGGAGGAAGACTGGAAATTGTTCTATGTCTGCGATATAATCTTTCCATGAAGGAAAGATGAGCACAAAGTTCCTGACAACAACATAAGCTTCGTCTTCTAAACTGGGAAGAAATGGAACAGGGGTCCTATTTGCTGCAATTGGGGCTCTCTCTAGCTCGAAAAGGGATTCGGCAACTGGATTTGGTGTACTCTTTGCTGGAATGGGGGGTTTTGCATCGTACAGCTGGTGCTATGTCAACTGGCATAATCATACTGTTTGCTACAGTTGGGGTCTGCTGAGTTGGGGCATCAGAAATGACCAGTGTAGTAGGGCTAGAGTCTGCTAGAGTTGGGGTATTTTGTGGGTCAGGTGATATTGCAACTACACCTAATGGGCTATTTGATTTATCAGATGCCACTACCTTTTCCAAATACTTTGCTTGTGCTCCTCCATGATCAGCAATCGCCCTCTTCCTTTTGAATGTCTGATACAAAAGAACAACATTTGAATGGATAAATATGGTATGATGACAGATGGAATATGTACTGAAAATGGATAGGCAGGGCGTATTCACATACACGATGTGTAAACTAAGCTAATGGCAGTTCAACAAAGTAGAAGCAATGCAAAGCATCAGTTGCAAGATATGTGCGAGCAATGTAACCTTGGAAAGTTAGAGCAAGTACCTTGATGGGTGAATAAGATAGGGCATCTTCCTCTGACTCCTCCACTAGGGAGCTACATTGACTTAGGTCTCCCTCTAGCTCGGAATCACTGTTAGGATCATATTCTGAGCATGAATCTGTAGGTGGAGAGTGTTTGCATTGCATTGCATCCAGACTTGATTTCAGTCCCTTAATGCCAAGTTTGACAGCCATGACATTGTTCTGCTTTATTCTTTTCATGCGCGAAAGCTCATAATCATTATGATGCTGTTCAGAATCTGAGATTCATGAAAACATAAAAAATTGTCAGATTATCTAAGGAATGCATTGCGGATTCAACTCGGAGAGTTTCTCCCTATAAACCCCTGCATATGCAAAGTTCACCTCCCCAACCGTGCTGACCAAACCACACACAAAAATACAAACCCCTTATGTCTCTATAACAGGCAGGCATACATTTCAAAACTGAAGTAGGAACATTAGAATCATATGAAATTCGTATTTGAACAAATAAACTAAGCAATTATGAGTGGCGTAATGTTTAGCTTCAAGGGTGGAGTGTTGGTAGTGCGACACAAAGCAAGTAGGCAGATTGTATTCCATGTAAAAGATCGAAACCTATGTAAATGCTAGAAATGACACTTTCTTTCTATACAATGCAGTGTTCGTTACCCACACATGATGGAAGAGATCACATAGAGAAATACTATTCACTCATGTCTACGGTTCCAGTATTTAGAAATAGGGTGGTCCACCCTAAAAGAATATTGACAACAAATATGACAAGGCAAGCATAGATGTAGTGAATCAATCATTTACTTGTGAGCTTACTAGGACAAGTATGCAGAATTGTAACTGCAGTAAGAGACCGTCCAAAATCTGAATGAAGAAGTTTGTCTAGCACTTATTGTTTGCAACTAATCGACATGAATAATTGGATATTATATCGAATGAGTAAGAAAGACAAGTAAAATTGTCAACAAACCTGGCTTGCGGTAGTAATCTGGGTCAATGTCACTATGACCAACAATCCAAAATGACTAGTTTCTGTTCCGAGGGCCGGAATTTTGAAAACCCTGTGAACTTTAGAGGTACTAAAGATTACCGAAATACATCTGAACCATTAAGTGTAGGTAGCACTGAGCACACAACAAACCCTAATGACAGTCCTGCCTAATGAGTAATGAATCAATTAGAAAATGGGTGATGAGGAGTGGCTGCTGAGTGTTGAGGACGTATCTCAGGATAAATCGGGTTGGCTTGGTGGGTGTTGCACGCCTGAGCCCTGAACGGACTGGGAAGGTAGGCACGGCGGCACGCCCGGGCAACGGTGACGCTATTGGGCGAGCGGCTCCTGGCCTCCTGTTAGTCCGGCGTCTCCTCCTAGAGTCATGCCGTCCGGGGACGGCAAGTCGCCGGCGAGGCAGGCGGCTGGGGCGAGTAGAGATCGGAAGCGCGCAGCAGAATAGAGGGGAATCAGGGCCTGGTGAGGGAGTCCTGGATTAGGGGGTATCCGGACAGCCGGACTGTGTACAACGTCTGGACTATTGAAGCGTGAAGATACAAGACTCAAGACTTCGGCCCATGTCCGGATGGGACTCTCCTTTGCGTGGAAGACAAGCTTGGCGATCCGGATATTATATTTCCTTCCTTGTAACCGACTCCATGTAAACCCTAACCCTCTCCGGTGTCTATATAAACCGGATAGGTTGGTCCTTAGAAGGCCGATCACAATTACAATCATACCATCATAGGCTAGCTCTTAGGGTTTAGCCTCTACGATCTCGTGGTAGATCTACTCTTGTACTACTCATATCTTCAATATTAATCAAGCAGGAAATAGGGTTTTACCTCCATCAAGAGGGCCCGAACCTGGGTAAACATCTGTGTCCCTTGCTTCCTGTTACCATCAGCCTTGACGCACAGATCGGGACCCCCTACCCGAGATCCGCCGGTTTTGACACCAACATTGGTGCTTTCATTGGGAGTTCCTCTGTCTCGTTGCTGTCGGGCTCGATGGCTCCTTCAATCATCATCAACAATGCGGTCCAGGGCGAGACTTTTCTCCCCGGACAGATCTTCGTGTTTGGCGGCTTCGCATTGCGGGCCAATTCACTTGGCCATCTGGAGCAGATCGACAGCTACGCCCCTGGCCATCAAATCAGGTTCGGAAACCTGAACTACATGGTGGATATCCGCACAGACTTGATCTTTGACGGATTCGGGCCAGCGCCAGGAGCACCGAATAGTCACGATGAGCACGGCTTAGACCTGCTATCAGACGATGCTCGGGATATCACCACGGCAGAAGCCTCGGATCTAAATTCGGGGCAGGTTGCATTGCCCAAGGACGGAGGGCTGGACCCCGTCCCGCAGGCCGCGCCCTCATCAGCGATGGAGCCGAACACAAGCCTCACTTCTGAGGAAGCCTGTGACTCCGGACCCCCGGATTCGTATCCGGCTGTAGGTTCCAGTCCGCGCGTTCCCGAGCCCGCCGAGCCTGGTTGGGCTCCGGTGATGGAGTTCACCGCTGCGGACATCATTCAACACTCACCCTTTGGCGACATGCTGAACTCATTGAAGTCTCTCTCTTTGTCAGGAGGCTCTGGGCCGAACTATGTCTGGCTTGAGTGGGAAGCCGGCGACGACGGAATTCGTTGCCCACCCACCACCCACTTCATTGCCATGGTCGATGATTTAACCGACGTGCTTGACTTCGACTCCGAAGACATCAATGGTATGGACGATGATGCAGGAGAACTACAGGAGCCACCGCTCACAAGGCAGTGGACGGCCACCTCCTCATACGATATATATATATATGGTGGACACTCCAAAGGAAACCAATGGCGGCAAGGCAACGGAGGACAACCCCTCAGGGAAAAAGCAAAACATGTGCATCATCGGCGTCACTCCAAGCCCCGCCACATCAACACCGGCCCCGGAGACGAAAGCAGTCTGGATGGTGCCGAAGAGGAATACAACTCTGATCAGCCTACCTTCAAACAGGCCAGGCCGGTCACGATGGGATACTTGGAGAGGTACAATTATACACCCCCCTACGACGACGAGGTAAGCCTCGGCAATGACGAATTCGGTGTACCTGAAGTCCCAGTGGAACAAGTTCGCTTCAAGAGACGGCTCATGGCCACGGCAAGGAGCCTGCAAAGGAAGCAAGAGCAGCTTAAAGCTGACCAACACGTGCTAGTGGATAGGTGGACCAAGGTACTGGCCACCGAAAAGTACGAACTCGACAGCCCCAACAAAGGGCATACACGGCACAACTAGCTACCTCAACTCAAGCAGGAAAACCACAGGCACACACCCTGATACATCCATTTTGCATCATGCTTTTATGTCAATATTTATTGCATTATGGGCTGTTATTTCACGTTTTGTCATAATACTTATGGCTATTCTCTCTTATTTTACAAGGTTTACATGAAGAGGGAGAATGTCGGGAGCTGGAATTCTGGGCTGGAAAAGGAGCAAATATTGAAGGACTATTCTACGCAACTCCAAAAGTCCTGAAACTCCACGGAATACCTTAAAATAAATAAGTAAAAATCGTCACCAAAGATGAAGGCCAGGGGGCCCACACCCTGCTCACGAGGGTGGGGGGTGCCCCCCTGGGCGTGCCCCCTACCTCGTGGGCCCCCTGGTGGCTCTCCGACGTCCATCTTCTCCTATATGAAGTCTTTCGATGAGAAAAAAATAGAAGAGAACCTTTCGGGACGAGACTCCGCCGCCACGAGGCGGAACCAATCTAGGGCTCCGGCAGAGCTGTTCTGCCGGGGACACTTCCCTCCGGGAGGGGGAAATCATCACCATCGTCATCACCAACGCTCCTCTCATCGGGAGAGGGCAATCTCCATCAACATCTTCACCATCACCATCTCATCTCCAAACCCTAGTTCATCTCTTGTATCCAATTCTTGTCTCCAAGTCCGGGATTGGTGCTAGTAGGTTGCTAGTAGTGTTGATTACTCCTTGTAGTTGATGCTAGTTGGTTTATTTGGTTGAAGATCATATGTTCAGATCCTTTATGCACATTATTACCCCTCTGATTATGAACATGAATATGCTTTGTGAGTAGTTACGTTTGTTCCTGAGGACAAGGGAGAAGTCTTGCTATTAGTAGTTATGTGAATTTGGTATTTGTTCGATATTTTGATAAGATGTATGTTGTCTAACCTCTAGTGGTGTTATGTGAACGTCGACTACTTAACATTTCACCATTATTTGGGCCTAGAGGAAGGCATTGGGAAGTAATAAGTAGATGATGGGTTGCTAGAGTGATAGAAGCTTAAACCCTAGTTTATGCGTTGCTTCGTAAGGGGCTGATTTGGATCCATATGTTTCATGCTATGGTTAGGTTTACCTTAATACTTTTGTTGTAGTTGCGGATGCTTGCAATAGAGGTTAATCATAAGTGGGATGCTTGTCCAAGTAAGGGCAATACTCAAGCACCGGTCCACCCACATATCAAATTATCAAAGTACCGAACGCGAATCATATGAGCGTGATGAAAACTAGCTTGACGATATTCCCATGTGTCCTCGGGAGCGCTTTTCTTATTATAAGAGTTTGTCCAGGCTTGTCCTTTGCTACAGAAAGGATTGGGCCACCTTGCTGCACTTTATTTACTTTTGTTACTTGTTGCTCGTTACAATTTATCCTATCACAAAACTATCTGTTACCACTTATTTCAGTACTTGCAGAGAATACCTTGCTGAAAACCACTTATCATTTCCTTCTGCTCCTCATTGGGTTCGACACTCTTACTTATCAAAAGGACTACGGAGATCCCCTATACTTGTGGGTCATCACACCCAAACGTCCACACATCACTACGGTCCAAGACAGTAAGAAGCATGCACAAAGAGGCACCCTCAAGCCTCGACACAAAGGTCATAAACGTCAAGACAAGGAAACTGGTGCCAAGTCCAGCAACTCTCAGTCCAATAGACGGACAAAGAACATCTCAAGCCTACTCGGCCAAAGCCAACCACTAGATCAACCGTGTAAAATTCACGGTACTCCTAGAAGGACGGCAATGCATACCAATAGAGAATGCCGGATCCTCAAAACAAAACGGCTGGTCGTGCGCCAGAAGCAATAAGGGGAGGCGCCTCGTCAAAGACCCCCCCCCCCCCCAGGGCATAAAAGTACGGCCGATCGCCCATGATCACATCAACCATAGCAAGTAAATTGCAGTACCTCTAGACCTAGTAGTCCAGGGGCTCTACAACACGCAAAGCCCACACGGGCAGGAAGCCACGAATAACATCTCCTAAAAGATGTAAGGTGCAAAGGCCAAGTTTTATTGGCCCAGAACTCTAACAGTTGTCTTCGGATCACCCAAAAAATGCTACGCCAAAGAATAAATCTTCGGCACCATCCCATCATGCGGTAGTTTACCGTATACCAATGGTATAAACCACGTTGACTAGATTCCACGTAGTAAATCACTCAGGCCAACTATCCGGACACCCATTGAGGAGTCCGCGCTACCTCACGGTATAACGACTGGGCCCACTGGGGTCCGATCAGGGACCCTTGGACCAACCACAAAGAGGATGCCCAACTACCTTCAAGCATTTGCCTTTACATACTAACGATTGACGCAGAACAGGATTGGCGGCGTGGAACCAGCCCGGACACGCAATGGCAGGAACATGCAGATAGAAGACAGTTCGGATTCAATCTTGATCCACTCACAACCCCCTCCAGTCCGGTCACCACAGGTTCCACCAAATAACACCTCTTTTCATACATCATACTCATACGCATAGACATATCATCCTACTACGGTGGGTAGACTTAAATAACACTTACCGACCGTTGTTTATCGCCGATGCCTCTTTGCCGAAAATGACAGCCACGCTTCGCGTTCGCCCGGTTACACCAGGGGCTTCACAGTACGGCAATACAATCCGACCACCTTTTCGGTCGCTCAACACCCGAACTTATAGCACTATATGCATCAGCTCCGAATCATGTCTTGGGTCATTGGTTGGGTTTGCCCGGCTCCCATGTTTTGGTACCTTACGTTCCGTTCTGTCGGCTAAGGTAGCGCTGGGAGAACTACTGCGACTGTGTCCCGGTTCAGCCGGACGAGCACCTCAGTAGAGAAAGCCGAAAACCGGCCGTCATGATGAAGCGAGAGCTGGTCAGCTGTTCGAGAGGTTGTAAAATCCTTAAAGATTTATTCCGCACAACGCCATTATAAATGCAGAGTGCGACGGATCGGTCTTCTGATCAGGCGCCAATAGAGCACCTAGTTCGTCCTTCCGAACACTAGGGGCTGCGCTGACCATACTCGAATTCCTATGGCCAAGTGAGAGTAATAAAGCCTTATAGTCCAATTGCCTGGTTCGCGGAGAGAAACACCTCCTTAAAAGGACCCAACTATGGGATAAAGAGCGTTCATATATATCCCGAACACCCCCGTATTCTTTTTATGAGGGGGCAGAAGCCGACGACTTGCCAACTCTCAGAATTTGCATACAATAAACAGCCGCACAGGAAGAACATATGTTCAAACAAAACAGGCAATATATAATGACAAATGCCATTATCCCATATTACAAAATCCGACACAAATGCCCTCAGGGAAATATAATGTCTTTGGCACACTTATCCACCGCAAGGCGGGCCCCTTTCATCACACCTTCATAATACAGCTCGGGCTTGCAGTGCTCCTTACCCTCCGGCGGCCCCTCAGTCATCAGCTTCTCCGCGTCAAGCTGCCCCCAATGCACTTTCACATGGGCAAACGCCATGCGCGCGCCTTCTATACAGACTGATCGCTTGATAGCATCAAGCCGAGGACAGGCACCCACAATGCGCTTGACGAGTCCGAAGTAACTGCTTGGAATTGGCTCCGTAGGCCATAGCCAGACAACTAAGTCCTTCATGGCTAGTTCGGCCGCCTGGTGCAGTTTGACCATTCAGCTGATCGATAAAAGGCACCGGATAGTTTGGCGCCAAATACTGCGACCAGAAATCCCTCTTCGCAGACTTCTTCTCCGCGGTTCGGTAGAATTGGGCGGCATCTGATATGCTGCGAGGAAGATCCGCAAAAGCCCCTGGAAACATAAGAATTCAGCTTGCCGCTTAGGATTCTTCCCATTATCATGTACATAGGCTAAGAATACAGAAGAACTTAGCAGCCGCAACTTTCCGGGCCTCCTGAATGTCCTGCGCAACACCTCGGGCTTCTTCCCGAGCACCTTCCGCAGCCTCGAGAGCTTGGGAGAGTTCGCATCCTTTCCCTACTAGACTCTGCTCCAAGCCCTCGCTTTTCTTCACAGCTTCCTGGAGCTCTCGCTCAGCTGCGATGACCCTGGCCTCGTGTTTTTCACGAAGCGCCTGTTCAGCGACAACCTTCTTGTTGGCATCGGCCATAGACTTCTTTAGTGCCGCGTATTCGGCACTCGCTCCTAGAGCATACAATAGAAATACTTTTCTCTAAGCACAACTATTCAATCAAGCAATCCTCCAACGAATATCTTGTAGCTCGGACTGCGGAGGGGCCTGTGGAGGCGTCTCGCTCGCCAAGGCGTCTGAGCCCAGCGAATCCTCCAACGAGGACCGGCCGGCGCAAGATCTTGCCGGACTGTGCAGAGTATGGCATCAGTTAAAACTACTATATCCAAAAACAATCCCGGACGCATATGCATGTTCGGATACTTACGACTTCTCTAGGGGCTGGGCCATGGGATCCCACTCCGGGCTGCTATCGGCAGCCGTGGTGGATGCCTTTGGGAGGAAACCTTTCCCCCTCTTGGGCGATCCGGCCTCCGGAGATGTGGAGGCCGTCCTCTTCCTCCCGCCATCAGAGTGTGGCTCATCCTCCTCTGCTTCCTCCTCTTCATCCTCAGACGAAGGATCGTCGCTGGAGTCTTCGGATTTGGCGTCTGAAGCCTCGCGACGGCGAAGGCCACTCCGGGTCTTCTTGACCTTCTTGGAGGCCTCTTTCTTTGGCGCCTCGTAAGGCGTGGGGACCAGCATCTTCGTCAGAAGAGGTCCGGCCGGTTCCTCCGGCAGTGGGGCGGGACAATGTATCCGCTCCACCTTCTTTATCCATCGCTGAGGTCACAATGAAACACGATTAAGATGTCTCCCTCACGACATGCCAGCTGAATCATGAATGGACAGAGCGTGGATGTAACTTACCAAGCTTGCAGAATGGGATAATTGATACCCACGGTCCTTGGCAGGGCCTGGCCACGATTTGCCGGACTTGAAGAGCACCTTCCAGATATCCTTGTGGGAGGAATCATAAATCCCCTGAAGGGTTTGGTGCTCGGTTGGGTCGAACTCCCACAGAGTGCAAGCTCGGCGCTGACGGGTGAGAACCAGGCGAACTAGCATCACCTGGACTACGTCGACGAGTTTGACGTCCCTGTCGACCACACCCTGGACGCACGTCTGGAGAAGTGACAGATCATCGGACGAGGACCAGTTCGGGCCCTTCTTGGGCCAGGATGTGCGTCGCAGTGGAGCTCCGGATCTGAACTCTGGAGCTGTCGCCCACTTTTTGCCACGTGGTTCGGTGATATAGAACCACTGCTGCTGCCACTCCTTGACGGAGTCATTGAAAGCGCCTTTTGGCCAGACGGCCTTGGGCATCTTGCTTACCATGGCCCCGCCGCACTCGGCATGTTCGCCACTCACCACCTTGGGCTTCACATTGAAAATCTTCAGCCACAGGCCGAAGTGAGGTGGGATATGGAGAAAAGCCTCGCACACGACAATGAACGTCGAGATATTGAGGAAGGAGTTGGGGGAAAGGTCATGGAAATCGATCCTGTAGTAATACATGACTCCACGAACAAAAGGGTGAATGGGAAACCCGAGCCCGCGGACAAAATGGGGAAGGAACACGACTCTCTCTTGAGGTTCCGGACTGGAGACGACCTATACCGCCGGTGGGAGACGGTGGACGATCTTCTGGGCCAGATACCCGGCTCCCCGGAGCTTCTTGATGTCCTTCTCCTGGATGGTCGAGGCCATCCATCTGCCTCCTGCTCCGGATCCGGACATCTTTGGAAAACCTCTCTTCGATGGAGAAGAAGGGTACTAGTGCATTAGGGCTCGAACAGAGGGGAATGAGCTGACGGAAGGAGGAGGCGTGATAAAGGGGAAGAGACCTAACCTCTTTATAGGGGTGGTAAATGCTTTTTGCGCCTCCCCACTTGCCTGGTGGAACCCGTATGCTTCCCACTCGCCACGATTAGCGGCACGGTTGTTTTACCCATACCCGCATTGATGAGGATCCTGTGATAAAGGGACACGATCTCTGCTTTGACAAGACGTGACAGGGAAACCGCCTCGCAATATCCGCTGTGGCAGGTTGTGGGAAAATGGTTCGGATAATGATCCGACCGTAATAACATGTCACGTCGTCTGAAAAAGTTGTCAGTAGATTGCATTTGTAAAATATCATTCTCTCTACCGTGGTGTGCGAAAATCATTTTGTGGATCAGGACACGGTCTACGTGTTCGATAATTACTTCGGAGTATTCGGAGAAGGAACCCGCCTTGCAATGCCGAAGACAATACTACGTGCGGGACTCATCGTCATTGAAGCCTGGTTCAAGGGATACTGAGGTAGTCCTGGATTAGGGGGTATCCGGACAGCCGGACTGTGTACAATGTCCGGACTATTGAAGCGTGAAGATACAAGACTCAAGACTTCAGCCCGTGTCCGGATGGGACTCTCCTTTGCGTGGAAGACAAGCTTGGTGATCCGGATATTATATTTCCTTCCTTGTAACCGACTCCACGTAAACCCTAACCCTCTCCGGTGTCTATATAAACCGGAGAGGTTGGTCCTTAGAAGGCCGATCACAATTACAATCATACCATCATAGGCTAGCTCTTAGGGTTTAGCCTCTATGATCTCGTGGTAGATCTACTCTTGTACTACCCATATCTTCAATATTAATCAAGCAGGAAGTAGGTTTTTACCTCCATCAAGAGGGCCCAAACCTGGGTAAACATTTGTGTCCCTTGCTTCCTGTTACCATCAGCCTTGACGCACAGATCGGGACCCCCTACCCGAGATCCGCCGGTTTTGACACCGACACCTGGGATGACCCAAAATCCCAAGGTGGGCCGGCCCACCGTGGGCACCCTGTAGGGATACACACCCGAGCGGCGAACATGCATTTTCGAAACTAATTTAGGAACATTTAGCTGACCAATTAAACAACTCTGTTTTAATAATATCAGATTCGTATTTGAACAACTAAGCTTGTTTAGCTTGATGGGTGGAGCAGTGTTATTATGATACGAAGCACGTATTCTGATCGTATAGTGATCATGAAAGGCGGTTACTCTAAGCATATTTTTTTAGCAAAAGAGGGTTTCCCCTCTGATTTCTATTAAAGAAACCACCACGGAACCAACATGATCAATTAAACCCTAAGCATGATCAATTAAACCGTATTATGGCTGTGCCATGGCAGATTTGAAGCTGCAAACCGGAGAAATGATATTTAGCATCCATTGTTTGCTTCGAACTAAGAACTAAATTCTAAGAGCTGAAAAGAAAGTAGAGTAACCAAGTTAAGATCTATTTTCTGGTTGAGATAAAAAAGTTGAGGAAATATGAAGTACCACCTCTCTTGCGGCGCCGTGTAGGCATCGGAGGTGCGATGGATGTCGGTGGCGTTGACGCAGATCTGCGATGGTAGACGGGTGCATCGGGGGATAAGTCCCGTTGCGGTGGAAGAGAAGGTCGTGTGAGCGGCCCCGGCAAAGAGGACGACGGCGCCGATGAAATGAGAGGATGCGATGCAAGGCTATTGGTCCGTCGCCGTGGATGAGAAACGTCCATCTCTAGCAGTGGACGACGTGGTCTTGGTAGGCGCTCTAGCATGGTGGAGGACAGTGGCGATGGACGTGGTGGAGGACGGCGGCGATGGATAGGGTGGCGGACGGAGGCTGGTGTGGGGATAGGGTGTTCTAGCGCGGACGGTGTATGAATGGGAAAATGGAGGGAGAGGTATGGGGAACCATGTTTTTGGGATGCGCCTGTCTGAGATATGGGAAAGTTACGAACTTAGCCCCCGTTAAAAATTTGGACGTCTCGTCAGTTGGGGATAGGACGGTAATCTCGCATCTCGTCAATATTTGCCCAGAGCAATTTCGGGCGAGGAGAGGGTGGTTGGTGCCCACGGTGTATGAACGGGGCTGACAGGTAGGGCGGTTGTGTCACATCTGAGTGAAGTTACAAACCTGCTCCTATTGAAAATATTTGCCTACATAGATTTCGGCCGAGTCGAGTTTGTTTTGCCGCCCACCGTGTATGAATGGGGAATGGAGGGATAAACAGAGGTCTTTCGGACGAGCTTGAATCAAATGAGTTTTGCCGCCCATGTTTGACGCCCACCGTGTCGGAATGGGCTCAGAGGCGGTCGTGTCACATCTAGTTGAAGTTACTACCTACCCCTATTTAGAGCAGTGGAAATCGGGCCGATGGATTGTTCGTGTAATCGGGCCGATGGACACATCACACTTTCTTTTACTGTATATTTCATGCGATTACTTTTGGCATATCGAGATCTAAGCAATCTACAATAGGATGAAAAGACTAGCATCCTTCACATTATTGGCGAACTCAGTTCATAGAAACAAGCAATTCAACCATTCTGTGGGTAAATCAAAAGCGCCACTGGAATATTTTTCACTATCCAATCATACACGCAAAAGGGGGCGACACCACCATAGGGGCTGGTATGGGCGCCCGCCTCAGGTGGCTGGAAAGTGTGCACCTAGTTTGAGTCGTCCAGGTTGGCCCACGCTAGTTTTGTTCGTCCCGACGCACGAGCAGGCAATGTAAAAAATGAAGAAAAATGTTTCAATTTGGATGGGCTAATAACATAAGTGCAAGGCAGGCCCTATAGCAGGCTCGCGGCCCAAACGAGCGCCTCCCATATCGATCGACAGCAGGAAAAATCCCAATTCATTCGCTCCAGCCTCCAGTCTGGTTTGCTCCTAACCTAGCCGCCGCTGGACAGACCGACACAACACTTCCTCGTGCCCTCGTTGGAGGGCGGCCGCCGGTCTTCAAGCGAACAGAAGGACAAGAAGATGAAGATCCAACCCTGGGTGTAGCCTGCGTGGGAGGCAGCGGCGGCAGCACGGGCATGGCATCGAGCTTGCGCAAACGGAAAATCGTATCTTGCAAGAGTAGCATGCGCAACGAGCAGGTACATCACATCCCTAATTATATCTAATTCAACCCTTCAATTTCTGGCCAATAGTTAAACCTGACGGTGTTGTAAAACTGCTTGTATGTAGGGAATCTATGAGAAAATGAAACCAATTTCTACTTATTTTATAACTTCCCCAATCAATACTGAACTGACTGAATCTGATGTATCTAATCAAGTTTCCGGTGCAAACATACAAGCTCATGTTGTTCTTGAACCTGAAGTGTCTAATGAACAAACTGCTAATGAAGGATTTGATGCAAACATTTTACATGCTCCTGGTGATGAACATGTAGTGTCTAATGAGGGATCTAATGCAAGTATTTTGCAAGCTCATTGAAGGATTTAGTGTCTAATGATGATCTACTATGTTGGAGAGACAGAGATTTGCAGGCATTGATGACAAGCAAATTATAGTGCATTTTCATAGCTTGAGGAAACGTCGAGGCCATCTACCAGAAAGTCCCCGTATCATGACAACATAGCATAAATACTTTTCTAATATGTTGTTTGAAACTATTGGCATACTTGTGCAGGATAGATATATTGATATGCAGTTTGCGCACTGGTTATACGTGCAATTACACTTCGATATTTTCAGCCAGAGAACGAATAATTCAAGCAGGTACAGACCATGTTTGTAGTCCTTGTACACCATGTTGCATTTTGTGTTTTTTGGTGCTTGCATCATTTAGTGTTTATAATCTGAACTACTTTGGATCATTAGCTGGTTTTCGAAGTGCATGTAGCTTCACATTTATAAGTTATGTTGATTTCCGGAGTGCAAGTGCCTTCGTATTTTTTAAGTTAAATGTTCGCCCCTGGTAACTTGAATTCGTGGCCGCACACAAATCATACACGAATGCCAGTACGAATTAAATGAAATGCAGGGACTTACGCTAGCTCGTTGTACAGGCTCACTGCAGCTCTGCTTGCGCTTGGGATGTTCCATGTACAAGTCCATGTTACCACTTGCTTGGATGTGTAGGCCTTGTGCTCCTTGCATCCCCCTCTGCATTTTTGACACAGCGAATGGTTGATCAAATAAGAGGAATCGACCTTGATGTTGTACCCGAGGACAGATACTTACAAGGTTATACGGGTGTGCAGGATGTGTACCATATCCCTAGCGCCGTCATGCTTCGCTAAAAAATGGATTTGCTTGTTTCAGATGATATCTCCAGAAGAAATAAGAGTTAAAGTCAGAGTTGCATAGGCATGTAAGCTAAGAGAGCAGTGAAAGGATATCCAAACAGCGTCGACACAGTGCACAAGGGAGTGATGTGTGGATACCTAGTTCGGGCCGGTGTTTGGGCATGCTCGCCTAGCTAGAGTGCGGGTCACTTCAGAGCCGTTGAGGGTGATGCGCTGGCATTGGCTGGCCGGGCACGGATGCAGATCTTGAGTGGCAGCGGAGCGCTATGATGCGGTGGACGAGACTGTTGGTGAAGCCCCAACGGCCTTGGGGGGCGGAGGTGCGATGATGTGCTCGGTGAAGTAGCCCCGGTGAGCTGGGAGACGGCGTCGGTGAAGCACACCTGATGCAGTGGAACTCGGTGTCTGTGAGGCACGTCGGTTGCGGCGGCCGACATTGTCGGTGGACCACCCGGTGCGGTGGACAAGGGCGTAGATGAGGTAGCTCCGGTGCGGTGGTGAAGCGCGACCGTCGTCTTCATCGTCGTCGTCTGGCACAGAGGTGGGGAACGGTGGGGAAAGAGACGAAACAAGGGACAATTCGAGGGTTGGCGGCAAATTAGGGATTTGAGCAATCTGGGCGCGGAAGGGGACGGTGGAGAAGAGAGATTTTGCAGGGCTGAAATTGGGCCGCCAGATATTTCAATCCGAAACGTGGAAGCACGAACTTATATTGTCGTCGTCCTTTTTTTGTGGGGGAGGGGGTGAGTGGCTGGGTGCTACGCGTCCATCCGACACACGCGACCACCCTGACAGGACTATGCTTTGGTGCCTTAAGGCACCTGCCTTTGTGTCCATGACATGTGGGCCCAACAGGTGGCTGGCCACATGTCAGTGACCCAAAGGCAGTTTCCTTTAAGGCACCGAAGTAGCGTCCACCCAAACACGACCCTGGTCTGCCTGGTGCGCCTACATTTGAGAATGCAAACGAATCTTCTTTCATTTGCAAACGAATCTGTATGTATTACCATGCCCGTGTTTTCCTTGCAATAATTAGTCATTCGAAACGAGATACTCCACCCGTTCACTTTTGTAAGTCGTTTCAGACAACTTAAAATGAATTGTTTTGCACATTGTCTGAAATGTCTTCAAGGTCTTATAAAAGTGAACAGAGGGAGTACTATAAATTAATTAATGAGGAGTTATTTGAAAAAAAATTCGAAATGGTACCCATGCTAACGTGGATTAGAGTGTGTGTCACATAATTAGTTATTTGAATTAGAGTGTGTGTCATGTAGTTAGTTATTTGAATTAGAGTGTGTGTCACGTAGCGATCTCCAATTCTAACGTGGATTTCGCATTTCACTGTATCCATGCTACTTTTTTTAATACAAATTCATATGTATATGATGAACACTATGGTAGTGAGAAAACTTTTGGATGGATTCAAACATATGACCTACAAAATAGCACAACAAATTGAGTCAATGTCAACTTTTCGAAACTTAGTATGGCACGAATTCGAAATAATTACCCGTATGCCTGGTCCTCGGTTCAAATATTACAATGCACACGGAATTGAAACATCGATATTAAGTCTCGTACTATGTACATTCAAATGTTGTTTTTAGCCCCCCCCCCCCGCACAAACGCTACATACTTCCTGTATCGGTCAATCTTCCTCTCCTAACCACCTTAGGAAGCTATCGGTTTCCAACACACGTTCATTCTTTCTCTCCATGTTTCGATCTCTAAGTCTCTCAACTACACAAACCCTTTTTCTAGTCTGTTACCAAATGTATTTACCTCACACACCCGCCATTGCACCACATGCCGAGCTCTCTCTCTCCCCCCCTCTCCCTCTCACCCTCTCGCGCTAAATACATGCATTGCCTATCTAGCCCCCTCAACCTCTTGTGCGCACGCACGCACATTGTATATCTAGGTCACTCCCTCGAGACTGTCTCACTCTTTCTTCTGCACGGCGGGCCACACTCGCTCAATCTCCCTCTCTTTATCTGAGTCTCATTTAACCTCGTTTTCTTTCACACACAAATGATATATCTCCCTGTTCGGGCCTCGATCGACACACTCTATACTATCTCATGCAGATTGTCTATCTAGGTCAGTCCATCCAAGCCGCCACCACTCTTTTGACCTCATGGTGGGCCACGCTCACTCAATCTCTCTCTCTCTCTCTCTCTCTCTCTCTCTCCGTATGTCTCGATTGACCTCGCTCTTTCTTGGACAAAAACGATATATCACCATGTTTGAGCCCAATTTGACCTATTCACATTGTGTACTCTCTCACGCACATCGTCTATCTAGGTCACTCTCTCCAACCCATCTCACTCTTTCGATCGCACGGCGACCCTATGTGATCGGTTGACCTTGCTTCCTCCCACGCACAAAATATATCTAAACGTCTATGACTGGATCATCTCTCAAGCTCTATCTTATAGCCCTCACCCTTGCCAAAAGCTCAATTGGACAATATCCCTCCAAAGCATATATATTTGTTCAATGAATGTCGGACCACACTCACTTTGTCTCTCTATCTATATGTCTCTTGATTGACCTCGCTTTCTCACACCGCATCTTCCACACATTGAAGCTACTACCTCTCCATCCCTCACAAAGCCGGAGCTATTTCCATTGCGAGGGGCACTCCAACCTTGGATTAATTTGTGTAGGCATTTATTCTGGTCGGTTTAGATTATATTTTCATAGCATTCGGCCCACAACTACTCCAAACACCGTTGCAACCCACGCAACTCCCTTAGTTGATTTCCCTCTGGCTCGGTCATCGCTCTCTCGCACGTCCTTTCTCGCCTTCAACGTCGCACCATGGTATTATTGAAAAAACTATGTTGTTTTCTTTAATTAGTATAAATAAGCTACAAAACTACACAGATAGTCCACTTGGAACGGAACAAATTTCGACCAACAAATTAAAGTGCTACAAACTACACACCGAGGGGCCCACATGTCATGAAACAAATTTGGACCCATATACAAATTAAAAAATAAAGGACGAGGATCGAACATGCGACCGGGCCTTCAAGCCGCACGTCAATAGGCAACATACGTAGAATAGCAATGTTTGTTGTACCCCCTTTGTTCACATAATGTTTTTATATTACCACAGCCTAATTAATGGATAACATGTAATATTATTTTTAGTACTATTCGCCTTCACTTACTGGTGGGTTCCATGTGTGCTCTCTCTCTCTCGTCTCCTTCTGCGTTTAGACGCACGGGCAAACAGGAAGAACTCGCGGGCGATGTTGCCGTTGACCATATCTGGACGCGTTCACAAGTCACGGCACCAATTTCACGTACTAGCAGCACTAGTCAGTGTGTACGTGCAATGCACGTTAATTTGGAAATATATTAAGTGCATGCGGATAATAACTACTAGGATATTATTTGCGTGTTGTCATGTGATTAGCACTATTTTTGGCATGAAATTAACTGCACGCTAAACGTGTTGAGCGCTCGACATTGAAGCAGTCTAGGTCGTTGAATGACAAGGAATACATGTGGCTTGATGACGTTTTATATTTAATTTGATACGGCTCTAGTAGAACATTCAATCGATCAAACCATACATTTCGTTCAGTCTGACTCCGACTTTAAATTATACGACGATCGATATAAAATAAACGGAAATGATAAACGTTCGGATTTTAAGCATGGCAATCCGAATGTTTTTCATGGCAAATTTAGATTACGCGGCGGCGGCGGGGGCGTCTCGCGGTGGGAAGCGGCTCCTCTGCCGTTCTCTATGTGTCGTCGGGCCACTAACCGATGGCGACAGCGGCGTCTTGCGCCGTTGTTGGCGTACTCATGGACGTTGGCCTAGCTTCAAGGAAGGCCAAAATGTTTTGGACTTCGGTGCGAGTCAACTGGCGGGAGGAGGCGACTGGCGTTGGTGCAAGGAAGCGGTCGACGGCGGACATCCATGCCACTGAGGGGGGCACTGGCACCCGCGCGGGGATAGGCGCTGTCAACGGCGCGGCGGAGACATTCATGTGCACGGGCACCGGCACAGGCGCGCACGTCAGTGCACGTGCAGGCGCATGCGCTGGCAGGTGCACGGGCACCGGCATGGGCGTGCGCGTTAGTGCACGCGCAGGTGCATGCGCTGGCAGGTGCACATGCACGTGAAAGTCGATGGGGACCTCGTGGAACCCCGTGGGATCAAGCTCGGTGACAATGTGCAGCACCCAGCCCATCAATGCCACGGGGATGGGTGCTGGCGCAGTCGGGCCGACGGGAGCCGGAACGGGAGCGGGGACAGGCGCAGCGTCTTCCCGCAAGGCCAGTTCAAGCTCGTCCCAAAGCGCCTTATGTTCTTGAGACTCCGGCTGGGTGTCTTCTTTAGGAAACTGGAACACTAAGGGCAGACCATCGTGATGCGGCATGGGGTACGTTTAGGTCAGGCTAGTTGGAGGTAGACGACAGGAGAATCGGATAGGAAGAGAGAGGATTGTAGTGATACCGGGTAGCACGGGGTTGATTTTAAACTGCGGCGCCGGCAACATTAAAAGTGGGAGCAGTTGGGACGACGGTGGGCGGCGGAGCCTGGTCAAAGGGCTCGGCTCCCGGTGAGCCTGCACAGCGGTCTGCTCGCACGCCTCCCTGACAGTCGGCGTAGCGGTCTGCTCGCACGCCTCCCGTCGACTCACACGCTTGCTCGGACAGCACCTGCCGATGAGAAGCGGGGACTCATGGTGGCACGTAAACGCCCACGGTTTCAATAGTGAAAGCGTCCGCCTTAACGTGACAGGTCTTTGTTCCAAAATACCTTGGCTCTTCAATTGTGCAACTTGTCATAAACAGCTTGTCTCAAATTAAAGAAAAAAACTTACGAAGTAATATTTGTGCCATATCACGGTGACCATGCTTAGTTTCAAGAATTTATGCTCACTTTTGGATTTTCTGAAATTTAAGATCCAGGATTCGAAACAATATCAAACCTGCATCATGCAATAAATTTTCAAGCCATACATCTGTCCTGTTGTATTTCTTAAGAAAGGATTTGGTCAAACATTTTGCTTAGTTAGACTTCAGACAAGTTATATATGCAGAGTAAAAGGACAATCCCTCCGTACCAGTGCATTGCCTGATATATTAACTCAAGTACTAGGCACGAACAAACGGGCTCAATTCTGTGCTCATCCTGGTGTAGTAGTAGTACTAGGCAATGCAATTGACGGGTGACCTTGACGAGCGGCGACCGAGGGAATTGAACCGTGCTCGGCACGGTAGGTAACATTGTCTAGTTACTAAAGCATCCCTCCGTTGTTCATCGGTAGTCATTATGGACCGGGGACATGAGGGGAATTTCCTAGTGCTGGAATTCTGGCCGCCAGATATTTCGACTTGAAACGCTGAGGCTTGACTGGTTGGGGTTACCTAATGTGCGTACTACGCACGCCACCGAAGGACACGAGCCCGTTTTTTTAGGATCAACACGAGCCAAGGTCTGGCTGGTACGCCATTGGGTCCTACCATTCGAGAATACGATAGGAACCTTTTAAATTGCCGAATGAATCTATGTGTATTACAATACCCATATTTTCCTTGCAAATACTAATCTCAACGTGGTAATTGATTTATGACGAGTTGTTGAATTAGAGTGAGTTTGTGATATAGTGATCTCAACGTGGATTTCACATTTCATGGTATCCCTAGTAAGTTTTCCAATGCAAATTCAAATTTAAAAGATGAATAATATGGAGGTGAGAAAAAATTATATGTATCAAGCATATGACCACACACACACACACATAGAGACACACACGCACGAACACAACAACAATCCAATAAGTATAGTGCATCTATTTTTCCAAACCATGCATGTATGACACGAATTCAAAAATACTCCTTCTATTCCTAAATATTAGTCTTTTAGAGAGTTCAACAAGTGACTACATACGGAGCAAAATGAGTGAATCTAGACTCTAAAATATGTCTATATACATCCGTATGTGCCAGTCCATTTGAAGCCTCTAAAAAGACTAATATTTAGGAACGAAGGGAGTAAAATGTAAGACATCCATGGTCCTCAGTTCAATATTTAAAATGAACATGAAACTGAAACATGAATATTAAGTCTAGTACTATAGTACATGCAAATGTTGTGTTTAGGCGGAGCTATGATTGTCGGGGGTCAACCCCTCGACCTTAGATAAAATTGTGGAGCTCTGTTTTAGGGTTGGTTAGATTATATTTGTCCCCACCCTCCCAATCACCGATTGGTTGTGCACCCCCACCCCTCCTCCCCGGGAGAATATCATGTGCCCCCATACCTTAGATGCTATATGCCGATACGAGTTGCTTGGAGCTTGTAGATCTGAGATATAGCAGCTCACATGATGTGTCTTAATATTTTTGCAGGAAACCTTGATGTGTTTGAGAATTGCACACAATTTGTACAAAAACTACTTAGATGCCCTTTGATCCCATATCCAACGACCTCGAAGCTCGTATCACCGTACCATCTAAGATGAAGGAGGACATCATATTCTCCTGTATGTAAGAATATCATGTGCTACCACACCTTAGATGCTTTGGTGATACAAGCTCTTCGGAGGCGTTGGATTTGTGACCCAACACCTCCTCGGAGGTTCGAATGGTTTATTGTAGAAAAGCCCCAAAAGAGTTCGGCCACTGATTACAAGCACAAAGACTGCTCAGATGCCATTGGATCTCAGATCAAACGACCTCCAAGCTCGTATCACCATAGCATCCAAGCTGCGATAGCACCTTATGTTTTCTAGCACGGGAGAGTATGAGGTGCTCCCGCACCGTAGATTCTATGGTGATACGAGTTCACTGAGATCTAACAGCCCACAGTAGGAGGTTTGAATGTTTTTGCAATATACGGCTGATAGAGTTTGGGAAATGCGCAGAAAGTACAAGTACTACGCATGTGCCATCTGATCACTGATCATACGATCTAGATGCTCATATCACCGTAGCGGGTAATTTAGCTACGGGGAGCACCTAATATGAGCACCGGGGAGCCGTTGGATCGAAGATGCAGCAGCACACACGAGGCCTGAGTGTTTTATTTGCAAAAAAACCTTTGGAGAGTTTGGAAATTGCGCATAATTACAAAGACTACTCCCAAGCCATTGGATCTCACTTCCAACGGTGTAATAACTCGTATCACCATAGTATCTAAGCTGCGGGGTGGATGTGATATTCTATGCTGCTGTCATTTTTGTTCGTAAACTTGCAAAATACGTGTAACTCGTGTCGTTACTTGTCTAACCGCGCAAAGTGTTTGTTCAAAAAAAACCATCCTACACTGAAATATCGGAACAACACACGGGGGTCCCACTTGTCATTAATCAAATTTGGACCTAAAACTAACAAATCTGAAAGACGAGATTCGAACTGGCAACTTGGACTACAAAGCGTAAGTCGATAGCCTAAAAAAACGAATGGTTGTTGGCTTTGTCCCATAACTTGATTTTATACAATACTTGCGTTGAGTAGAGTAGAGGGAGTGCCTCGTCAACACGTGCATGACCGTTGTCTCACTTACTGGTGGGTCCCAGATCTGCGATCTGAATCTCTCTTCTCTCCGTCGTCTAACCTTTGCACGGGCACACATGAAGAGCGGCGCTAGCTTGCCGTGGTGTTATTACAACGAAAAAAGCTTGGAAAATAGAAGAATCGCCTAGAACAAGAGACGTTGTGGCTGGTCGAGACAGAGCTAACCACATCTATCCTCCGTGCCACGTTTGCATGATGAAGCTGTGTGGCTAGTGGGGTGTTTTCGACCGACTGGCTGGGTCCCGAGGTCGAACCATAGGTACTACATCTGATACAGTATATTTTTACACGCACATTTTTCCTCCGTGCCGAGACGTGGCACACCCTACCGCGCGGTTTCGGGGTCCTCCCGGGTGGTGCACGCATATATTCTTCCTGATTTGGGATGCCCTACCACGCGTTTTCTGGGTCCTCCTCGGTCGTAGCGCCGAAGCAAGTAAATGAGTCGTCAAATCACGAAAGACCACCTTTCCCGCCGAGTACATCAGTGAAGCACGGTGGCTAGCTAGTTGGGCTAGTTCGACCGATTAGCTAGGCCGCCGCCACATTTGTTTTTTCACCCCTTTTTTTATCTACTTGCCAGCAGGTAAATTTAAATATCCACCGCGGCGTTGCTTTGATGTTTGGGTGCAGCAGGATTTTTAATTTTTTTATTGACAGGAGCAGGCGCGGCAGGATTTTTAATTTTTTGATTGACGGGAGCAGGCGCGGCAGTTTTTAGTCACGATGACTCCTCCTGTAAAAACCCACTGCTCCCTGATGTGAGACTTCGTCGACTGGTGTTTTACCGTGGTGAAAACCAAAAGATCCCCGCTCCCTCTGCCTTCCCGTAGATTGCATTGCCTTTCAGCCGTTTCTCCCCCTTTGCTTCCTCTCCCCATTGCTTCTACCTGGTGCCATGGCAGCGCAGCAGATCACGGAGTCCGAGGTGAGGCTCCTGACACAGGAGCTCCATGCCAAGGATGCGGAGCTCAGGGCCAAGGACGTGGAGCTCCGTGAGCTCAAGGAGGAGAGGAGTGCCATGCTCCTCCATTCTGTGCGGGAGTTCACGAAGCTTCAAAAGCGGCAGGCGTCCACCACAAAGATGCTCGAGGCATCAGCGGCGTTGCTGCAGAAAGCGGGAGATACGATAGGTCGTAAGGGGAGCCGGCTGGAGCGCGAGCGGGCCGATCGTGACGAGGTCCAAGATCTCCTCAGCCACTTGGTGAACCAAGTTGACACGCACGTGTTGCGGATGCGCGATGCCTACCATCATGCCAGCGCGACGATGCCGGTCATCGGGCTAAACCCGTTCGACCACCCGGTCGACTTCAATGAGCTACGGCTTCCTGACCTGGTCTCCTTCTTCACCTATATCTCCGAGGAGCTGATCCATCTCCGCGCGATGGTGGGGGCTGAGTTGGACAAGGAGGGGTTGCGGGCTGCCATCACTGTTGCCGGGCGAATCCTTTCAGGGCTCCGTCACCGGAATCCATTTGTGCCATTGGACGCCGTCTTTGACGAGCTGGCTCCCGTCGACCGGGAGCGGGCTCTGTGGGCGGTTGCCCCCTGCATCACCAACGTCATGCGCCTCGAGAAGCAGAGGGACTTCGGTGGTGTTTAGGCGCCCTCTGCATGGGCATGTCCATGTCTCGGTGCAACATGACCGTTGGATCAAACTCAGACGGTGCAGATCAGTCACTGTAGCACAAAGCGTGTGGGTGTGTTTGGTTGCATTCTTATCTCAATATAGTTGTTTCCTCTTCGTGTATTTTTGTCAACCTACTAGTGTGGACTCATGCACACTTCATGCACTCTGCCAAACACCCAAAAGTGGGTCGAGAAGGGAACTTTTGCTCCCATCCCATGCACCCTTCATACACCCTGCCTAACACTATTTGTGCTTCATATGGTTCATGTTTCGTGGAGTACCGTAGCCCCGTACTCTCCGTTTGCTGTGGACCTAGTTCTGTTAACATTGATCTCACCGTTCATTCTCGACCGGACAGTCGAAAAAGCGGTACTATGTTACATATAGGAGTAGTTGACATGCGCACAACATCATTTGTTATCATCATATCTTACTACACTAGCAACAAGGTTGTGTAGTACTGACGTATGAACCACTGGACATGCCTAGTAGTAGGAGCATTGTGTATGTTCAAGTGGCTGCCATGTTTCGCACTCCTCCGTCATAAGAGTGGAAACACTTGCTGTAATCATTTTTTTCTTCAGAAAAACAGTGGACACGCTCTACCGTGCGGATCCTCCTCCAGCCATGCACTAAATTACTCACTTTCACAGACGTGTGGGATAGCCAGCACCTGGGTCCACCAGCCATGCACTAAATTACTCCGTAGTAGAGTGACAGTAGACTACCCCGATCGAACCGCCGCAGTAATGCCCAATGAGCCGTCAAATCACAAAACCCCCTCCTTTCTAGCAGTAAGTTGGACGGATGAAGCAACCATCATTTCACTCTTCTCTCACAGCTTCCTCTGTTGAAGAAAACCCCCACTCGCTTCGCTTCTCCCTCATCTCGTTCCTCCTTTCACTCTTCTCTCACAGCTTCCTCTCTTGGATGGACGCTGGAGCACCGGCCGACGTGATGTCTATGGCTCTGGCCAAAACCGTCGAGGCTCATGGTACGAAGAAGCGCAAGCACCCCGCCGAGACTACCGCAGACAAGCTCAAAGCCATCGCCCTATCCAAGCCCCCCTCTCCGGGATCCCTCATTAAGCAAGTCTAGGTAATGTCTCTTGTTGTCGATCTTTTTCTCGATCTTGATCGTGTTTTTTCATCTAACACGCAGTACTAGTACTGGTAGTACAACTTTCTAGGTGATCTTGCATGTGATTTTAGTGTGCCAAATGACGGTTCTAAATTCCTCTTTTGACCAAAACATGCGAGAGGTTGACACTGATTTCTTATAGATTACTTTCAACTACTCCCTCTGTCCCAAATTTCTTGTCTTAGATTTGTCTAGATACGGATGTATCTAATACTAAAATGTGACTTGATACATTCGTATCTAGACAAATCTAAGACAAGAATTTTGGGACGGAGGGAGTACTTTATGAACATCAATGCTACCTTTTAAGAGGGTATATTTGCCTCAATACCTTGTGTTATGGATATTGCATGTAATCCCTCTGCTCTCATGCCTTTGAAGACATGTTCTAGCGTCTTTGTTCACTCATTTCTGTGCGTATATGTAATCATATATGGAGTATAATATCAAAAATCATCTTATATTTCTGAACGGAGGTAGTAATAAAATATGGTTTCTGTTTGAATTAGAACCAGGTCCGCGTGTGGAGATGAAGTTCTCAAAGTCATGCCATGTGAACTGGAAGACCTGATGATGAGTTCTACTACTGAACTATCCAGTTGTTGTGTCCTTGTCGCCACGTGTCCTGAACTAGTGTTTTCCTGTAGCATTGTTGTCAGGCGTGTTCTCGAGGCTGTACTTGACCACAACTATTTCCTGGTTGTGCCTTCGATTACGAAGGGTGTGGTTCTTGTAAAGCTTCCCAACAAATCTAATGCGGCTGTCTTCATCATCATGTTTATGAGTGGAAAGACCACTCTGTTAGGTTCTCCAAGGTTGACAGGATGGTGATGGTGCATGTAGACATCTCACACAAAGTCCATGGCCTAGTCAGTTATGCGGGGTTCATCCCGTAGGTCGGTGGGAAGAAATAGTCTGTAGAGTTTAGTTAGTGCAACTTTGCTTGTCTGTAGTAAGTACTATTGTTCAATACTTGATTTGTATTTGTGAACCCTGCATTGTTTATTAGTACTGCCGCTTTTGGTGTGTGGTCAGTCCTGAGAAGGGTCTATGTTAATGTCTGTCCACTCAATTCAGTCTGTATATCATATTTTTTGCGAGGACGGTTTATCAATTATGGTTACACTCTAATATCTGTATGCATTGCAGGGTTTATCGCACCCACCAGGATTTCCAGTCCCATGGATGTTCGGTCCATATGATTTGTCACGACCTTTGGACTGTCCTGCTTGTGGGAGTAGGCGGGGCCCCTGCATGCCACGCGTAGTTGGACGATTAATCTTCTGTTTAGTACTTCAACATAGTGATTTCCTGGTAAGGATTCACTCGTGTCACATCAAGTAAATCTTATTGATTTACTGTCTAAATCTTATTGATTTAATGTCATGTTTTTTTTCTTTTCCTGCAATTTTACAATGCAGGTTTTTCCATGTGACATTCATCACAGAATAAACTGTTTGGTTTGCTCTACGATGGCTATTTTTGCAGGTTTCACTTCTTATGTCGTGTCAGTAACAAAGGCACTGTCCATCACTTATATTACTGAAAAAAATTGGATCAGTCTGTTGTCTGAGTACAAGCTGAATCCCAATGATGAACTGCAGTTTGGTTTAACAAAACTGCCACAATTAGTCCTTCTCGCGTTTAAAAGAAATGAAGAAAAAAACTGGATCATGGTCATGGATCCTAGTCAAGTTAGAAAGCTGATCATAGCAGACCATACATGATCGCCGCTATCTCGCACAGATTGAGCACCGGCAATTGCTCTAGCACTGACAGCGGCAGCAGCTCAGTCTGATCCAGCTGAGGATTGGGCACCGACCGTGTCAGCGGATCAGTTTGATCTACCGAAGGATCGGGCATCGACACTGGCACCTGCTCCGACACCGGCACCAGCTCTACAAGGAGCACCATCTCCGGCAGCAGCAGCGGCTTCGGCACCTGCACCAACACTTGCACTTGCATCTGCTCCGGCCCATGCAGTTGCACCGGCAATAGACTGGGCTGCAGTTTGCACTTCATATACCAATGTCCTTACAAAAACCGACATGTCCACCTTATTGGTAAGCATTGGCCGCCCAAGTGCTTTGTTCTTTTTTCTTTCCGTGTTGTTTCACATGATTCACTGTGCTGATCTAACTATTTGGGTACGTCTTCTTGTTTGCAAACAGAGAATTGCTAGAGCAACGAGGGAGTCGTTCAACAATCCGGGCGACCGCGGCCAAGTTTCTCTTACCATGCGCAGCCTTGGTGTGAATGAACCTGCTCAATATACCGTAAGTACAAAGGATGGTCGCATGATGATTGATGCTAAAGGATAGTCAAGGTTCAAATCTAAATCATATCTTGCAGTAGGGGATGATGTCAAAATCGAACTTTCTCGGCAAGGAGAGCTGGTCCAAATCAACTTTGAAATTCTTCAGTAGCAGCACGCAACTGCCGAACTGATCTATCCTCTGAGAGATTTTGATGTAATAATCTGGCATGGTGAAACAAGTGTCCTGTGTGTACAAGTAGTACAACAGTATTATTTATCACATGGTATATCGTTGATAGAATTGCAACTCTGATTGCTGGTTAGGAACTGTCGTTCTATTTCAGTCCAATAGCTGCCGTGCTTTATTCAATTTCGTGTATTCGCCTTGCGACAGCATCTAAAACCAGCGCCGTACCGATCGCTTGCAATATGAAAAGCGTTGAGGTAGAACACATGGGCCCCCAAACATGCAGGGTCGGCCTACGGCCCAAAGTCCAGAACTGTGAGCCTATCTGAGTATTATATTCTCAGCTGAACCCCCTAAAAAAAGCTGGACCCCCATAACGCTCGTGCGTTGCAGAGGGAGTATATTTCTCGGCAAGGTGAGCCTGTGATATAAAAGGTTTGTATATTTCTTTACAGAGAGTATCTCTCTGTCAAAAAATATATTTATGTGTAACTAGTTACTCCTGTCTTTCTACTTCCTTTCGCTGATATGTGGGGCAACCGGCAACAGGGTCCACGTGCCATATGCACAAATTAGAGTGCACAACTTCACGGTAGACACACCCCGGTCGTAGCGCCGCAGTAATGCCCAATGAGCCGTTAAATCACAACCCCCCTTTCCAGCTTTAGCAGTAAGCTGGACGGACAAAGCGACAATATTTCACTGGGCCTGAATCCCCTTCTCCCTCGTCTTCTTGTTCAGACAAAAACCCCCTCTCGGCGATTGCATAGGGTTTTCTCATGGAGAACCAGGTACAAATTCTTCATCCATCCCCGATAAATCCAAGTCCCTTGGTCGCAGGTAATCCTAGGATGGTAGCCGCCGCTGTTGATGCATTTTTCTTCCTACTGAATCTAGTGTGTTTCATTTGCAATGCCCAAAGTGCGAGTACCCTACAGGTTTCTGCACCCTCGGCGAGACACCACACTTGTTCCTTCTCATCCTAACACAGCATTTTGAAACGCGCACAGTATGTTCCTAGAATCCTCTTTTCTATCTGGGGGGTGGTTTTTTTTGAACATGCTGTGTTCTCATATTATTTTTCCTGCAGTGTGTTATTTGCTCTGCCAGAACACATGTACTCAAGATGCTCGGCCTTGCCATAACTGAATACACTAGTTTAATGGTCACAGTGAGGACAAGCCATGGATATAAGTTCCGAGTTGGGTTCATGAACCAAGAAGATCGCTGCTTTTTTATGGCCGAACTTGGATAAACTTTCTCAAGTGTTACGAACTGAAAGTTGGCGCATGAATGTTGATGGAAATAGTAGAACCTGGTCTCATCTTCACTGCAATCTTCCACCCCGACGTCGTTCCAATTGTTCATCCATGTTAGTTTTGTATCTGGTTCTTGCTTGTTGCCTCGATTACTTCTTAATCCACCTATTCTATCTAACTAATCACAATTTAACTTTAGAAGTAGCAACGAATCTCTCACGAAGATGCTACTTCTAACTAATATTTTCTTATAATTGGTGGCACGTGTAGGTTTTTTCAGAGTTAAGCAGTCTGCTTGTTTGTTACTCTGTAATAACTCGGCTGTTACTAATGGCACTGAAGTTGACTGGATCGACATACAAAAGTTCCTACACTTTATTGATCGTCTTGAGGTCCTTGTGGGGTGTTTCAATGGTGGAAGGCCACGTGGGATATGTGTGCCACTGCTGCACTCGTTGAACAGGTCCAACTGTGTCGAGAAACTTATGGTACGAGCTGTTTTCTGTTATATATGTTGTTCATAAACTATTGCTTATACACAGTTTTATAGCTGTGATCTTCTTGAAACAGGAACTGCCGAGTTCTATTGTTCCTATACAAATGCCTGACCATGGTCGGGTCAGACTTGCGCTTGGTCACAACATGATGTTTATGTTGACCTACTCAATTCCCCTTGGTGGTGAAAAGATACGTATTCACGGGTGGTCTCAAATAATGAAGGCTCGTCCATCTTGGAGAATAGGACAGAAGATTATGTTCATGCTTTTCCATGGCTCTGAAGCGAATATCCTGTTTATTGACCACGTTGCGAGATGAAGCCGCTTTCAGAAGGTTGTGGATGCGCGGGGTGGCGTCTGGGCCTTGTCCTGGGGCTTTGCGGCCTCACCCTTGGTTAACTGTAGGCAAAGTAGCACTGTTCGAGGCGTGCTTTATACGGTTGAACCTGTATAAGTACTCATACTGCTTTCAGCTTTGGTTGTTAAGTGCCCCTGCTGGTTTCAGTTAAGGTTGTTAAGTACTCCTGCTGCTTTTATAGTCTGTCGTGTTTCTTCAGTCCTGTCTTCCTCTAGCCGCCAAAACCAAACCAGCGCCGGCGGGGCCGCCTGCTTCCGCCACCCATGGCTGGCTGCGCCTCAGCGCATGCATCACCGCCCCACCGTCTCCTAAATCGTTAACGCCGACGTCCTCCGCGCGCTTTGGTGCGCTCGCCATGGCGCCGCCTCTCGCATTGTCAACATGGTCAACAAACAACAAGAATCAGCAGAAGTACGTGGAGAGGATGACAGTAGGGGCCCACCACGTCAGCGTATGGAAAAATAAAATGCTTCCTCCTAGTGTTTTTGCTGACATCTGGGACCCACGACATTGTGAGCGTATATAGTCAATAGACAAGAGAACAACACAAGATCGGCTGACACCTGGGACGTAGCTACTCGAACAATATTTTTTTGTTTGGTATTGTTGAGACGGGGCAGGGTTTGAACTAGGCTGTGGCCCGTCTAGCCCAGGCTTATATTTTATGTTCACCATGTGACCAGCCCAGCTATTTTTTCTTTGTGAAAATGAGCCCAGTTTATTTTTTCTGAAGAATACCCAATCTAGGCCTACTTATTTTTCTACGCCCTGATGGGCTGCAACTCTTTCAAGACGCCTACAAATCTTGAAAGTAATATGAAATGGGTTGTAAATATAAAACAGATGACAAATTGGCAATTACTTTATAATTTCTGAATTTTTTCACATTTTCAGATTCCTATTTCACTGGGCATTAACCTAATTTAAATATATCTTCAAAGTACTTTAAATCTGGCTCGACATTTCGGTATTAAAAATAGTTTGGAACCCACAGAAATATGCGAAATTGGCCCTGGCCAACCAAAAAAACGACTGCAATAAATTGCATAAGAAGTTGCCATGAGCTATATACAAATTATTAAAAAAAAGAGGGAGTGGTCTGACTTGTGGGCCTATTTAGTTGACGCGTATGCAAGATTTTTTTAGTTATTATATACGTCAACAAACGATTCTAGCAGAAGTAACCGTTGGATGCCAATCCAACGACCGTCGTGTTTCTTCAATCTCTGATCTTCTTGCTCCAGCCGCCAAAGCAGCGCCGGCGGGACCGCCTACTCCCGCCTCCCGTGGCCGGCTGTGCTGCTGCGCAGGCCTCAGCGCCCCTACTACTCCCACCACTGGCCAGGGCATCCCTCTACTCACCCACACCCCCTGTTATTCTGCGACGACGACAGCCTGACACCGCAACCGAACCGGTGAACCCTCGTACTCCTCTCCGCATGGGCTTCCACTGCCGCGTCTTTCCCGGCTCCGTGTCGTCCCCTTCCTAGGCCTCGCCGTCGTCCACCGCCGTGGTGCTCTCGGCGCGGCGTGGTCAATGTGGTCAACGACCGACTTCCATCGACAAAGTACTGTACGTAGAGAGGCTGACAATTGGGTCCACGGCAGCCGCAAGGAAGTGCCTCCTTATTACGCGGAAATAATTATTCCTCCACCTGACAGCACGGACCCACCGGACGGGCCACCAGTATTTCGCGAAAAAAATGTTTCCCCCTGACTGCTGGGACCCACAGGGCGGGCCACCGTATTTCGTGAAAAAAACGTTCCCCCGCTATCAGCTCGGGCCCACCGGAAGTGGCTCCTTTTACGCACAAAAAAAATGAATACTCCCTACTAGCTGGGACCCACCTTGGCGGGAGGCTAACTTGTGGGCCTACTAAGTTGACTCGGACGGAGGCCTTTGTCAACTTTAGTCAATATATGAACAATTCTAGCTCCAGTGACCGTACGATGTCCATCCAACGGCTGTAGTGCTTCTTCAACCTCTGGTCTTCTTTCTCCAGCCACCCAAAGCAGCGCCGGTCGTGCCGCCTGCTCCTGCCGCCCGTGGCCGGCTGTGATGCCGCGGAGGCCTCACCGCCCCCTACTACACCCACCGCTGGCCAGGCCATCCCTCTACGCACCCACACCCCTTGTTATTTTGCGGCGACGACAGCCTCACACCATAGCCGAACAAGTGAACCCTCATACTCCTCTACACGTGGGCATCCACTGCCGCGTCTTCCCCGGCTCCGCGTCGTCCCCTTCCTAGGCCTTGCCGTCGTTCACCGCCCTGGTGCTCTCGCCGCGGCGTGGTCAACGTGGTCAAGGAATGGCTTCCATCGAACATGGACTGTACGTGGAGAGGCTGATAGCTGGGTCCACGGCCGCAGCAAGGAAGTGCCTCCTTATTACGCGCAAAATAATTATTCCTCCACCTGATAGCCGGGACCCACCGGACAGGCCACCGTATTTTGTGAAAAAATGTTTACCCTGACTACTAGCACCCACCAGCTACATCTTCGCACGCAAGGAAGTGCGTCCGAAAAAAAATGATTCGCCCCCCTGACTGCTGGGACCCACCAGCTACATCTTTGCACGGAAGGAAGTGCGTCCGAAAAAAACGATTCGCCACCCCGACTGCTGGGACCCACTAGCTACATCTTCGCGCGCAAGGAAGTGCGTCCGGGCAAAAAAAAAATGATTCCCCCCTGACTGCTGGGACCCAGCAGCTACACCTTCGCACGCAAGGAAGTGCGTCCGGGCAAAAAAACAACGATTCGCCCCCTGACTACTGGGACCCACCAGCTACATCTTCGCAGGCAAGGAAGTGCCTGACAGTCGGGACCCACCTGTTCGAAGCGTACATAGTGTTGTAATTCTGGTCGCGAACGTGTACATACATACTGGTCGTTGTAGAGGCGCGCACGTGTCGTAGTAGAGGCGCACATGTAGCATGTACACGTACGTACAACGGCCAGGGTGCAAGAAAGAAAATACGGCCACGTACGTACATACGGACAGGGTCTCGAATGCCTACTCGCGCATACGTACGGCGAGGGCTCGTCTACATGGTTGGGTAAGAACGGAGAAACAACATCATCGTCGTGTTCATAGGGAGGCAACGGAATGCGTCGTGTTCATGGGGAGGCAGCGGAATGCGTCGTGTTCATCGGGAGGCAACAGAACGCGTGGGAGCCAACCGGCTGGGTCGGAATGGAATGCGTGGTCGTGTTCATCGGGAGGGCTTAGATGGAACAGGCGATGGAAATGAGGCCTGGCATACCGCAGAACAGAGGAAATGGACCTCCTATGGTCGAAATGGGGGTCCTATTGATCAGGAGGGGTGTGGCGTACCGCAAAACGGAGGAAACATACCTCCTACGGTCGAAACGGGGGTCCTGTTGATCGGGAGGGGTGTGATGTACCGCAAAACGGACGAAACAGACTTGTGTTGGAGCGCTACGGTCGAAACGGGGGTCCTGTTCATCGGGAGGGGTGTGGCGTACCGCAAAACGGGACTCCACGGGATACTGTTCATCCCACCGTCGACCTGCTCCAGCCTCCACGGGCTACCGTCGACCTCCTCCAGCCTCCACGGGCTCCTGTTCATCCAGCCTCCACCGTGCGCTACTCCACTGGCTACTGTTCAACCACCCCTCCACGGGCACCCCTCCACCATCTACTGTTCATCCAGCCCTCCACACCATGGGGTCCTGTTCAACCACCCCTCCACGGGCACAACTCCACCGTCTACTGTTCATCCAGCCCTCCATACCACGGGGTCCTGTTCATCTAGAGGCAATGCCACGGCTCACTTTTCATCCAACCCCCCCTCCCCCGCAACACTCACTGTTCATCCTAGAGGTAGCATCGATCGGCTTCAGTTAGCAGCAGTAGCGAAGGAATCGCTCGATCGGGTTCAGTTAACAGCCATCGATCGATCGCTCGGGTTCAGTAATGCGTAGCCTGCAGTGCAATCACTCGGGTTCAGTTAGAGCCCAACACCTCGCTCGGGTTCAGTTAGAGCCAACTATAGGACCTTGAAGTATGTCTAGAGGGGGGGATTAGACTACTTGACCAATAAAAACTTAACCTTTTCCCAATTTTAGAGTTTGGCAGATTTTAGCTATTTTAGGACAAGTCAAGCAATCATCACACAATTCAAGCAAGCATGCAAAGAGTATATAGGCAGCGGAAATTAAAGCATGCAACTTGCAAGAAAGTAAAGGGAAGGGTTTGGAGGATTCAAACGCAATTGGAGAAACGGATGTTTTTGGCGTGGTTCCGATAGGTGGTGCTATCGTACATCCACGTTGATGGAGACTTCAATCCACGAAGGGTAACGGCTACGTGAGTCCACGGAGGGCTCCACCCACGAAGGGTCCACGAAGAAGCAACCTTGTCTATCCCACCATGGCCATCGCCCACGAAGGACTTGCCTCACTAGCGGTAGATCTTCACGAAGTAGGCGATCTCCTTGCCCTTACAAACTCCTTGGTTCAACTCCACAATCTTGTCGGAGGCTCCCAAGTGACACCTAGCCAATCTAGGAGACACCACTCTCCAAGAAGTAACAAATGGTGCGTTGATGATGAACTCCTTGCTCTTGTGCTTCAAATGATAGTCTCCCCAACACTCAACTCTCTCTCATAGATTTTGGATCTGGTGGAAAGAAGATTTGAGTCGAAAGCAACTTGGGGAAGGCTAGAGATCAAGATTCATATGGTAGGAATGGAATATCTTGGCCTCAACACATGAGTAGGTGGTTCTCTCTCAGAAATGGTAAGTTGGAAGTGTAGGTTCGTTCTGATGGCTCTCTCCACGAATGAAGAGGAGGTGGAGGGGTATATATAGCCTCCACACAAAATCTAACCGTTACACACAATTTACCAAACTCGGTGGGACCGAATTGTTAAACTCGGTCGGACCAATTTAGTAAACCTAGTGACCGTTAGTGATTTTCGGTGGGACTGACATGCATCTCAGTCAGACCGATTCGGTTAGGGTTAGGGCATAACATAATATCGGTAAGACCGATTACACAAACTCGGTGAGACCAATTTGGTAATAAGCTTTCCAGAGAGTTGGTCAGGTAAACTTGGTGGGACCGATTTGCTCTTTTTGGTGAGACCGAAATGTTACAAAAAGGAAACAGAGAGTTTATATTTCAATCTCGGTAGGACCGATCGCTCACTTCGGTTAGACCGACACGTTACAAAGGGAAACAGAGAGATTGCAACCCCATCTCGGTGAGACCGAGATCCCTATTGGTAAGACCGATTTGCTTAGGGTTTGTGGCAGTGGCTATGACTTTTGGAATCGGTGGCGCTGTCGTGGTTCTAAGTCTTACAGTAGAATGGGGGGTAGGTATGGAGAGGCAAGATCCTAGCTATGGAGCAGTTGTAAACACCAAGGATGTACGAGTTCAGGCCCTTCTCGGAGGAAGTAACAGCCCTACGTCTCGGAGCCCGGAGGCGGTCGAGTGGATTATATGTGTATGGATTACAGGGGTGCGAACCCTTTACACTGAGGAGGGGGGTGGCTTATATAGTGTCCGCCAGACCCCTCCGGCCCTCAGTAATGCAGGGTTTAAAGTACATTAAGTCTAGGCGTTACTGGTAACACCTCACATAAAGTGTCCTAAATGCCATAAAGACTACTTAATTGCAAACCGTTACGATGCAGAGTGGTTCTTGATCTTCTGGTGGTCGAGTGAGTCTTCATGGTCGAGTCCTTCGAGTCCGTCGAGTGAAGTCTCTCTTGGTCGACTAGAAGGTAGTTTATTCTGAGGGTGTCCTTGGGTAGGGTACTTTGATCAGGTCTATGACCCTACCCTAGGTACATGACTTCATCATTAGCCCCCGAATGGATCGAGGTTTGAGTGAGGAAGGAGTTGACAATATTTCCGACCTGCTTTTGTGTTCTGACATGTATCATCTTGGACCAATAATCTCTTTGTTGATAACAGCAACTTTTCTTTCAGTCGCCTTGATCCATTCTTCTCTTTAGTCGAGTGAACTTTTGAACTTAGCAATCTCCGAGCGACGGATCGCAAGAAATCTCTCGTCTGACAGATCGATCTGCTGTTCGCGGATTTTGTGGGATACGAATTTTGGGGAAGCGCGCGAAGCGGGGCGGACCGCGGTGCCCGGATGGGATAGGGCATAGACGCCTCGATTCCCGTGTCATCTTTTTCGCCACGTATCGCGTACGCGCGACTGTTTCAGGATGTGATTGGATTGCCTGGGCCCACTTGTCATCCACTCGGAAGCGGCCTTATAAATGTGCCCGGCGAGGGTTTTTGAACAATATGTCTCCATTCTTCCCCCTGTCCTCTCCGTCTCCGCCCACCGCGCCTGCTCTCACCTCTGCCCAACCACTCCTGGCACGCTTCGTCGGCAACAATGGTGAAGGAGAAGACGGCGGCTCTGGAGCGCGCGAAGAAGGCGACGACGAAGGGGAAGGCGAAAGGGAGAGCGACCAACCGGGGCGGATCCTCATCAAGGTCCCGTCTGCCGCACGGCTGGGTCCAAGGAGATTGGATCCGGTCGACCATCACCAAGAAGGATCTCACGGAGATGGCCAACGAGGGTTTGATCCCCCACGGGGTAGCGAGGCTCTCGGGGGACGAGTGGCAACCACAGCCGGAAGAGGGTGAGTGTGTTCTTCTGGCTACCCACGTCAACCGTGGGTTCTCTCTGCCTCCGAATGTTTTCTTCCGTGGTTTCCTAAATTTCTTTGGGGCGCAACTCCACCACTTCAATCCAAATTCCATCGCCTACCTTGCTGCCTTCGTGTCCATGTGCGAGAACTTCCTGGGCTGCCGACCGCACTGGGGTCTGTTCAAGCACATATTCACTTGTCGTTCTCAGACAGTGAAAAAGGCGAGTCCAGATGACGATAAGACCAAGGTTATTCAGATGTGTGGAGGCCTGGGGATTCAGATGAGAAACAAGAGCACCTTTCCGTCCATGACTCTCCCTGAGTCGGTCAGAGGATGGCATTCGACTTGGTTCTACTACCAAAGCGAGTCGACGCCGGGGCAGTCGAGTGGTCTCCCCCCGTTTACCATGGACCGAGCGAGCAAACCCTCTTCTCTGAAGGTGCTCCCTGAGGAGAAAGCCCAAGTGAAGATGTTGATGGAGCGTGTAGTCCAGTTAGTTCGGGAAGGAGTGACGGGTATGGACCTTCTGGAGGTCTTCCTTAGGCGGCGCATCCAGCCACTTCAGTACCGAGGCCATTGTATGTGGTTGTACCGTGGAACCAAGGATGAAACTCGGGTCCATCCAGAAGCAGTCGACGACGCCATGCTGGAGAGGTGGATGGCCGCTGTCACAGGGAATAAAGACAACCCTCGAGGAGCCAGGAGGATCCCGCCACTCGACCATTCTAGCACTCCAGACAAGGTATGCCCACTTCATCTCCAATTGTAATCTTGCAGTCCTTATTCTCCTTTCGTTGTAAATTGGTCGATTGATCTTTATTTTGCTGTCTGTCAGGCTTTCACCGAACTATACTCGATGCCCAATGGAGCACAGACGCCGACTGAAGAGGAGGAAGGCAGTGGGGGCGAAATCCAGGAGGACTGGGATTCGGACGCTGCTGACGATGATGACGATGATGACTCTGATGGGGAGGAAGAAGAGAAGGAGGAGGAGGAAGTTGCACCGCCTCGCTCGAAAAGGCGATCGAAGCTTGTCCATGACCCTGCGACTGAACGTGGCAAGGGGGTCGCGGCGGTCACGCAGTCGACCAAGCGCCCTCGGACCACTTCTCCGGCGCCGACTGAAAAGGCTCCGAAGCAATCTCGAATGGCGCCATCGAAGCCGGCAAAGGTCTTGCCGAAGATGAAGGTGTCGATCCCCACTATCTCAGGGTAATGATGTTGCTTGAGTTTTTCTGTTTTCCATGAACTTATCTTTGGTCGACTCATAAATCAACCGACTATCTTTTGGAATCGCAGTGCTGCTACTTCTGACACCTCAGCTAAGGCTGATGATCATGAGATGGAAGACGCTGCCACTTCAAAACCCGGTATGACTCGTAATTCCATCTTTCAGTCGATTGGCTCTTAGTATCTAATTCTGATTCTTTTCTGTAGCTCCATCCAATGTCGTTATCACCCTTCCTGACGACGACGACGATGAGGAACCGCTGAAGCAAAGGAGGAGCAGGAAAGCTTCTATTGGCAGGGTGACTCAGGACATGCCAGCACCCGAGACACTGGTCGCGGAGGGGGAGAACACCACTCGGCACACCGTATCTTTCGCGGTGCCGTTGACGAGTGCTCACCCCGTGTCGTCGAGTGCAGCACAGCCTTCACTCTTCTCGACCCACTACATCCCAGAGGACCAAGCCAGTGCTGCAAAAGAAGCGATACGCCAGGCGGGAGTCATGATGGAGCAGGTGAAGGCCATCCGGGAGGCTAGCCAGGCAGCCTATGACGCCAGTTCCGCTCTTCAAAGCAATGTTCAGGTCAGTCGGTCATCGCCTGTTCTGTTAGGATATGATATCTGAAAATTCTTCTTTCCGAAATCCGTAGTAGTCCTACACCCACTGGGTGTGTCGATTGAAATTCCGGTTTAGTGGGGGCACGCTGAGTGCACCCACTGGGTGTAGTCCCCAAGGCTATGGTGGACTGCTGGCAGTCGACCATAGGCTTTATAAGTTAAGTTCTTCCGTCATTCGACTAGGTCGAGTGGATTTCTCAAACTGGTGGGGGCACGCTGAGTGCACCCACTGGGTGTAGTCCCCGAGACTGTGGTCGACTGCTGGCAGTTGACTATAGTCTGAAGAATATGTCCTGTTTTTTTTGTTGGTCGATCGGTCGACTCTATCTTGATAGAACTAGTGGGGGCACGCTGAGTGCACCCACTGGGTGTAGTCCCCGAGACTACGGTCGAATGTTTGTATTCGGCTGTAGTCTTAGAAACATATGATTTTTCCTTAGTCACTCGGAAGTGAATTGTCTTTGACATTTTGTCGATTGGTCCTTTGTAGAAATCCTGCGACCTGGCGGCTCGTTGCACCGAGTTGGAGAACAAACATATCCAACTCGAGCTTGATCTGAAGCTGGTCCAGGAGAATTTGGCGAAGGCAAAGGAGGAGACCAAAGGTATGTTTGGTGAGGTCTCGACAACTGCTTTTGTCCCTCATTTGTTTCAAAGTCTGATCTTGCTGTAACTTTGCAGGCAAAGTGAAGGAGGCCTAGAAGAAGAAAGACCTTGAGCTAGCTGAGATGCAGAAGACAGCTTTGGAGAAGACCAAGCTCGCAGACGAGAAGTTGGCTTCGGTCACCAGGCTTGAAGAAGAAAACACCAATTTGAAAGATTCTCTTGATATTGCCAATAAAGAAGTGAGTCGACTGAAAAGTGACAAGATTGCCCTAAACGACAAAGCCAGTGAGTTGGTGGGGAAGAAGAAAGATCTAGAGGCTTATCTGGGCGGACTCGCCAAGAAGCTGTTCCTCATGCTCGAAGGTAAACCTTTGCACCAAGCAAGTACTTTTATAGTGATCTTTCCATTCGACTGTTGTCTTGACTCGGTGGTTGTGCTTGCAGAATTTTGCCAAAACTTTGAAGAGGAGACTGGTCGACTGGAACCAAACCTAGACCCCATCAACTCTCCGGTGAATGATGAAGTCGCCATGAACGTGTTCCGGCTCGAGTCTCGTGTTGCTGCTGTCATTGACTATCTTACAAGGCTGAAGGTCGCCACTTCCCGCATTGACACTACGCTCTGGCCCAGGGAGACGCTCCAAAATGACCTCGAGTCTCTAATGACTCGACTAAACACAGTCCCTGGTTGAGTGCAGGAGTGGAAGAAGTCTTCTGCCAGGTGCGGTGCAGATGTCGCTCTGTGTCTGGCCCGAGTCCATTGCAAGGATGCGCGAGAGGACAAGCTAGCGGCTCTTAGGGTGGCTAACACCAAGAAGCATGATTTCTGGTCTTTCATGGAGACTTTCATCGCCGCTGCCACTCAGATCACGGATGGAATCGACCTTGATGAATTTGTTGCACCTTCCAGCCCTCCACAGGAGGGGTAAAAAACTTCTTGAGCTCGACATTTTAAATTTGCCTCGATATGCCGAGTGATTTTGTAACTGATAAACCTTAACAGGCCTAGCGCCTGAGCACTTTCGGTTCCGTTAGGTATCTATCTGAACTTGGATTCGACATTTGAATATGCTTGCATTTGGCTTGAGATGTCTTTTGCAGGTTAAGGCGAGGTGCCCATTGCAATCGACTTGTTCCCCAATTCACTTAGGCAGGCACTGGGCCGCGGCTAAGCCTCCAAGTGAGAGGTCTGCTCTCCACTCAGTAGGATTTTTATAACTTAGGCGAGCACTGGGCTGCAGCTAAGCCCCCGAGTGGGAGGTTTGCTCTCCACTCGGTTAGGATTTTTATAACTTAGGCGAGCACTGGGCTACAGCTAAGCCCCCGAGTGAGAGATCTGCTCTCCACTCGGCAGGATTTTTATAACTTAGGCGAGCACTGGGCTGCAGCTAAGCCCCCGAGTGGGAGGTTTGCTCTCCACTCGGTTAGGATTTTTATAACTTAGGCGAGAACTGGGTTGCAGCTAAGCCCCCAAGTGGGAGGTTTGCTCTCCACTCGGTAGGGTTTTTATAACTTAGGCGAGCACTCGGCTGCAGCTAAGCCCCCGAGTGGGAGGTTTGCTCTCCACTCGGTAGGATTTTTATAACTTAGGCGAGCACTGGGCTGCAGCTAAGCCCCCGAGTGGGAGGTCTGCTCTCCACTCAGTAGGATTTTCACGTTGTACTTGTGGCGTAGCTCGAAGGAGAGGGTCGCAGTCGACCTGTACCTCGTCCTCCTTGCGACCGCACGTTGTACTTGTGGCGTAGCTCAGAGAAGAGGGTCGCAGTCCACCTGCACCTCGTCCTCCTTGCGAGCGCACATTGTACTTGTGGCGTAGCTCAGAGGAGAGGGTCGCAGTCGACCTGCACCTCGTCCTCCTTGCGAGCGCACGTTGTACTTGTGGTGTAGCTCAGAGGAGAGGGTCGCAGTCGACCTGCACCTCGTCCTCCTTGCGAGCGCACATTGTACTTGTGGCGTAGCTCAGAGGAGAGGGTCGCAGTCGACCTGCACCTCGTCCTCCTTGCGAGCGCACATTGAATTTGAACTTAGGCGAGTGCTTAGACTGCAGCTAAGCCCCCGAGTAGGAGTCTGGCTCACCACTCCGTAGGATTTTATTCAAACTTAGGCGAGTACTTGGACTGCAGCTAAGCCCCCGAGTGGGAGTCTGGCTCACCACTCGGTAGGATTTTATTGAAACTTAGGCGAGTACTTGGACTGCAGCTAAGCCCCCGAGTGGGAGTCTGGCTCACCACTCGGTAGGATTTTATTGAAACTTAGGCGAAACGGATTCGCAGCTAAGCCCCCGAGTGAGAGTCTGGCTCACCACTCGGTAAGGATTTTTTTACAAACTTATGCGAAACTGATTCGCAGCTAAGCCACCCACTAAGGGGGAAGTTTTACTGAATAAATAAATGTGACAAAAATCATTGGGGAAATTATGACACTATTATCTTGTAAAACATGGACTACAGAAGTACTTTTATTACAACTCATCCGAGTGAAAACTTAAGTGTAAAATGGGCGGAGTAGCTCCGCGTTCCAAGCTCGGGGCTCGTCGATATTATGCTTGACGTTGTAGAGACGGTATGCTCCGTCATGGAGAACCTTGGTGACGATGAAGGGTCCTTCCCAAGAAGGAGCAAGCTTGTGTTGTTTCTGCTGATCCACTCGGAGAACCAAATCCCCTTCTTGGAAGGCTCGACTCTTCACGTTTCTAGCGTGGAAGCGACGCAAGTCTTGTTGGTAGATGGTCGATCGGATCAGAGCCATCTCTGTTTCTTCCTCTAAAAGGTCAACTGCATCTTGCCGCGCTTGTTCCGCTTCAGCCTCGTTGTAGAGCTCGACTCGAGGAGCATTGTGGAGCAGGTCACTCGGCAAGACCACTTCAGCTCCATAGACCAAGAAGAATGGAGTTCTTCCGGTCGACCGATTAGGCGTGGTCCATAGACCCCAAAGCACTGAGGGAAGTTCGTCGACCCATGCTCCAGCCGCATGTTTGAGATCACGCATCAGTCGGGGTTTCAACCCTTTGAGAATCAAGCCATTGGCTCGCTCCGCTTGTCCATTCGACTGTGGATGGGCGACCGAAGCGTAGTCGACTCGTGTGCCTTGAGATGTGCAGAATTCTCTGAATTCCTCCGAGTCAAAGTTTGATCCATTGTTTGTGATGATGCTGTGCGGGACTCCATATCTGAATATCAGTTCCCTGATGAAGCCAACAGCAGTACCGGCGTCAAGGTTCTTGATGGGTTTAGCCTCAATCCACTTGGTGAACTTGTCGACTGCTACCAGTACATGCGTGAAACCGCTTCGACCTGTCCTCAAGGGGCCCACCATATCCAAGCCCCATACTGCGAAGGGCCAGACGAGTGGTATGGTCTTCAGAGCTGACGCAGGCTTGTGTGACATGTTGGAGTAAAACTGACATCCCTCGCACTTGTCCACTATCTCCTTTGCCATCTCATTCGCCCTTGGCCAGTAAAATCCGGCTCGGTATGCTTTGGCTACGATGGTCCGAGAGGATGCATGATGGCCACAGGTCCCGGGTGGATATCATCAAGGATGATTCGACCTTCCTCTGGCGTTATGCACTTCTGACCAACTCCAGTCGCGCTCTCTCTGTACAACTGTCCTTTGATCACAGTAAAGGCCTTGGATCGACGAACAATCTGTTGAGCCTCTTCCTCGTCCTCCAGGAGCTCTTTTCTCAGGATATACGCGATGTATGGAACTGTCCAGTCGGGAGTGATCACTAACACCTCCATGACCAAGTCGACCACTGCTGGGACCTCAACTTCAGTCGGATCCATGGCACTCTTGGGCTGCGGAGTTTCTTCGGTGAAAGGATCTTCTTTGACTGATGGAGTATGAATATGCTCCAAGAACACACCACTGGGAATGGCTTCTCTCTTGGAACCTATCTTTGCTGAATCATCAGCCGCTTGATTTTTCAGTCGGGGTATATGATGGAGCTCTAACCCCTCAAACTTCTTTTCCAGCTTCCTCACTGCATTGCAGTATCCAGTCATGGCTGGGCTTCTAATGTCCCACTCCTTCATCACTTGGTTGACCACCAAATCTGAGTCGCCATAAACCATAAGGCGACGGACGCCGAGTGAAATGGCCATGCGCAATCCATACAAAAGGGCCTCGTATTCTGCCTCATTGTTGGAGGAATCAAAGTAAATCTGGAGCACATATCTGAGCTTATCTCCTCTGGGGGAAACCAGGACAACCCCAGCACCGGAACCATTCAACATCTTAGAGCCATCAAAGAACATGGTCCAATGCTTCGAGTGAACTTGAGTCGGCTGCTGTTGTTCAATCCACTCGGCAAGGAAGTCTGCTATTGCTTGGGACTTAATGGCTTTCTTTGCCTCAAACTTGATATCAAGGGGAAGAAGTTCAATCGCCCATTTCGCCACTTGACCAGTTGCATCCCTGTTGTGCAGAATCTCTGAAAGTGGAGCATCGCTGACGACTGTAATGGAATGATTAGAGAAATAATGAGCAACCTTCTTCGTGGTCATGTAGATCCCATACACAAGCTTCTGATAATGAGGATATCTTTGCTTTGATGGAGTCAAAACTTCAGACAGATAGTACACTGGGCGCTAAACTTTGAAGGCTTTCCCTTCTTCTTCCCGCTCGACCGTAAGTACTATACTGACGACTTGTCCTGTGGCTGCAATATAAAGCAACAGAGGCTCTTTGCTGACTGGAGCAGCAAGCACCGGCTAGGTGGAGAGCAGAGCTTTTAGCTCGGCAAACGCTGCATCAGCTTCTGGAGTCCACTCGAACTTGTCTGCCTTCTTCATCAGTCGGTAAAGAGGCAATGCCTTTTCACCGAGTCGTGAGATGAATCGACTTAATGCGGCCAAGCATCCAGTAAGCTTCTGGACATCGTGCACCCCCACGGGGCGTTTCATTCAGAGTATAGTGCCGATTTTTTCTGGGTTAGCGTCGATTCCTCGTTCGGAAACGAGAAAACCGAGTAACTTGCCACCAGGAACTCCGGATGTGCACTTTGATGGATTGAGCTTGATATCATACCTCCTGAGGTTGGCAAATGTTTCGGCGAGGTCAGTCAGCAGGTCGGAACCCTTTCGCGACTTGACCACGATATCATCCATGTACGCTTCCACATTCCGACTGATTTGAGTGAGAAAACACTTCTGAATCATTCGCATGAACGTGGCTCCGGCATTCTTGAGGCCGAATGGCATGGTGATATAGCAGAAGCACCCGAATGGAGTGATGAAAGCTGTTTTTATCTCATCGGGTCCGTACAGACGGATCTGATGGTACCCGGAATAGGCGTCTAGAAAAGACAATCTCTCGCATCCCGCAGTCGAGTCAACAATTTGATCAATACGAGGGAGAGGAAAATGATCTTTCGGGCAGGCCCGATTGATGTGCTTGAAATCAATGCACATTCGGAGTGAGTTGTCCTTCTTAGGAACCATGACGACATTGGCGAGCCACTCGGAGTGGTATATCTCTCGGATAAATCCTGCCGCCAATAGTCGAGCCACTTCCTCACCGATTGCCTTTCTCTTCTGGACGGCGGACCGTCGAAGATGTTCTTTGGCCGGATTTGCGGTTGAGTCGACTCTAAGGCGATGCTCAGCCAGTCCCCTGGGAACACCCGGCATGTCAGCTGGCTTCCATGCAAAGATGTCCCAGTTCTCACGGAGGAACTAGATGAGCGCTTCTTCCTATTTCGGGTCGAGTGTTGTGGAGATATGGGTCGGAGCTGCATTGGGGTCGGTCGGGTGAATGTGGACGGGCTTCGTCTCACTGGATGACTGAAATGCTAACTCTGTGGCAGGCTTCTTGGCTCGCAGCAAATCACTCGGATCTGCATTTTGCTTATATCCTTCAAGCTCGACCGCTGTCACCTGGGAATCGGCAATCTTTGAGCCTTTCTGGAAACACTCTTCTACTTTTTTCCGATCACCGGTGACAGTGATCACGCCTTTGGGGCCGGGCATCTTAAGTTTGAGGTACACGTAACATGGTCGAGCCATGAACTGTGCGTAAGCTGGTCTCCCCAAAATAGCATGGTAAGCGCTCTAAAAATCCATGACCTCAAACGTCAGCTTCTCTTTGTGAAAATGTTTCGAATCACCAAACACCACGTCCAGAGCTATTTGGCCGAGTGACTCGGCTTTCTTTCCTGGTATAACTCCATGGAAACTCATGTTGCTATTGCTCAGTCGGGACATCGGAATGCCCATTCCTTTCAGCGTGTCCGCATACAATAAGTTCAGTCCACTACCACCGTCCATTAGCACCTTCGTCAGTCGAGTGCGTTCGACAACCAGGTCGACCACCAAAGCTTGCCTCCCAGGGGTGGCTATATGAGTCGGGTGATCGGACTGGTCGAATGTAATGGGAGTTTGGGACCATCTCAGATAACTGGGTGTCGCCGGGGCGACCATGTTCACCTCACGGTTAATAACCTTCAGTCGGCTCTTGCTTTCCACATCCGCAAAGATCATCAGAGTGGAGTTAACATGAGGATATCCTCCCTCACTGTCCTCCTTGTCTTCAGCTTTGTCCGACTCCTTTTCCTTGTCCTTAGGCTGTTTACCTTGGAACTGCTGGATCAGGAGTCGACACTGGCGAGTGGTATGCTTCGGGTAGATGATATTACCCTCTTCGTCTTTCTTCGTGTGGATGTGACACGTCATATCCATCACGTCATTTCCTTCTTTATCCTTCACCTTCTTGGGGTTCCAGGATCCTTTGGGTTTTCCCTTGAACTTGCCCTGAGTCACGGCCAGAGCCTCTCCAGGAGCCGCTGGTTCGGCCTTCTATTTCTGCTTCCAACTGGAGTTCCCTTTCTCCGACTGACTCGGCTTGTACTTGCCGCTCCGGAGTCGGTCCTCCTCTTCGCCGTTGGCATACTTGGTAGCAATTTCCATCATCCGACTCAGGGTCATATCTCCGGTCCGACCAAACTTCAAACTCAATTCTCTGTTCTTAACACCATCCTTGAAGGCGCAGACTGCCTGATGATCAGACACGTTCTCCACAGTATGATGCAAAGTGATCCATCTCTGGATATACTCTCTTAATGTCTCATTCGACTTCTGTACGCAAACTTGCAGCTCTGTCAGTCCAGCTAGTCGCTTGCAAGTTCCCTCGAACGTTCTAACGAACACCCGGGAAAGATCTTCCCAAGTGTAAATGCTGCTCGGAGTTAACTGATTCAACCATGCTCTGGCCGATCCTTCCAACATAAGTGGCAAATGCTTCATGGCCACCTCGTCATTCCCGCCGTCAATCTGTACCACCACTCGGTAATCCTCAAGCCAGGTTTCAGGCTTAGACTCACTGGTGAACTTGCTTACTCCAGTTGCCAACCTGAAGTTGGGGGGAATCACCGTGGCTCTGATAGCCCTGCTGAAACATTCCGGACCAGAAACATGCACTCGACTGCTAGTGGGCGCATCTCTGTCAGGGCCACCTCGATGAGCCCTATTCGGATCGACCAAGCCTTGCACGATGATGGATCGCGCGTCAAAGCCTGGTTCCCTGGGGTCGACCGGAGCTCTTCGCCCCACACTGAGTTGACACCTGTCATCCTGCTGCCGAGGAGCATAAGACCCACCTCTCAGGGGAGGAGTGGGTACTCGACGCCTATCATCACGATCGTATCGGTCACCATAGTAGTCTCGTCAATTCTCGTGTCCTTCACGCCGCGGAGGCGATCTGGGGCTGTGAGCCGACTGAACCGTATTCGCAGCGACGAATCGACTGTGAATTCTATTGCGTGACTGCGACACGGCTGAATTCTGATCTCCTGCTGCCCGGAGCAAATCTCTGATCTGCATCAAGCCTCTGCCAGCCTCCGACTAAGAGGGCTGAATGGACTCTGCTATATGGGTTGCAGCTGCTAAATTCTGAATCGGGGTTCGATATACCTGAGTCGGCGGGAAGAGCTGACGTCGATTGGAGTCGGGTACTCGTTGCCGCGCGCGCTCGTCGAGTGCTCGCTGAAAGTTCTCCAGACAAGCGTGTTCAGCCAAGTTGGCCAAACGTGCCTCCTCCAAGGCGCAAGCCTCGGGGGTTTCTCCCGCGATGGGAGTATGCAGGGCATCCATGTTCCTGCGGCGAAGTTCTTCCCTTTGCAGGGAATTAAGTGGCTCGGGTTGGTACTCTTCATGGACTTGTGCGGGGTCGCCTCCACCATCTACCCCGTCCTCGCGGGTAAACCGGGAGGGCTGCGAGGTCCGTTGACCATCAAGACTTCCGCCGCTGGATCACTGCTATCGCACTCGAATGCAGTGTCTACAGAGCCAGTCGACAGATCGAACATGCCGTAGAGGGACTCGTCGGGCTCGATTGCCACAACTTGGGTGGTGGCCGTCTGGCGAGCCACCGCGTGCAGCACCCATCGCTGGAGCCTCGACCGACCAGAGCGCTTGCACTGGCGGGAGACAGGGAGGGTGGACGATAGGGGAGTCGACCGATATGGAGTCGACGGTTGCCGCAGCAGAACGCTGCGGACACATGCGCGAAAATGCGTCGCACCGCGGACGGGGAGCGTATCAACGTCGAGTGGAGCCTCCTGGAGCCAAGCGGAGTCATCGGCGATGAAGGTGAGAGCGCCGAGACGGATCTCGCGGCCCTCGACCAAAACTCCACCAGCAACCATGATGAAAGCAATCTGAAAAACTGCAACTTCTCCAAAAATCGCAAAGACACCTGCCCCACGGTGGGCGCCAACTGTCGTGGTTCTAAGTCTGACAGTAGAATGGGGGGGGGGAGGGTAGGTATGGAGAGGCAAGATCCTAGCTATGGAGCAGTTGTAAACACCAAGGATGTACGAGTTCAGGCCCTTCTCGGAGGAAGTAACAGCCCTACGTCTCGGAGCCCGGAGGCGGTCGAGTGGATTATATGTGTACGGATTACAGGGGTGCGAACCCTTTACACTGAGGAGGGGGGTGGCTTATATAGTGTCCGCCAGACCCCTCCGGCCCTCAGTAATGCAGGGTTTAAAGTACATTAAGTCTAGGCGTTACTGGTAATGCCTCACATAAAGTGTCCTAAATGCCATAAAGACTACTTAATTACAGACCGTTACGATGCAGAGTGGTTCTTGATCTTCTGGTGGTCGAGTGAGTCTTCATGGTCGAGTCCTTCGAGTCCATCGAGTGAAGTCTCTCTTGGTCGACTGGAAGGTAGTTTCTTCTGAGGGTGTCCTTGGGTAGGGTACTTTGATCAGGTCTATGACCCTACCCTAGGTACATGACTTCATCAGGCGCCGGATAGGAAGTTTCGGTGTGACCGATTTTGGCTTTGGGTTTAGGTCATTTGTGGATGTGGGAAAGTAGTTGAGGGTTTTGGAGCATATCACTAAGCTCATGAAGCAAGAGGCTCATTAACAACACCTCATCCCTCCTTGATAGTATTGGCTTTTCCTATAGACTCAATGTGATCTTGGATCACTAAAATGTAAAATGAAGAGTCTTGAGCCTTTGAGCTAGAGCCAATCCTTTGTCCTTAGTATTTTGAGGGATCCACTTTCATCATCCATGCCATGCCATTCATTGAGCTTTCCTGAAATAATAATCTTGGAATAGCATTAGCTCACTGAGCTATATGTTGTTATGAATTACCAAAACCACCTAGGGATAGTTGCACTTTCACCAACGCCTCGCACACACGCGCGTACATGTACGAGAGAAACGCGCATCGCTCAGCCCCCGACCTCCCACCGTAACCGGGAACACCCCATAATTTTCCTCCCCCTCGCTTCTACCACAGTTTTTTCCGTCATGGACGGCCCAAAGAATGTCATGCAGCTGCATCTCCGTCCCGCCCAGGACGAAAAGCCCATTTTCTGTCATGATTTTTTGTCATAGAAGTAGGAGCCCACCACATCTATGATGATACCGGGTTTTGTCACAATTATCGTCATAGAAGTGTCATATGTATGACAGAAAAAAATTCGTTCGACCCAAAATGTCATGGATGTGTCTTTTTTTTGTAGTGCCTAACAAAACTAACTCGATTACATGGTAAATCTCATCCAACTCATCACCGTCCAGCAAGCCTATGATGGAATTACTCATGCACAGCAGTGAGCATCATCAAATTGGTGATGGAGGATGGTTGATGATGACGACCGCGATGAATCCCCCTCTCCGGAGCCCCAAACGGACTCTAGATCAGCCCTCCCGAGAGAGTTTAGGGCTTGGCGGCAGCTCTGTATCGTAAAACATGGTGAATCCTTCTCTCTGATTTTTTTTCTCCCCGAACATGAATATATGGAGTTGGAGTTAGTGTCGGTGGAGCATCAGGGGGCCCACGAGGCAGGGGCGCGCCCTAGGGGGGGCACCCTCGTGGACAGGGTGTGGGTCCCCTGACATTGATTCTTGATACGTCTCCGTCGTATCTATAATTTTTGATTGTTCCAAGCCAATATTCTACAACTCTCATATACTTTTGGCAACTTTTTATACTATTTTTTGGGACTAACATATTGATCCAGTGCCCAGTGCCAGTTCCTGTTTGTTGCATGTTTTATGTTTCGCAGAAACGCAATATCAAACGGAGTCCCAAATGGGATAAAAATGGACGGAGAATTATTTCAGAATATTTGGGATTTTTCGGAGGAAGAATCAACGCGAAACAGTGCCCGAGGTGGCCATGAGACAGGGGGCGCGCCCTCCCCCCTGGGCGCGCCTGGCACCCTCGTGGGCCACCCGTAAGGCAGTTGACGCTCTTCTTTTGCCGCAAGAAAGCTAATTTTATGAGAAAAATCTGGGCGAAAGATTCACCCCAATCGGAGTTACGGATCTCCGAATATAAAAGAAACGGTGAAGAGACAGAATCTGAGAACGCAGAAACAGAGAGAGACAGAGAGATAGATCCAATCTCGGAGGGGCTCTCGCCCTTCCCACACCATCGGATCCAAGGACTAGAGGGGAAACCCTTCTCCCATCTAGGGAGGAGGTCAGGGAAGAAGAAGAAGAAGGGGGGCCTTCTCCCCCTTGCTTCTGGTGGCGCCGGAACACTGCCGGGGGCCATCATCATCACCGCGATCTTCACCAACAACTTCACCGCCTTCATCACCAACTCTTCTCCCCTCTATGCAGCGGTGTAACCCCTCTCTTACCCGCTGTAATCTCTACTTAAACATGGTGCTCAATACTATATATTATTTCCCAATGATGTATGGCTATCTTATGATGTTTGAGTATATCTGTTTTGTCCTATGGGTTAATTGATGATCATGATTTGTTTGAGTTGCATGTTTTATTATTGGTGCTGTCCTATGGTGCTCTCCATGTCGCGTAAGCATGAGGGATTCCCGCTGTAGGGTTTGCAATATGTTTATGATTTTCTTATGGTGGGTGGCGTGAGTGAACAGAAGCACAAACCCGAGTAAGTAGGTTGTTTGCGTATGGGATAAAGGGGACTTGATACTTTAATGCTATGGTTGGGTTTTACCTTAATGATCTTTAGTAGTTGCGGATGCTTGCTAGAGTTCCAATCATAAGTGCATATGATCCAAGTAGATAAAGTATGTTAGCTTATGCCTCTCCCTCAAATAGAATTGCAATAGTGATTACCGGTCTAGTTATCGATTGCCTTGGACAAATAACTTTCTCGTAAAAAAAGCTCTCTACTAATACTTACTTTATTGCTTCTTTATCTAAACAGCCCCTAGTTTATATTTATGTGTTCTTTATTATCTTGCAAACCTATCCAACAACACCTACAAAGTACTTTTAGTTTTATACTTGTTCTAGGTAAAGCGAACGTCAAGCGTGCGTAGAGTCGTATTAGTGGCCGATAGGACTTGAGAGAGTATTTGTTCTACCTTTAGCTCCTCGTTGGGTTCGACACTCTTACTTATCGAAAGAGGCTACAACTATCCCATATACTTGTGGGTTATCAAGACCTTTTTCTGGCGCTGTTGCCGAGGAGTCATAGCGTGGGGTGAATATTCTCGTGTGTGCTTGTTTGCTTTATCACTAAGTAATTTTTATTTGTTGTTCTAAGTTGTTCTTTATATTTAGTTATGGATATGGAACACAAAATACCAAAAACAATTAGGTGTACTTGCTACTCATGGAGATGGGGAACCTCCTAAAACCCTCGATGCTCGTTATGTTCAAGATATTATGTACTACTTTGATAATCCTGAGAAAACCCGATTCAATTATGTTATGGGAGATGCGTTGGATCAACGTGAATACTTTAGGGATTATCGCTTGACACAAAAAGGGAAACTATTATGGGATCAAATTCATATGTTACGTTGGTATGCTCACCAACTATGATTGATACATGATTATACTTGTTGCTCTAGGATGAAGGCTCCACACCTTACCTTTTCATGCAAATTCAATGATAATGAAACCGTAGCTTCTTATGCTAATGGTTGATATGATTACTATGATGTGGAACAAATAGAAGAATTTGTTGCTTTTATGGGTGCTTATGAGATTCAATCTATGTTTAAAGCGTTTGATGATTCAGTTTATAGACCAGAAAATTTTGCTATACTTAGATATTGCTATGAAAATTATGAATACAATTACAATATTAACACATTTATTGAGAAAGTCTCCGCTGTCCAAGAAGAGACTAATATTTTTGCAGGAAGCCATGGAAGAAGAAATTGATGAAACTGTGAGCTCATTGGATGAAAAAGATGATGAGGAGAGCGAAGAACAAAAGGAGGAAGAGCGGATTGATCACCCATGCCCACGTTCTAATGAGAGTAACTCTTCAACTCATATATTGTTTAATTCCCCTTCGTGCTTACCGAAGGATGATTGCTATGATGATTGCTATGATCCCTTGAATTTGTTTGAAATATCCCTTTTTGATGATGCTTGCTATGCTTGTGACCAAGATGCCAATATGAATTATGCTTATGGAGATGAACTTTCTATAGTTCCTTATGTTAAACATGAAATTGTTGCTATTGCACCTACGCATGATAGTCCTATTATCTTTTTGAATTCTCCCAACTACACTACATCGGAGAAGTTTGTGCTTATTAAGGATTATATTGATGGGTTGCCTTTTATAATTGCATATGATAATTTTGATGAATGTGATATGCATGTTCTTGCTGCTCCTACTTTCAATTATTATGAGAGAGGAACTATATCTCCAGCTCTCTATGTTTCCAATATGATAAAATTGCAAGAAACTGCTTATACTATGCATTGGCCTTTACTTTGTGTGCATCAATTGTTCTTTTATGACATGCCGATGCATAGGAAGAGAGTTAGACTTCATTGTTGCATGATATATGTTACTTGGTGCTCACTACTAAATTACAAATCATTGTTAATTAAAATTGGCTTTGATATACCTTGGGATCCGGGTGGATCCATTACTTGAGCACTATATGCCTAGCTTAATGGCTTTAAAGAAAGCGCTGCCAGGGAGACAACCCAGAAGTTTTAGAGAGTCATTTATTTCTCTTGAGTGCTTTTATATATTTTAAAAAAATAAAAAAAAATAAAAACATAAAGGGGGGAACCCAAAACTTTTCAAAAAGGAAAGTGAAAGTGAGAAAGACAAGCATTGTTGAAGTGGGAGCTAGCCTTGAACTTTGTTCATGCTCACGGAAACTTTGTGAATCTTGATTACAGAAACTTTTCACCAAAAATAATTATCCCCTTGTACAATTCCATTGTATTATAAAAATAATGTGCCAAGGTTTGCCTTTAGGATGTTTACAATGCTTGTTGGTTTGTACGGTGCAGGATAGAAACTTTGGCTGTAGTACACGATTTTAAATTTTTAACTGGAACGTCAAATGGTTTTGATTCTTTTTGAAATGTCTTTCTTTACAAATTTTATATTTTTCCTAATTTTGGTAGAATTTTTCGGGTGCCATAAGTATGGTGAATGTTCAGATTGCTACATACTGTTCTGTTTTTGACAGATTCTGTTTTTTGATGCATAGTTTGCTTGTTTTGATGAAACTATCAATTTATATCAGTGGATTAAGCCATGAAAAAGTTATATTACAGTAGACACAATGCAAAAACAAAATATGAATTAGTTTACTACAGTACTTAGAGTAGTGATTTTCTTTATTATACTAACGGATCTTACCGAGTTTTGTGTGGATGAAGTCTAATCGAGGAGGTCTCGATATGAGGAAAAGGAAGAGAGGCAAGAGCTCAATTTTGGGGATGCCCAAGGCACCCCAAGTAAATATTCAAGGATACTCAAGCGTCTAAGCTTGGAGATGCCCCGGAAGGCATCCCCTCTTTCTTCAACAAGTATCGGTATGTTTTCGTATTCGTTTCGTTCATGCGATATGTGCAAGTCTTGGAGCGTCTTTTGCATTTAGTTCTCATTTTTCTTTTATGCACCATGCTGGTATGAGATAGTCCTTGGTTGATTTATAGAATGCTCATTGCACTTCACTTATATCTTTTGAGTGTGGCTTTATAGAATGCTTCACGTGCTTCACTTATATCATTTGAAGTTTGGATTGCCTGTTTCCCTTCACATAGAAAACCGCCATTTGTAGAATGCTCTTTTGCTTCACTTATATTTTTTAGAGCGTGGGCATATCTTTTGTAGAAAGAATTAAACTCTCTTGCTTCACTTATATCTATTTAGAGAGATGACAGGAATTGTTCATTCACATGGTTAGTCATAAAATCCTACATAAACTTGTGGATCACTGAATATGATATATTTGATTTCTTGCAATAGTTTTGCGATATAGAGGTGATAATATGTGGGAGGTACTAGTAGATGGTTGTGTTCGGTAAGGATGTTGGTGTTAAGGTTTGTGATTCCCGAAGCATGCACGTATGGTCTACTAACTATGTAACCAAATTGGCGTGCAGTGTATTTTGATTGTTTATCTTTGCATGAAGGTCGGGGGAGCGCGATGGTTAACTCCTACCAACCTCCCCCCTAGGAGTATGCGTGTAGTACTTTGTTTCAAGGGCTAATAAATTTTTGCAATAAGTATGTGAGTTCTTTATGTCTAATGTTGAGTCCATGGATTATAGCCACTTTTACCTTTCCATCATTGCTTGCCTCTTCGATACCATGCATTGCCCTTTCTCACCTCGAGAGTTGGTGCAAAATTCGTCGGTGCATCCAGACCCTGTGATACGATACGATCTATCACACATAAGGCTCCTTATATCTTCCTCAAAACAACCACCATACCTACCTATCATGACATTTCCATATCCATTCCGAGATATATTGCCATGCAACTTCCATCATCATCATATATATGACTTGAGCATTCATTGTCATATTGCTTTGCATGATTGTAAGATAGCTAGCATGATGTTTTCATGGCTTGTCTATTTTTTTGAAGTCATTGCTACGCTAGATCATTGCACATCCCGGTACACCGCCTAAAGCATTCATATAGAGTCATATCTTTGTTCCAGTATCGAGTTATAATATTGAGTTGTAAGTAAATAAAAGTGTGATGATCATCATTATAGAGCATTGCCCCATGAAAAAAATAAAAAAAAAGAAAAAAAAGAAAAAAGGAAAGGCTAAAGAAGCCTAAATAAAAAAGGGGGCCAAATAAGCCCACCCAAAAAAAAAATAAAAAAAATAAAAAAGAAAAGGGGCAATGCTACTATCCTTTTACAACACTTGTGCTTCAAAGTAGCACCATGTTCTTCATATAGAGAGTCTCCTATATTCTCACTTTCATATACTAGTGGGAATTTTCATTATAGAACTTGGCTTGTATATTCCAACGATGGGCTTTCTCAAATGCCCTAGGTCTTCGTGAGCAAGCAAGTTGGATGCACACCCACTTAGTTTTCAGTTTGAGCTTTCATACACTTATAGCTCTAGTGCATCCATTGCATGACAATCCCTACTCCTCGCATTGACATCAATTGATGGGCATCTCCATAGCCCGTTGATTAGCCGCGTCGATGTGAGACTTTCTTCCTTTTTTGTCTTCTCCACATAACCTCCATCATCATATTCTATTCCACCCATAGTGCTATATCCATGGCTCATGCTCATGTATTGCGTGAAAGTTGAAAAAGTTTGAGAATACTAAAGTATGAAACAATTGTTTGGCTGACACCAGGATAGGCATGAGGGGTACCTTGTGTTAAGAAAAGGGAGCATACAAGACTATATGATTTTGTAGGGATAACTTTCTGAAGCATTAATATTTTGAAAGACATGATTGTTTGTTGGGATGCCCTAAGTATTATTGCTTTTATGTCAAATGATAGACTATTGCTTTGAATCACTCATGTATTAATATTCATGTCATGATTAGACATATGATCAAGATTATGCTAGGTAGCATTCCACATCAACAACTATCCTTTTTTATCATTTACCTACTCGAGGACGAGCAGGAATTAAGCTTCGGGATGCTGATACGTCTCCGTCGTATCTATAATTTTTTATTGTTCCATACAACTTTCATATACTTTTGGCAACTTTTTATACTATTTTTTGGAACTAACATATTGATCCAGTGCCCAGTGCCAGTTCCTGTTTGTTGCGTGTTTTATGTTTCGCAAAATCCCAATATCAAACGGAGTCCAAACGGGATAAAAACGGACGGAAAATTATTCTGGAATATTTGGGATTTTCCGGAGGAAGAATCAACGCGAAACAGTGCCCGAGGTGGCCACGAGACAGGGGGCGCCCCCCCCCACGGGCGCGCCTGGCACCCTTGTGGGCCACCCGTAAGGCGGTTGACGCTCTTCTTTTGCCGCAAGAAAGCTAATTTTATGTGAAAAATCTGGGCGAAAGATTTACCCCAATCGGAGTTACGGATCTCCGGATATAAAAGAAACAGTGAAGAGGCAGAATCTGAGAACGTAGAAACAGAGAGAGACAGAGAGATATATCCAATCTCGAAGGGGCTCTCGCCCCTTCCACGCCATGGGAGCCAAGGACCAGAGGGTAAACCCTTCTCCCATCAAGGAAGGAGGTCAAGGAAGAATAAGAAGAAGGGGGGCCCTCTCCCCTTGCTTCCGGTAGCGCCGGAACACTGCCGGGGGCCATCATCATCACCGCGATCTTCACCAACAACTTCACCGCCTTCATCACCAACTCTTCTCCCCTCTATGCAGCGGTGTAACCCCTCCCTTACCCACTGTAATCTCTACTTAAACATGGTGCTCAACGCTATATATTATTTCCCAATGATGTATGGCTATCTTATGATGTTTGAGTAGATCTGTTTTGTCCTATGGGTTAATTGATGATCGTGATTGGTTTGAGTTGCATGTTTTATTATTGGTGTTGTTCTATGGTGTTCTTTGTGTCGCACAAGCGTGAGGGATTCCCGTTGTAGGGTTTGTAATATGTTTATGATTTGCTTATGGTGGGTGGCGTGAGTGAACAGAAGCACATACCCGAGTAAGTAGGTTATTTGCGTATGGGATAAAGGGGACTTGATACTTTAATGTTATGGTTGGGTTTTACCTTAATGATCTTTAGTAGTTGTGGATGATTGCTAGAGTTCCAATCATAAGTGCATATGATCCAAGTAGAGAAAGTATGTTAGCTTATGCCTCTCCCTCAAATAGAATTGCAATAGTGATTACCGGTCTAGTTATCGAGTGCCTTGGACAAATAACTTTCTCATAACAAAAAGCTCTCTACTAATACTTACTTTATTGCTTCTTTATCTAAACAGCCCCTAGTTTATATTTACGTGTTCTTTATTATCTTGCAAACCTATCCAACGACACCTACAAAGTACTTTTAATTTTATACTTGTTCTAGGTAAAGCGAACGTCAAGCGTGCGTAGAGTCGTATCAGTGGCCGATAGGACTTGAGAGAGTATTTGTTCTACCTTTAGCTCCTCGTTGGGTTCGACACTCTTACTTATCGAAAGAGGCTACAAATATCCCGTATACTTGCGGATTATCAATTCTTTCACCAATATTTTTTATTAAATCCAAAAAGTTGCTCAGTTGATTTTCAGGTCATTCCGAAAACTTTTATTTCTGCACAAAAATAACACCATGGCAGTTCTGCTAAAAACAACGTCAGTCCGGGTTAGTTCCATTCAAATCATGCAAGTTAGAGTCCAAAACAAGGGCAAAAGTGTTTGGAAAAGTAGATACGACGGAGATGTATCAAATAGCAACTATCATAATTGAAGTCTTTGTAATCCAAAAGAGTGGGCAAATCACTAGCTAAAGTTTTGACCTCTCCAAACCCGCTTTCATCAAAAAATTTATCAAGATTTTCACCCTCCGAATTATTGGACTCCTATACATTTTGAGTTACGGTAGGGTGAGATTTCAAACCTAACTATCTGGGGGCATGCATTCGTAGCTAGGATTATCTTACCACCAACACAAAGTGGGGTTCGTAGAGGGTGGCTGACTAGCAACACCATGCGCTTTGTGCGACAGGTGCCACATCAAAGTTGTGCGTTGGGTATTCGAGCATCAAACCACCCCCCTTTTCATATATATTTGGTCCACATGCAAGTGTGTTCGTGTTCTGACCCTTTCCCGTGTTATTCTTTTTGCCAAATTTATAAACAGCATACGAGTTGGATGCAGAAACCATCTACGATTGGGTACGCAACAAACACGGTTCAGTCAGACTACTCGTGTGCCACGCACGTGCCCATGCAGTTACTCATATCAGTACAGTAGATTGGGCTCCACGAGGCTTGCCTCCCACTCTCAACAATATCTACTGCCTCGTAATCTCAAAAATATCTACTGCCTAGAAAGTTTTTATGTTTGATAGCACACAATTAGTATGTGCGGACCGTCTGCGATGTCTGTTACTCCTGCTCTGCTTCAATCCATTGATTCAAATTTTCAGTAGCTCCGACATTTTACTCCCGCCTCTGCATCCCTCACAATCTCAAAAATATCTTCTCACCCTTGATTCAAATTTTCAGTAGCCCGCCTTGTTACTCCCGCCTCTGCATCCCTTGCAAACTCAAAAATATCTGCTCGCCCTTGATCCAAATTTTTAGTAGCACGGCATTTTACTCCCGCCTAGTAAAATTTTCAGCTGGCGTGGTATTTCCTCAAACACCACCTTGCCCCCCCTCCACACACACACACCACACAATCCCCAAAACCTCTGCTCACACAGACACACACCACCCCTTCCTTGCTCGAAACCATTGGTAGGTCATCACAGTCGTTGCCCGCCGCCACCGCCGCCTCCATCCTCAATCTCTATCTGTGTGCCGAGGATCTCGAGGAGCCAATGCCCCAAAAGAGGTTTATCGCGGCCTCTTTGCCCGACGCCGACGAGGTCGCCGTCGAGGTGTCCCCATCGTCCTCCGCAGGCTCTTTATCGATCCGCCGTCGGCGGTCGGCCGCTGCGCCCTACGCCGGTTCAAGGACTTTCCTGTCCTCCCTCTGGCCCATCCGCCGACGAGGTCCTATCTATGGGTCTGGCAGAGGCGGTGGGGAATGTGGTCAAGGAAATATGCCCTAGAGGCAATAATAAAATTATTATTTATTTCCTTATATAATGATAAATGTTTAATATTCATGCTAGAATTGTATTAACCGGAAACATAATACATGTGTGAATACATAGACAAACATAGTGTCACTAGTATGCCTCTACTTGACTAGCTCGTAAATCAAAGATGGTTATGTTTCCTGACCATAGACATGAGTTGCAATTTGATTAACGGGATCACATCATTAGGAGAATGATGTGATTGACTTGACCCATTCCGTTAGCTTACCACTTGATCGTTTAGTATGTTGCTATTGCTTTCTTCATGACTTATACATTTTCCTACAACTATGAGATTATGCAACTCCCGTTTACCGGAGGAACACTTTGTGTTCTACCAAACATCACAACGTAACTGGGTGATTATAAAGGAGCTCTACAGGTGTCTCCAAAGGTACATGTTGAGTTGGCATACTTTGAGATTAGGTTTTGTCACTCCGACAGGTATCTCTGGGCCCTCTCGGTAATGCACATCACTATAAGCCTTGCAACAAATGTAGCTAATGAGTTAGTTACAGAATGCTGCATTACGTAACGAGTAAAGAGACTTGCCGGTAACGAGATTGAACTAGGTATTGAGATACCGACGATCAAATCTCGGGCAAGTAACATACCGATGACAAAGGGAACAACGTATCTTTTTATGTGGTTTGACCGATAAAGATCTTCGTAGAATATGTAGGAGCCAATATGAGCATCCAAGTTCCTCTATTGGTTATTGACCGGAGACGTCTCTCGATCATGTCTACATAATTCTCGAACCCGTAGGGTCCGCACGCTTAAAGTTAGATGACGGTTATATTATGAGTTTATATGTTATGTTGTTCTGAAGATAGTTCGGAGTCCCGGATGTGATCACGGACATGATGAGGAGTCTCGAAATGGTCGAGACATGAAGATTGATATATTGGACGACTTTATTCGGACACCGGAATGGTTCCGGGGGTTATCGGATATATACCGGAGTACCGGGGGGTTACCAGACCCCCCCGGGGGTTAATGGGCCTCATGGGCCCAAAGTGGAGAAGAGGAGGGGCGGCCAGGGCAGGCCGCGCGCCCCCTTCCCCTCTAGTCCGAATAGGACAAGGAGGGGGGGCACCCCCTTTCCTTCCTCCCCTCTCTCCCTTCCTTCCCCCTCTCCTACTTGGACAAGGAAAGGAGGGAGTCCTACTCCCGATGGGAGTAGGACTCCTCCTGGCGCGCCCCCTCCTGGCCGGCCGCCCCCTCCCCCTTGCTCCTTTATATACGGGGGCAGGGGGCACCTCTAGAGACAACAACAATTGATCCTTGAGATCTATTAGCCGTGTGCGGTGCCCCCTCCACTATATTCCACCTCGATAATATCGTTGAGGTGCTTAGGCAAAGCCCTGCGTTGGTAGAACATCATCATCATCACCACGCCGTCGTGCTGACGGAACTCTCCCTCGACACTCGGCTGGATCGGAGTTCGAGGGACATCATCGAGCGGAACGTGTGCAAGAACTCGGAGGTGCCGTGCTTTCGGTGCTTGATCGGTCGAGCCGTGAAGACGTACGACTACATCAACCGTGTTGTACTAAAGCTTCCGCTTTCGGTCTACGAGGGTACGTGGACAACACTCTCCCATCTCGTTGCTATGCATCACCATGATCTTGCGTGTGCGTAGGAATTTTTTAGAAATTACTACGTTCCCCAACAGTGGCATCCGAGCCTGGTTTTATGCGTAGATGTTATATGCACGAGTAGAACACAAGTGAGTTGTGGGCGATACAAGTGATACTGCTTACCAGCATGTCATACTTTGGTTCCGTGGTATTGTTGGATGAAGCATCCCGGACCTACATTACGCGTACGCTTCGATACGTCCATTTTGCATCATGCTTTTATATCAATATTTATTGCATTATGGACTGTTATTACACATTATATCTCAATACTTATGGCTATTCTCTCTCATTTTACAAGGTTTATCATGAAGACGGGGAATACCGGCAGCTAGAATTCTGGCTGGAAAAGGAGCAAACATTGGAAACCTATTCTGCACTGCTCCAAAAATCCTGAAACTCCACGAAACATGTTTTTGGAATTTATAAGAATTATTGAGCGAAAGAAATACACCAGGGGGCCCACACCCTGTCCAGGACAGTGGAGGCCCCCCCCCCTACTGGGCGTGCCCCCTATCTCCTGGCCCCCCCTGGTGGGCCTCCGGTGTCCATCTTCTGCTATATTAGAGCTTTTACCCTGGAAAAAATCATGGGCAAGCTTACGGGACGAAACTCCGCCGCCACGAGGCGGAACCTTGGCGGAATTAATCTAGGGCTCCGGCAGAGCTGTTCTGCCGGGGACACTTCCCTCCGGGAGGGGGAAATCATCACCAACGTCATCACCAACGATCCTCTCATCGGGAGGGGGTTAATCTCCACAACATCTTCACCAGCACCATCTCCTCTCAAAACCCTAGTTCATCTCTTGTATCCAATCTTGTATCAAAACCACAAATTGGTACCTGTGGGTTGCTAATAGTGTTGATTACTCCTTGTAGTTGATGCTAATTTGTTTACTTGGTGGAAGATCATATGTTCAGATCCTTTATGCATATTATTACTCCTCTGATTATGAACATGAATATGCTTTGTGAGTAGTTACGTTTGTTCCTGAGGACATGGGTGAAGTCTTGCTATTAGTAGTCATGTGAATTTGGTATTCGTTTGATATTTTGATGAGATGTATGTTGTCTTTTCCTCTAGTGGTGTTATGTGAACGTCGACTACACGACACTTCACCATTATTTGGGCCTAGAAGAAGGCATGGGGAAGTAATAAGTAGATGATGGGTTGCTAGAGTGACAGAAGCTTAAACCCTAGTTTATGCATTGCATCGTTAGGGGCTGATATGGATCCATATGTTTAATGTTGTGGTTAGGTTTACCTTAATACTTCTTTTGTAGTTGCGGATGCTTGCAATAGGGGTTAATCATAAGTGGGATGCTTGTCCAAGCAAGGTCAGTACCCAAGCACCGGTCCACCCACATATCAAATTATCAAAGTACCGAACGCGAATCATATGAACGTGATGAAAACTAGCTTGGCGATAATTCCCATGTGTCCTCGGGAGCTCCTTTCTCATTATTAGAAATTGTCCAGGCTTATCCTTTGCTACATAAAGGATTGGGCCACCTTGCTGCACTTTATTTACTTTATTTACTTGTTACTCGTTACTATTTATCTTATCACAAAACTATCTATTACCTATTATTTCAGTGCTTGCAGAGAAAACCTCACCGAAAACCGCTTATCATTTGCTTCTGCTCCTCGTTGGGTTCGACACTCTTACTTATCAAAAGGACTATGATAGATCCCCTACACTTGTGGGTTATCAAGACTATTTTCTAGCGCCGTTGCCAGGGAGTGTAGCGCTTTTGGTGAGTGGAACTTGGTAAGGAAACATTTATATAGTGTGCTGAAATTTTCTGTCACTTGTCACTATGGAAACTAATCCTTTGAGGGGCTTGTTCGGGGTATCTTCACCCCGACCAGAAGAGCAAAGAGTTGCTCCTCAACCTACTGAACTTTATGGAAATATTTACTTTTATATCCCTTCGGGTATGATAGAGAAACTGCTAGCTAATCCATTTGTAGGAGACGGAACATTGCATACCGATTTACACCTTATCTTTGTGGATGAAGTTTGTGGATTATTTAAGCTTGCAGGTATTCCCAATGATGTTGTCAAAAGGAAGGTCTTCCCTTTATCATTGAAGGGAGACGCATTGACATGGTATAGGCTATGTGATGATACGAGATCTTGGAATTATAAATGATTGAAGTTGGAATTTCACCAGAAGTTCTATCATATGCATCTTGTTCATCGTGATCGCAATTACATATATAATTTCTGGCCTCGCGAAGGAGAAAGCATCGCTCAAGCCTGGGGGAGGCTTAAGTCAATGTTATATTCATGCCCCAATCATGAGCTCTCTCGGGAAATGATTATTCAAAACTTATATGCTTGGCTTTCTCTTGATAATCGCAACCTGCTCGATACTTCCTGTGCTGGTTCTTATATGCTGAAGACTATTGATTTCAAATGGGACTTATTGGAAAGAATTAAACGCAACTCTGAAGGTTGGGGTTCTGACGATGGTAAGGAGTCAGGTATGACACCTAAGTTCGATTGTGTTAAATCTTTCATGGATACCGGTGCTTTTCGTGGATTTAGCTCTAAGTATGGACTTGACTATGAGATAGTAGCTTCTTTATGTGAATCTTTTGCTACTCACGTTTATCTCCCTAAAGAGAAGTGGTTTAAATATAATCCTCCTGTTGAAGTGAAAGTAGTTGCACCTATTACAGTCGAAGAAAAGACTATTACCTATAGTGATCCTATTGTTCCTACTACTTATGTTGAGAAACCCCCATTTCCTGTTAGGATAAAAGATCATGCTAAAGCTTCGACTGTTGTTTGTAAGAGTAATACTAGGACTTATACACCTCCTGAGCAAATTAATGTTGAACCTAGTATTTCTATGGTTAAAGATCTCTTGGATGATGATTTAGATGGGCATGTTATTTATTTCTGTGGTGAGACTGCTAATATTGCTAGACCAGATACTAAGACACGTAGACCTGTCGTAGGCATGCCTGTTATTTCTGTTAAAATAGGAGATCATTGTTATCATGGCTTATGTGATATGGGTGCTAGTGCTAGTGCAATACCTTATACCTTATATAAAGAAATTGTGCATGACATTGCACCCAATGAATTAGAAGACATTGATGTTAGTATTAAGATTGCTAATAGGGATACCATTAAACCTATTGGGATTGTTAAAGATGTTGAAGTTTTGTGTGGGAAGGTTAAATACCCTACTGACTTTCTTGTTCTTGGTTCCCCACAAGATGATTTTTGTCCCATTATTTTTGGTAGACCCTTCTTGAATACATCTAGTGCTAAGATTGATTGTGAAAAAGATACTATCACTGTTGGCATAGATGGTATGTCTCATGAGTTTAATTTTGCCAAGTTTCGTAGACAACCTCGTGACAGGGAACCACCTAGTAAGGATGAGATTATTGGTATTGCTTCCATTGCTGTTCCTCCTACTGATCCGTTAGAACAATATTTGCTAGACCATGAAAACGATATGTTTATGAGGGAAAGAAGGGAAATAGATGAAGTGTTCCTTAAACAGGAACCTATGCTGAAACATAACCTTCCCGTTGAAATTCTTGGGGATCCCCCTCCACCCAAGGGTGATCCCGTGTTTGAACTCAAACCATTACCTGATAATCTTAAGTATGCTTATCTTGATGAAAAGGAAATATATCTTGTTATTATTAGTGGTAACCTTTCAGAGAAAGAAGAAGAAAGATTATTGAAAACTCTGAAGAAGCACCGAGCAGCTATTGGATATACTCTGGATGATCTTAAGGGCATCAGTCCCACATTATGACAACACAAAATTACAGTGGAGAAAGATGCCAAACCAGTTAGAGATCCTCAAAGACGATTAAATCCCAATATGAAGGAAGTGGTAAGAAAGGAGATACTAAAGCTCCTTGAGGCAGGTATTATTTATCCCGTTGCTGATAGTGAATGGGTGAGCCCTGTCGATTGTGTTCCTTAAAAGGGAGGTATTACCGTTGTTCCTAATGATAAAGATGAATTGATCCCGCAAAGAATTATTACAGGTTATAGGATGGTAATTGATTTCCATAAGTTAAATAAAGCAACTAAGAAAGATCATTACCCTTTACCTTTTATTGATCAAATGCTAGAAAGACTATCCAAACATACACACTTCTGCTTTCTAGATGGTTATTCTGGTTTCTCTCAAATACTTGTGTCAGCGAAGGATCAATCTAAAACTACTTTTACTTGCCCTTTTGGTACTTTTGCTTATAGACGTATGCCTTTTGGTTTACGTAATGCACCTGCTACCTTTCAAAGATGCATGATGGCTATATTCTTTGATTTTTGCGAAAAGATTTGTGAGGTATTCATGGATGACTTTTCCGTTTATGGATCCTCTTTTGATGATTTTTTGAGCAACCTTGATCGAGTTTTGCAGAGATGCGAAGACACTAATCTCGTCCTGAATTCGGAAAAGTGTCACTTTATGGTTAATGAAGGCATTGTCTTGGGGCATAAGATTTCCGAGAGAGGTATTGAAGTTGACAAAGCCAAAGTTGATGCTATTGAAAATATGCCATGTCCCAAGGACATAAAAGGTGTAAGAAGTTTCCTTGGTCATGCCGGTTTTTATAGGAGGTTCATTAAGGACTTTTCTAAAATCTCTAGGCCTCTGAGATATTCGTTTTGTCTTTGATGATGATTGTGTAGAAGCATTTGAAATACTTAAGAAAGCTTTGATCACTGCACCTATTGTTCAGCCACCTGATTGGAATTTACCTTTTGAAATTATGTGCGATGCTAGTGATTATGCTGTAGGTGCTGTTCTAGGGCAAAGAGTCGATAAGAAATTGAATGTTATCCAGTATGCTAGTAAGACTCTTGATACTGCCCAAAGAAATTATGCTACTACTGAAAAAGAATTCTTAGCAGTTGTGTTTGCATGTGATAAGTTTAGACCTTATATTGTTGATTCCAGAGTTACTATTCACACTGATCATGCTGCTATTAAATATCTTATGTAAAAGAAAGATGCTAAGCCTAGACTCATTAGATGGGTTCTCTTGCTCCAAGAATTTGATTTGCATATTATTGATAGAAAGGGAGCTGAGAACCCCATCGCCGACAACTTGTCTAGGTTAGAGAATGTTCTTGATGACCCACTGCCTATTAATGATAGCTTTCCTGATGAACAATTAGCGGTCGTTAATGCTTCTCGTACTGCTCCTTGGTATGCTGATTATGCTAATTACATTGTTGCTAAATTTATACCGCCTAGTTTCACATACCAGAAAAAGAAAAAGTTCTTTTATGATTTAAGGCATTACTTCTAGGATGACCCACACCTTTATAAAGAAGGAGTAGATGATTTTATTAGACGTTGTGTGCCTGAGCATGAACAGGAATAGATCCTACGCAAGTGTCACTCTGAATCCTATGGAGGACACCACACTGGAGATAGAACTGCACACAATGTACTACAATCTGGTTTTTATTGGCCTACTCTCTTCAAAGATGCTCGTAAGTTTGTCTTATCTTGTGATGAACGTCAAAGAATAGGTAACATTAGTAGACGTCAAGAAATGCCTATGAATTATTCTCTTGTTATTGAACTGTTTGATGTTTGGGGCTTTGATTATATGGAACCTTTTCCTGCCTCTAATGGTTACACACATATTTAAGTTGCTGTTGATTACATTACTAAGTGGGTAGAAGCTATTCCAACTAGTAGTGCTGATCATAACACTTCTATTAAAATGCTTAAAGAAGTTATTTTTCCGAGATTTGGAGTCCCTAGATATCTTATGACTGATGGTGGTTCACATTTTATTCATGGTGCTTTCTGTAAGATGCTTGCTAAGTATGATGTCAATCATAGAATCGCATCTCCTTATCATTCACAGTCTACTGGTCAAGTAGAGTTGAGCAATAGAGAGCTCAAATTAATTTTGCAAAAGACTGTGAATAGATCTAGAAAGAATTGGTCCAAAAAACTTGATGATGCATTATGGGCCTACAGAACTGCATACAAAAATCCTATGAGTATGTCTCCATATAAGATGTTTATGGAAAGGCGTGTCATTTACCTCTTGAACTTGAACATAAAGCATATTGGGCTATTAAAGAGCTCAACTATGACTTCAAACTTGCCGGTGAGAAGAGGTTGTTTGATATTAGCTCACTTGATGAATGGAGAACTCAAGCCTATGAGAATGCCAAGCTATTCAAAGAAAAAGTCAAACGCTGGCATGATAAGAGGATACAAAACCGTGAGTTTAATGTAGGAGATTATGTGTTATTATTCAACTCTCGTTTAAGATTTTTTGCAGGAAAACTTCTCTCAAAATGGGAAGGTCCTTACGTTATCGAGGAGGTCTATCGTTTTGGTGCCATAAAAATCAACAACTTCGAAGGCACAAGTCCGAGGGTGGTAAACGGTCAAAGAATTAAACATTACATTTCAGGTAATCCTATCAATGTTGAAACTAATATTATTGAAACCGTAACCCCGGAGGAATACATAAGGGACACTTTCTAGAACGTTCCAGACTCCGAAAAGGAATAGGTATGTGGTACGGTAAGTAAACCGACTCCAAAACAACTCCAATGGCAATTTTTATCAGATTTGGAATATTTAAGAATTTTAGGAAGAAAGAAGTAGTCCGAAAGGGACACGAGGCCTCCACGAGAGTGGGGGGCGCCCCCCCCCCCCCACCTACTGGGCGTGCCCCCTGTCTCGTGGGCACCTCGTGTGCCTCCCGGACTCCATTTTCTTGCACATTACGTATTTTGGTCAGTAAAAATTGATTATATATACTCCCGAAGGTTTTGACCACTGTATCACGCAAATATCCTCTGTTTTTGTTTCGAGCTATTTCCGTTGCAGATCTAGAGCACCATGACTTCACCCTCCTCCAACAACGAAGACAAGGATGCTTGGCTATTGAAGATGGAGCTGAAAAGAGAAGAACCGGAAGAGATCAACAAGGATGAAGGGATCAAGAAGTCCATGGAGGTTCAAGCTCCGGCGGTGAAAGAAAAAGACATCCCTCAACCTTTACCTAACCTCTTTACTCCAACAGATATTAAAGCTTTCAAGATGACTGAGTTAGCTCGCATACAGAACAAGTATCTCACACAGGAGAATATTCTGTTGAAGGATCATATCGCCGGACTCAAGGGCATTATCCGCAAGTTGGAGGAGCTTTTACGCTCGATGTGCGATTATCCACCGTCATCATCACCACCTCCATCACCTCCAAGGACATAATCACATGGGTATGGGCACTCCCCTTGGCAACTGCCAAGCTTGGGGGTGGTGCCCCGGCATCGTATCACCATCACACTCCTATCTTTACCGTTTTATTTAGTTCGATCCTTTTAGTAGTATCTTGATCTAGTAGTTTGAAGTTTTGATATCAAGTAGTTTTGAGTTTTGCTTTGTGACCTCTTTTTGTAATCGAGTCCGTGAGCAATATATAATAAAGATTAGTGTTGAGTCAAGGGCTTTGCTATGTTGCAATGATCTTGAGAAAGTAGAAAGAATAAAAGAGTTCATATTGATCTTATGGATAGTGATAACTTCACATATATAAAGTATGAGCATAAAAATTGTTGAGAGTTGATGAACGTAGTTTTGGTCATCGTTGCAATTAATAGGAAGTGATAAGCAAAGAGGGGTTCACATATAAATATATTATCTTGGACACCTTTTATAATTGGGAGCACTCATTAAGTATGACATGCTAAAAGAGTCGACGTTGGACAAGGAAGACAACATAATGGTTTATGTTTTCTGACATCTCAGTTAAAGTATATTGTCATTGACCTTCCAAACATGTTGAGCTTGCCTTTCCCCCTCATGCTAGCCAAATTCCTTGCACCAAGTAGAGATACTACTTGTGCTTCCAAATATCCTTAAACCCAGTTTTGCCATGAGAGTCCACCATACATACCTTTGGATTGAGTAAGATCCTTCAAGTAAGTTGTCATGTTGCAAGCAATAAAAATTGCTATCTAAATATGTATGACTTATTAGTGCAGAGAAAATAAGCTTTGTACGATCTTGTTATGGAAGTAATAAAAGCAACGGACTGCATAATAAAGGTCCACATACAAGGGGCAATATAAAATGACGTTCTTTTGCATTAAGATTTTGTGCATCAACCCTAAACGCACATGACAACCTCTGCTTCCCTCTGCGAAGAGCCTATCTTTTACTTTATGTTTTTACTTTATGCTTGAGTCAAGGTGATCCTCACCTTTCCCTTTTTCATTTTATCCTTTGGCAAGCTCCTCGTGTTTGAAAGATCATGATATATATATCCAATTGGATGTAAGTTAGCATGGGCTATTATTTTTGACATCACCTAAAGGTGAATATGTTGGGAGGAACACAATAAGCCCCTGTCTTTCTTAGTGTCCGGCTGAAACTCCATAACCACAAGTACTGTGTGAGTGTTAGCAAATGTAGAAGGCTACAAGATAGTTGAGTATGTGAGCTTGCTGAAAAGATCTATTGTTGATTCTTTCTGATGTCATGATAAATTGCAATTGCTTCAATGACTGAGATTATAGTTTATTAGTTCCCAATGAAGTTTTTTGAACCATACTTGACATTGTGAATTGATTGTTACTTGAGCATAAGAAATCATATGATAAAGTCTATACATGTTGTTGTTATAAGAATGATCATGATGCCCTCATGTCCGTATTTTATTTTTATCGACACCTCTATCTCTAAACATGTGGACATATTTTTTGATATCGGCTTCCGCTTGAGGACAAGCGAGGTCTAAGCTTTGGGGAGTTGATACGTCCATTTTGCATCATGCTTTTATATCAATATTTATTGCATTATGGACTATTATTACACATTATATCTCAATACTTATGGCTATTCTCTCTTATTTTACAAGGTTTATCATGAAGAGGGGGAATACCGGCAGCAGGAATTCTGGCTGGAAAAGGAGCAAACATTGGAAACCTATTCTGCACTGCTCCAAAAATCCTGAAACTCCATGAAACATGTTTTTGGAATTTATAAAATTATTGAGCGAAAGAAATACACCAGGGGGCCCACACCCTGTCCAGGATAGTGGAGGCCCCCCCCCCCTACTGGGCGCGCTCCCCTATCTCCTGGCCCCCCTGGTGGGCCTCCGATGTCCATCTTCTGCTATATTAGAGCTTTTACCCTGGAAAAAATTGTGGGCAAGCTTACGGGACGAAACTCCACCGCCACGAGGCGGAACCTTGGCAGAATCAATCTAGGGCTCCGGCGGAGCTGTTCTGCCGGGGACACTTCCCTCCGGGAGGGGGAAATCATCACCAACGTCATCACCAATGATCCTCTCATCGGGAGGGGGTTAATCTCCATCAACATATTCACCAACACCATCTCCTCTCAAAACCCTAGTTCATCTCTTGTATCCAATCTTGCATCAAAACCACAAATTGGTACCTGTGGGTTGCTAGTAGTGTTGATTACTCCTTGTAGTTGATGCTAATTGGTTTACTTGGTGGAAGATCATATGTTCAGATACTTTATGCATATTATTACTCCTATGATTATGAACATGAATATGCTTTGTGAGTAGTTACGTTTGTTCTTGAGGACATGGGTGAAGTCTTGTTATTAGTAGTCATGTGAATTTGGTATTCGTTCGATATTTTGATGAGATGTATGTTGTCTTTTCCTCTAGTGGTGTTATGTGAACGTCGACTACATGACACTTCACCATTATTTCGGCTTAGAGGAATGCATGGGGAAGTAATAAGTAGATGATGGTTTGCTAGAGTGACAGAAGCTTAAACCCTAGTTTATGTGTTGCTTCGTTAGGGGCTGATATGGATCCATATGTTTAATGTTGTGGTTAGGTTTACCTTCATACTTCTTTTGTGGTTGTGGATGCTTGCAATAGGGGTTAATCATAAGTGGGATGCTTGTCCAAGCAAGGGCAGCACCCAAGCACCGGTCCACCCACATATCAAATTATCAAAGTACCGAACGCGAATCATATGAACGTGATGAAAACTAGCTTGACGATAATTCCCATGTGTCCTCGGGAGCTCCTTTCTCATTATTAGAAATTGTCCAGGCTTATCCTTTGCTACATAAAGGATTGGGCCACCTTGCTGCACTTTATTTACTTTATTTACTTGTTACTCGTTACTATTTATCTTATCACAAAACTATCTATTACCTATTATTTCAGTGCTTGCAGAGAAAACCTTTTATCATTTCCTTCTACTCCTTGTTGGGTTCGACACTCTTACTTATCGAAAGGACCATGATAGAACCCCTACACTTGTGGGTCATCACGCTTACGCGAGACTGGTTCTACCGATGTGCTTTGCACATAGGTGGCTGGCGGGTGTCAGTTTCTCCAACTTTAGTAGAACCGAGTGTGGCTACGCCCGGTCCTTGAGAAGGTTAAAACAGCACTAACTTGATGAACTATCATTGTGGTTTTGATGTGTAGGTAAGAACGGTTCTTGCTCAGCCCGTAGCAGCCACGTAAAACTTGCAACAACAAAGTAGAGGACGTCTAACTTGTTTTTGCAGGGCATGTTGTGATGTGATATGGTCAAGACATGATGCTATATTTTATTGTATGAGATGATCATGTTTTGTGACCGAGTTATTGGCAACTGGTAGGAGCCATATGGTTGTCGCTTTATTGTATGCAATGCAATCGCCATGTAATTGCTTTACTTTATCACTAAGCGGTAGCGATAGTCGTAGAAGCAATATGTGGCATAACGACAACGATGCTACGATGAAGATCAAGGTGTCGCGCCGGGTGTGATAGGCTCTACGATGAAGATCAAGGTATCACTGAGACACCACGTGATGATCGGGTGTAATAGGCTCTACGTTCAAATACAACAGGTGCAAAACAGTTGCACACGCAGAATACTCAGGTTAAACTTGACGAGCCTAGCATATACAGATATGGCCTCGGAACACTGAGACCGAAAGGTCGAGCGTGAATCATATAGTAGATATGATCAACATAGTGATGTTCACCATTGAAAACTACTCCATCTCACGTGATGATCGGACATGGTTTAGTTGATTTGGATCACGTGATCACTTAGATGATTAGAAGGATGTCTATCTAAGTGGGAGTTCTTTAGTAATATGATTAATTGAACTTAAATTTATCATGAACTTAGTACCTGATAGTATTTTTGCTTGTCTATGTTTGTTGTAGATAGATGGCGCGTGTTGTTTTTCCGTTGAATTTTAATGCGTTCCTTGAGAAAGCTAAGTTGAAATATGATGGTAGAAATTACATGGACTGGGTCCATAACTTGAGGATTATCCTCATTGCTGCACAGAAGAATTACGTCCTGGAAGCACCGCTGGGTGCCAGGCCTGCTGCAGATGCAACTGACGACAACGTCTGGCAGAGCAAAGCTGATGACTACACAATAGTTCAGTGTGCCATGCTTTACGGCTTAGAACCAGGACTTCGACGACGTTTTGAAAGTCATGGAGCATATGAGATGTTCCAGGAGTTGAAGTTAATATTTCAAGCAAATGCCCGGATTGAGAGATATGAAGTCTCCAATAAGTTCTATAGCTCCAAGATGGAAGAGAATAGTTCTGTCAGTGAACATATACTCAAAATGTCTGGGTATAATAATCACTTGATTCAACTGGGAGTTAATCTTCCTGATGATAGTGTCATTGATAGAATTCTTCAATCACTGCCACCAAGCTACAAGAGCTTCGTGATGAACTATAATATGCAAGGGATGGACAAGACTATTCCCGAGCTCTTCGCAATGCTAAAAGCTGCGGAGGTAGAAATCAAAAAGGAGCATCAAGTGTTGATGGTCAATAAGACCACCAGTTTCAAGAAAAAGGGTAAAGGGAAGAAGAAGGGGAACTTCAAGAAGAACAGCAAACAAGTTGCTGCTCAAGAGAAGAATCCCAAATCTGGACCTAAGCCTGAGACTGAGTGCTTCTACTGCAAGCAGACTGGTCACTGGAAGCGGAACTGCCCCAAATATTTGGCGGATAAGAAGGATGGCAAGGTGAACAAAGGTATATGTGATATACATGTTATTGATGTGTACCTTACTAATGCTCGCAGTAGTACCTGGGTATTTGATACTGGTTCTGTTGCTAATATTTGTAACTCGAAACAGGGACAATGGATTAAGCGAAGATTGGCTACGGACGAGGTGGCGATGCGCATGGGAAATGGTTCCAAAGTCGATGTGATCGCGGTCGGCACACTACCTCTACATCTACCTTCGAGATTAGTTTTAGACCTAAATAATTGTTATTTGGTGCCAGCGTTAAGCATGAACATTATATCTGGATCTTGTTTGATGCGAGACGGTTATTAATTTAAATCGGAGAATAATGGTTGTTCTATTTATATGAGTAATATCTTTTATGGTCATGCACCCTTGAAGAGTGGTCTATTTTTATTAAATCTCGATAGTAGTGATACACATATTCATAATGTTGAAGCCAAAAGATGCAGAGTTGATAATGATAGTGCAACTTATTTGTGGCACTGCCGTTTGGTCATATTGGTGTAAAGCGCATGAAGAAACTCCATACTGATGGACTTCTGGAATAACTTGATTATGAATCACTTGGTACTTGCGAACTGTGCCTCATGGGCAAGATGACTAAAACGCCGTTCTCCGGAACTATGGAGCGAGCAACATATTTGTTGGAAATCATACATACTGATGTATGTGGTCCAATGAACATTGAGGCTCACGGCGGGTATCGTTATTTTCTCACCTTCACAGATGATTTGAGCAGATATGGGTATATCTACTTAATGAAACATAAGTCTGAAACATTTGAAAAGTTCAAAGAATTTCAGAGTGAAGTGGAAAATCATCGTAACAAGAAAATAAAGTTTCTACGATCCGATCGTGGAGGAGAATATTTGAGTTACGACTTTGGTTTACATTTGAAACAATGTGGAATAGTTTCGCAACTCACGCCCGGAACACCACAACGTAATGGTGTGTCCGAACGTCGTAATCGTACTTTACTAGATATGGTGCGATCTATGATGTCTCTTACTGATTTACCGCTATCGTTTTGGGGTTATGCTTTAGAGACGGCCGCATTCACGTTAAATAGGGCACCATCAAAATCCGTTAAGACGACGCCTTATGAACTGTGGCTTGGCAAGAAACCAAAGTTGTTGTTTCTTAATGTTTGGGGTTGCGATGGTTATGTGAAGAAACTTCAACCAGATAAGCTCGAACCCAAATTGGAGAAATGTGTCTTCATAGGATACCCAAAAGAGACTATTGGGTACACCTTCTATCACAGATCTGAAGGCAAGACTTTTGTTGCTAAATTTGGATCCTTTCTAGAGAAGGAGTTTCTCTTGAAAGAAGTGAGTGGGAGGAAAGTAGAACTTGATGAGGTAACTGTACCTGCTCCCTTATTGGTAAATAGTTCATCACAGAAACCGGTTCCTATGACAACTACACCAATCAGTGAGGAAGCTAATGATATTGATCATGAAACTTTAGATCAAGTTACTACCGAACCTCGTAGGTCAACCAGAGTAAGATCCGCACCAGAGTGGTACGGTAATCCTATTCTGGAAGTCATGTTACTTGACCATGGCGAACCTACGAACTATGAGGAAGCGATGATGAGCCCAGATTCCGCAAAATGGCTTGAGGCCATGAAATCTGAGATGGGATCCATGTATGAGAACAAAGTATGGACTTTGGTTGACTTGCCCGATGATCGGCAAGCCATCGAGAATAAATGGATCTTCAAGAAGAAGACTGACGCTGATGGTAATGTTACCGTCTACAAATCTCGACTTGTTGCAAAAGGTTTTCGACAAGTTCAAGGAGTTGACTACAATGAGACTTTCTCACTCATAGCGATGCTAAAGTCTGTCCGAATCATGTTAGCAATTGCCGCATTTTATGATTATGAAATATGGCAAATGGATGTCAAAACTGCATTCCTGAATGGATTTCTAGAAGTAGAGTTGTATATGATGCAACCAGAAGGTTTTGTCGATCCAAAATATGCTAACAAAGTGTGCAAGCTCCAGCGATCCATTTATGGACTGGTGCAAGCTTCTCGGAGTTGGAATAAATGCTTTGATAGTGTGATCAAATCATATGGTTTTATACAGACTTTTGGAGAAGCCTGTATTTACAAGAAAGTGAGTGGGAGCTCTATAGCATTTCTGATATTATATGTAGACGACATATTGTTGATTGGAAATGATATAGAATTTCTGGATAGCATAAAAGGATACTTGAATAAAAGTTTTTCAATGAAAGACCTCGGTGAAGCTGCTTACATATTAGGCATCAAGATCTATAGAGATAGATCAAGACGTTTAATTGGACTTTCACAAAGCACATACCTTGATAAAGTTTTGAAAAAGCTTAAAATGGATCAAGCAAAGAAAGGCTTCTTGCCTGCATTACAAGGTGTGAAGTTGAGTCAGACTCAATGCCCGACCACAGCAGAAGATAGAGAGAAAATAAAAGATGTTCCCTATGCTTCAGCCATAGGCTCTATCATGTATGCAATGCTATGTACCAGACCTGATGTATGCTTAGCAATAAGTTTAGCAGGGAGGTACCAAAGTAATCCAGGAGTGGATCACTGGACAACGGTCAAGAATATCCTGAAATACCTGAAAAGGACTAAGGATATGTTTCTCATTTATGAAGGTGACAAAGAGCTAGTCGTAAATGGTTACATCGATGCAAGCTTTGACACTGATCCGGACGATTCTAAATCGCAAATCAGATATGTGTTTATATTGAACGGTGGAGCTGTCAGTTGGTGCAGTTCTAAACAAAGCGTCGTGGCGGGATCTACATGCGAAGCGGAGTACATAGCTGCTTCGGAAGCAGCAAGTGAAGGAGTCTGGATGAAGGAGTTTATATCCGATCTAGGTGTCATACCTAGTGCATCGGGACCAATGAAGATCTTCTGTGACAATACTGGTGCAATTGCCTTGGCAAAGGAATCAATATTTCACAAGAGGACCAAGCACATCAAGAGACGCTTCAATTCCATCTGGGACCAAGTCCAGGTGGGAGACATAGAGATTTGCAAGATACATACGGATCTGAATGTAGTAGACCCATTTACTAAGCCTCTTCCACGAGAAAAACATGATCAGCACCAAGGCTCCATGGGTGTTAGAATCATTACTGTGTAATCTAGATTATTGACTCTAGTGCAAGTGGGAGACTGAAGGAAATATGCCCTAGAGGCAATAATAAAGTTATTATTTATTTCCTTATATCATGATAAATTTTTATTATTCAGGCTAGAATTGTATTAACCGGAAACATAATACATGTGTGAATACATAGACAAACATAGTGTCACTAGTATGCCGCTACTTGACTAGCTCGTTGATCAAAGATGGTTATGTTTCCTGACCATAGACATGAGTTGTCATTTGATTAACGGGATCACATCATTAGGAGAATGATGTGATTGACTTGACCCATTCCGTTAGCTTAGCACTTGATCATTTAGTATGTTGCTATTTCTTTCTTCATGACTTATACATGTTCCTACAACTATGAGATTATGCAACTCCCGTTTACCGGAGGAACACTTTGTGTGCTACCAAATGTCACAACGTAACTGGGTGATTATAAAGGAGCTCTACAGGTGTCACCAAAGGTACATGTTGAGTTGGCGTACTTCCATATTAGGTTTTGTCACTCCGATTGTCGGAGAGGTATCTCTGGACCCTCTCGGTAATGCACATCACTATAAGCCTTGCAAGCAATGTAGCTAATGAGTTAGTTACAGAATGATGCATTACGTAACGAGTAAAGAGACTTGCCGGTAAGGAGATTGAACTAGGTATTGAGATACCGACGATCAAATCTCGGGCAAGTAACATACCGATGACAAAGGGAACAACGTATGTTGTTATGCGGTTTGACCGATAAAGATCTTCGTAAAATATGTAGGAGCCAATATGAGCATCCAGGTTCCGCTATTGGTTATTGACCGGAGACGTGTCTCGGTCATGTCTACATAGTTCTCGAACCCGTAGGGTTCGCACGCTTAAAGTTAGATGACGGTCATATTATGAGTTTATATGTTATGATGTACCAAAGATAGTTCGGAGTCCCGGATGTGATCTCGGACATGACGAGGAGTCTCGAAATGGTCGATACATGAAGATTGATATATAGGATGACTATATTCGGACACCGGAACGGTTCCGGGGGTTATCGGATATATACCGGAGTACCGGGGGGTACCAGCACCCCCGGGGGGGTTAATGGGCCTCATGGGCCCAAAGTGGAGAAGAGGAGGGGCGGCCAGGGCAGGCCGCGCGCCCCCTCCCCCTCTAGTCCGAATAGGACAAGGAGGGGGGCGGCGCCCCCCTTTCCTTCCTTCCCTCTCTCCCTTCCTTCCCCCTCTCCTACTTGGACAAGGAAAGGAGGGAGTCCTACTCCTGGTGGGAGTAGGACTCCTCCTGGCGCGCCCCCTCCTGGCCGACCGCCCCCTCCCCCTTGCTCCTTTATATACGGGGGCATGGGGGCACCTCTAGACACAACAACAATTGATCCTTGAGATCTATTAGCCGTGTGCGGTGCCCCCCTCCACTATATTCCACCTCGATAATATCATTGCGGTGCTTAGGCGAAGCCCTGCGTCGGTAGAACATCATCTTCGTCACCACGCCGTCGTGCTGATGGAACTCTCCCTCGACACTCGGCTGGATCGGAGTTTGAGGGACGTCATCGAGCTGAACGTGTGCAAGAACTCAGAGGTGTCGTGCTTTCGGTGCTTGATTGGTCGAGCCGTGAAGATGTACGACTACATCAACCGCGTTGTGCTAACGCTTCCGCTTTCGGTCCATGAGGGTACGTGGACAACACTCTCCCCTCTCGTTGCTATGCATCACCATGATCTTGCGTGTGCGTAGGAATTTTTTTGAAATTACTACGTTCCCCAACATGTGGGTCGCCTTGATTACGGATAGGGAGACCCACACCCGCCGGTGGCTCGGTAGCTTCCACACGGCCGAGCTCGCGGCCATGGAGTACGACCGCTGGTAGGTCCGCTACCACGACGCGGCGGCTAGGCTCAATTTCCCCTTTGGCAAACATTCGGTTGACCTCGTTCCGCCACAGCCAGGGGTGGTGAGCTCGGCTATGGCGTGGGAGGACTGCGAGGCGTGGGAGCGCCTCGAGGCTGAGTCTGCCGATGAGGCCTACATGCAAGAGCTACACGGCAACACCCAGAGCTCGTGGAGGCGGGGTGCGTGATCTTTGCTGGCACGGAGGGCGGCGAGGTTATCGTGCTCTCCTCCGATGGCGAGGTGGAAGGCGGCGAGGACTGCGGTGCAGAGGGCGTCGAGGTGGGTGGCAAGGACGAGGAGATCGACATCGACGAGTGGAGGAGTGTCTTCCCCAACGACCCCGATGAGGGCACCGGCCCGGACCAGGCTCACGGCACACCATACCTGACGAGGAAGGATTGGCTCGACCGCCACTTCGACCGAAAGTAGTTTAGTTTAGTTTAAATTTATGTTTTATGTTTGGTTATGCAAAACAATCTATGTTTATGTTTGAATGCATGCTACTTTCGGTGGAACCAGCTTTGAACTTGATCAAATTAAAGTTTACAATGTTAAGTTTAGGGGATCGACTAGAAACGGTTAAAAATTGCAATGTGATTCTCTCTATATATCCACTAAGGGTTTTAGTCTGTTAACTTTTAAAGGATCGGCTAGAGATGGCCTTATGCCTTGTTTATTTCAGTTCTTCATAATGTGATGCTCTATATGTGCAACTATTTGCCAAGCAGTTCTATTTTATCAATAACAGTTTCAACAATACCACTATGAATTACGATATTTCGTTGCTGTTAAGGATGTTGCAATTAACATGCCTTTTCGTTTTTTTACAATAACTAGTCTACTTTAGACCTGCACAATACTAGTATGAATGACTATTTACTTGTTTTTAAATGTTATGCCGGATGCAGTTAACACACTTTCCACTTATTATTTTGCTTAACTAGCGTGCTTAAACCTGCACCCTGAAGCTATTATTTGTAGATTATGTTTTCTACCATGGATATATTTGGTTGATGTTTAGCCTATTGTGCTTAACATGCCTTTATATGTACTCATACAGGATAATATTGAGAATAGTGATGTTTTCCATCGAGAGTTTCATCGCATTGCTGATATGTACTCACTGTTCAGGATATCGGTAGCTAGTACCATATAGACTGGCGGCTGATAAGGGATTAATCATCGGATCGTATATTTCACTGAATATATTTGTAACCCATTTATCAGTAGGTTAACTAGGGTCATATTTAATATATCTGAGACTACATAGCAACATGCATTGTACTGAATGACTAAATATGCAATCCAGGCTGCATAGCAACAAGGAAGAGTGTTACCATCATGTTCTGATAATGTCTAGATATACATGTAATAAGATATAACAACATAATGGGATGGAGAGAGTGTTGTACTATATCATTTTTCAATTGTTGTTTAACTTCTGATATTAACTTGGTGCTTTTAGGTACATATGTTATTGCCAAAGATCCACACTTCGACCCTTTCTGCTTATGGGGCAATGAGATATTCATGAACCAGCATCAATTGAGGAAACTAATAAAGATTGTTATTAAAATGGGTCAAAAGATGTCAATCAAACTATTTGTTTACACTTTATGCAAGACAACAGTGAACTGCAGGATGGTAAGTAAGAACTCTGTAGCCTTCTTTTTACTGCCTGTAATGAGTTGTGTTAGACAACAATGTCTGAATCTTTTTCCTTTGCAGTGGATCCTAAATCAGTTTACTCAAGATTCCTCTCAAACTACATGATTGGCGGCAGGCCATCACAAGGGGTTGGACCAGAGTCTTGTGTGCCTTCTGCATCCAGGAGAGCACAATAGGGTTATTCCGCTTCACATTGTTCAGCAACCAGAATGTCTGTCGCCTCTTTCTTTACCATTTGTAATAGACAAGTATAGAACCCTGGTTCATCATTCTTTATTTGGTGCTTATGTAATTCTTGAACATATGTACCTGTGAATCAAATAATGCATTGGTAGTTTGAACCTGATGGATATGAATAAAGCTATAGCCTACTTTCAAATTCAAATTAGGTATAATTTTAAATAGCAGCAATTAAATTAGGATGAAATTACGGTCTGCAGGTCATTACGGCGCACATGGTCTATAAAGCACAGCGTGTGTGATACACATCATAATCCGACATGGTTCACGGAGAGGAAACATGTGTAACCATGCCACAGTTGCCGTTTGCAAAGCGTGTATGATGTCAAACAATATCACAAACGGTGCGGGAAAACTAAATGCGTGTGATTGTCGATCTATCGTACACGGTTTACAATCATGAACTATTTGTGATGTGGCAGGCATCGTAAACGTTGACCAGTTTGGTACGTGCTTGGACTACGCTTGGTTTTAGGTAAAACCACAGAAATCCAACTGTGATGGCAATGAGAGCACAAACGAATAGCAAGGATGAAGTGTTTGGGATATTCGAGATATCAGAAATAGTTTTATAGGGACAACTATATGCATCAATGCTCCCTATCCTCGACGGTTTCTGGGTCGTGTGGGAAGGGACCCCCTATCGCAGTCACTCACTTGGCGATGGTTCGAAACACCATCGCAGAAAGGGGTTAAAACCGTGTGTATAGCACCTTGATGTCCCAGTGTAAGGATCTGAAAATATAATCTTCCACAAAATAAACCAACTAGCATCAAGTACAGGATGTAATCAACACTACTAGGAACCCACATGTACCAATATGAGGTTCTCGGACAAAGATTGAATACAAGAGATTAACTAGGGTTTGAGATGAGATGGTGCTAGTGAAGATGTTGATGAAGTTTGGTCCTCCCACGATGAGAGGATTGTTGATGATGTCGATGGCTTCGATTTCCCCTCCCGGGGGAAGTTTCCTTGGCGGAATCGCTCCCCTGAGAGCAATAGTGCTCCTGCTCAAGCCCCGCCTCGAGACGGCGGTGTTTTGTCCTAAAAGTCTTCTTTTGATTTTTTTTCTAGGGCAAACAATATCATATAGCAGAAGATAGGCACCATAGGCCTGCCAGGGGCCCACAAGTTCATAGGGCGCGCCCCCTGAGCTTGTCGCGCCTTGGTGGGCCCCTCCTGGTATTTTTTCCGCCAATACTTTTTATATATTCTAAAATAATTCTTCGTAAATTTTCAGGTCATTTGGAGTTGTGCAGAATAGTCATCTTTGTTGTAGCCTTTTCTGGTCCAGAATTCCACCTGCCGGCAATCTCCCTCTTCACGTGAAACTTGCAAAATAAGAGAGAAAAGTCATAAGAATAGTATCATAAAGTGAAATAATGACCCAAAACATAATAAATAACAGTAGTAAAACATGATGCAAAATGGACGTATCATCTGAAATCCCGCAAAGCTCCCCCCCCCCCCCCCCAAACTTTTCTTTCAATTTGCGGGAAAAGTGCGTCTGAATAGCTGGGCGAATCGATGCAGGTCTACGTTGGATGACAGAACACATCCGGACCGCGTGATCTGGACGTATGCAGGTGATTTTAGAGTTGGTTTTGGAGATGCCCTAAGCTCCTAACCGGTAGTCCTTCTTGTCACCCCATCACGTGAGACCGCACATAAGTTGGGTAGTTTCCTAGATCAAAGATGCATGATTGTGTTGTTCTACTTGTTTTGCAGAAGGTATGTTCGTCACTCTTCTCCTCCTCGGACATATTGCTACCCTATAAGTCGATTGATCATCGTGCTCATGAAAAAAAGAAATGAGAGTCCCTTCACTATGAGTGATGATTCTTAATGTCCTAAAGTCGAATTGTGGATTAGAAGAGGGCTTACTAATCCGTCTTTAACCCTTGCCATAGGGTGGTGCGCTGGATCATCCATGGCAACATCCCTAACCCTAGCTTGTAGTTTGAATTTAGTGTGATTCATCGTTTTTTTGCATTTAAGTTCTTTAAGAGAATTTTAAATTTGCCCCCTCACTTATTGTGACCACTTTTAGAATATTAAAGAGGATCTTGCCACCTTTATCCATTAATTGTGACATAATGACATATTTTTTTATTTTCCCAAATAAAAAAAAGTAGATCCAGGTTCCAAGACGACATGGATGTTGACCGGGCATACAACCGGGCCTGTAGTTTTATGCGCATGCCAAATCATGTCAAATTCTCTGAAGTTTCATCGAATTTAATCAGATTATGTAACTTGTATCAATTTTCTTGAACATGTATAGCTTGCTATACTACATTGTCGCTTGTCGCAAGGGATATATTGAGTGGCCCGCTCGACTAGTTTCCTCACGCCATCCTGAGACATGCCCCCCTTGTCGGTTTGTGGAAAATGATAAAACAAGATAGAACACCATCTTTTTTTGGGTGAAATAAGATAAAACATCGTCTTAAGGTCACATCTAAGGTTAAAGTTCGGTAATTTTCTAAATGGGACAAACATTGTCCTAAGATTATAACCTCTACTATTAAAGGGGAGTTAGGGATTATAGTCCATACGTTCAACTCTCCTTCCCCTCAATCATGCATTAACTTAATCAAGTCAAATCTCACCAAAAGCTCAACTAAATCAAAATACTGACCTTCCCCTATCCATACCCAAATCAAACCCAATCTTATCAAAACCTTAACTAAATCAAAAATTTATTTGTCTTCACCTACCCATTCTCAAATCATACCAAAATTTGGAAGATGATGAGTGTAAGATTTATGTCAGTTAGTGTTGAACCACTAGAGTATGTATAACCCCGTTTAAACGCACAAGCAGTTTTTTATATCCAGCAAGGGATGAAAAATGGAATTTACTCAAATTTTTCTTCCTGCATGGACAGAAAGGCGGACCAAACTATGACTTTATTTCGCTGATCATTGATCTGGCTCGTTAGCTCAATAAAATCAACTAAAATGGCTAAAGAAAAAATCGAGTTTGCAGTATAAGCGTGTTTTAACCGCTTTCATATTTCGAGTACGTCTAGCTAGATGACGAGCGAAAAATGAGTTTCGGTAACTTGGAGTCCATGGGTGGCACTTGCGTGGCTGTGGCCCCCGTAGTGGGTTAGGTCGGCAACCTTGAGCCCGTGGGTGGCACTTGTGTGGCTGCGACCCTCGTATAGTGGGTTGGGTCGGCAACCTTGAGTCCGTGGGTGACACTTGTGTGGGTCCAAGCGAAAGCTTTGCGCTCCAATGCCGAAAACAATGACACCTACGGGTGTTGCTTCCCTCTTGGGGGTGTGGCTATGAGTCCTCTCGAGGTGCTAGGGGTCCAGAGTGAAAACCCTAGTTCGTCTCTCAAACTCAACGATGGTGGCACCGTCTTCATCATCCTCTTGAGGGTTGTCATCATGGACCCCCGGCGCCTCTTGGTTGTAGATGGCTTATGATGCCGGGCTTGCCTTTTCCTAGCATAGTGCATCATCATCTTTGGCCAGGGGTGGATCCGATGATCTCCTATCTTATAGACATGTTATGGTCTATGTTCTCGGTCCTTGTCGTCGCTTGGTAGGAGTGACACTCCACGGCCCGGAGTGAGGGGGTTGTCTCTACGACAAGCAGGGCCGGTCCTAGGGGGGGGGGGGGGGCGAACGGGGCGGCCGCCCCGGGCCCCCAAAAGCCAGGGGCCCCCTCCCAGGTATACGTACGTAGATACGGTTCGACAAGAAAAAAATTCTTAGCGCCTCGCCCTCGCTCAGCTTCGATGCTAGCCTAGGACGGTAAAACCAGTACGTTGGGCCTGGCCCATGTTTGCACGTACTCTGTACTCACGTGGAAAGGAGAACTGATCGGAGAGGAAAAGGAATAACTGGATTGATTTCCTGTAACTTAGGAATTAGGATCGGTCTTTCCTAAAAAAAAACAATTAGGATCGGTCGTTCCGCTGTTCCTGTTCGTCTCTTCGACTCTCCTCCTCATGAACGAACGACGTGACGACTGCAGTGGGAACCCAGGAGCAGGATCTCTTCGACCGAACAAGTATGTCTCGGCGCCCTCTCTTCCCTCGCATGATCTTGGTCCTATTTCTTTTCTTTCTAATCCTGATTCCTGATTTCTCAATCGATCGAACAGATTAACAGGGAATTGTTTTTAGGGCGCTCGAATCATTCGCCCACGTTGCCAGATTAGATTACAGAGAGAAGGTAATATACCATGCCCTATCAGATTCTCATTATATTAGATGATCTTCTGTACTTAATCTAATATTTTAATTAGCTTTACGCTAATTTTAAAAGTGAATTGTTCCTTTCAATTTCAGCAGGGTCATGTCGAGTACAGGTAGAAAATATCCATCCGGAAGTCATAAAAGAAAGAAGAAGAAGAAGAAGGCAGATGACGAGAAAGAAGCATTGAGCGGATCTCTTTTTAATTATTATACGCCCAGTAATCCAGACGAGTTGGCGATAGTTCTTGCGGGTGACCGAACTGATTGCAATCCGGAAGATGATGGTCATACTCCTACAGAAGGCGATGTTGACGTCAACATGGATGATAGCAATGTGAGTGATCATGAGCCCATATTTAATTCATCTGCGGCAGAATCTACTAGTGTTGATGATGAACCAATTAGTGTGGATATTTATGATCCAAGCAATTGGGGTAACCTTGATAACAAAGCGAGGGACATATTAGTGGAAAAGGGGCCTAAAAGGGAAGAAGAAAACACTAAATATCCTTTGGATGAGAATTTAAGACATTTTTCATATAGCCATTACTCAAGAAAGATGAGCAATGGAGAGGTCCGTGACAGAAAATGGTTAGTTTTTTCAAAACACACTAAGAAAGTGTTTTGTTTTTGCTGTAAGCTTTTCAATTCTGATAAATGCAAAAGTGCAATGGGGAATGATGGGTTTTGTGATTGGAGGCATATTAATGAGAGACTGAAAGAGCACGAAGCTAGTGTCGACCATATTACCAACATGAACTCTTGGAATGAATTGAGAGTTAGACTGAGCAAGCATGAAACAATTGACAAAGACTTACAGCAACAAATCACAAAGGAGAAGGAATGCATAAGGCTAGTTTTGTTAAGAATTGTTGCCATTGTGAAATTTCTTGGTAAGCGCAATTTGGCTTTTAGAGGATCCAGTGAGCAACTTTATGATGATTGTAATGGAAATTTTTTAGCTTGTGTGGAGATGGTTGCAGAGTTTGATTTGGTAATGCAAGATCATCTTAGGCGTATTCAAAACAAAGAGATCCATCACCATTATCTTAGCCATAAAATTCAAAACGAGTTGATTTCTCTTATGGCTGGTGACATTACAAATTCTATTCTCAAGATTGTCAAAGTGGCCAAATATTTCTCGGTTATCCTAGATTGTACCCCGGATGTGAGTCATCAAGAACAAATGAGTTTGTTGGTTCGATGTGTTCATATGTCTGATGGAAAAATACAAATTATGGAGTACTTCCTTGCTTTTTTGGTAGTGGAGGACACATCTGGTTTGGGAATTTTCAAGGTACTGGTTGATTCTATGAAGTCCTTTGATCTTAATATTGATGATATTAGGGGCCAAGGTTATGACAATGGATCCAACATGAAAGGAAAATACAAGGGGGTGCAAAGTCGGTTGCTTGAGGTAAATCCAAGAGCTTTGTATATGCCATGTGCTTGCCACAGTCTTAATCTTACCCTTTGTGATATGGCTAAATCTTGTGGTAGAGCCGTTTCTTTTTTCGGAATTGTGCAACGAATATATGTATTATTCAGTGGTTCTACAAAAAGATGGAAAGTTTTTCTTAGCCATGTGACAGATTTGACTGTGAAATCTTTGAGCAATACTCGTTGGGAGAGTCGTATCAAAAGTGTTAAAGCAATCAGATTTCAAGCTCCTAACATAAGATCAGCTTTACTTGAGTTAAGTGAAGATAGTGGTACCGAACCAAAGGATAGGAGTGATGCTAAAAATTTGTTTGATGTGCTTGGCAGCTATGAGTTCATACTTGGCATGGTCATTTGGCATGACATTCTATTTGCTGTAGATTCGGTAAGCAGGAAGCTGCAATCACCGTCCATGTGCATTGAGACTGCCTTAAAGCAAATAGATGGTATGAGGACTTATTTTGACACTTATAGAGATGAAGGGTTTGATTCTAGTGTGATCATTGCCAAAGAAATCGCAACTGAAATGGGTGTAGAATCATCATTTCCAGTAAAGCGCCGTGTTTCTAGGAAGAAACAATTTGATGAAGATGACAATGATGAAGCAATATTGGAAGCTGAGAAGGATTTTGAAGTCAATTATTTCTTGATTATGGTTGATAAGGCGGCCACCTCACTGAAAATTAGGTTTGACGAACTTGAGTCATTCAAAAATATATTTGGATTTTTAATGAGTTCAACGGCCTTGAAGTCATTGGACCGTTCTGAACTTAAAGATAGTTGCACAAAATTTGCAAGTGCTTTCTCTTCGGGTGGTTCATCTGATGTTGATTTAAATGATCTGATTTCTGAGTTAATTGTTATGCAGTCAACTTTGCCCGATAGAACAATGTCTGCTATGGAGATTTTTGAGTTTGTGAGGGAAGCAGATTGTTATCCAAATATTGCTATTGCATACCGGATTTTCTTTACTATGCCTGTTACTGTGGCATCAGCTGAAAGAAGTTTTTCGAAGTTGAAATTGTTGAAGAACTACTTGAGATCTACAATGTCGCAAGAGAGGTTAAATGGCTTGGCAACTTTATGCATCGAGAAAAAATTGCTTGATGAAATTGATATTGATACTATCGTTAGTGATTTTGCATCTCAGAATGTTAGCAGAAAATTTTGAAGGTAATATGTAATACATTATGTGATATGCACAATCATTTTGGATGCACTTAATTATTTTCTTTGATACAAATTATATGTACATATGATGATTATTAATTAGGCATTTATACTAAGGGCCCCGAAGGGCCCCCGGATCGTAGTTTCGCCCCGGGCCCCCAAAATCTTAGGACCGGCCCTGACGACAAGTCGGCACTCTCCGAAGATAGCTTGGTATATTCGGGTCCTCGGGGTATAATGGTTTCTCATGGAGGCGAGGCTCTGGTTCTCTTCAGTAGTCTTGGTTGTCGTGTGTTAAGGTCTTAAGGATGGTCTCTCCTTCTTTTCATGCTTGGTGTTGGGTTAGTGGCACTTGTGCCACTCACCCAGTGCCTTTTTTTTCGATCTGTTTGTATGAAGATTTTCCCACCACATTGTATCGGTTCGATTGTTTATGCTTTTATCTATATACAAAGGGGGCAAACTTTGTTTCGAGAGGAAGACGGACCAGACAATGACTTTGTTTCACTTATCATTGATTCTGGTCGCTAGCTAAAGAAAATCAACTAAAAAGCTAAAGGAAAAATACAGTATGCAGTATAACCAGTTTATAATCGTTTTCATGTTTCGGGTCCGTCTAGCTAAACGACGAGTTTCGGTCTTCTGCCCTTGGATGTACGGAGTGTACTAAGTAGCGGTGAGGCGGCACGTGCCGACGTGCGTATTACTACACCATATATATATAGTCTTTCGGGATTACTTGCTCATTTTGGTCTCTATACTATCGTCTGCGATAAATGGCCAAGTAGCTGCGGCTCCAAAAAAAAAAGTGGCCAAGTAGCTGCCTGGAGACGACGACCCAATATCCATTCCACGCAATTAAACCGACGAGAAAGACGTCCTGCAGGAGCTGCGCCACTCGTTCTTGGTAGCTCGCCATGATCCAGAGGCCGTTCCATTCGTTAGAGCCGTGCCCGTCCGTCCTCGATCGGCTGCATGCGTGTGCGCGCACGCACGCACGCAGCGCAGGCGAATGGCGCAACGGCTGCCCCGGTGCCCCCGACACGGACCCCGATGGAACTGAATTCTGCGTGTGCGTGAAGATGATCAGCGCGCGATCTTGCCTGCCTCCACGTACGTACGCTTCAGCGGCGGCGGAACCTTCCGGCGACCGACGTGTGTCACTCTCACGCACACTCTTCCAAGTTCCAACATTTCTGGTACAAGTCCTGAGCAATATAGTCTTGGCTACGGTGGAACGGGCGCGACGAACAGTGTCCTTCGTATAGAGACGTAGGCGGGACAAGAGAAATTTACTGCCAGGCGTGCGTCACGTTGCACGCGTGGAAAAGTTGCGGCGCTAGCTAGCTTCCGCCCGTGGGTTTCTTGTGCTAGGCTAGCTCCCGGGCGGCGGTGTCTCCGTACGTGGTGAGAGCTCAGCACGCGTGTGCATGAAGAACTCTCGTTCTGCGGCAGGTTCCTGGCTTGTGCCCGCGCGACGAGCGCAGGCAGCTGATTTGTTCAACCCCAACACCGACCGTAGAAAGATCAGAGTGGTGGCAGCTCTTTCTCACGGCTCTCGGATCGGATCGGTGCTATATACACGAGCAAAACGGCCATTCTGCATCTTTGTCTACTCCTCTTAAGGAATCGGTCTTTACGTACCTGACGGCCTAGTTGTGCATAAAATATATTGATGCGAATTCTAGCAGACTGCAGGTATCAGACGCTTCGGCCCTGGCTCGTGTTCTTCGACATAGAAGCAAACATAAAAAATCATCATCCTCACGAAAAGAAAAGGAAAGAAAAGACGACTTATTGCAGTGCCGTCGAGATAGCGTAGTGTCTCTCATGGCCAGATTGTGACAACGCTGCCGCGGAGTGGCGCCGGGCATGCATGCGTCACCGTCATATATACTCCTATCTAATTGGCTGGCGTTGATCGTTGGTTGACCAGGCAAGTTGTTTCTTATCTTCGCTTTCTGAAATTAATAGTACCAGCAGCCAGCACTATCTTCATTCTTCAGTACTTGCATGTGGTGGGGGGCTAAATGTGGATGGCCCGCCGAGACATGTTTTTATCTTATCCCTTATATATGAGCTAACCGTTGGCACGGTCAATGCAGAAAGCCACGTACGGCGTCTCTGTTCCCTGCTCCACAAGGCGTGCGAAGCTTCAGGGAGTAGCTAAAAACAGACCCATGCTGCCATGCATGCATGGTGCCTAGTCAATCCACACCTGTACTGTGACTTTTTCTTTACTGAGTGCAACACATGTGTTGTGATAATCTCCGTTATTCAAATCCAGAATAGCATCCCCGCAAAAAAAAAAAAAAAAAAAACCAGAATAGCATCATGACATAAGGTTACCACTTACCAGAATTAACTAGCATATGCAGATAGACACGCGACAGTTGAACATGTATCTAGCACATCTATCGATGTACCAACACCAAGATGAAGAGAGCATACGTCTTGGTCGGCATGGCCGCATCGTTCACGTTATTCGCAGCCATGCAGACCAAGGTGTTGTAGCCATGCAGCCACTGCGAATTCAGTGTACATAAGCACGAAGAGAACCACAGAGAGGCCCCCAAATCCCCAAACCCGGCTCATATCTGGGGAGGAAATGGCTTTTTTTTTACCATGTCCCCACCACGTCATAACCGGCCCACCCCTGACCATTTTCTCCCATTTTTCTCTCTTCATCTCCATCAATCACATGCTTGTGCAATTTGAAGGGACACAAATGTGTATACAGACAAATGTTGGTTCAGAGTGGACATGCCTGGACACGCCTTAACACTGTCCGGACGTGTTCACGGCCAAGTGGGGGCCAAATTAGCTCATTCCAGTTGGAGATGCTCTGATAGAACCGGAATGTAACAACATTTCTGCTATTTATCCTCAAATTTGGTTTTAGGGAATCCTCGACTTCTTCTCTTGGTCTCCAAACGGCCAGGATGCTGCATCCCCTCCCAGTTGCAAGACTGGCTACCATAGTTGCAGACTTGCAGGCATAAGTGGAAATTGCAAGTTTGAGTCAACCAAGTCGAAAGACAAGCTGATGATTATTATTAGCTTGAAAAACAATCTTATATTGTGGGACCGAGGGAGTAGTAGGGAAGAGATGACAAGAAGATCCCAGCTGAAACTGCGTCTGCAGCAGCATTGGTGGCAGCCCAGTGTGCTGAGGCTGCAAAGTTCAGACACATGAGCTAGCAGGGAGCAGGTTTCACCAGCCATGATTCCTCAACATGAATTTGGAGATTAGGGCACTGGGACATTTGTTCATGCTGACAAACTAGCACAGTGACCTTTCAAAATACTGCACAGCAGCAAAAGCTCCTTTTGAACAAAAATTCCACGACAATGAAAGTACTTTCATTCAAGCAGGAAAGCTCCAAATCAGGATGGTGTCTGTGCACTGCAAATATGACAAGATGGTGCCGAAATTAGTCAAAGTGCTAGTTTCAGCACTGAGGCATGCAAGTGTTCAGTGACATTTACCAACTGGGGCAACTTGTGGAGAAACAAGTCAAATTTCTTGTAGGATCAGCACAGGTGATGACTTGGTAGGTAGATAATTGTAATCACTAGCCCGTGAGAAAACATTTCAACTTGGTAGAATGAAACACGAGCCACAAGACATAAATGAATACTAACTGTCCAGTACATGGATAAACTTGGGCAGTCAAAAAGTACTAGCATAGTAAGGACCTACCATTTCTTTCATATAGACAGGAGGAGCGCCTTATCATTGCCTTCGACAATTTCATATTGTTCCATACAAAAGCTTTCTTCCAGTTCCACACACATAATTTTGATGAACACGAGAGACAGTGCTTCAGCTAACCAACAGTGAACATAGTTGCCGTGCAATAAAACTCTCAACGTCTGAATCATTCAGTTATAATTTGAGGACCGTAAACAACAATGGAAGTCATTCACCGATTTTCTGATAACTAAACAAAGCTGAAAGACATACAACCTTACTAAGCCATTACTTGTGTGCATCTCTAATTTCCTTGCAAATCCACATGTTCCTTATACTTGTACTATATATAATATGAGTAACAACAATAGCATGGTAAAAACATGTACTCAGGCTTAATGTACTTTCTGATATTTACTCGTTACTCCTAAACAGTTCAGATCCATAACTTGCTCGTTATAGTTCTGCTTAATGTTATTATCTGCCCACATCCACATTAGACTTGACAAAATCGGATAATTCCAGCAAGATTTGCATTTAGTCAACTGGGTTTTACTAGCGTTTTCAATGAACATTTCCCTATAATATTGCGCACTGGACAATCTAGCCAAGGATATCCTATGAAATTTTACAACTAAAATAGCATTGCAACACCAATATGAAAAGACAAACAGCACAGCAGAAGAAGCTATTACTACATCATCACCATCAGTATAAGATAAGCTGAACAAAAACAGCTACATGGATCAAACTAAAGAAATACTCCACATAACAACTGTTTCTTCTCCTACACTGGAACTTGCCTATGCAAAGATGATGCCATACTCCTTAATGGTGTCGATGACAATCCCGAGCTTCCCCTCGATCCTCTCATTCTTCTTGGGCTCGTACGCCATGGCGAAGACATCGGCGTCCATGGACCTCTCGGCTATGAGGCGACCGATGGTCCTGCAGGCGTTGTCGTCGATGAGGGACGGCAGCGTGGTCCTGAGGTCCTTGGCGTTGGTGGTGGCGACGGCGATGACCTTGCTGGTGCCCCGGTGCATGACCTTGGCGTGGACGAAGCGCTTGGAGAAGAAGACGTTGAGCAGAAACGGGCGCATGTACATGTCCGTGCGCTGCTTCCACGACTTGCGGTTCGGGCTCTTGTCCAACTCGCCGCGCGACCGCCGCGTCCAAGCCGCTCGGACCACGAACGACCGCCGATTGGCCGCCGGTGGCGGCGAGAGAGCGAGGCGCGGTGAGAAGGGCACGCGGTGCTGGGTGATGGAGGCGGACCACGACAGGGACGACGGCCGGAGGAAGGAAGGAGGGGAGTGGCGCGCTGGGAGGGCGGCCGTGGTGGGGTAAACGGCGGCCATGGGAGCGTGGGGAGAAGCCGGGCAAGAGCGGATGGCAGGAGTGGGGATTTAGCTAGCCGAAGGCCGCCTTATCCAATACTGGGCCCAAATGCTCGTCCACTGGAAGAGCCCAAAAAGGGTGTAAATGACACGCCCGATACCTCAACTTCGCAATTTTCAAGATAAGTCCACTTTATACTCTCGACCTTAGGAATGTAAATGGCAAATAAACGGCACCCGCCAGTTCCATTTAGTTAGTTTAGCTAGCTTGGTAGTTCATTTTCTTCAAAATAAACGACGTCTGTCAGTCCCGTTTGGTTAGTTTATATCCCTACAACTTGTAGCAGGGTTTCCATTACGGCTTCAAAATTTAAGTGGACTAGATGATACCCTATATACTGATGTGAGATTGTTTTGCAACATATTCTAGTGAGATTTGTTTGTAATGAACATGTGAAAGAATATGTGGTGCCCCATGTGTGGTTTTGGTAATTTATGACATTCTCTATGGACTAATGGTTGCATTGAGTTATATTTGAAGGATTTGTCCATAGGCATTTCTTGAAGTACATGTGTTGGTTTCAAGGATTTTATGAGTTGATCAAGGTGGTATTAAGGAATTATCCAAAGATTGGTCATAGAGTTGGAAAGAGTCAAGGTTGATCAAGACTAAGTACAGAGAGTGATTCAAGTTGATCATCACACAAAGCGTATAAGATACACCGAGTGGGATCAAGTGATCTTATGGTATGGTAAGCATTGTCCATTGTGCTTTGTGTACTAACCCATGGTTTATGTGAGAGTTCTGTGTGGGGTTAGGTACGTGTTCATGGGCTTGCGTCAAGAGGAAGACATCAAGTGGTGATCGTCATCAAGATTGTTGTGCGGAAGTTCAAGTGGAGCATCACGAGGAGATCAAGTGCTTGATGCTTGTCGTCCATTGTGGTGTCAATAGACTTGTGAAGATGTGCCGAAGAGTGGCTCATCCATAGTGGAGTATGGGGGAGCAATCATCTAGTCTTCATCGACCCAACGCATTCAAGAAAGTTGGTCCAATTTGAGGGAGTCAAGATCGTCATCATCTAGGTCAAGTGGACTTCGTGCAAGGCAAAGGTTTGCCCTTTATAGGTTGTATATTTTACCGGTCTCATGGTGATAGTTTGGAGACCGGGTTATAGGATCGATAGTCCTACTATCAAGGGGGGCTCTCAAGTGAGTAGCATGACCATATCGTTTGTCGAGAGCTCAAACCATTGCATACTTGCATCATCTTTCTCGATTCTTATTTGTATTTTATTTTGAGGTTTTAGAGCTTGTGGTTATCTTCGTGACAAGCTCTAGTACATCGAAAACGGATTTCATATGCTTCTTCTATCGCGTTTTCGGTGTTGGAGGTTTTACCGGTCTTTTTCGAGGAAGGGTTCTCACCATTTTCTCTTGGACCTTTTCTAACTTCCTTCTTATTGTTATTTCTATCAAGATTGTGTTAGCCCTTGTCGCTAGCTTTCCAACAAACTTGGTTTCGTTGAATTCGGAGTCCGTTTGTAGAAGTTGTGCAGTTTTGGTGTTCTGAAAAGGCTGCAGCGGTACTACCGCGGACAGGAGCGGATGTAATTTTTTACTACCGCTACAGAGCGGTACTACCGCAGCTACTACAGCGGTAGTACCGCTCCGGACCAAAAACTCGTCACAAGTCCAGTGGTGATAGGCACGGATGTATTTTTTAGTACCGCTCTGTGCGGGCTGTGAGCATAACGAGTCCAGCGGTGACCGCCCCCAAGGGTTGCCATTTGTATGGGTTCGGTGACCGCCCTCAAGGGCCCCTTAGTGAAATCACGACATCTTGCATTGTGCGAGGGCGTGAGGAGATTACGGTGGCCCTAATGGCTTCTTGGGAAGCATTGTGCCTCCACATCACTCCAAACGGGATTAGCATCGGCAAGGGTGTGAACTTCGGGATACATCGTCGTCTCTGTGTGCCTCAGTGTCTATTACCCGAGCCCTTTACTTATGCACTTTACTTTGCGATAGCTATATTGTTTCTTGTCATATATCTTGCAATCACTTAGTTGTTTATCTTGCTTAGTATAAGTTGTTGGTGCACATAGGTGAGCCTAATTGTTGTAAGTTTTGTGCTTGACAAATTAACTGCTAGGTTTATTCTGCATTTGTTCAAGCTTAAACCGTAATTTTTTTAAAGCGCCTATTCACCCCCCTCTCTCTAGGCGACATCCACGATCTTTCAACATGCATACTTCAATAATAATATGATAAAAACTGAAACTGCATATATTTATTGTGTTTGATTATATATATATATATATATATATATATATATATATATATATATATATGTATGTATAGCTGTAAAATATGTATTAAATACAAATATCAAAATAGAATGGGAATTCTTATGCATGTTTGCATGTTGAGGTGCAATTTTCCAGTGCATTAAGGACAGTAAAACTGAACCCATTCCGAGCCCTCTCACGACTTGGCAGTTTCTGGCCGTCCGTTCGCCTGATCTGGTCGACCTAAGCCGTTAGATCTGCTGCCAATTCCGAGCTCCACCGCAGTTTTCTTTCTGGCCCAACTGTCCTTGAGGGCCTCTACTCCGAAAGAAAAAACTGAGATCTGTGGTGCACTGGGCTTTTGTGCCGGCCCATCAGGCTAACCCGCAGAAAAATGTGTTCGATTGTTGCCACAGGGAAGGTCAACGGGATTTCCTGGTTGATCCAGCCGTGCACGATGCAGGCGACGCGGGGATCCCTGATCCAACCGACGCAGGCGGTCTGTCTACCAGGGGATCCAGCCGACGTGTGTGATGCGGGTCAAGGCATTCGGGTGTTCGGCAGTTCCGTGAGGCAATTGAAAATCGAAACTGATCTTTGGGATTTGAAGAAGGCAATCAATCCTCAGTTTCTAGAGTCATTCATGGTGGATGATGTATGCCACTCGCCGATGGCCATTAATGAAGGTGTGTGCCTTTCTATTTTCCAACCTGTGTTGTATATATGCTCCTTCGCATGTCCCTCTCAAATCTCAATCACGGTTCTTGCTCCTTTTCTTTTAAACCGAATCACCGTTCTTACTCTCGCAGCACGGTTCTCTACTAGGTTGGCCTCTATCCCTTCTTCCACCCGGGCTAATATCTTTCCATGTCTATTCCGTGCAGGTGGTGACTGTTGTTTCACGCAGGAGATATTGCAGAAAGCTTAGGTGACCAAAATCCACCCCTCAGTCAGATTGGGACATCCAATATCCCCACCACCAATTAGGTAAAACCTTGTACATGAGGGTACAATGAGCAATTTATTTGTCAAAGAAATTATTGATTAACTTCTACTGTGTTGTTGATGCTTGGTTTCTTTTTTCAAGATTTTGCTTCAGTTTAGGTCAATCATCAATTGGTTTCAGGGTAATCAATATTCTTATCAGCTCTACGCATTAGAGCAAAATATGTACTCTAAGTTAGGATGTCATCATGAAGTCATTTATCTGTACATAGCAAAGAAGAGTTAGAAGTTGGGGACAGAGAAGTACAGGAATGAAATTTTCTCGTGTAGGGTTGCATCGGCATATTGTAAAATTTTCAGTGAAATATGTACGAGACTACAATCAGGTGTAGTCTATTTTGTTATACACCAAACATCTGTGTAGTATCTTGTTCATGTCACAATGTGAGAGGTTTAGGAGCATAGAGAGATGGTAATTATGGACAGAGGAGAGGAATAAATGTGACCAACATATATATGTACTAACTGGAGAGATGATGTGGTGGAGTGGAATTTCACTAGGTGGTGGAGCAGAATTTGAGTAGGTTTCGAGTTCATTAGCTCTGGCCATTTGATCAGATATACTAAATGGGGCCTTATGTAGAATGAATGTTAGCTAAAGGAGCACATCTCTGTATGGAGCCAATTCACTTGAGAAGATGAACAGTATTATTTATTTTGGTACATTGTCTTTGTACTTAATCCTTGTTCTATTTGATAGTCGACTTTACAAGTAATTGCAATTTTGCCTTTTAAGAATTCATGCTATTTCTTTTTTTGCAGCGGGCGCAATGGAATTTAGGTGGCAGTTGCCGGCCAGACCGAGTCTATAACAAATGAGCAGTACCTATGACCGTATCCGCGTAGGATGAACATGATGTACATCCAGAATTATGTTTTCATGCCGCGGATGCTAAATTCCGAGCAGGTAAATCAGAAGCTACTGCAGCTACTAGACTGCAAGCTGCAGTTTGGCTGTGCATCACGCCAGGTGATATATCCAGGATGCAGCTTGAGCGGTGCGATGAGTTTTGACTCCACTAAGCTTTGTTTGATAAATAGTGTTCAGTCCCCTCTTGGGTTGCACACATTATTACTTGCCTTCTTGGGGAAACAGATTGGATGAATTGATCAGTTAGTTATACTATGGTTAGTGCGTAAGTTGAATTGTTTCTATATAGAAAAACGAAATGTTAGTGCCATTGTTCTATTCCTTCATGGATTCCAGTAAGTTGAATAAGTTAGGATAAAATCAAAATGTTAGCGACCCTGTAATTTTCGCAATATTGATTCTTGTATTCCTCATTTTCTATTCAATTAAAATCAGTGTATGTTAATTATGTTACGACCTGAATCATGATGTGATGTACAATAGTACAAGTCTGATGCCTGATGATCTTTAGAAAATGTTTGATACAGGAATGGTTGAAACTATACAAGCTGTTGTCAATGAAGTAAAAAATGCACTTTATTAGCAAAAAAATTAAAGGGTGGTTTCACTTTGGTATAAAAGTATATCAAAAAAGTATTGTGTCTGTTTATGTTACTTATGCTATGCTTGACTTATACAAAGCACAAGGGGCCCAATAAACTCAAAAGAAGCAAGTATTCTTATACAAAATCAAATTATTGCCACCTTAACATCTAACACATTCCTACGAGCATAATAATCAACTTAAAATATGTGTTCCACCAATAACAAAATAAACAGGCACAAACACACACACCGTTAGCTGAATTTCGGGCCAAAAAACATAATTCATAGCTGTGATATTGAATACTAACCTTAAATATAACGTATGATTATATGAAGATTAAATTAGTACATTTATATAAAGTTGCATCAGTAACTAATATTGTAATGCCAAAATGGACGGGCGCAGCAACGCGCGCCATCGACGATCTAGTATAACATGTTAAGTAGACATCAAATTCCCATTGTGGATGGCTCAGGAAATCGACATCATTGGATCCGCGCGAATAGCAAATAAGTCTTGAGAACTCAAAGCACAAAGTAGAGATATGCCGGGCCAAGGATCCAGCTAGAAGAGGGTCTCGTCTCCAATGCATATGGAAACGAAAAGCCCATGCGGCACGTCTAGATCTGTGTATGCCAGTAGTTGTTTTTGACAGCTTTACTTCTTGATGGAAATTTTTTGGGGTCATAAAACGTTGTTTTTTCCACAACTTATTTGTGTTCAGTACCTATATTTTGATCAATTATTAGTTTCATAGATAAACTTAGATACGATGGACTGCCAGTTGATTTTGGTTGAAATACGTGATTTCTTTTGCAGATATGATTACAATGTTCTATGCATGAAACTTAAATATGGAAAAAGGCATATTGAATTTTTATTAACTAATGATAACTAAGGCATCTCTAACCCATCCTCATACTTTCCCCATCTTATCCCCTTCCGTTAATTCACCATTTTTGGGGGAATTATACTTTTTGCTCTACTAGCCCAACCTCAAGACTTATTTTTCTCAAAACAAAAAAACTTTGCCAATTCAATCTGCACTAACCATATCTAAGTTTCTCATAAGAGAGGTGGGCCCCTATTTTATGTATTCTCGAGGGGTGGCGCAGGGGGGGTCCTATCTCACCGTTCCTCTTTAATCCTGTGGTCGACACCCTTGCAACCATCCTGAATAAGGCTAAGATGTCCATCCACATCTTCGATGTGGTTGGGCACACTGTTCCAAGAGGTAGTGTGACCTCGGGTATGCGGATGACACCATGATCATTGCAGTGGGGTCAGAATTTGATATCATTATTGTAGGGAGTTAGGTGTAAAATAGAAAAGTGAGAAAGGCTTGGATGTAATTGTAAAGTGTACATACTGGTAGGAGAGTGAATGGATCGAGTGAGTGGGTTCTTCCAGAAATCTTTGTTTTCCCCTTTTTGCATGATTGCTGGAGAGGTGAGATCCATCAAATTAGACAATATGGTATCAGAGCAAGGCAAGAAATCACTCCATTGTCACGTGCATTGACAATGTTGCGTGCTTGAGGCGGAGGCGGAAGCACCGGATCTGAGTCGAGGTTGTGGCGGCGTTGGGCGTGGTGCTGGCCGTGCTGGAGGCTGCGGAGGTGAACCTGTGGGGGAAGACGCTGGATTTGGGCGACCATGGTGCTGCCTGTGCTGGGGGCACGGAGGTGAAGCTATGGCGGTCAGGCTGCTTTGAGGAGGTTCAGAAGAGAGTGCTTGGAGGAGGTTCAGACCAGCAGTTGTTGGACTCTCTGGTTTGACTTGGTATGGAGCGGGCAGCAGGTCACAAGGGTGCTTGATCCTGAAGTTGGAAGATTTTTAGGCTGCTAAGAAGACCAGCGAGGTGAGCTACAATGGCTGATAAGGATAGTGCTCCAACTGGAGTCACAACAGGAGAGTAATACGTCTCCAACGTATCTATAATTTTTGATTGTTCCATGCTATTATATTATCTGTTTTGGATGTTTAATGGGCTTTATTATATACTTTTATACTATTTTTGGGACTAACCTATTAACCGGAGGCCCAGTCCAAATTGCTATTTTTTGCCTATTTCAGTCACTACAAAAAAAAGACACATCCGTGACATTTTGGGCCGAACAATTTTTTTTCTGTCATACTTATGACACTTCTATGATGATAATTGTGACAAAACCTGGTATCATCATAGGTGTGGTGGGCTCCTACTTCTATGACAAAAAATCATGCCAGAAAATGGGCTTTTTGCTCTGGGCGGGCCGGAGAAGCAGCTGCATGACATTCTTTGGACCGTCCATGACGGAAAAAACCATGGTAGAAGAGAGGGCGAGGAAAATTTCGGGGAGTTCCCGGTTACGGTGGGTGGTCGGGGGCCGAGCGATGCGCGTTTCTCTCGTACACGTATGCGTGTGTGTGTGAGGCGTTGGCTCTAACTGAACCCGAGCGAGGCATTGGGCTCTAACTAAACCCGAGCGATTGCACTGCAAGCTACGCGTTACTGAACCCGAGCGATCGATCGATGGCTGTTAAATGAACCCGATCGAGCGATTCCTTCGCTACTGCTGCTAACTGAAGCTGATCGATGCTGCCTCTCTGGATGAACAGTGAGCGTTGCCGGGGGGGGGGGGGGGTGGATGAACAGTGAGCGGTGGGGGTGGATGAACAGGACCCCGTGGCGTTGCCTCGATCGAGCCGGTTGGGGCTGGATGAACAAGACCCCATGGAGGGCTGGATGATAGGACGACCCCGTGGAAGGCTGGATGAACAGTAGACGGTGGAGGGGTGGTTGAACAGTAGCCGATGGAGTAGCGCGCGGTGGAGGCTGGATGAACAGGAGCGTGTGGAGGCTGGAGGAGGTCGACGGTACCCCGAGGAGGCTGGAGGAGGTTGACGGTGGAGATGAACAGTATCCCGTGGAGTCCCGTTTTGTGGTACGCCACACCCCTCCCGATGAACAGGACCCCGTTTCGATCGTAGCGCTCCAACACAAGTCTGTTTCGTCTGTCTTGCGGTACGCCACACCCCTCCCGATCAACAGGACCCCCGTTTCGACCGTAGGAGGTCCCTTTCCTCTGTTTTGCGGTACACCAGACCCTCCCGATGAACAGGATCCTGTTTTGAATGTGGTCGGTTGAACACAAGGCCGTTTCCTCCGTTCTGCGGTACGCCAGGCCTCGTTTCCATCGCCTGTTTCGTCCAAACCCTCCCGATGAACACGACGACGCATTCTGTTCTGACCCAGCCGGTTGGATCCCCATGAACACGACGACGACGCTGTTTCTCAGTTCCGACCTAGCCATGTACACGAGCCCTGGCCGTACGTATGCGCGAGTAGGCGTTCGAGACCCCGCCCGTATGTACACATACATGGCCGTATTTTCTTTCTTGCACACTGGCCGCTGTACGTACGTGTACATGCTACGTGCGCGCCTCTACTATGACACGTACGCGCCTCTACTACGACACGTGCGCGCCTCTACTACGACACGTACGCGCCTCTACATCCACTAGTATGCACGTACACGTTCACGACCAGAATGACAACGCTACGTACGCTTCGACCAGGTGAGTCCCGACTGTCAGGCACTTCCTTGCGTGCGAAGTTGTAGTTGGTGGGTCCCAGCAATCAGGGGGGCGAATGTTTTTTTTTCGGACGCACTTCCTTTCATGTGAAGATGTAGCTGGTGGGTCCCAGCAGTCAGGGGGGCGAATCATTTTTTTTGCCCGGACGCACTTCCTTGCGTGCGAAGGTGTAGCTGGTGGGTCCCAGCAGTCAGGGGGGAAACATTTTTTTTTCGCGAAATATGGTGGCCTGTCCGGTGGGTCCCTGCTGTCAGGTGGAGGAATAATTATTTTGCGCGTAATAAGGAGGCACTTCCTTGCGGCTGCCATGGACCCAGCCGTCAGCCTCTCCACGTGCAGTACTCTTCTGATGGAAGTCGGTCGTTGACCACATTGACCATGCCGCGCCGAGAGCACCACGACGGTGGACGACAGCGAGGCCTAGGAAGGGGACGACGCGGAGCCGGGAAGACGTGGCAGTGGATGCCCACGCGTAGAGGAGTATGAGGGTTCACTCATTTGGCTGCGGTGTGAGGCTGCCGTCGCCGCAGAATAACAGGGGGTGTGGGTGAGTTGAGGGATGGCCTGGCCAGTGGTGGGAGTAGTAGGGGGAGGTGAGGCCTCCGCGGCATCACAACCGGCCATGGGAGGCAGGAGCAGGCGACACGACCGGCGCTGCTTTGGGCGGCTGGAGCAAGAAGACCAGAGGTTGAAGAAGCACTATGACCGTTGGATGGACATCGTACGGTCACTGGAGCTAGAATCGTTCATATTGACTAAGTTGACAAAGCCCTCCATCCCCGTCAACTTAGTAGGCCCGCAAGTCAGCCTCCCACCAAGGTGGCTCCCAGCTAGCCGGGGGAGTATTCATTTTTTGTGTGTAATAAGGAGGCACTTCCGGTGGGTCCGAGCTGACAGCGGGGGAACATTTTTTTCGTGAAATACGATGGCCCATCCGGTGGGTCCCAGCAGTCAGGGGGAAATGTTTTTTTTTGCAAAATACTGGTGGCCCATTCGGTGGGTCCTTGCTGTCAGGTGGAGGAATAATTATTTTCTGCGTAATAAGGAGGCACTTCCTTGCGGCTGCCGTGGACCCAACTGTCAGCCTCTCGACGTACAGTACTCTTCTGATGGAATTCGGTCGTTGACCACATTGACCACGCCGCGCCGAGAGCACCATGGCGGTGGACGACGGCGAGGCCTAGGAAGGGGACGACGCGGAGCCGGGGAAGACACAGCAGTGGATGCCCACGCGGAGAGGAGTACGAGGGTTCACTGGTTCGGCTGCGCTGCTGTAGGACCTTGAGAAGAGGTGTCTAGAGGGGGGGGGGGGGTGATTAGACACTTCGTACCAAAGTTGCAGTTTTTAAGTTCTTTAAGTTTAAGTGGAGTTTAGGCACAAGTTTACCATTCACAATACATAACAAGCAAGCATGCAAAGAGTTTATGAGCAGCGGAAAGTAAAGCATGCAACTTGCAAGAATGTAAAGGGAAGGGTTTTGGAGGATTCAAACGCAATTGGAGACACGGATGTTTTTGGCGTGGTTCCGATAGGTGGTGCTATCGTACATCCACATTGGTGGAGACTTCAACCCACGAAGGGTAACGGTTGCGTGAGTCCACGGAGGGCTCCACCCACGAAGGTTCCACGAAGAATCAACCTTGTCTATCCCACCATGGCCGTCGCCCACGAAGGACTTGCCTCACTAGCGGTAGATCTTCACGAAGTAGGCGATCTGCTTGCCCTTACAAACTCCTTGGTTCAACTCCAAAATCTTGTCGGAGGCTCCCAAGTGACACCTAGCCAATCTAGGAGACACCACTCTCCAAGAAGTTACAAATGGTGCGTTGATGATGAACTCCTTGCTTTTGTGCTTCAAATGATAGTATCCCCAACACTCAACTGTCTCTCATAGGATTTGGATCTGGTGGAAAGAAGATTTGAGTGGAAAGCAACTTGGGGAAGGCTAGAGATCAAGATTCATATGGTAGGAATGGAATATCTTGGCCTCAACACATGAGTAGGTGGTTCTCTCTCAGAAATGGTAAGTTGGAAGTGTAGGTTTGTTCTGATGGCTCTCTCTACGAATGAAGAAGAGGTGGAGGGGTATATATAGCCTCCACACAAAATCTAACCGTTACACACAATTTACCAAACTCGGTGGGACCGAATCAATAAACTCGGTCGGACCGATTTAGTAAATCTAGTGACCGTTAGGATTTTCGGTGGGACCGATATGCAACTCGGTAGGACCGATATAGTTAGGGTTAGGGCATAAGTAATCTCGGTAAGACCGATTACTCAAACTCGGTTAAACCGATTTTGGTAATGAGCTTTCTAGAGAGTTGGTTAGGCAAACTTGGTTGGACCGATTACACAAACTCGGTAGGACCAATTTTGTTAATGAGTCAACCAGGAAGTTTGCATTGTAATCTCGATAGTACCGATTGCTCAAACTCAGTGAGACCGATTTTGGTAATGGACATACACAGAGAGATTACAATCCCATCTCGATAAGACCGAGATCCCTATCAGTAAGACCGATTTGCCTAGGGTTTGTGGCAGTGGCCGAGACATTTGAACTCGGTGGGACCGATTTTGACTTTGGGTTTAGGTCATATGTGGATGTGAGGAAGTAATTGAGGGTATTTGGAGCATATCACTAAGCACATGAAGCAAGAGGCTCATTAAGCAACACCTCATCCCTTCTTGATAGTATTGGCTTTTCCTATAGACTCAATGTGATCTTGGATCACTAAAGTATAAAATGAAGAGTCTTGAGCTTGAAGCTTGAGCCAATCCTTTGTCCATAGCATCTTGAAGGAGTTCCCACATCCTTTAGTCCATGCCACTCCATTGTTGAACTTATCTGAAACATACTAGATAAAAGTGTTAGTCCAACAAGAGATATGTTGACATTAATTACCAAAACCACCTAGGTAGCACTTGTGCTTTCAATCTCCCCCTTTTTGGTAATTGATGACAACATACATCAAAGCTCTAGATAAGGATATAAAGAATGGTAAGTAAAGCTTTGGAGAGACATGTAACAAGCATAGGCTCCCCCTACATGTATGCAATCATGTGCATATGAAATATAGAAGCATGTGAGTGCATAACCATGATAGAGCAAGCAATGTGTTACATGTATCTTGGCCATATGCATCAGAGCAAAGAATATTAAAGAAAATACCTTCATGCCCATGAGTCCTTCTTACAAACAGTATGTACATCAGCAAGAATTCCTCATACACATGATTGTGATGCATATACTTACCTTGTAGTCTTGAGTTGGCTTAGGATGGAATGAACCTGCGTAAACAAGGTTAGATAACACAGATGCACCTACTAGCCAGAGCAAACAAGAGAAACCACAAGAATACCAAGACTAGGATGACATGTAGAGAGTGAGTACTAAGTACCACATTGGATTAGACATGTCCCCAAGAGTAAAGATATGCAATGAATTTAAATGATTTCTTTCCCTTAGATGTCTTGCTCCCCCTGAATCTAGCATGGGATATTGGGAGAAGATAGGGAACAGAAAATCAGAGCTGAAAGATGTAAATGAACAGAGCTAATGCAAGCTAATGCAAATGAGCACATATGAACATGTCTTTCCCCTCACGAAGACATGTGACATCTCTCCTCTTGAACACCAAGCATCTGGGATCCTTGAGAGATACTTTCTACTTGAGTATTCTCTCCCCCTGGAGATCTCTTTCTCCCCCTGAGGAGGTGATACTCTCTCTCTCTCTCTCTGATGTGATCTCTCTAAGTGATAAGCTTTGATGTGATCTCTCTCTCCCCCTTTGACATCAATTTCCAAGAAGGGTCTTCTGGAATTTGTCGTGAATGGGTTTGGTCCTTGAGTCACAGCACAAAGCAATGTTAAAAATGTGATGCTTGTAGAGGACAAGATTTATTGAGTGCAGCTGGATCAGAAGAAACACAGAATAAGTGGCAAGCTGTTTTTCCTGTTGTGAAATCGGTGGCACCAAGAGGTCTTCTTCGGTTGTACCGAAAGGATTCGGTTGGACCGAAAACAACAAATCGGTGAAACCAAGTTCATCGCAGAGAAAACACTTGTCACCTCAGCTCACTAGACTAGTAAGATCTCACAAGGATTTTCAAGGAATTTACTAAATGATAAGCAAGTAATTAGATGCAGAGAATACAGAGCAAACAGAAAGAAATCTAGATGAAGTTTTTTTTTGAAAGGGGAAACAAATATGCATGAGACAAATGCAAAAACACAGAAAAGAACACAAGAGAACTTCATCTAGAGATGGTCGGCGACAAAGTCACCTATGTTAGAGTATATTAACTTAGGAGTCAAGTGAGATCACTTGATCATAGGTCATACTCATCGTTTAAGCTCAAAATGGGGTTGCCATTTTTCGTTTAAGCATCTTGATGTATTCACATCTTGTCGAGTTGCTTTAGCTCATAACTTGGAGTAAAGCTTCTCTAAGATGGAATAACATACCTTGGTTGGTGGTGTTGTCCATGTATTTGAACTTGTGTGGGTAGCTCAAGGTTGATGTTGCTCATCAAGAGTTGGGAGCACCACTTGGATTTGAGTCCATCTACCTACATGGGTTAGTTCTTGCAAGGAAGAGCACTTGTGTATCCAAAAATGACAATCATGAAGCTCAACATAGAATTTGTCAAAGGATATGTTTGAGTGGTTCTGTGCTTCCTTGTCTTCAACCACCATAGTGTAGAAACTTGGTGATGTAGAGATTGCTCAAGATGTGAGTAGATTACAATCTCATGGAATTTGATTCCACCAAGTACCTACATGGGTTAGATAACATGCAAGACCCAAATATATCCAAGACATAAGATATTCATCACAAGAGAAATATCAAGGATTAGTCATAAGTTCATGTCTTGCATGTATCCAATGGAGTCTCTACTCCAAGTTTGAAGCATCAATGATGTTCAATTCTCCCCTTAACCTGCAAAACACTTTCTCATCAAGGGGTTTAGTGAATATATCTGCTAATTGCTTTTCGGTGCGAACATGCTTAAGATCAATGTCACCCTTAGCAACATGATCTCGAATGAAATGATGACGAACTTCAATATGCTCAGTTCGAGAATGTTATATGGGATTATGACCAATTTTGATAGCACTTTCATTGTCACAAAGCAATGGAACATGTCTCACGTATATCCCATAATCTTTAAGAGTTTGGGTCATCCAAAGTAATTGAGCACAACATGAACCAGCGGCAATGTACTCCGCTTCGACGGTGGATAAGGATACCGAGTTTTGTTTCTTGGAGTACCCGAAGTGGACTTTCTATCAACCTTGTCTCCGGCATAGTCCGAGTCGGAGTAGCCAACAAGATCGAAAGAGACCCTCTTAGGATACCAAATGCCAAAATTTGGTGTATGGATTAAGTATCTCACTATCCTTTTCACGGCCTTAAGATGACATTCTTTAGGAGCAGCTTGATATCGTGCACACATGCACACACTTAGCATAATACTGGGACGTGAAGCACATAGATATAGTAATGAACCAATCATAGAGCGAGAAACCTTTTGATCAACCGGTTCACCATCTTTGGTTAAGTCAAGATGTCCACTAGTAGGCATGGGTGTTGACATACCTTTGCATTCTTTCATATTGAACTTCTTGAATAAGTCCTTGGTGTACTTTGTTTGAGAGACAAAAGTACCTTCCCTAGTTTGCTTGATTTGCAACCCAAGGAAGAATTTGAGTTCACTCATCATAGACATCTCAAACTTCTCCGACATTAGCTTCCCAAACTTTTCACTAAAATGAGGGTTAGTTGAACCAAATATAATATCATAAACATAGATTTGGCACACAAATAGTTCTCCATTAACCCTTTTAGTAAAAAGTGTGGAATCAATTTTTCCAATTTCAAAGCCTTTTTCAATGAGGAATTTGGTCAAGCATTTATACCATGCTCTAGGAGCTTGTTTAAGACCATAAAGGGCTTTGTGAAGTTTGTAAACATGATTGGGTTTCTTAGGATTGACAAAGCCGGGAGGTTTCTTAACATAAACTTCCTCCTCTATTTCACCATTTAGAAAAGCACTTTTAATGTCCATTTGGTACAAGGTGATGTCATGATGATTAGCATAGGCAAGTAGGATGCGAATGGACTCAAGTCTAGCAACGGGAGCGTAAGTCTCACCATAGTCCATACCTTCGACTTGTGTGTAGCCTTGGGCGACGAGACGTGCTTTGTTGCGAACTACTTGTCCATCTTCATCTTGCTTGTTGCAAAACACCCATTTGGTACCGATGATGTTGTGGTTGTTGTCGGGCTTCTCAACCAATGTCCAAACTTGGTTCCTCTCAAAGTTATGTAGCTCTTCATGCATAGCATTTATCCAATCCGGATCTTCCAATGCTTCTTCAACCTTCATAGGTTCAATGCTAGAGATGAAAGAATAGTTTTCACAAAAGTTAGCTAAACGAGTTTTAGAGCGAGTGATTCTCCCGGTTTGAATATCATTGTAGATTTGCTCGACGGGATGGTCTTTAGCAATTCTTGCTCGAACTCGTGAAAGCTTTTGCTTGTTTCTTGGTTGAACTTCTTCTTCATCTTGTTCTTCTTCTTGGCCTTCTTCATTGTTGGCGTTGTCGTTCTCTTGTCGTGGTGGAGAAGGAGGTTGTTGACGTTCATCTTGATGTACTTCCTCGTTTTCTTCATCTTGGTGCGTCCCACTTGTGGATGCTTCCATATCAACTCTTGGTTCACCTTGTCGTGACGTAGAAGCTTCCACTTGGACGGACGAGGTACTCTCCTTCACCTCCGTCAGACGGACCTTGCCAATAGACAAGTCTTGGATTGCTTCGAAGGATCTTTGTCTCCTACATCAATTGGCAATTGCTCTACTTGCGAGCCGTTAGATTCATCAAACTTCACATCTACCGTCTCTTCACCTTTTCGGGTGAAATTGTTGTAGACACGGTAAGTGTGAGAGTTTGAGCCATAACCTAGTAGGAAACCTTCATGAGACTTAGGAGCAAATTTAGAACGATGATGCTTATCAAGAATGTAGCACTTTGAGCCAAATACTCAAAAGTACCCAACTTGGGGTTTGTTACCGGTGAGGAGCTCGTATGCCGTCTTGCCGAGTAGCTTGTGAAGATACAAGCGATTTGTTGCATGACAAGCTGTCTCAACCGCTTCTGCCCAAAAGTGCTTCGGTGTCTTGTACTCATCAAGCATCGTTCTCGCCATTTCGATGAGCGTCCAGTTCTTCCTCTCAACAACTCCGTTTTGTTGAGGTGTGTACGTAGCCGAGAACTCGTGTGAAATCCCTTCTTCGTCAAGGAAGGTGTCCACATTTGCGTTCTTGAACTCCGTTCCGTTGTCGCTGCGAACCTTCTTGATCTTCACTTCAAATTGATTTTGGGCCTTCCTAGCGAAGTTTTTGAAGATCTTTTGGACCTGCGATTTATCATCGAGAAGGAACACCCACGTAAATCTTGAAAAATCATCAACTATAAGTAGACCAAAAGAATTTCCACCGAGACTCTTGTAAGAGTTGGGACCAAAAAGATCCATATGAAGTAGCTCGAGTGGCCTCCTTGTGGTCATGATGTTCTTCACGGGATGCCTTCCTCCAACCTGTTTACCTGCCTGACAAGCGCTGCAAAGTCTATCCTTATCAAATATGACATCGTTAACTCCAAGGATATGATTTCCTTTAATGAGCTTGTCAAGGTTTCGCATACCAACATGACCTAATCGTCTATGCCATAACCAACCTTTTTAGGATTTAGCAATGAAGCAAGTTTTAGGTTGAGCCTTTTTAGTGAAATCAACAATGTATAGATCACCTCTACGCACACCGGTAAAGACCATTTTATGATTATCTCTATGAAACACTTGGCAATCTACTTCAGTAAATAGGACATTGAAACCGAAATCAGCAAGTCTAGATACTGAAAGTAAGTTGTATCCAAGAGATTCAACGAGCATGGCATTTTGTATGGAGCTATCATGTGATATGGCCACCTTACCAAGGCCAACCACCTTACCCTTTGAGTTGTCACCGAAAGTGACATACTTTCGAGGACTATCATTTTCAGCAAGCTCACGAAACATGTCTTTATCTCCGGTCATGTGATCGGTACATCCACTATCAAGAACCCATTCCTTTCCTCCTGACATATATCCCCGAAGATTTGCCATAAGACCAAAATGTCTCATTGCATCATCAAGATCGAAGTCACTATCATCATCCTCATCATAGTATCCATGTTCAACATCGTCATGTGGTGGATCAAATCCTAGAGAGGGTGATTCATTAGAATGTGTTTGACAATGATCTTGCTTATGATTTTTTATAGCTTCAGAAATAATATCACTAATAATTCCAAAATCTCCTTTCGCACGCATAAGGTTTGTAAGCTCAAATAGACGATCACCAAACATAGGATCACTAGTATTCATCTTACTCAAAGCAATAGACTTATGGAGAATTTCATCTAGATTTTTCAAGGAATAATTTGGAAAGCGTTCCTCAAGAAATTTCCATATAGTGTAGGCACACTCAAAAGTAGGCAAACATCTAATCAAGTTTCTAGGCAATCCTCTAATGATAAGTTTGGCAGTTCTAAGATTCCTAATCATGTCAATTGACTCATCAAGAGTAGGATGCATAGGATCAACATGAGGTGCACAAGGGCTAGCAATGTACTTGTTCAAATGATATTGATTGAAAATTACAAGTATCTCATTTTTCCACTCATGAAAATACTCTCCATCAAGAATAGGCACTCTATGTCTAAGACTCCCCAAAGTAGACTCATCCATCTTCCTCCAATGGTGATTAAACCAAGGCAATGGAGACCAAAGCTCTGATACCACTTGTAGGACCTTGAGAAGAGGTGTCTAGAGGGGGGGGGATTAGACACTTCATACCAAAGTTGCAGTTTTAAAGTTCTTTAAGTTTAAGTGGAGTTTAGGCACAAGTTTACCATTCACAATACATAACAAGCAAGCATGCAAAGAGTTTATGAGCAGCGGAAAGTAAAGCATGCAACTTGCAAGAATGTAAAGGGAAGGGTTTTGGAGGATTCAAACGCAATTGGAGACACGGATGTTTTTGGCGTGGTTCCGATAGGTGGTGCTATCGTACATCCACATTGGTGGAGACTTCAACCCACGAAGGGTAATGGTTGCGTGAGTCCATGGAGGGCTCCACCCACGAAGGGTCCACGAAGAAGCAACCTTGTCTATCCCACCATGGCCGTCGCCCACGAAGGACTTGCCCCACTCGCGGTAGATCTTCATGAAGTAGGTGATCTCCTTGCCCTTACAAACTCCTTGGTTCAACTCCACAATCTTGTCGGAGGCTCCCAAGTGACACCTAGCCAATCTAGGAGACACCACTCTCCAAGAAGTTACAAATGGTGCGTTGATGATGAACTCCTTGCTCTTGTGCTTCAAATGATAGTCTCCCCAACACTCAACTCTCTCTCATAGGATTTGGATCTGGTGGAAAGAAGATTTGAGTGGAAAGCAACTTGGGGAAGGCTAGAGATCAAGATTCATATGGTACGAATGGAATATCTTGGCCTCAACACATGAGTAGGTGGTTCTCTCTCAGAAATGGTAAGTTGGAAGTGTAGGTTTGTTCTGATGGCTCTCTCTACGAATGAAGAGGAGGTGGAGGGGTATATATAGCCTCCACACAAAATCTAACCGTTACACACAATTTACCAAACTCGATGGGACCGAATCAATAAACTCGGTCGGACCGATTTAGTAAATCTAGTGACCGTTAGGATTTTCGGTGGGACCGATATGCAACTCGGTAGGACCGATATAGTTAGGGTTAGGGCATAACATAATCTTGGTAAGACCGATTACTCAAACTCGGTTAACCGATTTTGGTAATGAGCTTTCCAGAGAGTTGGTCAGGCAAACTCGGTTGGACCGATTACACAAACTCGGTAGGACCAATTTTGGTAATGAGTCAACCAGGAAGTTTGCATTGTAATCTCGGTAGTACCGATTGCTCAAACTCGGTGAGACCGATTTTGGTAATGGACATACACAGAGGGATTACAATCCCATCTCGGTAAGACCAAGATCCCTATCGGTAAGACCAATTTGCCTAGGGTTTGTGGCAGTGGCTGAGACATTTGAACTCGGTGGGACCGATTTTGACTTTGGGTTTAGGTCATATGTGGATGTGAGAAAGTAGTTGAGGGTATTTGGAGCATATCACTAAGCACATGAAGCAAGAGGCTCATTAAGCAACACCTCATCCCTTCTTGATAGTATTGGCTTTTCCTATTGACTCAATGTGATCTTGGATCACTAAAGTATAAAATGAAGAGTCTTGAGCTTGAAGCTTGAGCCAATCCTTTGTCCTTAGCATCTTGAAGGAGTTCCCACATCCTTTAGTCCATGCCACTCCATTGTTGAACTTATCTGAAACATACTAGATAAAAGTGTTAGTCCAAAAAGAGATATGTTGACATTAATTACCAAAACCACCTAGGGAGCACTTGTGCTTTCAGCTGCCGTCGCCGCAAAATAACAGGGGGTGTGGGTGAGTGGAGTGGAGGGATGGCCTGGCCAGCGGTGGGAGTAGTATGGTGGCGGTGAGACCTCTGCAGCAGCACGGCCGACCACGGGAGGCAGGAGCAGGCGGCACGACCGGCGCTACTTTGGGCGGCTGGAGCAAGAAGACCAGAGGTTGAAGAAGCACTATGGCCGTTGGATGGACATCGTACGGTCATTCGAGCTAGGATCGTGCATATTGACTAAGTTGACAAAGCCCTCCATCCCCGTCAACTTAGTAGGCCCACTATACTAGGTCCCAGCTAGCAGGGGGAGTATTCATTTTTTTGTGCGTAATAAGGAGGCACTTCCTTGCGTGCGAAGATATAGCTGGTGGGTCCAAGCTGTCAGCAGCGGTAACGTTATTTTCATGAAATACAGAGGCCCTTTCGGTGGGTCCCTGCCAGGTGGAGGAATCATTATTTTGCGCGTAATAAGGAGGCATTTCCTTGCGTGCGGCTGTGGACCTAGCTGTCAGCCTCTCCACGTACAGTCCACTTCATATGCATGTCGGTCGTTGACCACGTTGACCACGCCACACCAAGAGCACCAGGGCGGTGGACGACGGTGAGGCCTAGGAAGGGAACGACACAGAGCTAGGGAAGGCTCGGCAGTTGTTTCCCACGCGGAGGGGAGTACGACTGTACGAGGGTTTACTGGTTTGTCTGCCATCGCCGGAGAATAGCAGCAGGTGTGGGTGAGTAGAGGGATGGCTAGGCCAGCGATGGGAGTACGGTGGGGCGGTGGGGCCTGCGCGATAGCACAACGGTCCGCGGGGAGGAGGGAGCAGGCAGTCCCGCCGGCGCTTGTTGAGCGGCTGGAGCAGGAAGAGCAGAGATTGAAGAAGCACGACGGCCGTTGGATGGACATCCAATAGTCACTGCTTGTGCGTCAACCTTTTTTAGGAAAGCCTCAAATCCGTGGAAAATAGCATACAGTCCATCTGCCATTATTTCAGATAATTTGTAGCCCATTTGCTAATTCTTACGGGTTTTCTTGGAGCCCGTATTCTTTTTGTTTGCATTACAGCCCATATTGTGGCCACGGTTAAAAAATTATACGAAATTTTGCATATGTCAGTGCGGTCTAAACTGTTTTTAATCCAGAAATTTCGAGTCACATTCAGACTGATTTTAAAAATAAATCTATATCAATATAAAATCCAATAAATTGTCCACGCCTAAAAATATGTGCAATTTAAAATCTCAAAATGAAAAAAAAGATATTTCAAACTAATTGCTGGTTTGATGTGTTTTAAAAATGTACAACCCATTTTCTCATTACTGATAGGCCATTTTCTCGGCCAGCCGAATGAAGCTCTCCTCGTCTTGAAAGATTTGCAGCCCAACGGGCCTGATAAAGCGACTTACTTGACAAATCACAAAAAACTGGGCTAGCCATGAAAGTGCATTATATCGACTAGAGGGGGGAGGGTGAATAGGCGATTTTTATGAATTCTTCACAGAGGAATTTGCTGGTGAGGAAATTCCTAAATGAAGAACTACTAACGGCGGAATAAGTACTTAGAAGTAAACATAATAGAACACAAGCATAGTCATCATGGCGAGATGAAGACAAGCACAGAGTACATAAAACGTAAACACATGATAACACAAGAAAGAAGACGGACAGACTGAAGAAATTGAACTGAACAAATTGAGGAAGTCTTCAGTCAAAGTCTTCAAACAAATATGAACAGGCATGCAACAACAGACAAGAAGAAATGAAAGAGTTGAGGAAATAGAACCAGTAAGCTTGGTGAAGACAATGATTTGGTAGACCGGTTCCAACTGCTGTCTCAGTTGTACATCTGGTTGGAGCGGCTGAGTATTTAAACTCGAGGACACTCAGTCCCGGACACAGAGTCCTCACCGTATTCAACTTGAGCTAAGGTCACACAGACCTTGCCCAAACACTCGTGGTAAGTCTTCAGGTGACTTCCGAACCTTCACAAACTCGGTCACTCGGCGATCCACAATTCCTCTTGGATGCTCTAGACCTTGACGCCTAACCGTCTGGAAGAAGCACAGTCTTCAAAGGAAACAAGCGTCGGATCCACGCAGGATCAATCTCTTCCGTGATGCTCAATCACTTTGGGTTTGTAGGTGTTGGGTTTTCGGGTTTTCCTCACTTGATGATTTTCGCTCAAAGTCCTCGGAGGATGGGATGCTCACAATTGACAAGTGTCAGTTTCTATCGGAGCAGCCAACCAGCTAGTGGTTGAAGGGGACATCTATTTATAGCCTAGGGAGCAGCCCGACATGATAAGACATAAATGCCCTTGACTGATATGACCGTTAGGTGGGTAGATATTTTGGAACCACTGGCGCATAGCACAACAACGGTCAGAATTTTGACTATCAAAATCCTCAGGGCTATCATGTTCCTCACTGTGTAGGAAATTCACACTGGTGAATTCCTAACTCCTCAGTCAGAACCAATTCCTCAGAGACTAGAAGAACTTTGTCTCTGTCACTGAAGAATATGACTGAACTGTATGAGATTTCCAATGGCTTCACTCGAAGGGATTGGTAGGTGTAGGATTTTGAGTTGAGCATCACATGGAAATTTTTCCTTAGTATTTCCTCGACCCCCTTTAACAGTACGGTGTTTCTTATGACTCAAGAAAGAGAAAATGAAACTACGAAAACAAAAGTCTTCACGCTTCATGTTCCTCGAATGATTGCCTAGTCTTCAAGGTCACACCAATTTCTTCACTTTCAAAGTCTTCAGAGATCCAAAGTCTTCAGTTGAAGAACTTCATTTTTAGGCTCGACTTTCTCTGTAAATATCAAACTCCTCATAGACTTATAGACCTACGTACACTCACAAACGCATCATTCCCTTAACCTATAAGTCTTCAATACACCAAAATCACTAAGGGGCACTAGATGCACTTACAATCTCCCCCTTTTTGGTGATTGATGACAATATAGGTTAAGTTTTCAACGAGGATAAACATGTGAAGTGTAAATACTGATATTGAGGAATTTGATTGCAAGATATAGAAGAACTCCCCCTGAAGATGTGCATAGTGAGGAATTTGCTTTTGAAGCAATGCACACTTGAAGAGTATAATCATGGAGATCTCCCCCTATATCTTGTAATTCATACACGCATTTGATATATAATATGAAGAATTTGAAATGCATGATGAAATATGGTGACTGATGTAATTCAGCATGCATGCATTAGCATTAATGAGGAATAAGCATGCAGAAGAACACAGCAAAGGTATCAGGTCACCATAGAGTTTAAGATTACAACTCGATCCAGCAAAGTCATCAGAAGAACAAGAGTTGTAACTTAGCAAAAAACGCCCATATAAGATAGACCCGCTTGAAGACTAACTCAAATTTCTCCCCCTTTGTCATCGAATGACCAAAAGGGTTGAAACTGAGGACTAACGCCCCTTGAAGAATATCATGAAGATGGTGGAGCGCCAGCGTTGTCGGGGTCTTGAGTCGATGTAGGGCCTGCTGCAGTGTCGTCCAAGTCTTCATGCTCGTCCGTGGCGCGTGATGAAGAATATGAGCTGGCCACCACGGAAGGAACCTTGACCCTCTTGAATCTCTTCGGTGGAGGAGCAGACCAGTCAAAGTCTTCCTTGAAGCCCATTTGCTTTAGATCTTCTTCACCATATAGATGTGACAGAATAGCCCAGGTGCGATCAAACACTTCATGGAGGTAGTAGTGGTTTTTCTTCACTGCATTATGTGTGGAAGTCATGTTGTGAAGAATAGAACCAAACTGACGCTTAACCCTCTTGTGGTTGCGATCTACCTTCTGGTGAAGACTTATCAGCAGTTCACGATCAATCAGCACACGAGGAGCAGTAGCTTGAGGACTTGTCTTGGTAGCATTGGCAGCAGTATAATGAGTGGCAGAGTCATCATTGGTGGAGTAAGATGCAGCTTTGCGGAACTGACCATCCAATGAACGAATGCCTTCATCGATAACGGCTGGTGACTTGCCCTTCTCATCAGATGAGGAAATTGTCCGCTTAAGGACTTCAATAGGGGGCAAGTAGCCGAGGTGATTCTGAAAATCAGCCTTGTAGTTGAGTGAAGACCCTGTTCTGAGGAATCTCATGATCCACGGCGCGTAAGGCTTCAGCTCAAATGGAGAAAGTGCAACATTCGCCAGAGTCCTCATGAAGAAATCATGATAATTTATGGGAATGCCATGCATGATGTTGAAAAGCATGTTCTTCACCATTCCGATAATTTCTTCATCGGATGAGTCATGGCCTTTGATGGGACTCATGGTCTTCGTCAGAATGCGGTAGATTGTTCTTGGCACATAGAACAATTCCTTCATGAGGAATTTGGTCCTTGGAGCTTGTCCTAGCTTCATCGGCTTCATGAGCACTTGCATATAGTGATCAGTGAGTTCAGGCTCATCATACAGACAACGAGCACCGAGGGAGTCCTGGACTAGGGGGTGTCCGGATAGCCGGACTATCATCATCGGCCGGACTCCAAGACTATGAAGATACAAGATTGAAGACTTCGTCCCGTGTCCGGAGGGGACTTTCCTTGGCGTGGAAGGCAATCTTGGCAATACGGATATGTGGATCTCCTACCATTGTAACCGACTCTGTGTAACCCTAGCCCTCTCCAGTGTCTATATAAACCGGAGGGTTTTAGTCCGTAGGACGAACAACCATTACAACAATCATACCATAGGCTAGCTTCTAGGGTTTAGCCTCCTTGATCTCGTGGTAGATCCACTCTTGTACTACCCATATCATCAATATCAATCAAGCAGGAGTAGGGTTTTACCTCCATCGAGAGGGCCCGAACCTGGGTAAAAACATCGTGTCCCTTGTCTCCTGTTACCATCCGCCTAGACGCACAGTTCGGGACCCCCTACCCGAGATCCGCTGGTTTTGACACCGACATTGGTGCTTTCATTGAGAGTTCCTCTGTGTCGTCACCGATAGGCTTGATGGCTCCTTCAATCATCAACAACAACGCGGTCCAGGGTGAGACTTTTCTCCCCGGGCAGATCTTCGCGTTCAGCGGCTTTGCACTGCGGGCCAATTCGCTTGGCCATCTGGAGTAGATCGAAACCTACGCCCCTGGCCGTCAGGTGAGATTTGGAAGCCTAAACTTCACGGCCGACATCCGCAGAGACTTGATCTTCGATGGATTCGAGCCACACCCGAGCGCGCTGCACTGTCACGATGGGCATGATTTAGCTCTGCCGCCGGACAGTGCCATGGAGGCCTCACATGAGTCCGCTCCGACCCTTAGTTCGGAGCCGTCTGCGCAGATCGAGGATAGGTGGCTGGACACCGCCTCGGGGGCCGCAATCTCTACGGCGATGGAGCCGAACACTGACCTTGCCCCTCGTAAAGCTCGTGACTCCGAGGTGCCGGACTCCTCGCTGGACTTTGAACCTCCTGCGCCCTTACCAATCGAATCCGACTGGGCGCCGATCATGGAGTTCACCGCCGCGGACATCTTTCAGCACTCACCTTTTGGCGACATCCTGAATTCGCTAAAGCATCTCTCGTTATCAGGAGAGCCCTGGCCGGATTGCGGTCAGGACAGTCGGGATGTGGATGATGAAGAAATTCAAAGCCCACCCACCACCCACTTTGTAGCCACTGTCGATGATTTAACCGACATGCTAGACTACGACTCCGAAGACATCGACGGTATGGACGACGACGCCGGAGACGACCAAGAACCAGCGCCTACCGAGCACTGGAAGGCAACCTCAACTCATGATGTATATATGGTGGACACCCCAAAAGGGAGCGATAACGAGGAACAACGGGACACGACGAAGGATAATTCCCCCGAAAAACAACCAAAACAGCGACGTAAGCGCCGCCCCAAGTCCTGCCTCGATAACAACAGCACTCATAATGACCCAGCCATAGAGCAGGGCAAACCAGTGGGCGACAAACATGCAACCAAGCAACCATCCGAACAGGATGAATCGGATAATCAACCCATCCCCGGCGAAAACAATAGTCCAGACGATCTCACGCCGGACACACCACCGGAGCCTAAGAACCTTCACAAAAGGCTTGTCGCCACTGCAAGAAGTTTGAAGAAGCAGAAACGGAAGCTCAAAACAGCGGAAGACATACTCAGAATGAGGTGGAGCAAAGTACTCAAGACCGCGGGCAAATATGGCAACAGCCACCAAACAAAGAGCTACCCGAAGCGCAAGCTGCTGCCTGAATTCGACGAGGAGGCCGTAGATCCCCCACAGTCAAAAAGCAAAGAGTCCGCCTGGCCGGATAGACGACCAGATGACAGGCCAAGAGCGACAAGCGGTGCCGCACACAAGCCGGCACATGATCCTCGCAAAACAGATGGCCTGGTCAGGTCCATTTATGGGCCAAAAAAGAGGGCCCCAGGAAGCAACACAACACGTCGAGTGTTCGAAGATAACGGCACACCTAAATACAGGGGCGCCGCACACCCACTATGTTTCACCGATGTGGTGTTGGATCATGAATTTCTAGAGGGGTTCAAGCCAGTAAACATAGAGGCATACGATGGAACAACAGACCCCGGAGTCTGGATTGAGGATTACATCCTGCACATACATATGGCTAGAGGAGATGATCTCCACGCCATAAAATATCTACCCCTCAAGCTCAAAGGGCCAGCTCGGCATTGGCTCAAAAGCCTCCCAGAAAATACCATTGGAAGTTGGAAAGAGCTCGAGGACGCATTTAGAGCAAATTTTCAGGGGACTTATGTCCGCCCTCCGGATGCAGACGATTTAAGTCACATAACCCAACAGCCCGGAGAGTCAGCGCGCAAATTCTGGAACAGGTTCCTCACCAAAAAGAACCAAATAGTCGACTGTCCGGACGCTGAAGCCTTAGCAGCTTTCAAACATAATGTCCGAGACGAATGGCTCGCCAGACACCTCGGCCAAGAGAAGCCAAGAACAATGGCCACGCTAACAAGCCTCATGACCCGCTTTTGCGCGGGGGAAGACAGCTGGCTAGCAAGATGCAGCACCAGCGACCCGAGTACATCCGAGATAAGAGATGGAAACGGAAAATCACGGCGCAGAAAGGACCAGCGCCGAAATAAAGAAAAGAGCCCAAAGAACACGGCGGTCAACGCCGGATTCAAAAGCTCGCGGCCGAACAACAAAACACTGCCTCTTAAGGACAACAGTAACGAGCTATCCAGCCTAAACAAAATTTTGGATCGGATATGTCAAATCCAGAGTACCCCCGGGAGGCCTGCAAACCACACCCACCGAGATTGTTGGGTCTTCAAACAGTCCGGCCGACTCAACGCCGAACACAAGGGGCTCAACGCGCCAAGCAAGGATGATGACGAACCCCACCAGCAGAGCGTCGGAAAACAAAAGACTTTCCCACAAGAAGTCAAAACAGTAAACTCACTTCATGTGATAATATGGAACAATAGCGCGGCACCCGGTAAAGTACGTGTCGCACGGTCCACCCCAGCGGAACCCCGAGATTGGATGTCAAAACCAATTACTTTCGACCACCTGGACTACTCCAGAAGTATTCGAAACGCAGGATGGACTGCTCTGATATTGGATCCTATAATCGACGGACAACAATTTACACAAGTCCTAATGGATGGCGGCAGCGATTTAAACCTGCTATATCCGGACACAATCCGCAAGTTGGGGATAGACCCTACTAAAATTTGCTATAGCCGCACTTCCTTCAAAGGAGTGACGCCAGGCCCTTACGCCAAGTGCACGGGCTCCTTACTACTAGAAGTTGTGTTCGGATCACCCGACAACTTCCGTCGCGAAAAGCTAATCTTCCATGTCGCCCCATTCAAAAGTAGCCATCAAGCACTATTGGGATGCAAAGCTTTCGCCCGCTTTAACGCAATACCTCACTACGCGTCTCTTACACATAAATGCCCGGTCCACATGGCATCATCTCTTTAAAAGGTCGTTCAAGACCCCGGACACGGCTAGGCGAGTCCGGCATAGATAAACTAGGGGCTCCCTAGCCGCACACCCCCTCACAAGAGGCTGTGCGTATGAGCAATAAAGAGCCAATAAAAGCTCAGCTTTATTCATTCATTCATACTTCGATTTTTAATACATTTTTTGCACGATTTCTTTTCAAACTAAGTTCCTCTCTTTTACAGATGAACAATGTGTACACCCGTCCAGGATACGGCACAACGGAGACACAGGCGCAGACGTGCAGCAGGGACCTGTGGTAAGGATTCTTTTCAGATTAAGACCCTGCGTAAACCTTTCTTACTGTCTCTTGTTGATTCACATCCACCGGTTTTTCACCATAACCGACGAGGAGACTGGCGTTTTGGCATCGGCCGCGTCAGAAATTTTCGCCTGTACCTGGACACTAGGGGCTTTGGGCATTGTTCTACCCGTTATCATAAAGACCGAACACCTTACGGAGTGTTCGGCGTCTCGAGTTAGGCCTTATATGCATCAACTCCGAATCATGTCTTTGGTCAAATGTTGGGTTTGCCCGGCTCCTGTGTTTTGCTGCCTTACGTTCCGTATCATCGGCTAACGCGGCACCAGGAGAACTACTACGATTGTGCCCGGTTTGGCCGGGCGAGCACCTCAGTAGAGAAAGCCGAAAACTAACTGTCATGATACAGTGAGAGACTGGTCAACCACTCGATCGACTACCGGAATGTTTAGAATTCCTCCGCTTTGACGAAGGACCATTTCCCGGTCAGGCACATACGCGCCCCGAATTCGGAGAGCGCGGTGCCCCTAGGGGCTATATCGTAGCCCCACCCTTGAACTCCTATGGCTAAGTGAAAGTGATAAAGCATTATAGTCCGGTTGCCTCGTTTTCTACGCTACCACCTCCTTCATAGGACCAAGACGTTGGATTAAGTGTGAAAATGCGCTATTTTTGCAAACACCCCCACACCATGTTCGTGGGGGCTGAAGCCGAAGACTGCCATCTTTCAAGTTATACACAAGTATACATTAACGGCCGCACAGGAGATATTCCAATACTTGAACGCACAAGTATAAATAAAAGCGCTTATATTATGAATATCGTTTTACAAATCATAAAAATCATTTAAACATGACATTTTTTGAGCACTGCGACTCAATTACACGAGCACCACGCAGAACTTCCCCAAAATAGTGCTCGGCGGGTAACCGGATCTCGTCCGAACCCCGGGTTGCAACTTTGGTGGCATCCATCTCCGTCCAGTATGTCTTCACACGGGCGAGGGCCATCCGTGCACCCTCTATGCAGGCCGACCGCTTCATCGCCTTGATATGCGGCACCGCCCCAAGGAATTGCTGCAGTAAGCCAAAATAACTCTTTGGTTTGGGCCTATCCGGCCAGACATGAGCCACGATATCCGTCATGGCAAGTCCGGACAATCTATTCAGCTCAACCCACTCAGCCAACCGATCGGTCAGCGGAAGGGAACGCTCCGGACTGTGGAATTGAGACCAAAAAAGCTCTTCCGTCTCGTGATCCTTTTGACTTCGGAAGTGCACAACAGCATCTGCTGCACTCGCCGCTAAATCCATATAAGGATCCTCCGGACCCCACAGCTGGCCAAGCTGAGCATACTTCGGATCTGTGAACCTCCTGCGCAGCAGAAAAGGCTTGCCAGCCGCAATATCTCCGGCCTGACGCAGCTCCTCCTTTATAGCCCTCATTGCAGAACAGGCATCCTTGGCTTTGGCGCTGGCCTTCTTTAGGCTTTCTTGCTCCGCTCGGCGTTCTTTTTCAAGAACCTCATAGCGGTCGGTAACATCTTTCAGCTTTACGGCCATTTCGGCCATCTCCTCCCTGCTTCGGCAGTGAGCAGCCCTTTCGGCTTCTAGCTCTTCGGCCGCCTTCGAGGCAGCCGCATCACTCCTCCTAGCCTGCTCCTTGGCTCGAGCAAGCTCTGCTCGAAGGTCCTCCACAGCAGCGGCACCGTCTGCATCAAACACACATGTTGTAAGGAGTGAGCTTCGGCTCCCTTACTAGGTGACCACGGAGAAACAACCTACCTTGCGACTCGTCAAGTCGCTTATTGACCAGCGCGATGTCCGCATCCGTAACGTCGAGTTGCCGCCTTAGTTCAGCAACTCCATCAGTCCGGCTGGCCACCGGACTATCCGCCACCTGTGTAGGACAGGCAAAAATTAACGGTTGAGATTATGATCCTCGGCACACTGTCGTTTTCGACAACATACCGAGTCTCAGGGGCTACTATCTATACAGGGCACACTTTATGTGTAAAACTGTCAAAAGGTACATCATTTTTACGTACCTCAAACCCTGCCAGCAAACTTCTGACGGCATCATGCAACCCGCCCTCGGCAGATGAAATTCTTTCAACCACCATACTCATCAACGTACGGTGACCTTCTGAGATAGATGCCTTCTCGAGCAGATCCCTCAGCTCCCCCAGCCGTACACCAGTTGGCGCCGAACTCTCCGGCCCGGCCGGACTCGGGGATACCCTCCGTGATGACACCTCAGGGTCGTCCGCCCCGTCTGATGGTGCGGCAAATCGAGGCGTTTTGCTCTCCATCATCTCCGGACGAAGCTCCCCCGAAGACGAGCTCAGCTGAGAAGGACGGAGATCCGAACTACAAGGTAAAAACTTCGGTTATCCTCAGAAGCAAAAATAGGGACGTCCCTTATTACAAAACTCGCCTTTTTCTACTTACGGCTCGCTGGAGGGCTGATCCCTTGGGGGAGAGGGTGCGGCCGGGGCTTCCCCTGGCGCAGGATCATCCGGTGAAGATCTCTTCCCCCGCTTTGAGGCCTTGGCCTCCGGGTTTCCGGAAGCGGTTCTCTTCTCCCCTTGGAAGTAAGGATTCTTGATCCCCCCTTTCTCAAAATCCTCCTTGGTAGAGGCAGCAGTTCCTCTGTTTTCCCCTTCGCCTTCCTCTGAAGGCGCAACCTCCAGCATCCTGACCAGCACGGGATCCGGCGCGGTCTCCGGGAGGGGGGCCGGACACCGTATCAGTTTAGCTTGCGCTATCCACTCCTATTCAAGGGACGATTGGTCAAAAAGCAAATTCAAGAAGGCGCAAACAAACGGTGTGTCCGGACACAGGGCCACTTACCTGAGCATCCGGGCGATTGCAGCTTAGATCGGCATCTTTGGTCAATTCTGGACACACTTCTTGTGATCCGAAGAACGATTTATACATCTCCACAGGTGTCATACCCATGAAGTGTTGGAGAACTCGTTGTCCCTCCGGATTGAATTCCCACAGCCGGAGAGGACGACGCTTGCAGGGTAGAAGACGCCTAATCAGCATAACCTGTATCACCACGACCAGATCGATCTCCCTCTCTTGGAGGTCCCGAGCAGAAGATGGGCGGCGGCTTCTGCCTGCTGCCCCTGGGAACGGTAATATAAAACCACTCCTGTTGCCACAAGCCGAGCTCCTCCTAGAAAGAGCCCTCGGGCCATGGAGCATCGGCCCTCCTGCTTACAACCGCCCCGCCGCACTCTGCTTGACGCCCCTCGATCATCTTCGGCTCCACGTTGAAGGTTTTGAGCCACAAACCGAAGTGGGGGGTAGTGCGGAGGAAGGCCTCGCAGACGACAATGAATGACGAGATGTGGAGGATGGACTCCGGAGCAAGGTCATGGAATTCCAACCCATAGTAAAACATGAGCCCTCTCACAAAAGGATCCGTCGGGAAGCCTAAACCCCGACGGAGGTGGGACACAAACACGACGCTCTCGCTGGGCTCGGGAGTAGGAATGACTTGCCCTTTGGCGGGCAGCCTATGCGAAATCTCACAGGTCAGGTACCTGGCTTCTCTCAACTTTAGCACGTCCTCTTCTGTGACGGAGGAGGGCATCCACCGGCTCTGTAGGTCGGAGCCGGACATTGCCGAAAGTCCGAAGTGCTCGAATCTGGGGCTCTGGGTGTTGGAACTCAGGGCAAGGGGCAGATTCGATTAAGGATTGAAGAAAAAGAAATGAGCCTTGGTCCCATTATAAAGAGGGAGAATACCAAGAGCCGTCCCCGCGACCGTTTGGGACTCGCCTTCGATAGAGGGGGCGTGGCAACGGGCGCGGTTGGGTTACCCATGTCCGTATTGATGGGAATCCCGTAATAAGGGGAACACGATCTCTGCTTCGACAAGACATGCCAAGGAAACCGCTTCGCTAAACGCGTTGAGGTGGTATAGTAAAAATGATTCAAGTAAAGGCTTGGCAGTGGTGTGATGTCATGCCACAAAATACGTCAGCATATTGAGCTTGTGTACATGTTATTCTCTCTACGGTAGTATGTGGAATTTATTTTGCAGAGCCGGACACTATCCTGGTGTTCACAATCTTCTATGAATTAATTCGGAGGAGGAACCCGCCTTGCAATACCGAACAATATGCGCGCCGGACTCATCATCATTGAAGCCTGGTTCAGGGGCTACTGAGGGAGTCCTGGACTAGGGGGTGTCCGGATAGCCGGACTATCGTCATCGGACGGACTCTAAGACTATGAAGATACAAGATTGAAGACTTCGTCCCGTGTCCGGAGGGGACTTTCCTTGGCGTGGAAGGCAAGCTTGGCAATACGGATATGTGGATCTCCTACCATTGTAACCGACTCTGTGTAACCCTAGCCCTCTCCGGTGTCTATATAAACCGGAGGGTTTTAGTCCGTAGGACGAACAACCATTACAACAATCATACCATAGGCTAGCTTCTAGGGTTTAGCCTCCTTGATCTCGTGGTAGATCCACTCTTGTACTACCCATATCATCAATATTAATCAAGCAGGAGTAGGGTTTTACCTCCATCGAGAGGGCCCGAACCTGGGTAAAAACGTCGTGTCCCTTGTCTCCTGTTACCATCCGCCTAGACGCATAGTTCGGGACCCCCTACCCGAGATCCGCCGGTTTTGACACCGACAAGCACCGTCAGGTGGAGGACTGATTGGTAGGGCACGAAGCAATTTAGAGGCTGGTGCCTTGTAATGGGTGTTTTCAGTCATCCAATCCAACACCCATGAGTTGACGTCAGCAGCATCACCTGTGATATGCAAAGTTGCGTAGAACTGAAGAATAAGTTCTTCATTCCAATCAACTATGTCAGAGCAGAAATTGAGCAAGCCAGCGTCATGAATCATGCTGAGGACTTGAGAGAAGCAAGACATAGATTCCATGTCCACATGAGGAATATGCTCATGATCGAAGACTTTGTCCTTGTTGAAGAGCACTTAGGAATAGAAGTTGGCCTGGCTGGCAGTCCAGAAACGCTTCCTTCTAAGATGAGCATTGTCATAGGGGTTGAATTCCGTGAAGAATATGTGCTCGCCAAAGAAATCATCAGCCTTGAATTTTTGCTTCTTGGAGAAAGGATCCTTTGGCTTGGGCTGAGGAGTGTCAGTCAATTGTAGCACTACTTCAGGAATCGCAATCTCAGGTTCCTCAGGCTGAGGAATTTCAGGATCTTCTGCAATTTCAGCCTGGGTCATCAATTTTTCATTGACAATTTCTTCAGCACTAGTGGCTGGAATTTCTTCATGAATACTTGGGGTTGCATGAGGTTCTTCAGATCCCATTTGCACTTCAGTGGCGGCAAGGGACTGAGGAATAGCTTGAAGGGGAGTGAACATTGGAGAGTTGGGATGTTGACTGTCCCAAAATTCATCATTGAGCACAGGAGTGGTACAGCCAATGTCCACATCCTCCTCTTCAATTTCTTCAACACCTGCCTCTTCAGCAGCAAACTGAGGCGAAGGTGAGGAAATGACTGGGGTTGAAGGGATCTTATCCACTTCAATTTCTTCGTCCAACTGCTCTGACGTAGCAGCAGAAGGAGATTCTTCATCAGATTCATCAGGAATCACATAATCTTCACCAAATGGAACAAGATCCTTTGATGGCATTGATGAGACTGGAACGGCATCAATTGGATTGTCAATTGAACTGATCAGAGTCTTCATCTTCTTCGGAGCCGAAGAATTTGAAGAAGTTGATGCCTTCCCTTTCTTCATAGCTGCATGTTCTGCAGCCTCGGTCTTCTTCGCATCTGATGCAGATGGAAGGATTGGAGTTGGTGTAGATGCAGGAGGTGCAGAGGAATTTGGTTCATTTTCCTCAGGCACAACTGATGCAGTTGTCCTGATTTGTTCACTTCCCTCAGGCGCATCACTAGTGGATGCCCTGGCAATATGTTCAGCGGCTGGAAGGGAGTCATCAGCCCTGGCACTCTCATGGTCTTCAGTAGCCTGATTGTCATCAGCGGTGCTGGCATGTTCTTCAGTAGGCTGAGCAGATGCCTCAGCCTGAGTAACTTCAACGTGCACAGGTGGTGCAGCACCTGAAGTGAATTTCTTCGTCAGATTGACGAAATGCACCTTGGCGCCCTTCCAATCAGCATGGTAGCGATCAAATTCATCACTCAGCTGTTTGATTTCAACTTGCAAGGCAAGGAGCTGATCAAGAGTGAGAGTGAGGACATTGTCCTTGAGGTAGCGCTGTTTCTTGTACTGCGCTTTCTTCAAACTTCTGCCTTGTTCAAATTTCCATTTCTCTTCTTCAATGAAGGCAGTGAGAACATGACTTTGACCAGGAGTGAGGTTCATCTCCGGCAAAGTCGTGTTAGGATCCTTGTTCCACAGGTCAATGTAGTCGAGGATCAACTTTGGATCCAGCATCAGCGGCACATTGCTGCCTTTGGCTCTAGCGGCCCTGGCTTGCCTGTCTCTGATGATTTTGACAAGTTCTTCATCATCAGCCTCATCATCATGGGAGGCGACCTGCTTCTTGTGAGGACTTGGGCGAGTGCCTCGTCCAGCAGTGGCCTTTTTCTTCAGCAGAGAGGGACCAACTGAGGAAGTACAAGCAGCTGAGGAGCTTGCAGATGCTCCTGAGGCAATAGAGAATCCTTGAGTTCTTTGGCACGTGGCGAGATGCATAGGTGCCGAGGATTTTGTCAGAGCAGCTGAAGACTTTGACGGAGGACCTGAGGACTTTGAAGGAGCAGTCTGAGGAATTTGCCGTGAGGGCCTTGAGGAATCTGGCCTTGATGGCATAGTAGAGGAGCTTGGCCGTGAGGGCATTGAAGGTGAAGCACTGGATTTATGTGCAGGCTTCTTGTGCATTGCCTTCTTTGGCTGACTAGTAGAGGCCTCAGCAGAGGTAGCAGCAGCAGCAGAGTCTGTGTTGAATTTCCTCACTGCTTCCTTTGCTTGCTTAGCCAGTTTGGCTTGGCGCTTTGCCCATTCATCAGGATAATCCTCACCGCGCTTGAGGCTGGTGGGATCTGCCAACTGGCCTGGTGCCAATGGAGGTCTTGGGCATGGAGGGTTGAGTGCGAATTTCTTCATATACTTGGGAGTGACATATCTGTACTCCCTCCATTCTCATGCCCATCTCCTCTCTATCCTTTGTATGCACACCTTGCGCTGATTCTTGTCCTCTTTGCCAAATTTGGCTTCATCAGGTGTGTAGTAGTCCTTATATATGTCCTCGGGGATTTTAAATGCAGTATTGACCTCAGGCCTCTTTCCTCCCTTCTGTGGCCTTTTGTCACCCATTTTCTTCAGCTGAGGAATATGAACAACTGAAGTTTCTGAAGATGTATGCAACTTTTCTTCGAGGAACGCTGCAAATGAGTTAAGTTGATGAGAACCTAGTGATTCAGTAGTGGATATTTGTACCCGTGAACAGAATATAGTTGCGAGGAATTTTGAGAGGTCATATGCGTTCTCAGAAGGTTTTTCAAAAAGAATAGGTTTTGAGGAATTTGACCAGATGAGTCTTGAGGAATTTCACTAAGCGTTCTTTGTCTTAGGTTCCAGAGTTGTGTAGATTGAAAATCCACACAATTTAGGAATCTTGAAGAAAATCATTGCTTAGAGAAACAAATCAAGAGCAGATGACATGTGAGGTGTTTATGTGTGTGAAGAATTGAGGAATAAACACTTTTGAAGATTTTCAGGAAAACTTGAGAATCAAAGCGAGCAGTTAAAAGTAACTTTTAATTACCCGAAGTGAAGAACACGACGAACTAGGAAGAACAGAAGTGAAGTTCATCAGGTCAGATCTTCCACGCCCTAACTCGGCAGAGGAAGACGGCTACAGCGGCGGCGGAGTGAAGAAATCCGCAACCGGCGCGAGTACGACGGTGACGAGGTTGAGGCAGTGAAGCTCTTCCTCACCGGCGATGATGAAGTAGCAGCGGCGCTAGGATTTTGGGAAGCTCGAGCGGGAGAGAGAGCGCGAGCGAGGTGAAAGTGAAGTGAGGAAGAGACAGGGGTATTTATAGAGGGAGTGAAAAACTGTTCAACCGAGGAAATCGGACGAACATGCCCCTGGCCTCTTCTCATTTGCTTGACATGTGTCACCCACGTACTGAGAGGTGGCGGTCGTGTAGGATCGTGGGTTAATAGATAAGTATTGTCGTGAGAAGTGGAACGGTTTGAGCGGCAAAGCCGAAAATTCAGATAAGATAAGTTAAAAGCTCCGTTCGCAATTTCTTCAGCTGTCAAGGACACAGTGAAGAATTTGAACGAGTTTTAAATAGAACGCATATGAGGAATTTGTGAATAGACTGGGTTGAGTTTAGCATAGAGGGGGAAGGGTCCGATCACATTCACTTAGCAGATGAAATCAACTTGAAGAAATAACAATAAGTGAATGCTGTAGAGGACATAAAACTCATATATATATATATATATTCGAATGAAGAACAACACCGGAAAGAGTGAAGACAATGCAAAGTTGAAGAATTTGACAAACTGAGGAATTTCAAAAATGAAGAAAAACTCAAATTGAAGATTTTCAACTTTGGATGGTGGCGTAACCCGCCGTATAAGAAAGCTGATTTCAGACACCGCGAACAATTGTCGTAGGGCTCTGAGAATCAATTTCTTCATTAATTTCTTCACACTTAGAGGGCTAGTCTTCATCGATTGAAGAAAAACATTACTTTTTGTGTTGCGCATCTAAGTCATCAAGTCAGCATAAGTGTTAGGAGGTGTGTCCATTGCAGAGAACATTCGAAGATTCTAGGATATTTAGCTCACACCGCAACTTGCTAAATCTCTTCTCATCCAAGCGCTTTGTGAAGATATCGGCCAAATGATCTTCAGTGCTGACGTGGTCAATGGAGATGTCGCCCTTCAACACATGATCACGAAGAAAATGATGACGAATTTGGATGTGCTTGGTCTTCGAGTGCTGAACTGGGTTATGAGCAATCTTGATGGCACTCTCATTTTCACAGTAGAGAGGCACATTCTTCATGTTGACGCCATAGTCCTTGAGTGTTTGCTTCATCCATAGTAGTTGAGCACAGCACGATCCAGCAGCAATGTACTCAGCTTCTGCAGTGGAGAGAGATATGCAGTTCTGTTTCTTCGTGGACCAACAGACCAAAGATCGTCTGAGGAAATGACATGTACCAGATGTTGACTTGCGGTCCACGCGATTGCCAGCATAGTCAGAGTCTGAATATCCAATGAGATCAAAAGTGGAGCCCTTGGGATACCATAATCCAAGTGTTGGTGTGTGAGCTAAGTATCGAAGAATATGCTTCACAGCCTTATGGTGTGATTCCTTCGGTGTAGCTTGAAATCGGGCACACATGCAAACACTAAGCATAATATCCGGCCTAGATGCACATAGGTACAATAAAGAGCCAATCATGGAGCGGTATACCTTTTGATCAAAGTCTTTACCATTTTCATCAGTGCATAGATGGCCATTTGTGGGCAATGGAATTTTGACCCCTTTGCAATCTTGCATGCCGAATTTCCTCAATACCTGGAGGTATTTCTCCTGAGATATGAATATTCCATTGCGCTGTTGACGAATTTGAAGACCTAAAAAGAATTTCAACTCTCCCATCATAGACATTTGATATTCTTCACTCATCATATAGGCAAATTCATCACTATATCGTTGGTCAGTACAGCCGAAAAAGATATCATCAACATATATTTGGCACACAAACAATTCACCATCATAAGACTTAGTGAAAAGAGTTGGGTCGAGTGAACCGGGTTTGAAGCCTTTCTTCATGAAGAATTCCTTCAAGGTATCATACCACACCCGAGGGATTGCTTGAGGCCATACATGGCCTTGTTGAGCTTGAAGACTTTGTCAGGATTCTTTGGGTCTTCAAAACCTGGGGGTTGAGCAACATATACTTCTTCCTCAAGCTTACCATTGAGGAATGCACTTTTCACATCCATTTGTTTTAAGATAATATCCTGATGGTTAGCATAGGCAAGTAATATGCAAATAGCCTCAAGTCTAGCAACAGGTGCAAAAGTTTCATCAAAGTCAATTCCTTCAACCTGTGTGTAGCCTTGAGCTACAAGACATGCCTTATTCCTCACCACAAGGCCATTTTCATCTTGCTTGTTGCGGTAGATCCACTTTGTGCCAATAATGTTGTGCTTGCGAGGATCTGGACATTTGACCAGTTCCCAGACGTTGTTGAGCTTGAATTGATGTAATTCTTATTGCATAGTTTGAATCCACTCAGGCTCCAGAAATGCTTCATCTACCTTAGTGGGCTCTGTGATAGAGACAAACACAAAGTGCCCACAAAAGTTAGATAAATGTGAAGCTTTTGAGCGTGTGAGAGGACCTGGTGCTTCAATGTCATCGATGATCTTCTCGATTTGCACTTCATTTGCAATACGAGGATGAGCGGGTTGTCTTCGAGGAATTTGATCCGCATTTTCTTCAGGAGCATTTTCCTCAGCACCATTTTCTTTAGGTGCGCCAGCTCGACGTTCATCATGTTCTGGAATGAATTCTTCAGCAGATTCTTCAGTAGGAATGACATCCTCAGTGGCTTTGAACTTGATAGAATCCTCAGGTGTTGGTTCATCTATCACAAAAGGTAGGTGCTCTCTTTGCGAGCCATTAGTTTCATCGAACCGCACATCCATAGTTTCAACAACCTTGTGAAGAACGTTGTTGAAGACTTTGTAGGTGTGCGAGTCCTTTCCGTAACCAAGCATGAAACCCTCATGTGCTTTTGGTGCAAACTTAGAATTGTGATGAGGATCTCTAATCCAACATTTAGCACCGAAGACTTTGAAGTAACTTACATTGGGTTTCTTGTCAGTGAGGAGTTCATAGGCAGTCTTCTTGAAGAATTTGTGAAGATATACTCTGTTGATGATGTGGCAAGCAGTATCAATTGCCTCACTCCAGAAACGACGAGGCGTCTTGTATTCATCAAGCATAGTGCAAGCCATCTCAACAAGAGTTCTGTTCTCGCGCTCCACGACGCTATTCTGTTGAGGAGTATAAGGAGCAGATAACTCATGAGTAATACCAAGTTCATCAAGATAGTCCTCAAGACCGGAATTCTTGAACTTAGTTCCATTGTCACTCCTGATGTGCTTGATCTTCACACCAAAGTTGGTTGAAGCCCTCGAGGAAAATTGTTTGAAGACTTCCTGCACTTCATGTTTGTAAGTGACAATGTGTACCCATGTGTAACGAGAATAATCATTGATACGTCTCCAACATATCTATAATTTTTGATTGCTCCATGCTATATTACCTATTGTTTTAGGCAATCTTGGGCTTTATTATCCACTTTTATATTATTTTTGGGACTAACCTATTAACCGGAGGCCCAGCCCAGATTTGCTGTTTTATGCCTATTTCAATGTTTGGAGGAAAAGGAATATCAGACGGAGTCAAAACGGAACGAAATCAACTGGAGAAGTTATTTTTGGAAGGAAAGCAACCCAGGGAACTTGAAGTGCACGTCAGGGGAGATACGGGCTGCCCACGAGGGTGGGGGGCGCGCCCACCCCCCCGGGCGCGCCCCTACCTCGTGGGGCCCCCGTAGCTCCACCGACGTACCCCTTGCACGCATATATACCTGCGTATCGTAAAACTTCCAGAACAGAAGATAGATCGGGAGTTCCACCGCCGCATGCCTCTGTAGCCACCAAAAACCTCTCGGGAGCCCTTCCCGGCACCCTGCCGGAGGGGGATCCCATCACCGGTGGCCATCTTCATCATCCCGGCGCTATCCATGATGAGGAGGGAGTAGTTCACCCTCAGGGCTGAGGGTATGTACCCGTAGCTATGTGTTTGATCTCTCTCTCTATCTCTCTCTCTCTCGTGTTCTCTCTTGTGTTCCTCTATGGCACGATCTTGATGTATCCCGAGATTTGCTATTGTAGTTGGATCTTATGATGTTTCTCCCCCTCTACTCTCTTGTGATGAATTGAGTTTCCCCTTTGAAGTTATCTTATCGGATTGAATCTTTTATGAGAACACTTGATGTATGTCTTGCCGTGATTATCTGTGGTGACAATGGGATATCATGTGCCACTTGATGTATGTTTTGGTGATCAACTTGCAGGTTTCGTGACATTGGGAACCTATGCATAGGGGTTAGCACATGTTCTTGACTCTCCGATAGAAACTTTGGGGCACTTTTTGAAGTACTTTGTGTTGGTTGGATGAATCTGAGATTGTGTGATGCATATCATATAATCATGCCCACGGATACTTGAGGTGACAATGGAGTATCTAGATGACAGGTTTTGGTTGATTTGTGTCTTAAGGTGTTATTCTAGTACAAACTCTTTTATAGATTGATCCGAAAGAATAACTTTGAGGTGGTTTCGTACCCTACCATAATCTCTATATTTGTTCTCCGCTATTAGTGGCTTCGGAGTGACTCTTTGTTGCATGTTGAGGGCTTGTTATATGATCTATCTATGTTATTATTGTTGAGAGAACTTGCACTAGTGAAAGTATGAACCCTAGGCCTTGTTTCCTATCATTGCAATACCGTTTACGCTCACGTTTATCACTTGTTACCTTGCTGTTTTTATTATTTCAGATTACAAAAACCTATATGTACTATCCATATTGCACTTGTATCACCATCTCTTCGCCGAACTAGTGCACCTATACAACTTACCATTGTATTGGGTGTGTTGGGGACACAAGAGACTCTTTGTTATTTGGTTGCAGGGTTGCTTGAGAGAGACCATCTTCATCCTACGCCTCCTACGGATTGATAAACCTTAGGTCATCCACTTGAGGGAAATTTGCTACTGTCCTACAAACCTATGCACTTGCAGGCCCAACAACGTCTACTAACCTATGCGTTGTCATGCCTTTCTACCCTTCTTCAACCAAGAGACACGAGACTCGTTCCTTAGCTACTGATTTTCCCCTTTTCAACCTAGATGCGGGTTCGATGCCTACTCTCTTGGATAGTACAGTCTCCCTACCTTTCCTTATTCAACCCAGACATGGATTCGTCTGCATGAAGTAGGGTTTCCTTTAATAGTGTAAATTATGGTTTTTGTCTGCATGGCCAGCAGAGCAGAGGATAGCAAATTGGGAAGATGGTGGAGTGGAAAAAGATCCACATGCAACGACGTGGCAGATGGGGCAATAGAACAAGGGTATGGTTCGAAAAGAGGTAGCATACCTGAGGGTCGGCGGGAAGTGGCTTCGCTCGTGGTCGTCGTCCTCCGCACACACTACGGCAGCGAGCTTGGGGACGGAGGCCATCCCGCGCGGGCGCTAGGTCTGAGAGGACGGCCTTGTCGTCAGTGCGTGACCTCGCTCGCCGACAACGAGTGCGTCAACGATGCACGTCCTTTTCTTCCCCAGCGGATCTGTGACCCATTACAAAAAAAAGACACATCCATGACATTTTGGGCCGAACGAATTTTTTTTCTGTCATACATATGACACTTCTATGACGATAATTGTGAGAAAACCCGGTATCATCATAGATGTGGTGGGCTCCTACTTCTATGACAAAAAATCATGACAGAAAATGGGCTTTTCGTCCTGGGCGGGCCGGAGACGCAGCTGCATGACATTCTTTGGGCCGTCCATGATGGAAAAAACCGTGGTAGAAGCGAGGGGGAGGAAAATTTCGTGGAGTTCCCGGTTATGGTGGGAGGTCGGGGGCCAAGCGATGCACGTTTCTCTCGTACACGTACGCGCGTGTGTGCGAGGCGTTGGCTCTAACTGAACCCGAGCGAGGCGTTGGGCTCTAACTGAACCCGAGTGTCGGTGTCAAAACCGGCGGATCTCGGGTAGGGGGTCCCGAACTGTGCGTCTAGGCGGATGGTAACAGGAGACGAGGGACACGATGTTTTTACCCAGGTTCGGGCCCTCTCGATGGAGGTAAAACCCTACGTCCTGCTTGATTAATATTGATGATATGGGTAGTACAAGAGTAGATCTACCACGAGATCAAGGAGGCTAAACCCTAGAAGCTAGCCTATGGTATGATTGTTGTAATGTATGTTGTCCTACGGACTAAGGCCCTCCGGTTTATATAGACACCGGAGAGGGCTAGGGTTACACAGAGTCGGTTACAATGGTAGGAGATCTACATATCTGTATTGCCAAGCTTGCCTTCCACGCCAAGGAAAGTCCCATCCGGACACGGGACGGAGTCTTCAATCTTGTATCTTCGTAGTCTTGGAGTCCGGCGGACATTGATAGTCCGGCTGTCCGGACACCCCCTAGTCCAGGACTCCCTCAGTAGCCCCCGAACCAGGCTTCAATGACGATAAGTCCAGCGCATTTGTAGTCTTCGGCGTTGCAAGGCGGGTTCTCCCTTCAAATTCCATGTACCTGCCGAACAGTGTCCGGCTTCATCTTGAATACTGTGTTCCTCGGCTTCTACGCCAAATAATGGCTCTCTTCCACGCGTCGCACGAATGCGAAAAGCCAGGGTGTCTTTTGCATTTCACCCCCCAATTGTGCGAGTTGCCTGCCTATAAAAGAGGCAAGAATCCAGATCCAAACCACACCATCTTCCTCCCGCGAATACTCCATCGAAGCGCCTTTGACCTAGAAATCCATTCCACCATGGATCGTCAACACGGCTCTTCTTCGCGCGCTCCCAGCCCACCGCCGGGGAGTTGGAGGAGGTGTTCTATTTCGCACAACGAGCTCGAGAGGCTCCAAACGGGGGGATTCCTCCCTCCGGCCTTTATGATCCCAGTCCGGGCCAGACTGGTTACTTATCCAGGTGGGAGACAGGCGGAGGACACTCCCAGCCCCAATAAGGGGGAGCGAGTATGTTTTGTCCCTTATTTGACAAGGGGACTCGGATTTCCAATACATCCGTTCCTCCGCGGGCTCCTGAAGTTCTACGGACTCCAGCTCCACCACCTCACGCCCGCCTCTGTCCTGCATATCGCGGGCTACATAGCTCTTTGCGAGCTATTCCTGGGCATTGAGCCTCATTTCGCATTGTGGAAGAGGCTGTTTTGCCTCGTACCCCATTCTCACCAGGGGTCCATATATCAAGTGGGCGGCGCCGAAATATGGCGCATCGCCGGGACCGGATACCTATCCGGCACTCCCAAGAAGGCGTCCGAAGACTGGCCCTCGGAGTGGTTTTATATAGGGGACGCTCCGCTGCCAGACCCAGTTCGGATCGGCCTCCCGGAGTTTAGTACTGCTCCCTTGAAGAAACGCCTCAGCTGGAGCCCACGGAGCCCCCGATTGGAGGAAGACAAGAGCGTCCATTACTTGATGGGCCGGATAAGATTAATGGCTCATTCCGGCTTGACCATGATCGGAGTCATGGCGACATGCATCGAGCGAGGGGTACAGCCACTGCAATACAGAGGCCATCCCATGTGGGATTTCAACGGGGAAGACGATGCTACCCGGCATGGCCGCAAAGGGCCGGATTCGGCCGAGGATCTGGTGAAGATCCTGTCCAGCCTGTACAAGGGGGAGAAGGAGGATTTCCTTCGAACGAACCCTTTGAATGGGTTTTCCATGATCAACCCCAGAGGATGGGTAAGTGAACGCCTTGAAGGGCCCAGCCCATGCTTTCGAAGTTTAAGCTTCTTACATTATGTCTTCGGCACAGGGTCTACGCCGGATTGTGGAGGACATGGTGAGTCCTGCTCCGCAACCCGAGGACCCAGAAGGATCCCTGGGTCCGGCCTTTGAAGAGGACCCGGATATCGAGGTGGAGCTGATCGACGGGGTGTATCACCAACTCAGCATAGACAATGCTTTGGTCGCCATTACGGCGGACTACCCCGGGCTAAGTCCGGCTTCCCAGGTGACCGCGACCGAAGTCCGGACACCATTATCTCATCCCTACCCATTTCTGACCTTCACAAACGATGGTATTTTGCAGGAAGCGCCTTTACGGCAGGAAGCCGAGCCCGCGGCGGCCGACCAACAGAGGTCGGTCCGAACCAGCAGGCGAAAAAGGAGCGCAGTGCGAACGGAAATGCCGCAAAGGTATAGCTCGTATTTGAATTTTTAGAGCAACGTTCCGAGGAAACGTTTGAGTGCTCATGATCTTTGCAGGAGAAAAAGCGCTCGCCGGACTGCGAGCGCAGGAATTGCCAATCCGACCAACACCGGCCAGGCTCCAGCGCCCGGCCTGGAGGGGGAGGCAAGCGCAAGATGCAAGCCGGATCCTTCTCCAACGGAGGATACCGACAGACTGTCCGCCACCAAGTCTGAGGTGGAGAGCGCCATGAACCATAGGCGCCGCCGGACAGCATTTCAAGAAGCGTGCTTTTCCCCTGAGGCATTGGATGCTTTTAACACAGGGGACGCGCATCTCCGTGCTGCTCAAAATGGTTTTACCAGAGCCACGGAGCAGTATGTGAAAGACATACGGGTAAGGGAATTTTAACGGTTGTATATACCAGTAGCCCCCGAGACTTAAAGTAGTTATGCTAACTGATTTAAGGATCATTGGAAATTTCAGGCACTTAACGAGAAGAACGCCCAGCTGTCACGGGAGCTGCAAGATTGCAAGGCCCAACTTGAGGCCGCACTTGCTGCCGCAGGAGGAGACGGAAAGGCCCCTCCTGGTAACACATTTTTATTAATAAATATAAGCGCTGTGCGGCGTGCGCGCGAGTCTAATAATGACATTTGCAGGTACCGCCGGACAAGATCCGGACAGGCAAGCATTGCTACGCCAGCTAAAGGCCGGCAAGAGTGTGCTGAATAGGGTTCAGCAGGAAAGGAACAAGCTCCAGGATGCCAACGCCAAGCTCAGAGAAGAGCTGAAAGGCGCACAGGCCGAGTTGTCCGGCTCCGTTAAGGAGAATCAGCGGCTTCGTCGCAGCATTTATAGTAAGTGCATGAGCGAACTTTTTTGAAAAGAAGAGTTCGGCGAGGAAGTATTTTGACATGATATGTCTTGTAGGTATACTCACGGGTCATCCTGCAGAGGAGATGCCCGTATCAATGGGTGATCAACTTCCCGAACTGTTGCAGCTACTCTAACGAGTTCGGCATGCAATGAGCCGCGTCGTTCAGGCTTTATGGCCAGCCCTCACCCTACCCAAGGGCCTCGGGGAGCTTGCGGAGAAGCTGCAGGGAGTGCGGCAGCGCTTCCGTTTGTGGAAGATTTCGGCTTGCCGTCAAGGTGCGAGGGAGGCTTGGGCCATGGTGAAGACGCGGTACAAGAAGGCGGATCCCAACCACATGGCCGAAGTTGGACCGGTGGGGCCCGATGGGAAGGAGATCCCTGTGAGTTTAGTGTATAGCCAAGTAGAGTTGGCTGCTAAATTTTCCCAACAGGACTGTAAACTAGACAGCCTGTTAGACGGGATTGAGGAGGAATATAATCAATAAATTTGACAATGTATGTTATCCTTTAAAGTGACATGTGAAATGCCTTCTAGCCGGATTGTAGATCGTTTGTCTTTGCCGACCTTTTCGCTTCGACCTCGGGACCCTAGAGTCCGGAGTGTGTCCGAATACCTTTTTGGTTAAGAAACAACCGTGGTATGCATGGAGACCAGGCGTAGGGGTCATTAGTGCTTTATCAGACAAGTGCCCAACTAGTTATCTTATTTTACATGGTTAGTAAGAAACATCTTCCAGGGAGAATAGTTCCGTTAAGGGTTCCTTTCGCTGGGAGGCATGCCCTAAAGTGCATGTCTGGACTGCAAAGAAAGCAGTAAAACATCTGGGGGCAAATAGATAAATAGGTAAAAAGTCATCTTTTAAGTCACCGACCGAATATTCCCTTAAGAAAGCTAGCTTTCGGCTTCACCCAGTCTGAGGTACACATCCGGCTGACCCGGCAGTAACAATCGCAGAGGTGCTCCCTTTACCTCCTAGCCGAACAATCGGGAACGTAGGGGTAAGCACAGGAGCCAGGCAACCCAGCTTGGCCAAAACTTAAGTCATATCGATGCATATAATGGAGAATAAAAGGTACATGTGGAAGCTTGACACATGTGATGGGCATAAAACCCGTATAATTGAGCTTCTGTAAAAGAAGCCCCCAGGAATAATGAGTGCGGATGGCACATCATGCTTATAATTGAGCTTCTGTAAAAGAAGCCCCCAGGAATAATGAGTGCGGATGGCACGTCATGCGTATGCAAAGAATGCAAAAATAGGCCCGGAAGGGCTTTTAAGTGAAAAGGATAAAAAGAGAAACAAAAGACAGCCGAATTGTAAAAGTTTGGACGGGGGAAGGGGACGAGCTCCTAGTCCGGCGCTAGGCATAGAATCGTCGGAGGCGGGCTGCGTTCCATGGGTTCGGCTCGAGTCGGTGATCCGACGCATTTCGTAGACGGTACGCTCCGCCGGTCAGTACTTGATCGATGATGAAGGGACCCTCCCATTTGGGCTTGAGCTTGTCCTTTTTCTTGTCCGGCAGGTGTAGAACTAGTTCACCAATGTTGTAAGTCTTGGCCCGTACTTCTCTGCTTTGATATCTTCGGGCCTGCTACTGATAGAATGCGGAACGAGCCTTCGCGACGTCACGTTCTTCCTCCAATGTGTCCAAGCTGTCCTGCCGATCAAGCTCGGCTTCTCTTTCCTCATACATGCGCACTCTAGGTGAGTCATGAATAATGTCACAGGGCAAGACTGCCTCTGCGCCGTATACCATAAAAAATGGTGTGAATCCGGTAGTACGGTTGGGCGTTGTCCGCAGCCCCCAGAGTACGAAGTCAAGCTCCTCGACCCATTGTGTGTCGGATTTGGTGAGTGACCTCACTACTCTGGGTTTAATGCCGCTCATTATTAGACTATTTGCTCTTTCCACTTGACCGTTGGTTTGAGGGTGATAGACTGACACATAGTCGAGCTTGATGCCCATATTTTTGCACCATGACTTAACCTCGTCGGCTGTGAAGTTCGTGCAGTTGTCGGTGATGATGTTGTGGGGGACTCCGTAACGGTGTACCACCCCTGATATAAAGTCTATCACTGGTCCGGACTCTGCCGTTTTGACCGGTTTGGCCTCTATCCATTTGGTGAATTTATCCACCATGACCAATAGGTATTTTTTCTTGTGGGTTCCCCCTTTAAGGGGTCCAACCATGTCAAGCCCCCAGACCGCGAACGGCCAGGTAATGGGTAAGGTTTTGAGGGCGGTGGGTGCCATATGGCTCTGATTAGCAAAGAGCTGACAACCAACGCACCGCTGGACCAAGTCCTGTGCGTCTGCCCGAGCCGTCGGCCAATAAAATCCTGTACGGAATGCCTTTCCTACAAGGGCCCGGGCTGCTGTGTGGTGTCCGCCTAGTCCGGCATGAATTTCAGCCAGGAGGTTTCGCCCTTCTTCTTCGAAGATACACCTTTGAAGGACTCCGGTGGTACTTTTCTTATAAAGTTCTCCCTCATGGACCTTGTAGGCCTTCGATCGCCGGACTATGCAGCGGGCCTCATTTTGGTCTTCGGGAAGTTCCAGCCTAAGTAAGTAGGCTAGGAAAGGTTCTGTCCACGCGGCGATTACTGCCATTATGACGTGGGCGGAGGGTGTTATGTCGTCTACTGAATCACCAGTTGGTGCGGTTTTCTCCGGTTTGTAGCTACCGGGCTCCTCTTCCCATAGTACGGATGGCTTGAAGAGCCGTTTCCAGGAAGATATTTGGAGGGACAGCATCACGTTTCGCACCGATGCGTGCCAGGACGTCGGCCGCTTGGTTATTATCTCGGGCTATGTGATGGAATTCGAGTCCTTCAAACTGAGCTGACATTTTTAGGACAGCGTTGCGATATGCTGCCATTTTCGGATCCTTGGCGTCGAAGTCTCCATTTATTTGGGATATTGCAAGGTTTGAGTCCCCGCGCACCTCTAGGCGTTGAATGCCCATGGAGACCGCCATCCGGAGACCATGTAACAGGGCCTCGTGTTCGGCTGCATTGTTGGAGTCCGTGTACACTATTTGAAGTACATACTGGACGGTATCTCTGGTGGGGGACGTCAGTACGACGCCAGCCCCCAGTCCGGCCAACATTTTGGAGCCGTCGAAATGCATAGTCCAATTGGAGTATGCGCCGTACTCTTTAGGGAGTTCGGCTTCAGTCCATTCGGCGACGAAGTCAGCCAAAACTTGTGACTTTATAGCTGGTCGAGGTTTGTAAGTGATGTCGAATGGTAAGAGCTCAATGGCCCATTTTGCTATCCTGCCCGTTGCGTCGCGGTTATTTATAATGTCATTGAGTGGTACTTCAGAGGCCACTGTTATCGAGCACTCTTGAAAGTAGTGCCGGAGCTTTCGAGACACCATGAACACCGCATATGCTATCTTCTGATAGTGCAGGTAGCGGGATTTGCAGGGGGTTAACACAGTGGATACATAATACACTGGTTTTTAAGAGGGAATTTGTGCCCTTCTGTCGCTCGTTCGACAACGAGGACTACGCTCACAACTTGATGTGTTGCTGCGATGTATAACAACATTGGTTCGCCCAGAGTGGGCGCAGCCAGGACCGGATTTGTTGCCAGTATGGCCTTTATTTCTTCGAGTCCGGCAGTGGCAGCATCCGTCCACTCGAAGTGTTCGGTGCGCCTGAGGAGGCGATAGAGGGGCAATGCCTTTTCTCCTAAACGGGAGATAAAGCGGCTTAAGACTGCCACGCATCCTGTTAATTTTTGTATTTGTTTGAGGTCTTTTGGAATATCCAACTGTGACAGAGCTCGGATTTTGGCCGGATTTGCTTCAATTCCTCTACCAGATACGATGAAGCCCAGCAGCTTTCCGGCGGGAACGCCGAAAACGCATTTTTCCGGATTCAGCTTGATGTCATATGCTCTGAGGTTGTTGAATGTGAGCCTCAAATCGTCTACTAAAGTTTCAACGTGTTTTGTTTTGACGACTACGTCGTCTATGTATGCCTTGACTGTTTTGCCGATCTGGGTAGCCAGACATGTTTGAATCATGCGCTGATATGTTGCGCCGGCGTTTTTGAGTCCGAAGGGCATCGTGTTGAAGCAGAATGGTCCATATGGAGTGATAAATGCCGTTGCGGCTTGGTCTGCTTCCGCCATCTTGATTTGATGATAGCCAGAGTATGCGTCCAGGAAGCACAACGAGTCGTGCCCTGCTGTGGCATCGATAATTTGATCGATGCGGGGGAGAGGGAAGGGATCCTTTGGGCAAGCTTTATTGAGGTCTTTAAAATCGACACAGAGGCGCCAGGATTTATCCTTCTTTGGTACCATCACCAAATTTGCTAGCCAGTCCGAATGTTTGATATCTCTAATGAATCCGGCTTCCAATAGCTTGGCTAGCTCTTCTCCCATTGCCTGTCTTTTGGGCTCGGAAAATCGTCGAAGAGCCTGTTTGACTGGCTTGAATCCTTTTAGGATGTTGAGGCTGTGTTCTGCCAACCTGCAAGGGATTCCGGGCATGTCTGAAGGATGCCAGGCGAAGATATCCCAATTTTCCCGAAGGAATTCGCGCAGTGCGGCGTCTACTTCGGGGTTCAAATGTGCCCCAATGGAGGCCGTCTTTGTTGGGTCCGTTGGACGGACCTGGAATTTTATTATCTCGTCTGCTGGTTTGAAGGAGGTGGACTTGGATCTTTTATCGAGTATCACATCGTCCCTGTTCACCGTAGAGCGCAGCGCGGTGAGTTCCTCTGCCGCTAAGGCTTCGGATAGTGCCTCGAGGGTTAGTGCGGCTGTCTTGTTTTCGGCGCGGAGTGCTATGTCCGGATCACTAACGAGAGTGATTATTCCGCTGGGCCCAGGCATTTTCAGCTTCATGTACCCGTAATGAGGTATTGCTTGAAAAATTGTGAATGCCTCTCGTCCTAATATGGCGTGATACCCACTGCTGAACGAGGCCAGCTGGAACGTGACTTCTTCGGATCTGTAATTGTTCGAACAGCCGAACACCACATCGAGTGTGATTTTTCCGGTGCAGCGCGCTTCCCAGCTAGGGATTATTCCTTTAAAGGTTGTGCTGCTTCGCTCAATACGGCTCCAATTGATTTCCATTTTTCGCAGAGTTTCCTCGTAAATGAGGTTTAGTCCGCTGCCGCCGTCCATGAGGACTTTTGTCAGTCGAAAGCCGTCCACTATGGGACTAAGTACCAGTGCGGCTGGGGCTCTGGTTGTTCGGAATGTGGGCTCGTCGCTGCCATTAAAGGTAATAGCTGTGTCGCTCCATGGATTTGCTGTTGCTACTTGGTAGACTTCGGCGAGTTCGCGGATTGATCGTTTTCGCATATTATTTGATGCGAAAGTCTCGAAGACTGTGGATACCGTGTTGGTATTGTTGGAGTGGTTTCCCGGAGCTAGAAGCTCTTCGCCACTTTTGGCCACCTGCCGTAATATCCAACATGCTCGAAGGATATGTGTTGGGACGGCTCCCTCTGTATTATGAAGCTTACAGGGTCCATTGAGCCATCCCTCCAGTACGGTTCCGTTTCCCTGATTGGGTTTTTGTTTTTTCATTTTTGCATCTGGGGCCTGAGTGTAAGGCGCCCTTTTACTGCGGACTGGGTTTGGGGCCGGATTATCCCAAAATTGATTTTCGGTTTTCCGGAAACTCTCCATCGCACAGTACTTTCGTACAATGGATGCCAGATCGGTGAAGTGCGTAATTTTGCGACGATCAATGGCGTTTAGTATTCCCTTGTCCGTGCAGTTATTGCGGAAGATTGATATCGCGTTTTCCTCTCGGCAGTCCTTTATCCTGTCCATAACCAGGAGGAATCTGGCCCAATAGTGATGTGCTGTTTCTGTAGGCTCTTGCCGTATTAGAGATAGATCGCATATGTCTGGGCGGGTGTGTGGAATAAAATCCGGATCCCTGCCCATCTTGAGGCTCGAAGGCCAAGGGGTTTCCGAGTTCGGAAGTGTGGTTTGCTGGGGACAATCCAGCGAGTCCGGGGCGATGCATGATTTTAAGTTCAATGCTCGATCGAAGTCCGTCCCCCCGCGGGAATCCGGCATGGAGGGTTCGGGAATTCGGACATGAATTGTTTTCAATATTGGCAAAGAGTTGCCGTATTGCTCTTCCACCACTGCGACGTGGTGGGTGGCCTGGGGAGAGTTAATCTCTCTCAGATCAGTTTTAAGCCCAATTCGGTTGTAGTCCGTAGCGACTCCCAGGGCGGCGATGCGATCCAAGAGCTCGTTAACAGACGAGAGCTCTATTGGATCTAACTGTTCGGCAGCTTTAGGGCTGACGCGAAGATTGCTTTCGACGACTTGAGAAGTCATTGCCGAAGCGGCGGCCGGACAGGCGGTCATGAGAAAACCACCAAGCCGGATAGTTTGGCCGGCGGCCAAGGCCCCTCCGGCGAAAACACCGTCTTTGAAGACGGGTGGAGACATCCGCTCTATCGGTGACGACACAGAGGAACTCTCAATGAAAGCACCAATGTCGGTGTCAAAACCGGCGGATCTCGGGTAGGGGGTCCCGAACTGTGCGTCTAGGCGGATGGTAACAGGAGACGAGGGACACGATGTTTTTACCCAGGTTCGGGCCCTCTCGATGGAGGTAAAACCCTATGTCCTGCTTGATTAATATTGATGATATGGGTAGTACAAGAGTAGATCTACCACGAGATCAAGGAGGCTAAACCCTAGAAGCTAGCCTATGGTATGATTGTTGTAATGTATGTTGTCCTACGGACTAAGGCCCTCCGGTTTATATAGACACCGGAGAGGGCTAGGGTTACACAGAGTCGGTTACAATGGTAGGAGATCTACATATCCGTATTGCCAAGCTTGCCTTCCACGCTAAGGAAAGTCCCATCCGGACACGGGACGGAGTCTTCAATCTTGTATCTTCGTAGTCTTGGAGTCCGGCGGACATTGATAGTCCGGCTGTCCGGACACCCCCTAGTCCAGGACTCCCTCACCGAGCGATCGATCGATGGCTGTTAACTGAACCCGATCGAGCGATTCCTTCGCTACTGCTGCTAACTGATGTCGATCGATGCTGCCTTTGGGATGAACAGTGAGCGTTGCAGGGGGGAGGGTGGTTGGATGAACAGTGAGCGGTGGCATTGCCTCTGGATGAACAGGACCCCGTGGTGTGGAGGGCTGGATGAACAGTAGAGGGTGGAGGGGTGCCCGTGGAGGGGTGGTTGAACAGGACCCCGTGGTGTGGAGGGCTGGATGAATAGTAGACGGTGGAGGGGTGGTTGAACAGTAGCCGGTGGAGTAGCGCGCGGTGGAGGCTGGATGAACAGGAGCCCGTGGAGGCTGGAGGAGGTCGATGGTAGCCCGGGGAGGCTGGAGGAGGTCAACGGTGGAGATGAACAGTATCCCGTGGAGTCTCGTTTTGCGGTACGCCACACCCCTCCCGATGAACAGGACCCCCACTTCAACCGTAGGAGGTCGATTTCGTCCGTTTTGTGGTACGCCACACCCCTCCCGATGAACAGGACCCCTGTTTCGACTGTAGGAGGTCCGTTTCGTCCGTCTTGCGGTACGCCACACCCCTCCCGATCAACAGGACCCCCGTTTCGACCGTAGGAGGTCAGTTTCCTCCGTTTTGCGGTATGCCACACCCCTCCCGATCAACAGGACCCCCGTTTCGACCGTAGGAGGTCCATTTCCTCCGTTTTGCGGTACGCCACACCCCTCTCGATGAACAGGACCCCGTTCCAAATGTAGGAGGTCCGTTTCCTCCATTCTGCGGTACGCCAGGCCTCGTTTCCATCGCCTGTTCCGTCCAAGCCCTCCTGATGAACACGACCATGCATTCCGTTCCGACCCAGCAGGTTGGCTCCCCATGAACACGACAACGACGCTGTTTCTCCGTTCCGACCCAGCCACGTACGTATGCGCGAGTAGGCGTTCGAGACCCTGCCCGTATGTACGTACGTGGTCGTATTTACTTTCTTGCACCCTGGCCGCTGTACGTACGTGTACATGCTACGTGCGCGCCTCTACATCGACCAGTATATATGTACATACACGTTCGCGACCAGAATGACAACGCTACATACGCTTCAACCAGGTGGGTCCCGACTGTCAGGCACTTCCTTGCCTGCGAAGATGTAGCTGGTGGGTCCTAACAGTTAGGGGGAGAATCATGTTTTTTGCCCGGACGCACTTCCTTGCGTGCGAAGATGTAGCTGGTGGGTCCCAGCAGTCAGGGGGGCGAATCATTTTTTTGGCCCGGACGCACTTCCTTGTGTGCGAAGATGTAGCTGGTGGGTCCCAGCAGTCAGGGGGAAACTTTTTTTCATGAAATACGGTGGCCCGTCTGGTGGGTCCCCGCTGTCACGTGGAGGAATAATTATTTTGCGCGTAATAAGGAGGCACTTCCTTGCGGCTGCCGTGGACCCAGCCGTCAGCCTCTGCACGAGTCAGCCTCCCACCAAGGTGGGTCCCAGCTAGCAGGGGGTATTCATTTTTTTGTGCGTAATAAGGAGGCACTTCCGGTGGGTCTGAGCTGACAGCGGGGGGAACATTTTCTTCACGAAATACGGTGGCCCGTCGGGTGGGTCCCAGCAGTAAGGGGCAAACGTTTTTTGCGAAATACTGGTGGCCCGTCCGGTGGGTCCCTGCTGTCAGGTGGAGGAATAAATATTTTCCGCGTAATAAGGAGGCACTTCCTTGCGGCTGCCGTGGACCCAGCTGTCAGCCTCTTGACGTACAGTATTCTTCCGATGGAATTCGGTCATTGACCACATTGACCACGCCGCGCCGAGAGCACCATGGCGGTGGACGACGGCGAGGCCTAGGAAGGGGACAACGCGGAGCCGGGGAAGACGCCGCAGTGGAAACCCACGCGGAGAGGAGTACGAGGGTTCACTGGTTCGGCTGCGCTGCCGTCGCCGCAGAATAACAGGTGGTGTGGGTGAGTGGAGTGGAGGGATGGCCTGCCCAGCGGTGGGAGTAGGGCGGTAAAGCCTCCGCGGCAGCACAGCCGGCCACGGGAGGCAGGAGCAGGCGGCACAACCGGTGCTGCTTTGGGCGGCTAGAGCAAGAAGACCAGAGGTTGAAGAAGCACTATGGCCGTTGGATGGACATCGTACAGTCAGTCGAGCTAGAATCGTGCATATTGACTAAGTTGACACAGCCCTTCGTCCCCGTCAACTTAGTAGGCCCACTATATTGGGTCCCAGATCACAGGGGGAGTATTCATTTTTTTGTGCGTAATAAGGAGGCACTTCCTTGCGTGTGAAGATATAGATGGTGGGTCGAGCTGTCAGCGGTGGTAACGTTTTTTTCGTGAAATACAGATGCCCTTTCGGTGGATCCCAGATGTCAGGTGGAGGAATCATTATTTTGCGCGTAATAAGGAGGCATTTCCTTGCGTGCGGCCGTGGACCCAATTGTCAGCCTCTCCACGTACAGTCCACTTCAGATGCATGTCGGTCGTTGACCATGTTGACCACGCCACACCGAGAGCACCAAGGCGGTGGACGACGGTGAGGCCTAGGAAGGGAATGACACGGAGGCAGGGAAGACTCGGCAGTTGTTTCCCACGCGGAGGGGAGTACGACTGTACGAGGGTTTACTAGTTCGTCTGTAGTCGCCGGAGAATAACAGCAGGTGTGGGACTGTGGCTGAGTAGAGGAATGGCTAGGCCAGCGATGGGAGTACGGTGGGGCGGTGAGGCCTGCGCGGCAGCACAGCCGGCCGCGGGGAGGAGGGAGCAGGCAGTCCCACCGGCGCTTGTTGAGCGGCTGGAGCAGGAAGAGCAGAGATTGAAGAAGCATGACGGCCGTTGGATGGACATCCAACAGTATACATGCCATCTGTGGAAAGCCTCAAATTTGTGGAAAACAGCATACAACCCATCTGCCATTATTTCAAATAATTTACAGCCCATTTGCTAATTCTTACGGTTTTTTGGAGCCCATATTCTTTTTGTTAGCATTACAGCCCATATTGTGGCCACGGTTAAAAAAGTATACGAAATTTTGCATATGTCGGTGCGGTCTGAACTGTTTTTAATCCCGAAATTTTGAGTCACATTCAGACTGATTTTAAAAATAAATGTATATCAATATAAAATCCAATAAATTGTCCATGCATAAAAATCAATGCAATTTAAAATCTCAAAATGAAAAAAGATATTTGAAACTAATTGCTGGTTTGATGTGTTTTAAAAATGTACAACCCATTTCTCATTACTGATAGGCCATTTTCTCGGCCAGCCCGAATGAAGCTCTCCTCGTCTTGAAAGATATGCAGCCCAACAGGCCTAATAAAGCGACCTACTTGACAAATCACAAAAAAGTGGGCTATACATTTTCAGAAAAAAAAACTTCTGGGCTGGTCTGTGGTAAACATAAAAGAAAAGGCTGTCTAGACAGGCCAGAGTGTCCCGCACAGCCCAGTTGACACCCTGCTTCCGTCTCAGAAACAAATTTGATAAATGCCACTCCAATTATGGTGATTCATAAAAATGCCACTGCCATTTCCAAACTTTGAAAAATGCCACTGCAATTTTTGCAAACTTTGAAAAAAGCCACTCCAGACTTCGAAAAATGCCATTAGAAATGGCATGAAATGGCATTTTGCAAAGTTTGGAAATTGCAGTGGCATTTCTCGGATACACCAGATTTGGAGTGGCATTTATCAAATTAACCCAAAACAAAAATAATTGGGCGAGCTGCTGGGTCCCTGGTGTCAGCCGCTCGTTGTGCAATTCTCTCATTTATTGACTATGTTGACAATGGCATGGAACCCAGATGTCAGAAATCTACTAGGAGGAGCCATTTTTTTTATTGGCTTGAAATAAGGAGGCACTTGCTTGCGTACTGCCATGACCTTGGAGGGTCCCTGCTGTCATCCTCTCCACGTACAATCATCTCCTGATTGTGTACGCGTCAACATGCTAGGCCCACGAGTCAGCCTCTAAACCCGTGGAGGACAAATACAACCCATTTAAAAAATAACAACCCATTCCATACGTCCAAACGGAAAGTTGAACATTCAGAGCAAAGTAACAGGTCAGATCCACATATAGAGTACTGAACTTCCACGTTGACAACCATCATAGCCAAGTTAACTATCTACTCCCACTAATACTCTAGTAGCGTACAAGTACTAACTTACTCTTAGCTAACTAGACGATGCCGGCCGCTATCCGTGGTACACGCTAAACACCAGCACCGGCGTCCTGCGCCTCGCCTTGGACTTGCAAGAGGTGCGATAGGGCGTGTTCCTCGCGCGCGTTGGCCCTTTCCATGCTGACGTGGTCCACCGAAGCTTCGGCTTCCAAGCGGGAAACCCACTTGACGAGGTGGTAGTAAAAATAGGCGTCGCGAACGCGTGCGTGCCCGACAACCTCCAGAGCTATTTGCCGGGCGCCGCCTCCACATAGTCGGCCCAGTTGCGGGCGCTCTGCTCGTGACTCAGAGCATCGGTGCGCTGCTGCTCCATGTCCTGCTGGCGGCGCAAATCGGCGATACGCTGCTCCTCCGCCAGGCGGTCGCGCTCCAACAACTCCTGCTCCTCCACCATGCGTTCGCGCTCCAACAACTCCTCGATCTCCATATTGCCATCTAAAGACAAATAGAATGCCTCCTCCCTCCGTCTGCCTTCCGGTGAAAAACCGAACACTAGTTCCGGCGGTGACCGCCTCCAGCGTCGCCTACCGCGGACGAGCGGGGGCATGGCGGACGTGGCGAGCGACGTCGAGCCGGTGGGGGCTTATGAGGATATGGCGAGTTGGGTCACGGTGGCACCGAAGAAGGCCGGGAAACAGTACTTATAGGGGAAAGGTAGCACGACGGTTATCAGAATTCAATGCATAATGGCCTAGCGCGCCAGCTTGCCGTGGAAAACTAGAGAAACTAAAATTATGACTGTGCCGTCCCTTCCCGTCTGGATCGCACGCTGGCATGGCGGTCAAACGAGTGCACTCGAATCATCTCCCTCCTTGTCAATAATGATTCCACGGATTTAAAAAGCCCGCAACAATTAAAGTGTATCTTTTTTCACATCAGTTAGCTGCCTTAATTATGGCCAGCTGCATGCAGGCACTCAGAATCGCTCGCAGCCAGTACGTGAAGCAGCATGCAACGAGTCGCAGCCGAGGGCACGCATGCAGCCACTTAAATCGCTGGAATTAATTAGGCTTAAACTTCTGCATGCCGTTAATTATTGTCATGACGCTGCTTTGCTCACGGGACTAATAAACCCGGACGGAGGGAGTACCTTGGTTGGTGAGAGGTTTGAATTAAGCCCTGCAAACCGGAAAGGAGGTACTAGTACGTGCATGATCCGCTATTTATTCGTGTGGGATCAAGTAGGTCGTTTCTTGAATTGAGCCCTGCAAACCGGAAAGGAGGTAGTACGTGCGTGATCTGCTATTTATTCGTGTAGGATCGATAGTGTAGCTTGTCAGTTTCTTCAGAGGTAGGCATTTTTATCCGTGTAGGATCGGTAGTGTAGCTTGTCAGTTTCTTCAAAGGTAGGCATTTTTATTCAAAAAACTGCCACTTCGCATCTTGCATCGCAAATAAAACTACCAGGAGCGCATTTGTAGGCTAGCTAGTGATCGATCAGTAACTTGTAAACACTGAGCGAACAGAAATAAGTAACTGTTAATGCATCTCAATGATCACAGATCATGTACAAATATGTAGCTCCAAAAGATCAACCACTTCGGATCTTGCATCGCAACTAAAACTAACTAGTACAATTCCCATACATAAGATCAACATGTTAATGCATCTCAATGATCCACAGATCATATACAAATATGTAGCTCCAAAAGCAAAGATCTAGAAAAAACATCTATTCTTCCTACTAACATGGATGCTTCTCTTGGCCAACATTCAGTACAGACTGAAAGACAAATTTGTTTGTGAAGTCTACAATTCCTCTTGCAAACGTAAGTGGTTTCACCAACAGCTGGAACCATGAGAATGAACCACACATGATGGAGGAACATCCACTTCAATATGATTTGGTCTTCTCTCGATCACACTGCGAGACTATTTTCGGAATACAAACTTTAACTTAGGCAAAATGATGCCCATTGTATAATCAGATCAAAGCAATGAGGCACCTAGTGTTGGCCAGTAAATAGTATAGTACTACTTTTCTGCAGTCCATGAAGTGACTATCCAATCTTTGTGTCTATTTTCAAATGGCACAACATGTAGTGACTATATTATTCTCTTGTGTAGTTCAACCAAAATTACGGACACTTAGTTTGTTTGCCAAATAGCAATGGGCAGACATCTCTGTCTGCACAAATATCAAGTAGCTAGTAAACATATACCACACCATGTATTTTCAGTTTAAACATGTCTCTTCTGCTTAGCATCTGTCATGTTCTGCACTGGACAATCTGATACAGTTATGTTTTTCCCTGGACAATTTCATACTGAATTGATTTGCTGGTTCAGAGCAGAAATATAGCGCCTATTCTTCATCAGACCAAGGATATCCATGTTTGCAGTGATGGAAGAGGTGAAATTGATACAACCAAAATTGAGCATCCAATCATTGAATCCTGTCCTACACCTCCAATGTAGGTCCACCCTGCCAATAAATTCACATGCAAACCACTAGTATTACTATCTAATGACAGTACAAAAAGAGTAGCAAGATAATAGCAAACCATGTACCTTCGTAATGAACATCTCATAGTGCCACCAATTGGATATAAAGGTTTGGAAAAAAACATTCTCCTAATGTTGAATTAGTTGGACTTTTTGTGCAGTTCCACTAAAATCGAGCATCCCTGTTTGCATAGATATTGAAAGTGTGATTACTATAAAAGTGGCACTAGTTGAAGCATAGACTCACAAATATAAGCATTCCAAATTCTTAACGGGAAAAGGTAGCAAGACTGTTTCTAACCACCTGTTTGAAGGAATAAATAAAGCAACAACGGTTGATGTCAGGAAGGCATACATAGTTTTTTCTGAAAAATTGAGCCATTCCTCATTGTACATCTGAAGGTAGTAACAAGTTTCTTCGTTGGTATACTAGCTGTGCAACAGCATTAGAATGCCTTAGGTGAAAAATCTTTAATACATCCACAATCAACAGCTAACCCTGAAATAATCCAGTGACATTAAATGGCATTGCTTAAGTTTATCGGTGGCATTAGTCTGAGAGCGGCATTAGTTAAATGTGGCATCACTTTAGCAGTAGCATTGCTTGACTTGACTGCTGGCGTTATACTAACAGCAAAAAAGTGGCAATAAGAGCATGGGACGCCCATTCAGACAGTGGGCGCACTAGTACGATGTACCTCCATGGACGCAGAGTGGCGAGGGAGGTATGGTTGCCCAAAGCAACAAATATCCAGGCAACATATGTGGATTACGTCCCATTTTTGTTCTCTTTAGCCACCTTTTTCCTATGTGAGGACAACAAACCGATCGACCTGGTCATTCTCTATTGTGTTGTCATGGCTTTCTACCCTTCTTCAACCAAGAGACACGAGACTCATTCCTTAGCTACTGATTTTCCCCTTTTCAACCTTGATGCGGGTTTGATGCCTACTCTCTTGGACAGTACAGTCTCCCATCCTTTCCTTATTCAACCCAGGCATGGATTAGTTTGCATGAAGCAGGGTTTCCTTTAATAGTGCAAATTATGGTTTTCGTCTGCGTGGCCAGCAGAGCAGAGGATAGCAAATTGGGAAGATGGTGGAGAGGAAAAAGACCCACATGCAACGACGTGGCAGATGGGGCAATACAACAGGGGTATGGTTTGAAAAGAGGTAGCATACCTGAGGGTCGGCAGGAAGTGGCTTCGCTCGTGGTCGTCGTCCTCCGCACACACTACGACAGCGAGCTGGGACGAAGGCCATCCCGCGCGGGTGCTAGGTCTAAGAGGACGGCCTTGTTGTCAGTGCGTGACCTCGCTCGCCGATGACGAGTGCGTCAACGCTGCACGTCCTTTTCTTCCCCGGCGGATCTGTGACCACCGGTGAGGAGGGAGAGAAGGGCCGTCTTTTTTAGATCTGGAGAGAGGGTGGTAGTGTGAGAAGCAAGTGGGCAGCCCTTGGCAAGAAAGCGTTGAAGCTCCAGCATATATATCTTTTTTATACTACTAGTACTGGAGGTGGAGTAGTGGTAGAGTAGTTTATATTTTCTCTGCATATAGTACCAGTTAGTCGTGCTTCAAAACTGAACGGCACGCCATTAAAAAATAAAGGCCGATAACTAATGCGGCACCTTGGGCCGACGCAGCCAGATCGCATTTTGCACGAGAAATTACACACCATGTTTCGTTGACATGTGGTCCCGTTCCAACATATCAGTGAGACGACGGCGAGCAGTAGGAGTATTTTCGAACGGACGTGTAGGCCGGGGCGCCTCTTCGTGAACCGTGGCAAACTGGCAACCGTCCACCAACTGTTCGCCTTTCCCTCTCGATTTGGAACTGCTGTCGCGTCAAAACCCTAGAAGCTAGCCTATGATGATTATGATTATGTCGGTGTCAAAATCGGCGGATCTCGGGTAGGGGGTCCCGATTTGTGCGTCTAAGGCTAATGGTAACAGGAGACAGGGGACACGATGTTTTACCCAGGTTCGGGCCCTCTTGATGGAGGTAAAACCCTACTTCCTGCTTGATTGATCTTGACGATATGAGTATTACAAGAGTTGATCTACCACGAGATCGTAGAGGCTAAACCCTAGAAGCTAGCCTATGATGATTATGATTATGTCTCTAAGGACTAAACCCTCCGGTTTATATAGACATCGGAGGGGGCTAGGGTTTACACAAAGTCGGTTACAAAGAAGGAAATCTATTATCCAGATTGCCAAGCTTGTCTTCCACGCAAAGGAGAGTCCCATCCGGACACGGGATGGAGTCTTGAGTCTTGTATCTTTACACTTCAATAGTCCGGCCGGAGCATATAGTCCGGCTGTCCAGATACCCCCTAATCCAGGACTCCCTCAGTAGCCCCTGAACCAGGCTTCAATGATGATGAGTCCGGCACACAGTTTGTCTTCGGCATTGCAAGGCGGGTTCCATCTCCGAATACTCCAAAGTAATTATCGAACACTTAAATCGTGTCCGGATCTGCAAGATGATCTTCACATTCCTTGATGGGGAGAACAATATTCCCCAACGGTCTGACATTTTTAGATAGCATGACATAACCTTATGGTAGAGACATCATTGAACCGTCTCCACACAACCAACCACCGCACATATTGCAAGGCGGTTTTCCGGGCACGTCTCATCGAAGCAGAGATCGTGTTCCCCTTATCGCAGGGCTTTCATTAATACGGGCACAGGCAGGCCAATCGCACAACCAATCGCGGCGAGTGGGGAACGAGCGGGTTCCAATAGGCAAATGGGGGGCGTAAAAGCTTTTATCGCCTCTATAAAGAGATAAGGTCTCTTCCTCTTCACCCATGCCTTTCCCTTCGCTTGTCCATTCCCCTTTGCTCAAGCCATAGTGCCCAAGCACTCGTCTTCTCCACCGAAGAGAGGTTCTCCGAAGATGTCCGGATCCGGAGTAGGAGGCAAATGGATGGCCTCTACTGTCCAGGAGAAGGATATCAAAAGGCTCCGAGAGGCCGGGTACCTGGCCAAGAAAATTGGCCACCATCTTCTGCCAGCGGGACAGATCGTCCCTACTCCGGAGCCCCACGAGAGGGTTGTGTTTCTTCCTCATTTTGTCCGCGGGTTCGGGTTTCCCCTTCACCCATTCGTTCGCGGTATCATGTATTATTACGGGATCGATTTTCATGATTTGTCCCTCAATTCTTTCCTTAACATCTCGACGTTCATCGTCGTGTGTGAGTCTTTTCTCCGAATTTCTCCCCACTTTGGCTTATGGCTGAAGATCTTCAACGTGAAGCCCAAGGTGGTGAGTGGCGAGCACGCTGAGTGCGGCGGCGCCATGGTGAGCAAGATGCCCAAGGTCGTATGGCCGACGGGTGCCTTCAATGACTCCGTCAAGGAGTGGCAGCAGCAGTGGTTCTATATTTCCGAACCGCGCGGCAAAAAGTGGGCCGCTACTCCCGAATTCAGATTCGGAGCCCCACTGCGGCTCATGTCCTAGCCCGAGAAGGGCCTGAACTAGTCCTCATCCGACGAGTTGTCAATGCTCCAAACACGCGTCCAAAGCGTGGTCAACAAGGATGTCAAACTCGTCAACGTAGTCCAGGTGATGCTAGTTCACCTGGTTCTCCCTTGCAAGCATCGAGCCTGCAATTTGTGGGAATATGACCCAACCGAGCACCAGACCCTACGGGAGCTCTATGGCTCCTCCCACAAGGACATCTGGAAGGTGCTCTTCAAGTCCGGCAAACCATGGCCGGGCTCCGCCGAGGACCGTGGGTATCAACTATCCCGCTCTGCAAGTCCGGTAAGTTATTGCTGTGCTCTGTCCATCCATGTTTTAGCCGGCATGTCCTGAGGGAGATGCTTTTATCATGCTTTACAATAATCCCAGGGATGGACGAAAAAGGTGGAACGGATACACTGTCCTGCTCCGCTGCCGGAGGAACCGGTCGGACCTCTTCCGACGAAGATGCTGGTCCCAGCGCCTTACAAGGCACCGAAGAAAGAGGCCTCCAAGAAGGTCAAGAAGACCCGGAGTGGCCTTCGTTGTCGCGATGCTCCATACGCAAAATCCGAAGACTCCAGCGACCTCCCCTCCTCCGGAGACGAAGAGGAGGAGGAAGAAGGCGAGTCCCCCACAGGGGGAGGGAAGAAAAGGGCGGCTTCCTCATCCCTGGAGGCCGAATCGCCAAAGAGGGGGAAAGGTTCCCTCCCGGAGGCGTCCACCACGGCTGCTGATAGCAGTCCGGAGTGGGATCCCAGGGCCCAGCCCCTAATAAAGTCGTAAGTATACAAAATCCGAACACGCATATGCGCCCGGGGTTATTGGAATGTAGTAGTTTTAACTGTCGCCATACTTTGTGCAGCCTGGCGAGGTCTCGCGCTGAACAGTCCTCCTCGGAGGATTCGCTGAGCTCAGATGCTCTAGAGAGCGAGACGCTTCAAGAGGCCCCTTCTCCGAAGCCTAGGCGCGACACCGAGGTATCGTCTCAGTGGGGCCCGGACCAGGGAGGGCATATCTCTGGGGCCGGATACGCGGAAGCGGCGGTTCCCATGAATGTCAATAGCGGGGGCGATATCGGATTCGTCCCGCTGCCGGACACGGTCCCGGAGACCTTTAAAGCTCCAGGATTGGGCGAGCAGCCCCCCTTGACGGAGGGAGGCAAGCCTGCTCCGCCAACGACCTCTGTTCAAGCAGAGTTGCCGGGCGGACTATCGACAGCGCTAAGAAGTATGTCCATCATCGGTGAACATCGCGCCCTTATGGGTGCGGTGATTGAGAAGATTCAGTCCGCTGAAAACAGGCTGAATGAATCCTGCCTTAGCCTTATAAAAGGCTTTGAGGTATGGTTTTGAAAACCTTTGCAAGATTGTCATAGTATGAGTAGTAGCCCCTGATGCACTGTCCGGTGAAAGGGAAAGAGAGACGGACAGGGGATCAAATATCTGATTTTCAGGAGACTCAGTAAATGACATATATTCCTTTGTTTGAAAATAGGCGTCTGTAGTGATGACCTCCTCTCATAATGTGGAGGTGTCCGGACTAAAGCAGAGTCTGGAATGGGCCGAAGAAGAACTTGGCCGCGTGAAGAAGCAGTTGGAGGACAAGTGAGGTATGTCGAAACCTTTTGCTTAGGTGAGCATGAATTAGAAATTGTGCCAGATGAAAATATTTTTATTGTATGCTCTAGGAGCGAGTGCCAAAATTGAGGCACTGAAGGAGGTTGTGGCCGAAGCTGACAAGAAAGCCGCCGCCGAGTAGGCTCTTCGTGAGAAACATGAGGCTAGGTTCATTGAAGCTGAGCGAGAGCTCCAGGAGGCCGTGAGGAAAAGCGAGGCCTTGGAGCAGAGTCTAGCAGGGAAAGAATCCGAACTCGCCCAAGCTCTCCAGGATGCCGATGATGCTCGGGAAGAAGCCCAAGGTGCTCTGAAGGACATCCAGCAGGCACGGAAGGTTGCGGCTGGTAAGGCTTTTAGTACTCAAAGCAATTTTTTCATAGTAATGGGAGGGACTCTAAGCGACAAGCTGAGTCCTTGTTTCTCCAGGGACGTTTGCGGACCTGCCGCGTAGCATATCAGATGCCGCCCAATTCTACCAGTCTGAGGAGAAGAAGTCTGCAGAGAAGCATTTCTAGTCGCAGTACTTGGCGCCGAATTATCCGGTGCCTTATATCGATCAGCTGAAGCAGTTGGTCGAACTGCAGCAGGCGGCCGAACTAGCCATGAAGGACTTGGTTGTCTGGTTGTCGCCTACGGAGCCAATACCAAGCAGTTACTTCGGACTCGTGAAGCGGATTGTTGGTGCTTGCCCTCGGCTCGATGTTATTAAGCGATCGGTCTGCATAGAGGGTGCACGCATGGCGTTTGCCCGTGCGAAGGTGCACTGGGGGAAGCTTGATGCTGAGAAGCTGATGACTGAGGGACCACCAGAGGGTAAGGAGCATCGCAAGCCCGAGTTATACTATGAAGGTGTCCTGAAAGGAGCCCGCCTTGTGGCGGATCAGTGTACCAAAGACACTATATTTCCCTGAAGGCAGTCATGCCGTCCTTTGTAATGCGGGATAATGGCACTATTATTATTTATTGCCTGTTTATATGAATGTTTGTTCTTCCTTTGCGGCTGTTTAGTGTATATAAATCCTGAGAGTTGGCCAGTCGTCGGCTTCTGCCCCCTCATAAAAAGTACGGAGGTGTTCGGGACATATCTGAACACTCTTTATCCCATTGTTGGGTCCTTTTAAGGAGGTGTTCCTTGCCGCAAACCAGGCAATCAGACTATAGGGCTTTATCACTCTCACTTAGCCATAGGAATTCGAGTATGGTGGGCGCAGCCCCTAGCATTCGGAAGGCCGTACTAGGGGCTCTAACGGTGCCTGATCAGAAAACCGATCCGTCGCACTCTGCATTGATTATGGCGTTGTGCGGAATGAATCTTTAAAGATTTTACAACCTCTCGAACAGTTGACTAGCTCTCGCCGTATCATGACAGTCAGTTTTCGGCTTTCTCTACTGAGGTGCTCGTCCGGAAGAACCGGGACACAATCTCAGTAGTTCTCCCAGCGCTACCTTAGCCGATAGAGCGGAACGTAAGGTACCAAAACATGGGAGCCGGGCAAACCCAACTAATGACCCGAGACATGATTCGGAGCCGATGCATATAGTGCTATAAGTTCGGGGTGCCGAGCGACCGAAAAGGTGGCCGGACTTTATTGCCATATAATGAGTACTATGAAGCCCCTGGCATAGTGGGGCATAACACGATGTACGGGTGCCGTTATGACGAGAGATCGTCAGTGAGAAACGACAGCCGGTGAGTGTTATTTAGGTCTACGTATCGTAGTACTGCTTATGAAAGGAGGTGTGCAGGCGGAACCTGTCGTGGCCGGACTGGAGGAGGCTGTGTGTGGATCCGGAATGTATCCAGACTGTCTCCTTTGTGTGGGGGGATTTACTTATGTGTTCCCGCCTTGTGCGTCCGAGCGGATTCCATGTCTCTAGTCCTGTTCTGTAAAAAGTTAGTCTGTAAAGACAACTACTCGAAGGCAGCTGCATGTCATATGTGGTTGAACCGCGGGTGCCTGATCGGAGCCTGGCCGAACCAGGATATCATGCCATAAAGTAGCTCGGACTCTTTAGTTGGTGTCCGGGTAGTTGGCTGCCGAATTGTAACGAGCACAACTCGCTATTCCAGCGGCAGTATGATTTCCACTCTAAGGGTGGAGTTCGGCCTTGCCCATAATTGTGATCATGTCACGCGGGTTTGGCCTGATGTTGTACCCCGTTGAGTCTAGCCAACGTGGTTCGTCCCGATAGTATATGGTAGTTACCGTATAAGGGGATAATGTCTAAGACTTATTCTTCACCATGGTGTTTGTTTGGTGATCCGAAGACAATCACTAGAGTGGTGGGCCTATAAAATTTGGCCTTTGCACCTGACATATTTTTAGAAGATGTTATTAATGGGGTTTATGCCCGTAGGGGCTTGTGTGAGATGGGATCCACAAACTATTGGGTCGATGGTAAGTGCAATTAAATTGCCATGGTTGATGTTATCCAGACAGTCGATGTGATCGAAGGCGATCGGCCGTATTTTTGTACTGCGGAGGATCCCTCCTTGCCACATTTGGCGGGATTCTCGTTGTTTGAGACTTCCCTTCATTGTTTTCGGTGCCTGACAGGCCGTTTTGTTTTGAGGATCCGGCATTATCTATTGGTATGCTTGGCCGCCCTTCCAGGGGTACCATGAAGTTCGCATGGCTGATTGAGTATGCTGCTTGGGCCAGATGGGCTTGAGATGTTCTTTTTCCGCTGACCGGACTGGGGGCCGCTAAATTCGGCACCAACTTCCTTGACTTGACGCTTATGGCTGTTGCGTCGAGGTTTGTGGATGCTACCTCGCGTTTCCTGCGTATTGTCCCGGACTATGGTATATTGGCATCGGGGTGTGGGCATTAGGTTCTCCTTCTTAGGTTGAGGTAGCGAATTGTGTCTTGTGCATCCTTTGACGGGGCGGTCGAGTCCGTATTCCTCGATGGCCAGGACCTTGGTCCATCTGTCTGTGAGCAAATCTTGGTGGGCTTTGAGCTGTTGTTGCTTCTTTTGTAGGCTTTTCGCCGTGGCCATAAGTCGTCGCTTAAAGCGAACTTGTTCCATGGGATCCTCAGGCACGCCGAATTCATCATGTAGTTGTCCCTCTCCAAGTATCCGTCCGTCGCCTATCTGGCCTTCTCGAAAGCAGGCTGATCGGGGTTGTATTCATCTTTGGCACCATCTAGATTGTTTTTGACTACTGTGTCGGTATTGTGACGGGGCTTGGGGCAGCGCTGATGACGTTCATACTTTGCCTTCTTCCTTGAGGGGTTATCCTCTATTGCCTCGTTGCCATTGGTTTCTTTCGGAGTGTCCACCATATATATATCGTATGAGGAGGTGGCTGTCCATCGCCCCGTGGGCGGTGGTTCCTGTTCCTCTCCTACATCGCCGTCCATACCGTCGATGTCTTCAGAGTTGTAATCAAGCACGTCGGTCAAATCATAGACCGTGGCAATAAAGTGGGTGGTGGGTGGGCAACAAATTCCCTCGTCGCCAGCTTCCCACTCGAGCCGGACATAGTTCGACCCAGAGTCTCCTGACAAAGAGAGAGACTTTAACGAGTTCAGCATGTCGCCAAAGGGCGAGTGTCGGAAGATGTCCGTAGCAGTGAACTCCATTATAGGAGCCCAACCTGATTTGGCGGGCTCGGGGATGCACAGACTAGAACCTACAGCCAGACACGAGTCTGGGGGTCCGGTGTCACAGGCTTCTTTGGGGGTGAAGCCGGTGTTCAGCTCTACTGCCGATGAGTGTGCGGTCTCCTGGGCGGGATCCATCCACCCATCCGTGGACGATGCGATCTGCCCCGAATTTAGGTCCAGAGCTCCTGCAGGTACGATGTCTCGAGTATTGTCAGATAGCAGGTCTAAGCCGTGCTCATCGTGACTGTTCAGCGCTCCTGGCATGGGCCCGAATCCATTGAAGATCAAGTCTCCGCGGATATCGGCTGTGTAGTTCAAGTTTCCAAACCTGACCTGATGGCCAGGGGCGTAGCTGTCGATCTGCTCCAGATGGCCAAGCGAATTGGCCCGCAGTGCGAAGCCGCCGAACACGAAGATCTATCCGTGGAGAAAAGTCTCACCCTGGACCGTGTTGTTGTTGATGATTGAAGGAGCCATCGAGCCTTGAAGCAACGACACAGAGGAACTCTCAATGAAAGCACCAATGTCGGTGTCAAAACCAGCGGATCTCGGGTAGGGGGTCGCGATCTATGGGTCTAAGGCTAATGGTAACAGGAGACAAGGGACACGATGTTTTACCCAGGTTCGGGCCCTCTCGATGGAGGTAAACCCTACTTCCTGCTTGATTGATCTTGACGATATGAGTATTACGAGAGTTGATCTACCACGAGATCATAGAGGCTAAACCCTAGAAGCTAGCCTATGATGATTATGATTATGTCTCTAAGGACTAATCCCTCCAGTTTATATAGACACCGGAGGGGGCTAGGGTTTACACGGAGTCGGTTACAAAGAAGGAAATCTATTATCCGGATCGCCAAGCTTGTCTTCCACGCAAAGGAGAGTCCCATCTGGACACGGGACGAAGTCTTGAGTCTTGTATCTTTACACTTCAATAGTCCGGCCGGAGCATATAGTCCGGCTGTCCGGATACCCCCTAATCCAGGACTCCCTCACTCTCCCTCCTCCATTTTCCTTTAGCCCTTCACCCTTTCTTCTGCCATTGTTCGATCATCTTCTCCATGGAGGGAACAGGCCGGAAATGACCCCGTTATTCTTGCCCCAATCTGAAAGATGATGTGGTGGAGGAACTCATTGATTAGTGCGATGTCATCACCTCGGCTAGCATGGCAGGTTCGTTCAAGCCCATTCTCAACTCAACTAATAACATCATTACAAGGAACCCAAGAGTCAAATAGCGGTTTGATCTCCCCTATCTTCTTCGTCGTGACCCTGATGACTGACGCCGGCACGACGGAGGCCTCGCCCTGTGCAAGTTGATGCCACTTGATAATGATACGTATGATGTTAAGATACCATCGCTTGAGGGCAAGGCTTGGGCAGGTGCAAATGGAGATTGAGTTGTTTACATTGGGTCCAACTACGAGTGGGAACTTGTGAATGTGTACACTCGTGACCGGGTTCCACTTCCAAAAATCTCAGCAGACTGCGCAGAGGTTGAGCACACCAATATTGTACGCATGTTCAAATACGACCATGGTGACTGTATTCTACAGAAGATAGCAATTTGTCGAGTTCCCAACCGCTCTTGGAATTACAACAACTATGAAGTTGTTGCTATCTTCGACAAGCTTGTTGCCGTCCTTGGTGGTTTGACTCGATGGATATTGCTCAAAAATCAGTTTCTGTACATGGATGAGTACTATGATGCAATTCAATACGAGGGCCTTGTGTTTGCTGCCATGACTCGTGGCACTGTTTTTGCATGGGATCCTCGTAGTTTCGGTACGTTTGTCTTCCACTGTAAATATAATTGTTTCATCCACATGCATGCGGGTTAGCAAGTTTCCCTTTACTAATTAACCTTCTTCTTGTGTTTCCAAGGTCCTGTGAACATCCCACCACCTATACTTGAAAATTTTTATAACCAAGGGGGAGATGACGATGGTGATGATCACGAGCATGAGGACGAGCAGCGCCCATATACTCTGTGGCGCCTGGCAACTAATTCTAATGGATCACCTCTTCTTGTGTGTATACAGCCCACTGATGATGTTACTGCTAAGGAAGCAGGTGTGGTCTCCCATGGTCGCACTCTCCGGACATATTCCAACACCCATTGCATGGTATTCGGGATGGATACTAGTGTACTAGCGCCAACTCCGTCTCCCTGGTACAGAATTGATAGTCTTGGAGAAAACTCGCTCTTCCTTGGACAAAACTATCTGATGATGGTGAAAGGCGATCCAACTGCTGTTGACACAATGTTACTAGTACCATTTATGAGAAGCAACTGTGTTGATACCTCGGACATTTGGGTGGTTCGCTACCCTGGTACTGATATAGTAGGCCGCTTCAGCCTGGATGATCAGTCCTGCGGAAGTCTCCAGATCGACAATGGATGGCCCGCCCTAGAGAATCACTTGTGGTTCAAAGCAAGTGTTTCCAACACCGAGAAATGGTTGAGTTGAAGTTCATTTCATTGCTTGTTATTTGTTGTGTGGTGAAAACTTTAGTATTTATAATGTATCCTCGTTGTCGATGTGGGTTGATGACCTGTTGTATGTAATAAAATGATATGCCTGTGATAAACTTACTAAATTTATGAATGGCTTTCGAGTCGCTTCTCTGAGTGAGTGGTGCGACGAGGCAAAAAATATATTTTCTGAATACATAATTGTACGTGCATTGCAACAGGTTATCGAATGAGGCCAATCAACAATAGTAGTACACTATTTGTATTAGCTTCACATGCTTCGCGCGTCGAGCGGGTGTTTTTACTGTAGCCATATGTTAATGTGTTCGCTGTACGTAACCAGCACCTCAAATCCTCGATACTAGTACTATATAGTAGGAGTAAGTAGTAGGAGTAGTAGGGTGGCATGGGCCAGAACAAGCATTCACGACTAGGAGTACGGCACACGCCACCACCACGACATCCATCTGACACCATATTATTTCTTGGAGTCCGTGCTAGAGCGATCTCTTCAACCTCATCATTTCTCTAACTTCAGCCATCACGCGGCGGGCGAGGTGGGGGTTTGCCGATAGTCGGTTTCCTTAACTGCGGTCCCACTTGTAAGGCCAACTCCAACGCACTACCCCAAACGGACCTCCGTTTTGCACAAACTCCAATGATAATTTTGACTAGAAAAGCAAGACCAAAGAAAACAAGAACCACAAGAATACATTTTACTACTCCTGTAAGTTGGATTAGTGCCTTCTCGATGCATTCATTGTTGATCTGCGGAGGCTCGATCTTGCGTGCTTCTTTCTTCTTCGAGTGTAAAGAAGTAGACGTTGCTTCCTCACATCTAGTCTCATGTCTAGCCTCTATTCTAGTAGGAGTATCAACAAGTGCACTAATCTCATCTCTAGCCTCTATGCTAGCTAAAAGTGATAGAACATCTACTAAATTGCGCTCTATCAATATATGGATGTACTCTTCTTCCCAATACAAAAACTTGCATCCATTCTACTCCCTTCGTTGCACAATACATGCCTTCTATTTGTCAAAATATATATGTATCTACACATGTTTTAGTATATAGGTACATCCATTTTTGAACAAATGGAAGTCAAGTATTTTGGAACGAAAGGAGTACACAATAAATTTTTTAAGTTAGCACAACTAGTCTAATCCGAGAGCACAACCGAAGATTTGGTCGGGTTCTTCCTCCTTTTGCCGACACGTGGGACATCTAGCATCCAGGTCTTGTCATGAAAGAAAATAGAGTGGTAGTTGAAGCCACGAGATGTGCATCTTGGGTTAAACTGTAAATAGAATCTTACTACTCTTGAGTAACTCCAAAAGCGGCCATCGAAGATCTTTATTGGATTTGTTTTTCATCACCAGCACGTCGAGGTGAAAGATGTGCAGGTTCAGTGGGTCCGCTTGCGTTTTCACTGACATGTGGGACCGCATGTGAGCAAACAAACGATGGGCTCCAAGCGTCCGCCGGCTGGCTGAGAAGAGAGATAGAGGAGGGCTGAGCATGGACTGCAGGAAATTTGTTCTACGTACCACGATATAGGCTCGATCTAGTGGGGTGGCATGGGCCATAACTAGCATTCACGTCTAGCAGTACAACACACGCCACCCACACGAGTCCCGTCTGACACCAATTTTCTTGGAGTATGTGCTACAACCATCTCTTCTCCCTCCTGTTTTCTCAGCCATCACGTGGTGGGCGGGGTGGGGGTTTGCCGATAGTCGGTTTTCTCAACTGCGGTCCCACTTGTAAGTGAAAATGCAACACCGCACGCGTTCCCGCTTGAGCGGCGTACCGGACCAACTGTGTGGGGCTGCGACGCGAACACGGCAGGCTTTTCCTTTTGAACTCGTAACTTGTAAAATTTGGTTCTGCTCCATGGCGCGACCGATAGATAGAAAATAACGATTTTTCCTAGAGTAATGAGACGTTTGGTTCTGGCGCCGTTAATGCATGGAGTACGTACGAAAATTATGAAGTTGATGCGAAAGGTAAGATAATTACTGTAGTATCATATACTACTACATGGATTTGACGGAAAGATAAAAATACATACGGATCCATCAATGACATCCTCACGCCCTAGTGCGCCGGGTCACCAACTGACGTGTGAGGAGCAGCAGCATTGGCGGCGAGCTCAACGTGCTTCTGAACAGTGTCGTCCAAGGTTTCCCTGCGGTCCAAGAAGGCCAGCGTCCTATCGTCCTCCTCTTGCATGTAGTAGTCCTTGTGGACGATTTGCGTGTAGACGTGGGTGATTATGTCGATGGTGTCTTGCTGCGCCAGGCGCTGCGCGGGGAGCGCGACCTCGAGGTGGACATTCTCCGGCGCGACGGCGGGCAGTCGCAGGGCCACCAGTGCGTCGAAGAGGTTGTCACCATAGTGGCCGTTGAGGGTGGTGGGCATCGCAGAGCCTGGGCGCGTCGGCTGGAAGCTTACGTCAAAGTCGTCTGCGAGCTTCTTGAGGACAGTGAACTTGTCGAGGAAACCGATGAGGACCTCGTCGAACAAGGAGATGAAGCTGTCGTCCAAGCGGCCCCTCGCCCTAGAGGCCGGAAGCAATACTACCTAGAGACGTTCCTCGGTGTCGGGCCACATGCCAGCATCGTGGACCATCTGGCATAGCCGGCTGATGCTCGCGCTCATCGCCTCCATGGGTCTAGCTTAGCTTCTAGTCAACAGATCTTGCGATTCGAGTGATCACTCTTGCCCTTGGTTAGCATGCATAGGTGCGTAGGATTTCGTACTACTCCTCGGTCCTCTACTAAACCTGCCTTTGGCTGTATGATAGGTGGGCCAGCCACCCCCTGGGCCCACGTGTCACTCACCCAAAGGCAGTTGTCGTAAGTCAATGAAGCTGCGTCCCCCTCCGTGCCGGTGCAGTATAGTCATCTCACTGGACCTCTAGTTGGGGCCAAATGAGAGAAGTTCGATGTTTACTGGTTTTGCATTTTGCGCCAAGTTTTGACCTTTGATTTAACTAATAAAATGTTAATGCATGTAAACAAAAATGTTGTGTAAGTCACCTTACGAAAACTAAATAATCCCAAAACACTTAGGCACGGTGCATTAACTCCGTCCTTCTTTCTTATTTTGTGACATATCAACCAATGAGAGATGTGGGTTGTGCATGCTTTCAATGACTTGACACTACCAAACATGACATGCAGTGTTTAGTTCATTGCATGTAATCCTATTAGTACTCGAGTTAGCAAAAAAACATTAAGTTCTCTCGCCGATAGGAATAAAACACCATGTATTTATTTACAGAGGGAGTAGTACATTTTTTGTGACATGCATTACTAGATATTGCTAGTCAAATACTAAAATCCAGATGGACGTGGTAGTACTCCTAAATCCAGACGGTGGTGCTACTAGTACTAGTAGTAGTACTACCAATGTAGTAGTAGGAGTACTAGCAATGTACTACCCGTTGGTCAAATTATTACGTGTTGCTCCTCACAGTGAAGTGACAAGACCCTGCGCCGGAGATGACACCTGAGTATAGGCACCGTGTTCGGCATACCATAGTCAGCCTCACAGTCTGCAGTAACTATCGTCATGACTGTAGAGCTAGCCTGCTTACAACTAGCCCTGTTCGACATAATTTCCCATGCGTAGATGCCCGTGCATTGCACGGAACACCAAGATTGGGGGTGGACGGCTCTGGCAGCGGCCATCGCGCCAGATTTTTCCACGGCCTTCTAGATGTGGTGGGGAGGAGATAAGGCTGATTGTGAGAGACAAGGAGTTGTTTGTAAATAGGGAACAAGTGCGGGCATTTTTTTGCAAAAATGGAGAAGCTTGGTTTGTATGCGTCAGATCTAGATCCGACGGCTATTGGTGAAAGATGGGAGGCACAACATCATCACCAACTCAGGACCTGTTTGATTTCCAGGATTTTGAAAATGCAGGAATAGGACACGGCAATATTACAAGTTTCAGACTGATATTACAAATGTTAGGAGTAATGCTACACCTACGAAGAGGGAATTACTAGGAAGTTTACGTAAGAACTTTCGTTACTTTAGGTGGATGCAGCATTATCATACAAACTAAAATCCACCACCCTGACAAGTCACTAATTGGCAAATAAGTTTTCGAGTCTCTAGCTACTTGATGTTTCAAAAACAAATTCAGCTTCTGCGGAGACTTTGTCATTTAGGCTTAGACGCTTGCGGTGATCAGCACGCCATTCATTGTTGCGCCAGAGAACGCCAAACCTCATTACCTTGAGCACACTTGTCTCCAGAACAAAGAACCTGGCCAATTTAATCTCAGATGTGTTGCTTCGGTAGTCGATCAAATCAATTTCTGTAAGATGGAGATCAAGGCATTCGATGAGATTGTTATGGTGCAGCACATTTTTCACTTTCGGGTCTTTTTTTATCTGCAAAAGAAGAGAGCATATTAGAGCAGCTGGCTGCATAAGATTGTCGTGGCATCAAGAGGTACCAATGTCATTTGCTCATACGATAGGATTGGCTGGCTAGTGATATTTTTTCACTCTCTCTCTCTCTCTCTGTTTCCTCTCATTTAACTAGGAGAATGTGAAGAGCTTGGGCATTTGTTGCCTTCCACTATGTGGCCGATGCCATAGTTTGCAAAAGTATGCCACACATAATACGCATCAATGTCAAATCAAAAGATTTTGGCACCACTCTCGCGATGTGAGAGAGTTGGCACCGCTGTGCACACAGACCCACATGTATAAACAAATCAACCAAACCAACTACACCAGCCTCTCACTCTCCCAAACAAGTGTTTTTTATTGCCTCAGTCCTCTCTCTCTCCCACGCAGTGTTTTTTCATTGCGTGAGTTAATTTGGCACCGGAGCAAAGTAGGTGATCCATATTGGGGCACCAGCTGAGCAATGGAGGGGCATCAATGCCAAATGCATCACAAGTGAATTTGGCACATGTTTTGGCCTACATAACCCACTTTTGTACTCCCTCCGTCCCAAAATTCTTGTCTTAAATTTGTCTAAATACGGATGTATCTAGTTACATTTTAGTGTTAGATACATCCGTGTCTAAACAAATGTAAGACAAGAATTTTGGGACAGAGGGAATACTACCTCGTATTTAGTATAAAATTCTGACATTAGATTTACCTAAGAAAATGCCAATGCATGTCACTAAGAACTACACCATTTGAAATTATGTTCAAATACGAATCCAACGATATAGTTCTTAGTGACATGCATTAACATTTTGTCAGTTAAATCTATGGTCAAATTTTGATACTACAAAATTGGAAGAGTAAACCAGGACGGAGGTAGTACTTGCTCTTAGGGTAACCATAGAGTTACTGGAGTAAACAATGCAGGTGATCACGTGGGAAAAAATACTAAAAACATTTCTTTCGGTGCAGTGCGTAGATGCAGTTTTGAACACTACACTTGTCATCGTAATTTGGGAAAATTATGAAAAAAAATTGAGCTACGTTGTGATTACCATTTACTTATAGGAAATAAGTTTCACCTCGATGAGTAGCTTCTCCGTGCACGTAAAGCATGTAAGTAATCCAACTACTTGATCCAGATTGGGGCCGATAGAGTTTAGTGCTAAGATCTTCACTGTGCTATGCATTTGCAATCCCCGTCACAGAGGGAGCTGTCGATGGTGAGGTTGAGGGGGACGCAGCGCCAGAGGGGGCGCCACCGCCGGGAGAGCAGGGCGGTCCGCACGGCAAATTTGGTGGGGAGGAGGCCGATGATGACGAGCAACATGTCGTCAGGGAGGCTCCTGATGAAGTCCAGGCTCGCCGGATGCGGTTTTGGCTCGAGCCGCCTCCGCTTGTTGGCTGCCTCGCTGTCCATCTTAACAGGCGGCGACGCTGGTGTACACGTGTGCTGGTGTGTGTTGTGTGCTGGGTGTGCGCGAGTGCGTCCTTCTGTGCATGCTGCCGCGCAGTGGTGAATTGTGCACGAGTGCGTCCTTCGCACGCAAGAAGTTTGTCCTCAATGCGCCCTCAATTTACTAGCGTGCGGGGTGCTACCCCGAGTGGTTTCAACTTTGTTTACTTCACCGCGTGTCAGATGGGCCTCTAGTTTACTTATTTTCACCCACTACCACATGGGCCAGCACACGGAGATACAGAACACGAGCTGACAAGGCAGCATGTGGATTGGTTGACCAGTCAACTAAGCAATATACGGAGCTATACGCTGACACAGTGAGCGTCTAATCCGTCGGTATAGAGAGTTCGAGTGAGAGGGGAGGCCCGTGAGAGATAGCAGAGAGAGAGAGAAAGAGCTACTCCCTCCGTTCGATAATGTAGTTCCAACATTTTTTTTAAGTCAAACTTTTGAAACTTTGACCAAGTTTATAAAGAAATTACTTATATCTACAGTGCCAAAGATAAATGATAGTATGAAGTAAGTACATGTTGTGATGAATCTAATGATTGTTCCAGATGTAAATGTTTTTCTACACATATACCTGGTCAAACTTTTCTAAGGTTTGACTTTTCAAAACATCCATATGCTTATGGACGTGACAGAGTCCCTAACTAGAGAGAGAGAGAGAGAGAGAGAGAGAGAGAGAGAGTGAGTGAAAAAAGTGTGTGTGCGTGTGTGAAAGAGACATGGACAACACACGATAAAAGTAGAGAAAAAGCGTGTGTGTCTTATGCAAACATATCACACATTCACCTTCGACAATGAAGGCAAGGTGAGGAGATAGTGTGTGGTTGTTTGAAACCGAGAGAGCAAGACCCCTAGCACGTGGCCAAGAGGGGTCTGACAAACAAGGGAGAGAGGTCGAGAGAGACGTACGGAGAAAATGCAGACATGGGGAGGAGAGAGTGTATGTTTGTCATAGAGAGATCCCCTGGAGATCGTGATGGGACTACATGGGTGGGAGATCGAGTGACAAGGTGTGTGCGCGATAGAAGATGCCCCGAGAGATATTGAGATAGACGTATGTATGGAAGGAGACAATACGTGTGTTCCTGATGGCTAGTAAGAGATAATCATACTTAGGAGGGGGGAGTGCTTGCGCCTATGATGGAGTGAGGGATTATGGTACTTAGGGGGGTGCATGTCACATGGAGAGAGAACAAGGATGGAGAGTGTTGGATGGGTCTATATGTGCGCGAGCAAGACATGTGTATGTGTGAACCAGGGAGATATAAGGCCAGTTTGGCTTGCGTCCTGAGCATCTTTTGCCTGGCCTGGGGTTGTGGCTGGATTTCATGCACGCTTGTTTGGTTGCTACCCTGTGAAAAAGAAAGCCCGCCTGGCCTGGGTTCCCTTGCACTTTAATTAGCCTGGCTGAACTCCAGAAACTTCAAGTAGCCTGGCCCAGGCGACTGATTTCAAACACCTGGTCGTTCCTGGTCGTGCGGCCACGAGGCTAACAGCAACATGGATGGATATTAGCATTAAATAATTGATGCATAGATTGATTGATGGGACGTTGATGCTTTGCCTGGCCCAACCATGAACCAAACGCTTCAGCACCACACAAGCCTGGCCAGGCAGAAATATTTTACATCTCACATCCACACCAGGCAGTACCGGCCATCAAGGCATGAGGGTCAGGTCATGAACAAAACTGACCAATAAAGTTTTGAGAGAGATTGAGGAGCCCCGATAAGGCTGAGTGGTGCGCCAGATAGCTGAGAGGGGGGAAAGTGATATTCCATCCGCTCGATAATGCAGTGCATGTAAATGTTTTAGAAGTCAAACTTTGGAAACTTTGATCAGGTTTACACAAATGTTATTTATATCTACAATACCAAAGATACATCATACCAAACTATATCTCATGGTGAATCTAATGGTATATGTTTGCCGTACTAGATGTAATTCTTTTTCTCCACGTACATGGTCAAACTTTGTGATGTTTGACTCTGAGATAGCGCGT